>JBANSL010000002.1:73240851-74511268 GCA_037127255.1 Persicaria tinctoria | reverse complement strand
ATATATGCCTCCCAGTTATAAGCCCTCATATGATTGTGTGACGTCTTAGTCTTACTATGTGAATATGGATGTATGTGATGAGATAGTTGCTATACCAACCCTACATGAACTGACCATACCCTTAGCATGATTTTTAGGGTACTTCTTAGCATGCTTTCCGTAATATTATGACTTGCATAATTGTGTATCTAAATGAGTGATAAGTAGTGCATATGATATCCTGTGATGGTTGCTAGATCTTGCATAACTTATGTCATATATGTTCTATGTCAGTCTGTGCATATATGTTCTTAGTCTGTCAAGCATGATTGGTGAATGAAATGATAGGTTGGTAGCATGTTCTGCGCACATATATAAAGATGATTATATGACCATGTTAGGAATGCATAAATCGATATTCCTTGAGATAGGTGCATGCTAGTGTAGAATAATGTGATTGAGATTCGTCGTGATTGCTATGTGTTGCTTGCCATAATCATAATCTCATAAAATACCCTGAATGCCTCGTTGTAACTCTCGGGTTGGGATCTTTTCTCTTGTCTCTGGTCTCATTGTCCTTAGTCCTGGTCTGTGTCTGGATCCGTAAGGAAGTCGTGTTGTCTGTTCTTGTCCCTCCTCTATCTATGTAACTTCTAACCCCTTGTGATCCCTTTGATGAATGTCGACATGGAAGGAAGAGTAAACAACCGTGTAGTACCGGAGCGGCGCAGCGGAATCGTGGTGGGCCCATAACCCACAAACTCCAGGACCGACATCACCGATGGCACAAAAGGGACGGTTACGCTTCAAAGATGGCAGTCGTGGATCCGATCATTAGGAATGACTCAAGGAAGGGCGTTCTTCATTCGAATTATGGTTTCTTCTATGCTAATTGGAAGGGATGTTGTGTGATAGGCCTAGAACTGACATAACCAAATATGTGATGGCTGATATGCTGAGCTGGTAGTGAGTAATTGCATGATTGTCTTGTGTCTATGATGATGTGCCTTGATGCTTGAGTATACTGATGTGCTAATGAGTAAGGTATGAGGTATATATGTTGGATGGTTCTTCTTTCAGGAACATGGGACGCGAGGTTCTTCGGTAAGTTAGGTTGAAAAGTGGTTGGTGGGTTTGATGTCTTCGGATGTGGTCTTTGGTAGTGTGAGATAGAGTACAGGAAGAATGCATTAACGTAGGTAGAGTCGAGTGAGTTAGGACTGGTAGGAGGTAGTAAGTAGTGGGGTTCTCAGATGAGCTTCTAGAAAGGTCTCAGTTAGAGGTGGAAGTATAGAAAAGTAGTGTGTGAGGGTATATGTAGTTTGGATAGTTCTAGAGGTGGCTGGATATGCTATGAGTGGTCGAGGAGTTCTTGTAGTGGAAGTTCTATTAGACGGGTTGGTGCGCTAAGGGTAGTATCTAGGTAGTCTAGGAGCAGAGTTTGGGCAACGTAAGGATGATCGATTAAGGAACGCCTGAGAAATCGTAGAATTTGGGACTAGCTGGTGTGTGCTGTGAGTGGGAGCGATTTCGGTAAGGGATGAGGTTGAGGAATTGCCAAGGAAGAGTAGTATGAGGTTGTTTGGGAAGTTATCGATCGAGGATATTAGGTTGTTCACATCAGGGTTGTTCGTATGATGAGTAGTTGGGGTTGTTTAGATAGAATTGATAATGTTTGGGGAATTTATGAGTGGAGGATCTCTAGATGCGTTGTTGGAGGATTTTGGCATAATGAATGAATCGAGATTTATGAGTGGAGTTCATTGTGGCTATTGAGTTAATTGAGGATGTGAGATGAATCTTCAAGGAAATGCGGGTAGCTATGCAATGATGTAGTTTAGATTCCTAGTAAGACTGTGGGTTTAAGGTTGAGATAGAGAGATTATGCGCATGGATTTGGGAACTAGGCAAAGCAGAAGGTATTGAGGACGCTAGAGAGATTTTTGAAGGTTGGTGAAGTTGCGGTGCTTAGGAAATTCGGACGAGGATGTCATAGGAATTCGGTGAAAATGATGATCGGTACATAAAGGTTTAAGTAGTACAGATTTCAAAGTTTAAGGAAGCGCGATCTGAGGTAATTTGGGGAAACATGCGGAGTTGAGGGAATTAGTCATGGTAGAGTATGCTGGGAAGAGGATCTAGAATGGGTCGGCTTGAGGGTCATGGTGATTCGTGGTTGGGAGTACCACTAGTTGGATTCTACGTTAGAATTGGTCAGGGGTGTCAGGTGTGAGATGGCCAGCATGAGTTGGGTCCTTAGAGGTGGATGGTTAGTGAGAGTGGTTAGTGGCGTGGGAAGTATGATTGGGTTAGCAAGTTGATTCGAGATGTCTCTTTGGGGGATGATGTTCAGGTGGAGTCTTGGTAGTAGATCGAGTTGTTTAGCTTGTCGGAATGAGGGAATTTTGTGATTTGGGAACTCCGAGAGATAGTTTTAAATAGTCGAGTGGAAGTTAGGACTTGAGATCGGGATGTCGAAGTGGATTGGCTCTTAGAGGGCTTGATGACATAGGAGTTGAGATACCTAGTAGTTGGTTTGGGTATTCGGCCTAGATTGCGAATAGTTATGAGGCTAGAAGGGTTATTTGTGAGCAGGATACAATGATGCCTAGAACTGGCAGTGGATTGAGCTGGTAGACCTCGGTGAAGTTGGTCTTAGTGAAAGGGATGGTGAGTAGTGGTCGTGTCTCATCATGATTGGTAGTGTAAGACAGATTCTCCTGAGATAGTGATCTAGTGTATACTTTACTTGGGGGTCAAATGTTGTGCGAATTCTATGCTATAGACGATGTTGATTCTCTGATGTGTTGTCGTTGACAATAGGGAACTATTAGTACTAACATAGTTATCCCTGAACTCGATTGAATGCTACTGTACGGAAACAGTTGTTTGCCTCTAATGCGATGACGCTTGGTAGTTAGAATGAGTATGATGTACTTATCTGATGGATATAACGTGCTTATATGATTGATATGGTGTGTAACTTCCGTGAGATGATGTGATAAATTCTACCATATATGATACGATGCTAGATATGCTATGCTATGTGGCTATTCTTGAGGTGATTATGTTATGCTATTAGACGTGAGGTGCTATTGTTATTCGATATATATACATGATGCTTGATGATGGAAATGATAGAAATTGAACTCTTGAACCTTCATAATGTCTTAGAACCTAGGAAGAGAATATGGGATTAGCCTTTAGAAGTGGATGGTAGGATGAATAGAGAGGTTAGGAATGCTTTTAACTAATGCCGAACTTGAAATTTTGAACGGTGTTTTAAAGAGGACGTTGTGATATTTTGAGTTATGATATGACCGAGGAGTCGGAGTAAGGATGTGGTAGGGGCCCATATAACATTCTTGCTACGGTCTATTAGGGATATTATGATCACGGAAACGGTACTGTGAGGATCTCATAGGGGCACCAATGAGATACTTACGGGATCAATGACATGATCCTTGGACTCACTAATTTCGAATTTCATCCCCTATTTTAAAATGATTTTAGTCTCGAGGACGAGACTTGTTTTTAGAGGTGGATGATGTAAAGGCTCGGATTTTCAAATCCTAATTTTTTGGAAAAAGGAATTCAAGATGAATTTAAATCGAATTAAAAGCTCGTTTAGCAGATTCCGACCGTAATATAAAATTTGACGAACGATTTCCATCCTTTCACCTCGAAAATTGAAAATAATGATCAGATGGCAATATCCTTGTCAATTTTTAAAATCTAATTGATCGAGAGAGGAATTTGGGGAAACTAACATTCCTGAACTAATTTCGAGGTTCGAGATTCGCGTCTTCAGAATTTATTTCCGGGTATTGGTTTAACCAATTTCATACTCCACCCTTACCCACTCTACACTCACTTCACCATATCCTTCAAATTCAAACCCCACTCCCCGTCAGTTCTTCATTCACCATCATTCAGACATTCACCAGCTCCCTCTATCACCATACTCATCACTGTCATCTTCATCACTGTGATCTTCTGCTATCTTCATTCACCGTACCCACGCCACCACCATCTCGTCTGCACCATCACCATTCCATCACCGTTGCCGCACCCTCGAACCACCACCTATCACCACCTCTAGCCACCGCTACATTGTTTTCGGAACACCACCAGCGCCGCTAGCATCCACCAAGGCGCCACCAGCAGTCTCGGAGCCACCAGCGCCGTCAACGAGCCAACGAACAACCTCCTTGCTCTGTTTCGCGAAGCCTTCTTCCGGTAAGCCGTTCTTCTTCGTTTCCGATCGAAATCGCCTTCAGTCTTCACCAACACACTCACCCACATCCGGTGCAGGTCCGACGAGCCATCGCGAACCTCCGACGACGCCCAACTCTCCGATCGAGAGCTCCGAAGTCGCGAACCTGTCGGTGAGCTTCCTAGCCTTCTTTTCTTTCTCGTTCGATTCCATGCTCCCTTTTGATTCTTAGATTAGTCGTGAGTGGGAGAGAGCTGAGTGCGGGAAATCGGGAGGGATCGAGAGCTCCGGTGAGCTCGAGGTCCGGCGAGGAGAGCGGCGAGAGCGAGGGAGCAGCGCGTGCAAGGCGAGAGCGTTACGCGAGGGCGCTGGAGAGAGCGAGCCGAGAGTTCAGGGATGGGCGAACCAGAGGGCCAAGGAAGGCGGCGAGTCCGAGCTAGCTGGGCGGAACCATGGCGCAGCGGGAGCGGCGTCGGGAGCAAGGTCTCGAGCCGCAACTATGGCGGGGTGTAGGGCTGATACATGAGCCGAGTAGCTCGGGATCGACTCGGGCTCGGCTCGGTAAAAACTCGACTCGGGATCGCTCGAATGTATATATGAGCCGAGTTCGAGCCTATGCCTGAGCTCGAATCGAGCTCGAGCCGAGCTCGAGCTCGAGCTCGAGTAGCTCGCCGGCTCGGTACCCAAAGGTAGTGAAATATTGTCCGTTCCTCTCCAAAGCGACCTCTCTCGCCTAGGGTTTTATGTACCCCAACACTACCACACTCCTCTCTCGCCTTTCTCACTCCTCTTGCTCGCCGCCTCCTTCAATCTCAAATCTGGATCTGGCCGGAGGAAGACGTCGTCCTCCGCTGCCCCTCGCCTTCACTCATCAGCCTCCCATCGCCTCCCCTCTGGTTCCCAGAGGCTCGTCGATTCCCGCTGCCGCGCCACCGTCGGCACCGTCTCCAACCCTAGCAACGGCGCCAGGAAGCTCCACAAAGCTGGCCAGAATCGGTGGCGCGGCTGGAGGTCGGAGGTCCGTGGAGTGGCGAAGAATCCCGTCGATCACCCTCACGGCGGTGGAGAGGGCAAGAGCAAAGGGAACCATTCCCAGACTCCGTGGGGGAAGCCGACGAAGAGCGGCTACAAGACTGCGTCGCCTAGGAAAAGGAATAGGGCTTATACTATCTGACATCTCTTTGTTAGAGGAATTCTTACACCTCTTTTACCTCTTTGATTTTGCAGATCTAATTTGGATTTTGCTGTTCATTTGATGCTTCGATTTTGCAGATCTGATTTTGCAATTGACTCACCAGCGGGGCAGCGGCGCAACCTTCATCCCGAACCGACGAACTGCTCTTTCTCCTCCCCTCCCCTGTGTTTCCATTTATCCGGCGTCGGTAACCGGTGAGTGCTTCCTCCGCACTTTCCTCTGCTCTTTCTCCTCCCCTCCCCGGTGGTTTTTGCTGTTTCCTTTTTGTTCAAAGTCTGAATGTACTGGATTCAGTTTGATTTGTGGATCTGTTGGTTCATTAGATTTTTCAGCTTGGTGCTTAATGTTATGGTGTGTTCTATTAGTATTTGTCTCACTTTAAAACGAAGGTGTTCATGGATTCAGACTCTACTATGGTACTGATCTTGATATGCATTTTAAAATTAGGATGCCTTTGTTATGGTTTTGTGCTAAATTGTTTTACTGAATTTGGTACTGATCTTGAGATCACGATGCCTTTGTTATGGATTCAAACTCTACTATGGTACTGATCTTCAGATCCATTTCAGACTTTCAGTAAAATTGTTTTAGTGAATTTTTTATTGCTGTTTTATTGGTTTTCAGTTTGTTTTGTGGTTTGCTAAGGGAGATTGCTGAGTTGCTGCGTTGATGTTGCTGGAATCTTGCTGCTGCTGCTGTAATGTTGCTGCTGCTGTAGCTGGATTGCTGCTATAATGTTGCTGTTTCCCTCAAGATGGTGTGGAATGTTGCTGCTAGAATGTTGCTCACTTTAATTGGGTTTTGTTTTCTGAATTAATTCTGAATCTTTGAATGTTGCCGGAATGTTGCTCACTTTGTTGATGTAATGTTTGAATTTTAATTGCTGAATTTTAATTTCTGTTTGATGGGTTAATTGTTGAACTTTAATGTTGCTCACATTAGTTTCTGAATTAAACCGAGCTCATCGAGCCCGAGTTCGAGCTCGTAACGAGCCCAATCGAGCCTATCGAGCTCGAGCTCGAGTTCGGGCTCGAGGACAAACGAGCTCATCGAGCCGAGCTCGAGTTCTTCACCAAGCTCGCGAGCCGAGCTTGAGCACATATATATACTCGAATAGAATTTGAGCTCGAGCTCGAGCTCGGCTCGTTTATAAACGAGCCGAGCTTGAACAACTAGTACTCGAGCTCGTAGGCTCGTATATCAGCCCTAGCGGGGTGGAAAGGCTGAAGCGAGAGGTTGAAGAAGCTGACGTAGCTTGGCCCACCTTGCTAACATTTCATAGTTATATATATATATATATACTCCGTATTTGTTATATAACCGGGTTTGGATTAATTGCGGGTTCGGTTTGGTTCTGTTCGGGTTTAACCGTTTACTTATCTAATTAGTTAGTGGTGATTAAAATAAAGATAAAATATTATTTTGGGAGAATTATAAGGGTTGTTTTATTAAATAAAAATGGTCGGGATTTTAGGGGATTTGGAAATAATTTATAAAGGTGTTTAATAAATGGTATTTAAATTGTCATATAATACTATTGAGATTTAAAATATATTATTGGGACTTAAGGAATTGTAAAGAATTTGGAAACGAATTTTAAGATTGGAAAGTAATCTAATAAATAAATTTAAAAGGGAATTTGGCGAGTATTTTCAATGGTCGGAATACTTAACTATCTACCTGGGATTCGAAACGGTTTTGAAACTAACTTGGAAATAAGACTTATTCAATGACTAACTAGCATGATATTATGATCGTTTGACTAACAGTATGATATGTATGACAAATAGCATGACTTGTGATGAATTATTATATGAGATTAAATGTCGGATAATTACGACGATCTAGTAGGATTTTATATCACACAAATTATGTCTTATGATTTTGATGAACCTTTGAGGTATATGCGGAATTGATGTATATGAACATGCGGAATTGGTTGAATGATTTATGGAGAACGATGTGGTCTTGGGGAGCGGATGATGCGATAAAAGGACTTTCATAATATATATGTTACTTGTTCTATTGATCGAGGTGTGCTTGAGTGCTTAATAGTTGGATGTAGACTTATGTATATTCCATTACGTATTAGGTGATATTCTGTGATCGTGACTACTGTGTGCTGGATTATTCTTTTGCTGATCTTCTATCCAGGTAAGTACCTCCGGGGCTTACTCAGTAACCAGTACCTCCTGCCTGATGTGTCGTATAGTATGTAGGTGTTGCATATGCATAAGAGCATGTCATGTAGTATCATGCTTAGGAATTGCATTTACGAATGAGCATCCTTATTCTGTATGCGTTTGAATACAGAACGACCGTTATCTGTGAGTCCTAGAGTCCTTGCTAGGGTCATAGGGCAGCCCAGTTTCATCGGGTGTTGTCCTCCTTGAGTTATATATATATATATATATATATATATATATATCACGAGATACGATATGAGTATGAGATACGAGATGAGCATGAGATGCGATATGATGATGAGATTTGATATGCTATAGTATCGAACTGGCCAGTCTCTACCCTATCTGGAAGAGGGGTGGTGGTAGAAGAGGGATATACCACTTGGTATTCTTTGTTAAGGCCTTACTTAATATTCCGCACATATGAGTTAGGAACATGATAGTGTGGTTGATATTCCAGTACTGCATGAAGGCATCTTTATTCTAGGTATAGGCGTATTATATGTCCTCAGCGTGGTCAGAGGACCCGCGGGCGGACTCTTGGCCTGACTTGGTGGTATAGTTTCAGGTATCCGATACACTGCTTGATTTTGTGCTGTTATGACGGGGTCTATTCATATGGCGGAGAGTGAGTGCTTGAAACCTGACTTCACGAGATTCACGCTTTTGGGATTCCTCCCTAATTATACTCTGTTTTGACCCGGCTCTGCCGTGGCACTAGTTGTATCACTTTCAGAACTTATGCCCTTTGCATGATAAAGGATTTCCCGCGTTGTAGACTTAGGACAGGTACATGGGTTTACCCCGGGGTCTCCAACGGACCTTCCGGATTTGGGTGTGAAATCCCACTTTAAACTACACATCTTCGATTTCAAACCTTCAACCTGTACTCGGGGCGCAAGATCCCAACGAGGGGTTTCATCCCTTGAAACGTAACTCGGGAATCATAATCCTGGGCCGTTACATACTTAGCATGGTCATAATAATTAAATAACTTTATTAATATGAAGAAGATAAAAGGTTTTGGGTAAATTGAAATAATACTTAGTCATCTAAAGTTTATCAGCTCATGGAATTCAATTTTTGTTAATTTATTTTCCCCAATTATTTTAGATATGGATATAATTTTGGAAGAGTTTAATAACCATAATTTTTTATGGAAGATTTATTGCTTTTGCAGATAAAGAAATAAATTTTTTCTATCTTGAAGGTATTGATATATTTATGAGATATATTTTTGGATTTTATACATATATAATTATGGATAGATTTTGACCTATATATAGTTTAGATTGTTAATGTTATTTTACAAACGTTGACGTCTTCTCCATTCTTTTTGGTGTTGTTATTGCATGTTATTTACGACTTTGTTTACAATTTCCTTGGTAAGCTTTTCGAAATAACAGGTTTATTGGTTACAAGGTATGTTATTTTGTTGTTTCCATTTATATATACTAGTTTTTCATATGTTGTCAATAAAGTATAAATTCATTCAGATTTAAGAATTTAGCTTTTCATATGTTGTTTCCACTAATATATACTAGCAAGGAGTAAAGAGAAATTATCTTTTATACTAATAAAGTATAAATTCATTCAGATTTGAGAAAGCAGAAGTATGTAAGAGATTAATTAATTGAATAAATGGGTTTTAGTATCAAAATTATTCAGATTAAAAAAACCCGCACACATTGCGGGTACTGAACTAGTATGTAGTATTTGATAAGTGCTATTTTATTAATATCTATATTATCCTTGGTGGAAAAATGATTTTTATTTGATAAGTGCTATTTTATTAATGTATACACGGGACTGGACCTACATTAGTATATATCTAAATGATATGTCCTCGGTCCTCCCCTCTCTTATAAAAAAACCACTTTTTTCTTTTAATATATTATTATTTATTTAAAGTTTTTTTTTCGGTTTATGAGGAGCAACATTGGGAAATGATATCAAACGGAGAAAATTTGCGCCGAATGAGCAAATTTTCGGCCAAATTAGAAAAATATACACGTTTTGGTAAAACTTAAAAAACTATACATCAAACCCTAATACTCACCCCCGCTTTTCCCTGGTTCATGTAACGAAAGGATTTTGGGAATTTCTAAAAATGGAAAGTTTTGGAAAAACCCGTCTTCAAGCAATTTCTATTTTCGGAAAGTCCTTGGAAAATATCCCGACATGCTTTTAACATTCAATTTGACGGATTCTAAATCTTATTTATTGGATTTAGATTTCGAGGATTTCGAGTGTCGTTTGAAATGAATTTGAATTCCCGATCGGATTTTCGAAATGTCGGGTTTGGGATGTCAGATGTCGGGATTCATGGTCGGAAGAGCGGAATCACTCACTCTCTCTCCTCCCTCACGCCACTCACACAGACACACACTCTCTCTCTCTCTCCTCTTTATGTGTTTTGTCTTCTAGCTAATTAAAACCCTAATGGGCCTCTCTCTCCCCCCTATATAATGGACACCAATCTCCAAAGGAATTCTCAAGCCGCAAAATTCTATGCCACCACACAAGGAAACCCTAGCCCTCAAAAGAGATTGAAGATCAAAACCTAAAAATCCCCCAAAAAAACTCAAAATCCTCACTTTTCTCTCCTTGCATCCATGTCTCTCTCCTCTCATCTTCCATTTCTTGTTTCTCATACCCTACATAGCCTCTAAACTCGCTCAAGAACATGCCCGTGCTTGGGCATGTGCAACCGGCCCAACAGAACAGGGCCCCCAAATTTTTGGGGCCCAATAATATAACAGTGATATATATATAGAAGTTTGTTTTAAAAAGAATTAGTGTAACTCTTATGGTCTACTGGTAGTTTGCATGCAAAGGAAGATGGGCCCTTCTTTTTTTCATTTCACCCGGGTTCGAATCCCACTCTTTCATCTCTTTCATCATTTTTTTTTTCACTCAGCAACCCCTCTTTCTTCTATTTTTGTTTAATCCTTCCGATTTTCCTTTTTTTTATAAATATTTCACTACTTTTCTTTTCTTTTTTCTTCTTTAGTCTTAACTCTTTTTTAACTTATGTAAATAATTAGACAAATATACAAAATCTTATGCTTCCTTTAATTTTTTTTAAAAAGCATCTACAACCTTTTTATTCTACATTTATTTAGAAACATTTAATTATCACATTATTTCTAAATATTTAGATTAATTTAATCTAAATTTTGATAAATATATTAGTATTTAAATATTTTGCAATATTTTGCAAGTATTAAGAGTATTTTGGTCAATTTTTGAAAGAAAAAATATTTACGTGTTATTTATAATCTTTAAATTTGTTGTTGATTTTTTAGATGTTTTTTATCCAAATAATCATGTTATTCCTCATTTTTCATTAGTTAAATTTCACTAAGATTAGCAAATAATTTTAAAATAATTTCAATATATATTATTTTTTTAAATTGTACAGGCCCCCTAAAATGATTGGCATGGCCCTGCTCAAGAAGATCTCCTCTCAAGAAAACGACCCCAAAATCATATTCAGATCGTCGTTTCCATCGAAAATGGACGCTTCTGGGCAATGTCGTCGTCGCGAGTATGAACACAGAAGAACAAGTTCATGCTCGCCGCCGCAAGTTCATGCTCCCTGCCACAAGTTCATGTTCGCCTCCGCGAATAGTGAATTTCGCCGCCGCGACCCCGAACCCAGATTTGGCAACGTCTCGGTAAAATCCTTCGTTCTCCCTCGTTATAGCTCCGTTTTATTCCTCGTTTATTTCTACTTGCTCCTCACTCTCTCCTCTACCTTATGAGGTCAAGAAAAATTCGGATCTAACATCTTGGGAAGGGGTTCCTTCCTCTCTTTTTGTTTTTGGGCAAGGTAAGTTGTCCTTCTTCGAATCCTCTCATTTTGGGTCTAGATCTTTGTAAAGATCTTCTTTTAAGCTGGATCTATCTCTCTTAGGCCCTATCATAGCAAGGTTTTGTTGAATCAAAGCCAAAAGATACCTTTCCTTCAAGATTTTGAAGAGCCTCAAAGAGGCCAGGTAATCCCTCTTCCGCTCTCCCTTCTAGTCCTTGTTTGAGGTCTTTTGTGTGTCTCTTGGAGTTTTTTTTGTTAATTAGGTGGTATTTCGAGTTAGAAATGTATTAAAACAAGTTTGAACGGAAATAGATTTGAAACAAGCAAGAACGAGCAAAAACGAACTAGGTTGGGTTCGTTCTCGCCGCGGCGAAACCATGGTCGCCGTTGTAAGGACAAACCCAGATTTCAGAGATTGAAGATGGCATGTCACGGCCGCAATCGCGGGTCTCGCGGCCGCGACCGGGAGATGTCCTCGGTGACTTGGCATAGTCACACCTTGCCTCATTTGGGTTCCTTGTTGGTTTTTTACCTGATTACTTTCGAATATGTCTTAGTTGATGGTGTATTTTAGAAGTGGGATCTTGGGATATTATTTTATTATTAAATAATTATGGGGTTTTGACGGAGTTCGAACTATCGGGTTTTATGCTTGGAAAATGTATTGAAGGATTTCATTTTCTTGTCGGGATTTTTTAACTTGGTTTTATGATCGAGTTTGGTTTTGGAAATGAGTTTGGAAATATTGTTGGTGAGATTTAATTTACCTATGGTTTTGATTGGAAGTAAATGATTTTGGTTGATGTTGATCGTAGCGGAAAGGTTTTGGAAAATGGTTTTACTATCGATTGGTTTTGAGGATGTTGAGCACTTGGGCTATGTGTGTATGAATGTTAGTTCAGTAGCTTATGGCATTGGCTTGATTATAGGTGTTTATTGCTTTTGGACTTGGTTTTGGGCCCTCGCTTGTGTTATCTTGCTGTTATGCATCTCCAAGTAAGTATCCTATGGGACTTACTCAGTAACCTGGACCTTCTACATGATGTGTCATGTGATGTGTAGGTGTTGCATAATAAAGCATACCATGTAGTATCATGCTAGGATTGCATTTAAATGAGCATTTGGTTACTATGTGGGTTTGAATACAGAACGACCGTTATCTGTGGTCCTAGAGTCTTTGCTGTGGTCATAGGGTAGCCCAGTCCCATCGGGTTTGCCCTGAGTCAATCGAGTCAATATGAACATGATTTGTTAGACCAACACCATCGGACAAGCGATGATTTGATGATGTGATGTGTTGTTCTAATGTGATGAGTTATGATGTTGAGTATGCTATAATGTCGTGGTCCGTGCACCACCACGATAAAATGGGTACCGTACTGGCCAGGTCTACTCATGAAAAAGGGGGTGGAGTAGGAGAGGGATATGTCACTTGGCATTGTCTGGGGCCCTTTTTACAGTTTTCTGCATATAATTATAACCGTTGAAAGCATGCTTATGTGATTTAAATCTCGTGTAGCATTAGTTCATCCTTTATCTAGGTATAGGCATGTTATGTGGCCCTCAACGCTGTCAGAGGACCCGCATGCAATTACCGGGCCTGATGTTGTACGGAGGAAATTAAGACTTGCAATAAAATATAAATAAATCACAGCAAACCAGATTTCGTCCCTTGCAAATAATTACAAGACTCCCTCCCTATGCAGTAGTGGGAAGTCAGGATCGATCCACGAGGAAGCGTGTCAGCGGATCCTAGGTAGCTGTAAATCTCACAGAAAAGCAAACAAAAGACAGAAACAAAGAAACAAAGACAGAAATAACAAACGAAAGCAGAAATAAAAGCAAAGACAGAACTACTCGATCTCGACTAAGATCTACTCGAGATAGAGTAAAAACAGCGACGACAGAAACTCAGAATCACAAACAGAAACTCGATCCAGACCAACAGTAACTCGATCTCGACAACAACCTACTCGAGATCGACAAAGGTACTCTAGATCGACAAAACCGACAGAAATTATAAATCGCAACTTCGAACACAGATTCACAGATTTCGACAGAAATAAACTCAATATATAAAGAACTTTCAAAGCGAGGGTATCAACGCCACAACGATAACCATGCAAAGTAACACATAAGGCATAAAAGATCATGCTTTTCCATCAAAATAACTTTCGTTACTAACAAATAGGCATATAGAGGCTTTTGGATAAACCCTAATTGTTACTAACCCTTTTCACATAATTAACCTAAGTTGCATTAAGACCACTTTCGCTTCAATAACACAAACAAGGATCACCTTCAACTCTCGCAAAAGAATCATGCTCATAGGGATAGAAGACGAACTGGATAACAAGATTGTACCTTTACCGCATCACCTCACATGGCCACCGTTGGGCTCACCCCAGCCCCAGAAGTGGGTGGACTACTCGCTCTTCATTATCAAGAAAGACATTAAATAACAAAATAAACTAACTTGCATTGAATTAAATAAAGAAAGCTTACAACCAACAAGACAAATCCGCTTTCGCCTTTCCACCTTGCTTGCCACAAACTCTCTCTCTCTACTCCTACTTAATTGGATGTAATTGAATTGGAATAAGATGCCTAATGCTTAGCCCTTAACGCTTTATTTATAGCCTTCTATTCCTTGCTATTCATGGATAGAATATATCTATCTATATCTAAAAAGCTTAAAAGATAAATAAATGCAATTTAGGAATTAAATCTATAAAGGGGAAATTAAATCTAAAATAGGTAAGTCCCGTTCGTCTCTTTCCTTCTCTCTCTCTCTCTCTCTCTCTCTCTCTCTCTCTCTCTCTCTCTCTCTCTCTCTCTCTCTCTCTCTCTCTCTCTCTCTCTCGCCTCCTCCTCCTCCTCTCCTCTCTCCTTGCGCCCTAAGACGACTTTGCTTGAATGAATGAAAATCAGCCCCCTAGGGCTTTATTTATAGGCTTCCAACCCTTGCTAATCAAGGTAAGAAAGTCTATATCTATATCTAATTTTATCTATCTAATAACATAAAGATAAAACATGGAAATAAATAATTAAATCTAAATAGGAAATTCTCTTTATGTTGATAGATCTTCTCTTCCATGGATAGTTGTTGATAGATGTAGGATATATCTCGGCCATCTCGGACTCCTTCGGCTCCAAGGACTCCCAAAGTGCGTCGGACAGCAAAATCGCGTAACGCGGCTTCGGACGCGACGTTCCTCGATCTCGACCAAGACTCCTCGAGATCGAGTAGGATTGACGTCGATCATGTGTTGCTTGGACTTCTCGGATAGCAGCTGCTCGATCAAATATAAAGGCTTTGGACT
Organism: Persicaria tinctoria; assembly: GCA_037127255.1. NCBI lineage: Eukaryota > Viridiplantae > Streptophyta > Magnoliopsida > Caryophyllales > Polygonaceae > Persicaria > Persicaria tinctoria. The sequence continues at coordinate 74,496,552 of JBANSL010000002.1, read as the reverse complement.
AAGAGACCGGGCCGGTGAGCTTAGATCATCTTCAACAATTCTTTCATAATTTCTTTAGAAGTAAAATATATTCAATGTGACCAACAAAAAAATTCTCTAACTCCAATAGATTCTCTAAATTGTAGATTTCAATACTCCATATAATTCTCCAAATCAATTATATATAATAAAGGAGAAGTTGGCTGAGACACATGTCGGCTTCTCCTTAAAAGTAGTCAGATGAACTAATCACATTTTTTGAAAGAAATAATTAATATATGTACAAGATAAAATTAGATATATCTATTCAATCAATCAATATATCTATATATGCATAAGATAAATTTTTATTCTAATTCTATTTAATCAACATATCTATATGTGCATAAGATAAATTTTGACCCAATTTGATTAGATATAGATATATTTTTATAAGATATTAGCCAAATTTAAATACTACAGTATTATTTAAGATAAGATTTAATAATGAATATATGCATAAGATAAAATTTTATTCTAAATATATTTGATCAATATATCTATATATTGATAAGATAAAATTTGACCCAATTTGATTAGATATGGATATATGTTTAGAAGGTATTAACGAATTTTAAATACTATATAAGATACGATTTTACCTATTATATAAGATAGGATTTTACGTTTGTAACATATCTAACTAATTTTAGAAGATATATATAATAGATATAATAAATAATAAGTCGAATGTAACATATGACATCTTCTTCTTATCTTAATAGTAATAACCAATCAAAAAATTTATCTCCACCTTAATCAATTTTAAGATAATAGTTTTCATAAGTTTTTAGACTTAGATATATTTCGGAAAGATAGTAAGATTTTGATAATAATTATATAAAATTTTGATAATACTTTCAATATATTAATGAGAATCAATGATAATTTTGTTTTAATTGTGTAACAATTCAAAATGTTGAAATAAATTAATTAGCTCTCTGAACGAGTATTTATATTAAATTTATTTAAATTGTAAAAAAAACGCACACGGTACTGGTATTGAACTAGTGGCGTTTATAAAATTACAGAGAATGGTATAAATTTAGTGGATTTGGTTATTTCTTTCAGCAGGTTCTCTATTTGAAGAAAACTTCAGAGGACATGTTGGAGTAAAACAACAAAAATCTTAACTAAATTAGAGAATTTTCAGAATTTAGAGGAGCTGTTGGAGATGATCGTTTGTGTTGGAGATGATCGTACGTACAACTGTTTTTATTACTAAAAAGACTCTAGTAGATGTCTAATAGGGGATGGCTCTACACCTTTACATATATCATCAAAATCAAAATAAAATTGATTAGAATTTAACTAGAAAGAGAAAAGGTTAAAATCTGGGTTGCGGCTTCAACACAATCGTGGCAGAGCTTCGCGGAGATATCGCCACGACAGTAAAACTGGCCATAGGCGGTGTTGGAATCGTCGTCGCCAGCTGATCGAAGAGTTGTAGCTTCCTTCTTCGGTGGAATTGCAGTTGTCAATAAAGAAGGTTGGATGTGTTGGTATTTGGGAGGTGACTTGTTTTGGTGCCAAAGTTATCAATGCAGTTATCAGGAGGGTTAGTGTTTTGAGAGTGCTTGCAAGTGAATCCATTTTTGTGATTTTGTTTATGGCGCGGCTTTTGGTAGCTGTTTTCGATTTATGGATAGCTTATAATTAATGAAGATGTACCGTGTATGTGAGGTTGCAAAAGCAACATGAAATTCCATTCGTTTAATCGGTAGTAGCTGGACTTGGTATTGTGTGACATAAGTCTATCACATCAACAAAGTAGGCTTCTTGCTCTTTGCAATCTCATTGGGTTGTGGGTTCTGTAGACTGGTAACTAGCGTCTAGAGTGTTGCTTAATTCCTGCAACCATTACTACCAGAGGCGGAACCAAGAGGGGACATGGTGGAGCCCGAGGGGAGGGGTGGGGGCATGAGGGAGCACGTTGTCTGCGGTTGACGTACCACCGCAACCTCAACCTCCTCTTATCCAACCTCACGACCCACACCTCCACCACCCCCTTCTACAACTCTTTTGTGGCCCTTCTGATTCCCGAAAGGGTTTTTAGGTGCGTTGTTCTTGGGTGGTTCTCGGCTGCTCTTCTGGTTGGTCTCGGTGGTCCTTTTCTTAGTTGAGGCTCTGGCGTCTCGGAATCGGGTCTGGCTGGGGTCAAGGCGGTGTGTATCGAGGCGTCTCCGTGATCCGGAAATTTCCTTGGAGGTTCGTCTTCATTGCCCACAGGGACTCTTGATGTACCGCTGGCCAGGAGTGGTGCTTGGCTTCGGTTCGTAGTCTATGTTGTTCACAACGCTTAGGATTAGTTTTGCTTGGTCGACCGGAATTGTTTGATTTCTTTGCCTAGTTTGCACCTTTCTTTATTGTCTTTGTATGTTTTGACAGTTCTCCGTTTGCCGACTTTGTCGGCCTCTCGAGGTGTCAGATTTGTCTGGCCCTCGAATTATTACCTTATCAAAAAAAAAAACTCCTTCGTGGCCCCACCAAAAGCCCGGGGGCGTGGGGGCGACCTCTCCTCCTTCCGACGGAAAACGTGATAGTTTTGAACAAAAAATAAAAATAAAAATTGAGGTCATGGTTCAAACCTCACTAATTAAACTTGCTCATTCTTAACTTGTATGCATATATATCCACACAAATTATAATGCAACCATCACTTATTTGACGTTCACCGAAGTTAGACGTACTGCATTTATACATCAATAATCAAAGATCAAGTCCATGTAATCTACATCAATAATCAAAGATCATTGACTTGTTAAGTAGTACTAGAGAAGCTATGAAACCCAACTTGAGAAGATTGTCTTTCTCCACTTTCACAAGATGTGGCAATAGTATTTTCAAAAGAGTTAAGGAAACTTGATGGAGGGGATGGCGATGGGAGTTCAAAAACTGGGTTTTCAAGCATACTCACTACTTCTCGAATCGTCGGCCTCCTTACTGGATCATCTTGGACACATAGCAAGCCTATTTGAACACACCTTTGGGCATTCGTTTTTGAATAATTATCTTGTAGAGTTGGATCCACTAGCTCTTCTATTGCCTTTTCATTCCAAATCCTCCACGCCTTCAAGAACCATTAGGAGCAGTCCGTTGTTAGTACAAATATATATTACATATGTCATCAATCAAATTAACTCCAAGTGGAACATATACATACATAATCAAGAAGTCCATAGCCACTTTCCGAGTCATAGAAATGGTTACTACTTTTACCGCTTAGGATCTCCAACATTATAACTCCAAAGCTGTAGATATCAGATTTGGTAGAAAACCTTCCCTTCATTGCGTATTCTGGTGCCATATATCCGCTAGAAGAAACAAGTAACTCAATTAGTCAAATAATCAAAATGAAAAATATATCATTGTAATGAATCATGATCTAAAGAGAGACTCCAATTTTCAGGTTTGGATCAAGCACACATACTATGTTCCAACAATTCGTGAAATATCTCCTCGAGTAGTTTTATTAATTCCAACTAGTTTTACCAATCCAAAATGAAAAATGTATAATTAGTGATTGTCATGATGTAAAGAGAGATTTCATTTTTCGGGTATGAAGCATACTATGTGCCAACAATTCGTGAAGTATCTCCTCGGGTGGTAGTTTCATTCATGCCGACTAGTTTTGCCATTCCAAAATCCGCTATCTTAGGGTTCATTTTCTCATCAAGCAAGATGTTGCTTGGTTTAAGGTCTCGGTGAATGATGGTAAGTAAAGATTCAATATGGAGGTACCGAAGCCCCAATGCTACTCCTTCTATGATTTTGCTTCGTGCTTCCCATCCCAACTGGATAGACGTTGTAGCATCTGCATTTATAAATTTTCGTCGAACAAATTTTAAAAAAAAAAGCATTAAGAAATTAACAAGGCAGCAATGATTTTCAAACAATTTGTTCATACCATTGAGAAATTTGTCAAGGCTTAGATTAGGCAGGTACTCATAAACAAGAATATGTTCGTCGTGTTCATCACAGAACCCGAGGAGGCGAACTAAATTTCTATGTTGAAGCTTTGCCACCACAGCAACTTCGGTCTTAAACTCTCTTACCCCTTGGTTTGACGAGTACTTCGAGAGTCTCTTTATAGCTATTGGTTGTCCATTTGGATGCATTCCCTACCCACGGAAACACATGTAAGTAATAGCATGTATATGAATTACATAACCTTTATAGCTATTGGTTGTCCATTTGGATGCATTCCCTACCCACGGAAACACATGTAAGTAATAGCATGTATATGAATTACATAACCTATATATGGTAAGTTAAGGATAGATAAATATATACATGCTATTAGTAAGAAGTAAATATACAATTAGATAGTGGCTCACACACACACACACACACACACACACACACACACACACACACACACAAAGATAGCAAAGGGGCAGGTTTGTCATATTGAGACACCTAATATATCAAAACAAAGTTATAATAACATATTTTTGTGACTCGCCTAAGGGGAGGAGAAGCATCGATCTGACCACCATTTCCCAAATCACGAGTCCCAACGGAGCTCTGATACCATACTGAAGTCTGTTACTACTCATGATTGGGGGTCGTGTGTGCACATGTGCCCATGCACTAATAGCCTAACAGATAAGTCGAGTGGGGTTCCATTCTAAAACCAATTGGCTATAGGAGGAGTAACCCACTAACTTTTATACTAAGACTTGTTCTTTCATATTATCAATGTGAGACTGTTTGGTCTCTTCACATCTCTCATCAGTATTCAATCATGTGTGCTAATTTCTATTCATTCTGCATACCATGAGCATAAGCAAAAAAAGGATGAGTTAAGGTGACCGATCACCTTATAGACGCTACCAAATCCACCTTCGCCTAGTTTATTATCACGGGAAAACTTCATTGTAGCTGCCTCAATTGCTGCAAAGCTAAAACATTCTACACTTCCGATCTCATAATCTTTTACATCTACAATAATTAGGATCAATGAAATTCTTACATTATCCATATATTGATAACTATCAAATTGAAATTCAAGTTATTGTTACCTCTAGGTGTTTGATGTTCGATTTGAAAAGTGGTCGGGTTCTTATTCTTACTTCTTGAAAAGCAAACCCAAATGCCAAAGGATACACCACAAGCAAGTAATATTGATCCAACAACTACAGGGATGACTATTCTTGTTACATGATTTGCATCTTTCCCTGCAGCAAGAAAACCTATCACCAGAAAAATCATCTTACTAAGTTATAACAATGTTGCGAGTGCCCAAAATTGGCTTGCTCTTATATATTTTTTTGAATTTGTTCATTCAAAATGCTTTAAAACCTATCGATGTGGATGGTCTTTAAGAGCCTAAGAATTAAAAATGGGGACTTCCCCCATAATTTCTACCCATTTGAAATTAACACATGATCTAAGTTCATATGACATGTTGACAGATGGATTGACATATCCTGATAGGATCCATTTAAGTGGGCATATTAGGTCAGCTTAGTTAAGACGCAAAACATGCAGAATTTAGGTAGAATTTGCATATTTACTCATTTAGTGATGAAGTTGGAATCTACACATTTTTATTGATTATTTCAGGTAAATGTGGATTTGAAGAGGTGACATGGGTTAATAATGCATTCATCGAGAAAGTCAAGTTGATATAAGGAGCTTAATGAAGATCTTAAGAGGTTTTGAGAAGAAGAAGAAGAGAGCCTAAACAAATAATAAGTCAGTAAAAGTTGTCACTGAGAAGCTAAACTTGTAATACATTTTCTGGAGTCGGTTATCCGATTGACTTTTATGAGAGTATGAGTTGAAAAGCTATTTCAAGAGCTAAAATTTTCATGTTGACGTCAAGAAAAAAATTCGATTAATATTTTCTTCAGGACCAGTGTTGCAACCGCGGCAAGAGAGACTTCCAGTGTGAAGGCTGTGACTACAACAATATTGTCGCGGCCATGGTTTAGGCCGTCACATAATGCGTTTTGACTAATCGAACCCTGGCTAGGATTTTATCTCTCTGTAAGACACGATTTGCTTATTATAAAAGGATATTATTTCCAATTTTTGTAAACCTATAATTAGAAGAAAATTTGGTAGGCTCGTCTCTTTAGCTTAATATACAACCACGAATGGTCGGCTTTATCATATATTTTTTACAACATGGGACGCCAAGCGATGGAGGAAGACTCACAAGCTTCGACCTCCAAACAAAAGGAGGACCTCGATAAACTCATGGAGTATGATCACAATGCCTTGGTGGAAGAGTTACTTGAAAAAAGTTAAATCAACAAAAGTAGCAGGTGCGCCAAGTCGCTCAACACTTGTCAAGGTTGGAAGCGGAACTAAGCATCGATTCTCGAGTCGAAAAAAAGCCAAGACACAAGCAACAATGGTTCAATTCAAGATGGAGAAGGAAGCCCGACACCTATTGACATGGAATCTTATGAATGTATGCATGAGGATCCACGTATTTTGGCTCCTTTTTCATTCGACAAAACCACCCCCATTACGCCAATCGACGAACCAAGTTCGAAGCCTATTTTTGTGGCCCCCGAGTAAGGTAATGAGATTTCTAACACTTGTGAACTTTGGTGACTATGTAGATCCTTGGAGCCATTACTTCAACAAACCATCAGCGTAACTGTGTTTTTTGTTCTACCTACCCTCGGCGAAAAGTCAAGCTCGAGCATATGGAGAATCGAGGAAATTCTTCAACAATACATCCTTCAACTTCGACTTCTTCATATGTGGTACCTGCCTCCTTAGATGATGTGCATAAGAGTTTGACTTGCTAACAAGGGCATTGGCGATGTCCGAGTGAATCTTGAGTACACGGACGAATAAACTGTCGAGTGTAAAACGATAAACAATGACGCTTCTCAAGATGTAACCCGAGATAAGTTTTTGAATTTGCTATTTCAATTCTAACTTAGTTAATTTCAATAAATTAGAATTTCCTAGGTAGTAGATAGATGTTTTTGGAGGTTTGTTCGGATTAACCTTGTTGGAAAGGCACTTCAAAGTTCGATGGAGAAGAAGAGGCAATGCAAGAAGGTGTCGAGCAACCAAGTAGAGGCCAAACACGGGAGCCGCTGGAAGCGGGTGCCACGCCCGCGACACGTCCTAGCGCCTTAGTCTCCCCTCCTCGACTATTCCGACTTGTCGAACCTCGGCGAGCCCCCATCAATGATATTGCAGAACAATAACCAGTCACTTGGTCGTGCCCTAGGTCCGGCCACCCGAGGTCGCAACCCCTGTCGACTGATGTTTCACGACATCGTCATTCCTCGTGGCTCGTTATTTTTTGTCAACTTCATCTTCGTCAGTCATCGTGCCTCGACGCTCCCAGCGAGCGAATCCGCACGACAAGCCATCAGCCTAGTGGATTCTCGGATTGACACTAGTGTATGTTAAACGCCACCATGACCTGATCAATTGCACATGCGGTGCATCTGTCGCCGTCCTTTCGTCGTTGCCACTGTTCGTCTTTGTTGGTGTCTGTTATGCCTTGTCGCCCCCGGTCGTTTCTTCCCTGCCACCACCATCACGATGATAGAGTATGTACCCCTTTTTCCCTTACATGTGCTTTATGTTATTTTCATTGTCGTTGATTGAGTTTTATTGAGGACAATGAAAGATGTAAGTGTGGGGGAGAGGTTTAGTGTATATATCTACATTCATGTTTGCATTCATGCTTGATTTTTTTATCTAGTTAAGTCATGTTTAATTTACAGTTTCTATTAAATCAGAAATTTTTTTTTTTTTTGAAAAATGTCAAAAAGAAAAAATAGCATGCATATGTGTTATCTAAATTACCCAGCTTGCCTAGGTTATTTTTTTTGTTGATATAACCATATAAATTCCATGATGTATTTGGATTGTTTAGCGTTGTCCTATATTTTTTATTTTATGCAAGAATTTGATTTGTGAATTTAATTGATCATTTATGATCCTTAGTTGTAGGTTGATTGAAATCCAATAGAACATGTCCTAGTGAGTTGTTTTGGCTTTATTGTGATTATTCTGTATATTTCCCTTTTTCTTAACTGTGTGTGATTACTTAGGACCTAAGGAGGATGAAAGTCGCTTAGGGTTAAAAGTAAAGAAAAAAAAAAGAAATCATCATCAAAAGAGAAAAAATGAATGAGTTTGTATGACTATTTGAGAAGTAAGCGTATATTGTTCTCTGAATGAGTACATGTTATTGGAATGGTTGGCAAAGTGTATGTTTGAGTGTTGGTGTTTTTCTGGTTGTGTACTATCCATTTTTCCCGGATTTTTAGCACCACATGAATTAAATATTTTCCATACCTAGCTTATATTCCTACCACGACCCCATTATAACCCATATAAAAGACCTCATGGTGTTTCTTAATTACAAGTGATGACATCTATGGTGGAGATTTGACAATATGGTTTTCAATTCCTATGTAGCTTAGTTGCATATTGGATTGAGTTGAGGCCTTGAGGGATAATTGCATAAACTTAAACACATGAACGATGAGAGAAACACATTTATCCCAGTATGGTTGGATGGATATTGCCTATTGATTAGAATTGCCCATATACATGTTGTGACATTGATTCACATTATCATTTGTCCTACTTGTGCTTATGATATTGTTTTTGACGAGGCGAAGACTTGAAGAATATGTTTTGTGGGGTGATTGGTTGATTTTTGGTTGATTTGCTTGAGGATAAGCAAAGGTTAAGTGTGGGGGATTTTGATAATGGGTATTTTAGATAGGTTTAACAGGAAGTGGTAGTGGCATTAATTAGGTGTAAATATTGCATGCTTTAGTATTGATTCGATCACATACTTTGTCATTTTGGTGGTTGAGTTCAGAATCTACACTATTTTAATGGTTTTGTGCATATTCGTAGATTTGAGGCGAGGAACATGATAAACAAAGATGTGGATGGTAAGGCGAGACTTTGGAAAACTTGAGAACAAAGTCTCGAAGAGAATTGATCATGCTAAGAAGCAATGGAGCACAAAATCAAGGTATAAGAGCTGAAATGACAGCGAGCCGTAAAAGCTGTCAGCGCGACGAGCTGAACTTAAACGTCATTTTCGGAGGCATGTATGCTCGATTGACTATTGTGAGTATGCGTTTCAAAGCTCTCACCGAGCTCTACAACTTCATGCTCTCAGGAAAATTGGCACCCGCCAATGACTGTCAAAGTGAATCTGAAAAGAATCTTCCGAAATGCTATCTTTGGGATTTGTTCTTATCCTTTAGGGCCGATTTTGCCTAGGCATTCCATGTCGCCTAGGGTTTCCATGTCGCCGCTTTTCTTCGGGAGCAAGTCTTCAATAATCTATCCGTTTAGATTTTATTCCATCCATTTAGATTATATTCTATCCATCTAGATTTTATATATTCTATCATTTTTAGGTCAACTAGGGTTTATTAGGACTAACATTTGGCCTCTTAAAGACCAATTTTAGGCCGAATTTTATAATCAATTAGAGGCAGACATTCGCAATTTATACATTTAGTTTACATTCGAAGCATTTACAGATATGAAGTTTAGAGTTCCAGCAAGCCATGGATTGCTAGACTCTTTAGTTTTGCCCTTGATTCAAGACATGGTTGGTTGAGTCGTGAGTTTGGAATTCTATCTCTTTCTATGTTTATTTCAATCTTCTTTGTGCTTAGTCCTTGCTTAATTGAGATTAGCTACCTTGATTTATGCATTGCTAGGGTTATGGCTTCGACGTTTCTGAACCCTAGTCGATAGTAGAAATCATGTTCTTGTAGGATCATTTGCTAATAACTGAATTTGTATGAAGTTAACATCTATGTTAAATATCACTTCGAGTGGAGGTGCTAGCTGGGCTGAAAACCGGGTGAGATGGCGCTAATAACAGACAAGGTACTGTCTTTATGCCAAGTATATTGGGACCATGTGCTATTCTTAGGGAACGTCGATCGATTCGTGACACTGTCTAAGAGTATAAGGGACTTGTAGTGCGCGTTTAGCGCGCCTAATAGTAGAAGGGACTTTGGTGTTAGAGTGCCAGACAAGTGTCCTGTTATGTTTAACCTAGTGTCAATCAGATATAGATACGTTGCTTTCGTAGAAGTGTCAATCTATGCTCCATAAGCAGAGCCGGCCCTGGGCATGGGTGAAATACCCCCGACTGTATTTTCCTTTTATAACTTCACTTTGTAAGGAATTATGACGTCAGAGATGAAATTTTAAGGTAAAATTTTACGAAGTCTTATCAAGTTTCGAACTTAGTGAGATCCAGCGAGGATTAAGTAAAGAGGCTATAAAATTTAATGGATATTTAAGACATTCTTAAGAATAAGTTGGTAAAATATTCCAGAGTGGTAGAGAGAAAGATTATTGGAATATATATTTAAGGAGGACAAAATATGTAAATTTAGAAACTTTGGGTTGTTTCTCGTAATTAACTTATTAGGTGAGCCAAAATGGAATTGTGCACCGTCAACACATGGATATCGATGGTTTTGTAAGTAACACCTGGCCTCCTACGTTTCAATCTTCAATTGGATGGCATCCTATATAAGTAGGTTGGCTTGCTCTCGGTGCATTACACATTTGCCAATTGCCATCCATTTCATATATACTCCCTGCTTATATATATACGGTGCAAGCTTCAACCGAAACCGGCTCAGGAACCTTGCCACCGATTCCGATTCGTAATTAACCTGTCCGACATGGTACCCATAATGTAAGATATCTCTCGTTTATTTTAAAATATTACATACTCCGTATTTTATATCGTTATAATACCCGTATATTATTCAAGGTATTTCCTTATTAACCGTTATGATGCTCGTTATTAATTATTAAGAAATTTGGGTTTTTCTTAATACGATATAACTTTTGACAAAACGGGTATTTCTTTTAAGTCGAGATAATGCCCAATTATTTTGGATTATATGATATTTCTAAGTCGTTATAATGCCCAATTAAATTTAGGAAATGAAATCCTAAATTAAGTTTGCAAATCCTAATATTGTCTGGGCATTTTAAAAATAGTATAATTAGTATTGGATAAGTGATTACCGGAAACTAAAGGATATAAGTTTTATCGGGTTAATTAAGGATTATTTTAAAATGAGACTCTACTAAAGTTTAAGGATAAAATTATTGGACATAAGCTAATTAAATTATGGTTTGTCTGCTATGTACGAATTGGCTGGATACACATGGATGTATATTTGGTGACATCAGTCGAGATCCTACGTATTCGGAAGGAATTAAATCTCTTGGTTGATCATAATCTTTTACATCCGTAGACTTCGGGTTTATAACCAAGGCAAATGACTTTGTCCCATTTGCTCTTCTTAAAAGACTCAATGCCTTTCTTTTAATACGTGTCAGTTGTTAATTATCAAGTATATCTATCCGTTGAAAATAAATTGCAAAGTCTATTCTTGCAATTTCTATTTATTCTTTCTCTGTTCAAGCTAGTGAGTTTTAATATATCGTATTCTTGCAATCTCTATTCGTTCCTTCTCTATTCAAGTTAGTTATATACTTTCCAGATGTGGACTTTAGATGATTTTTTAGACCAGATCCTTATTTATTATGTAAGTTGATCATATGTATAAATTAGTGTCTAGCTTGACGGCTAACGAGATAAATTTATATAGTGGGAATGTATACGGGTTCATCTAATGAATCCTTATAATGTGACACGTGTGTGTTACTAATCTAGTAACAAGTGTTAAGCGTGTGTGTGCGCGCATGTATATACGTGATCATAACAGGTCAAGACTCGTTACGTCTTGCTCTATAAGCTTTTCATGAAAAGTTCATTTTGAATATTATCAAAATGATACATTTTACCCAGATGAGTGGTAAAATAGGCATGTGCCGGTATGACGTTGTTACTATTACGTCAAATACAACATGGTTCAATAACGATATAAGTGAATGATAAATAAATAAGCGTTAATGCCTTAAGTAATCATTGTTGAAATCATTCTTTGAATGGTATGTGTTAAGTAAATATTTTATCCTTATGAATTATCCAAGTCATGTATGTCAGACGAAATATTGTGGAATCAATGTGTAACCTAAAGTTGTGCATTGTAAATATTCTATTTTGTAAATTATATATCTCCTTAAACTCATACCATATTACAATCACTGTTTTTTAAGTGGTTATCATCTATTCCGTTCCGTCATTTGCTAGTTCTTCAACGAACTAACCAACCGTGTTGTGAAATGGTTGACTGGTGTGCCTCGTCTTCATACGATTTACATCAGTCAAATTTTGCAGGTTAGGTAAGGAGGCCTTGAAGAGTTGACATTGTACAAGTAAATATTTTAAACGTTTGGTTATATAATAAAGTCTTTCAAATTTCTATACTTTATGTATGAAATTTCACTTTATCTTGCAAGATTTCAAAAAATGTATGTAAAAGCTTTGCACCATGTTTAATGATAAAAATCGTACTTCAAGTCTTCTGCTATAGTATATTTTTGTATAATTACATCTTTCAATAAAAGAGTTTTCTGATTTAATTTATTTCTTTTATCGGATATGTTGAACACATATATATGTACATTTTTGTAGCAATAACAGTTACTTTGTAATAAATAAAAAATAATATTCCTATCTTCCGCTTTTATTCTTTTAAATTATCATCTTGTTTATGGGAGCATAGTTACATGTCCCTATTAGCCTAAGATAATTATGAGATCATTCAAGTCTGCATAATTATTGGCGGTGCATTCCCTAGTCTACAGAAGGGGGGTTAGAATGGGCAAGTAGGGCGATCTCCAAAAATACTTTTAATACAGTATATCTATATAACATAAAAAGTTGTGTTCAAGAGCCATTTATTGCTACTATTAAATACATGAAAAATCTACACTATTTTTGTTTTCTTATTCAATTTGAATCAACTTGCCTTTCATTAGTTCAATGGTTATAGGTGTTGGGGATTACCTCTTAGTTGAGGGTTCAAACCTTGATAGCTACATTTTTTATTTTAATTTTCCACTTCTTCATAGCTACATCTTTTATTATTTTTTTGGTCATTAAATTTATATATGTAATATATAATATTCGTTTTTTTTTATCTATATAACATAAAAAGTTGTGTTCAAGAGCCATTTATTGCTACTATTAAATACATGAAAAATCTACACTATTTTTGTTTTCTTATTCAATTTGAATCAACTTGCCTTTCATTAGTTCAATGGTTATAGGTGTTGGGGATTACCTCTTAGTTGAGGGTTCAAACCTTGATAGCTACATTTTTTATTTTAATTTTCCACTTCTTCATAGCTACATCTTTTATTATTTTTTTGGTCATTAAATTTATATATGTAATATATAATATTCGTTTTTTTTTATCAAATAATAAAGGACTTCTTCATCCATATGTTTTCGTATTCTTAATATACTTACATAAAAGTTTAAAACGCAAGCATTTTAATTTGTAAACCAGGTGAACCGACTCGAAATTAAAAAAGAAGAGAACCGGTTCATCTGAACCGCTTCCTTCTTCCTCCTTCCTCTTCCCGTTTACACGTACAGTTCAAGCCCCTTCAATGGTGGTTTTAATGTTCATTCGCTTCAGCTCCAAAACGCTTCCATTAAGTTCGTTTCAATCCTCTCATCACAATCAAGTGTTCGATTTGAATGTTAATCAAAGGATTCAACCTCAATCCCGTCCGAATTCATTTTGGCCTAAATTAAAATCAGTGTCGTTTGGGATGGTTATGCAATCGTTTCTTACAATTGAGTATACGAAATAAATCACCAGAAGGAGATGAAGAGATTGATATAGTTAATTTGATATTTCGTGCACGATTTGAGATCGACTATAAAAGGGGCTTCAACCTGCGAGAGCTTCATTGCGCCATTGGAGGCCAATAGACGAGCTCCTAACCATCTCATCACTTTCTAATCACTTTAAGGCTTAATCTTCTATTCCATTCAGAAATTTTCGAGAAAAAACATCCCGATTCAAAAACCCCAAATTCAAACTCACCTTCGTCGGACTACCGTGCGCCAGTACCGCCGCCCATTGCCGCCGGAGAGACACCGATTGCTATCCACGAAGCACAACCGCCGTGCCGTTGCCAAGCTTTCGCCACCGTGCTGCCATCGCCGAGCCACCATTGGAGCGGCTGAGAAAGGTGAACGTAGTAGCAGTAACGGGGAGTGGAAGAAGGTGAACTAATTACCCAAACCTCCCCTACTTTATATTCTTTCCAAATTATGCCCTTTTCAGTTTTTAAAATTTCATATTTTAACCCGTACTTTTAATGGGGCATAAATTGCTTCGAATTTTGTTAATTCGCAGAGAATCATCATATGCTCATACGGAGATTTCGATTCAAGATAAAAACATTCAACCACACATTGACAATTTCAATCCAAGCAAGTGACATTCCGAGCATTCAGAAAAACTTCTTTCGTTTTCAAATGGTTATATGTTGACAAAATTTCTCTCGACTTCAAAAGTCGGTGATATGAAGGAAAAAAATATCTATCTAATTATAAGTATTGTTAAACTATTTTATCTTATTCTAGCTGATCACTGTTTATAGTTTTACTTATAAGTAAGAATTAAACGTGTCTCTATAATTTTATAATTTTATATTTTTATGAGTATCTTTAATATATTTTTTGAAAGTCAATTGCAATTATAACGGGAGTATTTCATATTTGATTAGTGGATTCTTGATCATCAACGATTCTTTTTCACTTGAATGTTCGGTTTCATTACTATCAACCTCATGTGTTATTTCTTACACTATTTATCAATTTTGTTTCCACCTTAATATTTGTTACAAAATACGTCCCGGGCGGAGCACGGGTCTGCCCTCCTAGTATATAAACAAGAGTTTGCAAAAAATGACAAATAGCAATTGCCATACTGGTTCAAAGAGGGTTGATAGGCGGAAGCGTGCCTCCTCTTTTTTGTAGCTTACGGCTTACCTAGTGTTCGATACCCATTAGAAGCAGATTTGTAACTCTTTTTTTTTTTGAGAACTTGTTCCTCCTTTTTCATTATATTGGTATTTTATGTAATTATATTTTTCATATTTTTGTATTTGTATTTTAAAGATTTGTCGAAAAATGTATTAAAGTGATTAAATATTAACAAAAATTAATGTAAAAGATGATTAAATTAACAACTTTATATATACTATCTCCGTTTGGAAAAACATTTTGTTTACAATTCATGCATTTTTTTAGAGTGCTAAACACTATTATTATTTTATATAGTTTTTATTATCCTAATAAATGTGAGTGAATAGTAAGAGATATGTCTTGTTGAACAGATAGAATATTATTTATCATTAAAGAATAAAATGTACTAAATCAATTAAATAGTATCAAAAAATCATCTAAAATTAACTTTTAATATAAGAGATATCTAATTCTAAAATAATTTTACAAATTCATATATAAAATATACTCCCTTCGTTAATTAACGTTTTACTATTCACATACGTTTTTGTAGGTGTTAAAAACTAAAAAAAAAACACTAACTTTTAAATATTTTTTTAATAGTTTCATACTTATATTACAATTAAGTAAGAATTTATAAAAACAAATATAAAAAATGTTAATATTTTTAATAGTTTGTATTATTCTAAAAAAACGTGTATGAATAATAAATGATAAGGTTTAATTAATAGAGGAGTATACATTAATAAAATTTGACATGAGCCTCTGAAATTGATTGGACGCCCTATCCATAAGTAGCCATTAATTAACGGCGTTCATGAAATTTGCAACTACGAAGAAAAATCTGCAATGAAAGTTCAATGGATATCGAGAGATCTAGAGTGGATGAGACTTTGAAAATGACCATATTTATTGGAATATAATGTAGAAAAGTGTGACCCATTGCCTAATTTTGGTGGTTTTGGTGGTGGTGGGGTACTTAATTATGTTGAAGGTTCAAACAATAGCAGCAACGTTGATGAGGTTGAATATTAGCAATCACCTGGAGGAGACCCATCAACGAGAGATGGTATCTGACCGGAGGAACTTGGTGGCAGCGGCGGAGCACTCGACCCTGTCGGTGTCGGAGCCGAATCGGATGACACACTGTAGAAACGCGCAAAGCTGTACCTCAAGTGACAATTTGGGTAGAACAGAATCAGCCCTTGGTGATAATGGCCGGAGTAGTTTTTGTGTAAATACGCCCACTCGGCCTTTAGACAGCTCTCACACAGCAGCCCTGTAGTATCAGGACTGCACTGCAACAGACAATACACCGTCTCGTATTTTGACATATTTGCCTCCCCTGTTGCAAACTCATTAAGATTGCCGCCATAGGCTGCTTTCTTAATGAGTTTCTCAATCAAACCATCAATCACCTTCTCAAACATAGTCGGATCTGACACATTTGGGGTAAACCACGTGTAATCGGGGACCACCGAGTTATCCCAAATCCCGACGTTGGACTTGTTGTCGTAGACCAGCGTGCACTCCTCGAACCACACTTTCCCGGCCCTTCTACAATTGCTTCTGGCAGCGGCGGCCTTCACGCAGTCGCCGCATAGCTGCTTGGAGATGTCGCCGCGGCAGTAGTACTGCCCGTAGGCAGTGTCTGGGCCGTTGGTGGGGCCCACGGAGGAGTTGTAGAAGGGGGCGGTGGAGGCATTGGCGGTGAGCTCGGATAAGAGGAGGTTGAGGTTGCGGTGGTAGGTGCTGTTGCGGTCGTAATTGCCGGAGGAGTCGTCACCACAGTCTACGCCAGCGAAGTTTGGCTTGGTGGGGATTTGAGAGGTGACATGTTGGGGGAGGAAGGCTGCTAAGGTAGTGAGGAAGATGAATGAGGATTTGAGATCAATGACAGGCATTACTGAGTATTTACTTTTGAATAACAACAAGCTTCGATCATTCTAAGGAATGAAGTGCGCTATATATCCCCTGTTAATTTATATAGTTAGAATTGTCATAATCATGGTTCTTTATTTAAAAAATTAAATACAACCGGAATGGTTATACTTATACGAACTAAAGGTGGTGTACTAGTCTTATTTAATTAATGCTGATATGTGAAAAGAGAAAATTCCATATACGTACATAAGTTTGAATATCTTAATTAATTTCATTTTAATGAACCACGTTACAACAACAACATTCTCAGTTAATCCCGCCTAGGCAGGGTCTGGGGGCTCAGATGTACGCACTCTTTCCCCGACCAGGCCGAGAGAGTGTTTCCTAACTCATAAAACAACTAAAGATAGAAGTACAAAATAAAAATAGAGGAACACTACTACATAAAAGATCTAATGTAGCGTGTTGGTTGTGGCGGTTTATTTTAAGTAGCGTTTTTTGTGGCGGTTTTAAAGATGTATTAACTCATTTTTCGTTTTGAGAGCTAAAGTGGCGGTTATAAAAGTTTAGTGTAGCGGTTTTTAATAAAATCTGAAATTAAAACAAATGTAGCGGGCAGTTTTAGCAGATGTAGCGGTTTCAAAGGCGGGATAATTTCGCGCTTCACCCATTGGAAAAATTTTAATTCTAATTTTTTAATCAAAACGTAACTTTATCCCTTCATCCCTGAAATTGGGGTTTGAAACAATGTCTCTCGGTTACCCTGTGTGACCTTCGATTCCAATTTTCCACAGAGCGATTCACTTGTGTGACCTTCGATTTCACTTCCGTGACAACAATCGCTCCTGGTGCGACCTTCGATTTCAAGTTTGCACTGAGCAATTGCACTCCCTGTGCCAGCAATCTCTCTTACGGGTCTTCTCTACCCTATGAACAATCGTTCCTGGTACCTCGCGATTTGCTTTCTTTCATTGTTCCATTAATTGTTTATTTGAAATTTAATTTTCCCTTGAACTATATATGCTATAGCGCAGTTTATTTTGCTCTGAGTTTTTGGTGAGTTAGGGGTTAGGGTTTCATGAATTTTTCTCTAAATTCACACTTGGTGAGATGGATTGAGGGAGTCATAAAAACCCTTATTGTGCTATTTCATTTATATATTTGATAACGACTGAATATAGTACTTCTAAAAGATTGCAAGGTATCAATCTAGATGAGTTTTTATTCCTTAACTAACATTTGTTTTGCTGCTTTCTCAAATGAACACTAAGGACACTTTTTAATTCGTGAATGAAGTGTATTTTCACGATGATGCTATATTTTTATTATGCAAATTGTTGTATGCTTATTTCCTAGTTAGCTAATGGTGGGGGGAATGCTAGTATTTATGTAAAGTTAAGGTGAAATACTCGTCTTGGGAGCATGGTAAAGCAAAGTGGATACATCAGAGGTAGTAATGTACATTTGTGATTGAGAGTGTTAGTTTCGTTAAAGTGAACTTAGAGTTCATTGAAGAATTTTAGTGTCTATAAAGGAGGTCTGGATATATTAAGTATCAATACACTA
This sequence comes from Persicaria tinctoria, assembly GCA_037127255.1. Classification (NCBI taxonomy): domain Eukaryota; kingdom Viridiplantae; phylum Streptophyta; class Magnoliopsida; order Caryophyllales; family Polygonaceae; genus Persicaria; species Persicaria tinctoria. Next base: position 74,478,191 of record JBANSL010000002.1, on the reverse strand, counting down.
TATCTTATAATTGTTTTACTTTTGGAGTGTTAAACAAAAAATTCTTGTCTTTGTAAATGTCTCCTTCCTTTCATCTTGTATCTTAATTCTTGTTATTTTTGTAGTGTTAGAATTCAATACTAATTTTGCTTGAATGTTGCATTGACTTTTTTTCTTCCTTTCTTGGCATGCCGTTGAACTAGGGTAGTTGGTTATATGTCTTAATCTCGATCGATCATCTTCAATCCATCTATTTTCACTTGTAGCAAAGGAGAATGGTTTATTGCTTGTGGATAACCTTAATCTCTTCAAATCTTATATATTCGATGCCAATTACCACGTCCAATCCAAGTGCTGTCAACGAAAAGGTTTGTGTTTCTTCTATTATATTTTAGGCTTATTTTTAGATAAAAAAAATGTCCCTTCTCTCTTTCTTTGTGAATGGTAGTGAAATCTAATAAGGGATTTTGTTCCAAGTTTTGATACTGTTTGAAACAAAATGTTTTTGCTTGGATGAGTTTGATCGGCTGACACCTTAACCTTTTGTGCTTTCACTGCTAAATTTGGTGTTGGAAATAATTTCCTAATATATTGAGTGATTCATTGTGCACTGATTTTGGTTGGAGCACTTGACTCGTCGTAGGCTTATGTCAAGCTCAATTTACATGAAGAATTTTTATATAATTATGTCAATGTAGAGCACGTTGCAATGGTTAAGGTGAGGTTTGATGAGACTTTTATCTAGTGTTCGATCTATTTAATCTCGAATTTTAAGTTTTTTTATTCTAGTTTGAGAATTAGACCCATATTCAGATTTTTTGGCTCAAAGCCTTCTCAAGCCTTGTGAAAGGAGACTATCTTTTATCTCTTGAATTTTTTATGATGCCTCCCTTGTGGATATGCAACATGTTTTCAGTTGATCATATATTGAAATAAAGCTTCAAGGCTCTAATTACTAGTCGATTCTATTATAGATAAATTTAACAAGTCTCTGTGAGAATTTTATTTATTACTTGTTTTGGTAGCTAAAAGCGGCAAACAATCGTATCCTTCAAGAACAACTCCAGAATAAGGTATGTAATCTTCATTTACCTCTAAGTAGAATCTGTTTGAGTCTATAATTTCAATTTCCAATGAAGCAAGAATTGATTTCTAATTTTTCTTTCCATCCCACTACCCGCATATGTTGGTACTTTCTCAAAAGAAAGTCTCTAAAAACTTCATATATTTACTTACCTTAATTAAGATTCTACTTTATTGCTTCTGCTAATTGCGCTGATGCTTGCGTTGCCTCAGTTCAGAGTCTTCCTCGATCGTTCTCCTGGTGGAAGCAATCAATCCTATAATTCTTCCCTACGGTGTGATCAATCTGCTTGTCAAACTTTCCAGTTTCTTTCCTTCTGTCTATCCTCTGTTTTTTTGTTCAAAATAATTATTTTACTATATATTTATTTAACACATTGATCTACCAGCTTTTAAGTTAATAGACTTGAACACTTCAAATTACAACATAGTCCAACAGTGCATTAAATTCAAATATTATAAAACAACTCAAGTAATTTGACAATACCCAGTAATGATAAGAGACCCAATTAATGAAAATATACACTTATTAGACACAATCTTACCATCTGTCACTCATAATACGGTCTATTGTCATCCAAAATACAACAAAAAGGGATTATTTAATACATTCACAAAAAATCAGAAGCGGTTTGTTCAAGAATGAAAAATATGAAGCTATATGCCTCTTGTCACACTTTACACACCAACAAATCACAAAAAAGTAGAAAATATATGTTCAATAATGAAAAATCTTAGGAAATCAGCAATGACAGTTTAAAAAAAAATAGGGAGAGAGGAGGCATATGAAGTAACAGAAAATCTAAGGAAAGCAAATGAAGTAATAGAAAACTTAAAAACAAGCCACAACAAGTTTTGGCTTGCTTCTTGCTTTACTTGTCACTAAGAAATTCAAGATTTCCATTCATATGAATGGTTATGAAATTTGACCAGTACCCTCGGTGCATTTTTCTCCTTGCTCTTTAGTTTTCCCCAGCCTATGTACATGTGCATCTTCAATTTTGAGTTTCTCACAAGGTGGATGGCATTGTGCTCACTTTAGGATGTATGAACTTAAAGTTATTAAATTGTTTATCATTGAGCTTACTTTTAGGATTCTTTCAGATAGGAACGCAATTGCTCTAGCAGCAGCTGCTATGAATAATGAAGTGATTAATAATCTCTCTTCATACATCTGTTTCATCTTAATTGCTTGCCAATCTATGTTGAGTGACTAAATAACTAGAATAAGTATGATGCGAATTCTTCTAGCAAATTGCCTTGTCCAAGATGATATTGTCTAACCCTCAAAAACCCACTGGTACGATGCAATTGGTTTTTATGTGGGCTGCGTGGCCTCTAGTGCCATGGAACATGGTGTTGTGGCCATAGGGGAAAACATAGAGAAGAAGAAAATTAACAAAGAGGTTTCTGAATTTGATAAGAAGAAAACAGAACTAGGAAGAGTCTCTCAGAATCAATAAACTTAGTTGCATTATGTCTTGAAATTCTTGTTTAAGTAGTCATATGTTTTCATACTTGTTGCATATGTTCATATTGTTTTTGTTGCATCCATTCTAATGCAACTCAATTTTTTTATTGCTTTCTACTGGATTGTGTACACCTGTTATCTTTAGGGGTGGTTCCATTTAGACAGATTCTAGTTGTTTACATTCACACGATGTCCTTACTCACATCTTCTAGCCCTTTGATCGTTTGAATATAATATATATACTTATTTTTTTCTTGATAGGAATGAAGATCGATAATGCATTTTGGTCAATCAATCAAGGTCAAGTGTGCATTTATTCCCTTTTGAAGAATATGATTGACCGATTTTGTTATTTGCAAAAGCGGCACTGCGGTTGCATATATGGCATGGGTACGTACATAAAATATATAGTTATCTAGATACAGCTAGTTTGTGCTTTAAGCACTTGGCTCCATTTGGTTAGATAAACAATGGATTGGTTTGTGCTTTAGGTGATTGGCATAACTTCAAGTACTTTCCCAACAGCTTATTTTGTGCTTTAGGTGAACTTGGCAGCTCTTCTCCTAGCTTCAAATTGGTTTGTTCTCTAGGTGATTGGCATAGCTTCAAGTACTTGCCCAACCGTTTATTGTGTGCCTTAGGTGAACTTGGCAGCTCTTGATCTCCTAACTTCGAGTACTTGCAGCTAGGCAATTCAAGTGTAAATTTTTTATGAAATCTTATGGTTGATGTTCAACTTTGTAAGGATGAATGCCTTTTGTATTTATCGTAAGAATGTAAGTATTAATATTTACGTAATTTTGGTATTATAAATTATACATATTGACAGGTCAAAATGAATAAATTAAATAAACCACCATATAACAACCTAGGCAATGGCATTTGTGATTCTCAAATGAACCGCCAGCTATGGCAAAAAAGGATAATTTGTAATTCTCAAAACCGCCACATAGGTTTTTGAAAATTACCACAATCTATCACAAAACCGCCACCAAAGCTGTTAACAACTAACACTAATTATGAATACCAAAACCGCCACCAAAGCTCTTAAAAACTGTCACATATGATTCCCAAAACCGCCACAAAAGCTCTTAAAAACCGCCACTAATGAACCAAAACCCCCACCAAAGCCCATTAAACTGCCACCTATAAAAATTCAACATTTTGGAGAAAACCGCTACATTAGGTCATTTGGTAGCGGTTTTTTAGTCTAATGTGGCGGTTAATTACATTGGTTATATTCCGCCACATTTGCTTTACAAAACCGCCACATTTGAGCTAAGGTAGCGCGAGCTGATGTAGCGATTCAAAAACCGCTACCTTAGACTTTAAGGGGCGGATTTTGAACTTTATATGGCGGTTTCTAGGCGCCACAATAGCCTCTTAATGTAGTAGCGAACCACGTTACGGTATACAATATTGTTTATTTGAAATTCTTCCCTGGTATTTTAGAAAACAAAAACTCGATCGAAATAATCAGAAATAAGAACAACGGATCGGAGATTTAAAATGAGTATATAACCCAATTCAATCCAACCCAACTCAAATGACCAAATCACCCATTATAATTTATAATACTGTATTACCCAAGATTCAAATAACACAACCCAAATAGCAAAACCCATACCCGATCCGATTCCCGGAAATAACATAAATGAAGACATCGGATCGGTATATGTATATCTCACACATGAGGATTGGAATTATGTTTTCATACACTGACACTGTAATGGAAAAACGTGGACCCTTGAGAGGTTTTGGTTGCAAAGTTTAGAGAGAGTTTGGTTCTCTCCAATTCAATCCGTTCAGCCCACAGCGAAGAGGAATCATATACTAACTGCGTAGTTTTCCTTATTATTATTTTTAATTAGAAAATATTTTAAAATAGCAGACAAATCTTTATCTTATAAATCGGAAAATAGATAAAGAAATTAGTGATGCAACAAGACTAATAATAAAAATGTTAAAAGCAAAACAAAACAATTTTCCATTTTCTTCTATTATTTTCCATAGGCCAATATACACAATCAATTTCTTTCTAACTATGTTTTCGGCTGCGTTTCCAGTTGTTCGTGGCGGTCCTAGTATGAGTTGAGGCTCTGACGTCCGTTGTCGGGTCTGACCGGGGTCGAGGTGATGTGTATCGAGGCGACTTCGTGTTTCGGAAATTTCCTTGGAGATTCATCTTCATCGCCCACAGGGACTCCTGACGTACCGTTGGCCAGTGGTGTCATTGCTTGGTGGCGCTTGACTTCGGATTTAGTCTACGTTGTCCTCGGCTTTTTTGGGTTATGGGCGTTTATTCGATTGGGACTGTTTGTTTACCGTCTTTTGTATTGCACCATTTTTATTATATGTTATATGTTTGACGGTTTACCGTCTGCCGACTTTGTCGGCCTCTTGAGGAATCAAGTTTGTCTGATCCTCGAATTATTACCTAATCAAAATAAAATAAAATTCTTTCTAACTACACGACAATTGCTACTGTTTTTTTTTTTTTTTTGGAGAAGTGGAGGATTTAAATGGTCGCGGTTTATATATGAAACTATTGGGATCTCCCGTCGTCACATGTGCCAACTTTTATATGAAGAAGGATTCTCACAGCTTCAGCAATATAGTATAGCTGTAAAAATGATTAATTTGGATCAATTTAATTAACTTATTTAAGCCGTTTAAAAGGAAAAAAGGGATCCCCCACAGTTTGGTTACGAAGAGAAATTCATCTTCCCAACGTCTCAATCCGATTTTCCTTTTTTATTTTTATTTTTTTGATAAACGATTATTTGAAGGAAAAGTCCATCAACCGCAGCAGAGCAGCACCATTAATTGGAAAATTAAAAATAAAACTAACTCCCCTAGAAGGTCAAGTTGACCTTTAAATGACTTTGACCATTACCCAGGCCTCCACCGCATCCTTCTACAACTCCTCCGTGGCCCCCACCAACGGCCCGATCGCGGAAATTAGGGATGACAATGGGGCAGGGACTCTCCGATCCCCGTGGGGAATCCCCGTGGCGGGGACGGGATGGGGAAATTAAATGGGGATGTGGAACGGGATGGGTCAAAGTGATTCCCTGCGCGGGGACGGGGATAGTAGTCCCCACCCTGCCCCACCCCCGTCGGGGAACCACGCGGGCTCCCCGATGTAACGGCCCGGGATTATGATTCCCAGGTTACGTTTCGAGGGATAAAACCCCCCGTTAGGACCTTGCGCCCCGAGTACAGGTTGAAGGTTTCAAAACTTACTTTAATGTTTTCAAGGGGGATTTCATACCCAAAATCGAAGGGATCGTTGGAATCCCCGGGGAAGTCCCCTGTACCTGTCGTAATCTAAGCGTGGAAATCGGAAATAGTGCAACTAGCGGAAATAAGCGTAATACAAGAGGGTGCCACGGCAGAGCCGGGTCAAAACGGAGTCAAGTATAAATCCAAAATATAATCAGAGTCTAGTGAAGTCTATACTCCAACGCTCACTCTCCGCCGACAAAATGACCCGCGCAAATAGGCAAACAGCACCGATAGGATGAACATAGGTAATACCTAAAAAAATTGATATGGGGCGGGATCAGATCGATGCCCACTTCTCTGCATCCCAACCATAAGCACACATATACGCTATTCCTAATAAAGATGCTTCTAGATGCATGGCGGAATAGTAACACACTAACATGCTCCTAAGATCAAGTGCATAATAATAATAAGGCCTTAGCATAGAATACCAAGTGGTATATCCCTCTCCTACCTCCACCCCTTCCGATAGGTGGAGACTGGCCAGCTCGTGAATGCATTCATTCATAATCGGGGGGCACGCATGCCTAACCCGCTCCACAATAAAGCCCGCAAGCATAATATAAGGAAGTCATGACTCGATTGACTCAGGGTACCCGATGAGGCTGGGCTACCCTATGACCCTAGCAAAGACTCTAGGACTATCACAGATAACGGCCGTTCTGTTTACATACGCATAAAGAAATAGGATGCTCAACGATCAATGCAACCTAGCATGGTACTACATGGCATGCTGATCATGAATGCAACACCTAGTATATCATGCACCTATAGCAGGGAATCACTCTATTCAATCTGAGTAAGCTCCGAAGAGACTTACCTGGTATCGCAGAACAGCAAAAAGGCAATCAACCAGGCAATATGAAATCCAACACGTCACAGATGATCACCTAACAAGTATAAGTACATGAATGAGTCTATTCCTAAGGTACAAAAAGCATAGAATAGTCACCCACACAACTTCACAAACTTAACATAATAACCATCACATCATCATTTCCATAATATCAACCTTGTCTCATAATCTATCATCTCAATATCTCACAACCATACTCAATATAATTCTCCAATTCATCGACTTAAGACAATTCCAATTCATACTTAACCAATTTGCATGCCATCATCTCACAATCTTACTTAGCATATAATTGCACATCTTCAACAAAGTCATATAACTTTTAACCACATTAATAAATCACCACAATATCATATATTAAATCTCGAAACAACATTTTATATTTTAATCCCAATAATTTTACATACTACTTCTAACATCTTTTATTTTAACATCTTTATAAAATATTTATAAAATCCCAACAATATTCATTAAATCAAAACATTCATTTTTAATTTACCAAACCAACCTCACTTTATTAAAATTACCAAAAACCACCCACTTATTTTATAAAAGTCCAACCCGGCCCCCTTGTTTTAATTAAACCAAACCGGGCCCTTCAAAAGTTAGTCCCAAAGAAACTTCCCATTTGTTTCTTTCAATTCAACGAGCTGGAGGTTTAAAAGAGGAAGGGGGGCCCACGCACACAGGGAGGAAGGAAGGAACGAGGAGGAAGGAAGAGAGCTCACCGAGAGGGCTTCGAAGCTTCGTCGGAGTTCGTCGGGATCTCGATGGACTCGCCGGAGTCTCGATCCGCGCTAGCTCGGCCTAGGACGGAAGAACGGGGGTTAAAGGCGGTGCTTTTCACAACTCGAAGTCGAATGGAAAGGGAAACGAGCCTTACCGGGGTTCTCGGAGAAAACAGGGAGGAAGGAGAAGGGAAGAGGTGCTGCTCGGCGGCGGTGGTGGCTCCGGCTGCTGCTGGTGGCGACGGCGGCGCTCCGGGGAGGAGGTGGTGCGGCAGTGGTGGAGGTGGCGGTGGTGAGGTGTGGCGGTGGTGAGGTGCGGCGGTGGTGGAAATGGCGTGAGGAAGCTCAAGAACCAGTTTTGGCTTGTGAAATGTCGAGAGAGAGAAGGGGAGAGAAGAGGAAGAATCAACACAAATCTGATTTAGTTGGGAACGGGTAGGCAAAATATAGCTTGTTCTTTTACAGGTGGACTTGAAGACTCCAAGGAGCCCGAAGGTTGGAGTGACATGGGTTAGGAGGCCGTGAGGTATTTGCCCCTCCGGTCAGCCGTCCCTCGAAGGACGGCATAGATCGTTTATGTGATTATAGGCACTATATCCGACTGGGCCCGAGGGCGATCCTCCTTGAAGAGGATCATATTAATCACGTTGATTAATGCTTCCATGTTGAGTGCTATTGTGCTTAGGGTAGGGAACTAATCAGTATGCCTTGACTTGAATCATGTATTGAATAAATGTGCAAACGGGATAGTGGGAGAATACCTTGTTCTTATGTCATTGGAACTCCTGTCTTGTCGAAATAGCTCTCCCATAATTCAAACCCCTGACGATTCTGACTCCGTCAACCGTCCCACCAAAACATTTAGGCATGTTAGCAAGGGTCGAAGAGCATCCGCTCTCCCCGTTTCGAGTCATGTTTTGTATCCCACCACCAATGCTTTTATCGAGTCTCGTACCTTAGGTTGGTGTCTTCCACGGGAGAATTTGGGTCAGTCAACTAGATACTTCCGGGGGGGTGTGGATATGGGAAATTCATGAGTGTTTAGGGAGGGTGATCAATGAAACAATTTCGAGTTGGAAGTGATTGTCTTATGGAGTTATCCTTCTCGATTCCTATACTGGTCAAATGTGTCTTCTTACCACGAGAGTCTAAACACAAATTATACCCTCTCATCTCGAAAACAGTGTGAATGTCCTTGTGTCATACCGAGCGAGTCATACTAGCGTCCCACGGGGAAACAGGGTGATGAGTCAGTGATTGCCTTAGAGAATTCTGTTTGGTTATAATAGTAGGCCCCCCCCTCTTGTGATTGTATGACTTGATGTGTTAGTATATTTCAGCATGACTTGTCTGATAACTTGCATGATTGCACTTATGAACGAATATATATGTGTCGAATCTAGGAATTCCCATCATTGTTACTCTCCCTTGAATTAGGTCCATGATAGTGTGGTTAACCCTCTTTGTATGGGTGCCATGAGAAACGAATTTCTGAGTATGTTAAGTTAATCAAATTGAACCTCATTGACTATGTATTTTCTTAATGAGTGTCGATAGTATCATGTAGGATATACATCTCCTAATTATTGACCATCATGCATCTATGTGCCATACTTGTCATACTACATGTATATGTTTGTATTGGATGTGATAATTGTTATGCCCAAATGACTTCACCATATCACCTGACATGATTATTAGAGTGCATCTTAATATGCTTATGTGTACACTTAAAATGAGTAATGAATTGTATATGTGATATCCTATAATGCTCATTATGTCATATATAACTTATGCTGCATATGTCCATTGTCGGTCCATGTATAAATGATCTTAATATGTCAGGCATGACTGGTAAATGAAATGTTAGGGTACTTGCTTGTTTTGCGTGCATGAAAAATTTGATTAGATGAACGTGTTGTGGACTCATAGGTCGATATTCCTTGAGATAGGTACATGCTAGTGTGCAACAATGTTGTTGAGATATTCGTGATTTTTATGTGTTTGTGTGCCATAATTATAACCTCATGGAACACCCAAAGGGGCATCATTGTAATCCGCGGGTTGGGATTCTATCTTCGATCCCGTCGTCCCTAGTCTTGGTGCATGTCTGAAATCCTTGAGGGTGTGTGTCGTCTTCCCTTGTCTCTCCCCTATCTCCGTAACTTCTAACCCCTCGCGATCCCCTTGATGGACATCGACATAGAAAAGAAAACAAGCGATCGAATGGCATCAGAGTGGCGCAACGGAAGCGTGGTGGGCCCATGGACCCTAGAATCGACGTCACCAAAGGACGAGCGCCTTTCGAAGATGGCGGTTGCGGACGTAATCCTCCTAGATGACTCAAAAAGTGACGTTCTCTCCTACGCGAATTGGAATTGATGTCGTGCGATAGGCTTGGAGCTGACTAAATGAATGTGTGATGACTGATATGCTGAGCTGGTAGTGAATATTTGTCTGACTAACTTGTGTCTGTGATGATGTGCCTTTATGCTTACGCGCATTGACCTGCTAGTAAATCGGTTATGAGTTATATAGGTGATGATGTTTCCTTCTTGTGCACGAGTCGAGTGAGTCCTTGGTGAGACGGATCAGGAAATGGCAGGTAGATTGAGGTCTTCGAGGTGGTCATTGGTTGTGCGAGATGGAGTGCATGAAGGATGTGTTAGCTTGGGTAGAGTCGAGGGAGTTATGACTTGTCAGAGATAGTGGTCAATGAGTATATTTAAGCTTCCAGGTAGGTCTTAGGTGAGGAGTGGAGTTAGCGTGGCGAGATTTCGAGGGATAGATCCTAGCAAGATGTGTCGGTAGGTCGTGGGTGTGTGGTGTGAGCACGTGGCATAGAAGGGTGGTTGGCTGAGGTCTAGACTAGTTCATTTGGGCGACCTTGAGAGTGGGTGTGAGTATAGGTAGTCAGTGTAGTTCTATAGGTGGGCAGCGTTGAGGATGATCGGTTAAGGAATGTCTAATAAATCGTGGAAATTGGGACTAGGTTGTATGTGTGGCGATTGGGAGCGATCTTGGTAAAGGCTGAGGTTGAGGAATCACTAAGGAAGAGTAGTACAAAGTTGTTTGGGAAATTATCGATCTCGGGTGTTAGGTTGTTCATATCAAGGATGTACGCGTGATGAGTATTTGGGAATTTTTCTCGATACGATTGGTAGTGCTTGGAGAATTCGTGAGTGAAGGAATTTCTAGATGCGTTGTTGGAGGATTTTAGGTTAGGGAATGAATCGAGAGTTGTGAGTGGATGTTATTGTAGCTATTGAGGTATTTGAGGGCGTGAGATGAATCTCGAGGAAGGGCTGGTAGTTAGGCAAGAATGTCGTTGAGATTTCTCGTAAGATTGTGGGTTTGAGGTCGAGATAGGGAGATTTTGAGCATGAAATTGGGAAATTGGCAAATCATAAGTATTGCGAACACTAGGGGAAGAATGTTTTAGAGAGTTGGCTAAGTTGCGATAATTGGGAAACTCGGATGAGGACGATCTAGGGACTCTACGGAAATGATGATCGGTAAAAGAGGGCTTGGGGCGGTAAGGTGGAATGGTTAAGAAGTAGGACGACTTGAGGATTTCAAAAGGTTAAGGTTTATCAAGATTTAGGATGAGGAAATTTGGGAATATGCTGAGACGAGAATCTAGAATAGGCCGGCTGAGGAGTCATGGATGTTTAGGGTTCGTGAGATTCGGTATGGGACAAGTACGTAGATAGAATCAGTGGTTGGTCATTGAGGATAGGTGCGGGTGATGAGGGTCTTGGTGATTCGTGGTTGGGAGTAGCACTATCTGGGTTTCCGTGTGAGAGTTGGTCGGGAATATCATGTGTGAGATGATATGTATGAGTTGAGTTCTTAGAGGTGGATGGCTAGTGAGAGTGATTAGTGGTGCGGAAAGTGTGATCAGGTTAGAGAGGTGATTTGAGATGTCTCTTTGGGGAGATTATGGTCAGGCAGAGGCTTGAGAGCCTATGAAGAGTAAGCGAGATTTTAAGAAGCGTCTAGATTGATTGTGAGAGCGATTCAATAGAGGACTTGAGATTTCTCGTAGAAGGTGAAGATTAGGACTAGAGATTGGGGCATTGAAGCAGATTGACCCTTAGATGGCTTGATGGCGTGAGGGTTGAAATACCTAGTAATTGGATTGGATAATTGGCCTTGATTGCGGATTGTTGGGAGGCTAGAGGGTCTGTGTATGAGCGGGATGCAATGATAGTTAAAACTGGTATTGGATTGAGTTAGTGGACCTAGGTGAAGTCGATCTTAATGCAACAGATGATGGGTAGTGGTCGTGTCTTGTCATGATTGGTAGTTATAGACATATTCTATTGAGGATGTGATCTAATGTGTGCTTTACTTGGGGGCCGAGTTTGGTGCTAGTTCTATGCTATAGATGATGATAATTCCTTGAAGTATCGTCATAGACAATAGTTAGCTGTTAGTACTAACAATAGTTATCCCTAAGCTTGATGAAATACTAGTGGGTGGAAATACCTGTTTGCCTCTAATGTGATGATGTCTGGTAGTTAGCGTAAGTACGATATGCTTATCTGATTGATATGAGGTGCATCTTTTGGTGATATGATATGATGAATCCTACTATGTGCGATGCTAAGCTAGATCTGTTATTATATGTGACTATCCTTGACATGAATGTGATCTGTTTATGAACGCGTGATATGATTGCTATGTTATACGATTGATATGTTATATGATGCCTTGAATTGGAATTGCTAGTATGATAGAACAGAATTGATGAATCTGATTCAGACTTGGAACCTAGGAAGAGAATGTGGGATTAGCCTTTAGAGGTGGATGTAGAATGATTGGGAAATTTGGGAATGCCGTGTTTAATATCGAATTTAAAGAATATCAAATGGTGATTTAAAAAGGGACATAGATTTTGAGAAAACTATTCCAACCCGAGCTTTCATTATGACGCCCCACGAAGTGGATACAAGCATGTATGGGGGAACCTGTAGATCGCTTGCTAAGACCTAGCGGAGATGTCATAATGGTTTTAAGTTATGGTATGCCTGAGGAGTCGGAGTGGGGTGTGGTAGGGGCCCCTACCGCATCCTTACTACGACCGATTGGGAGTATTATGATCATGACGACGGTACTGTGAGATCTCATGGGGGCACTTATGAGGTACTTACGGGATCGATGACGTGACCCTTGGACTCACCAATTCCAACTTCATCCCCACTTTAGAATGATTTTAGTCTCGGGGACGAGACTTGTTTTTAGAGGTGGATGAAAGGCTCGGATTTTTAAAATATTAATTTTCGGAAAAAGAAAATCAAAATGAATTTAAAATAAATTCCGACCCAAATTTTCCGATTTAAAAATCAATTCCGTCTTTCATTTCGGTTTTGAACGATCAATCAGCGGAAATTTAAATCCCCGACCCGAGCTCTCAATTCCGTCATATTCCGAATCCTTATCCTAATCCAACTCATCACCTCCTAATTATAGTAAAATCTTATCCTCACCTCCCCTCCCTCTCTTTTTGCTTTCTCTTATCCTAATCCAACTCATCACCTCCTAATTATAGTAAAATCTTATCCTCACCTCCCCTCCCTCTCTTTTTGCTTTCTCTTATCCTAATCCAACTCATCACCTCCTAATTATAGTAAAATCTTATCCTCTCCTTTCCTTCCCCCACTCTTTGACCCCCTTATTTTGGCAAACAAACAATACCTCACTCTTCACAAAAAAATGGACCTTTTATGTGCAATTTGACCTTTGGAAAAATCAGATTTGTGTTGATTCTTCCTCTTCTCTCCCCTTCTCTCTCTCGACATTTCACAAGCCAAAACTGGTTCTTGAGCTTCCTCACGCCATTTCCACCACCGCCGCACCTCACCACCGCCACACCTCACCACCGCCACCTCCACCACTGCCGCACCACCTCCTCCCCGGAGCGCCGCCGTCGCCACCAGCAGCAGCCGGAGCCACCACCGCCGCCGAGCAGCACCTCTTCCCTTCTCCTTCCTCCCTGTTTTCTCCGAGAACCCCGGTAAGGCTCGTTTCCCTTTCCATTCGACTTCGAGTTGTGAAAAGCACCGCCTTTAACCCCCGTTCTTCCGTCCTAGGCCGAGCTAGCGCGGATCGAGACTCCGGCGAGTCCATCGAGATCCCGACGAACTCCGACGAAGCTTCGAAGCCCTCTCGGTGAGCTCTCTTCCTTCCTCCTCGTTCCTTCCTTCCTCCCTGTGTGCGTGGGCCCCCCTTCCTCTTTTAAACCTCCAGCTCGTTGAATTGAAAGAAACAAATGGGAAGTTTCTTTGGGACTAACTTTTGAAGGGCCCGGTTTGGTTTAATTAAAACAAGGGGGCCGGGTTGGACTTTTATAAAATAAGTGGGTGGTTTTTGGTAATTTTAATAAAGTGAGGTTGGTTTGGTAAATTAAAAATGAATGTTTTGATTTAATGAATATTGTTGGGATTTTATAAATATTTTATAAAGATGTTAAAATAAAAGATGTTAGAAGTAGTATGTAAAATTATTGGGATTAAAATATAAAATGTTGTTTCGAGATTTAATATATGATATTGTGGTGATTTATTAATGTGGTTAAAAGTTATATGACTTTGTTGAAGATGTGCAATTATATGCTAAGTAAGATTGTGAGATGATGGCATGCAAATTGGTTAAGTATGAATTGGAATTGTCTTTAGTCGATGAATTGGAGAATTATATTGAGTATGGTTGTGAGATATTGAGATGATAGATTATGAGACAAGGTTGATATTATGGAAATGATGATGTGATGGTTATTATGTTAAGTTTGTGAAGTTGTGTGGGTGACTATTCTATGCTTTTTGTACCTTAGGAATAGACTCATTCATGTACTTATACTTGTTAGGTGATCATCTGTGACGTGTTGGATTTCATATTGCCTGGTTGATTGCCTTTTTGCTGTTCTGCGATACCAGGTAAGTCTCTTCGGAGCTTACTCAGATTGAATAGAGTGATTCCCTGCTATAGGTGCATGATATACTAGGTGTTGCATTCATGATCAGCATGCCATGTAGTACCATGCTAGGTTGCATTGATCGTTGAGCATCCTATTTCTTTATGCGTATGTAAACAGAACGGCCGTTATCTGTGATAGTCCTAGAGTCTTTGCTAGGGTCATAGGGTAGCCCAGCCTCATCGGGTACCCTGAGTCAATCGAGTCATGACTTCCTTATATTATGCTTGCGGGCTTTATTGTGGAGCGGGTTAGGCATGCGTGCCCCCCGATTATGAATGAATGCATTCACGAGCTGGCCAGTCTCCACCTATCGGAAGGGGTGGAGGTAGGAGAGGGATATACCACTTGGTATTCTATGCTAAGGCCTTATTATTATTATGCACTTGATCTTAGGAGCATGTTAGTGTGTTACTATTCCGCCATGCATCTAGAAGCATCTTTATTAGGAATAGCGTATATGTGTGCTTATGGTTGGGATGCAGAGAAGTGGGCATCGATCTGATCCCGCCCCATATCAATTTTTTTAGGTATTACCTATGTTCATCCTATCGGTGCTGTTTGCCTATTTGCGCGGGTCATTTTGTCGGCGGAGAGTGAGCGTTGGAGTATAGACTTCACTAGACTCTGATTATATTTTGGATTTATACTTGACTCCGTTTTGACCCGGCTCTGCCGTGGCACCCTCTTGTATTACGCTTATTTCCGCTAGTTGCACTATTTCCGATTTCCACGCTTAGATTACGACAGGTACAGGGGACTTCCCCGGGGATTCCAACGATCCCTTCGATTTTGGGTATGAAATCCCCCTTGAAAACATTAAAGTAAGTTTTGAAACCTTCAACCTGTACTCGGGGCGCAAGGTCCTAACGGGGGGTTTTATCCCTCGAAACGTAACCTGGGAATCATAATCCCGGGCCGTTACACCCGACGGAGAGTATAAAATCCCCATTTTTATTAAGATCATATATAAGTTTAAATAATTTTTCTAATTTTTTAAACTTTTACCTTATGATTTACATTTATGAGATATTATATGTAATATTTATATCATATTTTTTACATAATTTTAATAATATATTATCGTTTTCTATTAAATGAGAGAAACCATGAGTTTTAAATGGGAAACCTAACGGGAAAACCCGCGGGGAATGCATAAGTGAAAAATTAAGCGGGGACGGGGATTCCCTGATGGGGACGGGGACCCGACGGGGATGGGGACGGGGACGGGGACGGGGGGACTTTTTGAAAACGGGGACGGGGACGGGAAGGGTAGTCCCTGCCCCGAACCCGCCCCGTTGCCATCCCTAGCGGCAACGTCTCCACGCACAGTGGCGAGCCAGGCCTGTCTAAAGGGGTGTGTGAGATTCAAAGAACCCAAAAGTATAAATTGATCTACAAATTTTCCAACTGCAAAATCATTGCAAAAAGTGTTCATACGGTCAGTTTACGTACAATCCAGTCAGAAGAGTACAAGTTGTACAATATAAACAAATGCCAACCATTTAAAAGCATATTAACAAATGCCAAGAATTTTGTCAAGGCCAAGAATTTCATTGTTGGCAACAACAAAAACATTAGGCGATTCATTCAGGCCAAGAATTTCACCATTCCATTCAAAACGATCGGGCAATTCAGACCGAGATTTTCGCCCTTCCATTCAAAAGCACCAGGCGATTGCAATTCAGGCCAAGAAAACAAATAACACCCAAATAAGCATAAAACCGAAGAAATTAGAGGAGTGATGCAGAAAGAATTACCGATTTGACGATTTCCAGCAGAGGGTGTAATTACACGCTACATAGACCGAAGAAATTAGAGGAATCAGTAATTTTTTTTATTAGGGTTTAAGGGAAGCAAATTGGGATTGAGAATCACAAACAAGGTAATGTTGAACACGCTACACAAAAGAACTTGTCACTTCGATATTTTTTTTGTTTTTTTTGTTGGGGGTGGGATGGGGCCCATACTAGCCCACCCCTCTATCCGCCACTATTCACGCAGATGCGTGAAGGCCACCGTTGCCAATGTAGTCAAGAATTGTTTCGGGGTGATGCCTGGGAAGGTGTGGTTCAAAGAGGGCATGCTGCTCTACGACAACAAGTCCATTGTTGGGATTTGGGACAACTCGGTAGCCCCCGATTATAGGCCCTTCCTCCCAAACATGTTAGATCCGTCGGCGGTAGAGAAGGCGCTTGACGGTTTGCTTGACATGCTCGTTAAAAATATGAGACGATGTATTGTCTGGTGCAGTGCAACCTTGATACTACAGGGCAGTTGTGTGAGAGGTATCTGAGGACTGAGCGAGCTTATTTGCACACCAACTACTTGGGGCATGATCCCCAATGCCTGAATCTGCTCTACCCGAATTGCTAGTTGAGGTACAATCTTACACCTTTCTACCTAGTGTAATCGGATTCGGCTCCGACACCCAGAGGGTCGAGTGATCCACCAATGACACCAAGTTCTTCATGTGATTGCTATAGCTCTAATATTAATGTATTTTTTTTTCCTGTTTATGGAAAACCAATGTATAATTTATTAATGAAATCGAAAATCAAAGCTAGCTACAAAACAAGTCAAATTGTGCAAAGAAGGATGCCGCCTTATTAGCTTGTCGACTATTGTAAGACCATGCCTCTGTCTATTGCACCAGCAAAACAGGTCAATCCTTATTAAACTTTGGAAAATTAAATCTCGGTTAGGCCGTGTGATAAGCGAGTCGTGTCGGGTTTATTTTTGTATTATTCAAAGTTTGAATTCAACCTTCTAACACAAAAGTTTAAGCCATCATCTCTCCCATAGACGAAAGGCAGAGCCACCATTTACTTCAATTTTGCCCATAGATGGTGCTCGCTTGTGGACTACGCTCGAGACTGAGAGAGAGATTTGGGGTAACAGAGAGGCGAAGGAAAGAGAGGTAGAGCCACCGAAGGCTCCAGGTAAAGGTTACCGCCTGGTGTGCAATTT
This sequence comes from Persicaria tinctoria, assembly GCA_037127255.1. Lineage (NCBI taxonomy): Eukaryota > Viridiplantae > Streptophyta > Magnoliopsida > Caryophyllales > Polygonaceae > Persicaria > Persicaria tinctoria. The sequence goes on along the minus strand of JBANSL010000002.1, from coordinate 74,460,840 downwards.
TTTAAGGGGGAGGGTTAGCCTTTGTAAATAGTTTCGGATAGTGGGTTATGGGCACAAACCTATCCGGGTTTAAGGTTATTTACTGTCATTCCCTCTAGTTGTTTCACATTTGATTTATTCATCCCATTTTTAATTACCATCGATCGATTCAATTATTTGTTGAACATTTAATTTGTTATTAGAACTGATTTATACTTTGCACAAGAGTTAACAAAACTAAAATTGTACTCGATCTCTATGATCTAAAATATGAGGCTTTAGACTTTATGACACGTATTTTAAGGAGATAAAAGCTATATACGATATTAACTATTTTTATTAATTTTGTACAATTTAATAGTTATTACTAATAAGTATCAAATTGTAAAAAAATTATATAGTTTTTAGCTATTAATATGCACTTCAATAAATCAAATATCTTATAGTACTAATCAAAGAGAGTATTTGTTTTAAATAGAGAGTATTTAACACATATAATAAATGCATAAATTTGTAAATTAAAGAAGCCGTTGGAGTTGGACAATAAACTTTTTAGAGATTTTGATATTTATTTCCTTATTTTAGAGATTTTTTAGAGGAACGGTTGGAGATGCTCTTATTTTTTTTATAATCAAACACTTTGCAAGCAAACAAGATCATCTACAACACTTTCTCTATTTCACACCCTACTCCACTAATTTATTTAATATTTATTTAATCTTAAATTAAATGAAAAAGTTATATTTATCTTTCTAACATTGTTTTTATATATTTATAAAAGTGTATTTTATAAAATCATGTTTTAAAATTTTTAAAAATTAAAAAGGCAATATTTTACAAAATATAATTATTAAAATAAATTAACACCTGATTTTTTTTAAATTATTTTTTTTAAATATATAAAAATAGATGTTAAAAATAGAAATATAATATTTTTTTTAATTTTTTAAGATTAAATAAATATTAAAATAATTTGGTGGAGTATGGAGGGGAGTAGAAAACATTATGTGCTTTACAAGTGTTTATTGGTATCAAATAAAAATACTAAAACCAATCCGGAATGGTTTAGTCAGAAAGGACTTACTAGTATTACTCAAAGGTTCCTGGTTCGAACCCCGGATTACCGTTCTCTATTTACCAAAATCAAGGTATAAACATACTACATTGGGAATCCAAATACACACTTATTATTATCCTTTCTTCGAACGGAAATTCATCTTCCCAATCCCAACCTCAATCCGATTTTTCATATTGAGAAAAGTCCATCAGTTGTAGCTGCAACAGTACCCTTACTTGGAAAATTAAAAAAGACCTAACTAACTCCCCTCGCATGTGTCTTTATGAAGGTTGATTATTCCTCTTTTGGATGAACATCAAAACGAATCGGATGTACGATGGGAACTCTTACTAAATTCCCAACAAATTAATCAAAACCCCAACAATAATGTCTCCCATCGATCTCCAATTAGCCTTCATCCTCCTTACTACCTTAGCAACCTTCCTCCCCCATCATGTCACCTCTCAACTCCCCACCACCGAGCCAGTCTTCATCTCCGTCGACTGCGGAGACGGCTCCTCCGGCCATTACGCTCGCAACAGCACCTACCATCGCAACCTCAACCTCCTCTTATCCAACCTCACCGCCCACGCCTCCACCACCCCCTTCTACAACTCCTCCGTGGGCCCCACCAATGACCCAGACACTGCCTACGGGCAGTACTACTGTCGCGGTGACGTCTCCACGCAGCTTTGCGGCAGTTGCGTGAAGGCCGCCGCCGCCAAGGTAGCCTCCAACGGAAGCAAATGTTTTGGGGTAAAGATTGAGAAGGTGTGGTTCCATGAGTGCACACTTCTTCATGACAACAAGTCCAACGTTGGGGTTTGGGACAATTCGGTGGCCCCCGATTATATGTGGTTCGCCCCAAACGTGTCGAATCCAACCACACTCGAGAAGGCGCTCGATGGTTTGCTTGACACGCTCGTTAAGAAAGCAGCCTATGGAGGCAATCCCAAAGAGTTTGCAACAGGGGAGGCAAATGTTTCAAAATACGAGACGGTTTATTGTCTGGTGCAGTGCAGCCCTGATAGTACAGGGCAATTGTGTGAGAGTTGTCTGAGGGCTGAGCGGGCTTATTTGCACAATAACTACTTGGGGCATGATCCCCAAGGCCTGATTCTGTTCTACCCGAATTGCCAGTTGAGGTACAGCCTTACACCTTTCTACCTAGTGTCATCGGATTCAGCTCTGACGCCCACTGTATCGAGTTCTTCACCGATTACACCAAGTTCTTCAGGTGATTGCTATAGCTCTAATTAATATAGTGTTTTTTTATTTGTTTATGAAAAAAATATATAATTCATTAATGAAATCGAAAATCAAAAGCTAGCAACAAAACAAGTCAAAATTTGCAATGATGTCTCCTTATTAGCTTGACGACTTGTGTAGTTATGTCTCTGTCGCTTGGACCAACAAAGAAGGTTACTCCCTATTAAAAACCTTGGTTGGGATGTGCGATAAGCTATTACACGGAAACAAAAACGGAAATCGGAAGGGAAACGCAGAAACGACAATTCAAATTTTGTAGGAAACGGAAACGCCGAGAAAACGGTACTATGAATTATATGTTCAATTAAAGATCTAAATAAGAGAAATAAATATATAACCAACTCATACACATAGAATACAATATTAGGCTACAAATTGATACAAACATGTCAAACATTTTAAATGTTCTTACTCTTCTTCGACTCTATTAGCTGCAAAGTCGGTTTGTTGGCTTCGTTCAACCTATGACTTTTGCTAGGACCGCTACTCGCATTTGAGGATGACAGAGTGAGAGTCGAGAGGGAGAGCACTGAGAAAGTAAGAGTTTATTAGGAGAGCACACTGAGTAGAGAAAGGTCATCGGAAGGGAGGAGATGAGAAAAGACCAAAAATGGAGGAGAAGGAGGCGGCATGGCTAGAGGAAAACAGGAGTTTCAAACAGGAAGAAGGGGAACATGATTTAGAGTTTTATGTTTTTATTTTTTTCAATTATAAATTAGTGAAGACGACACTTGACAAGGCAGAAACGTTTTTGGCCAAGCGAAAACTGTTAAAGTTTCTGACTTTTCTGGTCAACGAAATGGTAAAAGTTTTTGACCTCTCATAAACGTTTATGTGTTGTTTCCTAGGAATTTCGGAGTTTCTTCATATCCAAAAACGTAAAACCGCTATGAAATGGAGTTTCGGGGTATCATAGGTGATAAAAGGGTTGTCTACGTCGGGCTTAATTTTTTTTTTCCAAAGCCGGGGTCCAACCTTCTAACACAAAACTTTAAGCCATCATCTCATCCAACAAATCCAATCTTGCACCCATTCTCGACCCAATAGAAGCATATATGAGTTCCTGGATCACTCTGTTCTCACACTATAGATCTCCCATACAAAACATACACCAAAGCTCCAATTACTCACCACTTATCACAACAATCATCAAATGTAACCTTTCTCTTTATAATTTATGACTTTGAATGAATTAAACTCGTTCTTGAAATGAATTTCTAGTGCAATTAGCAGTGTTTATTTTGTTATCTATGTTTAAAGTTTTCCTACATTTAAAGAATTTTTGGCAAACAATGTTTGTGTTGCTGTGAGATATATATATATATATATATATATATATATATATATATAATTGTGCTTCTAATAAGAAGTTTTCATGTCAGTTGCAGGGAAAGGTGCAAAACATAATGTAACAAAAATAGTCGTCCCTATAGTTGCTGGATCAATATTACTTATGTGCGGCGTATCTCTTTGCATATGGTTTCACTCATCAAGAAGTATGATTAGGAACCTAAACACTTCTCAAATCAAATACCATATATCTAGAGGTAAGGAACTTAAATGGCAATGGAAATATAGTTTCTGAAGTAATTACACTTTCATGGGTATCAAATGCGTTATGTAAGAATTTCTTTGATATGAATTGTTGAATATGTGATCATGGGGGAAGATTCTGAGATCGGAAGTGTAGAATGCTTCAGCTTTGCAATAATCGAGGAAGCGACGATGAAGTTTTCCCATGATAATAAACTAGGTGAAGGTGGATTTGGTAGCGTCTACAAGGTGATCACTTCAAACTAACCCTTTTTTTGTCTATTTATGTTTATGGTGTGCAAAATGAGTAGGAAAAGAACATCGGAGAGGGGTGTAAAGATGCCCTCCATCCCTCAATTGAGCCACAATAATATGTTTCCCTTGTTAGTATCTATGTTTTCATATATTATATGTCTCAATCCAACATTCGAGTGAAAATATATGAATGTTTATAGATTGGGCAAAGACTAACGACTTTACACGCCATTCACTAAGCTGAGAATTTTTATAACTCCCTTAACTTCATTGCCTTAACCATACAATAAGAGCTTATGCACATATTTTATACGGAGTAGTTTTTTTATTTCTAGTTATACAGATTCGTTGAAATATCGATGCTTGTTTTCTATTTTTGCACTAGTTGTATATATATACCTCTTATGTGTCTTTGTATGGGCAGGGAATGCATCCAAATGGACAACCACTAGCTATAAAGAGGCTATCTATGTACTCATCAAGCCAAGGGATAAAAGAGTTTAAGACAGAAGTTGCGTTGGTGGCAAAGCTTCAACATAGAAATTTGGTCCGACTCTTTGGATTTTGTGATGAGCAAGAAGAGCATATTCTTGTTTACGAGTACCTGCCAAATCTAAGCCTTGACAAATTTCTCTATGGTATGAACACAATCTATGAAAATAATTGCTTGTCTATTTCTTTCTGTCGTGCATAAACTCAATGCTAGCTTGTTTCAATTTGTTCGATAAAAAATTATAAATGCAGATGCCACTCTGTCTATCAAGTTGGAATGGACTGCCCGAAAAAAAATCATTGAAGGAGTAGCATCGGGGCTTCGGTACCTCCATATTGATTCCTTACTTACCATTATACATCGAGACCTTAAGCCGAGCAACATCTTGCTTGATGAGGGGATGAACCCCAAGATAGCAGATTTTGGAATCGCAAAAGAAGTCATGATTAATGAAACAACAGGGAATACTTCACGAATCGTTGGCACATAGTATGCTCCATACCCCAAATTGACAATCACAAATATATATTTTTCATTTGTGATTGTGTGACTAAATGAGTTACTTTCTTATTTTTTCTAGCGGATATATGGCACCAGAATACGCAATGAAAGGAAGATTTTCTACTAGGTCCGATATTTATAGCTTCGGGGTTATAATGTTGGAGATCATAAGCGGTAAAAATAGCAACCATTTCTATGACTCGGAGAGCGGTTATGGACTTCTTCATCATGTATGAATATGTTTCGTTTGGATTTGATTTAAATTACGACATGATGTATTTGAATTTAACGAAATTATACTAATAATTCATGTTGCAGGCATGGAGGATATGGAACAATAAAGCGATTGAAGAGCTAGTGGATCCCGCTCTACAAGACAATTATTCGAAAACAGAAGTAGAAAGATGTGTTCAAATAGGCTTACTATGTGTCCAAGATGATGCAGCAAGTAGACCGACGATTCGAGTAGTAGTGAGTATGCTTGAAAACCCATTTTTTGAACTCCCATCGCCGTCCGCTCCATCAAGCTTCCATAGCTCTATTATAAGAACTATGAGTACAACTTCTGAAGGTGGAGAAACACAATCTTCTGGAGTCGGGCATGAAAACTCTTTTAGTTGTTATCACGTCAGTGATCTTTGATTTTTTTTTTTATCAAGATACTTAAGACTTCTTGATACTACTATATTTGATCAATGATAATTTATATAATGACATAGACACAATGATCGACTGATATATGTGGCTAGCTCGATCTCCTCCTTGGGGATCTCGACTTTGGACGTTGTAGTAAATCGTATCTTTAAATAACAAGATTGCATTCTTGTACGGACACACAAACTAAATCGTACCTTAAATAACAAGATTCCACATCAAGTATAATATGCATCCATCACTTGTTTAACCTTATACTTATACCACTAATTATACATCAATCATCAAAGATGGAGTCTTAAGTAATCTACATCAATAATAAAAGATTATTGACATGTTAACTAGTACAAAAGGAGCTATCAAACCCGACTTGAGAAGACTGTGTTTCTCCACCTTTAGAAGTTGTGGTAATAGTACTTGCAAGAGAGTTATGAAAACTAGATGGAGCAGATGGTAATGGGAGTTCGAAAAATGGGTTTTCAAGCATACTCACAACTTCTCGAATCGTCGGCCTCCTTGTTGCATCATCTTGTACACATAGTAAGCCTATTTGAAGGTATCTTTGTGCTTCCGTTTTCAAATAATTGTCTCTTAGAGTTGGATCCGCTAGCTCTACAATCGCTTTGACATTCCAAATCCTCCATGCCTTCAACAAGAACCATTATCAACAATCGGCACGTTATTAGTGCAAATTAATACTATATCTTGTTAATTAAATTCAAGTCTCAATGAAACATATTCATGCATAATGAAGAAGTCCATAGCCACTTTTCGAGTCGTAGAAATGGTTACTGCTTATACCGCTTAGGATCTCCAACATTATAACACCGAAGCTATAGATATCGGACTTGGTAGAAAACCTTCCCTTCATTGCGTATTCTGGTGCCATATATCCGCTAGAAGAAATAAGTAACTCAATTAGTCAAATAATCAAAATGAAAAATATATCATTGTAATGAATCATGATCTAAAGAGAGACTCCAATTTTCAGGTTTGGATCAAGCACACATACTATGTTCCAACAATTCGTGAAATATCTCCTCGAGTAGTTTTATTAATTCCAACTAGTTTTACCAATCCAAAATCCGCTATCTTTGGGTTCATCTCGTCATCAAGCAAGATGTTGCTTGGTTTAAGGTCTCGATGTATGATGGTAAGTAAGGATTCGATGTGGAGGTATCAAAGCCCTGATGCTACTTCATCTATGATTTTGTTTAGTGCTTCCCATCCCAACTTGACAGATATTTTAGCATCTGCATTTATAAATTTTCATCGAACAAGTACAGTTAAAACAAGCATTGAGTAAGAAATGAGATAACAATGATTTTCATACTATGTGTTCATACCATACAGAAATTTTTCAAGGCTTAGATTAGGCAAGTACTCATAAATAAGAATATGTTCGTCATGTTCATCACAATACCTAAGGAGTCGAACCAAATTTCTATGTTAAAGCTTTGCCACCACTGCAACTTTGGTCTTAAACTCTCTTATCCCTTGGATTGATGAGTACTTCAAGAGTCTCTTTATAGCTATTGGTTGTCCATTTGGACGCATTCCCTACCCATACAAACATTTGGAAGAGGTACATACACAACCAGTTGTGAACACACAAAATCTCAAAGAGCGTGGATGAGCAGGTTAGTCATATTGAGACACGTAATATATATATACATATACCATCAACATATTTAACCATGCGAATCAATGTATTCAACCAACATATTTAACCATGCGAATCAATGTATTCAACCATGTGTGTTAATTTCTAGTCATTTTGCATACCATGAACACGGGCGAAAAAGGGTTAGTTTAAAGTGACCACCTAGCCTTGTAGGCGCTACAAATCCACCTTCACCTACTTTATTACCATGGGAAAACTTCATCGTCACCGCCTCAATTGCTGCAAAGCTTAAACATTCTATACTTTCGATCCCATAATCTTCCACATCTACAACAGTTAAGATCAAAGAATTCTTAGTTCTTACATTATCCATGTATTGATTACTTCAAATTGGCATTCAAGTTCCTGTTACCTCGGCTCTAGGTGTTTGATGTTTGTTCTTATTCATATTTCGTGACGAGCAAAACCAGATGCCTAAGGTTACACCACAAGCAAGTAATATAAATCCAACAACTACAAGGACAACTATTCTTATTACACGATTCTCATCTTTCCCTGCAACAAGCAACAAAACCTGTCATTAGAAAAGCCATCTTATGGAGTTAGTTACACAAGAATGATGCAAGCGCCCAAATTTAGCGCACTTTTTCATGCGCCTGCAGTCAACACATTTCTTAACGATCATGATCGTTTTTAACTTATAAATTGTCATTATAACATATTTGAAAAATAAATCTAAAAAAATTACTGTATAAAAAATGTTAAAAATTATCTTATGACAAATTTTTTTTATATGTTTAAATATCTTTTTAATGATTAGAATTTTTATAAGGTGATTTTTAGAGATTTTGTTTCACCCATGTTATAATAACCATTTGTAAGCTATAGATATTTTTAATTTTTTTAATATTAATTTAAGATTTAAATAATTTTGTAGGATTAGGATTTGGGGATAGGGTTTTGAGTTAGGAAATATATATGCATATAGCCTTCTTATCCTCCTCTCTCTCTCTGTTTTTTTTGTGACTCTGTTAACCCAAAGGGCCAAAACGCATTAAAACCTATCAATGTGGATTGTTCCTAATAATTGAAAACTAGTACAATTCCCGCGCCATGCCGCGATTTTTTAAAACTAAAATATTAATAATATATATATATATATATTATAAAATACTAATAAAAGTTAAGATAAAATAAAAACTTTACCATAAATGTATCTTATAATTCTGAAATAATTTTTTTATATCTCGTCTAAAGTATAATACATAAATGTAGATATTTTAAATCACCCAGTAATAATAATATCAATATCATTGTAAATTTTTTTAGAAACTTTTAAATCTGAATCATGCATTTAAACGTGATGTGTCACAACTAATAATTATATTCAATGTTTTGAATTAAACTCAATAGTTAGTACATAAATGTGAGTTAAGCCTAATGGTTATATTAGATTGAATTCAATGTTTTGAATTAAGCCCAATTGTTAGTAAATATGTTAAGAATAAAAGAGAATGGAGGATTAAAAAAATTAATGGAAAAAAAGAAAAGGAGAAATAAAAAAAATCAAGGAAAAAAACATAATTGGTTAATATTTCTAAAACTCCTCTAAGATTGACACGTAAGCAAAGTCTTCTAAATTAAGGTTATATATAGATAGTTAGTACATAAATGTGAGTTAAGTCTAATGGTTATATTAGATTGAATTCAATGTTTTGAATTAAGCTCAATTGTTAGTAAATATGTTAAGAATAAAAGAGAATGGAGGATTAAAAAAAATTAATGGAAAAAAGAGAAAAGGAGAAATAAAAAAAACAAGGAAAAAAACATAATTGATTAATATTTCTAAAACTCCTCTAAGATTGACACGTAAGCAAAGTCTTCTAAATTTAGGTTATATTATATATAGATGAGGATTTTCGGCAATCCCTACCGATTTGACATTAACATATGATATGACTTCAAGTGGAGGTTGACAGGTGACACCGTGGAATAGTTTTTTTACAAACATTTACGATAAATATATTATAAATATACAACTCATAAAACCTTATTCCGTAAGATTGATATATCAAAATTTTTTTAAAAAATTAAATATGGTTACTGAGTTAGTTACATAAGAATGATGCGAGTGCCCAAATTTGGCGCACTTTTTCATGCGCCTGCAGTCAACACATTTCTCAACGACCATGATCGTTTTTAACTTATAAATTGTCATTATAACATATTTGAAAAAATAAATCTAAAAAAAATACTTTATAAAAAATGTTAAAAATTATCTTATGACAACTTTTTTTATATGTTTACATATCTTTTTAATGATTAGAATTTTTATAAGTTGATTTTTGGAGATTTTGTTTCACCCATGTTATAATAACCATTTATAAGCTATAGATATTTTTAAAAAAAATTTAATATTAATTTAAGATTTAAATAATTTTGTAGGATTAGGATTTGGGGATAGGGTTTTGTGTTAGGAAATATATAGGCATATAGCCTTCTTATCCTCCCCTCTCTCTCTCTCTCTTTTTTTTTGTGACTTTATTCACCCAAAGGGCCAAAACGCATTAAAACCTATCGATGTGGATTGTTCTTAAGAGTTGAAAATGGGGATTTCTCGATAATCCCTACCAATTTGACATTAACATATGATCTGACTTCAAGTGGAGGTTGACAGGGGACACGGTTTTTTTTTACAAACACGTACGATAAATACATTATAAATATACAACTCAGAAAACCTTATTCCGTAAGATTGATATATCAAAATTTAAAAAAAATATGGTTACTGAGTTAATTACACAAGAATGATGTGAGTGCCCAAATTTGGCGCGCTTTTTCATGCGCCTGCAGTCAACACATTTCTTAACGATCATGATCGTTTTTTTATATATGTTTACATATCTTTTTAATGATTAGAATTTTTATAAGGTGATTTTTGGAGATTTTGTTTCACCCCTGTTATAATAACCATTTATAAGCTATAGATATTTAGTGTTGATTGACCCTTTGGAAAAAACTTTGAGAGTTTTCCGGCTTAGTGTTTTCCGATTGAGTGGTCTCCGACCACCTTAGTCGTCGGTTTTCTTTCTTAGGGGTGGCTCTTTGGGTGGTAATCTGAGTGAGGAGGTGGTCTGGGATGTCTCTGGTCGGTCTAGAGACCAAAATCTTTGGGTTTTGGTTGATAGATTTGATCAAAAACAAGCTTTAAACACACATGCAACCAAATTTTTACCCAGGCCTCTCAGCAACATAACCCTTGTTAATGTAACTACATCTTTCTATATCATCCGCTCCCGCAATCCCCCTTATCCATTATCCAGACCCATTTTCTATGGGAATACCCAAGACCCCCTTCATCCACACAGGGTGCAAGGTCCCAAGAAAACTCGAAAATCCTCCCTAGATACTACCCATTATACCAACTCTGAGGATTGGATCCTCACCCAACCAACGGTGCATAACCGGGAAATTTATTGCATAAATCTTACTTTAACTATTAATCATACCAAGTCTCTAACAATTTACCCTATACACCCTAGTAATTACACCTTTAATCTCATTTACTGCATTAATCATAGCCATGTAAGTCACTTGATTGGAGTTTACAAGGTGGTGGAGTGTTTTCCCAACCTCCCTCCTTTGTTTGGCTTCTCGGCAACTGCAAATCTAGGCGCAAAGTTGAGTGTGGTTACCAAATAAACCCAGATGAAGAATGATCAAGGATATGGAAGGATGCTTGTAGTCACAAAGGAAGAGGAACACAACAATTGGGAAAATCCCATAGGTGGAAAATGTATGATTAACTCTAATTTTCCTAGAAGTTATAGATTGCTAGTGATTTCAATTGATAGAATCAATAGGAAACCTCAATCTATCCATTGTATTTGTGCTAATCCCTGGGCTATAAATTGGTTTGCTAAGGATCAGTTAAACCCACGCCTTCATCTCTCTTCCCATCCTCTTTCTGGTGATCTACTCTTGTTTACTCAAATGGAACCCAACACCTCTTTCATGGCTGCTCTCATCAATACCACCCAGCTTGATGCCTCCCCTGAGGCGCCAAACCCTGTGCATGATGAGAACCCCCGTCCCACTACCACCACTACTGTCCTGGTTTCTCTTCCCTCTGAGAATCAGGGCCTCCCTGCCATGCTTGTTAGCTCTGCGTCTTTGCCTGAAACCAATGAATCCAGCCGTCTTGCTGATTTTTTCTCTGTCCCTGGAGTCAAGGATCTCCACACCAAGCTTTCAGAATTCAGTCTGATAGGCAAATTTGTCCAAAATCACATCGATATCAAACAAGTTGCAGGAAAGATGAAGGTGGAATGGAAATCTCTCAAAGAGAGTTGGGGAATGAATACAATTGGTAACGATTGGTTCATTTTCCGATTCTCCAACAAAGAAGATAGAGCTACTGTCTGGAGCAACATGCCTTATCATGTCCAAGGCTCCCTCCTTGCAATGTACCCCTGGAATGATAGCTTCAACCCCATGGAGGAGGACACTATCTTTGCTGATATGTGGGTGAGAATCCCTGGGCTTCCACACCAATTCTACACAGCAGAAGCCATAACTTTCATTCTTCAGCATGGTGAGGTGGGCAGCCTCATTAGGATTGATCAAGCTTCCAATTTCCGCAACAAGTTCAGGTTTGCTCGAGCTTGTGTGAATGTTTATCTTCTCTCTAAGCTCACCACTTCTATCCAGTTCAAGAAAAATGAATCTGATTATGTTAAGTTTCGGGTCTGGTATGAGGATTTTTCGGAGGGTTGTGGTTGTTGTGGTGCTTATGACCACTCCTATGAAGAATGCCCTTTGAATGCTCCTAGGCCTAGGAAATTTAATCTCATTCTTGAAGAAAATCCTACTATTGATTTGCTGAATCCTAATCACCCTATTGTCGCCCCTCGTCATGTTCCTGAACCCTATATGCCCAGTAATCCCAGTGCCTTTGTCCCATATTCTCAGCATGAGAATGATTTACACCCCGCTACTACCATGGTTCCCAGACCTGGTGACTATGGCCTTTTGCCTCAGAATGTTACTCTCCCCCAACTTCCACAAGGTAACCTGTCTTACTCTCCTGAACTCATCAACCATCTCATCACTTTGAACAATGCTCGTGTCTTTAGACTTACTGCTGAGTGCTCAATCCCTCCCTTCTGCATTGCTCCATCTATACTCCACACCATTATGGCCCCTGGTAACTCTAATGCTTGTACTTCCAACCAGCCCATTGAGGGCACTCTGGAGGATGTCATAGCTGGTAAATCCAAAGGTAAGGAGATTGACACTGGTGTTGACTCGGATGGCTCTCAAATATCCCTCAAGTCAGACCACTCTGTGGTTCGTAAGTTGGGGGGTATTGTCATAAAACCCCATGATGAAGACACCAATATGAACTCAAGTGATCCAGGGAAAAGAAGAGATGAAGAGGAACAAAATGAATTATCCTCACCTGCCAGCAAGAAGCCGAAGAAGAAGAAGATGTGATGATGATTAGAGATCCTATGAAGAAGTGTGGTATTGGGTTGTCTACTAGAACTCTCTATATAAATAATCACAGCCCTCTTAATTGCTATTTTTTGAATTTCCATGTCTGTTTCTGCATCAATTATGAAAGTATATTTAGTGCTAGCAACATCAGCACTGTGCGATTGTATGGGAGCTTCCGACCTTTTTCAAACATTGCTAGGCTCCCTCACTCCTTATGCATCATTATCAATGGAAGAATTAACTGTTATTTTGAGTGTTTTCCTATATATGCTTTGCTCTGCTGTGTTGTCTCCTTTACTGCTAGGATCTCCATCTGTTGGAATTCTGGCTATGCTAGGCCTATTCCCCCTCTCGGTTGGGTTTGATGTGATGATATTTGTGTTAGTGCTTACGTTCCTCTTTGTGGTATGTTCTATCTCCCATTTTCCTTTGTTTTTTTGCAAACCTTCTCGCTGATCCCCACCAGATGTTTTATCTGTGTGGTTGGTAGTCGCCTCAAACTCTACACTCAACCTTTACCAACTACAAATCTCAACAAAAACTACTCTAGTTCTGACTTCTCAGAGCAGGGACTACAAAGGCAAAACTGAAATTCTTGATACAACAGATGGTTAAGGCTTTATGCTACAGCTGCAACAGAAACCGCATAGAGAAATTGCTAACCAGTTTTAATAGATATAAACCTGATATGACTGAAACCCAAAAAATCCATTGGTTCACCAACATTGATTCACTTATCTGCTGTAATACTCTTTACAAACTAGAAGTAAACATTGATATGTTAAATCCACATGCCTGTTGGGCAAAAATAATAGTAATCAATGATTAATATAGGTTATTGGAACATCAGGGGCTCCAGGCGGCCTACCTTATGGCCAGAACTAAAACACATTTGATTGAAAAACAAACTTGACATACTTGCAGTTTCTGAAACTAAATCAATGATCCTTCCCTCGGAGATTGAAATTAAAGAAGCAGGATTTCAAAATTTGATTTTCATTGCATCAACTAGACTCAAAGGAGGAATGTGGATACTATTTAAGAATGAAAAATTAATCGAGAATAGCGATATCCTGGAACAAACAGACAGGCTTGCTATGATAAAACTCCCAATAAATAACTTAACTATCTTACTTACCTTTGTCTATGCCCCATCAGTTGAAGGCGAAAAAGCTCAGTTCTGGGATGATATATACAATAAGACAAACCTACACAATCTCCCTATACTTATCATAGGGGATCTAAATGATATTGAGAATGACACCGAAAAGGTTGGTGGCTCTAGCCCATCCATCAATAGATTTCGAAGGTTAAGAGAAGTGAACAATGAAATAAACCTTCATACTATTCCCTTCCAAGGTTCTCCCTTTACTTGGAGGAAGAATCATAACAGAGTTGATAACACGTTCGAAAGACTCGATAGAATCCTGGCTCACCATGAAATCTACACTAAGTTTAGAGATATGATTGCTAGGCATCACTCCTTCTCTACCTCGGATCACTGTCTGATCACTATGAGGTTGGGAATTCCCTCTACTGACAAGGGCTCACCATTTAGATTTGAGATGGCTTGGACCTCTAATCCAAGCTATGAGAAAATGGTGGCAAATGTATGGAAGAATAAGATGACAGGGTCCTTTGGATTTAAACTGGTTCAAAAGCAGAAACTACTCAAACAAAACACCAACAAGAACAAGTTGGCTAAGGTATTTCCAAACGTTGGCTAAGGTTAGGAGTAATCGAAACTCAACAACAAGTTTCACTACAAGAGATGGTGTGATCATCACTGATAAGGTTCAGATTAGGGAACACATCACCAATGAGCTAAAGGAACGATTCATCACGAATAGAAGAAATCTAACTAATCCGATGGACCTCCCCCTTTTGCAGTCATAAATTACTCAGGAGCAAAATGCTGCTCTTATCAAACGACCAACAAGGAGAGAAATAAAAGATACAATGTTCAGTATGGCAGAAGACAAATCTCCTGGCCCGGATGGCTTTCCCCCAGAATTTTACACTAAATATTGGAATATAGTTGGGGATTCGGTGTGTAAACTGTCAAGGCTTTTTTTCACTCTGGCTCGATCCTAACTGAGATTAATCAAACATTTCTAGCGCTCATACCAAAAGTAGAAAACCCCACCACAATCCACCATTATCGACTGATAAGTCTTTGTAATACAATCTATAAGACAATGACAAAAATCCTAGCTAACAGATTAAAATCTATTCTCCCATGTATAATCAACCCTTTTCAAGGTGCTTTTGTACAAGGGAGGTCAATGTAGGTCAACACTCTAATAGCGCATGAAATCTTTCATTCTTTCCACAAAAAAAGGGCAAGCTGGGTTGGATGGCAATGAAATTAGACATGGAAAAGGCCTATGACAAGCTTAGTTGGAGCTTCATTGAAGCTTCGCTTAAAAAACTGGGATTTCATTACCAATGGATCGGTTGGGTTATGAAATGTCTCACAACATCAACTTTCTCGGTTCTTTTTAACAACAATCCGAGAAAACCTTTTAAACCTGATCGAGGCCTTCGACAGGGTGACCCATTAGCACCATATAACTTTATAATAGTCATGGGAAATTTGGCAAGACAACTACAAAGAGAAGCCCAACTCTTTGTAGGATGTATATGCATTCGAAGACAACTACAAAGAGAAGACTAGGATGTATATGCATTCAAAGGTGCATCAATCCATTAGTGGATCCCATCTCAATATTAAATTTCATATAATATTTATTTAGCAATTTACATTGTTATTATGGTATGTGAAATTGCGAATGCATGGTAGTGATAAAAGGGTATATCATCTATGCTTGATATACATAAATCGCAAATGAGGGGCCCTGTTGCACAAATGCGTTGTTCTGATGAACATCCAGCTTTGATTAAAGCAACCATTCATACAATATTCACCAACACCATCACCTGCGCGTTAGCCGATTAAAATGGGACTGTCATAGAAATGAAAATCTCACCTTAGTTCCATGTATAGGTATTGTTGATTTATTGGTGTTTATTTCAATCTCTAGTACATATATATAAACAACATATTCTGGGCTACCGATTGAAAGGCGAGGAATTTAGCAGACAAACAAAAATATCTCTGTTGTCATAAGGTTTGCTTGCAGGTTGCTTACCAAGTCAGAGACGACTTTCGACATATGTAATGTTTTCTTCGAGCCTGTTCATCTTGACTGAATAAAGACGAGAGACCGCGAAAAACCCCGATACATACATTCCAGAATGTATAAGTAGCCAGTTGAAAGACATTAGGATATATAATTTGCTTCTCTACCGTCCGCGGATGGAATACATGGACCTTCGTTTGCGGTTAAGCAATAACAGTGGAACACAAGGAGACCTGCACATGTCTTGCTCTGACCTCATGCCTCATCAAAAGACTTCGCGGATGGGCCTGCGGCGGAGTACAGCTGCTCGCTTCCCCTGTTTCGTTTTCCTCACCCGCGGTTGAGCACTGCAGTTCACTCCCTCCGCCTCGTTTCTTCGCCCGCGGTGGAGTAGAACAGCTCATTTTCTCTGTTTCATTTCTTCATCCGCGGCGGGGCAACAGGCTGGCTGTGCGAACCCCCTCACCATGAGAGGTGATTCATTGAGGTAAGCTTTTCGTTTGATTTATCTTGATCCCTGCCGTCGTACATGAATTGCCTATAGATTCAGACTCACAACCCGCTCCTGGAAGAGCTTCAAGGAGGAAATGGGTTTGAATCCATTCCTTGATGATGAAGTGTTCAAAATCATGTTACGTGAGTCGCCCCCCCTGATGAATTTGAAAAATTCATTTTCGAGGGGGAATGTCAAAATACGCGATTGTTTAGCTGGCTGCTACCTTGACGAATTGATTTGGTTTCAATCATGTGGAAGTATTGATGAACCACAAACACCTCCATCATGGAAATTAGTAATCGGCTATCTTATTTGCCCCTGATAAGCTACTGTCATAGCTTTTGGAGAATGGCTCTTCATATGATTTCAAAGCAAATTTTATTTATTCTTTGCCGATTATAAGAGGTGATTCGTCAGGAATTGCCAATTTAACAAGACCTATTTAGTATAGAATTATTTGATTAAATCCCGTAACGCGTGATTTGGCTCCGCGTCGAGCCTCCGATCAAATCTGCATTCTCGGAGATGATATTTTATATTAAGTCCTATGACGCGTGATTTGGCTCCGTGTCGAGCCTCCGATCGAATCTGCATTCTCGGAGATGATATTTTATTAAGTCCTATGACGCTGGAGCTTGGCTCCGCGTCAGGCCTCCGATCGAATCTGCATTCTCGGAGATGATATTTTATTAAGTCGTAGGACGCTTGAGCTTGGCTCCGCGTCAGGCCTCCGATCAAATCTGCATTCCCGGAGATGATATTTTATTAAGTCCTATGACGCTGGAGATTGGCTCCGCGTCAGGCCTCCGATCGAATTTGCATTCTCGGAGATGATATTTTATTAAGTCCTAGGACGCTGAAGCTTGGCTCCGCGTCAGGCCTCCGATCGAATCTGCATTCTCGGAGATGATATTTTATTAAGTCCTAGGACGCTAGAGCTTGGCTCCGCGTCACGCCTCCGATCGAATCTGCATTCTCGGAGATGATATTTTATTAAGTCCTAGGACGCTGAAGTTTGGCTCCGCGTCAGGCCTCCGATCGAATCTGCATTCTCGGAGATGATATTTTATTAAGTCCTAGGACGCTGAAGCTTGGCTCCGCGTCAGGCCTCCGATCGAATCTGCATTCTCGGAGATGATATTTTATTAAGTCCTAGGACGCTGGAGCTTGGCTCCGCGTCAGGCCTCCGATCGAATCTGCATTCTCGGAGATGATATTTTATTAAGTCCTAGGACGCTGGAGCTTGGCTCCGCGTCAGGCCTCCGATCGAATCTGCATTCTCGGAGATGATATTTTATTAAGTCCTAGGACGCTGGAGCTTGGCTCCGCGTCAGACCTCCGATCGAATCTGCATTCTCGGAGATGATATTTTATTAAGTCCTAGGACGCTGGAGCTTGGCTCCGCGTCGGGCCTCCGATAGAATCTGCATTCTCGGAGATGATATTTTATTAAGTCCTAGGACGCTGGAGCTTGGCTCCGCACCGGGCCTCCAATCGAATCTGCATTCTCGGAGATGATATTTTTATGAAATCCTAGGACACTGGAGCTTCGCTCCGCGTCGGGCTTCCGATCGTAGCTCGTATGCTCGCGGAGATAAACTCTTAATGAGTATAAACTAAGTCCCTCGACGCTGGAGCTATCGCTCGCGGAGGGCCTCCTGCTCGTAGCTGGTAAGCTCGCGGAGATAAACTCTTAATGAGTGTAAACTAAGTCCCTCGGCGCTGGAGCTATCGCTCGCGGAGGGCCTCCGATCGTAGCTTGAGCCTCTCGGAGCACACTTGATAAAGTCCCTCAATGCTGCAGCTATGCTCGCGGAGGACCTCCGATCGTAGCCCGTATGCACGCGGAGATAAACTCTTAGCGAGTATAAACTAAATCCCTCGGCGCTGGAGCTATCGCTCGCGGAGGGCCTCCGATCGTAGCTCATATGCTCACAGAGATAAACTCTTAACGAGTATAAACTAAATCCCTCGGCGCTGGAGCTATCGCTCGCGGAGGGCCTCCGATCGAATCTGCATTCTCGGAGATGATATTTTATTAAGTCCTAGGACGCTGAAGCTTGGCTCCGCGTCAGGCCTCCGATCGAATCTGCATTCTCGGAGATGATATTTTATTAAGTCCTAGGACGCTGGATCTTGGCTCTGCGTCAGGCCTCCGATCGAATCTGCATTCTCGGAGATGATATTTTATTAAGTCCTAGGACACTGGAGCTTGGCTCCGCGTCAGACCTCCGATCGAATCTGCATTCTCGGAGATGATTTTTTATTAAGTCCTAGGACGCTGGAGCTTGGCTCCGCGTCGGGCCTCCGATAGAATCTGCATTCTCGGAGATGATATTTTATTAAGTCCTAGGACGCTGGAGCTTGGCTCCGCATCGGGCCTCCAATCGAATCTGCATTCTCGAAGATGATATTTTATTAAATCCTAGGACGCTAGAGCTTGGCTCCGCGTCGGGCCTCCGATCGTAGCTCGTATGCTCGCGGAGATAAACTCTTAATGAGTATAAACTAAGTCCCTCGACGCTGGAGCTATCGCTCGCGGAGGGCCTCCTGCTCGTAGCTGGTAAGCTCGCGGAGATAAACTCTTAATGAGTGTAAACTAAGTCCCTCGACGCTGGAGCTATCGCTCGCGGAGGGCCTCCGATCGTAGCTTGAGCCTCTCGGAGCACACTTGATAAAGTCCCTCAATGCTGGAGCTATGCTCGCGGAGGACGTCCGATCGTAGCCCGTATGCACGCGGAGATAAACTCTTAACGAGTATAAACTAAATCCCTCGGCGCTGGAGCTATCGCTCGCGGAGGGCCTCCGATCGTAGCTCATATGCTCACAGAGATAAACTCTTAACGAGTATAAACTAAATCCCTCGACGCTGGAGCTATCGCTCACGGAGGGCCTCCGATCGTAGCTCATATGCTCGCGGAGATAAACTCTTAATGAGTGTAAACTAAGTCCCTTGGCGCTGGAGCTATCGCTCGCGGAGGGCCTCCGATCGTAGCTTAAGCCTCTCGGAGCACACTTGATAAAGTCCCTCAATGCTGGAGCTATGCTCGCAGAGGGTCTCCGATCGTAGCTTGTATGCTCGCGGAGATAAACTCTTAATGAGTATAAACTAAGTCCCTCGGCGCTAGAGCTATCGCTCGCGGAGGGCCTCCGATCGTAGCTTGTATGCTCGCGGAGATAAACTCTTAACGAGTATAAACTAAATCCCTCGGCGGTGGAGCTATCGCTCGCGGAGGGCCTCCGATCGTAGCTCATATGCTCGCGGAGATAAACTCTTAATGAGTATAAACTAAGTCCCTCGGCGCCGAAGCTATCGCTCGCGGAGGGCCTCCGATCGTAGCTTGTATGCTCGCGGAGATAAACTCTTAACGAGTATAAATTAAAGTCCCTCAACGACGGAGCTCTCATCCGCGGAGGGCTTCCTGATTGAACTACGAAAGGCTTGATTCTCTCCCCATGAGATACGTAGGCAACCCACTAGTAAGTTGGGTACAGCCTAGACCAAATAGATTTAGTTAAAACTTTGCAGCAAAAATGTGATATATAGAGTACTCTTCTGAAGGAAGACGAAGTACAAATGCATATGATTGTCTCGTTAGAATCGAACCCTAGCTAAGTCTCATCTTAACTAAGCCTCGAGAAGCTGTGACGAAACACCAAATAATAATATTTATAAACATATGCATAAACGGGTTCCCGCTATATAAATTAACCCGTATCAGCTAAATGGTGGATTTTCCCACCAAACCCCACCTAAATCCACAAAGTGTGGATAAGCCCATTAAATGCCACATAGGAGGACACTTGTCTCGAGACATGCGAACCATGCGACACTTGTCGTCGAGTACGCTACATGTGTTGAACATAGCACATAAGATTTTGATTATAAATAAGGCTTGATGCCTCAAAGCAAAGGGTCGATTTTTGGATGGCTGGAAGAGCCTTCCCGAGCGGGATTCATCTCGATCAGCGGGAGCCGACATTTGATGGAGCCTTGGGAGGACGGTGGTCCGCGGATGGCTTGAGCTCGGATCGGCACAGGTTTGGGTACGCCGACGGTAACCCCGTCGCGCGTCTCAGGTAAGCCCGATCGTCTGAGCTCGCCCGCGTCCAACTTGATCCCGGAACCCGCCGACACGGGATTCTGAAAAACGGGCTTCGTCAGTGACAGGTTTCATGGTTTCCATGACCCTATCGCATCAACAACAAACATGCAATACATAAGGAAAAACAATACTCGTTTCGAAAGCCTTTGTATGTTATGGGAACATATTTGAGTCATGGGTCAGTCTAAATTGGACAAATTGGAAACTCTGTCATATTCAAAGGAAATAAACCGGACAAATTGGAAGACACAGTACGAAAAGCTAACCATAGTATACAGGAATGGGTCAGTCTAAAATATCAAAACAAGAGATCGACAAGTAAGAGAAGTAGAAATGTAAAATAGACAAAACCCCCAATGGATGTCTACAAAATTATTGTAGATGGTTCGGTTAAACCATCGGGTGTTTGCCTCATTGGGGGTATTGTCAGAGATTGGAATGGAAAGGTCATCGATATGTTCTATGAAGAAGTTCCTAAGGGATCTGTAATTCTAACAGAATCCCTTGCTTTCTGTAAATGGTTAGAAATAGCCCGTACTAAAGGATGGAGTAAGGTCATCGTTGAAGGAGATAGTCTCGGAGTTGTCAAGGCAATTGAAGATCAGAATTCAAGCCCATGGGAGATACTAAGAGTAGTGGAGAAGATTCAAATGCTTCAAAAAGATTTCAGTTCAGCAAAAGCTCAGCATTGCTACAGAGAAGCCAACAAAGCTACTGATTTTATAGCTAAGAATAGTGCCAATTGTAATACTAGTCTCCCTTTTTTTAAGGATCTTTGTAACATCATCCACCAGGATAATCAAGAATGATCTTGTCTCAAGACATTCTACTGTTTGCCTACTGTAAAAAAAAAAGCTATAGATATTTTTTAATTTTTTTAATATTAATTTAAGATTTAAATAATTGTGTAGGATTAGGATTTGGGAATAGGGTTTTGAGTTAGGAAATAAATAGGCATATAGCTTTCTTATCCTCCTCTCTCTCTCAGTTTTTTTTTTTGGACTTTGTTCACCCAAAGGGTCAAAAGGCCCAAAAAACATTAAAATCTATTGATGTGGATTGTTCCTAAGAATTGAAAATGGGGATTTCCCGGCAATCCCTACCAACTTGACATTAAAATACGATCTGACTTCAAGTGGAGGTTGACAGGTGATACCGTGACACGGTTTTTTTTTTACAAACACGTACGTTAAATACATTATAAATATACAACTCCGAAAACCTTATATCGTAAGATTGATATATCAATTTTTTAAAAAAAAAATAAATATGGTTACTGAGTTAGTTACACAAGAATAATGCGAGTGCCCAAATTTGGCGCGCTTTTTCATGAGCCTGCAGTCAACACATTTCTTACAGATCATGATCGTTTTTAACTTATAAATTGTCATTAAAACATATTTGAAAAAATAAATCTAAAAAAATTACTTAATAAAAAATGTTAAAATTTATCTTATGACAATTTTTTTTTTATATGTTTACATATCTTTTTAATGATTAGAATTTTTATAAGGTGATTTTTGAAGATTTTGTTTCACCCATGTTATAATAACCATTTATAAGCTATAGATATTTTTAAAAAATTTTAATATTAATTTAAGATTAAAATAATTTTGTAGGATTAGGATTTGGGGATAGGGTTTTGTGTTAGGAAATATATAGGCATATATATAGCTTTCTTATCCTCCTCTTTCTCTGTTTTTTTTTTTTTTTGGTGACTCTATTCACCCAAAGGGCCAAAACACATTAAAACCTATCGATGTGGATTGTTATTAAGAATTGAAAATGGGGATTTCCCGACAATCCCTACCAATTTGACATTAACATATGATCTGACTTCAAGTGAAGGTTGGCAGGTGACACGATTTTTTTTACAAACACGTACGATAAATACATTAAAAATATATAACTCAGAAAACCTTATTCCGTAAGATTGATATATCAAAATTTTAAAAAAAATATGGTTACTGAGTTAGTTACACAAGAATGATGCGAGTGCCCAAATTTGGCGTGCTTTTTCGTGCGTCTGCAGTCAACACATTTCTTAACGATCATGATCGTTTTTAACTTATAAATTGTCATTATAACATATTTGAAAAAATAAATCTAAAAAAATTACTTTATAAAAAAATGTTAAAAATGATCTTATGACAATTTTTTTTATATGTTTACATATCTTTTTAATGATTAGAATTTTTATAAGGTGATTTTTGGAGATTTTGTTTCACCCATGTTATAATAACCATTTATAAGCTATAGATATTTTGTAATTTTTTTAATATTAATTTAAGATTTAACTAATTTTGTAGGATTAGAATTTGGGCATAGGGTTTTGAGTTAGGAAATATATAGGCATATAGCCTTCTTATTCTCTCTCTCTCTCTCTCTCTCTCTCTCTCTCTCTCTCTCTCTCTCTCTCTCCCTCCCTCCCTCTGGGACTTTGTTCACCCAAAGGGCCAAAAGGCCCAAAACGCATTAAAATCTATTGATGTGGATTGTTCCTAAGAATTGAAAATGGGGATTTCCCGGCAATCCCTACCAATTTGACATTAAAATATGATCTGACTTCAAGTGGAGGTTGACAGGTGATACTGTGACACATTTTTTTTTTACAAACACATACGTTAAATACATTATAAATATACAACTCCGAATACCTTATATCGTAAGATTGATATATCAAAAAAAAAAATTAAAAAAATATGGTTACTGAGTTAGTTACACATGATTAATGCGAGTGCCCAAATTTGGCGTGCTTTTTCGTGCGCCTGCAGTCAACACATTTCTTAAAGATCATGATCGTTTTTAACTTATAAATTGTCATTATAACATATTTGAAAAAATAAATCTAAAAAAATTACTTCATAAAAATTGTTAAAATTTATCTTATGACAAATTTTTTTTATATGTTTACATATCTTTTTAATGATTAGAATTTTTATAAGGTGATTTTTGGAGATTTTGTTTCACCCATGTTATAATAACCATTTATAAGTTATAGATATTTTTTAATTTTTTTAATATTAATTTAAGATTTAAATATTTTTGTAGGATTTGAATTTGGGGATAGGGTTTTGAGTTAGGAAATATATAGGCATATAGCCTTCTTATCCTCCTCTCTCTCTCTCTGTTTATTTTTGGGACTTTGTTCACTTAAAGGGCCAAAAGGCCCAAAACGCATTAAAATCTGAAGAGTCTATAAGGCGATGAATAATACTCTAGAAGGGGGGGGGGGGGGGGATGAATAGAGTATGGACGATTTTCGCAACAATAGAAATTTAGTGTAACTTGTCAAGACCTTGATACAGGCTATCAAGACTTGACGAAGTAAAATCGAATATGATAATGTAAATGCGAAATATAAAAGATGAACACACGAATTGTTAACGAGGTTTGGCACCAACTTGGCCTACGTCCCCGCCTAGGGTTATCCAACCCGTAGGATTCAAACACTTCTTATTTCACTTCACTTGAACCTAGAACTTCCTAGAGAAACTACCCTTTCTCTATACAAAGCTTCACCGCTTCTATTCTAGATCTCAACCTTACAAGTGAAATAAAAGCTCACACCACACACCAAGTGTGCTTTGATCGAGTATGAAATACTCTAAGTGTAAAATGAATGAATTGTACAATAAGTGCTAGTGTTTCTCTCAACTCTTAAACAATGAACAACACTTAGGCTTTTAGAGAATGTAAGGGAAACTAGAGATGACGAATGCCTTTTTGGATGCTATAATTGCTTGAGTGCTTGCTTAGATAGTCATCGTCCATCTTGGCCTTCGTCTTTATATAGTCGGAAAACTTGTAGAGCTTCTTGGAGGGAGACCGTTTGAATTTCAAATACTTTCCAAGACATTTGAATTCTTTCCGAAAATGATCCTTCCGTTTGTGTGCTATCCAAGATTGTTCCATCAATCTTCTTCATGATCACGTATGATCAATTGGATTGGTTCTTTCCTTGCATGACAAATGAGATCCTAAAAGAGCATACATAATGTATCTTGCACACAAAATGGGTTAGATGAGAAATATATGTATATAATTTGATTAAGGCCGAATCATATCTCATAGCCCAATAATAAAGCCCATTATAATATAGGCCCAACAAGGTTGGCCTCGGATTCTTTCCTGTGAGAGAACAAGTCAATAGAGAAATGCATAAGTGATATTCCAAATATTTTAGTCTGGGTTTCAAGACCTTTGTTGGACAAAAATGCGCAATAATCGTACAACACATTTTATTTGATTTTTAATATTTGAGTTCGGCCCCTTTTAGTTATCCTCTTGATTCGAAGTCTTATTTATACCAAAGATTTGAGTGGTTTTGGTGATTTGGGCTGCACCCGAATTTTAGCGGGTTGCCTACGTATCTCTTGGAAGAGAATCAAGTCTTACGTAGTTCAGAGTGTTCTGGATTTTGTGTTTGTTTTGTTTTGGATTTATTTTCGTTTTCTTGTATGCATCTGAGGATGAAATTCAAACCCACCTTCTAAGAAGGGTAGCTCGAACAACACTCCACCCGAGTAACCTGAACTCACCTTCTTGGAAGGGTAACTCAAGTAACCCGCCTATCATTTGCATAGAAAACGATTTGATTTTGATGTGGAGTTTGATTTGATTTGATTTGAGATTTGACTTAAAAGTCAATTTGGGGATCGTGACTGAACTCGTTTGTGAGTTTCCTACGTACCCTTTTGAAAGGGATCAAATCACGCGTAGTTCTTGAAAATGATAAATTTGAATTTGGTATTTGGTTTTTTTGAAGTTTTGGTCGTGACCTAACTCGACGAGCGAAAGCTTTGTATCAAGTCGGAGGAGACACTTTGAATTTGAGGGAAATTTGATATTTGGGACGACTTAGAGTCGAAAAGTGAATTTGAGGATATTTGGTTGAAAGTTTGGGTGTGACTGGACTCGGTGAGAATTTGATTTACACCAAGTTTCCTACGTATCCACTTGTTTGGTGAAATCAAGTCACCGTAGTTCGGGACGAAAGGAAATTTTGTATTTGGTTGACCGTGAGATCATTTGAGGGTGGTGATTGAACTCGACGAGCGAAAGCTTTGTGTCGAGTCGGAGTGGATCATTTGAATTTGTTTGATTTTGACCTCATATTCATTTAAAAAGAATTTAGAGGTTGACAACTGTACCCGATATATTTTTAGAATTTAATATCGGGTTACCTACGTAGCCGATAGAAGGCGTCAAGTCTTTACGTGGTTCTAAAAAAGAAGGAACCAATTTGATTTTGTGGTTTTGCCCTTTTGGTCATTTGAGGACCGTGTTATTGAACCCGATGAGCGCTTTGTATCGGGTTTCCTACGTATCTCTCGGAAGAGAATCAAATCACTCGTAGTTCGTTTTTATAACAAATTTGATTTAATTTGAGAGGGCGACTGAATCCGATATATATTGAATTTGATACCGGATTTCCTACGTAACTCATAAAAGAGTATCAAGTCTTTACGTAGTTCTGAACGCACCAATTTAATTTATTTGGTTTTGGCCTCATATTCATTTAGAAGTGAATTTAGAGGCAGATGACTAAATCCGATATATTTTTAGGATTTTAATATCGAATTTCCTACGTAACTCGTAAAAGAGTATCAAGTCTATACGTAGTTCTGAACGAAGACCGAGTTTATATTTGGTGAAACTCGATTTGAGATTTTGACTCCGTTTTTGTTGAAGCCGGTTTGAGATTGACCCACTAGAATTAATTGGCAAAGAATATTTATGAGTTTTAATTTGACATTTTAATAAAACTCAAATTCTTAGTTTATGCCAATTATAATTTGTATACTTTAGTGGGTCGGTTTTGCAATTAACTACAATTTCTTTCAAATGTGTCACACGTATACGTACGTGTGTATTTAGCCGGCTTTGACTCATTCCTCTCTCACTTTTTTTTTTTAATGGGCAGAATTGAGTTACGGGCTAAATTAAGCCCATTTTCTTCAATGAATCAATTCAGCCCAAGATGTCTGGTTTGTTCACACAGACCCACGACATTCTAGGTTTTGAAGACGTCAAAAATGGCGACAATTCAGAGACACCGCTCAAGATTGGCATGGCGGTAACAACTCAAAGGCACCATCTCGGCTACTCCTGTCCGTGAAGAAACAAAGGTGAACAAATTTTCGATGGACGATCTTTCTCCAGGCTCTTCAACAGTGGCGAGCTCTTCCTACACTACCTCGGAGTCCTGGCTTTGGGCATTCGATACGTCGGAAGGCTGAGTGAGGGCCGAGCGAGAGCAGATTGAACCGAAGACATTTTGGTCCCACGTATATTCTTGAGCTCTTTGCTCGAAAATCACCAACTCTGAATTTGATGTGTGATTTAGGGTTTGGATGATTTATGATTTTGCTTTCTGAGCAATTAACAGAGAACGCGAGCAACTCCAAAGTTCCGAAAATCTGAAACATGCCGACGGTGTTCCGACTTGGGCAATTGGAAAGGATGGCGAGTTGCAAGAGTCCATCCAAGCCCTCAGGTGCACAATGGCTTGACCGAGAGCGGACACCAATTGGTGCTTCTCAGGAACCCAATGCTCGCTTGCAAGGAGAAGAAGGAACATGTTTGGTTTCCTACTTTTCCCGTAATTTATCCCTAATTTGATATGATTTGGGGATTTGGGTTTTGAGGACATTAGGGCTGATTTCAAATTTTTATTTGGGGATCTTTGGATCCAAGCAAATGAAACAGAGGCAAGTGAACCCAAGACTCTGACAAGGATCAAGGACCCTCGACTTTGAGCATTTGGAATTGGCCGGAAGTATAGCTCGACCACTTCATTCCAGCCCTCAGACACTTGCTGCATTTGTCTCCTCTAAAACAGGTATTACGGCTCAATTCATTTTATTTTTTCCTTTTTTCTGAATTGATTTAGGCCTCTTGATTTAGGCTTGTTTGCCCAGTAGAACCTGAGATTGATTTTGTTGAACCTCCTGATTTTGGACTTCAATTGGCCTTCAGCATTTGCCTATTGAGTTTTGATTTGTATCAGCAGAGTCCTTACTTGAATGTGTTATGGATTCTGGTTTTTTTTTATGAACTCCCAATTTCATTTGTTTGGTGTTCACTTGGGACTGTAGAAAGCAACCTTTTATTTTGTTTAAAATTTGTTGCCTTCCAATTGCTGGCTTTGTTTTAGTTTTGATTGCTTGTAGAATTCGGCAATTAATTGCTTGTGAATTCCGAGCAAAATCCGGCAGCCTTTCGGCGCTATGAGCCGATCCACGTCGGGATCGATTGTAGTGGCGAAAGAATATACTTTCAAGCCAACTACGATAGTCGATGCTCTCAACCTATTACGTGATGGTCTCTAGGCGAAAGAAAATACTTTCAAGCCTATTACGGGTCTTCTCCATTGCAATGCTTAATTTTACCTGCAAAACAAAGAAAATAGCTGCTGTTTTGTTAAGCCACTTCTCCTTTGCTGATCTTTTTTTTTTCTTGCTTGAGTTTGGTTGCAGGTGCATTCGACAGAAGAAGAAAAGTTGTGTTCTCTTTTTGCTTTTTTTTCTCCTGTTAGGAAGAAGAGAAAGCCGGCCGACAGGAGGGGAATTTGTGTTTGCTTCCTTTCTTTTGCCTTTTATAGGAGAGATTGGGAAGTTATTAAAAAAAACCACGTTTTCATCCCATGTACTGCCAGTTTTTTTCTTGGTACAACAGTTATAACTGCAATAGAGCACAATTACATTTGTAACTTCCGGATCCAATTTTGAACATAAATTGGGCCTATTTGGAATGGGCTTGTAATGGATTTTTTTTTGGTCCAATTTTGGACTTGTATTTAATTTGAAGAAAATTTATCACATTGTTTGATATGTGATGAATGCAACAATTTGAAACCGTGAATCGAAAAAGATTCGTCAATTTTTACCCTCCAACAACCTTGAAACCCAACTTTTTATCTTTCATCATCCTTTAGAGCACCTGTACTTTAGGTCTCAAGATCTTACAATCAAGGTGGAGTAACCGAAACATTCTCCCCCTTTTTGTCTTCCAACAAAAGGGTAGAGAGGTGAAAAAGTCTGAAAGCAACAACCAAAAGCCATGAGTTTTTAAAAGACGAGCAAAACAAGAGTTTTTAGAAAGTAGAGTAAGGAGGGTGGGAGATCAAGGCCTTGAGTCAGATTCCCCATCTGCAGCCTTCTTCTTCTTTCTCCTTAGAGCCTTCTTGCCTTTCTTAGCAGAGGATGGCTCAGCAGCAGAGGATGTGCCAGGGGCGTCAGAAGCGGCAGGATCTTCAGGAGGGGCGATGCCAGCGCCTTCCTCAACCCATTCGCTAAAAGTCGGGGTACTTCTTGTTGGGTGGAAGGTACTTCCTCCTGACCTCATCTCTGCACCTCTTTCTCCACTTATCCATGGCGTCTTTGGTGATCTTGTCTCTTTCCATTTCTGCATGTTGTTTATGACGCTCCACGTCCCTGTACTTCTTGACCACACCATATTGCTCGACCGTGAGGATGGTGGGTTCATGCTGAATGGGGCGCAGAATTGGACGTTTCTTCACTTGATTTTCACAGTTGAGAATGACATTCCCTGTCTTCTCACGCACATGATCGAAGGTTTCTTGTTCCAATGGCATGATAGAGCCTGTGGCAGTGTAGGTTAGAGCATTGAGAAGCATCATCTGATCTAGCTTGCAGTTGACCATAGAGAGTAGCTCATGAGTCTGGTCCTGGTGATTCACCACATCCGACCACATTCTGCTCAGATCCAACCTAAGGTCTTGAATTTCAGTCTCCACAACAACCAATTTGTCCTCGTTCACACTGGGGTCAGCAACCTGTTTTCCTTTCGAATCTTTCCTCAGAATCCATTGCCCCCTCAAGTTTTTAGCAATCCCCAATCTCTTGAGACAACCTTCATCAATGATCCTGCTATAGGTTGGCTTTTCTTCTCCAGATGTGTCGATATCAAAGGCTTCAAAGATTTTGGGCAGGAGGTTTGCAAAGGGTAATGGCATAGGACGAGAGGAGGTAGAGACATGGGTCATATAATCGAGAATGAGTTTGGGCAAATCAGGCTCACATCGGTTCATAATTAGGAAAAGGATCTCGAGAAGATTCTCGGTCACTAATTCTCTGGAATTGATGTGTGGGAAGATACATCGAGCCAGAATAGTGAAGATGAGCTTGGCTTGAAGGTTTAGGGCAGTGTGAATTGGTTTAAGGGACGACGAAGATCCAGGGCCTTGAGATTTTAGGAAGAATTCATCTCGTGCTCGTGAGAGACACTCGAATCGGCTTGGGAATTCTTCTGTGGGGATTACAGTTGGAAGATCAAGGATGAGAGCAAGGCTTTCGAGAGAGAGGCGGATTCGGGTGTTCTTGATCTTGGATACGAGGGTTAAGGTTCCATTTACCCGATGAACAGTGAGATTAGCATAGAAAAGTCGAGTAAGCTGGGGATAGGCAAAATTGCCAGGGTTGAGGACAGTCCTGAAACAGGTAGATTTGAGGAGGGAAATGCATGGCAGGGGCATGGATTGGAGAAGGGAGAAATCGACAGCATCACAGAAGCATAATCTTCGGTTGCAAAAGTCCTGTTTCCAGGACTCTGCAACCTCTTTAGAGCAAAACCGGTTGGGGGAAATGCTAGAGGATACCTGGGGAGGACGAGCAGGAGCAGATGTGGCTGGAGCTTTTCCTTTGGATTTCCTTAGCAGAGGTGGTGGCGATGGTGAGTTCTCGCTGGAGTCCTCGGAATGATCTTCAGATTCTTCCATAATCTACTTGCCCTTGTTGGCCGGCATCTTGTACCTCTTAGAAGAAGGAGCAGGAGACGGGGAGGCTGAAGAGCGCTTGTATCCCACCATTTTTTGTTTTAGAAACAGAGAGGGATTTTGGAAATCAGTAAGAGAGAGAGAACACAGAGAGAGTGATAATGGAGTGAATTAGGCCGAGATGAGGAGGGGTTTCTTAAAAAGCAAAATAAACTGGAAACTGAATCGTTTCCTCCTTTTCAAATCGGCAAGTACAGATTAATAACTCTTTTGAATAGTAAGTAATCATTATCTGATTTTTTCTAAACCCAAGGAGTCAAATCCACTTGCAAAAATTAAAGAGATTGGAATAATTTTAAAATGGAAAACGAGATATGTGTAAACAGATATTTGAAAGAGATAAAGAAAATTAAAGAAACTCTTGTTGAATATCCATAAGATACCAACAGAGTTTGATCCAATATAATTTTATTCGGATGAGCATCTCGGAACCTTATGAATTCAAGGCCTTGAGATGTCATTTGAATTCTGAACTTTCATATAGGGAGTGATTACTCCCCCTAAGAAAGTGCTTCCCTATTAAGCATACCCAACTCCAATCTAATAAAGTTAAAACGATCTTCAGGGAGTGGTTTAGTAAAAATATCAGCTAACTGAAAATCAGTAGATATAAAGGATATTGATACATCACCTTTCTCCACATGATCTCTTATGAAATGATGTCTCACATCAATGTGCTTGGTTCTCAAGTGCTGCACCGGATTTTTAGTGATGGAAATAGCACTAGTATTATCACACAATATAGGGATACCTTTAAGATCAATTCCAAGGTCTCTGAGCTGTTGTGCTATCCAAAGGATCTGAGAGCAACATGCACCAGCAGCAATGTACTCGGCTTCTGCAGTTGATAAGGCCACTGAATTTTGTTTCTTAGAGTGCCAACTTATCAAAGAAGATCCTAGGAGTTGGCAGCAACCAGAAGTGCTTTTTCTATCAACCTTGTAGCCTGCAAAATCTGCATCTGAGTAGCCTGTTAAATGAAAGTTACTCTATTTGGGATACCAGAGCCCAATGTCTTGAGATCCATTTAGGTATCTGAAAATTCTTTTTACAGCAATAAGGTGAGACTCTTTGGGGTCACTTTGGAATCGAGCACACATACAAACACTGAATATTATATCAGGTCTACTAGTAGTAAGGTATAGGAGTGAACCAATAATACCTTTGTACTCTTTTTTGGTTCACATTCTTACCATTCTTATCTTGATCAAGGGAGAGAGTGGAGCTCATAGGGGTCTTTGCTACCTTTGATTGTTCCATTTTGTACTTCTTAAGCAGATCCCTGGTGTATTTCCCTTGATTTAGAAAAATTCCCTTACTTGTTTGAAGAACTTGTAAACCGAGGAAGAAGTTTAATTCTCCCATGAGACTCATTTCAAATTCTCTACACATAATCTCAGAAAACTCCTTGCAGATGAAATTGTTAGTAGCACCAAATAATATATCATCAAAATATATTTGAACAATCAAAAGATCATTTCCACGAGTCTTGATGAAGAGAGTTTTATCAATCAATCCTCTTTGGAAACCATTTTCAAGAAGGTATTTGGACAATCTTTCATACCAAGCTCTTGGGGCTTGTTTGAGACCATAGAGGGCTTTGTCCAATTTATACACATGATTAGGAAATTCTTCACTTTCAAATCCTGGTGGTTGAGCAACATAAACCTCTTCTTCCAAGAACCCATTTAGAAATGCACATTTGACATCCATTTGAAATAGCTTGATGCCCATGAAAGATGCAAAAGCAAGTAATATACGTATGACTTCTAACCTTGCTACGGGAGCAAATGTCTCCTCGTAGTCTATACCTTCTTCTTTATTGTATCCTTGAGCAAAAAGCCTTGCTTTGTTTCGAATGATCTTGCCTGCTTCATCCAATTTATTCTGAAACACCCATTTAGTTCCTATGACTGATTGGTGCTTTGGTCTGGGTTGAAGAGTCCATACCTTGTTCCTTTCCAACTCATTTAGCTCATTTTGCATGGAAGTGATCCAGTCCGAGTCCTTGAGTGCTTCAGATGGGGTTTTTAGTTCTACAAGAGAAACGAAAGCATAGAATGCACAAAGATTTTTTTAATCTAGATCGAGCTTGTACCCCAGATGATGGATCTGATATGATGTCTTGAGCTGAGTGTGAAGAGGCATGTTTGAACTTTCGTTGCTTTGGACCCTGATCGCTTGGGATAGTAGCAGGCCTTTCTTCAAGGTCTTGAGTGACAATTTGAGAGTTGGATTCTTCAATGACTGAATCCCGATTCTGTAGTTCCTTCTCAAGGTCTTGAGATAGCTCGTTGGTATCTTGGATTTGTTCTTGCATGTTTCTTTCTTGGTCCTGCTTATTTACAGCCTTGTCCTCTTCTTCTCCATCCGAATCATGATGATTTAGATTGAGATCTACAAAACCTTCACTTAACACACCATTATTGCTTTCGTCGAATACCACATGGACACTCTCCTCAACAATTTTGGCGCGCTTGTTATAAACTCTATAAGCTTTGCTAATAGTAGAATAACTAAGGAAGATACCTTCATCACTACGTGCGTCAAATTTCCCGAGGTTATCTTTGCCATTGTTATGAATAAAGCAAGTACATCCAAAATGTTTGAAGTAGGAAATGCTAGGCTTTCTTCCTTTGAAAAGTTCATAAGGAGTCTTTTTCAAAATGGGGCGAATTAAGCATCGATTCAAGATATAGTTGGCCGTATTAACAGCCTCAGCCCAGTAGAAATTTGGCAAACCATTTTCCAAAAGCATTGTCCTAGACATGTCCTCCAAAGTGCGGTTCTTTCGTTTCACAACTCCGTTTTGTTGAGTAGTTCTAGGTGCTGAAAAGTTGTGTGAAATTCCATATTTAGCACAAAACAAATCAAATTTAAGTTGATCAAATTCTCTACCATGATCACTCCTAATGGAGACAATAGGTATGTTTTTCAAGGTCTGCAACTCCTTACAAAGTTTAGAAAACTCGAGCAAAGCCTCTGATTTTTCTCTTAAAAAGGAGATCCATGTAAAATGAGAGAAATCATCAATAATAACCAGGATGTATTATTTTCCCTTTGGAGATTTGACACGCATAGGTCCACACAAGTCCATATGTAACAACTCAAGAGGGTGAGAGGAACTTACAACCTTTTTAGGTTTGAAGGTACTGCGTGTCTATTTACCTCTTGTGCATGCATTGCATAGATCTTCTTTCTTGAAGTTCAAATCAGGTAATCCTCGAATAAGATCTCTTGTTTTAAGTTTATTGAGGGTGTGCATGCTTACATGACCTAGTCTTCTATGCCATAGGCTGGGGTCTTCTGTCAAGACCTTGAGACACTTGAGTTTTGTACCTGTAATATGGTTAGCATTTACGGCATAAGTGTTGTTGTGCCTGTGAGCAGTGAGGATCAGATCATCAGTCTCTTCATTCCTGACTTCACACTTGTGTCTGTCAAAGCCAACTTTGTTTCCTTTGTCACACAACTGAGAGACACTCAAGAGGTTATACTTTAATCCATCAACAAGATAAACATCCTTAATGCAACTTTTTGAATTTCCAATATTACCAATACCAATAATGTTACACTTCCCTTTATCACCAAGAGTAATTGTTCCAGTGGTTTGCTCCTTAAGATCTTGGAATAGAGATTTCTTTCCACTCATGTGTCGTGAGCACCCACTGTCCATTATCCATTTTGGCTATTTGTTATTGATGATATCCTGCAATACAAACATCAACCTTTCCGGCTAGACCAATACATAGTTTTAGATTCATAACGAGGATAGACCATATTGGGTAGTCTTGTCCCCTTAGGAACCCAAACTTGTTTTATCTGCTCATTAAGTTGAACTAGAAATGTATTTCTAATGATGTAAGGATCTTTTCGCCTATATGGACAAGTTTTCTTAACATGCCCTTTCTTACAGCAGTGGAAGCAAGTAGGTGAACGCCAATAGCCTTTAGCTTTAACAAAAGTGGTACTAGGTTTCTTTGGAAAGTTCTTGTTGTATCCAATACCACTCCTATTAATAGAGAGTTGTTGTTCACCCAACATCTTATCAAGATTGGCTTTAGATATGGTGAACTGAATGATTGAAGTCTGCTGGTCTTGACACTTATCGGTTAGCTTTGCCTTCTCTTTCTCTAAATACTCATTACGAGTCTTTAGAGAGGAGAGGCTTTGCCTGAGATCAGAATTTTCTGAGCTCAAGATCTTGACTTTAATGTCAAGGGCTGGGCCGACCGAGAGGTTTCAAGATTTTTCATTTCCAACGACATATCACTAATACATTTCTGTTGATCTATCAGCTTTTCCTTCAAGGTGTTGATTTCACTGTTGTAAGCATCTTCATTAGAAATCATATTTCTTAAGACTTCAGAAAGACCATCGGGGGAGGGGGGGGGGTGGGGGCTAGACATTAGGATTGTTTACAATTTGAGTGAATCTCGTAAACATCTCATTTACTGTCTCATCAGGATTCGTCTTGAATAGCTCGTATTGCCTGAGAAAGATATTAATCTTACTCTCTTTGACTTGACTGGTGCCCTCATAAGTAACTATAAGCTTTTCCCAAATTTCCTTGGCACTTTTGCAAGCTGAGACACGGTTAAACTCATTAGCATCGAGAGCGCAGTACAGTAGATTCATAGCTTTGTAGTTCTTAGCAATGTTTTCAAGATCAGTCTGATCGTAATCAGATTCAGTTTTATCAACTTGCTTTCCATCGACAGTCTTTTTTGGAACGTGTGGTCCATTCTTGACCAGGCCCCATAGCTCAAGGTCTTGATCAATGATGAACATTTGCATCAGTGATCTCTAGTGGACAAAGTTATTGCCACAGAAAAGTGGAGGTCTATTGGTTGACCTTCCTTGAGCAAAACCTCCATCACCTATGGTAGATATGCTGAAAACTCACAAGATTGTTAAATTAAAACAGTGAGCCAATCTCTAATACCAATTGAAGAGTCTATAAGGCGATGAATAATACTCTAGAAGGGGGGCGGGGGGGGGGGGGGGATGAATAGAGTATGGACGATTTTCGCAACAATAGAAATTTAGTGCAACTTGTCAAAACCTTGATACAGGCTATCAGGACTTGACGAAGTCAAATCGAATATGATAATGTAAATGCGGAATATAAAAGATGAACACACGAATTGTTAACGAGGTTCGACACCAACTTGGCCTACGTCCCCGCCTAGGGTTATCCAATCCGTAGGATTCAAACACTTCTTATTTCACTTCACTTAAGCCTAGAACTTCCTAGATAAACTACCCTTTCTCTATACAGAGCTTCACCGCTTATATTCTAGCTCTCAACCTTACAAGTGAAATAAAAGTTCACACCACACACCAAGTGTGCTTTGATCGAGTATGAAATACTCTAAGTGTAAAATGAATGACTTGTACAATAAGTGCTAGTGTTTCTCTCAACTCTTAAACAATGAACAATACTTAGGCTTTTAGAGAATGTAAGAGAAACTAGAGATGACGAATGCCTTTTTGGATGCTATAATTACTTGAGTGCTTGTTTAGATAGTCATCATCTTTCTTGGCCTTCGTCTTTATATAGTCGGAAAACTTGTAGAGCTTCTTGGAGGGAGACCGTTTGAATTTCAAATACTTTCCGAGACATTTGAATTCTTTCCAAAAATGATCCTTCCGTTTTTGTGCTATCCAAGATTGTTCCATCAATCTTCTTCATGATCACGTATGATCAATTGGATCGGTTCTTTCCTTGTATGACAAATGAGATCCTAAAAGAGCATACATAATGTATCTTGCACACAAAATGGGTTAGATGAGAAATATATGTATATAATTTGATTAAGGCCGAATCATATCTCATAGCCCAATAATAAAACCCATTATAATATAGGCCCAACGAGGTTGGCCTCGGATTCTTTCCTGTGAGAGAACAAGTCAATAGAGAAATGCATAAGTGATATTCCAAACATTTTAGTCTGGGTTTCAAAACCCTCAAACCCAACTTTTTGTCTTTCATCATCATTTAGATCACATGTACGTTAGGTCGCAAGATCTTACAATCAATGTGGAGTCTTCAAAATCTATTGATGTGGATTGTTCCTAAGAATTGAAAATGGGGATTTCCCGGCAATCCCTACCAATTTGACATTAAAATATGATCTGACTTCAAGTGGAGGTTGAGAGGTGATACCGTGACACAGTTTTTTTTACAAACACGTACGTTAAATACATTATAAATACACAACTCCGAAAACCTTATATCGTAAGATTGATATATCAAAAAAAAAAATTAAAAAATATGGTTAATGAGTTAGTTACACAAGAATAATGCGAGTGTCCAAATTTGGCATGCTTTTTCATGCTCCTGCAGTCAACACATTTCTTAAAGATCATTATCGTTTTTAACTTATAAATTGTCATTAAAACATATTTGAGAAAATAAATCTAAAAAAATTACTTCAGAAAAAATGTTAAAATTTATCTTATGACAAATTTTTTTTATATGTTTACATATGTTTTAGATGATTAGAATTTTTATAAGGTGATTTTTGGAGATTTTGTTTCACCCATGTTATAATAACCATTTATAAGCTATAGATATTTTTTAATTTTTTAAATATTATTTGAAGATTTAAATAATTTTGTAGGATTAGGATTTGGGAATAGGGTTTTGAGTTAGGAAATATATAGTCATATAGCCTCGTTATCCTCCTCTATCTCTTTCTGTTTTTTTTTTTTTTTGTGACTCTGTTCACCCAAAGGGCCAAAACGTATTAAAACCTATCGATGTGGATTGTTCCTAAGATTTGAAAATGGGGATTTCCCGGCAATCCCTACCAATTTTGACATTAACATATGATCTGACTTCAAGTGGAGGTTGACAGGTGACACCGTGACACAATTTTTTTTTACAAACACGTACGATAAATACATTATAAATATACAACTCAGAAAACCTTATTGCGTAAGATTGATATATTAAAATAAAAAAAAATTAATATGGTTACCGAGTTAGTTACACAAGAATGATGCGAGTGCCCAAATTTGGTGCGCTTTTTCATTCGCCTGCAGTGAACATATTTCTTAACAATCTTGATTGTTTTTAACCCAACACGTGTTTGCCTCCCGTTAACGGCCCGTCGGATATTTCACACAATATGAGCGTAACATATAAGTCTATTGACTTGTTTTTTTATTTAACACTATCAAAATTATAGATTGATGATTTGATGGATTCGGCTGGGAATATTCTTTTGCAGCAGGCTATATGAT
Source organism: Persicaria tinctoria (assembly GCA_037127255.1). Classification (NCBI taxonomy): domain Eukaryota; kingdom Viridiplantae; phylum Streptophyta; class Magnoliopsida; order Caryophyllales; family Polygonaceae; genus Persicaria; species Persicaria tinctoria. The sequence continues at coordinate 74,423,181 of JBANSL010000002.1, read as the reverse complement.
TTATTTCGAAATAAAGGCCAGTTTGTGGATCGGGGTCAGCTTATTTGGAAGAAACCTCAACGTAGAAAGTGGGCATTTGTTGCTTGGTTAGCGGCTCGCAACCGGTTACATACGGGTGACAAGGCTTTTAACATTAGTGTGGTCTGGAGGCACCGATTTGTGCGATGTGTGAAGCGGGTGAATAAAGTGTGCAACATCTGGTTTGAGTGCAAAAAGGTGCAGGATGTTCAGAATGGGGTGTCCGAGTGGGCTGGAATTTTCTGTGGGCAGGGGTCAATCGCTGAATGGTTATGTTGGTTAGCCAGAAAGACGCCGAATGAGTAGAAAACATTTCAATTCCATGCTAAGTTGATGCCCTTCTAAGTACTTGTGTATTTCACTTGGATGGCTAGGAAAATTTCAATGCTAACGCTTGTATAATTCAGAGTATCTTATTATGCACGTGCGAGTCAAGTAAGGATATACGGTGACGTACTAGGCTCTTAGGCTAGTAGGAGGAGATGGGAAGTAGGAAGATATTTTTGGTTAGGCAGTGATTGGTTGGTAGAATTTTTTTGGATCTTTTAGGCAGTGCCAGGCCTGTCATTTTAGAGGCCCTAGTGGGAAAAAATAGTTGAGGGCCCCTTTAAATAGAAAATAGGGTGATTTTGGCAGATAGCCCTTTTTGAATGTTCAATTGGGTTCTTAGACCCCAAATTAATTTAATTAGTTTTTTTATAGACCCCATCCAAATGGAGTGGAATGGTCAATGGTCAACCGTTTGACCGTTGACCGGTCAACGGTTGACAATTGACTGGTCAACATTGACCAACTCATTTGGATTTTTTTTTTTCGATGCCGTTTTTTGTGATGCCGTGTTTTACCTTTTTGATGCCAAAATTTTATTATATTTTATTTTCACTTTGATGCGACTTTTCTAATGAAATGATTGGATGACCCTTTTTTAATGCCACTTTTTTTAAATCTTGATGACATTTTTTGTTTACTGTAATGTCACGTTGACCATTGATACTACTTTTTTTATGTCAAATTTTTGATGATATTTTTTTACCGTGATGCCATATTTTTGATGATATTTTTTCAAAGTAGTATTTTGATGATATTTTTTCAAAGTAGTATTTTGATGATATTTTTTCAAAGTAGTATTTTGATGACATTTTTTCCTTTAATGTGATACAACTTTTTCAAAATGGTTTTTAGATGTCATTTTTATAATTTAATTATTTGATGCCCCTTTTTTTATTCAAATCGATTGATGCCACATGTTTTTAATTTAATCAAGTGTATATCGATTTATTTTCATCGATTATACTTCCATTCACTGATGAATACGTTTGTGATTACACTTCATTGATACAATCACTTGTGGTGACATGTTCATTAAATTTTTATTCATGGATGACATTTGTTATTACGCTTCATTAATCACAATTGTTTTTGGAGACAATTTTATATAATTGATGACATAAGATCTTAAAACGTGGAATCAAAATATTGTCACTTTATTGCACATATATAAACACCTATTATAACATGTCATCAACTCAAAAACATGCATTAATCACAATTGTTTATATATGGAGACAATTTTATATAATTGATGACATAAGGGTCTTGGCCAGGAAGATTCATCTATGCTGGCAACTTATACCTTATCAGATGACATAAGAGAATAGTTAAAATAATAAAATCACAAATCCAAGCCAAACATCAATAATGATAGGACTCAAAAGTAAAACCACACGCAAAAATAATATATTAGATTAATAGCCTTTCTTTGTAGCTTTAAACATGATTCCAATCTATTAGAAAAGAAATTTTACCTCGAGTAGCAGAATCCGCACCTCTTCTTCTTTGCCAAAACCAAAATCATAATACATTCCTATTCTCTCACATAAGACACTAAATCATAACATAACACGTGAAACTTGCATTAACAAAGTTTCACGTGTTATGTTATGATTTAGTTGAACTCTTGATATCAGCAGGAGACACTGAGATGAGTCGCCGATCTCCCTGAGTTCTCTGTGCCGCCTCTCCATTCTCAAACGGGGTAAGCTTCCGGCGGCCTGTTTCCGGTGAAGAGAGGCCCGCTAAGGTCAGGAAAGGGCCTGTCGGTCGGGTTAAGCACAAGGAGATGCAAGAATCGAGTCTCGTTGAGGTAAAAATCAGATCTGCTTCAAATGTAGACGAAGTTGGTAGGATTCTAAACCGAGAGAGTGAGAGCCACAAAAAGGAGAGCGGTGAGAGTATTCCGTCTGGATCTGGAGAAGAGAGTGCTCAAGTTGTTGGAGCTGTAAATGTGGGTGGAAAGGAGGGTCAGAGCTCCTTTAATGCCACACCAACCCTCGAGCATGGAGTTAAGAAGGCTGAGAGTAAAGGGAAAGCTGTCGTGGCCTCGTCTCCCCCTCATTCTAGATCTGAGACCAATCTGACTCTATTTCTCATGGAGCTCAGTTTTTGGATAGGGAAGAGGGTGGGAAGGGAGCCAGTAGGCCGAAGGAGCACATTTCCTACGTCAATGCTCTGAAGCGAAGCTTTGCCCCCAAAGGTAGGAAGCTGGTTACTGCGCTCTATGCCGACAATCAGTTCAGGGACAACAGAAATATTGGGAAAGCACTCAAGTTGTCGATTCATGAGGATGTAGCCAGAGGTAAAGTCAGAATCAGGAAGGAAGACATAGCTGAAACCAGGAAGGAGTGGGATGTTGTTCTTATTGGTATTGTATCTGGAAATGCAGTCCCCTACAACAGGATGAGAGACTTCATTACAGACGAGTGGAAGCAGGCCAACCCTAAGGTAATGCAAAAGAGTAATGGTGTGTTTGTCTTCAAATTCCTATCTGAGGCAGAAAGGGATTGGGTCTTAAGCAATGGACCTTGGCATGTGGATGGAACTAAGCCACTGATTCTAAAAGCTTGGAGGCAAGGGACCCCGATTTCATGGAAATCCTTTGATAAAATCCCTGTGTGGATATGCCTTCCGGATCTGGAACCCTCTTACTTCAATCAGACTGCACTTAGTAGGATAGGGTGTGCTATCGGTAGTCCAGTGTGTGTGGACGACAGGACGGCTCGAGGAGAAAGGATCTCCTACGTGCGAATGCTTGTAGAAGTTTCAGTCCAAGAGGCGCTTAGGAAAAGCATTGAGATTGATGATGATTTTGGGTCAAGCTGTGTTCAACAGATTATCTATGAATGGCTCCCTAAAATATGTAGAGAATGCTTGTGTTTTGGGCATTTTACTGAGCAGTGTGCTACTGTTAGAGCAAAGAAGGATCGTGCAACTATTACAAAAAGGAATGGATGGGCTTGGTTGCCAAAATCCTTAGATACTGAGCAAACTGAAAATGCTGAACAGTTTGATGGCTCAAGGCAGGAAGAACCGTGTGAGCAGAACGAAAGCAGTGCAACTGGACAGGTAGAGGCAGAGGAGAACCATGTTCCTGATCTGGCTAGTGAGAAAGGTATTGTTAAGGGAGATTTGGCAGAAAAGGCATCGAGTGGGACTAGAACAGAGCACGAAAACACAGCTGAAGAGACTGAGCAAGGGTGGTCGAATGCTTCGAATAGAAAGAAGAAGAAGCAATTTCCTAAAAATTCAGATCGAGGGAAGCAGGTTAATCTTAATCAAAAATCTGATTTGGGGAGCAGATTTGTGCTTCTGGCTGAGGAGGAAGGTAAAGAGTTGGGTTTTTTCAGTGATGTCCGGGTTGATCTATGTTGTTCAGGTCCGTCGGGTGAGGGCAGCACTCACGTGGATGCTTGTGATGGATAGAGTGAAATTCGGAGCATGGAATACACGTGGTCTTAACGACCACGTGAAGAATAATATTCTGGCAAGTTATTGCTGGGATCATGACATCTCGCTTATGGCTTTTCTAGAAACGAATGTGAAACAAAAAAAATATAGAAGATGTAAGGCAGAGCCTCGTGTATGGATGGGATTTTATTGAAAACAGTAGCTGCACCAGAAAGGGGAGGATATGGGTGACTTGGAACCCAGTAATCTTTGAGGTCAGGTTGGTTTTTGCCCACCCACAGCTGATGCACTGTGTAGATAATACCCGGGACGGCAAGATCAGCTTTGAGGCTACTTTTGTATACGCTGAAAATACTAAAAGGGACAGAGTTGGACTTTGGGAGCGGCTGCGAAGGATTGCTTCAACCAGATCAGCACCTTGGGTAGTCCTTGGAGACATCAATTGCATTTATGAACTTGAGGATAAATGGCCACTGGTCGCTGCCAGCAATGACGACTTTGAGGAACTAAATATTATTATGGAAGCCTGCAATCTGTTAGATCTAGAATACATTGGTGCTTGACACACATGGAACAATAGGAAATTTTGGGAGGAACGAATAGAGAGGAAAATAGACAGAGTTCTAGTGAGTGATAAATGGAGGGACAATTTTCTGAACACTAAGGCATTCTTTGATGTGCCGGGATGCTCCGATCACTCGCCTGCAATTGTGACACTTCGAAGTGAGGTTAAAGCCAGAAAATATCCATTCAAATTCAAAATTTTCTGGTGTGAGGAGGAATCGTTCTTGTCTTTGGTTGTTGCTGCGTGGAGGGCTGAGGTAGTGGGATCAAAACAATACATATTTGCTCAGAAGTTGCGAAGTGTAAAAGATGCCTTGAAATCATGGGATAGGACCGTGTTCCCGGATTTGCAAGGCAAAATCAAACTAAATAAACGGTTTTTGGAGGAGATGCAGATTCGGCTGATGACAGAAAAGCAGAACACAGAATTGGCTGAAAGGGCTAGATCAATGGAGAGAGAGCTAAGAGAAAATGTCAGTAGGCTCGTAAGCCTGACAACGCAAAAGGCTAAAGTTCACTGGATCTGTATGGGAGAGGAGACATCCTCAATTTTCTTCAGGAGAATAAAGGAAAGACGGGCTATAAACGCAGTACATTCGATGTGCAATGACAGAGATGAGTTGATTGAGGATGAACAGCAGGTTCGGACCCATATTCTCAAGTTCTTTGAGGAGCTGTTTGGCATGGAATCGAGTTGTTCCTCTTTTCCGGTGCTGAAAGAAGGGGCTTCTGTCCCCGAGGAAAGCTATAAAGGACTGGTGGCTGTCCCAAATGATAAGGAGATAAAAAATGATATGTGGTCCATTGGCATTAATAAATCCCCGGGGCCGGACGGATTTGGGAGTCAGTTCTACAGGAAATGTTAGGGGATTCTTGAGAAAGACTTCTGCAGAGCAGTGGTGGAGATATTCAGCGGTGGGCAAGTGCTCAGACAGCTTAATGCTACCTTTGTATCCCTCATCCCAAAGGTTAAAAACCCCACGTATGTTAAAGATTTACGACCCATATCGTGCTGCAATGTAATTATGAAGGTTGTCAGCAAGGTTCTGGTGAACAGAATTAAACCGTTACTATCTAAGCTGATTGGAGAGTGTTGTGAGCCTAATTTGCCATGTTTTACATTTACTTTTATATCGATTTCTGCACGCATTTCATACATTTGGGTTAGAACAATACAGAATCTGTGTAGTTTACACTTATTTGCAATATATGCATTATTTCTTTGAATTACTACATGGCTATTTTGGAATACATTATTTATTTATGTGCTTATATATGCATGTTTTCCAAAATTTTGAGAAAAATGACCCCCATTGAAATTTTGAATAATGTCATGGAAGCTTATATTGAACTCATTCATGCAAAATTGGATTCATGAGAGATATAGCATGAAATTGGATTCATGAGAGATATGCAAAATGAAGTGCATTATTTTATTGAAAACCATGAAAGGAGGTAAAATTTGAAGTTGCTTTTGACATGTTGCATGATAAAATGATTGAGGACTTTATATTTCCATATAATGCTCATATGTTTATATTCCTAGCCTTACCCATGCTTATGCATTACACAAAAGCCATATTATGCCTTATTTCATATATTGCTCCACATGAACTAAATATTGCCATTCTTTACCTTATCCGGGGATTATGTTGAGAATGATGTTACATTATGGAGATTGTTATATGGTTGTTGTGTTTATCATTATTGAAGTTTAGAAGGAAATTGTTTGAAATATATGGAAAATTTAATGAGTGAAAGAAAATCCAATCACCTCAGGAGATAAAGGTAGATTGACCTTGCTCTCTGAGATAATAGTTTGGAGAGATGGGACACATTGTGAGGAGTCCAAAGCACTAAGTATCCGGGGCCATTCATGACATCCATGTTTGCGACTCGCAAGAAGGCAGTGCTGAGGTTAGAGAGGTAAAAGCATTATTATGAATAAAAGCATTATGAAAGGTGATGAATCAAATGGAGAAAGAATGTGGTATGAAACTCAAAATTTGGAAATACTCCATTTCCCCGGATCAAAAGCACCACATTGCCAAAAATTGCCCACCTTTTAGCCTTTTACCAATATACTCCTTCATGAGCTTAAATTGAAGTCTTCTTGATTATTAATGCTTTGTCACTTATGAATGTTTTTGCATAACCCTCCTTTTGTGAGTAGATGTTGCTTTTACATATTTGCACATGCATGAATCTGTGACACTAGTACCTTTTCGAGGATGGTAATTGATTGCAGGGGACATATGAGAATGAATCTAAGATGTTGAGAGTTTGAATTCTTCCCCTGAATGACAATTAAAAGTATTGCTTGAGGACAAGCAAGCTTAAGTATGGGGTGTTTGTTGTGAGCCTAATTTGCCATGTTTTACATTTACTTTTATATCGATTTCTGCACGCATTTCATACATTTGGGTTAGAACAATACAGAATCTGTGTAGTTTACACTTATTTGCAATATATGGAGGTCTACACAAGTTTTGGTTATATTTCGCAGAAATCGGACGCACTTTGGAGCTTAAAGGAAACTATGGAGAAGCCAAGAATGGTGCAGCTGGAGAAAAGGCCATTTTTCATCATTTTTCGTTCTGAATCAAGCTTTGATGTCTTCATGAGAGTTGTAGCCCTCGGAAAGAGCTTTCCAACGCATGTTCATATGCGTCAATCCGACGAACGAGGACTCGGGAAAGTGCATTTCAAGAACAGAGCAGAAAGCTGAGAAACTAAAGGCAGGATTTTCACAAATCTAGCAAATCTAACTTCCTTATTATTATTTTTTAATGGAAATATCAAACCCATGTAACTCCAGAATTGGAATTGCTGCAGGCCTTAGGACAAACAACTGATTGGCTTAGAAGAGGTCTAGTTGTCGAACCTATCAGAGGGAACTTGCGGTTAAGTGGATACTCTGCATGTGGTCAAGATGGGGGTGTTCAGCTTCCCCGTGAATATGTAGAAGGTTTGTTTCGACTTTGTTATTCCCTTTCTTTATTCTCAGCAGTTGGCTTTGGTTAAATCAAGTTTCTCACCCCTTATGCATTTCCTAATGGTTTCTCGTGCCAGAGGGTGTTACCAATGCGGATTTAGTTCTTTTGGTGACCGCAAGACCTATTACAGGAAATACTCTTGCATGGGTTGTGACATGTGAACGTGATCAGTGGGGCCGTGCTATTGTTGGTAACTGAACTTGTGCTCTATTTACCTGATTATAAGATTGTATTGATCTAACAGTGATAAGCCTGTCATGATTGTAGGGAATGTAAATGTTGCTCCTCGCCATTTGACAGCAGAAGTAGAGACTTTGCTATCTGCTACTCTTATACATGAGGTAAGAAATATGTTAATTTAGATACCCCAATGAATGTCAGTGTTCATTTACTGATGAGTGGGGAAATATGGTATTTTCCAGGTAATGCATGTTCTTGACTTTGTTCCCCATGCCTTTTCACATTTTCGGGATGAGAGGAAGAGGAGGAGATCACAAGTAATACTATTAAATTTTAATTTCTTTCTATACTCTTTTGATAGGAGTGTTTGCTTGCTACCATTGACTTGTTTTTATTTATTTTTGTCTATTTGGCCTCCGTTACAAGTCTCTCTTGTGTTTATCCCATCTCACTCATTTTCAGTTTGCTAAAAGTGAAGCTTATTCATTATCTGTTTCATGCCATGCTGCTCACTGTTACTGTTTTTAGTTTGAAGATTGAAGTGTTGCTTTATATAATTTACCATTGTTCTAGCCTATTGCATTGCAAGGTGCGAAACCATAGGTGCTTTTGAGACCCTGTGGCCCGTCCTTGGAACCTAGGCAGGGCAAAATTCCTATTTAGTATCATGTGCAATTTTAGTTTGATAAAGTGCATAAATAAGGTGATAAAGTGCAAGAATAAAATTATTGCTTTTGATTTTAATTTTTTTAGATTGTTTTTTCTGAATTTTTTCCCTTGTTTTCTTGCTATTGCTTCACTTGAATTTCTTACTGTTCTTGCTATTGGTTTCTTGTTGTTGCTTGAGTTTTAGTTAGTTACAATTCGAGCTATTTTTGAGTTTGTTGCATTTTCATGAGTAGGTTGGTTTTGAAGTTGTTGAAAAGAATTCAAATTGCTTAGACTTAACCCACACAGTTGGATCATGTTGTTCCCTTTCGTTTTTGTAAAATGCAGCATCAGTGTAGAGTGGTTGTTGTGTACTCAGGTGAGGAAGGGTTTAATCAGGAATTGCTAAAGGCTGGCCTAGTACCTGAGGTGGGCGACGTTGAGAGTGGTAAGGTAGAGTATGACAGAGGGAAAGGAGTTGTGAATACAGATGGGAAAATTGTTTGCTCCAGTTCAGCATTAAAGGAGGATCAGTATGAAAGTATGGTGAATGGGCTTTTTTAATATCATTAGGAAAATCAGTTGTGAATGACTTGAATATTATTCTAAGCAGGAACAAGGTTACAGGTGAACTTGGCAGATCAGTTGAATTTAAGGAGTTAGATAGTATGGTCAAATATGATGGAATGGGAGATAATGTGTGTGATTTTGATTTGCAACTCAACTTAGCTTCGAGAAAGGCTATAGAAAAATTTAATGCTAGTCAAGATGTTCAAGTTGTTACCCCGGATGGTTTGATAACTCCATCGAAGAGGAAAATAAAGAAAGTGTAATTAACGAACATTGACAGTAATGAGGTTCAAGGGGATAGAGAACATGTTGTTGAGTGCAGCTTGCATAAAAACCGTTTCCATCAGCTTCAAGTGGTCAATGACAGCAAGTGCAAGGTAAGTGAGGATAGCACTCACTCACAGCCAGGTTATGGATAAACTGAAAATTACAGCTTGGAATGTAAAGGGGCTTAAGGACCCCGTTAAGAACAGCTAATGATTGGGCTGTTGGAAACTAAAATGCTTCACAAAAATATTGAGGATGTTAAAAAAAAAGGTTGATGAATGGATGGAGATGTAGTATGAATGGTAATGAGAATGTTAAAGGTAGAATTTGGCTTACTTGGAATCCAGATGTATTTGATGTTTCTATCTTGGTTGTGCATGATCAGTTCATACACTGTTCGGTTGAATCTAGAGATAAGTGCTACAGGTTCGTTGTGACCTTTGTGTATGCTTGCAACGTGAAAACAGAACGTGAACCTTTATGGACTGAACTTAGAAATATTGCTGCTGATTTAGGTCCCAATGTCTCGTGGGCTCTATTAGGCGATATGAATTGCATCCTGCTAGTGTCATCTTTCGTATTGCTGTTGGTCACAAAAATATTGATGCTGGTCTCATCTTTTATATTTAGGTGTTCTCACCTCATCTCTGTATTTACCTTTTCAAGCGATGTGCATGAATAAGATTCTGAAGTGCACAATTAAGATTATAAAGTGCAAAAATAAGATGATGAAGTTCAAGAATAATAATATGACGTGCATTAATAAGATTCTGAAGTGCACAATTAAGATTATAAAGTGCAAAAATAAGATGATGAAGTGCAAGAACAAGATGATGCAGTGTATGAATAAGATTATGAAGTGCGTGAATAAGATTATGAAGTGCAAGAATAAAATGATGAAGTGCACAATTTAAGATCATAAAGTGCATAAATAAAATGATAAAGTGTAAGAATAAAATCATAAAGTGCGTGAATAAGATTATAAAGTGCACAAATAAAATGATAAAGTGCAAAAAATAAAATGATAAATCAACATGAACAACATGATTTCTGAACATAACATGAATAAATCATGAACAATATCTTATTTTTGGAAGGAAAAAACAACTTTTAGATTAAAAAAAAATCAGATTTCAAATGCATATTATATAGCTCACACAAATTACAAGATTTTAACTCAAGAATAGATGAAACACAACAACTTATACAAAATATCAGATTTAAGGAAAAAAATCAGATTTTAGATTTCCAAAAAAATTAAATTTCTGAAACAAATAGGTTTTAAAGTGCCAATATAAAATAATAAAGTACATGTATAAGATAATAAAGTGCATTAATAAAATTATAAAGTACATAAATAAATTTGTATTTATTCATGAGATAAAAATATTAAGTGCATACACATGAACTAATATTAATGGAATTGGATTGGATATCAAGTCTATTTGCATCAGCTCTAGCATTAGCTTTAATGATAGTGTATAAATAATAAAATGGTGGTGCAAGAATAATAATAATGTTACAATTGTGAAATTGTAAAATACAATCGTGCAAATGCAAAATACAATTGTGCAAATACAAAATACAATTATGTAATTGTAAAATACAATCGTGCAATTATAAAATACAATCGTGCAATTGTAAAATACAATTGTGCAAATGTTAAAATTTCCACCTTTTAGTTTTGGAGCCTATGTGGGATTCGAACCCACATCATGTGTAATCACACATTGCTCTTCCTTTGAGCTAATAGACTTAATTGAAAACACACATAACAATCAAGGATGATCTCGTGGTTATCAATCAAATGTTTTTAGTTTGCGAAACTAAATTCATCAATGAAATCTGCTTCGTGAGTGATTAAGTTTGTGAAACTAAATTCATTAATGAAACCCACCACTCTTTTTTTCGTCTACTTGTTTCTCTTCCTCCCGCACATAGAGAGACCTTGAAGTGTTTTGACGATGTCGTCGAAGCTCCCTGCGCAGTTAGCGACACCGCAAAATCTCTAGCACTACCACAACCATCGCAGTGGAGCCTGCAGCTGCTACAGTTTGCTTTCATGGAAGAGCAGCATAGCACCAGATCTCTTAATCTCTTGCCCCTTTTCTTCTTCTTTTCTCCTCTTCAGGTGGTCGATTCCTTCTTCTTTTGATTGGTAACTTAGTACTACTCTCATTTCTGTCAGCTCAAGATGACCTAATTCAAACAGATTTATTTATCCTGAAGATCAAGGTGTACATTAGGAATCAAGGATTTTACACTCCCTATCTACCAAAAAAACAGACAGGGAATAAACAGTTAAAATGTGCAAACTAGCTGTTGCTAATTGTTTAGCATATAACAAAGGTTATTGATTCTGACTTCTAAGAGAGTTCAATTGCCTAATAAATTTAAATTTGTTCTCTCAATAGGATAAAATGTAAGGCACAATAAATTCAGAGAAAGAGAGTTAACAAGAGCATTAGATGATGGAATCATGTGACATATGACAGGCATCTAGCATCTCTCCTGCAAGGAGGCAACTAACATTTACGACTTGTTCCAGTTAGGCACATGAGCAAAAGAAGGGTGCTTTAGAATGCCGAACATTACAGTACAGAAGATCTCCTTTAATTCTAATGGAAACATAGCATTAACTCTTATGGAAGATGGCCAATATCAACTAACAAAATTTGCACCATATGCAAACAATTATAAAGCAACAATCTCTTCAAAATTCGAAAATCACTTCCAGTGTGCCTTGCAAGGTTAATGTCCACAAGAAAATCTACACACTTTGCCAAATACCTGATGCTGGTGCTGATAAGCTTATGAAAGTGATGGATCTGCCTCTATGGCAGCATTAAGGCCATCAAGTGCTTCATTGCAGCGCTTTACTTTGATGTTTTTTGTAAATCTCTATAGAATATTAGATGCTGATAACTCCTTCCCTTGATGAAAATCAGAATAGATGTTTCAAAGGCTTTGACAGGATATTTGTGTCAAAGGCCTTGGAGCATTAACAGTTGATGAAATACAAAACCTATCTTAATAATTCGTATATTATTTTATCTTATTATATACTTCCATTATATTATATATATATGTATGCCTAACCATTTCAGGAAGTATATTCGAGATTCTATTCTTCCTTAATACATGTTGAGGAGATCAGTTCAAAATAGATCATGGCGTTCGAAGTGTCCATAAATAGAAGATTGAAGATCATGACTGGTTGGAAAGAGCCGTTGGAAGATCTGGTGTTGAAGATCCTCACGCTCCATGCTCTTACATAAAGGAAAGGAAGGAGAAGACAGAATATACAAGTGCTACACACGAGCTTTCATTCATTCAAGCGATCTGTCTTCCAAGTGTCTCTCTGCTAAGCGCTCAAGAGTTTGTTGTTTATTTCAAATCCTTTGAGAGTCACTGTGAGCTTATAGGATATATTCATTTCAAGTGTTACTCGAGAGTTTACAACTCGGGAAGTTGCACTAGGCTATTGATTTGCGAGAGTTAGAGGATTGTACTAGATAGCTGAGAGAGGTGGGGCTCTTCTAGATTGATCTAGGACTCCAAGGGAACGTGAGTTGACTAGATTGAAATTGTATAGGAGAGAGGCTTCTTGGTGATCTATTAGGATCCTAAGTTAAGCAATCAATAAAGCCTTTGAATCCTAGGGTTGTGGAAGAACCCTAGGCGGGGACGTAGGCCAAGTTGTGCTGAACCTCGTAAACAATTACTCGTGTTCTTTACTTTTTGCTTTACCTTATTTCCGCACTTGGTTCGAATTGTCTAACTCTGTGATTCAGGTTATCTCAAAGGTTTTGGTACAAGATCCAAAAGTCTTGAGACTTTCTTCGAAAAACGGGCATACTCTATTCAACCCCCCTTCTAGAGTATTTCTTATTACATTGTTTTTACATTATCGAACCTTCAATTGGTATCAGAGCTTTACTCACTATTTTTGATCTAACAATCTTGTGAGTTTTCGATCATGTCTGGTGAAGCAAGCGGAGGATTTGCACAGGGAAGGTCCACAAGCAGACCGCCACTCTTTGTAGGAAACAACTTTGTCCACTGGAGATCTTTGATGAAGATGTTCATCATAGACCAAGATCTAGAGCTTTGGAACATTATAGAGAATGGTCCGAAAATTCCAGAGAAGGATGGACCAAATGACACCAAAGTTGCAAAGAAGGAGTCTGAATACAACCAAGCAGATCTTGAAACCATCTCCAAGAACTACAGGGCTATTAACTTACTTTATTGTGGTCTTAGCACTGATGAGTTTAACCGTATCTCTTCTTGTAGGTCAGCTAAAGAGATTTGGGACAAGTTGGTCGTCACCTATGAAGGAACGAGCCAAGTAAAAGACACCAAGATCAGCATCTTCCTTCGAAAGTACGAGCTCTTTAAGATGAAGTCTGATGAGACAATCAAGGCCATGTTCACACGATTCACAGAAATCACCAACAACCTTGACTCTCTCGGCAAGAGCTTTACCAACGTTGAGAAAGTAAGGAAGATATTGAGGTGCCTTCCAAAGGAGAAATGGGGTCCAAAAGTAACAGCTATAGAGGAAGCCCAGGACCTCACCACTCTACCCCTTGATGACCTTCTTGGAAAGCTGATCACGCATGAGATGATCCTTAATGAAGACGATGGAGAACTTCCAACCAGCACTAAGAACTTGGCACTCAAGTCTAAGAAGGATGAGTCCAAGGATGGATCCGATTCCGAAGATGAGGATGACGATGAGGATGATCCTTTTGCTCTTATCACAAGAGGCCTTGCTAGAATTCTCTAAATGAAGAAGCAATTCAACAACAAGGATGGATCAGAGTCTTCAAAATTTCGAGGTAAGCCTCAATACAACAAGTATGAAAAGAAGACTAAACCGTTGTCTTGTTTTGAATGTGGTGAAACAGATCATCTTGTGAAGGACTGCCCTCAAAAGACAAAGAGCCAGCCCAAGAAAGGTGACAAATGGAAGAAGAAAGCCATGGTGGCTAGTTGGAGTGATTCCGACTCTGACTCCGATGATGAGAAGGCCAAAATTTGTCTTATGGCCTCAGAAGATGGATCCCACGATGAAAAGCTTGAAGCTACTGTAAGAGAACTTATTGAAAGTCCAAAAGAGGTATTATCGGAATTTCTTTCAAATATGATTGCCAATGAAGAGAAGCTTATTGCCCAAACTAACATTCTTATTAAGAGAACTGTGGACCAGGAAAGAACTATTGAGGATCTGTCTATGAGGGTCAAAGGTCTTGAAGCTTCTTATTCAGGTCTTGACATTAAAGTCAAGACGCTTGATTCGGAGAAATCTGAACTCAAGCAAGATCTCTCCTCTCTAAGAAATGTGCATCATGACTTAGAGAACGAGAAGATCTCCCTGAATAATAAGATTCTAGACCAACAGACAACCCTCATAAGTTTTACCAAATCCAAAGGCACTCTCGATAAGATTTTGGGTGAGCAACAAAGCTCTCTAAACAAAAGTGGTATTGGTTACAATCCAAAGTTTTTAAAGAAGCAACACATTACCACTTTTGTAAAGGCAAAAGGAAGCAGAACCTCTCCTATATGTCACCATTGTGCTAGAAAGGGGCATGTAAAAGAGACCTGCCCTTATAGAAGAAAGGATCCATACATTATTCGTAATACATTTCCTGTTCATTTGAGAAAAGAACGGATAACACAAGTTTGGGTCCCAAAAGGCACTATTTTACCAAATATGGTTTACCCCAACAATGGATCCAAATTTGCTTATTGGTGTAGCCACAAAGGTTGATGTTTGTCTTGCAGGAAATCACCAAGGTGAAAGAACACAAATGGATTATTGATAGTAGATGTTCGAGGCATATGAGTGGGAAGAGCTCTCTCTTTCATGATCTAAAGGAGAAATCCACGGGAACAATCACTCTTGGTGACAAAGGGAAATGCGACATTGTTGGTATTGGTAGTGTTGGAAGTGATTCCAGCCATAGTATTAAAAATGTCTATCTTGTTAATGGTTTAAAGTATAATCTGCTTAGCGTTTCTCAATTATGTGATAGTGATAACAATGTCAGATTTAACAAGAAAAGATGTATAGTGTGCAGAGATGATACAGGTGAAGTTTTATTGACTGCATATTGTTACAACAACATATACGCCGTAAATGCTTATCAAGTGGCACAAGGAAGCTTAACCTGCTTAAAGGCTTTGACGGATGATCCAAAGCTTTGGCACAGGAGACTCGGTCATGTGAGTCCACATACACTACAGAAGCTTGTGTCCAAAGGGCTTGTAAGAGGGCTACCTGAGATGGACTTCAAAGGTATTGACATGTGCAATGCGTGCGTGCACACGAGGTAAACAAACACGTAGCTCCTTCAAACCCAAAAAGGTTGTAAGTTCTTCTAGACCCCTTGAACTTTTACATATGGATTTATGTGGTCCTATGCGAGTCAAATCTCCCAATGGTAAAAAGTACATGCTAGTTGTCGTTGATGATTTTTCTAGATATACTTGGGTTGCATTTTTAAAGGAAAAATCAGAGGCCTTATTTGAGTTTTCAAAACTTTGTAAGGAGTTGCAAACTTTAAGAAATGAGCCCATAGTGTCTATTCGGAGTGATCATGGTAGGGAGTTTGATCAACTTCAATTTGATTTGTTTTGTGCTAAATATGGCATCTCCCATAACTTTTCTGCTCCTAGGACACCTCAACAAAACGGGGTTGTGGAACGCAAGAACCGCACCTTAGAGGATATGGCCAGGACTATGCTTTTAGAAAATGCATTACCTAAAACCTATTGGGCTGAAGTTGTTAACACAGCTAACTACATTTTAAATCGTTGTCTTCGTTCCATCTTAAAGAAAACTCCTTATGAACTTTTCAAAGGCCGCAAACCCCTTATATCTTATTTTAAACCCTTTGGCTGTACTTGTTTTGTTCATAACAATGGAAAAGATAACCTTGGGAAATTTGATGCGCTTAGTGATGAAGGTATATTTCTTGGCTATTCCACGAGTAGCAAAGCTTATAGAATCTTCAATAAAAGGACCCAGGTTGTTGAAGAAATTATACATGTTATTTTTTATGAATGCAATGACGGTGCTTTGAGTGAAAGTGTTGCAGATATAGATCTTAACATCCATGAAGAGAACGAGGAAGGTGATGATGCTGCTACCATGAACACAGAGAAAAGGAACATGCAGGAACCGATTCTTAACACTGAAGAATTGGCCCAAGGTGTTGAAGATTCATCCAAAGCCCTTGGTGTCCAATCCAACAGTGTTGAGACGTCAGAAACTGCTGTAACTGAACCTAACAGGACCACGGAGTCAGATGTATCACAAATCAATCCTGATGGTGTGACGAATCAAGGAGCTGAGACTAGCAAAAGGAAATTCAAATACTCCTCATCACACTCATTAAAGGATATCATTTCTGACCCTACTTCTAGTGTTCAAACTCATTCTAAACTTAAAGATCTTTGTGCTTTTAACGCGTTTGTTTCTCTTATTGAGCCAAAGAAGGTAAATGAGGCACTTCAGGAGCCAGACTGGATTATAGCTATGCAAAGTGAACTTAATGAATTTGAAAGGAACAAAGTCTGGACTTTGAAGCATAGACCAAAGCATCAATCAGTCATTGGCACTCGGTGGGTATTTCGAAACAAGCTTGATGAGAATGGTAAGATTGTGAGGAACAAGGCAAGGCTTGTTTTCCCAAGGCTACAATCAAGAGGAAGGTATTGACTACGAGGAGACCTTTGCTCCCGTAGCCAGGCTTGAAGCCATTCGCATTTTATTAGCATTTGCATCTTTTATGAGCATAAAGTTATATCAAATGGATGTCAAGTGTGCTTTTCTTAATGGTTTCTTAGAGGAAGAAGTTTATGTTGCTCAACCCCCAGGTTTTGAAAGCTCAGAATTCCCCAATCATGTTTACAAACTTGACAAGGCGCTTTATGGTTTGAAACAAGCCCCAAGAGCTTGGTATGAGCGCTTGTCTAAATATCTTTTAGAAAATGATTTTAAAAGGGGGTTGATCGACAAAACTCTTTTTATCAAGACCAAAGGAAAGGACATTTTGGTTATCCAAATTTATGTTGATGATATATTATTTGGTGCTACTAACACATCCTTGTGCAAGGAATTTTCTGACATCATGTGCAGTGAATTTGAGATGAGCTTGATGGGTGAACTCAACTTCTTTTTGGGGTTACAAGTTCATCAATCCAAGAAAGGGATCTTCGTCAACCAAAGCAAGTACACTAAGGATCTCTTGAAGAAGTTCAAGATGGATCAATCCAAGGCAGCCAAGACTCCCATGAGCTCTACATTGTCTCTAGATCAAGACAAGATTGGAATAAGTGTCAATCAAAAGGAGTATCGAGGAATGATTGGATCTTTATTATATCTCACGGCTAGTAGACCTGACATCATGTTTAGTGTTTGCATGTGTGCTAGGTTTCAAGCTGATCCTAAAGAATCTCACCTCGTGGTTGTGAAGAGGATCTTTCGATATCTCAATGGCACTAAGGAACTTGGACTATGGTACCCAAAGCAAAAGGATTTCACTTTAATTGGATATTCTGATGCAGATTTTGCAGGCTACAAGGTGGATAGGAAGAGCACATCAGGATGTTGCCAATTCTTAGAAGCATCCTTGATCAGTTGGCACTCAAAGAAGCAAAATTCAGTTGCTCTATCCACTGCAGAAGCCGAATACATTGCAGCTGGAGCCTGTTGCTCCCAAATCCTTTGGATAGCTCAACAAATGCGAGATCTTGACATCAACCTCAAAGGTATCCCAATTAAGTGTGACAATACAAGTGCCATATCCATCACTAAGAATCCTGTTCATCATTCAAGGACCAAACATATCGATGTAAGGCATCATTTCATTAGAGATCATGTTGAAAAAGGTGATGTGTCCATATCTTTCATTTCTACTGATTATCAATTGGCTGACATCTTTACTAAGCCTTTGGCAGAGGACAGGTTCACCTTCATTAGACGAGAGATTGGGATGCTTAACAAGGATGCACTTTTGTAGGGGGGGCTTTCCCTTTACGAAAGATAAACTCTACTCAGTGTCAAGACCTTTGAGAGTTATGTCAAGGTCTGCAAACTGAACAGTGGAGTACATTTATCAGATCACACATTTTTGGTTAATATCTTCCTAGATATTTAATCAATTATTTTTATTATTTTTCAAAAATCCTTTTTTATGCTTGAACCGTTGGAGATATTTTATTTTGGAACAAAATCTTTTCAGTTATCTCCCTCCTAAATATTTGGATTATTTGAAATTTGAATTTGGAAGGTTTTAAATTGAGCAAGTATCATTACCTCCCCCCATTGGAACTCTCAACCATCCCATCAATATGTCACCCTCTCTCTCTACTTAAACCAAATCCTGTACCCGATTACTCCTCACCTCAGAAATTATCCAAACCCTTTCCACTTCTTCATCTTCAACCTCTCAAGAAACCCTAACCGACTACTTCCATGGCACCCAAAACCAAGAAAGTTGTCACTCCCAAAAGACTTGGCGCCACCCCCAAGGGACGCCAAGTCACTGCTACTTCTCCCACACCCAAACCTGCTACTCAAGCCATCATCCCAGCTGTTGTCCAGAGCACCATTAAGCCGAGCACGGCCACGGTTCCCAAGGGCTCTCAGAAGCGCGCTGCTAAGAAACCCCTGAGTGCTAAACAATAGGGGAAGAGAAAGATCTTGGTAGAGGAAGAGGAGGAGGAAGACGACCTTGATGCCGCCCTGGAAAGAGATGCTGCCAGGGAAGCCGAGGAGGAGGCCTTGAGGCGGAAAAAGGTCGATGAGGAGGCCGAACTTGCTAAGAAACAGGCCGAGGAAGAAGCTGAGCGGATTCGGAAGGAAGCCGGAGCCGAGGAGGTTCCTTCCGAGGAGGACCCTGAGGAAGACGAAGAAGAAGAGCAAGAGGGATCTGGAGAGGACGAGGAACCAGAAGGAGATGACGCGGGGTCCGCTGAGGACTCGGGGTCTGAGGAAGAGGAGGAAGAATCTCCATCTCCTTCTCCTCCTCCTCCCCCGTCTCCAAAAAAGCGGAAAGCCCCTGCTGCTGTCAAGCCTCCATCCCCCAAGCGCACCAGGAAGGGCACTGTCAAGAGTCTTGTAGCGCCTGTCAAGAGAGCTGCTCCAACAGTTGCGCGCAGAAAGAACGCAGACCCCCCGGCCTATATCCAGGTAAATCAATCATTGCCCTCCTCTTGGTTTCAAGATGCTGAGACTGCTGGTAAGTGGGTCGACGAGTTTAAAACTCGTAAGATTAGTTGTTCTGATTTTTTAGATGTTGAGTTCTTTGAAGCTTTGAAGTTACCTTGCATTGAGCTCCTCAAAAAATCCCCAGCCTGGAACCTTCTTACCTTGAGACTGTTTACTACCCTGAGCTTACCCGACTCTTCTACATTAACCTAAAAGCCAAAAACGACACTGATGGTTGGTCTTTGGAGTCTGTCGTCAAAGGGGTTAGAATCTCTCTCAACTCCAATGATTTTGCAGATTCCCAAGGCTTACCTACACCAGTTCCACCTGCTGAAATCCATCCCTCAAAAGAAAATTGCATCATCCTAGCCCGAGCCAAATATCTCCTACCTGAAGCATCCAACAGCACCTCAAAGCAACTCACCCACTCATCCCTAACCCTTGAGGCAAAAATTACCTTTAACATCATTGTTAGATGCCTCCTACCCCGTCTTAACTCTGGCTCACTCCTTACCGACAATGTCATGGTCCTGCTCTACCGCATTCTAAATGGCCTTGATCCTGATCTGGCCAACACTATCCTTGGAACCATGGCTCATGCCAGAAAAGCCAGAAAAGGCTCTCCCCTCCCCTTTGCTACCCTTTTGACCCCTATCTTCAAAGCTTCTGGAATTGATGTCAAAAATGAAGAACAGCTGCGTCATACGGGTAAGTTCGACTCTAAAGGCCTTGAAAAGATTGGCATCACTCGGTCTCCCCAAGGGACCTTGAGTCTTGCCACTCCTTCAAAAGCCTTTCCCACTGCTCCAGCTTTCGATGAACGCATGGACAACCTAGAGTTGGGCTTGGAGGAAGTTCGCCTGGATATTAAGGAGTTGCAGAAGGAGGTGATGACGACGATGAGCGGGATTTCAAAGATGCTGGAAGGACTGTGGATGAGGCTCACTGATGATGCTCCGGATGACTAAGCCTAAACCTTAACCCACCCTATCCCACCCCTGAAAACTTGATACTTTGCTGGTTTGTTGGAAACATTTTTGGTGACTTTTGGTGACTGTTTTTCCTCCGTCCTTTGTTGAAAGACAAAAAGGGGGAGATGATCGTTAGACTTTGAAAACCTCTGCTTAAAGGTCTTGGAAGACCTTGGTTTTTTATTTATGGTTTTCGGTTGGATGTTTTCTTACTTTAAAATTTTTTGATCCAACATTTGTCTAACCCTTGCAGGTACTTAGTCCGAATTCCATTGTATTATCTTTTTTGACTAAGTTGCAGGGATGCACAGGTTTTGTCTTTCATCAAGGGGGAGATTGATAACTTCCTCCCTTGATGAAAATCGGAATAGATGTTTCAATGGCTTTGACAGGATATTTGTGTCAAAGGCATTGGAGCATTAACAGTTGATGAAATACAAAACCTATCTTAATAATTCGTATATTATTTTATCTTATTATATACTTCCATTATATTATATATATATATATATATATATATATATATATATATATATATATATACATATATATATATATATATATATGCCTAACCATTTCAGGAAGTATATTCGAGATTCTATCCTTCCTTAATACATGTTGAGGAGATCAGTTCAAAATAGATCATGGCGTTCGAAGTGTCCATAAATAGAAGATTGAAGATCATGACTGATTGGAAAGAGCCGTTGGAAGATCTGGTGTTGAAGATCCTCACGCTCCATGCTCTTACATAAAGGAAAGGAAGGAGAAGACAGAATATACAAGTGCTACACACGAGCTTTCATTCATTCAAGCGATCTGTCTTCCAAGTGTCTCTCTACTAAGCGCTCAAGAGTTTGTTGTTTATTTCAAAGCCTTTGAGAGTCACTGTGAGCTTATAGGATATATTCATTTCAAGTGTTACTCGAGAGTTTACAACTCGGAAAGTTGCACTAGGCTATTGATTTGCGAGAGTTAGAGGATTGTACTAGATAGCTGAGAGAGGTGGGGCTCTTCTAGATTGATCTAGGACTCCAAGGGAACGTGAGTTGACTAGATTGAAATTGTATAGGAGAGAGGCTTCTCGGTGATCTATTAGGATCCTAAGCTAAGCAATCAATAAAGCCTTTGAATCCTAGGGTTGTGGAAGAACCCTAGGCGGGGACGTAGGCCAAGTTGTGCTGAACCTCGTAAACAATTACTCGTGTTCTTTACTTTTTGCTTTACCTTATTTCCGTACTTGGTTCGAATTGTCTAACTCTGTGATTCAGGTTATCTCAAAGGTTTTGGTACAAGATCCAAAAGTCTTGAGACTTTCTGCGAAAAACGGGCATACTCTATTCAACCCCCCTTCTAGAGTATTTCTTATTACATTGTTTTTACATTATCGAACCTTCAGATGCATTATCAGGTTTTAAACTAAGTTTAAAACTTCTCAAGAATTAAAGAGCAATACAGCCTACGGGAACTAAAGATCCTTAAGGGAGATTTGAGACTAGAACAGAACAATAGGTGAAATTTTCCATTCTAATCAATGATTCTCTAAATCAAGCAAATCAATCGATAGACATGAATGGAGAGGATTACAAGAAACAGAAACTGACCTTGTCAAAGGGTGAACCATTAATCGGAGCAAGTATCAAACAAAGCCTAAGTTGTGACCTAAATACGAATTCCTCAAATTCAGAATCGCAGAACAGTAGAAAGGGGGGAAACGAGAAAGAAAATACCTGATTTTGAAGAGGCGGAAGATGACGAGGGTGTGGAGGCCGTAGGAGAGGAGGATGTCGTCCTCGTCGTCCTCAGAGACGCGGAGGACGCAAGAGAGCCAAGAGCTGCAACTGGAGGCGCTATGTTGAAGTTGAATGAGCTGAGGCGAAGAGGGAGAAGAAGGAGCGTGAGAGGGAGAGGCCGAAGGATCTGAGTCGCCATGGTTGCGAGTTAGGGTAAAGGATCTGAGCCGGATCGAAGATGTTCTGGCATTCGAGATATGAGAGAGACGCGTGCCAGGGGAGGCGAGAGGAGGGAGAGGAAGAAGGGGCGTTTTTCAGTCCGGTTCAGTCCGGTTCGTTTTTTCCTTGGAAAAAAAACCGGGATGCGCGTGTTCTACACCCTATTTTCACTTTAAGCAAAATTTTCATCTTAAGCCCATTTTTCACTTTAACCTCATATATATATATATATATATATATATATATATATATATATATATATATATATATATATATATATATATATATATATATATATATATATATATATATATATATATATAGGGTGAGGTTAAAGTGAAAAAGGGGCTTAAGATGAAAAATTTGCTTAAAGTGAAAATGGAATACAAGACACGCGCGCCGGTTCAGTTAAAAAAAAAAGTCGAACCGGCCCAACTGAACCCTAACCTTCCCTCTTTCCTTCCCATAGATGCGGGCTCTTCACTCTTCCCTCGTCGTTCTTCGCTCTGTTCTCCCATCGCCGGTTGTTCATGGCCGCCTGGTTACCGGCCTCTCTCCTCCTCGATCTGTTCGGGCCTCTCTCCTCCTCGATCTGTTGCCGAGGATTCGTTGCCACGCTGGTCATCCCCATCACCGGTTGTCCATGGCTGCCGCCTCTGCTCACCGCTGTCGGGGGACCGCCTCTGCTCATCGCTATCATCCTCGTTCAAGGACTTCTTGTTGCCGCTTCAGGTTTTCCCTCTCCAATTCATCCTAATTTGTTGCTCGTTTTCAATTAGCTTGATTCATCCTAATCAATCGATGAATTTAGGGTTTTCGAACATAGTAATTAGTTAGAGGGTTTAGGGATTTGGATTACCTCGTACTGCTTCCAGATTTCTCAGTTGTACGCCTAAAGTTTACAATTTGTGAATATCTCTTCCTCTCTGTTTCCGTTTGCATTGCTTCCAGATTTCGCAGTTCAATTAGAACAACTCATTGTGTATGTGTTGTTTGTTAACTTAGGTTGATGCGGTACAGGTGGTGTATGTGGTGTTTCCATTTTCTATTCCTTATATCCAAATGAACTAGTACAGGGTGTATGTGGTGTTTGGGGGTTCAGTATTTCTGTGTGCTAATTTTGGCTTTTTTGCCCTTCCCGTTGAATCATTTCAAGTTCGGTTGTTTTGCTTGGTCTAAAATATTGTTGTTTGAAGTTAATCATCTTCAATGGGATAGTGTAAAAGGCAAGATTAGTTCTGTTTTGGCGAAATCCCTTGCTTGATTGAAAAGCAAGAGAAAAGGAAGCCGAAACTTGCAGGAAGAACAAAGGGCCGATTTCCAATTCAGATGAACAAAGGGCCGATTGCTAATTTCTCTGCAATCATTTAACATATTGATATTGTTATCTTGCTTAGACCAAAAAAGATAAAGAGTAGAAAAAGAGGTTCTTGTTAGTATAACATTTTGGAACCATAGAGATAGATGTTGATCAGCTTCTTTTTGCTTATATATAAATTTCAGTATTACAAAAGAGGTCCCATTGCTGTGTTTGCTTTTTCATTGTTTATGTTGTTTGTGAACTTTAGAATTCTATTGGCGTTTTGTCCATGACAAAGAGGAGAATACATGTTGGCGAGAAAGGAGAATGAATTGAGATTACTTATTTTTTAAAGGAAAAGGCAATTTTGAAGACTACCTTGAAAAGGGTAATAATCAGTGTTTCAAGATTATGTTTAGCAGCACCAACAGGAAGTGTGATCAATTGACTAGGAGATCTTCTTCCTTAACCACCAGGGCTTTATAACTTGTGGAATTCTCCTTATGACCGCCACTGATTTCGGACTTAAAATAGGATTTTGCTTGCCAGTAGTCTTATAATTAGTCTACATTGTGTATCAAAGCTCTTGAAGTTATTATCATACAGTAAAAACCATAATTCTGATGGCTTTATTTTGGACCCATTTCATGAGATCCATTGTACATCTCTTTCCATGATGAAGAATGGGGAGTTCCAGTTCATGATGACAGCAAGCTATATGAGCTTCTCGTGTTAAGATCCATAAGCTCAATTAGGGAAGAGCGCCTGAACAATTGTTGTTCAGGAGGTTGGTGGTTCGATTCCACCTGGATCTATAATCTTGTTCATTTCATCATCTTATTCTTGCACTTTATAATTTTATTTATGCACTTTATAATCTTAATCAAACACTTCTTCTTATTATTTTCGACTTTCTAATTAATTCGATTATTATTTGAATTAATAAGTCAATTTCGTTTACTAAATGGGTCAATTCGATTTTTATTTTCGACTTTCTAATTAATTCGATTTTTATATTCTTATTCATGCACTTCATGATCTTATTCATGCACTTTATCATTTTATTCTTGCACTTTATAATATTAAGTGCACATTTCATAATCTTATTCATGCACTTCATCACTTTATTCTTGCACTTTGTAATCTTAATTGTGCATTTCAGAATCTTATTCATGCACTTCATCATTTTATTCGTGCACTTCAAAATCTTATTCACACACTTCATAATATTATTCTTGCACTTCATCATTTTATTCTTGCACTTTATAATATTAATTGTGCACTTCATAATCTTATTCATGCACTTCATCATTTTATTTATGCACTTTATAATCTTAATCGTGCACTTCATAATCTTATTCATGCACTTCATACAATTATTCATAGACTTCATCATTTTATTTATGCACTTTATAATCTTAATTGTGCACTTCACAATCTCATTCACGCACTTCATATTTTTAATTCATACACTATCATTTTTCTCTTGCACATTATTATTTTATTTGCACAACATAATATTATATTTGAACAACTTAAGTTATATTTAAACAGCATAATATTGTATTTGCACACCATAATGTTATATATGCACTTTATCATCTTATTTGTGCACGTTATCATTTTATTATTGCACTTTAAAATCTTATTCATGAACGGGAACAAAAAGAAAACCATAAATAACCTATTTGGGATTTTGAGCTTGATACATGTCAGCCATATCACGAATCTCCTAGCCTGAAAAGGATTACCAAAGATAAAACATTAACCATAAGTTAAAGAAGCAAGGAGCAACCCCAAATTATAGAGGTGTTGAGGATGGTTCAGGCCTCGAGGGCGGAGGCTCAATTGTCGGCCAACGGCAGCGATCACTTGCTCATGAGGTGGTCCAATACGGTGCCGAGTTTCCAAAGGGAAGAGCATCGAAGCATAAAAAAGAGAATTCGTCCAAATTTCTCATCTTATTTATGTGCACTTTTATACGCTTTCATATACCTTATAATCTTATTTATGAATAGAAACAAAAGACAACATAACCATAGCCTATGCAGGACTTGAACCCACATATTTGTGCAGGAGCACATCGCTCTACCGTTTGAGCTAATAGGCTTAAAAACAAACTTTTTTATGCACGTTATAGTATTATCCATGCACTTTATAATCTTACTTATGCACTTTATAATATTAATCGTACACTTCATAATTTAAGCAACTAAATTGCTAGGTAGAACATATATATCTATGTCACAAATAAGAAAATGGACTCAAGAGCCTCAATCAAGTCGTAGATTTGAAAACGATTTTTTTTTCTTAAATACCTGAAATTTCTTAGTGGCATGTTCACTAAGTGCATCAGAGTTTTTCTCCACTTTAGTGATCACCAACTATTCTATCATCCAAGCCCCAGGCAATTACAAGTTGTTGTCAAGCAGTCAATTGCAGTTGTTGGGGCAGTTGAAACAAGACGAAAATGGGTTGTTAAGGTCATTGAAGAATGAAGAATAATAAAATGGGTCTGTAATAGTTGCAGCATAACAGAAAATTTAAATGAAATTGATGATGAAGGGAGTGAATTTAGAAAAGCGATTCCTAAAATCCTAAATTATAGCCCACTTACATCTTAATATAATCTTTGTATTTCATAGAGAGAGAAAAACGTTATCATTTATGTACTATAAATTAAGATAACAATTTATAATCATAGTGCAAAATTAAGATATATTAGTGCACTTGTATAACATAGTTGTGCGTATTCTACAATTGTAAAAACAAGATAAAATTAAGATATATGCAGTTAGCCATGAAAGATGGAAAATTGAGGAAATTTTTTTCCTCAATGGATAAAACCCCCAATTAATAAGGATTAGTGCAAAATCATGAACTATAAACTGTGTAGTGATGTTTTCGTAACATTTCATTTTACTTAAGCCTAAATCGATTTTCATTTAATAAGCCATAACAAGAAACAAATTTTAAATGATAGTGTGTAGAGGGAAACAACATACATGCAAATACTTAGGAGTCTAGAATAATCTGGGAGTAAAAGCATAAAACCCAGCATGATTAAATAGGATGATTCATAAAAAAGGACAAATTAATCACAAATGCACATAACATTGCTAAGATGGGGCTTGTGACCCGGACCAGCAACCTCGGCAAAGCTCCAAGAGCGTGGGCATTAAATTTACTAAACAAAAAGGCAACCCAATTGTATTTGATCAAGATCAGATAAAATCTCAACAGCAGAATACACCAAATATGTACATAAAGGGAAGCTCAATCAGATTCAGAAAGATACGAGGCAAAACAGCAACTGTCCTGACGTACAGTGTAATTTCATGAACATACATAAATATCAGAACAATAATCAAACACAGCTAAATCAACCAACTTTCACATAAATAAAATGTGCCTACCTTAGGATTTTTTAAGACCATCAAGTGATGTGTCAGAAGTTTCATCATCCCCCAAAGCATGTAGAAGTGTTGGAACAATTTCATCAATAGCTTGCAACCCAGCACTCTACAAGATGAAAAATATTGAATTCCATACAGAAACTTCAAGAAAGCTTGCATACATAAATAAACTGTAAAACAGTTGGTTAATTCAGCATCTAAAGAAGTAAAATATACAAGAAGTTAATCTCGTAGGCCTGGAGTTAACCATACATCAATCTTGATTTCTCTAGGCATTTTATCAAACACTTAGAAAGCATGAATCTATCCCATCTCAATCTCAATTTCCAATCCACAAAACCCAATTTCAATCCAATTTCCATCAATCAAAATTCATAAATCCAAGCTAACAATTTCAATCCACTCATTAAATAATTCAGAAGGATAAAAACAATCAAAATCAAACCAAAACAAAGCTAAATGAAAAGGAGGGGCGCATACAGTGTGAACGTGAGATGCCATTCGCGTTTGGTCAGACCTCAACGCGAGTTAGAAGAAGGGAGAGGGAGACCTCCTATGGTTGCTGGTGGCGCGTCGGGGGTAGATCGACGGTGGCTCTAAGGCGGCGGCTTCAGTGGTTCATCATCGGCATGGCCTTCAAGTTCGAGCATCGGCAACGTCGTTGATGGAGCTCCGACAAAGGATATGAGGAGGGGCGGGAATCAGACAAAGAGAGAGGGAAACAATTAGAAGGAGAGGACGGGAAAGATGTTAGATGACATTGGATTTGGAGGAGGGATTTGAAGTTGAGAGGGAGACCGAAAGGGAAGAACGAGAAAGCGGAAGACGATGATTTGTCTTTCAGATCCGAGAAGGATGAACGAGAAGTGGAGGAGAGAGGAAGCAATTTGGATAGGTGAATTTGGGTCGGCCCATTAACCCGTGAATAAGATCCGCGCCCCAAACCCATCAATTAGGCATATTTTCATTTAAGCTAAATTTTCATTTTAAGCCCCATTTTCATTTGAACCTTTACCTATATATATATATATATAGGTAAAGGTTCAAATGAAAATGGGGCTTAAGATGAAAATCCTTCTTAAAGTGAAAATAGTCTAATTTGGATTTAAATGAGCCTAATTTAAAAGTAAATGAGCCTAATTAAATGAGTAATGAATATATTGGCCTAATTTTGGTGTAAATGGGCCTAATTTTATGAGTAAATGGAAAAATGGTTAAATGACCCTAATTATGAGGTAAATTTCACACGCCCCCCAAACTTTCCATTCATACGAATATTACCCTTATTTCAATTATGAAAATTACAGATTTTAGCCCGTAATTTTTATTTGAAATAATATTGTTAGGTGCAACTATAATATTAAAAAATTACAACAAGAATGTTACATTACAGTTTTTGTCTTTATTTTAAAAAGGGAAAAAGATGAGATTACAAAATATAAAGTGAACAAATAATACAATAAATGTTATTATTAATAAATGTGCATTTTCATAATGTGTCATACCAAAAATTTTCTTTATGGACCGCTATTTTATGACAGTTTTGTACTTTAATGCAACATGTGCCATTAAAAGCCTATTAGCTCAAAAAATGGTATAGTGATGTGCCCATGCACAAAGGTTCGAGTTCAAAATCCCGCATAAGCTATTTATGGTTGCTTTTTTGTGTTTCCGTTCATGAATAAGATTATAAAGTGCAATAATAAAATGATAATGTGCACAAATAATATGATATAATGCATATATAACATTATATTGTGCAAATATAACTTTAAGTTGTGCAAATATAACACTATGTTTTGCAAATGTAACATTATATTGTGCATATCTAATAATATAATGTTACGTTGTGCACATATAATATTATGTTGTGCGAATATAACATTATATTGTGCAAATATAACTTTAAGATGTGCAAATATAACACTATGTTTTGTAAATGTAACATTATGTTGTGCATATCTAATAATATAATGTTACGTTGTGCACATATAATATAATGTTGTGCGAATATAACATTATATTGTGCAAAATATAACTTTAAGTTGTGCAAATATAACACTATGTTTTGCAAATGTAACATTATGTTGTGCATATCTAATAATACAATTGTGCAAAAGTAAGATAGGATTGTGCAGAAGTAGGATACAATTGTGCATATATAACTAAGATTATAATGTGCATGATTAACAATTTGCGATTGTTGCGCTCTTGTCTATTATGTAACCTATGTGGGATTTGAACCCACATCTTTGTGCAAACGCACATTGCTCTACCAATTGAGCTAATAGGCTAAATTATGATTTTCATGCTAAAATAGAAGAACCTAATCGACCTAAAGCATATCGCAACAAAATTCTAAAATCCAATTAGCTCATGATTTACAACCAATTTGGCAATGCTATGAACATGAAATTAGCTCCAAATCAACCCAACATCACAACCATATCATCAATTTCAATTAATTTTGATGTTGGCAAAAAAAACCAAAATTCTAAAATATATCGCAATAAAATTCTAAAATCTAATTAGATCATGATCCATAAACAATTTGACAATGCTATGAACATGAAATTAGCTCCAAATCAACCCAACAACACAACCATATCATCAATTTCAGTCAATTTTGCTTTTGGCAAAAAGCCCCAAATTCTAAAACATATCGCAATATAAAATTCTAAAATTCAATTAGCTCATGATCCATAAACAATTTGACAATGATATGAACATGAAATTAGCTCAAAATCAACCCAAAAACACAACCATATCATCAATTTCAATCAATTTGGCTTTTGGCAAAAAGCCCCAAATTATAAAACATATCGCAATATAAAATTCTAAAATCCAATTAGCTAATGATCTATAAACAATTTGACAATGATATGAACATGAAATTAGCTCAAAATCAACCCAACAACACAACCATATCATCAATTTCAATCAATTTGGCTTTTGGCAAAAAGTCCCAAATTCCGCTCCTAAATCAAACCCTAGGTTTTCAATCTCAACCTAAATCATTCAAACAATCTAAATAGTTGTAATAAACAAGTTTAGGGTTAGAAATCATACCAAATTCGAGTGGAAACAAGGAGCAAAATCGGAATTTCGAAGGTATTCCGAGCCAAAAGCACCGATTAGCGCTGTTGGGGAAGATGGGCTCGGTGTAGGCTCGGCTGGCCTCGAACCATGGGGGTTCCGGTCTCGGGGGGTGCGCCTGAGGGAGGGGGTTCGAGCAGGTGGGGGCTGAGTACATATGATCCATACTATATATATATATATATATATATATATATATATATATATATATATATATATATATATATATATATAGTTAGTAAATGAGTTTGAGTTAAGTCCAATAGTTATATTAGATTGAATTCAATATTTTGAATTAAGCCCAATAGTTAGTAAGATTAAAGAAAAAAAGAGAATTAAAAGAAAAAGAAGAAAAAAGGAGAATTAAAAAAAAAAGATTAAAGAGAAAAAAAGAAAACTATAATTGGTCGAAATCTCTAAAATCACTCTAATGTTGACACATTGGCATAAACTCTTCTAAATTAAGAGTTTATATAGATAGTTAGTAAGATTAAAAAAAAGAATTAAAAGAAAAAGAAGAAAAAAGGAGAATTAAAAAAAAAGGATTAAAGAGAAAAAAAGAAAATTATAATTGGTCGAAATCCCTAAAATCACTCTAATGTTGACACCTCGGCATAAACTCTTCTAAATTAAGAGTTTATATAGATAGTTAGTAAGATTAAAAAAAAGAATTAAAAGAAAAAGAAGAAAAAAGGAGAATTAAAAAAAAAGGATTAAAGAGAAAAAAAAAGAAAATTATAATTGGTCGAAATCCCTAAAATCACTCTAATGTTGACACCTCGGCATAAACTCTTCTAAATTAAGGGTGTGTATGGCAAACATAAAAGCCGGTTAAAATTTCTGCCTTTTTAACTGTTAAAATAATAAGCTAGTTTAATTAGTGTATGGGGAACAAATTAAGTCAAAAACCGGTTAAAAAAATGGTTTAAAAATAAGCCGGACAAGGGAGCTTATTTTGGAGCTTATTTTTCCACAATTACAAATTTACCCCTTTTCTTTTATCTTATTTGGTTTGAAAGTACCACAATACCCCTAATAAAAACCAAATAAACTCCACTTTTTACAAATAAACTGTTTTTCGCCCCATACAGAGTTTATATTTTTTCATAAATTTTTAACTACTTTTACCAACAGTTTATAAATTTTACCTTGTTTATAATTTTAGTTAGTTTATTAACTCCATCCCATACGAACCCTAAGAGTTTATATAGATATAGATATAGATAGTTAGTAAGATTAAAGAAAAAAAGAGAATTAAAAGAAAAAGAAGAAAAAATGAGAATTAAAAAAAGAGGGAATTTGGTACAATAAACCTTTTTGAGAATGTTGTTAGGTATTTAGCCTCTTTAAACTATCTATGAGCCGTCTCATACCCCCACCAAAAACAATTAACCGGTTAGCCCCTTTACCCCACCTCCTCGCTCTCTCGCTCTCCCTTTCTTCATTTCAGATCTCCTTCCACAGATCTCGCGAAGAAGAAGATGAAGGAGGATCTTCGGCGTCTGCAGTTGTGCTTCGACCTCCTTCCACCATTGAGTTTCGCTACACCGTTGACTTCATTGACGATCTTCAATTACTCGCCGCCTCTCTCCGTCAGCCCTTCGAAGCTCTCCATCGTCGTTGATCTCGAAGCTCCTCCGGAGCCCCTTCGATCCTCGCCGGCAGGCCTTCGGTACTCCTCCGGAGGCTTCGCTCGCAGGTTTCTCTCTTTCTCTTTTGTCTTTCTTCCTTTGTAGCTAATCAACTGGTTCTCCCCCTCTCATCTTCCATAGAAGGCGATTTCGTTAATTAGTTATTGATTTGCTGTGATTTTGGTTGTGATTAGGGTTTTGATGTTGGCTGAAATTGCCCCCAATTTTGTGAAATTGCTTCCATTTTATTCCTGTTTATGTATTCGTGTTGCTGTTGAACTCTTTGTGTATCTTCAGGTTTTCGAATTTAGGGGAAATTAAGGGAAGATTGAGAAATTTGAAGGGCTGAAAAACTTTGAATTGGGTGAATTAAGAGTTGCATCCAAGGTGTTCGATGAAATACCGATTGGTTGAAATTTCTCCTCAGGCTTCCTGTCCTCTGATAAAATTTCTGTTACACTATAAAGTTTATTTGTTGGGTGATTAATCATAAGGAATGTGGTAATGCTTGTTTGTTCTACCAAATTGATTGAAGCAATTCTTGGGAGATTAATCATAAAAATTCTTTGAAAGACAAGAATACATGATGCCAAAATTGATTGAACCCGAGCTGCCTGCGTGAAATCAACCTGAGCTACCATGTTTGTGCTTCTATAATTAATTCCTGGATTCTATTTTTTTTAGTCATGAATTTTGGTTTAATACCCAATTTCGATCGAATCTTTGCACTTGATTGGATTCAAATTAGATGGATTAATTTCTTGTTGTCTTTCATGAATTTGACTATTGCAGTTCCTAAATGAATATATACATGTTGTCGACGTACAACATCAATTATGCTAAGGCTCACTTCGAGTTGCTTTTGTGTTTTTTGATCGAAGTGGCGGTGCTTGTTTCCTTTCGGTTTTTTGGATTACTACCTATACTTTTATTGATGCTGCATTTGGTCTTGCTGCCACTTTTTACTCGGGGTTGGGTGGAATTGGATGGAATATTACAAGCCATAAAGTATATAGTGCACAGTATGGCTGAGGTTCGCAAGTCCATAGTAGATACCCTTGAATTTCACAAGGTACATTGATGATGCACAAAGACGACAAAGTGATCCTAGATTGATTGCTCAGATCAACCATTAATGCCACCTGCTGAGTAGACAATAGCAAATGCAATGCTTAGTTCATATCATGTTGTTACTACGCGATGGGATCCATGGATTTCTTCTATCGAGAACCATCAACTTGCGCTCGCCCGTCTGTTCTTCTCTAGGTTCCTGTTTGTTCTTTGCATATTATTGTGTCTGATTATTTTTAATTTTTATGGTTGGTGAATCTGGAAAGGAGGTAGACATTGCTGAAAAAATCAGATACACCAATTACTGAGGAGAAACCCAATGAAGTGATGAAAAAGAAGAAGCAGCAGAGGGGATCGATCTCTTTGATTTGGCATGGAGTTTTTCTGTTTTTGGCTCCTGTGATGATAAATTTGAAGGGAGATTGGAGCGCATATCTAAGGAAGAGATAACTATTTTAGCTAGAACGAGAGGAAGATCACTAAAGTGGGGGAGGATAAAGAGGCAACTGATTCTCTTTTCTATGCTTTTGGATGTAACTTTGGTTATTTTGATCATGGATCCTTTATTTCATTTGTGAGATTCTTGAAGTTTTATGTGGTTTAAGATTTCTTGTTGTATGATCTTGTTCATATGTCTTCAAATTCAGGGTGAATATGTTGTAAGAGAATTTAGATAAAATGAACTTTGAAATTAGGATGCCAAAATGGTTATGTCATCCACACTTGGACCTATTACCCCCCTATCAGGTGTCGTCGATTGGTTTTTTGTAGAGCTGCTTGAATTTGCTGTCATAATTTTGTTTTTAGGACAGCTACTGTCATGAACATTTCTTAGGCTGGTGGGGATCCTCTTTCAATTTTTTTGTGTAAGCCGGTATGGGTATATCACTATATTGGGTTTACTGGCTTTAGAGGATAATGTGTTATTTTTTGAAGTGGGCCAATTATATCTTTGGGCCTATTACCCCCCTATTTTAATGATGTTATGCCGATTGGAGTCCAGCACCAATATTCTAACATATATCTATAGGTTTTTAGTTTATATGTTAGAATATGGGTGGTCTGTACTTTTAGATCGGTATTTCTCATTTTATGGGGGATGTGGGTGGAGTTTAATAGTGGTAGTGCTCAGTGGTAGGGTGAATTATCCATTTCTTACACAAGACCCTTCTTACACGAGACCCTTGGTTTGGTCTTGTCTTTGGTTACTCCATTTGGCTTTAAGCCGACATCAGTATATTTACCTTTTCAGATCCACACTTTGGACTTTTTATTTTCTTGCATCTATTTGTCATCAACATACAATGTCATCACAAATGATTAAGATCAATGAAGTGTAATCACAAATGTCATCAATGAATAAACGTCATCATTAAAAGTTATCATCAATGAAGTTTAATCACATTTTATGTCCTTGTGTGATCAAGTGATTATCAATGAAGTATAATCGCAAACGCGTCATCAGTGATTAAAAGTAAAAATATATCGATATACAATTGGTTAAATTAAAAAAAAAGTGGCATCAAACGATTTGATTTAAAAAGTTGCATCAAATAATTACATTAGAAAAATGACATCAAAACAGTACTTTGAAAATATATGGCATCACGGTAAAAAAAATATCATAAAAAAATTGACATAAAAAACTGTCACCAAACTATTTCATTAAAAAAGTGGCATCAATCGATTTGATTAAAAAAAATGGCATCAAATAATTACATTATAAAAATGACATCAAAAACACCATTTTGAAAAAATTGTATCACATTAAAGAAAAAAATGTCATCAAAATACTACTTTGAAAAAATATCATCAAAAATATGGCATCACGGTAAAAAAAATATCATCAAAAAATTGACATAAAAAAAAGTCGCATCAGTCGTTAACAGTAAAAAAAATGGCATCAATGATCAACGTGACATTACTGTAAGCAAAAAATGTCATCAAGGTTTTAAAAAAGTGACATTAAAAAAGTGTCATCCAATCATTTTATTAGAAAAGTGGCATCAAAGTGAAAATAAAATATAGTGAAATTTTGGCATCAAAACAGTAAAATATGGCATCACTAAAAAAAAAGCATCAAAATGGGTTGGTCACCGTTGACCGATCAACGGTCAACGTTGACCGGTCAATGGTCAAATGGTTGACCATTGACCAACCCACTCTATTGGGAAGGGGTCTAGGGCAAAACTAATTAAATTGATTTAGGGCCTAAGTGCCTAATTGAATATTCAAAAAAAGTCATCTAACAAAATCACCCTTAAAAAAAAGGATTAGAGAGAAAGAAAGAAAATTATAATTGATCGAAATCCCTAAAATCACTCTAATGTTGACGCCTCAGCATAAACTCTTCTAAATTAAGAGTTTATATACATATAAATAGATATATAGATTACCGGTCTTGTACAAAATTAGGATATCTAAAAGATTTTCTATCCCTCTATACAGTGTTGCGTCAGACACAAGGGCGACTTGGGCTACCGCTCAGGGCCCATCCCAAATTATATGTAGTATAGTATTATACTATAATGTAATCTTATTTTTTTGAATGTTTACAAAGGCCCAATTAAATCATGTAGTTGATATCCCAACGCCGCGAGAGACAAGTTTAACCGATGTAGGAACGCCGTTTTTTGTGATTTTCCAAAGTAAGTTTTTACCTTTGATGGCACGTCTATAATCCGTGCTTGTTTTGGATGTCATAGCACATATATTTTTTTTTATCTTTCTTTTCATTTTTTTAAATTTTAAATCAAGGCTCAAGGGAGAATCAACCACACGAACTCGCTCAATCAAATGCAAAAACTCAACTAAATCAAAATCCACCTGGACTAAATTGAGCAAATTCGATTTAATCTAATGTGGTTCAATCAAAACTTGGCTCGACTAAATCCCCTTAATAGAATCTAGACTCGATTAAAATTATGTTCGACCAAAACTAATACATTTCTTTCAAAACATTTATTTGGTAAGATATACTATTCAAATCATTAAAAGAGAAATACAATTAAAAAAATGTTTGTTTAAATAAATTACGGAAAGATAATTAGTTGGATTACTTGGATATATTCCAAATTTGTGCAATTGTTGTAGTGCAATCTTATTGTTTAGCGTATAATTTTTATGGCATTAGAATTTGATTTAGGTCATTAGTCTAAAGACTCCAAAACTGACTTCAGAAACATTTCCAGAGAACCATTCTGGATTAGTTGAGCTGAACGAACAGTACTCAAAGATTTCCAATTCAAATCTCGTTTTAAATGGCTACTGGGATTAGTCGGGTGCTAGTAGCCCTGATACCAAGTAAATTAAAAAAATATTTCCATGGGTGATAAAGACCCTAAGAAATACATAGACAAAGGTCCAGATGAAGAGATTCCAGATGCCAGATGGAAACAAAATCAGATGCCAGATGGAAACAAAGATTTCCAATTCAAATCTCTTTTTGTAAGACATAGAATACTCACCTATTTGCCGTAATGGAAACAAAATCGGAGCAGATTCCAGATGAAAAGACATGGAAAGCAGCAGGTTTTGATGAAGCATGTTGGGCACCAACGGTGGGTAAGTCAGGGGGTATAGGCGTATGCTGGAAGTCTTTCCTACTCTCCTCGGAGTCAATTACGCTGGCTTGTCTCGGGGAAAGATTTATTGCAGTGGATTATGAAAACTTTGAATCAAACACTAAGTATAGAATATTTTTAGTATATGCCCCTGCGCAGGAACGTGAAAAAACAGAATTCTGGAATGAATTGTCTGCAAAAATTCATGAAACTGCCTTTCCATATATTGTGATGGGTGATTTAAATGACATTGTGTCAAGTGACGATAAGATCGGGGGTGCAGAAGTATGTTCTGCTAGGCTTGGCAGACTTGCGGATATCAAGGATTCATGCGAGCTATTGGAGCTACCATTTAGTGGTAACCGGTTCACCTGGAGGAAAAAAAAATGTGGACCGGATAATATTTGGGAACATCTTGACAGAGCGTTAGTCCATCCCTCTATATTAGTTCAAATCCCGGAGATTCATGTGACCCATCATGCGTTTTCATCTTCAGACCATTGCCCTATCTCTCTGGACTTGAGCCCGGGGACGTCTCACAAAGCGGCTCCCTTTAAGTTCGAAAACATGTGGTTAGGCAGAAAAGATTTGAGGAATATTGTAAAGCAAGCCTGGAGAGCCAATGGCGGTGGGTCCGCTCTATTCCAACTATCCTTTAAAACAAAAATTCTGAAATCAAGAATTAAAGAATGGAATCGGAAAACCTTTGGGAACATTTTCCGCCAACTAATCGAGGTGGAAGAAGACCTTGTGTCTGTTCAAGAAAAAATCTCTGTCCAAGATGATGAGAGTCTAATCTTAAAACATAATAATTTGCTTAGAAAAAGAGAGGCTCTTATTGGGTGGCACAAATCTTTCTGGAGTCAAAGAGCAAAAGCTAAACATATTAAACATGCCGATACTAATTCTGAATATTTTCATAGGGTGGCCTCGGGAAGACGGAATAGGAAAATAATAAGATCTATTATTTCAGCAGAAGGAACTCAGATCTTAGGGGAACAAAATATTAAAACGGAAATCCAGCATGACTTTGCAAAACGATTTAGGAAAGAGGGAGATAACAGAACATCGTGGGGATCCTACTTGGACCTCATCACTAATGAAATCACTGAAGATGATAATAGGGAGTTGATAAAGCCCATCCAAAACAGTGAAATCAAAGGGGCCATCTTTGGACTCGGAAGGAACAAATCGCCGGGTCCGGACGGTTTCACTGCAGAATTCTATAAAACATATTGGGATATAGTTGGTCCATCAGTGATTAAGGCTGTAAAAAGCTTCTTCTTATCTGGAAAACTACTTCGTCAAACTAACCATACTTTCATAACTCTTCTACCCAAAATTGATAACCCGAGCACCACGAATAATTATAGACCAATTAGTCTATGCTCAACAATTTATAAAATTATTTCGAAAATCTTGACAGAAAGGTTGAAGAAGGTCATAGGCAAATTAATTCATCCTCTACAAGGTGCCTTTGTGGCAGATAGAGCAATACAAGATAATGTATTAATTGCACATGAGATTTTCCACTCGTTTAAAACTCGTAAAGGTGAGGGGGGTTGGATGGCAATCGAGTTGGACATGGAAGAAGCTTATGACAGACTAAATTGGGATTTCATTTTCGAGATCCTTCGAAAGTTTGGTTTCCATCCTATTTTTATTAACTGGGTTAAGGAATGTATCTCTACAGTCTCCTTTTCTGTTTTGGTAAATAACTCCCCAACAGAAATGTTTTTTCCAACAAGAGGTATCCGCCAAGGGGATCCTATTTCCCCTTTTCTTTTTATCCTCGGTGCTGAACTTCTTGCAAGAAAATTACATCAACAGTCATTAGTCCCGTCAAGCAACATCGGGTTCAAGTTTGGTTGTGGGGGTCCTCGTGTTCCATTTCTGGCATTTGCAGACGACATTATTATTTTTGCAAAAGCATCCCTAATGGCGAGCCAGAAAGTAATGGAATGAATATTGCCTTCTGTCTGGACAAAAAGTTAACTTTCACAAATCTTCGTTCCAAACGACGTCTGGCGTCCCTGGCTCTAGAATCCAAATTTTGCAGAACGCTCTTCAAACTCCCCGCACAAGATCCATGGAGAAATACTTGGGATGTCCTATTATTAGCGGTAAAGTTAATAAGGAAACCTTTGAGGAAATTGTTGGGAAATCTAAGGACCAATTCTCTAAATGGAAAGCTACCGCCCTTTCTCAACAGGGAAGATCCATATTAATAAACTCTAATTTATCTGCAAAACCATTATATGTTATGCAAAGTTTCATGCTACCGTCCTCAATCCATAGAAAACTAGACCAAATTAACAGGTCTTTCTTTTGGAATAAAGATCTTCAGTACAAACCCCTCATTAGCTGGGATAAGATTTGTAAGCCAAGGGAGAAAGGCGAACTGGGAAGTAGAAAGTCACAACCCATGAATGAAGCACTTCAGATGAAACTCCTATGGAAAACACTAGCAGAACCTGAAAATATTTGGGTAAAAATTATTAAACACAAATATCTAAAAGATCAAGATGTGTTGAATTACACAAAGGTCGCGAATTCTTCGTGGCAATGGAGAAATGCTTCGGCTCTCATAGGCAAGTTTAAGGAGGGTCTGTTCTGGCCAATCGGCAATGGTGGGTCGGTTAACTTTTGGACAGACCGTTGGATATCTCACACTTCTCTGTATCAAAGGATCCCGGGTAATTTAAATACTGACTTAGATACCAAAGTAAGTGAGTTTATAATTGACGGAACATGGAACCAGGATATGCTATACTCAACCCTTCCTAATAATATTGTACAAGAAATTTTGTCTATCCATCTCCCAATTAGTGCAATGGCTGACAGGCTTTACTGGTGGCCAGATAAACAAGGTTGGTTTTCCACATCTAGTGCAGTTAAACTTATAACTAAGCAAGATTGTCTTCGGGATGACCCGTGCAAGTGGATATGGAAAGTGGATGTGATGCCAAAAATAAAGAACTTCCTTTAGAAGATGTCACAAAATGGACTAGCCACAAAAGAGAGGCTAAGTGCTAGAGGAACCCTGATTCCGAATGGGTGTATGTTCTGTAATAACCCGATCGAAGATGAGCTCCACTTATTCGTCGAATGCCCCTTTGTAAAGACGTTAAACTTAAATATCCCAAAAGTATCAGGTAAGTTCCGAACTGCGCAATGTCGATCCTGGAGCGGAAAATCAATAATAGAAAGACTGGGTAACCAATTAAATAAAAAAGAAAAGGAAGAGGTGGCAATAAGATGGTGGACA
Source organism: Persicaria tinctoria (assembly GCA_037127255.1). Classification (NCBI taxonomy): domain Eukaryota; kingdom Viridiplantae; phylum Streptophyta; class Magnoliopsida; order Caryophyllales; family Polygonaceae; genus Persicaria; species Persicaria tinctoria. Next base: position 74,383,704 of record JBANSL010000002.1, on the reverse strand, counting down.
ATTTGGTATTTTAGAAACCAATTATCCTTTGGGAAAAAAACTACTAAGCCCTCGAATAGTGAAATTCACACATTTCTAAATTTCACAAGAAATAACTGGCAGTCTGCCAAGACAGTAGAGGAGGGTAATTGTATCTCAGCGGGTGGTTGTCCGTTTAACCAAAAGAGGAGAGTAAGTAGGAAAAATATTAAATGGCGTAAACCGGAATGGGGAAGTGTGAAGTTAAATTTTGATGGAGCTTCCTCTGCAGATTGCATAGCCTCAACTGGTTTCATTATCGGAAACTGGGATGGAGATGTTGTTAAAATTGGGGCTAAAAGACTAGGGGTTGCTTCACCCCTATTGGCGGAAGCAATGGCGCTACGAGAAGGAATAGTGACCGCAAGAAATATCAATTGCGAGAAAATCGAGATAGAAGGGGACTCATCAATAATAATAGATCATCTTCGGTCAAAAGGGAAATGCCCATGGGAAATCGAATTACTTATGGGGATATTAAGTGGCTGCTCCGTGAATTTCGGAGCGTCTCCTTTTCCTTTGTGCCCCGCGAGGGTAACAGGGCGGCTGACAAGGTTGCACACCTTGACCGTCTTGTTAGCGGGTTTGCATTGGAGTCTAATTTAGATCTGCTTGATCTCATCCGTCGAGATGCTATCGGTTAGGTTCTTTACCAACCGAATTATTACCTTATCAAAAAAAAAAAAAAAAAACATAGACAAAGGTCCACCACAGCAATAAGGTTGATCGGAAACACATGAACGCCTATCAAAGGAGGAGCTCGGCCAAAATCACCTGTAGTCATCAAATTCGGTAGCCTTCTCGGCCATAAGGCAAAGAGTGCCCAAATATACTGTCCATACCAAAAACTAAAGCGAAAACGACAATAACATGTATTGAGAACATCAGAAGTCATTCATGTATGTACAAGCCTACAAGATATAAAAATTAACCTACACACCAACAAACCTCTTTCAATAACATTTTAGGGTCATGAAACAAGTCTGAATTATCACTTGTGCAATGATGATCTTTTTGTACAGCAATGAAGTAACACCGAAGAAGAGAGAAGGCACAACAACCAGATGCTACACTCTTGACTGACTAGGATGAGCCTGAGTGAGAGAGTAGAGGGTGGCTAAATGCAAATTCGAATGAAGGTTTAGCAGATGCTCACTGATAAAACTGGGACCAAGACAGATCACAATGAGAAGGGCTTCATATACACATCAAAAGGCTGGCATGCCGTTAACTGTGGCTCCTGTTATGGTGAGTAAAAACCAGTGAAATGTCAAGCGAAGTGAACATGGGAATGCTGAAAACATGAAATCATATGCACTGGTGTTATCAATTGACCTCGACACTTCATTATTCGTGAATCACAAAAACAAGTTGCTAACCTGGATGAGAGACACCTTTTTTATTAAAAAAAAACTGTAAACTTAGAACGGTTATCTGATTAAATGATATGGAAATTCCTCTCAGAAGGTTGGAGTCCCAACTTCTATTATTCAAACTATGGAAACTCACATATTGATTGTCCGTCTTTCCCCAAATTTAGGCTTGCCGAGTTTTATTAGCCTTGAAGTTTTCACCAAAGAGCCCCCTGCTGTTGATGGGTATGACCAAACCAAACTTCTTGATAGAACAACACGTCAGTTACTACTTACCACACATCTTTGTTTAGGCTCATAAATGGAATCCTTTCTAAAAACTTCTTCATAAATCTTTTAGATAACCTTTTCAAGCTAAGCATACTGCGCCCAGACTAAAATTATAACAAACATGAGTACATGACTATGTTTCTTCATTACCATCCATGGTTGTACCGTCTTTCTTGACAAGATATTTCCATCCTACGGAACCTAAAAGATTGATTATAGAAAGGGAAGGGTTACTAAACTATTTCTTGTTATTTGATTTAAATCTCAATCACTTTGCTTTATGACTTTGAGGAAGGGACCCCTCAAACTTGCACAATTGCTGATGCTTATTTATCATAGAACATTAGAAAAACCACTATGACAAAATCTAAAATTTCCCCATTTCTCAAAACCAATGCATAAGTACTGAACTCCTGGACCCCAATATAGCAAAACAAAAGTTTCAGCCACCTTGAATTCCCAGTTTAAAGTTTTATTTTCTCATGATAATATTACGAATTCCAGAAGACACTGAAGCACAGATTGTTCACTTCTGCAGTTGCTACCCCCACTATAAACCCCTTAAACAAAAATATATATTGTTTTATGTTGATATGTAAGTTGAGAAGGAACTGTCCATAAGCTTAATACAGCCTCAAGTTAGGATAAGGCTTGGAAACAAGAACACCATATATGTCTGGCTGTAGGAAAGGGAGGATGAATTGCAGTAACACAAGGCTGAAACTGATTTTGTCCAAGGAAAGGCCAGCTCAATTACTTAAAATGACAGATATGACATGCTAGGGTACCTAGCATCAAGGAATTTCAACCATCATCGAGAATCACCTAATTTAACCATGTAAATAGGTAAATAAAGTACCTGCTTCAGCCCACCGCTACCAAGGCTGCCTCCGCTAACAAGCATAGTAAGGAGAGATGTGACGGCACCACCTCCAAGGTCACTCCCGCTCCCAGTACTTCGAATAGCAGAACGCATGGAAGTTAGCATGCTTCCATAAGTAGCTGACTGACCACGCTCAACTGCCTGGATGAAACAGTATGTCATGGCACCTGTTGAAGTAACCTTTGATAGAGCCTGTTTACACAAATTAATATTCAGGAAAGCTGCCCTATTATTCATTGTGAGTAAATTCCATGGATAAAAGAGCAAGCTTATAAACCTACAGCAGTATCAGCAGAGGTTTGGTTATCATCACAGCCACTAAAGGAGATGACTTCTCCACCAGCAGATCCTTTCCATACACCAGATCGGGGGCGGTGATCCTCCCAAACATACTGACCACTCCTGTATCAAGAGACAAAATTGATAGTCTAAATAACAGAGATGAAATCAAATTCTTTGCCTGGATTTTTTGAATTGTGGTTGGTCATAATTTTGCAACCTATGACAGCAAAATAACAAACTGAACAAGTATAGGCATAAAAAATGCCCTGCAATTCAGAATTACATATTAAAAATTTTTATTTCCATCAACCACCGTATCAATCCATCATAGAGTTTATTGGATGCCTCTTTAGTGTTTATTTTGAAAGAATATGAGGCACAAGAAGCATCTATAATTATATAATGAGCATCCGAAAAGAGCATTCACGAGAAAGCCATCAAACCAAGTATGAAGATAAAATGCAATAATTAGCATGTTTCTTTAGGGTTATTTGAAATTTTTATCTAATTTATTACATTCAATGCCTGGATGTCCTATGATCATCAATCATCACCTATATAGACATCCTACAAGACTTTATTTGCTCAAGATTTTCCCAGTGATTCCCGGTGAATACTTAAACCATATTGAACCAAGCAATCAGATTATGTTCGGTACCCCATATTGATCACATTCTTATATCAAACCCAACTCACAAGTAACATGAAAAGTGCAGAAACTTGAACCTGTTCATCCTGCATAGAAAAGGCAGATCCAGAGCAGTTCCACTGTGACATGCATCTATAATTGCATGAAGCTTAACCCCTGCAGGAATAGGCCTAACCAAAGCTGCATTTATTTCATCATCAACAATCATCCCTTTTGTCTCAAAGTCCAAAGGACACAAGGTTTCATCATATCCATCAGCTTCATCGCCGCTATGACACCTCTGCTGTGAACCATGTCCAGAGTAGTGAAAAACTAAGGAGTCTCCGGGCTGACAGCCAGCTACAAGCCAATGCATTGCCATCCTCATGTTTTGTAATGTTGGAATCCTGTACGGATCCGTTTCTTCTTCTGCATCACAATGTAAAAGGAACAACTAAGATGCCAGCTTTCCTTGAATTTTAACCATACAGGGTGACAGCCGCCAGGTGATAACTAAAAAAACTGAAGTTCATCATAGGAATGTATCATACTTTTCTTAGAAGTTCAGCCTACAAAATTTCTGCATCCATGGAAACTACCTTATCAGTCACATAGAATATAATCAGCTAGGCACTGAATCACAAAAAGATAACCAAAACCTCCCCTGTTGAGATACAGTAATGCAAAACATTGTTGATCATCTAAAAATAAATAAAGAAGAAAAAGAAGGCCTAAGAAAACTATCCGAGAACACTTATCACGATTCAAGGAGGGGTAAAACTGGTACATCATGAACAATTCGAGTTAAAAGAGAGAATCACGAATCGCCTGATATTCTAGGGGTCAAAGTAGCAACCGCAAAGAAGCGAGAAATTGTCAGATGATCAAATCACCGAATGTACAACCCTAATTTTTAGTGACTTTCAAATTCAAATTTCGTCGTGCTTCGAAATCCCTGATCATGTAAATGCCAATAGCTGGGGCTAGAACATTGAAAATCGTAAATCAGCACCAAATCCTCACACAAATCCAAACGAATCACGTGGTTTCTAATCCAGAAAGATCCCTATTTGAAGGTCAACTAATCTTCACCAACACAAAAACAGAGCCCTAAAATTCACGGGAAACGGAATTCGATTCCAAAGGGGTTAGATTAGATAAGATTAGAGCGAACCGGTGAGCATAAGAATGTTGTCAGCGGGGAAATGAAACTTGTTGATCAACATGTGGCGCATACACTTGGCGTCGTTTAAACACCCCTTAAGCTCGTGCCTGGTGCGGCGATACGAGATCCCGCAGACCACCGCCTTCTTCCGACCTTGGGGCGGCGGCGGCGCGTAGCCGTAAGGAGAAGGAGCATGCGCGGGAGGAGGGGGAGCTTGACCGTAGGGGGCGACAGAGGCGGATGCGGATGCGGAAGGGGGAGCGGAGCGGGGATCGGCGATGCGGGTGATGGCGGAGCAGAGGGCGCAGCGGATGGAAGTGGCTCCCGGCGGCAGCTGCAACGGGGTGTTGCAGCCGGAGCAGTTGACCAGCATTAACATAGTTTGTTGTTGTTTGACGGTTTTGAGCTCCGGTTTTGGGATAATTTAAGCAAAGGAATAATGACCTAACCTGGCACAAAGGGGAAAACTAGAAGGAAAGAGAGAGGGAGGAAGATGAAAGATGAAAGATGAATGGGGAAAACGCGTAACGCAGAGGGATCCAAATTCCAATCCAACCACCTCGACCGGGAGGGAGGAAGGAAGGATTTGATTAACTCAACGCGGAAACCATGCACAAATCAACTTTTCTCTACTGCCAAACATGGTTTTTGTTCCATTAAATTGTACATTTTAACTGTTAAAATAACATAATTTATTAAATATTACTACCTCCGTTCGGAAAAAACTTGACACTTTACTATTCAGGCACGTTTTTTTAGGAGATAAAAACTATATAAAATATCTATTTTTTTAATAATTTTTTTTACACTATCGTAGTTATTATTAATAAGTACAAACTTATTTAAAAAAATTTATAAAAAAATGAATATTTTATATAGTTTTTATCGTTTTAAAAAAGCGTACATGAATAGTAAACGACAAGTTTTGCCGAACGGAGGGAGTAGAATAAAAGATAACATTAATTACCCCTATTCCATCTTTCCTAGTTCCTGACTTCCCTACATCAAAAAAAATATTTAATATTTATTTAGTCTTAAAAAAATTTATAAAAATTATATTTGGATTCCTAATATTTATAAATAAAATTTTATTTTAAAAAATCATATTTTATAATTTTTAAAAATTAAAAAGGTAATATTTTACAAAATACAATTATTAAAAAATTTAAAACATGATTTTTCAAAATAAAATTTTATAAATACATACAAATAGACATTAAGAACCCAAATATAATTTTTATAATTTTTTTAAGATTAAATAAATGTTAAAAAAATTAATTGGAGTAGGGAGAGGTGTAGAGAGGGTGGTAGAAGATCTCATTTGCCCCTATTGAGTTTTAGATCTGATCTCAAATTTTTACTTATAAAAAAATAGTTTCTATACATAATGTCAAAAGTTCAACTCACTATTTTTGTACTTTTTAAACTACATTAGATTAGCTTAATGACTTAAATCTATTAGATAAAAAATCTATAATATTTACTTGTTATAAAAATTATAACGGTTTCTTATATAATAGAATTATAAGTTTTTTTTATGTTACATCATAACTACAAATACTTTTTTTTTCTAAAAAAAATGTTTTTTTTTTAATATTTTAGGTTGGTTATGATTGTCATTATAAGACATATATTATTTATGTTTAATATTATTTGAGGAATATAAAGTGGAGTGCTTATATTAATGTCAAAACATTCAGCGACTAAAAATGAGAAACCCTCTCCGGTCTAAAGAACGCGCCTCACGCGCGGAGAAAAATCGTCTGTCTGCCTCCCACAAAACAAAGATTCTCCCATGGAAATCCATTCTTGAATCGATTGAGTGTGCCAAGCCAAGCCCGTACAATCTCTTATATACTAGTTTGTTCCATCTCTTCCTGGTTGGTGATGATGGCGCTCTTCACCTTCGGGTTTTGCGAAGCTCTGGGTGCGGTTAGGGTTTCGGACAATTTGGGGCTTTCTTCTGTGTTTAAGTCTATGGCTAATCCTATTGCCCGAAGTCGGTTATCTCCTGGGAGAAAAGGTTTGATTATTAATCTCTTTGAAGATCCATCTAATCGTCCGCCCCCTTGGCCACTCCGGCGTTATATGGCTCGCGGGCGTTGGGCTCCCTGGCCAATTTCTTTGGGCCGGTGGCCTTCCTCATCAATATGGAGAGGGTTTCTGGCTTACTGCGCGCGATTTTGTTTGGTTGATCATCTGATTGCTTCTCGGGTGAGTCTGCTCTCTTCTTCCCCAAATCTTCTATATATATCGCTCCTCTATTCAGAGCTTTGTGCACCAATTTGATTCACAACATCTCTTCTCTTCCTCTCCTCTCTTGATCATTCTCACTAACAAATCTCGCTTTGCTTTTGTGTTTCCCATGGCTCCTCCCGGAGTGGACAAAGACAAAAAAACCATTGGGAGTAGAAGATCCTACTCCTGTACTGTCTAAACACCCTAAAGAAATCAAATTGTCGGAGGGCAGTAAACTCACTAAGGCTCATTTGGGAGCTGATGAGGAAAAATCGGAGAAAAGAAAATCAGAGGCTGAGATTCCTAAGGGAATGGATTTGCTGGTGGGCACTAAAATCAATGAGGTACCGGTGGGTGCCAAGGAGGAGAAAATGGCAAGGCGGAAGTCTAAGGTTGAAAAACAGTTCAAGAGACGAACCTTTGATAGAGAGAGGCCGTTGTCTCTACAAATGTCGGAGGGCACTAAACTCACTGAGGAGCCCCCTCACTCTGACGATGATCATTTGGTGAAGCCGTGGTCCATGGATAAGGAAAAATTTAAGAGACCCACTATTAGCAAGGAGAAAATCTTTGCTTTGCAAGGCCAAATCCAGATGATCGTCTCTGGTCGGAACCAATATTCACTCGCTGCAACCATTATTGGCAACCCTATGAAAGCAAAGGATGTTCGGAAGCGAATTAGGTATGTTTGGAAATTTCTTTCGGCTAATATCTATCTCATTCCTATGGTGAATTATTAGTTTGATTTGAGATTTGACTTGGTTGAATATCGCAAGCTGGTTTATAGTTATGTCTCAAGTGTAATTTTCTTCTTGCCAGTTAAAGGTTGTCGAAAGCTCTTAGCCAAGTGTAACTTGCTTCTTGTTGATTTGTGGTTACTAAGCAAATTTGAATGCCTTCTATTCTTCATTAGATACCCAATTGCCCTGATCTTTATGATTTTGGGTCAAGTTGTCGAGGAACTTTTATTTTGCTGTTATGGTTTTGCTCAGTCTATGTGGTTTGTCATCTTAAGGAATGGAGGACAAACTTTGACTATAATTTTGAGGTGGTTCATTTTATAGGTAGGTTATACGGTGAATCATGCAGTGGTTTATGGTTAGTTATGACAAATTGGGGAAAGAAGTACCCCTTAGTTAACTACATAGTTGAAAGTCAAATCTCTTTCGACAAAAAAAAAAAAGGTGAATGCATATATGTATGATTGGATTTTGATCATACATATGGCCAGCTCCCTTGGTGTTAAAACCATGGTGAATCATAAAAAGATAGTAGTACTAAGCAACCCAAGTCCAACCGTTTTTGATAAGCAGAAGATTAGAGTAATCTCTTGTGTTTCTCATCCCTGCAAATGTGAATATCACTCAAAGGCTCAAAGCTTTGGAATGTCTACATTCACGTACTTAATGAGTAATCTTACTGACAAAATGAAATGGGCACAAAGTTTTTGTATGAAGAGCTTACCATGCTGCTTCATACAATTTATAGATATAAAATGAAAATTTATTTTTGGAATGTTAGGGGTTTAGGAAGACCTGATCTTTGGACAGATACCAAGACAGATAAAATTCCTCTTGAAAAAACTTGGTCCGAATGCGGATTCAACAAAGCTGTTTGGTCGGCCGGTAACGTCAAATCGGGTGGATTAGGAATAATGTGGAATGAAAACTACCTACTAAACGAAACAATCACAGTGTAAATTTATTTCCCAAGAATTATTGGTGTAAAATATTCACGTGTTAGCACCGATTTCGTTGGGATGATCTTCTTTGTATATGGACCTCCGAATGCGGAAGATAAAGATGCGTTCTGGATGGAGCTCACAAACATTATCTCAAAAGAAACTTTGTCGTGTATGGTAATCGGTGATCTAAACGAGATTGGTAACAATAATGAAAAAATGGGTGGAGTAATACATAACCATAATAGATTTCAAAGACTAAATGAGTTCAAAAATCAACGCGGTCTATTAGATATCTCGACGATAGGGAACACATTTACATGGAGGAAAAAGGTGGATGAAGTGGACAACATAAAGGAAAAACTTGATCGTGTGCTTGTGCAGCACCAATTCCTGGACTCATTTCCAGAGATCATGACCACAAACGGTGCCTTCTCGACCTCTGATCATTGTCCTATCACTACAACCCTCGATAGTCGAACACTGTTCAAGCCACCACCATTCAAATTTGAGAATATGTGGATCAAGATAAACGACTTCCGAAATGTTGTTAAACAAGCATGGCGGGCTGACTGCCACGGTTCTGCTATGTTTCGTTTAATAACTAAAACAAGGATTGTTAAACAAAATGCCAAGGAATGGAACAAATATACACTAGGAAATATTTTCAGACAAATACAAAATGTGGAAAAAGAGCTTATTGCATTAGAAGCTGTGAATTCTCTCAGTCAAGCGAACACTCATATAATAAGGGAAATGACACTCATTAGGAAAAAAGAGTCACTATTAAAATACCAAAAAAAGATTATTGGGGCCAACGAGCAAAATCCAAACATATCAAAATGACAGAGTGTAACTCAGCGTACTTTCATAGGATAGCTTCTGGGAGGAGAAATAGGAAATTATAATATGGCAAATCACAACTTCTGAAGGAACTCTGATTTTTGGTGAGGAAAATATCCGAAATGAAATCCGTTGGGACTTTGTGACTCGTTTCTCCAAAGAACAGATTAACAAGAGGTTATTAGATAAATAATTGGAGTTAATTCCGTCATCCATTACTGATGCGGAAAATTTCCGCCTTATCGAACAACCATCAAATGGGGAAATCAATAATGCAGTCTTTTCTTTAGGACAAAACAAATCGCCAGGACCAGATGGGATGACATCCGAATTCTACAAATCATATTGGGATATAGTTGGGATGGATGTTATTCGTGTTGTCAAAGCTTTCTTCCATTCAAGCAAGCTCCTCCGACAAACCAATCACACTATTGCCAAAATGTGACAATCCCACTAAAACGGACGATTATAGACCTATCAGTTTGTGCTCTACCATTTATAAAATAATCTCAAAAATTCTTACAGAAAGGTTGAAACTAGTGATTGGAAAATTAATCCATCTACTCCAAGGTGCGTTTGTGTCAGACAAGGCTATACAAGATAATGTGTTAATTGCACGTGAGATATTCCATTCATTCAAAACCCGGAAAGGCGCGGAGGGGTGGCTTGCTATTAAACTAGATATGGAGAAGGCATATGATCGTGTAGATTGGGAATTCACTTCGAGTGTTCTAAAGAAATTTGGTTTTCACAACAAATTCATTGAATTGATAATGGAATGTGTAACCACCGTATCCTTCTCGGTGTTAGTCAATAGTGGGCCTACTGATTTATTCTCAGCAAATAGAGGACTAAGACAAGGTGATCCGCTCTCCCCCTTTCTCTTTATTCTTGGGGCTGAGGTGCTTGCTAAAACTATCTGCTGAGGCTAATCAGAACAAATCCGGAATTGGTTTCTCGTTTGGACTATCTAGAGTTAAAATACATTTTCTATCATTTGCCGATGACATTATTATTTTCTCCAAAGGAAATATGGAGGCGCGTGACAAGGTCAAAAACATTTTGACTGAATACTGCTTGATCTCAGGCCAGAATATTAATTATGCAAAATCAGCGTTTCAATGCTCGCTTGGGATTGCTAGAAGCTGTTTCCCGAGTATAGGAAGGTCTTTAAATATAACCAATCAGACAAAATTAGACAAATATCTTGGATGTCCGATCATAAACGGCTGAGTCAACAATACCAAATTTGAAGAAACCATCGACAAAACAACGACACAACTTGCTAAACGGAAAGCGAACACTTGTCTCAACAAGGTCGGTCAATTCTAATCAACTCTAGCTTGGCGGCAAAACCACTATATACAATGCAAAGTTTCATGCTCCCGACATCAATGCATTCATATCTTGACAAGATAAATAGGACTTTCTTTTGGAATAAGGACTTACAATACAAACCGTTAATCAGTTGGGATAAAATTTGTAAGCCAAAAGAATCAGGGAGTTTGGGCCTAAGGAAAACAAAAGAAATGAATATCGCTTTACAAATGAAGCTATTATGGAAAATATTAGCGGAACCAGACAATATATGAGTCAAAATTATTACGTCAAAATATTTGAAAGACACTCATATTCTTAATTACCATGATAACGGGAACCCCTCGTGGAAGTGGTCACAACTAAGGAAACTAGTCATCCCTTTTAAAAAGGGTCTAAGCTGGTCGGTATGGAATGGAAAATCTATCAAGTTCTGGGAAGACAGTTGGGGGCCACCACATCCTTTATGGAAGCATTGTACTAACCCAACAAATCTAAATTTAAATACTAGAGTAAATGAATTCATAGTCAATAACTCCTAGTGTAGAGGAAAATTAAACCAAGTCCTTCCAGATGACATTGTGCAACAAATTTGTAAGATCACACTCACTATTAGTACCATTGAGGACATATTGTACTTGTGACCGGATAATAAAAGTTGGTTCACAACTTCTAGTGCTTAAAGATTAGCTACTAACGCCACCGAACTTGTAAAATACGATAATGCTTGGATTTGAAAAATTGATACCCCGCCTAAAATAAAAAAAAAAATTGTGGAAAATTTGCCATGACTGTTTACCTACTGCCGGACGACTGGAAAATAAGGGGCTATCAATCCCACCATACTGTGTCATGTGTAATCATCATCATGAAGATTTTGTGCACCTTTTCTTTGAATGTAAATATAGTTCATTCGTCAGAAGTCTAAAAAATGATGTTAAAATGATAATTGATAACGAGATTAGGTCCTCTAGAAACATCAAGATACTAATGTCAAATATTGGAGCCATATTAACACAAGATGAAAAGCAACATTTGGCTTTCCACTGGTGGACTAGAAATCTATTTATCTTCAAACAAGAGAAACTGCCAACTGAAGCAGGATTTAGCCAAAAAGTGGAAATGAATTGACAAAACTGGATTAAGGCATGCAAAGTACATAACGAATTAAACCATGATGAACAAAAAAGGAATAAAAGGACTGAAAGAGCTAGAAAAAGGAATAATAAGTCAAAATGGAAGAAACCACCATTTGGCTGGGTAAAATTAAATTTTGATGGCTCAGCTAGCCCAAATCGACAAAGCTCTACAAGTTTCATCATTCGCAACGACAGAGGAACAACAGTGACAGTAGGTGGGGGGGAAATTGGGAAACAAACGCCTTTAAGGGCAGAAGCCCTTGCCCTCAGAAGAGTAATTATAACTGCTAGACAATTGAACATCGACAAACTCATCATTGAAGGTGACTCGCTCATTATTATCAATTTTCTTAATAAAGGCATCAAATGCCCATGGGAAATTGAACTCGTCATGTCTGACATCTGTTCTCTCATCACTGGGATTAGCGAAGTTTTGTATTCACACATTCTTCGTTCTGGTAATTGCGTGGCTGATCGGGTTGCACACCTTGCCCACGTAATCAATAATCCCAATCTACATAGTGATTCTGGTCTCACTGACCTCATCCGCAAGTATGCCATCGGATAACGACTCCGTCGTATCCGAATTCTTACCAACTCAAAAAAAAAATTAATGTCAAAACATTGATAATCATAGGTTAGTTTGCTTTACAAAATAAATATTTATCATTATGATTAAATAAACGTTGTCAAAATTAAAGAATACATAATTCTATATTTCTATGCAAATTAAGTGGTCATAAATATTTTTCAAAATATTACAAAATAGTTTAAATTGTCATAAACATGATCAATTTTATTAGATATAGTAAAAGAATAAATATTGAACACACTAAATTATATTATTTAACTTAACTAATAAAGAATAAAATCAGTATACGGAAAATTGTAATGTAAAACTAATAACACGATAATATATAGAAGTCTAACAAATTAGAATAAGTAGTTGCATTAAAATTACTCTGAGTGGAATAGAATAGGATTATTAACTTAGTTAATTCTTATATAAATATATATCTAATTTTACCATCCTTAGTTTCTCTTTAGTGCTCACACTAAACAGAAGGTTAAAAATCATGTCGGTTGGTTCTTCCACAAGTGGTGTATCACAATTTCCAGAGGCGGAGCTAGAGGAGTCTTGGGGGGTCACGTGACCCCCTCATCCGACAAATTACCTATGACTATTCTTCTTGTCGGTAGCTTTACTTTGATATATAATATGTCCTAATTCTTCGACATCTGAGTAAAAAGTTACAAATGTTAATTTGAAAGTTATAGGTGCATTAATCACTTTAATTTTATTTCAATAGACTATAATACTTTTATATTTTACTTAAATTGACATTCATATGTTATAATTCATCTCGAGAGCTTCGAAATCATATGTTATATTACTTATTTTGAGAATTTAGTAAGAAGTTACGCACGTTTAAATTTTTTATATCTAGTTATAAATAGGGATGGAAATGGGTCGGGTGATGGGTGGATGCTCTACTTGTGTCACCCGACCCACCACCCAAAATCCTTCACCCTATCCGACCCATCACCCACCCAGGGCCGTTCCGTTAGGATTTGAGGCCTTGTGTAACTTACATGGTGAGACCTTTTTTTTTTTATAACTAATTCAAAGAAAAAAAATAATCCACCAAATCCACTAACATACCAAAGAGATGTTCTCGTAGATGTGAAGTTATTACAAAGAATCATTAACTAAAACTAAATTTTTACCAAAGATGTTTTCGTAGTTGTAAAGTCATTACAAAGAATCATTACAAAAGAGATGTTCTCGTAGATGTAAAAAGATGTTCCCAACCTAGTGATTTCTAAGGTAGAAAGGTTTAAAACAATAACAAAAAAATAATAATTATGATCATCTAAGAAATTAAAAAGTAAAAACTAACAAAAGAATATAGTTAAAATTTGAGATTACCTATTGAAATCGTTGAACTTAAAGAGACGATTGCAATGGTTGAATAAGTTGAATTGATTTGACCTATATTAGAGTTTCTTTTCTTTTCTCTATGTATTCTTTGTGATTGTGAATTCTAACGGCAAAAAAGGAAGGAAATAAAATTCGAACATCGAACACTAGTGTAATTTTGTCGGGAAATAAGAATTGGAATGGGCTGGGCCTAAAAAAGGGAATGGGGTGCTCCTTTAATTACTGTTTTTAGAAAATTTTAGGGAAATAAGAATTGGAATGGGTTGGGCCTAAAAAAAGGGAATGGGCTGCTCCCTTTAATTACTGTTTTTAGAAGAAAAAAATCCAGCTTTGCTGCGGTAGAGATTCGAACTCCCAACCTTCCTATTACCAGCGGCGTCCCTCTACCATCTCCTCTACCGTGCCAACCTGTTACATTATGCAATTTATATATACATATATATTATAATACCTACACGAGGGCCACAAAATTTCGAGGCCCTGTGCGATTGCACTACTCGCACAGCCCATGGACCGGCCCTGCACCCACCAAATATTTCACCCACTAAGTGACCGATCAGATGATAATTCGGGTGAAATACAAGACTTCAAATTTATAAAATTTTTTTATTGAAAAACATACGTCGAACACATCGACGAATAAACATTCATTATGAGCCATTGCATTTACGTTTCCATTTTAAATAAGAGCCAATTCATTGCCTATCTTCAAATAAAAATTGCATAACTTACTTTATGAAAAGATATTTCCATTTTAATTGTTTGATAGGTATCTTGAATTAGGGTATGAGTTACATTTTTAATTTCAGATACAAAATATAAGTATATAATATAAGTCGGGTGACGGGTTGGGTGACATATCAGGTGATGGGTCGGGTGACGGTCGGGGAATGTCTTCACTTGAATCCGACCCGACCCATCACTCGTTCACCCATCACCCATTTAATATTCGCTTTATTTCGGATTTTCACCCACTTTTTCGGGTTGGGTGAGACAGATATCCGTCGGGTGCGGGTGAAATTGTCATCCCTAATTATAAATTATTACATGTTAAGAATACACTGTTTATTTGTTGCGTTTTATATCCTTATTTTCGTTTTATATCTTTCATCTTTGCAGTAGTTTGTAATTATATCATTTGACGCTAGTTTGTACTATGTGGCCACGGGTCGACGGGTTCGACCCACCGGGTCAAGGGTTGGGGAGGGGTGACTCGAACCGTAACCCGGGAATCCCATGAGTTGGCGGGTTCGAGTCACCCGGCGGGTCCAAGGGTCTACGGGTCGACGCGGCGGGTACCCGATGGTTGGTGCCCGGGTTGAACAGGTTTGCGCCTTTTCGGGATTGTCGAGCCTGATGTTTTGACGTTAAGACGTTTTGAAAATACTGTTTTGTGTTTGTCGTGTACGTATAATTTATATATGAGTTGGGAGAAAAAAAATAAGGGCTTGAATTGGTTTCCCGATTGCTTATGTATTCTCCCGGGGTTGAGGAATCAAAGCTCAAGTAGTTCTTTTACATGTATCTGTCTGAACCTCACTTACCTATTCTGCTTGATCGTCAGAGCCTCCACCTCCTGATCCATAAGTGACCGCGTCGTCGATGGACCGAGCTCCCAACGGACTCTGTATCCACTCCGTCATCGTCCTCAGATTCAGTCCTCAAGATGTTCTTCTGCATCCGCATATCCTCCCTCTTCCAATCTGCAAGGCAAACTTGGGCTTCAAGGTTCTCGGGAAGCAATCTTGATCTTTTCTCTGCCAGAATCTGGCCTCCGCGACTGAAAAGTTGTTCGACGGCAACGGAGGAGCAAGGGGGCCCAACGACTATATTTTTTTTAAAAAAATTGTCCTACGGATGGGCCCCACATGCAACGGCTTCTCGGGTCTACGACCTGTTGGGTCACGGGTCAACTCGTGACCTGTGACCAGGTCTAGTTTGTACTATCAAACACGTTGTGTGTTTTACGACTTATTTCTCGATCTTATTGTTAGATAGAATATATCTATATCCCCAATTACCCATTTATAATTAGGGTTAACTATCTTGCACTCCTATATATATTCTAATGATAGCGAAGGCAACCCCAACGAGGATTATTCACTCTGAGATGGTATCCGAGCATCTAGGGTTTCATCTAAATTAACCCTAATTTTTTTTTTCCGATCCCTCCCCGCCTAATCTCCTACCTACTGTTGTCACCGGACTTCCCCCACCCACCGGTCAGATCTCACCGGTCATCCTCACTCGCCTGTGTGTGATCCGACTTTGTACCATAACCTTGCTGGTGCTTTACAGTACTTGACATTTACTCGTCCTGATATTAGCTATGTTGTTCAACAAGTCTGTCTATTCATGTATGCCCCCAGAGAGTCTCACTTTGCTGCTCTTAAGCGCATTATCAGGTATGTTCAGGGTAC
This sequence comes from Persicaria tinctoria, assembly GCA_037127255.1. Lineage (NCBI taxonomy): Eukaryota > Viridiplantae > Streptophyta > Magnoliopsida > Caryophyllales > Polygonaceae > Persicaria > Persicaria tinctoria. Next base: position 74,367,505 of record JBANSL010000002.1, on the reverse strand, counting down.
TACTTCTCTTGGCATCACTATTACCACATCAGCTTCACCTCTCTCCATGGTTGCTTACACGGATGCTGATTGGGCTGGTTGTCCGGACACCAGATGGTCTACGTACGTCAGGATATTGTGTGTTCCTCAACGACTCTCTCATCTCTTGGTCTTCTAAGCGCCAACATGTGGTTTCTCGGTCTAGTGCTGAAGCGGAATATCGCGGTGTTGCCAATGTTGTCGCTGAGTGTGCCGGGCTTCGCAACCTATTGCTTGAGCTCCACTGCCCGCTCAGTCAAGCGTCTATTGTGTATACAGACAATGTCAGCGCTACTTACCTTGCTCACAACATGGTTCACCATCAGCGAATCAAGCATGTGGAGATTGACATCCACTTTGTTTGTGAGAAGGTCGCTATGGGACATGTGCGTGTCCTACATGTCCCCTCCTGTTGTAGGAGGAAATCAAGTTCAAAATATCAAATATAATTCAAACCAGATTCGTGCCCCAGCAAATAATTACAAGACTCTCTCCCTTTGCAGTAGTGGGAAGTCAGGATCGATCCACGAGGAAGCGTGTCAGTGGATCTTAGGTAGCTATAAATCTCACAGACAGAATAGCAGAAAGACAGAAAGAAAGAAACAAAGACAGAAATAACAAAGCAAAACAGAAACGAAAGCAAAGACACAGAACTGGTCGATATTGACTAAGACCTACTCGATATCGACTAAACACAGCGACGACAGAAACGCAAAAATCACAGCAAAAACTCGATCTCGCCTAACCCTACTCGATCTCGACCAACAGCCAACTCGAGATCGACAACAAAACAGAAACTTGTAAACGCAACACATAATTCAGATTTCTGATAAAATAAATCAATATATCAAAGACTTCCAAAGCCAGGGTATCAACGCCACAACGATAACCATGCAAAGTAACACATAAAGGTATAAAAGATCATGCTTTCCATCAAATAACTTTCGTTATTAACAAATAGGCATATAGAGGCTTTCGCATAAACCCTAATTGTTACTAACCCTTTTTCACATAATTAATCCAAGTTGCATTAAGATCACTTTCACTTCAATAATACAAACAAGGATCACCTTTAACTCTCGCAAAATAATCATGCTCATAGGGATAGAAGAAGAATCGCATAAAAAGATTGTACCTTCACCGCATCACCTTACATGGCCACCGTCGGGCTCACCCCAGCCCCAGAAGTGGGTGGACTACTCGCTCTTCATCGCAATAGCAGACATCTTTGATGAAAAAGAACTAACTTGCATTAAATAAACCAAACTTACAATCTCTTCTCCTTCTCTCTCTATGTGACTAATTGTCTCTGGCTGAAATTGAATGATGAAAAATCAGCCCCTAGGGCTTTATTTATAGTGCTCAAACCTCGCTAATCAAGGAATTAAATCAAAAAGGGAAATTCTATCTAAAATAGGTAAATCTTCCATGTGTTGATAGGTCTTGATAGATGTTGATAGATGTCGGCCAAACTCGGATTCCTTCGGCCCCAAGAACTCCCAATCCGCGTAGGACAACAAAAACGCGTTACGCGGCTTCTGGAAGGTTTCCTCGATCTCAACCAAGTTTACTCGAGATCGAGTAACTCTGGCGTCGACTACGGCTTGGCTAGGCGTCTCGAGTTGCTGCTGCTCGATCAAGCTCGGACAGTCGCTGATGGGCTCCTTGATATCGACAAGTTTAGTCGATATCGAGTAGACTCGCTCCATCGACTTGGTGGCCTAGGCATGTCGAGTAGCTTCTCCTCGGTACTGATTCGGACGGGCATTGTGGTGGTTGTCGATATCGAGTAATATACTCGATATCGAGTAGATTGGTGCTCGGCGTCTTCAGTCCTCAGCTTCTCGACATGGTGTGGCTCCTCGACTCAGGGCATGGCTTCAAGGTTTTGTCGATCTCGACTAGTTTACTCGAGATCGAGTAAGGCTCCGGAGTTGGGTTGATCTGGCTCTCAGTTTCTCGATCAGCTTCTAGTGTACTAGGCCTGCTCGGACATCTTTGTCGATATCGAGTAAAGGAACTCGATATCGAGTAACTCTGTATTCCACCTTGATTCGTCCTGGTTCTGTAATCCTTTGACCTTGGACTTCTGTAGTTGATTTCCGAGCTTTTTCAACCTTTCTTAGAACTGCTGTAAATTGCCTCGAATTCTGCGATTTTAAACAGAAATTGGTGTAGATTCCATAATTTGGCAAATAAACATAAACTTCATAGATTATGTACTATTCTAGCCCAAATGCATGAAATGTATGCAGAAAACGATATAAAAGTTACTGTAATACATGGCAGATTCAGCTCACAACACCTCCTCGTACCAGTATGCAGACATATTCACCAAGGGATTGCCTCGCCATTTATTTCTTGATTTTAAATCCAGTCTCACTATTCGCTACCCTCCTGTTTCGGATGAGGGGGTTTGTTAGATAGAATATATGTATAGGCTCAATCACCTATTTGTAATTAGGGTTAACTATCTTGTACTCCTATATATATTATAATGACAATGAAGGCAACCCCAACGGGAATTATTCGCTTTGAGACTTGTTATGTATTATTATGGTGACTCCCCGCTCAAAAGTTTCTAGCTCCGTCCCTTGAGCTTTCCATGGTTTCTGAAACAGTAACAACCCACATCTCTAAACGTTTTGTCTATATACACCGCAAATCCCCACGACCTTAAAGACGTGCAAGGGGGTTTACATCCACCCGAGCCCAGATGTGCAAGCACGTTTTTTTTTTTAAAAAAAGGTGCTTGCACGTCCTCAGGGACGTGCAAGTCCGTCTACTAAATCCGAAGCGGACGTGCCTCTTCGCCTTCGTCTTCGCCAGAGAGAAATCGAGAGAGAGATCGCCGGAGTGAGAGAGAAAGAGAAAGAGATCGAGAGAGAGAGAGAGAGAAACACAGAGAGATGGAGCCGGAGAGAGAGGTGATGGTGGAGCTGGCGGTGCTGGCGGATACGGCGGAGGTGGTGGAGCCGGTGGCTGAGGAGGGTGGTGGTGGGGGTGGAGCACTGGGGGAGGGGGTGGCGGTGGAGCCGGTGGCCGGGGGTGGTGGTGGGGCGGCGCCCATGGAGGTTGAGGAGGGTGGTGGTGGTGGTGGTGGAGCAGCAGAGGCGACCGCGTCCGGTGGTGGTGGTGGTGATGGCGGCGGAGTGGCGGAGGCGGACCTATTACCGCCGCGGAAGCGGCGGACTATGGAGGTTTCGCCGGTCCCGACCCCACCGGTATGTTCTTTGATTTATTTATTTTGTTTGATTTATTTTTATAGTTTTATAATATAGTTTAGATTTTAATATAGTATTATAATATAATTTGATAGATTATAATTAGTTTTAGTATATAGTTTGATAGATACTATATGATTTGATAGATTATATAGTTTTAGTATATAGTTTGATAGATACTATATAGTTTGTATATTTTGATAGTTTTCATGGAAAAACAATAAAAACGATTAATATATATTACAAGACATTAAAATAAATTAAAATAAAAACATTAAAATATATTAAACTACATAGAAATAAATTCTAATTGAAAGACAATAAAAACATTAAAATATATTAAAATACATAGAAATAAATTAAAATTGAAAGAAAATAAAAACATTAAAATATAATAAAATACATAGAAATAAATTTAAATTGAAAGAAAAATAAAATAAAATATAATAAATTATAATAAAATACATAGAAATAAATTTCAATTGAAAGAAAATAAAAATATTAAAAGACCTTAACAGATATTAAAATACATTAAAAGATATTAAAATATATTAAAAAACATTATAACATATTAAAATACATAAAAATAGTTAACTGGATAAAATAAAAAATCTTAAAAGTAACAGGTTCTCAACATTTCATAATAATAGGCAGGGAGGCTCATGAGGAAGGATGGTACCCTCCGGCCTGTTACATTCGCCGACCGGGCAGCGGTCAGCCAGATACCAGAGGAGACGGTACCCGACATTCCGACAGCCACAATCAACGATCTGATTGACTGCTTGCATCCGCAGAGCGGTACCAGCAGTCGATGGGGACACCCCGGCCTACGAGCACGGCAGCTTCTGGAAGGGTCTGCCAGCTTGGGATCCTTCTGGCGATGCGATGATGGGGTTGCAGCCTTCTTTAGAGACCGCTGATGTTTTGAGTAGCTGCATTACCGACGTAGTCGTTGGGCGACGGGCCGACATGGGTAGACCGCCTACTCGTGTTCCACCCACCATCCCGGAGGCATCTACTTCAGCCGTTCCGGAGACTGCTACTTCAGCCGTGCCGGAGGCTTCTACTTCATGCGTGCCAAAGGCTTCTACATCCGGCACCCATGAGGCCGAGCCTTCGACCTCCCCCACACCAGCGGCGATCTCCTTGGTCTCTGCAGATGATGTGATCCCTGACGTTGTTGAGGAGGCTGACGACGGTCAGGAGGGGCAGGCTGAGGGCCCACAGGTAGAGCCCGAACCCATCCCTGCGCAGGCTGCCGCATCGGCTGTGCAGGTTGACCCTTTATTTCCACCGGGAGAGCTGCTTGTGTCTTATAGGCATCACCGCGCGTATCAAGTGTAGAGATATCCTACTGTGGAGCTGCCGCTGCTGAAGTTCCACCACCGGGCGACTCACCTGCAGCCTTTCGAGCGCTACATATTTGAGGGCCCGGGGACCTGGGTGTAGGATCTGATCCCATCCGACATCCCGCAGTCGAGGTCCCTCCACTGGGAGTGTGTCTACGAGTTTACCTGCACAACCTTCGTGGAGCATTGGCACCTGGAGACCAGCTCCTTTCACTTTCCATGGGGCGAGATGACCATCACGCTCCACGATGTTGCCTGCTTCATGGGACTTCCGATGGATGGCCTCCCTTGTACGTCACATCTGCCCGCGGCCCTCTAGTGACTTGGTTGACTGCCTTGTGGAAGCAGAGACACGGGCCGCTCGTCGACCCCGCCCCTGCCGATGATCCAGAGGTCGTGGCTGATCTTGAGCAGATTCGGCTGCGCATGCATGTGGGAGGGGGGCAGCCCCAGGATGACCCTGCACAACGTCAGTTTCTGCACAGAGGGTACATAACCATCGCTCTCCCCGCGACTCTGTTTGTGGACAAGTCGCAGAGCCGGATCCCATGGAGGATATTCGGCCTTATTTGGGACATCCCGCGTACGGCCACCCTTGCATGGGCTGCAGGTGCCCTCGCATGTCTGTACATGGGCCTAGGCGAGGCTACCCGCGCAGGTGCGAAGGGTATAGACAGCTGCACACCGATCCTACAGGTACGAGACCGTTGAATTAGAGTTTTAGTTTACAAATATTTATATTATATGCTAACGACATACTTTTTTGTGTGAAGGCTTGGATATGGGCGTACTTCCCTCGCTTCCGAGGTGATTTCTCCAGCGATCCGGCTAGGAAGGATGACCCTCGCTTCTACACGAAATTCATCGGTCTGAAGGCGCCACAACGCATGAAGGACGTCGCGAAGCTGAAGAAGGTGCAGGAGCTGCGGGACGAGGTGGACCGTCTTACCGTCATCGATGTATGTATTCAAGACTCTATCTATATGACTTATATTTCTTAACGGTGAATTACGCCTGATTTTTTTAATTATAGGTCGAGTGGATGCCCTTTGGGCATGATCTGGACTTCGACGGCCAGTACCGTCAGTCCACCTATCGGGGCACCATCACCTTCTGTGGGGAGGAGGAGCCGTATATGCCCGATAGGTACCTCCGGCAGTTCGGACGGGTCCAGGGGATCCCGCAGCCCGTCATCGCGCCGGATCAGGTCTCCCGCGACACCACCCTGAAGAACGCGAGGTACATGGCCGTGTTTGCCCAGAGCCACAACAAGTGGCAGGACCTGTAGGACGAGGGTCGCTTCTATAGGCTGGCCGAGCACAAACGCACCAGCAAGGATTGCCAGGCCGGTGTCACTGCAGATTACCTGCCTTGGTACGCGTCGCAGAGCCGGCCGTACGTGATACCGACCACACCACCCCATCCGGACCCGCCTGTGCCCGTCCACCAGGTCGGCTTGGATCCATGGGTGGACCTCCCTCAGCCTCCAGCCATCCCTCCGGCATTGGCGGATCGCTTGCATGAGTTAGAGGGCTATTGGAGGGCCCTGTCTACCGACCCTCGCCTTGAGGAGCTATTAGGCGAGATGACGGGTATTCTGCATGAGGTTGTCAGCAACCCACCTGGACATTAATGTATATTTATCTTTATATTATACTTTTATGTTACGGAGTTTGTATCTATCAGTATATTTATATCTCGAGTAGTCTTCTCTCATTTCTTCCGAGTCATATTAAACGTAAACATCAAGACCGAAAACGAAAACGAAAACGTTAATCCCTTCTGGGGTCGAAACAAAGTTGATCCCTTCATGCTCGGTCATATTGAGACGGTGAGGGACACTGTTGGAGATGGTCATTGTGGCTACCATGCTTTGGCGGCTTTGACATCACCGATCGGCGAGACTGCTTTCCCGGAACTCAAAACGTTACTATGCAATCACTTGGAGGATCACGCCGATCTGTACACCGATTGTTATACGGGAGGGTACCAATTCCAGCAGTTCGTCAACTAGCATAGATGGGCGGGAGCTATGCATGGAGATAGGAGACAATGGATAGAGCTACCCATTATGGGTTTAGTATTTGCAATGGTATATCAGATTCCTCTCGTTGTCCTAGCTTGGCATCATCCGTTCACATGTCTCCCCATGACCTCGCCGACACCTGCTAACAACCCTCAATCAGCAACCGTTGGTGTAGCCTGCATCGGAAACCAAGACCATTTTGCCGCGGTACGACTTCAAACGTCTTTTTTTATTACCTATTCTTGATTTTCATCATCCGTTCACACGTCTTTTTTTATTACCTATTCTTGCTTTTCTAATTTTCCGTTCTCATAGATCTGGTTGCGTCCTAACGCTCCTATTCCGCCGCCTCCGCCAGAATGGGTCACACATCATCATCCGAGCGTCGAAGGATGGGATGCTCTGTTTCAAGCTCAGTTTGAGAGATTTCGAGCCTTGCGTGTCGAGTCCGGCCGCCCTTTACTATTTTCCTAGATTTTATTCAACAAGTTTATTAAAATTATGAATGTAAACCTTTTTTTCCGTTCCTTGTAACGTTATTCGCATATTATCCGAATGAAAACCTTAACAATTATTGTTTTCTATTTAATTTGACCCTAAATCCTTCAACTCCACTAGCTAAACACTTCAATTTTATCAATTAACTTTACAAAACCCTCGGAAAAAACCTAAACCCTATACCCTAAACCCTAAACCCCAAACGCAAAACCCTAACTAGGGTTTGCACGTCCTTAACAACGTGCAAGTATTGCACGTCCTCAACAACGTGCAAGTATTGCACGTCCTTAAGGACGTTTAAGAACGTTGTTAAGGACCACTACTAGAAAAAGCGGCCCTTTTTGACGTTTTTTATGACCATTTTCGATGTTTTAAACTGTCAGCAAAAACTCTCTCGACGTTTCCAAAAAGCGTCGCTAATGTCAAAGCCACAAATGGCCGACGTTTTTAAACGTCGAAATCTTCGACGTTATAAAACGCCAATGATCATGTTGGCGACGTTTTCCTTTTTCACCTCCCCCGATATTTAACCATTACGTCCCGCCTTTTTGTTGACGTATAAAAAGGTCGAGAAAGTTTGTGACATATTAAATCGTCGAGAATGTTTTGTTTGCTGCCAAATCATAAAACTTTTAGTGACATATTAAAACGTCGAGAATATATCTTGACATTTAAAAACGTCAAAAATATTATCGTTGCCGCCAAATTTCAAAAATATTAAGACGTATAAAAACGTCAAGATAGATTAGCCTTTTCTAACAATATCACTCGGTAAAAAAAAACACATCAACAGTGATGTTGCCTACAAGCAGAATAGAATGTAAAATATGTTTTTCATTCATTCCAACCAACAAAGTAAAAAACAAGCATGATTCTCAATATTGTGTATTTAAATCAAAACACAAATGTACTGGAGAATATCTAATAACCATACTAAAAGTAGGTCAACATAATTCACAATATTGCTAACTGGTGTATACACCAATTCATCCAAAAACATTAAACTAAGCTTGTACGATTTGATGTCTCACAAAATCAAAATGAACTAGTTATAAATCCATCTACTTGGGCGAGCTTGAGAGGTGGAAATTGTCCATTCCATTACGAACGCTATCACCGGTCGATGCAGAAGCAACCTAAACAAATAAAAGGCCAAAAAGTTTACATCAGCAAGAGCAAAGATTCATCTCTAAAACCAGTAAACAATAGGGGCTGACCATAACTTTCAAAGATCAAATCATTTCCCAACTCACTACATCAAGTTTGATATTGTTAAATAGAACTTGGACTAAAAAAGACATATGCAACAACTCACATCCAAAAGCATCAAATATAGAACTTAAACCGACTGCTTCTTATAAGAAAGAAAAGAAATTAAAGACATGGAGGCCATCTCGGGATATATCTCCAGTTAATACATAATCAGTCCGTAAAGGTGAATAAAAGAACCAATAATAGTGATGTAATTCACATCAAGGGAGTGAAATAATTCATGTAAACAAGCAAGCTTCAACCTCCAAAAAGGGTGATCCAAATGGTAAACAAGCAAGAAAGTAATTTAAACAAGCAAGCTTCAACCTCCAACAATTCATCTAAACAAGCAAGCTCACACCTCCAAGATAGAGTAATCCAAAGCCGACATGTCTTTTAGGATGCTCTTCCGCATAAATCAGCTTATCAAATACTTCATTCTCAATCTCGGTGCGAGACTTTGAAGGTGAGGACTATAAGCATTCACCCAAGCTTTAGTAATGACTAATAAATGTTGCTCAATAGGAAAACCATGCTCAAAATTAAGGGACTTCAAAACACTTGATTCCATGCTCACAAGCTTCAAGATTCCACAAACATAACTAACTCACCAATACATAAGTCAAATATAAATATAATCCAAACCAGGGAGAAATGTAGCAAGGAGAGAGATCTCACCTCCTCCTTGGTATAGTCATAGCCTCAAGAACACTATAAGCAAACTTTATGAGATAGAATATATTTTACAATAATGTTTCATCATTTTCCAAAATATATTTTACACCTATTATTATCATACAAATATGCAAACTTTATGAGATAGAATAGTGTAAAGTATATGAAGGAACACTATAAGCACATATTTCAAAGAAAAGATCTAAAAATAGAAGTTTACCTTAGCATCAGGGTGGAACAACAACAAGTTGAAATTCGGAGCCACTCTCACTATAGAGACAAGCTTCCTGATGTTAAGTATAAGAGGTATAAAGATTATGGATAAGCACATTGCTGTTTTACATTTCTCTAAATTATGTTCACACACAAAATAAGCTATAATTGATAGAAATATTTTTTAAGAAAAGAAAGAAGGAAAATAATTGAGAGGAGTGTTGACTAAAATGTTCGAACTTATAGCTACATAGCAAAAGACCACCTTCTTTCCATTTAGTCTGAAGCTCAAGAAGCTCTTAGCAAAAGACCACCTACAAGCAACATATATAGAATTTGGATCCATGAGATGTCAAAATTAAAGAGGTGCTTTCATCAAAAAAAAAAAAGGAGTGCAAGATTTAGAATTTCATATTTTACCTATTTCCATTTAGTCTGAAGCTCAAGAAGCTTTGACAATAAGTTACACTCTTCTCGAAAAGAAATGATAAGTTACACTCTTCACAATCAGACATAAAATGCTCAATAGAAAATTCTAAGTTAGTGCATGGTTTTCTTGTTTTCGTTTAGGTAATCAGCAAGGGTTAGATTGTTCATGTGATTGTTGCTTCTATTTACATTAATCATGATATCGTTCAACATACTAATATGGCCAATGATTTTGAAGTTGATTTCAAGACAAAGACAAGAGAACAAGACAGTAAACCCATTCAAAAGGCAGAGCCAAGTTTCAGAATTGAAAGCAACCTGCCTACTCATCAAATACATATCATTTTCATATTTAAAAGTGGGAGTTCGTAGATGAGACCCGGTCATGGTGAGCACAGAAAGGACGACGCAACAACAACCACCCTACCCCATATCAAAGTGGAGATTACAAACAGGGATCGCCTCCATCTGTTTCCACATCTGAACTTGAGAATCCCACAAATTCTAGATTTGAATACCCTTTGAACTTGTGGTCCTTCTCCACCCGTCAGGATTGTTTCCATTTCCATCCGTTCGGCCCTCTACTGGCTTCTTCCAATGCTTGCTTTGCCCTCTTCTATTATGGTTTCTCCGGGTCTGAATCTCAAGTTTTCGTTCTCCTTTCTTCCTTTCAATTCCTTTCTCAGCCTTCCTCGTCGTCGGCGGATGCACTGGGCTCGACCAATCCTTGACACAATCTTCATCCTTACTTTCGTCCAATCGTTTCCTTTCCCCCTTTTTGCCGGATTGAGATACAAACTTAGATTCTTAGTGCAGAATACACTAATCTTGCCTCTAGATTTATTGGATTTGCAGCTGGTGTTGCTTGGATCTTTTAATTTTGTGGGATTTGAGGTCTGATTTCGTGCGGCGGTGTCGAGATCGCTTTCTAGGGTTTGAGGGGTTTTCGCTGGTTGCATTTTTTCTTTTTATTTGTCTGTCTGCGGAGAGAGATGCGTTAAAAAAAAGGCTCGCCAATTTTCGACGCTTAAAAACGTCAAGAATGGTTAAAGTGAAAACACACCCTAAAAATTGTCCGACGTTTTTCAAAAACGTCGAAGACAAAACGTAAAAAATGGCCGTGTTTTCTAGTAGTGGACGTGCAAGTCTTTGCTAGTGGACGTGCAAGCACGTCCTTAAGAACTTGCAAATTCTTAATCCGGATTTGCGGTGTATATCTAATATAATACAAAAGCAGATGTAACTGCTGCCACGTGGCGCCCTCACGTTTAAAACGCCACGTGTCGTTCTAATACTTATGCCACATCCCCATGTACTTAACCATTCAATTGATCCATAATTTTATTTAACCATCTTTCATTTCATTATACAAAAATCGAATATAATTATCATTTTTCATTAAAACAAAATCAATTACTCAAATATTTCATTTGAATTAGAAATAACAATTCAGTCCACTTTTAATCCTTTTATCATCAATGCCTGAAATTCTTCTTGCATCCTTTCTTCTGTCAGCCACTTCTTGCAACCTTTCTCCTAGCAGTCACAACTGCTAAAGTGATTTCTTAATAATTTGTATGAATTATTTTTTTTGCACCATTTCTTCTTGCTGGATGCTTATCTTATGAATCTAATGAATCTAGCTCGCTCCATGCTCAGGCATCAGCATTCACACAGTTCTTCTGGCTGCTGAATTTCATCATCATCCTAAACCAAAGATTATGCATATATTCGGTAACCCAACCAAGAACAAGCATAACTTGAAACAAATAATATGTGCAAAAACAAAACATCACTCTTACATTTGCATCTTCGGTTGGGCTGGCCTCCAACTCTTTCAAGGCCTTCTCATACTTTGCCTTGAGCTCTACAACCTTATCAACATAGGGTTTCTTCTCCTGAAACCATTTCGGAAAATTGAGGTCACAAAATTGAAACTTATTTCTTCAAACACATTGAGATCGATCAAATTGGAAATGAAACCCACTTCATTAGACATGGATCTCCACTTCTCGCCACAAACCTTGTCGGCCTGTAAACCCGCAGAGGTTATTAAAACTAACACCAAAATGGACGAAAGGCAGATTAAGATGAAGCTCGAGATTTAGAAGGGCAAGCAATGTTTGATGTACTCAACACAGATGTGCATGCCTATATCTAATTACAAATCTGGATGAGCGTAACAATCACTAACAATCACAGATTGCATATCCTAAAGCTAATTAAACAAATAATTATTGAAGGAAAAAAAATCAATCTTAAGTAAATCCAAATCTAACTCATTAAAATAAATTGGAAAAAACACTCAGAAATTAATATGCTTATCCCTTAATTAGTTGGATTCGGTTGCTTACCTTTTTTGAGGGGAATTGCTGATAAAATTTAAAATAAAAAAGATTGTAATCTACAACCAACGCAATTGATTTTACCCGTGAACTGGATTGGTTGTCTCTTAAAATCCAATATTTACTGAAGTTTATCTATTCCTCAATAATAATTACTGGATTATTGGTTAGATAATCCAGAAAAATCATAAAATCATAAATTCGGTTGCTTACCTTTTTGAGGAAAAAAATCAGAAATTCGGTTACGGCTGGATTATTCACTCTGAATTTAGAAAATTGGTTAAAATCCAATATTTATCTAATATTTTCAGGGATTTTTTACTGCGGGATTATTCGAATTTATTCATCTCTATATATTGATAATGAAAGATACAATTAAATCACCCTATTTTCATCCATCTTCAACGGGTTACATACTGTCATACTCTGCTTATCCCTGCTTCAATTCATTATCTACTTCTCTCTCAACCCACTTTTACTTATTATGCTTTACATTTATGTGTTTCAAGATTGCTGCCAATTCTCCTTCTTGCACCCTCTCGGTATCCCCTTAAGTCCATATTGTGTCCATGTTTGACAACATTATCTTCAAAAATAGGCAAGAAATTATTTCAAAAGACTTCATATGTGTTCGTATTGTGATGTTATCATTTGTACCTTATGGGATGGATATGCCGAGCAATACACCCCTTACATTGATGTCCTATTGGATGATATGAGAGGATGTAATTATTTATGTTATTTTTAAATAATTTCATTAAATATAAAGCCGGTTTAATTTTTTAATTATTTATTATTTTCCCTATTATAGATGAAAACCAACTAGCCAACAATGTGAAGGGAAGCACACATGTTTCCATCGATGATCTAGGTATTAAAGAGATAACTGATTTTAAATCCAGGTTTGTATACTTTATTTTTACTTCATCCTCATTAACTTGCTATTAAAGAGATAAATCCAAAATTTTTAAATCCAGGTTTGTATACTTTATTTTTACTTCATCTTCATTAACTTACTACAGTATTAAAGAGATGAATCAAAAATTTTTTACATCACTATATATTTACATCATTAGTTGACCATAATCTTCAGTTGAAAATTTGCACCAGATAATTTTATATATATTTTGTTACGATAGTACATTCTCAAAGATTAGAAATCCGTAAACTGCTGTAAAAATCTATAAGCTGAATTTGTGAAAAATAAATTAGTAAAATTGCATTTGTAATCTGTAATACTACGATCTATAAATCTGTAAACTGTTGTTAAAATTCTGTGTTCAACATTGTGAGCTAAACTTAACTAAAGAATCACTGAGCAAGAAGCGAAACCATCATCAAAGTTGAGGCAACACTCTGGAAAAATTCCACCAGATTGGTTCTTTACAAAAAAAAATTGTGAATTAAACCTAACAAATCAAAATCTGACGTTTAAGCTAGAGATCACCCAAAGAAAAAAAATTCAGCAGCTGTAGCAATTTGAAGAGGGCAAAGTCAGCCATGTGTTTTCCCAAATCCCAAATCACTCAAATTAGATCAAAGTGAGGGCAAAGTTAAAGGAAAAGAATGGGCAAACCTGATTGTTCTTCAAGTTGCTGAAGCTCTTAATTCCCCATCTTCAAGTCCTTTGCGGCCTCTTCTCAGCCTCCTCTTCCAACTGTCAAAAACACATGAATTATCACCCAAAGTTTAAAATGAACACAACAGCACAGATTGCACAAGTCAAGTTGAAATCCCAAATTGCAAATCAGCAGTTAAATTTTTGGATCCCAAATCGTCAAAATCAACCCAAAATTAAGGGGAAATTAAGGGAAAAGAAATAGGGCAAACCTGGTGGTTGGTTTAATTAGGTCGCAATAGCTTTCGTCTCTCTTTGATTTTTCATATCGAAATTGAGGAAGGACCTTTTTCAAATCGAATTTGACAAAGGTTAATTGCAAGAATAATGTCGATTGATTGAATTTCATGAAAGATTTAGGGGAACATACAATGGAAATTGATTTTAGGGTTTCTAACGAAGGAGAATGACTGAATTGGAGCTGGGGAGAAAGATGCCGTATCTTTTTGTTTTCTTATATCGAATTACTGGAAGGATCGATTCGAAATCGAAATTGAGGAAGGATTTCTCTGATTGTTTGGATTGAAATAGAAAGGAAGAAGATGAGTACTGGGAGAAAGGATGCGGGAGAAGCCAGCACCTTGAAAGACCTTGAACGGTGGTTCTACTTTTCCATACTCTCTCTCTCTTTTATTTTATTATTATTTTTTATAAAAAATTCCAACACCAAATGATAAAGACCAATCCATTAACACACGTAAGGGGAAAAAATGATTTTCACATTTTTTGGAAATTCATTCATTCATATCTAAATAAACAAAATCTTTCACAAAAAAAGAAAAGAAAAAAGAAAGCAATCTAATTAAATTGAATCTTTCATTAAAAAAATACAAAACAAACCAATATAATTAAACCGTATTTCATAAAATATATATATATATATATGTGTATATATATATATATATATATATATATATAATAAACCGTATCTACTATCTAACCATCGATCGTAGATTTGATCTTATCTTGAAGAATGATAGACAAGTTCATTTTTATATGCACCGATTTGTATATTCTATTATAATTTATTGACGTTATCACCTTTTATATTGAATTTTTTCACCGGAATTGTGTTATTTCAATTTCTTATTGTAAAAGATATTAGACGTAAGTTTCAAATCATATTGATTTTATTTTTCAATATTGCCAATAATTATAATTTCTTTTATTTTACCTCGTGAACATGCAATCTTTACTTTTATATGTTTAACTTTTTTTTGTGTGTAGATGAGATAATATTATAAACTTTAGCCAATGTGACAAAGTTGTAAATCCGACATTTTTCAAAAGTAACGCATATTAACTTTAGCCAATGTGACAAAGTTGTAAATTTGACATTTTTCCAAAGTAACGCATATCAAAGAAGGTAATACCTTATTTCACTTATTTGTTGTATCTATTATTACTTAATATACCTATATTCATATGAACTATATTTATTTTACAGGTTTCTTAAACCCGACGATACCCTCCAACACCAAAATTGTGCAACGATGCCTTGAATTCTCCAACATTATGGATAAATGAAATTGTCTTGATCTATATAGCATCCTTTTAATTATCGATCAGATATGTGAATCGAGTGAGCGGAACCAGTTTACTAGATTATCATTTGAATGTTTGGATTTGATTTATTTTTAGGACTAATTGGATGTTTGGATTTAATAGTAATTCACTATCGACTTTTCATATTATCATAACTAGTACTTTTCCCGTACCTTGTACGGGTGAGTATTTTTATTGAAATTTACCGTTTTAGTTCCCCCTCTTACTATGAATATCTTTCATTTCATTTGAATTGTTGTCATGTTATCAATTATAACCCTCGTTATAATACAATAACACTTACAATCACAAACAAAAGTCTCATAATTACAGTCAAGTTTCATATCTTAAACAAAATATTCGACACATTAATTTTCTACTAACATATTGCTCTTGCTTCTTGTCATGTTGTTCTTCGAAATCTTTGATTATCATGATGAAATACTTTTTATTGAGACAATCGATAGTTCAAATTTGACAAAAAAAATTATAGTAAATCGCCCGCTTCTACGTTTCTCCTAGTATCCATCCTAATTGAAGACAAAGAAAAGAAATCTTATAGTTTTTAGCTTAAGAAAGCCGAATTCGGATCCTTTATGATATTTTATCTATTACACATCATTCCACACTTTTTAAATTGATCTAAATTATAAACCAATTTGATAAAGATATCCTAAGTTTAAATGTATAAACCCTATATAGCTAAAGAATTTTAAAAATGATATTTAGTGTGTGTTTTTATAATACTTAGACCCTTAATTAGAAAAAAAAGGAACTCTATTTGTAAGTGTATAAACATTAAGAGGCCAAAACATTAAGGAAATTTATAGATATCAAGAATCAAGGCTCCAATTATTGATCGGAAGAAACATAGTTTTAATTTATAGAAATTTTTAATTTTAAATTTCTGTAATTGTAATCTTAGAAATTTTTTCTTTTTTTACTGGCGACCCTCTGTGTAGGGTCATTCAAGCCACCGATCTTCTAGATCGCCGAATCGATCTACTTCTTGCCTACTGTAAAAAAAAAAAAGGCCAAAACATTAAAAAATGTTATACCTCTCAAATTGATGGAATGTGAAAATTAGTTGGGCATGACTTGTGTATGTAGAAAAAAAAATTATGAGTACTCGATTAGGTTTTAGATGCAAAAATTGATAAATCGTAAATGATAACTAATCAAAATAACATTCTTATAGTTGGTGTTTTGTATGAAAGATTTGACAAAAGACTCGCACATATAAGGAATTTTTTTTTGCATCCTTATAAAATTAAAAGCAAATTCTTTACAAGAAAAAAAAGGTCCACGTGTCCCTTTTTAAAAAAAATTAAGCATTTATTTTTACATCAATTTATCATACCACGTTCTCAATGAATTATTAGGAAACCATGTTCACAATTTATTTGTAAAAGCAATTTATAATCGTCGAAGGAAACGATTCAATTCAGCATCCACAAGATGTGGTTATGAGATCCATTCAAATAAGACTACAATCACAAGGAAGAAGTGTGGTGGAGATGGAGATTGCCTCAGAATCACGACATCCGTAAGGGTGGCGACAAATGATTGATTGGGGCAGAGTTCGTGGTGGAGATTCAGCTTGGCTAGATCTCGCTCTCTCTCAATGACGCAGATACTCAATGGAGAATTTACTATTTAATCAAGCCCAAAAATAAGTAGAAAAATTTTAGCTCCAATCCAAAATAGAAAGTAATACCAATCTCACTACTTACTAAATTAAAATCCAATGGCAAAAAGAAAAATAGAGACCTCACATCAGGGGATATTAGCTCAAATCCAAAATGTAATGAATCAACCTTAAAAAAATCGAATTTAGTTGAAAACAGTGATAATAAATGAAGAAACAACCAAAGTAAAGCTTGCATCATGAGGGAAATGAAGAGTGGTAGCGTACTGGTCGGCATGACATCTTTTTGTGGTCATTGTCGGTCTTCTCTCTGTTGTAATAAGGTTGAATCTCCAACGGAATGTTTTTTTCATCGCCGGACATCATATTGATTCTCTATTGAAGAGATGACCTCCTCGCATTGAATTGTTTATCTACCGAAGCGCGCTTAATCAATTTTACCTAAAAGAGCGATTTTGTTATGCAAACATAGAGAAACGGAAAGGGAAAAAGAAACCTATCTAGTTGGTTTATTAACCAATTAGTCAATCTTAAACAAAAAAAATAAGAAACCTATCTAGCTGATATTGAAACCTGATTTTCATGATTATAATATACTTCATACTATGATTGTGAAAAGGGCTGAAGAAAATAATTGTTTTATGATTATACCCGTATTAAGTTCGTGTGTTATCATGGTTGTCCAATTATTCCAACTCAACCTACCATAGACTCATAAGTACCAACTAAATCTATTCAATAACAATTTTAAGTACATTAAAATTTGAATGTACCCTCTAAAATTAAACTAATGGAATCATAAAATTAAGTTCCAACAAATGAGTAACCACTCATTTCAATTTGACATCTAATAGACTATTTATTTTCAGATATTCTTAATTTTATTGTATATAATATTAAAACCTCATTTTTCATTGTCATAATATAGTTCACACATTGTCTGTGAATCAGACTAATAAAATACAACAAAACATTAAATAGTGATACAACACAGAAAGTAAAAGAAATGGGAATTGGATTTACATAAATAAGCCGATGGAGAAAGAATAATCAACCTAAACTATATAAATGAATTGAATTTGCATATGCACATGTGTTCCACATTAAGCACATGATAAGGAGCTCATGATAAGGAGCTCTAGTTGTATAGAAATATTTGCAGCACAAGCAAACACAACTTTTCTATAGATTAAAAATCTGCATGAATTAGAGAATGTGAAGGAGATGATGAAATAACTAAATTCATTACCAATACTTAAGCCACTGAGATCTTTGAGTCTATATAATATTCATTAATCATTCATTTTAAAATCTTAACCTCAACATCCATATTCAGATTGACCTATTTACTAAAGAATTAGATATTTGTTTCTCTATAGTCCATTCACAACATCTCAAGCAGCCTCATCCAATTCTTGTATTATCCCTTTAGCATTTTCCTTTTCATTCACCATTTCTGCTTGATTCCCATTCACTTGCTTCTTCTCTTCGCAATCAACGTTCTGCCCATTGTTTGCCTTAGTCTCTATAGCAGCAACACCCCCCCCCCCCCCCCCCAAATTCGCATCCCATCCTTGGAAGTGTTAAATAGATTTAATGACAATGCCATGAAAGAAAGTATGGTCATAACAACAGTAATGAAAGATAACAACTCGACCAAAACTATATGAAACTCCCAAACTATATGAAACTATGTTAATTAAGATGCAGGCTACATTGAATTACAAATACACATGACCCAAAACAATTTTGGTGCTTAACAACAAACTAATGACTTTTACTCAGCACAGTTCACAACACAGGCATGAAAACAAATATGGCCATAACAACAGCAATGACATGTGTTAAACAGATTTAACAGCAATGTCGTGAAAAACATTATGGTTATAAGAACAGTAATCAAACATAACAACTCAACATAAATTATAACCAAATATCTTATTTAAGATGTGAGCTACATTAAATTACAAATACACATGACCTAAAACAATTCGGGTGTTTAACACCAAATAATGACTTTTATTAAGCACATTTCACAGTCAAATTCAATTTTGATTGAAATATGTACACAAATCAACAAATATAAGTGAAGCACATCCCAATTGACAGAATGTGTGCAACATATGGGTTATAAGTTATAACCCATATGTTATTCAGAAGCACTCTAACAACAAATATAAGAATCAAATACTTCTATGATGATGTAGATCAAATGCACGAATGCTCAACAAATACCCATTTTGAGGGCAAAATTTGTACATAAATTGAAGATGGGTAGCTAGTGGTACTGTAAAGACTTTCCATGGATGGGTAGCTAGTGGTACAAAATCAACCCTACTGATTTTTCCGATCAAGCTTCACACCATCGGATTATTCAGAAGCAAAATTCAATTAGCCAACTAAATCCAATTACAGACTTACAAAAGGCATCAGTGGAAAAACAATTCCCCAATTTTTCCAATTAGAGACTCACACGATCACTAATTTTTCCTCAACTAAATCCAATTAGAAGCAAAATTCACCAACAACAACTAATTATGTTATATACTTACAAGAGGAGCAGGGCCTGAACGAAGAAGGATCCAGAGATCGAAGGCGAGGTGCTGGTCAGCCGCGCCGATGGCCCGCTATGGCTTCAATCCGCCACCATGCCGAGGTCGGAGTCCAAGGGGCTTTCTTCTAAGGGGTGAACATGAACCTTACGCTGCGACTCGCACATGCAAAATGAATCAAACAATTCATACTACAGAGAAACATGAATCCGATATGCACAAATAGTGTAAATTGAATCCCGTAAACCCTAATTTTTGACAAATTTGATAGCTTCAAATTAAATACATACCTGTGGATGAAGATCGTGTAGCACCCTCGTCTACTCCGATCAAGTACCAGGCCTCCCAGAGTAACCGCTTGTGATTCGGTCGCTTGTGGAGATTAAGGTGTCGCGGACCTGGCGATCAAATCGCAATTGGTGTCTCATGTGTTCGTCTTGAGGATGGCAGAGAGTGTAGCAGACTTTGAAATCGTTGAGCGTCAGCGGATCTAAGCACTTGAGAATAGCATGGATGGAGGAGGAAATTGAGCATGGATGGAGGAGGAAATTGAAATCGTCGAGCATGGATGGGGAGAACGTGGGTTTGGAGGAAAGGGAAAGACAGTTTCTTATTTTTGTGAAAAGGTTAGGGGTGTGCAGAAAAATCCGACACGACTGACCCGACACAAAAACACGGCGATACGACACAAAAAAACACGAACCGAAAATAACACGACACGAAAATGACACGAACCGGTAAAACCCGGAAATAAATGGTTCGTGTTCGAGTCGGGCAAATCCTGTTGTTGAATACCCGACACGAACCGTTAATTTTATTTTTAAAATTCAAAATATATAATTTTTATGGATTAGTATAATTTATTCGACAAAGGAGTAACAATGTTTGAATTGCCAAGGTGGTAGGCGCCCCATACTATGAGCCGGAGGTCCGCTGTTCGATTCCCAATCCAATATGTCCCATTTTCCAATTTTTCCCATTAATGATAAAAAGAAAAACATGATGTATAATGCATTTAATGTCCTACAGTGACATGAAATGGACCTTGCCCAGATGGTTGTGGTGTGTGTGAGTGTGCAATACATTTGTGAGGCGGTGGAGGGTTCGAGCCCCATAAAACACCCATTCTTAAATTATTTTTCTACAATAAAATAAAAAAGATATTGTCACTTAATTTTTATCGGGTACCCGACATGATCCGGGTTATCCGTGTCGGGTATCCAACACGACTATGACCTTACCAGTTCGTGTCCGGTGTCCGGATCGGTGATTTAAGGTAATTTCTTACCGGGTACCCGACACGATTAATCGGTTCGTGTCGGGTACCCGATTATGCACAGGACACGTGGCACAAATTTTTACAAAGATGTTGCTTCTAAAATAAAAAGTATAAGGGGTGGATATATACTTAGATAAATTATGATAATATCATCACAAATATATATTATATTTTACAAATCCCGTGCGTTACGCACGGGTACTACGCTAGTATCAACCCTAATCCGATATATTTTTATAGCAGGTACACCCAAATCCGAGATATTTGTTAATTGTGGGGGCTTGTCCTACAATGTAAAAAAGCTTTGAAGAAAAAAGGGGCCTTCGTCTCGTCGGCAGTTGACATGAGCACATGCACTCTTCAACTCGATCGGCTTAAACAATCCAAACTAACTACAACTGTCTCCATGTTCTCCCCTTCAATTTAATTAATACGGAGTACTACACACTGGGAGAACCTGTTATAAGCCATCCCTAAACCTGTCTCCATTCACCTTATATATGGTTCCAACTTCCAACCAATATCTATGATTCGAAATCGGCGCGCCGCACAGCTAGCAATTTTCAACCCAGTCCGACAAAATCGATTCGATACCAATCCGATCTGATTTAAACCTGGACACAAAAGAAATTCGAATACAACCCAAACCTGCTTATATATGAATGTACCAACCCAACATCAACTCGAACCCAAAATCACTTGATCCAAACATATCTGAAATGAAATCCAAAATCAGTTGAACCTGACTATATACTACCACCGTACAAAAATACATGGACTTTTTTAAGAAGGTAAAAAGTATATTAAATATTTTTTTTTATATATTAATTTTTTTTAATAATTACAAACTTATTGATAATAAATTTGTAATTATTAAAAAAAATTAATAAAAAAGTTAATATTTTATATAGTTTTTAGCTCTTAAAAAATGGTGCATGAATAGTAAAAGTCCATGTATTTTTGGACGGAGGGAGTACTGAAGTTCGTTGGGACTCGAGATTGGGGGGTCGTGTGCACACACGTGCGCGCGCTCTTGCGCAAATAGCCTAGCACATAAGCCGAGCGGGCCGGGGTTCCATCCTAAAACCAATTGGCAATAGGAGGAGTAACCCACTAGCTTATATACTAAGACTTCTTTGTTCATATTATCGATGTGAGACTCTTTTTTATCTCTTCACATCTTTCATTCTCTCAACACTATATCGATCCAACACTAAAAAAAAACGGGTAGAGTTTGGGTGAAGTTTGGGAAAAAACTCTATCATATGGTTGAGAGAATCTCAACCACTGATTTTAAAATCAGTGGTTAAAAATCCCCCCCTCCTTTCCCTCCCCCCACCACCATCCTCAATTTTCTTTTATTTTTTTCTTTTCTTTTAATTTTTATGAGAGGAAAAGGAAACTCTACTTGGTAGAGTTTACTTTCAACTCCACTGAAACAGGATCCAAAAAGAACCTAAACTCAAATATATCTAAAACCCAAAACAAACTAAATATCTCATTTCCCAAAATAGATAAATATTTGATTACTTAAAACTTGCATTAATATTATAATTCCGTTAAGAAAAATGGGTCGTTTTAAAAGTAAAATCTTGTTAAGAAAAACATGTCGATCGTTTTAGGTATTTTGGTGTTTACTTTCCAAAATTACCCTTGTAATAATTAAGGATTTGTTAGTTGTTGTTTTCAATAAAGTGAAAAAGTAAAGTAATAATTAGGGGTATAAATGTATTTTTGTTTGCTTTTATTTGGTTTCTTAAAAATGTGTAAATATCTAAAACGACATGTTTTAATTAACGAAGAGAGTATTATCTTAATTGGATTGATTATTAGGAGGTCGATTAACATCAATATTATTTTTTTATATAAAAAGATAAATATCTCATAGATACATTTTTTTTTTATATAAATACGATTAAAAGATCTAAAACAACTTGATTAGTCTCTAGTTATACCTTATAATCCAAATTTTCTATCAAATCGAATTTTTCAATCAATGTGGGATGGCTTTTGGTCTCTTCACATTCTCAACAATGTCAACATCAATCAAATTGAAACAACAAAGAAATTGCTAATTGATTTAACTAAAATTTTATTTGATTTATGAAATTTGATACATACGAGTCTAGCTAGTTTAACTTTTTTTTTTTGAAATCAAATGTCATGTATA
Organism: Persicaria tinctoria; assembly: GCA_037127255.1. NCBI lineage: Eukaryota > Viridiplantae > Streptophyta > Magnoliopsida > Caryophyllales > Polygonaceae > Persicaria > Persicaria tinctoria. The sequence continues at coordinate 74,344,665 of JBANSL010000002.1, read as the reverse complement.
AATCAAATGAGATCAATTTCCGCAAGATCGACAAGACCCTGCGGGAACTGATCAAGCCAGATACAAGAAGAGTCGCCAGGCGGCAATAGCCGAGCCGCAAAATGAGCAACTGTGTTAGCCGATCTACGAACATGTAAGAACGACACCCTAGCACAAATAGGTAAGAGATCAAAGATATCCTCACATACGAGGTCAACATAGGTATGACTATGATGCAAACCAAGCAGCCGCTGAACAAGGCTAAGATCGTCAAATTCGATCTGCAAGTGGTCGAAGGCAAGCCCGGTCATAGACTGGAGCCCGAAAAGAAGGGCCCAGGCCTCTGCCAAGGCCACTGAGACGTCACCGGGGATGCGCTTAGAAGCTACCATGACAATAGCACCCGAGGGATCGCGAAGGACCGCGCCTAGGCAGATTGATCCGTGGAGAAGAGCTGCATCCGAGTTAAGCTTCAGGGCGCCATGCGGGGGAGCAGTCCAGGCTAAGGAGCTCTGCGTTGATGGAGGGCAGTGCGGTGAGGCATCAACATTGCATCGGTAATCCGAGACGAGCCTTCTGAACCCCTCTCGCAAGATAGAAGCGTTGCACTCATCCTCAGAAAACATAGCTTTGTTGCGGATTGTCCAAGCTATCCAGGCGTTAGTTAGGAAATCACATACACCTGTCTCGCCTAACAAGGCCCTGACTTGACCCAGGACTTGCAACGGCTCCTGATCTAGCCTTGAGGTAACGAGGTCGGCCGAGGTGGAGCGAGTCCAGGCAACCTCCGAGAAAGGACATGAGAAGACAACATGCCATATTGTTTCATCCCCCGAATCGCAGCGAGCACAAGTAGGAGACGCCACCACCCGTTTTGCATAAAGGTTCGATGCCACGCTCAAGTAATTTGAGCACATTCGCCAAGCAAAGTTGAGTACCTTAGGAGGGAGCTTGGTGCGCCATAGACACCGCCACTCGTCTCCCGTTTGCACAGTCCGGGTTCCCATGTACCCAAGCCAATACGCTGACTTTACGGAAAAGATACCGGACCTGTGGGGGAACCAGACTCGCTGGTCAGGCGGTGAGCGCGGACTAAGTGGAATTGTAGCAATACGTCGCACGTCTGAAGGGATGAAAGCCACAGATAACGCCGGGACATCCCAAGAATGGGTGGAGGGGTCGATGAACTCCGAGACCATGATGTCAGGGCTCATGCCTGGCTGAAGTGTTGAGGAGTTCATTCCCGAATCGGTAGGGACCCAAGCATCAGTAGAGGCTGCAATCAAGAGCCCATTACCCACCCTCCATCCTAATCCCTCTTGGAGCAGTGATTTTGCTCCCCAAATGCTGGTCCAGGAGTAACTTGGTCGAAGACCACGATGAGCCTGCAGGAAAGTCGATTGCTTGAAGTACTTCGCCCCATAGATCATGTGGAGAGGCGAGCCAGGGTTCTGCAAGAGCCGCCATCCTTGCCGAGCTAGCAAAGCCTGGTTGAATACACGGAGGTCCCGAAAGCCCATCCCTCCGTGGCTCTTGGGAGAGCAGAGATCGCGCCAAGAGCGCCAATGAATCTTGCGTGCGGTAGCTAACGACCCCCACCAAAATCGAGCAAGAAGACCATGAATCTCATCGACAAGCCCATCTGGTAGGCAGTACACGCTCATAATATAAGTTGGGATGCTTTGGAGCACTGATTTGATCAATACCTCCTTTCCAGCCGTTGAGAGAAGCTTTTCCTTCCAACCTTGGACTTTCTTCCAGATTCTGTCCTTAATGAAAGAGAAGACTGACTTCTTGGAGCAGCCGATGATGGCTGGCAACCCTAAATATTTGGCGTGTCTATCCACCAGCTTGACACCTAGAGTCGCAGCAAGATGCCCCCTATAGGCGCTTGACAGATTGGCGCTGAAAGAAACCTCCGACTTTTGCAAGTTAATTTTCTGACCCGAAGCTCTCTCGTACTGACTGAGAATCTCAGTTATCTTAGAGCATTCCTCGGAAGTAGCTTTGGCAAACAAGAGACTGTCATCCGCAAACAGTAGGTTAGATGTTGTCGGCGACCCTCTGCATACAGGCACCCCATGGAGGCTAGATCAACGGACAGCCCTGCTGATCAAAGAAGAAAAGCCTTCGGCCCCAATGATGAACAGAATAGGGGATAAGGGATCTCCCAAACGCAATCCGAGGGAGGGAATAACCAGGCCGTCAATGGACCCATTGATTTTGAAAGAGTAACGAGCCCCTTGAACACAACTCATAATCTTGGAGATCCATACACTGTCAAAGCCGAGTTGGGACATGATCCACCTCAAATATGGCCACTCCATGCGATCGAAGGCCTTGCTCATGTCTAATTTCAATGCCATAGCACCGGCGCTTCCCTTTGTTTTAGTCTTCATATAGTGAAAGACTTCCATAGTGATGAGAGCGTTACCAGTAATAGAGCGTCCGGCAATGAAGGCACTCTGGGAAGGGGAGATGATCTGGTCAAGTAAGGGCTTAAGCCTGTTGACAAGTAGCTTTGTGATTAGTTTGTAGATGACATTACATAAACTGATCGGACGAAAGTCAGCCACTTTATTCGGATTTTTAATCTTTGGGATAAGGGTGATCACTGTAGAGTTTATTTCATCCAAAGATAAGTCTGTGTGCCACCATTCCTGAATGAAAGAGACGACATCAGAGCCCACGACATCCCAGTATCGCTGATAGAAGACGGCGTGCAAACCGTCGGGGCCGGGAGCCTTGCTGGGATGCATTTGCTTTAAGGCTATATGGATCTCGTCTCCACTCGGCCGTCGAAGGAGGGTCTCATTCATATCCACTCTGACGGTGGGTTGCAGTTCCGAGATAACATCATCGATGGCTGAAGAACTGGGAACTGTGGAGTTGAATAAGGTAGAGAAAAAATCAGTGACAGTTCCGGTTATCTCCTCGTGCGTCTTCCTGATCTCCCCTGCATCTGTGACAAGCTCTCGGATGGTATTAGCTGATCGACGTTGGCTTGCCTTATGGTGAAAATACGACGTGTTCTTGTCACCCTCCCTAAGCTCGTTAGTTCGGGCGCGAACATGCCAGTACTTCTCCTCATCACTGTGTAATCTGTCCAGATCGGCAGAGATTGCAACGCTTCGCTCAAGTACAATAAGATCCGGATGTTGGGACTGCAGACCTTTCAGTTCAGATTCCAAAGCACTAATCCGATCAATTCGGTCCTTGAATGTCTTACGAGACCAGGCATCAAGGGCTTCAGCGCAGGCTTTGATCTTGTCCGGCGGTCTTCCCCAACTATGTCTCCAGTTAGTTTCCACAATACGATGGCAGTCCTCATGAGAAAGCCATAAAGGCTCAAACCGAAAAACCCTCTTACGGCGACGATTCGGGGAGGGGCGCATCGTGGAAATTTGGAGAAAGATGAGGGAGTGATCAGAGCAATACCTCGGGAAGTGAGTGACCCTGGCAGACGGATAAGCAGCAGTCCAAGCCGGAGAAGCGAGGCATCTGTCTAGGCGCTCCCGGATAAAAGAGCTTTGATCACGACCTCGTTGCCAAGTAAGGAAGGGCCCAGAAGCACACCCCAAATCCCGCAAGCTACAATCATCAATGGCCTCCCTGAACCCGTCCATCGCGCGCTGAGAACGAACAGGGCCCCTTTCCTTTTCTCCAGGATCTAGAATTTCATTAAAGTCGCCCATAAAGAGAATTGGCAGTGCAATTTGCCGATACAAATCCCTCGTTAAATCCCAGGTCTTGGCTTTATTAGATGCTTCTGGCCACCCATAGATACAAGCAAGATTTGATCTCAATCGTAACTCGATTTGATCAAAGCCTCACCTCACTTAAATCCGAAATTGCTAGGCTAAATTGGACCCTAAAATCCGACCATATTTTATCTATCTATCTAAAGTTGGGATCCTAGAAAAAGTTGGAAAAAGAGGGGATTAAAAGAATTATGCAATCTTTTACTACTACAAAAATAATTCTAATAGATAGAACAAAGTATAAAAGAAAGAGTCAAAATCTTGCTAGCTTAACTAGTAAGAATGACATGTAGCTAGTGACATTAATAGGTCACGAGTTCGAATCCCCCTTCCCATATTGTAATTGTAGAATGACAGAATTGATGTAAAGTCCTCCTTGAAGGTTTCATTTATTAGACAAAGATATATATATGTTACAAGGTATTGGGCCTTTGTGCCCACTATACAATATGAGACCTATGTAATCTATCAAACCCCTGCAGTCGAAAGTGGAGGGTCCCGTACTGTGAGACTGGACCGAAAATCAAGAAACAACTGCCGAGGTAAACCCTTGGTGAAGATATCAGCGTACTGATAGAAGGACGGGACATGAAGAACACGAACATGTCCAAGAGCAACCTTGTCCCGAACAAAGTGGAGATCGAGCTCAATGTGCTTCGTTTGCTGATGCTGGACTGGGTTACTGGCCAGATAGACGGCGTAGACGTTGTCGGTGTAGACCAGGGTGGCCTTCTGAAGAGGGCAGCGGGGCTCAAGAAGGAGATTGCGTAGCCAAGAGCACTCGGAGACAATGTTGACGACACCTATGGACTCTACCTCAGCGCTAGAGCCAGACACCACAGACTGTTGCTTCGCGGACCACGACAGAAGGGTGTCGTTGAGGAAGACACAGTAGGTAGACGTTGACCGGCGTGTGTTAGGAAAACCATCCCAATCCGCATCTGTGTAAGCGACAAGGTCAAGCCGAGAGGAAGGGGTGATTGTGGTGCCCAACTCAAGGGTACCGCTGATGTACCGGATGATCCGCTTCAAGGCTTCAATGTGTGGTTCCCTAGGCGCATGGATGAATAGACAGATCTGCTGAACAACGTAACTGATGTCCGGCCTAATGAATGTAAGATACTGCAAAGCACCGGTGAGGCTCCGGTACAATGTCGGGTCATCAAACAGAGGACCAGAGTGAGCACTGAGCTTGTTAGAAGTATCCACAGTGGTGGCAACAGACTTGCAGTTACTCATCTTGGCCCAAGCAACAATCTCGACAACATACTTACTCTGAGAGAGAAACAGCCCAGACGCATGACGCTGCACGGCGACGCCCAAGAAGTAAGACAACTGACCCAGATCGGACATGGCGAACTCGGCACTCAACTGGGAAATAATAGACGTCCGAAGAGCATCAGAAGAAGCGGTGAGGATGATGTCGTCGGCATATAGTAACAAAAAGGCCATGTATGTGCCTCTGCGATAGATAAACAGAGACGTATCTGAGCGGCTGCCAACAAAGCCCAAGCGTAGCAGATGAGAAGCAAAGCGTTGGAACCAAGCCCGCGGAGCCTGTTTCAGACCATACAGAGAGCGCTTCAGGAGACAAGCGTGCTTGGGACGATCAGGATCAGCGAATCCCATCGGTTGAAACATGTAAACTGTCTCATTCAGATGACCATGCAGAAAGGCGTTCTTGACATCCAGCTGATGAATAGCCCAATGTCGCGATAACGCTAAGCTCAACACCACTCGGATAGTGGCAGGCTTGACCACGGGGCTGAATGTCTCATCACAATCAATACCTGTCTGCTGAGATCGACCGTTGACCACCAAACGAGCTTTGTAGCGCTCCAACGACCCATGAGAGCGGAACTTGTGGCGGAAGAGCCACATGCAGCGAATGACGTTTTCCTCAGGAGGGCGAGGAACTAGAGCCCATGTACCATTCCTTGTCAGGGCCCTGTATTCGTCGAGCATAGTGGCCTGCCAATTCGGGCCGAGGAGGGCTGTTTTGTGGGAGGTTAGGATGGGGGAAAGGGAGGTCAGGGTTGAGGTAGGAGGGAGTTGGGACGTAGTTGGGGCAGGGGAAGGGAGACTCTGAATCAGGCTGAGACATAAAAGGTGTCGAAGATAGGGGAGTGTAATGGCCCGTGATTATGATTCCCGGGTTATGTTTCTAGGGATGAAATCCCTCGTTAGGATCTAGCACCCCGAGTACATGTTGAAGGTTTGAAATTCTACTCTAACGTTTTCAACTGGGATTTCATACCCAAAATTCGAAGGGATCGTTGGAATCCCCGGGGAAGTCCACTGTACCTGCCATAAGTCTAAGCGTGGAAAACCAACAATCATGCAAATAGTAGAATCCAGGTGTAATACAAGAGGGTGCCACGACAAAGCCGGATCAAAACCAAATCAATAAGCGTATTTATCGAATTCTAAGGTTAGACCATTTCTTTGCAATTGCACAAGAGAGTTCCCACGTTGCAGAAGCAAGGAACAATCATGCTGCAAAACAAACCTAAAAAATATGTATGCGGGGCGGTGTCAGATCGAAGCCCTACGCAATATAATCCCAAACAAGCAGACGCATACACACGCTAGTCCTAATAAAGATGCTTCTAGATGCAAGGCGGAATATTAACACACTAGCATGGTTCTAAGATCAAGTGCATAAATATAATAAGGCCTTAGCACTGAATACCAAGTGGTATAGCCCTCTCCTACCTCCACCCCCTTCCGATAGGGCGGAGACTTGCCAACTCGTGAATGCATTCCATAATAATCGGGTGGCACGCATGCCCAAACCGTATCCACAATAAAGCCCGCAGACAGCTCATAATATAAGGAAGTTCCATGACTCGATTGACTCAAGACGGGACCCGATGGGACTAGGCCATCCTATAACCCTAGCAAAGACTCTAGTTACATCACAGATAACGGCCGCTCTGTTTAGAAAAGCAATGAGTAAACGAATGCTCAATCATGAGTGCAATCCTAGCAGGATACTACATGGCATGCTTTATTATGAATGCAAGCACCTAGTATGTACATGGCTACAAGTAGGGAGATCTCTTTTCGAATCTGAGTGAGCTCATATAGGAACTCACCTGGCTATGCAGAACAGCATAATAGAAGATTCGGCATACACCATATCGCAATCATCATTCCGTCAAGTTCAACCATTCATCATATTGCCACATTCCATAAGACCACATCATTCTCATCATTCCGTTCAACCACATTCATATGTTCATAGGATTCATATATTCGTAATAATAATCCGCATAGTCATATATCTCAAGGTCATCATATTCATCATCTTCATTATATCTCATAAGGCATAAGTTAACGATAGACAAGTCTAATATTCCATCATGCTATTAGTCATTCAATCCTATCATCATGCTAATTAGTCATTCAATCATATCATCATGCTAATTAGTCACCGATCACATAATTCCCAAGTTAGTTTTGAAAACCGTTTAAAGTCCGAGTCAATCAGTTATAAATTCCGACCTTGGAAAATGTTCGTCAAATTCCTCTTTCTATTTAAATCCGATAGTACCTCTTTAATCTCCAAGTCTTGCGATATTATATTTATTTTAAATCACCATAATATTATATCCTTAATCTCAAAATAATATCTTATATTTTAAATCTAGCATAATATTATGTAATATTTTAAATAACATTTATTGACACTTTCATAAATATTGCTAAAACTCTTACAAATCCCAACCATTTTTGTTTAACAAAATCAGCCTTTTTGAAATCACCAAAACCGACCCTTTTATTTTGCTAGACTTCCAACCGAAACTCATTTACAAAATAGGTCCAATTTAATTTGCTTTTGTTTTCTGAAAGGATTAGGCCCAATCTTAGTTTTTGTTTTAAAACCGCCCAACTCGGTCCACAAGGATTAGGCCCAATCTCCCATTTCCAATTCTGATCGAATACAAAGGGAAAAAAAAAAGAATAGGACCCACGCCTAGGTGGCAAGGAGCGGGGCCCACATGCTAAGGTGGAAGCCAATGGGGCGGGGCCCACTGGGTCTTCTTCCTCTACCGAGAGATTCCAGAATTAGGTTCGGAAAAAGAAAGAAGAAACAGGGAGTAGAGCTCCTCTGCCGTTCGAACGGAAGAGCAAAGAGGGGGGGGGGGGGGGGTCTCGGCCGGCCGTGGCAAAAAGGAAGGAGGAAGGGGAAAGCGCTCATCGAGGGCGTCGACTCGCCGGAACGTCGTCGGTGCGCGACTAGGCCTCGCCGGAGACGAATCAACACTGGCTTGGCCTATAACAACGGTAATAGGTTCAAAGACGGAGCTTTATGGCGATTTCGATTGAAAGGAGGGAGAGAGCCTTACCGATCTCGAATCGAAAACAGGGCGACGAAGGACTCGGGCGGCTCGGTGGTGGTGCTCAGGCGGCCCCTGGGCTAGCTGCTGCTACGGGTCATAGGAGAAGGGAGGTAGGAGGTAGGAGGAGCTGTGGCCGCTCGATTTGGCTTGCAGAAACAAGGAGAAGATGCTTGGGGATCTCGGCTCTCGCGTTAAATGGAGGTAAGGAGGAGAGCGGCGGTGGCCGATGGGGCTGCAAAGGCGGAGATGAGGGTGTGGTGGTGCTTGGTAGTGCGGTGGCCGAAATCTGCAAGGTGGTGGTGAATCGAAACAATGGAGGTGGGGTCGGAGTGTGACGGTGGTGGCTTGAAGGGGGGAAGAAATGGGGCTGAGTTTGTGTGGTTGCTGCGGAGCAAAGGAGGAAGAATTTCTGTTTTGAAGGATTGATAAATTCGGAGAAAAAGGAGAGGAGATAGGAAGAGGCGTGCCTGCTACTTCTACTAAAATCTGAAGGGGAAGAAGCTGTCTGCAGCGTGGAAAATCAGACGGGTCAAGGAGCTGTTTGGCTTCTTTCCTAAAATGGAGGAGCAATGGTGCTTGAGGAAGGGAAAGGAAGGTGAGTGTTTTCATCAATTTAGAGGGTTAGCAAGCTGGCTTCTGAATGGCAGCCGGAAGAGGACAAGAGTACAGGGGAAACAACACTGTTGGTCAAAAGAAATACCCCAAGAGAAATGCCCAAAACCCTATTTAAAATACCAGGAAGATAAACTCCGAAACCTGTTCTTTCGACCGTATCTTGACTCGTTCAAAATAAATTTTCGAAAATCCAAGGAAGATGTCGCCATGTTATGTTAGTTTTCAAAATTTTTATTCTAGGTCGGAAACCCGCTTTAAGAGCTTTAGAATCCGAGTTAGGGGATTTTTCCGTTAAATTCCGCTTTTAAATTCATTTTTTTTTTTTAGAAATTAGGATTTAAAAATCCGAGCCTTTACATGGAGGAGGAGGAGAGAAGGGAAAGCGAGACTCGTCAAAGGTGACATAACGTGACAAAATAAGCTTATGGCTCCGAACATCGAGGCAAAGATAACCGCGATGATGAGACGGATAGCCTAGGAAGACACATGGAGTGGAGCGCGGGTGAAGCTTGTGTGGGGCGGTAGAGGCACTACCAAAAACACGGGAAATAGCCACGGTCAAATAGCCACGAATTGGCCACGAATTTCCGTGGCTAAACGATTTAGCCACGGGCATAGCCATGAAATTGACGTTCGTTGCCATTCGAGGCTATATGCCTCGACGCTAACAGCCACCGACACAATATCCGTGGCTAATAGCCACGATCTGACAGTCACGTGGCTATGTTCGTGGCCGGTTCGGAAAGGTGCCATCCGTGGCTGTAGCCACGAATACATCAACGAATAGTGTCGTGGCTAAAGTCGTGACCACCCAGGGGACATCTCTTGGTAGGTCGTTGCTAGTGTCGTGGCTAATGCCCGTGGCTACAGACGTGGCCATAATGCCCGCGGCTATGCCCGTGGCTATGAACGTGGCCATGTGGCATAATATTATTAATTGTATTTTGAGCTCGGTAATTAATATAATCTAATTATTTATTATAGCTGGCCACAAACACATACAAAATTAACACATAACCGTGGCTATGTTCGTGGCTTATTCGTGGCTACATTCGTGGCTATATATTATTAATTGTATTTTGAGCTCGGTAATTAATATAATCTAATTATTTATTATAGCTGGCCACAAACACATACAAAATTAACACATACAACTGCCATCATTTGTTCAACAAAACACATACAAAACACATCCACAACCATCCAAAACACAACCAAAAGTTCACCCATACACAACACAATCAAAACAAAGCCGCAAGTTCAACAGCACACATGAGCAAATACAACAAAGTCTGAAGACAATACGTGGGAACCCAAAACAGAAACACAGCTTACTTTGATTTGCCTTTGCCCTGACAGAACTGACTCAACCCTGCAAGAAAGAAAAATTCCAGATATATAAATAGAAGCAGGAGATATAACTATACAAAGATGTATTTAAAAGCAGATTCTTGACTCTACTCATGCCTATAAACAGGTTCCAGCATAAAACAAACAAGCAAGCAAAAACAGCAGCATCGGAGATAAGAACTATGATTCAAACATAAACGCATTATAGAGAATAAGGATATCAGCTAATGAAATTATAATAAGTGACAAAAGAAAAGAAAAAAAAAACAGATCTTTGAAGGAGGCTATCCATCAAACTTGCAAGCTTACAACTTCACTAGTTAGCCATCTCCATGCAAAGGTATGTGACATTCCCCTCAATGGCCTCTTTAATAGAATGATGAATAAGGTCTCCTGTGTTGGCACATCCTGGCTTAACAGCTTACCCAGTTGAACTTGACTTTTAAGTGTTCAATGAAACAATTTCAAAGCTCCCAAAAGATCGAGAGATGAACTAGGATTTTCAGCTATCCACTAGCATTACCTACTAGGAACACACTAATACCCCCAATTCAGAAGAAACCTTGACATCCCAACTCACTCAGTTTACAAAGCAAGGTCTCCAATCAAATAAAATTCCAGCTTCATTCTCGACTAATGCCATCAGTCAATAACTCCATGATTTAATTGCCAAGTAAAACAGCACTACAGTGAAATGAAAATCATCATTCACCCCAATCTGAATGCTACACAGATAGTAAAGAGGCAAAACCAAACCTGCCAGCGCAACATTTGCTATGCGTTCGCAGTTCTTCATTTCCTATGCAAAGGAATCAAAAGCCGAAATTCAAACTATGTCGGCTATCAACACCGAACAATACCGCGATGTCTCCCTTCAAATTGGAAGACCAAACGCAGATACAGATGAAATTTTGAACATGTCAATAAATTTACGATCCAGTTAATTCAATTGCCAGATTCAATCGGAAACCTCTGCTTCAATTTCTACGGCATAGGGTTTACAGAACTCAACAATTACTCAATTAGGGTTCCTCAATCAAAAAACAAAATAAAATATAGGGATGGATAAATACCAAACGAACAAGATCTGGTTAGTCTCCGTCCCTTCCCGTCGAGATTCGTAACCTGTAGATTGGAACGTTCAGCGGGAGAGATGAAAGAGCCAAAAGTGAAAGCCACTGCGAGGTTCACAATCTCAATATAATAGAAGGTTAAGCCAAAGATGTTATTAGAACATAAAAGGAAACCTGATATCTTCTCCTTAATTCTCCGTTTGCTCCCTCAACCTCCTGATGATGCTTTTCAGCGTCACCGCACTGGTAGTGCTGCTGTTCACATCAAATTCAGAAGAAATTAGAAATCGGATACGAAAATCGGGCTAAAAATTCATGTCGATTCAAAATCTTCTTACTTTAAAGTGTAAGCACCTTTCGCCTTAACTTTCCCGCAGTCCTTGCAACCCCAGATCCCAACAGAGATGGAACTCGGCGCTGGGACTCCGGCGATGGGCGGCGTTCTGCGACGGCGAGGTGAAGTGGGAGGGTAAGAGACGAAGTGAGCGACGACGTTCTGCGACGAGGTGAAGTGGGCGGCGTTCTGCGACGGCGCCGGGAAGTGGGAGGGTGAAGTGGGCGGCATTCTGCGACGGCGCTGGGACTCCGGCGATGGGCGGCGTTCTGCGACCTCAGGAGTCAGGACTCAAATTCACGGCACGGGAGAGTGAGAGACGATGGAGGTGAGCGCATGAGAGAGGATGCAGTAGAAGGCGAGAGGGGATGAAGAGAGAGATCTGAAATTTTAGGAATGAAGACAGAGTGGGTGTGAGACAGGGAGGAGACATCTGAAATTTGGGAGAGAGAGACCTGGAATGACGATGGAGCGGCGAGAGAGGAGGAAGAGGATGTGTGAAAGAGGCGATGCCCTGCCCAAAATGAATTAGGGTTTTTTCAATTTCAAAGTGCGGGGAATTTACCGCTAAAAATTCATTTGGGCGCTAAAAAAAAATCGACACTATGCTCATGAATTGGTTTTTTATTTTTCATTCACAATTTACGTTTAGAAAATAAAACCATCAATACAAATAAAAATATAATATATTTTAAATAATAAAATAATTGTAGAAATAATAATAGTAATAAAAATATAATATAATAGTTATTATTATTATTAAAAACCAAAATAAGAAAATATATATTAACTAATAAAATAATAATAATAATGATAACAATAATAATAATAATAATAATAATAATAATAATAATAATAATAATAATAATAATAATAATAATAATAATAATAATAATAATAATAATAATAATAATAATAATAATAATAATAATAATAATAATAATAAGGTTAATATAAGGTTTTATACAAGTTTAACCTCCGTTTGGAAATATAAGTCACTTACTATTCACGCACGTTTTCTTATTAAACATTTATTCGTTACAAATGAGTTTTCCTCAAAACATACTATTATAGTATTCTAATAAAAAAATTAGTAGTTAGTCTAAGGTTTTATTAAACATTTATTCGTTACTTATATGAGTTTTTCTCAAAACATACTATTATATTATTCTAATAAGAATTAAGTAGTTAAAATAAGGTTTTATTAAACATTTGTTAATAACTTATATGAGTTTTCCTCACAACACACTCTTATAGTATTCTAATAAGAATTTATTAGTCAATATAGGGTTTTATTAAACATTTATCCATCACTTATGTGAGTTTTCCTCAAAACATACTATTATAGTATTCTAATAAAAAAATTAGTAGTTAGTCTAAGGTTTTATTAAACATTTATTCGTTACTTATATGAGTTTTTCTCAAAACATACTATTATATTATTCTAATAAGAATTAAGTAGTTAAAATAAGGTTTTATTAAACATTTGTTAATAACTTATATGAGTTTTCCTCACAACACACTCTTATAGTATTCTAATAAGAATTTATTAGTCAATATAGGGTTTTATTAAACATTTATCCATCACTTATGTGAGTTTTCCTCAAAACATACTATTATAGTATTCTAATAAAAAATAAGTAGTTAATATAAGGTTTTATTAAACATTTCTTCATTACTTATATAAGATTTCCTCAAAACATACTCTTATTGTATTCTAATAAGACATTAGTAGTTAATATAAGGTTTTATTAAACATTTGTTCATTACTTATATGAGATTTCCTCAAAACATATTCTTATTGTATTCTAATAAGAATTTATTAGTTAATATAAGGTTTTATTAAGCATTTGTTCATTACATATATGAGTTTTCCTCAAAACATACTCTTATAGTATTCTAATAAGAATTTAGTAGTTAATATAAGGTTTTATTAAACATTTATTCATTACTTATATGAGTTTTTCTCAAAACATACTCTTATTGTATTCTAATAAGAATTTATTAGTTAATATAAGGTTTTATTAAGCATTTGTTCATTACTTATATGAGTTTTCCTCGAAACATACTTTTATAGTATTCTAATAAGAATTTAGTAGTTAATATAAGGTTTTATTAAACATTTGTTCATTACTTATATGAGATTTCCTCAAAACATACTCTTATTGTATTCTAATAAGAATTTAGTAGTTAATATAAGGTTTTATTAAACATTTGTTCATTACTTATATGAGATTTCCTCAAAACATACTCTTATTGTATTATAATAAGAATTTATTAGTTAATATAAGGTTTTATTAAGCATTTGTTCATTACTTATATGAGTTTTCCTCAAAACATACTCTTATAGTATTCTAATAAGAATTTAGTAGTTAATATAAGGTTTTATTAAACATTTGTTCATTAGTTATATGAGTTTTCCTAAAAAAAACTGCTCTTATAGTATTCTATTAAGAATTTAGTAGTCAAAATAAGGTTTTATTAAACATTTGTTAGTTACTTATACGAGTTTTTCTCAAAGCATATATATTCTTATATATAGTATTCTAATAAGAATATAATAGTTAATATAAGGTTTTATTGAACATTTTTTAGTTACTTAAATGAGTTTTCCTCAAAACATACTCTTATAGTATTTTAATAAGAATTTAGTAATCAATATAATGTTTTATTAAACATTTGTCTATTAGTTATATGAGTTTTCTTAAAAAAACTACTCTTATTGTATTCTAATAAGAATTTAGTAGTCAAAATAAGGTTTTATTAAACATTTATTCGTTACTTATATTAGTTTTTCTCAAAACATACTCTTATAGTATTATAATAAGAATTTAGTAGTTAAAATAAGGTTTTATTAAACATTTGTTAGTTACTTATATGAGTTTTCCTCAAAACAAACTCTTATAGTATTTTAATAAGAATTCTGTAATCAATATAATGTTTTATTAAACATTTGTTCATTAGTTATATGAGTTTTCCTAAAAAAAATAATCTTATAGTATTCTAATAAAAATTTAGTAGTCAAAATAAGGTTTTATTAAACATTTATTCGTTACTTATATTAGTTTTTCTCAAAACATACTCTTATAGTATTATAATAAGAATTTAGTAGTTAAAATAAGGTTTTATTAAACTTTTGTTAGTTACTTATATGAGTTTTCCTCAAAACAAACTCTTATAGTATTTTAATAAGAATTTTGTAATCAATATAACGTTTTATTAAACATTTGTTCATTAGTTATATGAGTTTTCCTAAAAAAATAATCTTATAGTATTCTAATAAAAATCTAGTAGTCAAAATAAGGTTTTATTAAACATTTATTCGTTACTTATATTAGTTGTTTTCAAAACATACTCTTATAGTATTATAATAAGAATTTAGTAGTTAAAATAAGGTTTTATTAAACATTTGTTAGTTACTTATATGAGTTTTCCTCAAAACAAACTCTTATAGTATTTTAATAAGAATTTTGTAATCAATATAATGTTTTATTAAAAATTTGTTCATTAGTTATATGAGTTTTCCTAAAAAAATAATCTTATAGTATTCTAATAAAAATTTAGTAGTCAAAATAAGGTTTTATTAAACATTTATTCGTTACTTATATTAGTTTTTCTCAAAACATACTCTTATAGTATTATAATAAGAATTTAGTAGTTAAAATAAGGTTTTATTAAACATTTATTCCTTAATTATACGATTGTCCCTCAAAACACTCACTTAGATTATTCGAATAAGAATTTATTGCATAATATAAAGTTCTATTCCACAATTATTAGCTGCTTATATGATTTGTTTCTCAAGATAAACTCTCATAATATTCTCATATGAATTTATTAGTTAATATAAGGTTTTATTCAACGATTATTAGTTACTTATATGAATTTTTCCCTCAAAACACATTTTATTTAACAATTATTAGTTTTGTTTATATTCTAGTATTTATTTAGATATAAATACATATACCATTAATGGGTCTATTGGCGAAAATTATAACCGTATTTGGGCCCATAATAAATTAAAGCCCATTATAAATTAAAGTGTGTCATTTGAGGTTAACAGTAAATAGCCACGGCATTAGACACAGATATGACCGTGGCTATTAATTGGGCTTCTTAATACGTCGAGAGTTATTAATTGGGCTTACATATTCATTGGGCTTTGACTAATACTAATGGGTTTGACCTTTTTTGGGTTTTGACTCTCTAAAATTGGGTTTGACCATCTTTAGGGCCTACCTTTTTTTTTGGTGAGATTTTGGGCTTAAAAATTGATATTTTCTTTCAAATTAATTTGCTTTAATTTGTGAATTTCCTCAATTCGGATACACCAAAGTGATAATGGGCGTCTCCATGTTAGCGTCGAATACAGCCACGAATAATCCAACCGTGGCTAAATTCGTGGCTGTTCACCTCCAACTCGTGTCATATATTGCTAATTGTCTCACATTCTTAGCCATGAGTACAACAACGGATATTATTCGTGGCTACACTGACATGTCGGGTAAGACTCGCCAAAAATGGCGTCGAAATCGGCCACGGAAAAGGTGATTGTGGCCAAAGTCGTGGCTAATAGCCATGATACCAGCCACGACACTTATATTCGTGGCTAAAAACCCCAAAATTCCGGACACGAAATTATTTCTTCATTCCTAGCCACGGGCTTTGCCACGAATATTTTCATTCGACGCTATTATAGCTACGGCTTGTCAGGCCGTAGCTATAGTCATGGCTATCAGCTACGGATTTGGCAACGACTGTACGACGTGGCTAAAAATCCGTGGCTATTTCCTGTGTTTTTGGTAGTGAGGTCTGGTTTGGGAAGCACAAGCACCCGAAGGTACGAAGGTGATCATACCTAGGCAAGGTGCAATAGAGTATCTAAGTTGGCGAGCGATGGTGTAGGGTAGTAGATGGGAGAATGTTGAGGAGATAGCATGTGGTTGATAAGGCGTGAGGCCAATAGGTAAGGGGAATAGATACGTGAAAGAGGAGAGAGGGCATCATGTTGGTTATGGTTCAAATGATTCGTTCGGCCTTGCCATTATGTTGGGAAGTATAGGGGCAAGACAACCGATAGGAGATCCCATTGGTGGCGAAGAAAGAGTGAAATTCTTTGTTGTTAAATTCACGGCCATTGTTACATTGGAAGCATTTGATGGATGTTTGAAACTGTGTTTTGATGTAGGCATGGAACTTGACAAAGATAGGAAACACTTGGGACTTGAAATGTAATGGGAAGACCCATAAGAAATGAGTATAATCATCAAGAAACAAGAGGTAGTACTTGTGACCCTCCTTGTTAGGTACAGGAGAGGTCCAAATGTCATTATGAATGATATCAAAAGGAGCAAGGGTGGAGTTCAAAGACCGTTGGAACGGCAGTCTTGCATGTTTGCCTAACTGACAGGAAGAGCATGGACTAGAGCGCAGGTCTTTTTGACGGGTGACAAGACTCTGAGAACGGATGACATCTAGAACGACAGCACTGGGATGGCCCAAGCGTGCATGCCACAGGCTGGACGGCGATGCCGAGAAGGCGACCGGACACGACTGACTGGACGCATGAGGTGGTGTGACATGGTAAAGCTCCCCTGTGCTGTTACATCTCATGCGAGTAACTCCCGTAGTAAGATCGTTCACAGAGAAACTAAAGAGATTAAACGCAAGAGAAACATTATTGTCAGTAGTGAACCGACGGACAGAGATAAGGTTTTTGACAATCTTTGGGGCAATGAGGACATTGTTAAGTTGTAGTGGGTGGGTTGGGGTCTGTAATTTGGCTTGGCCAATCCCCGAAGTAGAAAGACGACCACCATTGCCGACGATAATAGAGTGTGCATGGCCTTTAAAGGAAATAGATGAGAGGTTGCCTGAGGAGTTCGTCATGTGGGAGGTGGCACCAATGTCCATGTACCAAGAAGAGTCGGGAGATGTCGGCTGCATAGAGGAGAAGGCGTGATGCCCATCAGGCAGAACATAGCCTTGATCAGACGATGTCAGATAGGCCTGAGAACCGGCAAGTCGAGGGGCAGGAGAGCCGAAGTGCATCCAATGAGGGCTGAAGCCAGACGCCGGGGACCATCGAGGGGCGGTGTTCCAAGGACGAGGGCCACCAGTCCACGTATTCCGCGGTCGATGCATAGATCTGTGGACGCTGCTATCGGCGATGCCGATGCCGCGACCGCTACATATGCTGCGAGGACGCCGCACGCCGATTGAGAGCGGCTGGAGTGCGAGTGGCAGTGGCAATGGCGAATCTCGCTTGCTGATAAGGGAAGTGGCGAGATAGGAGGCTGAGGGACGAGAGAGGTCGGCGGTAGGGTGGGGCTGAGAGGGGAGGGAGGCCGACGACTAGGGAGATCTAAAGGGGGCCGAGAGATCTTTAGGGTGGGGAGGCAGTGGGTGGCCAGATCCGGGAGCGAGGGAAGAGGACAGAGAGAGGGGTGCGAGGCTCGGATCTGGGCTCTAGACAACAGGTACTGCGGGAGCGAAAAGCGACGGATTTGGGCTCGAGGATGGCGGCTCAGGCTGGTGAAGAGGATGGCGGCGAGGAGGAAGGTCGGAGGAAGAAGACCGGTGAGATGGGAGGATCAACTTAAGGTTCCGTTAGGAAGAAAAGACTGTGATACCATGTAGAATGACAGAATTGATGTAAAGTGATCCTTGAGGGTTTCATTCATTAGACAAAGATATATATAGGTTACAAGGTATTGGGCCTTCGGGCCCACTATACAATATGAGACCTATGTAATCTATCAGTAATGACCTAAGTGTCTATATATGAAACAAACAAACAAAATATATAAAAGAAAGAATCTAAATTAGATTAACAACGTACAAAAAAATCCGCATTAAACAGCTCTCTCTCTGAGGAAACCCTAGCCGCCATCAACATGTAGCCCTGCCACCTCCGGCTGCTTTCCCGGCCAGCCGTGACCCACACCACCAACTCCTCCACCATCACTTCTTAGCACAACCCATAAAACAAAAACCCTAGCCCCCATATCCTCCCAAAAAACCTTCATAAAAACAAAAATCCAACCCTTTTAGATCTCTTTTAGTGTCGCCTCTACTCCGACCATCGCTGCCACTACAGGTGGTTCTCCGCTCTGGTGGCATGTGCAGCGGTCCCACAAGCACCTGCCGCCATCGCCGCATTTGGGTACCGTTTTCTTCCTCGACGGCTCGCACGACAGCCCACCGCTTCTGGTCCTCCTCCACAACGACGCCTTGTCCACGCTCCCGTTGTCGCCGCTTCTTCCTTCCTCCAGCGTTCTGATCATGCGACTATCCCAACCACCCCCGTGCGTCCTCCACTGTTGCATGCGATGGTCTGGCCGCCCGGGGTTCCTTATCCTAGTCGTGATGGGCCCAGGGGCGTCGGTAATCGACCTCCTCGACTCCCTGTCTGTCGGCCCTCCCCATCCTTCGGCGACTTCCTTCCTTCCTCCTTCCTCCTCCTCCATTAACAACCCTCCCTCCTCCCGATTCTGTCTATTCAGCCACACATCTCAAAAAAAAAAATATCTTCCAATCCCAAATCTCGAAGAAAATAAAACAAAAAAGAAAACTTTCTTCCAATCCCAAAATTAAGTCATGCCTCTACACCAACTATTACAAATCCTCAAACAACTTTTAGCCCCTTTTCTTAAAAAATACAGTTTCCTTATCAAATATATTTTGCTTACAACTAATTCTTGGTTCTCAGTATTGTTCCAAATGGCAACCTCAACTTGGTGATTGGCTTTCCGTTGTTGGAGACTTCCTCGAGCTTGGCCGTCACCGAATCCGAAATCAGAATCACAACTATTGGCTTGCATGCAAGCCGTCTACGCACCGATCCAGATATCAAGAAACAAGGCTCAAGTTTTAAATGTTTTAATTTTATCTTTATAAGTATTTGTAATAGTAGATTTAGGCTAGTGTTTTTTTTCTTCTTTTTTGGCCGACGACTCTCGTTGTTGTAACGGCCCAGAATTATGATTTTCGGGTTACGTTTCAAGGGATAAAACCCCTTGTTCGGATCTTGCAATCCAGGTACGGGTTGAGTTTTAAAACAAAATATTTGTACTAAAAGAAGGGATTTCGAACCCTTAAAGATCGCGGATCCATTGGGGACCATATACATGCCTTAGTCTAATCGTGAAATCGAGCCAAAAGCAAAAACAAAGTTGAGTTTAAATACAAACACAGACCAACCCTAAAGATGACAACTAGAGACGAAACTCCGACCTGAGAATAGCAACGATGCCCTTATGGAAGTCCATTAAGTTATAATCACGACAAGCAAACACGAATTCATCACAGAGCATGTCAATCACTCTAATCCACGCTAACATGTACCTATATCAGGGGAGTAACATTCGTATTCATTTCCAACGACATGATCGATTCCTATACTGATGCATGCGAGACAAGATAGTAGTCTATTATTCCATGAAAGCAGATATGCCTAGCAACTTAAGCAAGTTATGCGGAATCAAGAATGATCATGCAGGATTCGAGGTCATGTGGGATTTAACGGCGATGATGAGTATGGTGTATATAAACGAATGCACAAGCATGGTGTACGCATCAATAGGTGAGGTCAAATATGGCATGGCGAGGTGTAACATAAAAAACAGATTAAGCGTCATACGAGATCATATAGGAGCAATCTAGTAACTATCTCATCCGAACACACTGGTCATATAATAGGTCAAGCATGGTGCGTAATCATACGACGAGATACATTTAGAAAGCACATGTCCTACATGATACTAGCGACACATAATGTGATACAAGCATAGTCAAGAGTCATTAAAAGGGGTTCAACAAAATGTTCACGAAACATGAGGCATCATCAAAAGTAACAAGAAGGATATCATGGGCAATAGATTATAATCATGCTAGGAACAAATCATCATAGGACACATATAAGGATACAATAGTTATCACATCATATAATAGGTAAAAGATGTAATCATTTAGCGAGTCATATTGGAAATCATAAGCCCTACAAGATCCTACTAGCACATATCGAATCATGACCACAATAAAGGTAACTCGACTAAATTCATTTTACCATTCATGCGTTATGCATATGCGAAATGATATAATGTGGTGTGTAATCATGCGAGGTGCCAAGTCATACATCTATGCCAACACTACATGAATTCATAAGGTAATAGGGGAAACACTATCGAGTGATAACATGTAAGCATGCCAGGATAAACCATCACATAAAGCAATTGATCATCGAATTCAACATCAATCTAATTTGCAGAGTAAGATATTTCAAGGTGATAGAAAGAGGGAATGATCACACTATGAGGGACCTAGCTCAAGTGGGAATCAACAATAATGCAAGCAAGTTATAAATTCGCACAAGTCACAAACAATGACCCTACATGATGCTAAAAGCTCAATATGACATTCGATACATACATGCGCTTGAATGACCAACACATCGATGTGTAAGAAATCATATTAACATAGCCCGTCGATATAGAAGCATGAGAGGAATATAGCAATGCATAATGCAAGCCTACACAACAAGCAATATGACTAGCATACAAGGTATGTATTCCAACTCAACAACCATTTGAATAAGGCATGCATTTACCAAGACATCACGTCAAATAGCATGATCACAATTGAAATACTAATTTAGTCAATAAACCCTGGGTAACATCGACTAATCATGCAGGGGAAATCATCTTACGACATTCATACAAGGGAAGTGTAACACACTATCATGGGTCTAATTTAGGGGAAGACAATAACTATATACAAAATCCTGTCATGCAATTCATGCTTCAAATCAGTCGTTAGTACGACCAATACAACAGGTCAATTAGACATGCAAAGGCGACATATAATCAGGACAGGAAGCAAGGTGCAACACGGGACCTAAGCAATGGGGCAAGCATGGGTACAGAATGTCATACAACCACGAATTTACATTAAGGATCATCATCTTAACATTTACTGGGAATTACGTATCATATAAGGCATGTTGACATCAAGTTGTAACACATATCCATCAAGTAAGGAACTCACTCTATCATGATACAAGAACTGAACGATCACACTATCATAAACCTATTTACAGAGAGAACATTAATCATGCAGATTCCTAACACATGACATTTACATTCATGCACTAGAATAAAGATGCAACATATTGAGTAAGGCATGCTGGGATGATAGAGACGTAACATGTGTAACTTGAACTCACATAATGGCCATCATGAAGTCATAAACATTAAAGCATGCATTAATCAAGACTCAATTATACCACATATTCCCCATCCAACGCACTAATCACACAACAATATCAAGTGCAAAACAATCATCTGACGAATACAGAATAGATGCGCATGTTGTAGATTCTTGTCATAAAACGGGTAATATGCATCAAGGCGTCATCAGCTGGTATGCTAAAGAGATCATTTACACGCATTCATACGAAGAAGAGTTTATCACACTATCATGGACCTAACCCAGGAGAATACAATTATCATGTAGGTTCATATCATGTGGTTTATGCTTCCAATCAATCATTAGTACAATTAATACAATAAGTCAAGTAGGCATGCTATGACAACGTAATCACGATAGAGAGTGAGGCATAACACAAGACTTGATCAATGTAACTAATCAAAGATGTAATAACATGAGCAACATTTTACAAATTAGCATTTGCAAGGTACATGGAGGATGTTATAAAATCATGTCATGCAGTTCAGAGAGAGTCACCATTACAACTGGATAGAGATCCCTAAGGGCAACCATTGACCTTCCCCAACTGACTCATCACCTCTCTTTCTCGTGGGACCTTGGTACGACTCTTTGTGGCAAGAAAACCCCGGTTGGTCATCATGAGAGTCAAGGAAGACAGCCTCAGAAACTTCTTACTTTTGACTCAAAATGAAATCAAGAACTACCTTCCAATACCCACTCAGACAAACTTCATATACATACACGAGTTTCTGACGCAATGTGTTTACCAACCCGATTCTCATGTAAGATACTGACATCCGGGAGAAAGACTCAATTAAACCGTCAAAGGGTTAACAAACATAGGGGAAGGGGTTGTTTCACACAAGCTGGGTTGACCACACAGAATTAAGGGTACTCCCACTATCCCGTTTGCACAATTCAGTCGATATACAATTAATTGTTAGGCATACCAATCAGACTTTAGCATATCAAGCACTCATCATAGAATCAGTCAATGACAATTATAATGACCTCCTTCGAGGGAGATCGTACTCAGTCTCACTATAAAATGCACATGAAGCTATCTAATGTCGCTCTTCGAGGAGCGACTGACCGGAGGGGCAAAAACCTCGCGATCCTACCTAACTCGCCACTCCAACCACCTTGGTGCAATCACCTTGGAGTCTTCTGGACCTTCTGTAAAGAGCAAGCTAGTATTTTGCCTACCGTTCCCAACTACACCCAATAGGGGTGGTCTAGCGCCTTTACTACCCACTCGTGTCCTCGTTTGGTCGATTTTCCTCATTTATTACAAGTCGAGTTCATTACTTAGTCCAATTTGGGTTAGGCATCTTAAGTTCATTTTTCCCCTTTAAATCCTTTTCAAAAAGTCCTTAAAACTCGTGGGCAATTTTCAAAACATACACTCGACCCTTGTGTACCCAAATTGCACAACCTGAGCTCTGATACCATCTTTGTAACGGCTCAGAATTATGATTTCCGGGTTACGTTTCAAGGGATAAAACCCCTTGTTCGGATCTTGCAATCCAGGTACGGGTTGAGTTTTAAAACAAAATATTTGTCCTAAAAGAAAGGATTTCGAACCCTTAAAGATCGCGGATCCATTGGGGACCATATACATGCCTTAGTCTAATCGTGAAATCGAGCAAAAGCAAAAACAAAGTTGAGTTTAAATACAATCCGAAAAGGAGTATAAAAGAGAGGAAGTGGGGTGGTCTCTCAACCTCTCGATCTAACGCCAAAAGTCTGAACCCGTCAAACATCCACATAAGCAACGATAGCGGCTAACGGTTACCTGAATCTAAAAAAAGTGAGGGGGATCTGGGTCAATCATCAGGTCACTCATGCGCGTATGTAAACACACTCTGAGAGGCATATAATAAGCATCCTATTCTTAAGATGAAATGCGTAATGCCATACGTAAATTAAATCACATATATATATATACTGACAGTTCAATATAATGCAGAAAGCTATAAATGGATCCACACAGAATGCCAAGTGGCATGTCCCTCTCTTACCTCCACCCCCTTCCGATAGGGCGGAAACTGGCCAGTTCGGTGCTATAGCATAGCAATTTCCTCGTGGTGGTGCACAAACCACGACATCATCATATCATATCATCTCATCGCTTGCCCGATGGTGCTGGGCTATCATATCATGTTCATATAGACTCGATTGACTCAGGGTACTCGATGAGGCTGGGCTACCCTATGACCCTAGTAAAGACTCTAGGACTATCACATATAGCAATCATATGATTTTCATTTTAGCTCCTAAGCATGATTCTAAGTCGTATGGTGCATGGACACTAGCCTACTATATAACACCCAGTGCATAGAGCGCCCATCATGAGTAAGTTCAAAGAACTTACCTGGAGTAGCAGATCAGCAAGATGAAAAGCAGCAAGATATAAGCAAGCAGGTTACAGATCACCTAACAATTATTAATAAATATGCATAAGTAAACTGCACACAACGGGAACCATTTACCACTACATAACACGCTCATCAATCCCTTAATCATAGCATCATCAACACCCTTTATCTCAACTTATCTCAACATCTTATATCATCTTATTCCATTGTCATTTCCATAACTGGCTCAATCATACTTAAATCCATATAATCTCACTAGCTAGTCAAGTTGTTAGTCGAAACAATTACTTTAAAGTTATACTTAGCCATTTCTAATACATAAAATATTTAATCTTTAAAACTACTTCCAAAAATCCGATTAAATAATCCCGACATATTTTACTTTAATTAAAATCATCATTCTAAGGACTTAAATAACTTTCAACACTTAATAAATAATCCAATTTATATACTTTAACACCGACCCTCTTTAAATATCGACACACAAATCGATTTCTAAATATTCAATTATCGGAAATCGGTTAAGCAATTAATTAATAAATCTAATAAATAACAAATAAATCCAAACCGAACCAACGCTTTTAACCCAAACCGAACCGAACCCGTTTTATTTATAATTCCCAACCGGTTCAATATTAACAAATGAAATATAACAAGCA
Organism: Persicaria tinctoria; assembly: GCA_037127255.1. Taxonomy (NCBI): domain Eukaryota; kingdom Viridiplantae; phylum Streptophyta; class Magnoliopsida; order Caryophyllales; family Polygonaceae; genus Persicaria; species Persicaria tinctoria. Next base: position 74,319,943 of record JBANSL010000002.1, on the reverse strand, counting down.
AGGAGGTAGGGCCCCCAATTCATCTTCCTCCTCTGATTCAAACGCCCGTCATGGCTCCGACGAGCGCCAGGCCAGCCGTTGCGCCGCCCTGATCGACCTCGCTCGTGGCCAACTCCTCAGCTCTCGCTCATCCTAGTCGGCTTGATCATCTTCGCTCACACTCCTCGCTCGCTGCTACCTTGCCCTCGCTCAGCCTCGTCTAGCTGAGCTCGCTCGCACCCTCGCCTCTCTCGAGCTCGCCGGAGCTCTCGAGCTAACCCAATAGTCTCGCACTAAGCTATCGCTCACTTGCTACTCACCCACAGCCCGACCAAAGGACTGAATCGAATTGAAATAAAGGAGGGAAAGGTGGAAGCTCACCGAGGGGGTTCGCGACTTTGGAGCTCTCGATCGGAGTTCTGGGCATCATCGGAGGCTTGCGATGGATCGTCGGATTTGCGTCGGACATGGGTGAGCGAGATGGTAGGGCTCGAGAGTGGTTTGGATCGGAAAAGAGGGAGAATGGCTTACCGGAAGGTTGGTTCACGATCAAACGGACGGGTGATCTTCGAAGGCTCGTCGATGACGCCAAGAGCTCCGGGGGCTGCTGCGATTGCTCTTCGATGAAAGAGGAGGTGGTGAGGATGATAACGACGATGAAGGATCACCAAGGCGTGGAGTGTGGCGATGGCGACGAGAGGAGAAAGTGGATGTGGTGGACGCGTGATGGTTGCTTCATTCGGTGAGACAGAGAAGGTGGAGGCGTTGATGGTGAGTTGATGTCGGTCGACGGCCCGGGGAGGTGGTGCTCAGTCAAGGGAAGGCGTTGTAGTGTTTGGGTTATCCGGCGGCGAAACAGAGGAACAGAGGGGAGTGGGTGCGACGTTGATGTTTTGAGCTGATGAACAGGGGTGTGGTGCAGGGTTTATAGGAGGGGGAAGCCGAACAGAAGCTAGAGATAGTGGGGTTAGGGGGCACTAGGGGGATTAGGGGGCGATGTAGCCGGTAGGGGTTAGGCGGAAGGGTGGCTTGATGGGAAAGGGTAATAAATGCACTTGTCAAATCTTAACTACTCGAAAATAAATCCCGGAATCCGCTTTCTGATCTTAATCCGACGCGATTAAAATACGTTTAATATAAACATGCGAAACCGAGTTAAATAACGAAACCCGAAAATATTTTCAAGCTAGCCTCGGACATATAAGGAGAAATAAATTCATTTCCATATTTGAATAACAAGTTTATACCGGGATTGGCCTCGAGAAATAAAATAAATTGGTTACATGAGGACACAAATTTTCAAAAAATTTCGGGGTTTTAGAACCTAAATGATATTTGAATTAGAATAAAATCTATAATTTATATAAATAATGTTTTTTAAAATCTCGGTCCTTACAGTTGTAGGGTTTTTCAAGCCATCTATTGATGGCTTCAAAATTGATTTGTCGGTCTACTTTTTGCCTATTATTAAAAAAAAACAGCTTGGCTAGCGTGGTTACCCGTGCTCACCGTGCATACACGCACCCAAGTCGCCCTTATAGAGTCGGACCCTCTAGGCGTTCACAACAACAAATCGGTGGACAATTCGCAGGGGGTGTTTTGATTTCCACGGACTCCCTCTGAACTAGTATCGTATCATGCTTGTGATTAAGGCTTGTCAGAACTTCTTGGTTTGTGCTCGCGTCATCAGACCATTCGAAGGTAACACGAGTAAAGATTCCGCATCCTTGTAGTCATGCCGGTTACCATCAAATTCAATCCTATTTGAACAGACTCAAATTATATTTACACCTAATATTAGAGTTGGTAAGATCCGACCCAACTCGAGAAACCCGATCGACTCACCCAAACCGAAAACCGTTCGAATCCAAAAATTTAGTGATATGCATAACCCGAACCTGAAACCGAGTCCTATCGACATTGACCCGATGCCCGAATTTACCCGAATACAGATAAACCCGGCTCAACCCGGATTCGACTCAAACCAGATCCGACTCGACTTTCGACTCAACCCGACCCGAATATCATTGAAATTTCACTCCCTTTTCTACTCTGAAATTTCATTTCATCCTAATAAAATTTCATTCCCTCCTATTTTATTCCCTCCCAAATCCCAATAAAATTTCCCTTATATATTTCTCTCATTTCCCTCATATTTTACATTTACATTTCCCTCTTATATTTTCATCCCTTCTGTCCAATATTTCCCTCCATTCTCTCCTATTTTACATTTACATTTCCCTCCTATATTTCTTTCCCTTCTCTCCTATGAAATTCATTCCCTCCCAATAAAATTCCACTCCTCTTATTTTCATTCCCTTTGATTTTATGAAATTTCATTTGTAATGAATAATCTAATTAACAAAAATAAAATTCGACGAGTCAAAAATAAAATAAAATTAATTTTTACTTATGTAATAATCTAATTAACAAAAATAAAATGATCAATCAAATCATTTGTAATGAATATATAAGATATAAAATCATAAGTGAAATTACCAAAAAAATAAAATGATCGATCAAATCATTTGTAATGAATAAAATGATCGATCAGATTACCAAAATTTTATGATTTATAAATTATATAATAATCTAATTATCAAAAGATGAGTATAATGAGGATATTATAACTTGAAACATATATGATTTTATTTGAACACTACTTCTTGTAAGACACAAATAACAATCACACAAAATAACGTGAATTATCTTTTAGATAGGGAATCAAGTATGATTTTTGATAACAATATATTGCAGAATTTCAATGAAATTAATGATGAATAGAACGAGCTTAGTAGCTTACGAGCCAATGAGTAGATTATATATTGAATAATATTTAATTTTACTAAAAATACTTTTTGAAATAAACGTAGACCCGCTTCTACTTGAAACTTGAATGAGACCGACTCGAAACCCGAACGAGGCGACCCGATTCTGACCGAAACCCGTCCAATCTGAATTTTATTTTGACCGAATCCGACCCGACCAAGTCCGACACAGAAAATTTTGACCGAGTTGACCCAATTCATCAGTGACCCGACTCGATTGTGATCGACCCGAACCCGACCGGATAACCGAAATTGCCAGCTCTACCTAGAGCTGGCAATACCCGACCCGACCCGAGAAAACCGATCCGATTGATCCGACCCGAACCCGTCCGACACCCGAATAATTGAAAAAAAAAAAGCTGGATCCGAGACCGACCGGCCGGATTGGAGTAAAGTCCGAACCCGAAAGCAATCCGAACCCAGTTAGAACCCGAACACGATTATATCCGAATTGACCGACCCAAAATCAACCCGAAACCCGAAACTGCCCGACCCGAGCATATCCGAAACCCGAAATTATCCGAAACCGATTATACCCGACACCCGAAATAACCCAAACCCGATTATATCCGAAATCAACAAAAATCTTAGCATTTTCCCTAAAATACTAAAAACAACCTAAGTATTTGATTACTTAATAATGGATGGTAATATTATCATGCATATAGTATAATTAAATATAATTTTGTACTCCCTCCATTGAAAAAAGTAACTTTTTAGCATTTTTTAAGACGCCCAAACTATATAAATATTAATTTTCTGTTATTTTTATAATTTCGTAGTTATGAGTAATAAGTATGAAATTAATATTAAAAAATACTATTTTATATGATTTTGACTTTTTTTTTAAAATATTATAAAGGATACATATCTCATAGGTAAAAAAAAGGGGCGTTTTGCAAAATGGCCACGAAATTGGACCTAATTTGCGAAATAGCTGCGTTTTGGGACAAATTAGGGAAATAGACGCAATATAAACCCCTTCCATTTGTTCCAAGCGACTTTCTCTCTCTTCAACCCTCTCCTCTCAGCACGCGCTCATATCCGCGCCTTCCTCGGAGATCCGAGAGCGACCGATCAATAGAGCGGAGCAAGAAGCAATTGGACGGATCTATGGCTTCGGATCTATGGCGGAGATCCGAGAGCGACCGATATGCGGCCTGGAGGTTTCAGATCCGGTTGCGGCGGAGCGAGGAGCGAGGCCGAGCGGAGCGAGGACGAGCAGAGCGAGGAAGGCTGAGCGAGCGGAGCGACGAGGCTGAGCGAGGCCGAGCGAGGGAGCGAGGAAGGCTGAGCCAACGGGAATGCCGGAGCGACGGGAATGCCGGAGGCGGAGCAACGGCTGATTCCAGATCGACCGAGCCGGAGGGACGGGAGGAATTGGTGGGAACGGCTGAGCAACAGCTGATTCCAGATCTTCTTCTGATGATGCCGGAGCGACGGGAATGCCGGATCGACCGAGCTAGCGGGAAGGCTGATTCGATTAATTGACTCTGAGAGCGAGAATGCCGGAGCGACGGGAGGAGAGTCGAGCAACGGCTGAGCGAGATCGACCGAGCCGGAGGCGGAGCCGGAGGCCGGCGGCGGTGGCGTCGAGCGCAGAGCGAGTCCTCTTCGCAGAAATCTGAGGAAGAAGACAGAGTTTTGACTGAATTACAAAAATCACCCTACAAATATGAGAAACTAAAAAAATTATCTATATTTTATTATGTGATCCATAATCTATATTTTTATTTTTATTTTTGCACAACAAAATGTTATATTTGCACAACATACGATTATATTTGCACAGTTTACGGTTTATATTTGCACGACAAAATGTTAAAAAAAAAATAAAAAATAAAACTAGACTTGCTTCAATTTATTCTGAATCGTTTACAATTTATTGAGAAAATATGAAATTATATTGAGATAAAATAAGATCATGTTGAGAATAAATTCACAAGTCCCGATTGTCGTGCAACTCTTAAAACAAAGTCGTGCAATTCTTACAACAGAGTCGTGCAACTCTTACAACAGAGTCGTGCAACTCTTACAACAGAGTCGTGCAACTCTTACAACAGAGTCGTGCAACTCTTACAACAGAGTCGTGCAACTCTTACAACAGAGTCGTGCAACTCTTACAACAGAGTTGTGCAACTTTTACAAGAGTGTCGTGCAACTCTTAAAACAAGAGTCGTGCAATTCTTAAAACAGAGTCGTGCAACTCTTACAAGAGAGTCGTACAACTCTTAAAACAAGAGGCGTGCAACTCTTAAAACATGATCGTGCAACTCTTAAAACAGTGTCGTGCAACTCTTGCAACATAGTCGTGCAACTCTTCCAACATAGTCGTGCAACTCTTACAACATAGTCGTGCAATTCTTAAAATAATATTGAGAGAACATAAAATCATGTTGAGAACAATTTCAGAAATCTCGATTGTTTTGCAAAAAATAACCTATTGTTGAGCAAAAATAAGAGTAAGTTGTGCAAATATAAGAGGGCGTTGTGCAAATTTAATCATAAATTGTGCAAATATGACCCTAGTCTAGTTTTTATTTATTTTATTTTTTTAACTTTTTATCGTGCAAATATAAGAGTACTTTGAGCAAATATAACCATAAATTGTGCAAATATGATCCAAGTAGAGTTTAGAGTTACACTTTTTTCCGTGTCAGCACTATTTTTTCCATGTCAACACTTTTTTTTAGAGTTGCACAAGCATGGATAACAATTTCACAAAGAATCGAAGAAGCACATGACAAATGAATCATAAGCCGATCAAATGATGTCGAACAATTCCATCAAACCTGGATAACAATTTCACAAATATGATCAAAATCTAGTTTTTTTTTTCTACATGGATAACAATTTTTTTTTACTTTATAATATTATTCGTGTGCATTTTATTCTAATTTGTGAACTTTTTATTCTATTTGTGTCGGCACTTTTTTCAAATAATTTTTTTTTTCACGTCAGCACTTTTTAAAAATAAGATCATGTTGAGAATAAATTCACAAGTCTCGATTGTCATGCAAATCTTAAAATAGAGTCGTGCATTTCTTACAACAGAGTCGTGCAACTCTTCCAACAAAGCCGTGCAACTCTTAAAATAGAGTTGTGCAACTCTTACAACAGAGTCGTGCAACTCTTCAAACAGAGTCGTGCAACTCTTAAAACAGAGTCGTGCACCTCTTAAAACAGAGTCGTGCAACTCTTACAGGAGAGTCGTGCAACTCTTAAAACAAGAGTCGTACAACTCTTACAACAGAGTCGTGCAACTCTTAAAAGAGAGTCGTGCAACTCTTACAAGAGAGTCGTGCAGCTCTTAAAACAAGAGTCGTGCAACCCTTACAACAGAGTCGTGCAATAATTTATTGAGAAAGTATAAAATTATATTGAGAGAAAATAAAATCACGGTGAGAACAAATTCACAAGTCTTGATTGTTGTGCAAAAATAACCTATTGTTGAGCAAAAATAAGATGATGTTGTGCAATAATTTATTGAGAAAGTATGAAATTATATTGAGAGAAAATAAAATCATGGTGAGAACAATTTCTCAAGTCTCTATTGTTGTGCAAAAAATAACCTATTGTTGAGCAAAAATAACATGATGTTGAGAAAAATTTCACCAATCCCCCATGTTGTGCAATTTTACTATATTGATGAGCAAAAATAAAACCGTGTTGTGCAATAATCTATTAAAAAGTATAAAATTATATTTACAAAAAATAAGATTATGTGGAGACACAATTTCACAAGTCTCGATTGTTGTGCAAAAATAAAGAATTGTTGAGCTAAAATAAGAGCATGTTGTGCAAAAATATTTCATTTATTATTAGGTTGGATTATTTTATGATGATAAAAACTATAAAACAATATCAATTTTTTAATTAATTTTTTTTATATATAATTTCATGCTTATGAGCAATAAGTATGAAATCCTATAAAAAAAGTTTATATTATATAGTAGCTTTTAGTTTAGTGTAGAGCAAAACAGAGTCGTGCAACTCTTAAAACAGAGTCGTGCAACTCTTAAAACAGAGTCGTGCAACTCATACAACAGAATCGTGCAACTCTTAAAACAGAGTCGTGCAACTCTTAAAACAGAGTCGTGCAACTCTTACAACATAGTCGTGCAACTCTTACAACAGAGTCGTGCAACTCTTAAAACAGAGTCGTGCAACTCTTAAATTAATGATATATATAATGAAAAGTGTTTCTTAGAGGTGCTGACACAAATAAAATACAGTTGTGAAAATCTAAACTAAAGTTGTGCTACTCTAAACTAAAGTTGTGCAACTCTAAACAAAAGTTTTGCGACTCTAAAATATAGTTGTGCAACCATAAAAAATGTGCTGACATGATGGAAAAAAAAGTGCTGACACGGAAAAAATACATACCGAACTACAAAGTTATTACTTAGGAAGATGACTCGATTGTAACTAATATCGTAACTAATATCAGTGTCAGCACTAATTGTAACTAATTAGTGCTGACACTGATATGGGATGCCAGGAGATCCCTTGGCATCCAAACGCACCTCGCAGCAAATTGCTATGGGATGAGTACTCAAAGATTGCTCTCGTTGATTGGCAATGTGGCTCATCAGTTTATTTATTTTTGTACCCGTTGATCTTTTGGTAAATAGCTCGTTAAATTGTTGACATAAATGAGCTAATGTGTAAGCTGATCCAGCATTCACATAAAGATTGATGTTACATAGTTACATCATTCAAGAAGTTTGAATCTGATGATGAATTGACCCAGATGAGTTTAATAATGACTGACTCTATCAATCTGACAGATACATCATGTAGAACCAAGTACAACTGCCATAAACATAGCCCAGATCACATTCTAAACACCAGATTAATACTGATGATTTCATCTCAAGTAACCCCCGTACTGAATTCAGTTCTGGTCTCTCCATCTTCTCATCTTCATATATCCATCCCTATATAAACCATCTCTTACCCCAATACTTCCATTCATCTTACAATCTTACCAATCAATCATTTCAGTTTTCATGGCTTCCATGGTTACCTTCAACCTGCTGGTGATCTTTGTAGCCGTGTTCCTCGTGGCAAGCTGCAGTGGAGCAAGAGACTTGTCGAGGCTTCAGAACGATGGCGGTGGAGAGTCTGAGTACTGGACGGCCCTTGCCAACATAAGGTCGTGCTCGAATGAGATCATTGGCTTCTTCCTCAACGGGCAAGCCCAAGTCGACAAGCCTTGCTGTCTTGCCATCGTCACTATCGCTCAGCACTGCTGGCCAGTCCTGCTCGGCTCTTTTGGCTACTCACCCGAGGAGGTTAGCTTTCTTGAAGGGTACTGCGAGAAGGCGGCTATGAGCACTGATCTTGCTCATCAAATTGAAATACCAATGATTGCAAAATGAGTTCAAATACCTATTAGAAATTAGAAAATCCAGATTAACTCTAAACCTAACTATCAAAGTTTTCAATAATGAAGTGGAACGAAAAAGAGATGCATTTCCTACTCGATAGAAAAGTTTGGATTACCTCAGCTTCAATTTCATCATAGAGGAACCGCTGTTTCAGAACTGTTAATGCTTGCTGAGCAGCATCATTATAAATATCATAGGGCATCAAAACACTGTCAATAAGACCTGAATTTTCAGAGTCAAGAACGTAATCAACCAGCATCCAAGGGAGAGAGCTCTCAATAGGGAACTGCACAGAAGTGAGTTTTTGTTATCCACAGCAGAGACACAAAATAGCATATTAGCATGGAATGCATCTTCATGAATTAATAATGGATCATATAAATAAAGTGGAATAGTGGAACTCTATAAAAGTTTTCGATTTCCAGTGATTCAGAGAGCACAAACTAATATATATTTGGAGCCTATGAATCTATCATTCAACCGACACAAAGTAGGAAACTATCTCCTTGCTTTTATGTATGTGTGTGTATGTCTTATTCATAAGCACGAACTCAGCAAGACCAGCCTATTATCCTATAATTCTGAATTTCAAATCTTGGTTTTACCTGGATGACACGAGAAGTCTCAAGATAAAATTCTCTAAACCAGAGAAAGCCAAGGTCTGTCAGAGTTGCAACTGTGGCTGTAGACAGCAAAAGAGTCACATCAGTTCCCACTGCTGTTACGGACAAGATTAAATATATAGAAGACATATATTCAGTTATTAATCTATCTTATCACAGAAATTCAAGCAAGGTGAGACACATCAGTTCCCACTGCAGATCAGAATTGCATATTAACTAGAGACTATGATCCTTCTTATCATCATAGGTGAGACATATACAACACAAACATCTCCTACAAAAAGCCATCCTCTGGACCTAAAATAGCCCCTGCAAGCAAGGTTCTCACATAGCAATTGATTTAAAAAAAAAAATATTTTATTGAAAAAATAAAACTTAAAATCAATGACAAGAACAACAACATGATACAACCCGAACCTTATCCAGCACAGTGAGCTGTCCAGCAATGCATTCTACAGCCTTTAAATAGATCTTAGAGTTGCACAACTCTCTCTTAGAGTTGCACAACTCTGTCTTAGAGTTGCACAACTCTCTCTTAGAGTTGCACAACTCTCTCTTACATACCCGCATAGCTAGTGTTGCAGCCTGCATAGCTGGTGCTGCACAGAGAGAGGGGGGGGGGGGGGGGGGGTTCACCTGGAACTCAATAATGCTAATCCATTCGTATCATGGAGAAAAGAAACATCTCCAATAACACAAAATACCTGGCAAATATGAACAGTGAAATAGTAAATAGGTTTCAACACTAAAACAAACAGAATGAAAGGTATAACAAAGTTTTAACAGGACAAGAGGAAGAGCCAAACCTCCTTATTTACATATTCAAGTTAAAAAAGGTCAAAGGTGCAGGCTTAAGCATTATGCTCTATTTTCAGCACTGTAAACGGGATTATTTTACAGTGATGCACTTTAACATCAAGAACAAATAAATTCTATGTACATGAAAGTGACACAAAGCTCTTGCAAAATAGAGGAGTAAAGAATGGAAAGGTCTAATATCATTTGTGACAACAGCTTCAGAGCAAAGTCACAGCTAAGGTCAATATCTCCTAAAATCTCATTTTTCTCTATCAATAGACCAAATACACAATATAGTATCAACTACCCTTTTCAAGAAGCGAAAAGATGGATCCAAGATGTCAACACAGTATCTCAATCTTGGGATTAAGTAGCATTATTTCGGTTACGTCATGTTACTATGGCCAATTAATCGTAAACAACTGTTAAGGGAAAAATTAGTGGCAAGAAGGCAATTTGCATAAGACATGGTTTTATTATAGCAGAAAAATTCTAACCAGAAGAGATTCCAGCAGCTGATCCAGCAGCTATGAGAGATACCTTTCTCTGCTCACTTTTGCTGAATACACTATCAACACCTTTGGCAATGGTGTTTCCAACAATACACAGCAGCTATGAGAGATACATTTTAGTTCTACTAATATTTGGTACTGGTGTTTCCAATTTTATTTCCTTTTTACTGCTTTTCTAAAACAGATGATCAAAGAACACAAGGAAGCAAGAAAATTCCAATCCATTTCCTTATCCTACTCCCACCAAACAAAATCATGATTGTAGTTTGCTCGGGACATGAAAATATACATACAGATCATAGAATACACTATTCATAACCAGGGTCAGTGCTACATTGCTACTTACATCATGTATCTTGACAAATCTAACATCAGCATAGGACAACATTTGAAGTACTTATGAATTAACAATCTATTCAGCTATTTAAGGCTCTAATATACAAAGTTTAGTAGTTGGTAACCAACCTTAATTTCCTGTCTGACACTGCTTACTAGGAACTGATTGAAGCTCCAAGGATAGTACTTAGACTGCACTCCAGATACATTACAAAGGTAGTAATGTATGTAGTCGTTGGTCCCAATCGAGATATAGAAGACAGAGCTTGAGATGATGTTCACTGCCTCTTCCTCACCCAGTTTAATTATGAACTGCTGAAATGTGTCCCTAAACTGCTGGATCTGCTGAGTAAGTGAAATTTGTTGACCCTACAGAGGCATTGCACATAAAGCAGAGCAAGATCAACAACCATTTAGCCCCTCCTTTAATAAGCTTATCTATATTGACCATTAAAGGGGCTCTTAGGCACATAAATCATTCACAACACAAGGCATAATCATGCATAGAGAAGCACACAAGATTTGTCGCCCCTTAAAAGGTGAAAATTCATGAAAGCTATTAGATTCAACTGTGAAACCCTAGAAGCAGCTGAGATTCCAAAAACCGCATCTCAATCCATACAAATGAACAAAAAATCAACAAATTTGCTCAAATTCAGAAGCAAGCCAACCAAAATCCAGCAAAATCATCAACTCACAAAAACACCGTACCTTATCTTATGCTCGATCGCCGGAGAGGGAGACGAGGCAAGGAGGAGGTGGAGAGGAGGAGCGATGCAGTGACGGAGACGAGGCGAGGGGGAAGTGCGAGTCACCGGAGAACAGGAAGAGGAGAGGCGGAGCGAATCGCCGGCGGCTTCAAGGGTTCGAGCGGCTAGGGTTCAAGCGAGGGCAAGGGGGAAAGTAGCAACGAGCAAGGGCGATGAGGACTGGAGACCGGCAGCGAGCGAGTGAGGGCGGCTGCGAGCGAGTGGAGGTCCGGCGAATAGGAGGAAGATGGAGGTCTGGCGACTCGCCGCCATCGGAGCCGGATCCGGCGTCGAGAGAGAGAAAACAGATCGAGAGCGAGAGGGCGAGGGGATTTGGGAGAGAGGAAAAAAGTGTCCGTACAACCGAGAATAAGATTATATAGAGGCCATTTTGTAAATTTGTCCAAACCCGCGTCTATTTTGCAAATTCGTCCAATTAATGTGCCTATTTCGCAAATTTTTTCAAAAAAAAATTGATTTGTTTTATCCAATATGATTCTTGCGGGTTCGATTTGACTGAACTTAATTCAACCAAAACCGTTGTGACCAAAACCCGATTCACTCGAACTCGCTTAGACCGAAAACCGATTCACCCGAACCCGTTAAGACCGACACCCGATTAACCCAAACTCGTTTAGACCGAAATCCGATTTGCCCGAACCGAATAGGATCCGAAAACCCGATTGTATCCGATAAACTAATGCCCGAATAAACCCGACCCGAACCCGAATTGTCATCACACCCGATATAAACCCGAGTCCGATATGACCCGAAATCGAATAACCCGACCCGACTCGCCCGATTGCCACCTCTAGCTCTACCTAATATATATCAACCAGGTCTCAATGATCCAAAACCTAAATGATCAGACCTAAACTCTATTAAACTCACCCAATTACCACCTCTAAAAGGCGTACGTGTCTGCATAAAATTAAATGTAGTAGTTTAGTTACATATACAGGATCTAAGATAAAAACCAACATAATTCTTGTTTATCATTTCGATTAATTCCATAAACAAATCTAAAATTTTTTAGCGCTCCTACAAAATATTATATATATATATATGAAGCTGTAAGTCGTAAGATATGCGTACTTTAATATATTCAGTTGATATCAAGTGGGGTTACTTTATTTTGGTAACGTTGCTGCCTAGTGCCTACTATCAACCTCCATTGACAATAACAAGTAACAGCATTTATCTCAACAACCCATACTAGTGAGATGACATATCCCAGAATGTAACTTTCTGGAATTGTATAAGAAATGGGTCAAAAAAGATACTATCCATAGAATGCTCGACGGGTCGATTTCGATCGTATACAGACAACAGACAGAGACAGACAAGTAAGGTGACAAACAGGTGAGGATCATCGGATGCAAAGGCAATTTGCATTTCATTTGCTCAAAAATCTCTACATGCTAGTTACAAATAAGTAACAGTACGTGAAACCGAAAACTCCCCCGGGCACCATAGATATGTTATATGTATGCCTAGACAGCTAGTTGTTGGTGTTGATGAGAAGCTGAAGGGGCCTCCTCCTGATGTTCAACAGGAGTGAAGCTGCAGGACTGTTGAAGTCTAACTGATTCCGCCATCATCATCAAACACGAAGAAGACGCATCTGCAGGGTGCAGGCCGGGGACAGGACTCGGTTCCATCAGCAACATCTCCCTTTGGAGGTAATTGCAGTAAGTGTAGAATGTGTTGGGGGTCACATTCAAGTTGAATCCCATCCCAAACAAGAAGTCCAGCTCCAAGTAGTTCATCTCTGTTGTGGTTATCCCTCCTATTTTCGCATAGTATGCATTGTTGTAGTATCTGCAAATCCATCGACAATCCCGAAAATTATAACCCAATTCAATGTAGTAGACATATATGGATTGATAGCAAATTGATGCACTCAGTTTCAAATTTCTTTTGCTGTGTTTTCATATGTTTGAAAGGGAAAGGGAGGGGAAATGACCCACCACCACCATGTTATTTGGAAAAGTAAAACCACTAAAAATGTATATTAATATTATGAAAGGGTTAATACTTCAAAATGAATTTAAAAATGTTTTTTTTTATTGACGAATACTTCAAATTGAATTTAAATTTTAGGTTTTGTTTGAAAAATTGTTTTGAAAATTAGGAACCAAACACTGTAGCTAACCATCAATTCATCACCAACAAAGCCATCAATGATTAATCTATACGATAGAGAGAGTTTTCACATTTAATCAAACAGTGTGATAATAAGGTTGAATTAATCGATTGTATACTATAAGTTTTGATCTACCTTTTAATACAAAATTTGAAACCCCCAAATTGACCTTAATCAATTCAATATCTGAACGCTATAATATCAACCGCATTCATGATCATCCTAAAATTCAAATCTCAGACCTTGCTTTAGCTCATCAATCTAAATTATGGAATTAGGTAAAAAATTGGGGGAAATTTGAAATTTCAGAATCAGGTATTTATACAATTTGTCTGATCTTATGGAGAAATCGAAGAAGGAAGAAGAATTAGGCTTACATATCGTCCATGAACTTGACGGCGACCATGACGCTGGTAATGAGGAGGCGATGGACATTGAAGGAGTTGATCGGAAGCAGCGGCTGCCGCTGAGCGAAGCGATCGAGGTAAACGTACGCGACGACGAAGCAGCACGGGCTGCAATTCGCGTACTGGAAGATCCTCTCAAGGTAATTCCGGATCGAGATCGGAGGCCTGGAGAGGCCGTGGAAAAGTGACACCTTCTGCGGCTGCCAGCGGCGGCTGGCGTCGTTGGCCTCCGCCACGTGCTCGAGCAACGCCGACAGGAAGCTGATGAGGCGCGGCATCTCATCCGAGTAATCCGCCTGGTAGTCGATCATCTCCGCCATTGCCGGTGGGGGTTTGAGGCTTTGCAATGGGGGGGAAGAAGACAGGGGCTCAGGGAGTGTTTAGTGCTTGTTGGTGTCACAAGGAGTCCCCTCCTCCCTCTTTCTATTTAAATATATTCCTCTACCGTATTAAATTTTTTTAGTACTATGGAGTATTTTTTTTTATTTATTTAAATAAGTAAATATGAGATGAGAAAATGGGGGGCCGGTAAGGTTGTTAATTAGACGAAATTGTCATTGGGGTGCTTCATACATGTCGGATTAGTGGTTTTGATGTCTTTTTTTATGACTAAACAAATCAATCTTTTCATCTTTTGGATTGTTATGATTTCTCTTTTTCGCTTCAAAAATTTAAGTTGTTTAAGAGGGAAAATAAGTGTTTGTTGCATGTCGATTTCTCTTCCGACTTATGTATGATCTGTTTCCCGACTTTTAGTACCGATCAAGGTTCAATCGACACCAAGGGTCGGAGCCAACAAAGCTCGAAGGACTAATTCGAATCCCAATTAATTTGCCCTTGAGTCATTAAAGCCTTTCTGACTTGGCCTGGCTCGGTCGCCCTATGTGACTGGCGCTTCAAAAGGCGAAACGAAAGTCCTAGTTTGGGGGTGGACACTTTTTGTTATCTAAAGGGTCGTCGTAGTGAAGTGTGCACTTTCGTTTAATTTGCAATCCTAGTGGGTAACTGTGGTGTTAATAATGATTGACTCCTGACGTCGAAGTCGGCAATTCATGTGGCCTTATGGAGTACATAGCAAAGTGCACATTGGAGGAATGCTTGGTGAGGTTCGACGAGGGGTCAAGGGATAGGACATCTAAATCGGGTATTGTTGAACTTATTTAAGGGGCTAACCCTCTCACTAGCTCACAAGTGATTCCATGTTTCCAAAAGCATTGACGCTAACAGGGGGGCGGCAACCCCTCCCCCGGGTAGGGCTGTGCAGAAAAACCCGACACGACTGACCCGACACGAAACCGGGGCGATATGACACGAAAAAACACGACACGATAATGACACGAACCGTGAAAACACGAAAATTAATGGTTCGTGTATGGTTCGGGCAAATCTTATTACCGGATACCCGACACGAACCATCGAACCGTTTATTTTTATTTTTTTTTAAATTATATAGCGAGCTGTGTGTATATAATAGATGTAGTTAATTGGGATCACAAAGTCATGATAGCTCAATTGGTTGGCTGTGTGGGGAGAGTTTCAAAAGAAACATGGGAGTGTTGGGTTCGAATCCCATTACTTCCAAATTTTTTGTGTTCAATATTTATTAAAAATACACTAAACGGTTCGTGTCGGATAACACGGTGTCCGACACGAAACCGGTTCGTGTAAATGGTTCGGGTACCCGGCTTGAACCGGTTCGTGTACGGTTCGGCAAACATCCCATAAATGGTTCCGGGTACCCGACACGATTAACCGGTTCGTGTCGGATACCCGGTTATGCACACCCCTACCCCGGGTGGTGGAAACATGTAGTATTATTCATTATGCTAGGAAATTAAATTTTTTTGTCTAGCTTAGTTAGTAAAGGACTGAAATGAAGCATAAATAATACAAGAGGTCATGAGCTCAAATCGATCTCATTGTTTACTTTTTTGGAATATTTTTTATTTCTACCAAATTTTCATATTATAAATTAGGGGTGGGCACGGGACAGGACGGGCCGGGATTGGGCCGGGACGGGATTCGTCCCGCGAAATTTTTTCGGGACGGGATTGACATTTTTTTTTCGGGACGGGACGGGCCTTGTCCCGCATATAAAAATAATAAAATATTATATAAATTTGCAAAGTGAAAAATGCTTTCATAATTCATTATTTAGTATAATATGTTGAATACGGTATTATTCTCAACTATATTATTCAATAATAATAATAATAATAATAATAATAATATTATAATACTAATATTAATTCATACAATGATTGTATAATTAATTATAATGTTCAACATATTTGGCTACATTATCTTACTAGATCAGGACGGAAAGGAATTGAGACGAGATTTACCAATATTGTCTAATTATCGATTGACAGTTAGGTAGAATACCGTATTTAATTAGTTATTTGCCTCTTGTAACTCTAAATGGGCGGGATGTGTGTGTCGATCTGACGGGATCCTCTCCATTGAATCAGTCTGGGATTTCTGACTTTATGTCTGGTCGTGCTGTTGTTGATGCTGCTCGACGTAAGTTTGTCAAGTATCGAGATTTATGTACGGCGGCTGGTTATGGTTTCCTACCCTTCTCATTCTCTTCATTAGGGGAGTTGGATACAGATGCAGTTGCATTGCTGAAGCGGATTCAGAAATTCTCGGTATCTCAAGATGTTGGGGCTCGTGCTGCACGTTATATTTTTACTAGACTTGGCTTTGTTATCGCTAAAGGAGTGGGTGCCCAGATAGTATCTCGGTTGCCCACTAATTTCTTGTAATATGTTTTTATGATAATAATAATAATAATAAATAATAATAAAATAATAATCCCATGTTATAATTAAAAATAAAATAAAATAATATTACTTATTTTTATTGTTATTATTATAAAATAATTATACTTTACAAGAAAAAAATATAATATGATATAATAATATAATAATAATAATTTTATTATAAATTAATATTATTATTAAATTATATTATAATATTATATATTATTATTATTATTATTATAAATTGAAAATTATTATTATAGTTATAAATAATACTTTCTCAAAATAATAATACTAATAATATATTATTATTATTCTATAATATTATAATAATATTATTATAAAAATTATAAAAATTATTATTATTATTATTATTATATGCGGGACGGGATTTGCGGGATCCCACCGGGATCGTTCCGCGTTTCGTCCCGCATAATTTTTGCGGGACGGGATCGGGACGGGATTCGCTATTTTGTCCTAAATCCCACCGGGATCGGGACGGGACCGGAACGGGATCGGGATTTGCGGGATTTGTGCCCACCCCTATTATAAATGCCATATTCAAATCAAATTTTATAGTTTTATTTCAATATTTTTCATAGGATCATTCATTATGCTACACATATATTTTAAAAAATGCTTATAATTTTTATTCATATGATTTTTTTTACTATCAATGTCATATTTAAACCATAATTTATAGGGTTTTTTGCCACACTTTTCATTTACAAATGACATATTTTTTTTAAAAAAAATTATAATTTCCTTTCAATATTTTTTAAAAAAGTATTCATCATGCTACACACATATATAATTTTGTTTTATGAGTTTTTATAATAAAAATATCATATTTATTATGACTTTCTTTCTATAATTTTTTTTAAAAAATTATTCATTATATACACCGAGAAAAAAAGATATTTTGAAACAAAAATTTCGCCCCTCATCTAGAAAATTCTATCGCCACCACAGTTCAAACTCCGAACCCCTTGATATAGAATGTGGCCCAAGACATATCACAGTTCCACTGCACAAATTAACTTGTGATTGGTTACTTCCAAGGTTACATGTGCATAGGCTATGTCCGACGGAAAAAATACCCATTTATGCGAACGAGTTTATTAACATGTTGTGAAATACATTATATATTTTAGTTTAGATAATCAAGCTAATTACGTGTAAGAGAATTCTATAATCCAAAATTACATATTTAATTTTATAAAGTTGATTCTACTAATAATATACATACTCGATCATATAAATATATATAACTAAAAATGTGTTGGGGATCTCAAAATAAAACTAGAATGGAATAATAAAGAGGAAATTAATAAAGTTGAATTAAAATAAATAAAAGGAATATATATATAATTAGGAAGATTAAATGGATGTGACCAGTCTAAAGAGCATAGCGTCGGTGACAAAATAATCGTGGTTGGCATTTATAAAAGAGCTTAATTTGTGTTGTGGGCGCATGTCTTTCTTCTTTCGTTTGTTTTCCCCCATTTTATTTGATATTCCTACAATTTTTATTTTTATTTTAAACTATTTTAAAAAAAGAAAAGACATGAAGATCTTGCGTCGTGTAATACAATTATACAACCCTTACCCTTGATGAATCGGATCAATCACATATCTCCCTAATAAGCTAAGCTTGAATGAGAATCCATGTCTTTAGTACTACTAGATCAACTTTTTAATAATTGACGTCGATCGATTGTCGACACCTAACCATTTATAAAACAAGTAAACTTTGATGAATTATATATTATGAGATGCAGGCTTGCAACAGCTCGCAAGGATCTTCACACCAACATTATTTACTCCGTTCCCTTGTATGGTTGTATTATAGTAGGGTCGTTTGCTTTTCTTTTTTTTTGTGTGTTAAGAAATCTTTCCTAATTTAACGTTTTGCAAAAACCCATAGATCCAAACCCTCTTAACCATTTCGATCAACATAGTCTTCTTTTTCGGCCATGCTATCTCAAAACGGAATAGAGTTTTGGAATGTGTCGGTGACACGAATAGTGATAGATGTGAAAAGGGTGGTGTTTGATATGCAAGTCATGATGATATCTTATCAAAATATCAGGGTGAACTGAGGCTCTATATCTAAGCATTTGTGAGCGATCCACTTGTTCACATTCCTAATATTTCAATAACCTAAATTAATAATTAATTTCTCTTTTAAAAATGAACTATTTATTAGTATGTATTGATTTTGTGTAGTAGTCATTCAATACGACCACAACAAAGGCCCAAACCAAAATTTCTCATGTTTATGATATTTTTACCAGAAATTTGGAATGACTGCCTATTTACTGTGACACTAGAGTATAAAGGGTGACTTTCGGTAAATACGCATATTTAGAGGGCAGTTTTGAACAATTTACCTTTTTATTTTTATTTCTAGTAAAAACATTGGGTTGGGCTGAAATGGGAAATTATGTAGAATGAGCCTTCAAACTTTTGGGCCTAACAAGGCCCATTAATTAAAATTTCACCTTTTTCCGAGTAAGATCATTTTGCCCCATAGACAGCAATATATGTTTTATGTACATGCATTCACACTCGTCATTATGAGTTGAAGAAAACTACGTAGTATAATATATCTATAATATCACCATAGATGACATATATCAAAGTATATGAACTATAGTATAGTAGAACTACACCAAATTAAAACTCTACAATACCCAAATGAAATGATAGTGGTTAATGGTCTAATTGCATATGAAAACGCGATTAATCGCGCGATAAAAAAAAAGCACTACTGTTTATATATTACACAAAAATGCACAATGCATACATATATTGATGGGATGAAGAGCACATATATATATATATATATATATATATATATATATATATATATATATATATATATATATATATATATATATATATATATATATATATATATATATATATATATATATATATATGTATATATGTGAATATATATGGTGGATCTAGAAGGAGGAGAAGCATTCGGGCTCAGAAGAATTGGAATCGTCGCAAGGAATATGGTTGTGTCTGCCTTCGTATGTCGTTATCACCATTCGACAATCCTCCGATAGCCTCTCTACCCTCTTCTTCACTCTGCAGTTGCTGTGGGTGCACCTGTAATAGCTTCTTCTCCACCACAATGTATACATATATCAGCAAACACATACATTTTTGTATACTATATATATTCTGATTAATTAACTGATCAAAAATTAAATAAATCCTTGATCTGAGTAATTTTAATTCCATCAAAAAAGATTTTTTGGTTGTGCACTTAATGACATTAAATTCAACTATTCTTATTTTTTTTTGGTCATAAAATTCAACTATTCTTTGAAATGCCCTTTTATCAAACTAATCTTTTGGCAATTAATTTCCTTATTTAATAAACATTTCATATACATTAGGGAATATTTTTTTTACATAAAGATTTTTTTTCTTCTAAAAAATCAATAAATTTAAATATTTATATCATAATTATATTGAGAAAGATGTGTCCCTTCAAGTATCGAAAGTCTTTGGATTCCAACAACAGCATAGATGGTAATTTGGCTTGTACGGCCTTTCTTCCCCACTAAACATGTAACATGTATTTCGGCATATCTATCTATATACATATACTATCGATGTATAACGTCATGTGTGGCGTAGCGTATATATTATGATTGATTACAGGGAAAGAAATGAATAAAATAATATATTTTCATAGTTTATGGAAAGTTATATAAGTCACAATCTATCTATCTATCTATATTTTAGTTAATTGACAAATATAAATAAAAAATATTTCATAGTCATACTTACAAAAAAATATAATAGATAAATATATAGTATTTGATAGGTGTTATTTTATTTTTATCTATATTATTTTTTGGTGGAAAAATTATTTATATCAAACTTATTTATTTAATCATTGTTATTTTCTTTATATCTATATTATTTTTTGAGCCCAAATTAAATTATTAAAATATTATATAGCCACAATCTATCCGTTAATAGATATTTTAGTAAACTAACATAATAAATATATACTACATATTTAATAAAAAAATCAATAATAAAATATTTTTAAAAATCAACGATGTATTAAATTACACGAGATTTAATGAACTATAAATTTTAAAAAACCTTTTACCTCATAAATGTGAATTTTATTTATATTTTGAGAGAATCTAAATAAAGGATATTTAGATTATATAAAATCTGTCAAACTAATTTTATCTATATCTATATTTTTTTGGTGAATTTTTTTTTATTTATGTTTAGATTATTATTTTTTATTTATTATAATTCATCTGAATTATTTATAATATTATATCAATATATTCTCCATTCACGTGATGAGAGCTGTATTCATATTTGTACACCCTTTGCTGACCAAAATAAACTTACCAGACGGTTAATTGATTATAAAGTATTACTCCCTTCCCTTTTTCGATACTCATATATATTTTTTTGAGACCTATACCCATATATATATTTAAACTAGGAAAGTCAACAAAAATGTTGAGTAGTCTTAAAAATGCTATAAATTACATGAAAAACATCTACTCCGTATTTGAATCAAATAAATTGCAAATATATTCGACTTTATCAATCCATTTTTCGACCAATGTACTAACACTACAATCAACATCGATTAGAACGTACCATCCTATCCATCTCGAATTATATATAAACATTCTGAAATCCTATAAATAAATTAAATAATATAATACTAGTATAATTCTCTTACCATGCCCAAAAAATAATCAAACTCTTATTAATAGGTGTACGAATTGACAAAAAAAAATATAACCATGAAAAAACCACATAAATGTCATTAAAAAATACTTATTTGAAAGTGACAACATATATATCACACTTAATTTTGTGTCTTTGGAGTCTAAAAGTAAATTAATTTCACCAAGGATTCGAATTGCATTCTCGAAGATATCCTTTATTTTTATTGATACATTTTCTCCTATTTTTTTTTTAAAAAAAAAACAAAAATGTGATTGGTTGAAAAAATGATAAAAGAATGAAAAAAAAGAATAAAAAAGAAGAAGAATTTGAATGGAAATTATTAAGAAGAATAAAAAATAAAATGAAAATTTTATAATTTCTGGCATGAACGGTTGAAGTACTTGTGTTGTTAGGTTTAAACTAATTAACCCTAGCTTTAATGGAGACGGAGTAGTCCAATTTATGTAAAAAAAATTTGGTTAAATATTCAATTAATAGGTGGATTTAGAGGTCTAAGTATTTTTGCATGACTCTCCAACAAGACCTCTAAAATAAAATGCATTCTAATTTCTAACCTTTAAGCTTTAATAAATCACATATTGGTTTTGTTATTAAAAAATCATATAACTTATTTTATATCTCATATCTTAAGTAGTTACAAAATCTATCATTTCACCATGAGTTATTTTTATAAATATTGTACCTTAAATTATTTTATCTTTATTCATAAAGATAGATTATGTTAATTCATTATATCTAATGATAAGATATCATTATTAATTAATCAGTACTCCGTATTATACAATAAAATCTTATCATCAAAATATTTATATTACTTTTCAAAACTTTATTTTTAGTTTAAGTTATTTTGCAGGATCTTTTTATACTTTAAGTAAGTTATGGTTGCTTGAATTTTTTTATTAAAAAATTTCAAATAAACTATTTTATTCTTCACATAAGTTTAATAAAAAATAATTTTAATATAATAAAATACAATTTATTAACAAAACGTATCAGAGTCTGGATAACAAATACTAGTATATCGATCATCAAAGTAAAACCGGGCAAATGATTAATTAGGGGATTGTCATTTTTTGTTTTCATTTCATCTTGGTTTTAATGGGTGTACCATGGAGCCAAATCCTTTGTCCTCAACCTTATCCCCTCTCCTATCCCCCAATCCTCTCCTCCTCACAAACCTCAATTTAAAAGAAAAATAAAAATTAAATTAAATTAATAAAAGGATTAATAGAATTTAAAAAAAAAAAAATTATGAGAGGGGACGGGATTGGGCACAAAAGATTTACACTCTGTGTACCATGAGATATCATACCCCAACATTGACCTATATTTAGCAAATGTAGGCGTGTATATAAATTCTATGATTGATTCTGAAATTAATTATACATGAACTGAAACTGAAGCCTGCAGTATCAAGATTAATTTATTCCAGATGGAATATATATTTGTATGTATAAATTAACTGTGCTCTCTCTCCCTACATATATCATGTATGTGCTTATCTATCTGTTCCACTATGATTTCGTACGTACAATTGAATTCATTAATTTGCACTGTAGCTATATCTATATCTAGGTAATATATGAATGGTTCAAAATAGCGTCTACCAATTCAAACTCACCATACACATTATGGATGTATGCTAAAAAAATTTGGTTGTATATTAATTGGGTGAGAAATAGAAAGTGAATATATCACATAGCCTTTTTGAAAAATCTCTGATATAAAAAAGAAAAGAAATTGAAAACCTATATGTCTGACCTAAACACTAAATTAATCTTTGACTAAATTAATATATCTATCTAGTAGAATATTTACAAAATTTAAAAACCTTAATTAAAACATATATAGTAGTATTAGAAAAACTGAATATGAGAAATTAGGGGAAATGAGAGAAAACAATTCCAAATTGAAATTGATAATTCAAATTAGATAAAATCACAAGAGAATAGAATCACACAAGGAGAGCTAGCTAGTGGTAAGGAAGAGGTGACCTTGCTAGAAGTCAAGGATTCAAATCCCACTAGTTACACAAATTAGTTTCTTCATTGGCTTGGGTGAGTATGCCTGGTTGCTTGTTGTTTGGTCAATATTAAATCTAGCTCTCTTTTATTTTCATTTTAATTGATCCAAACATATTTTCGAGAATCCCAAGAATTGAAATATGAATTATGGAGAAAAAAAATCTCCTATAAAATAAATTCATAGAAAGTGCACTTCCAACATTCAACCAAACAAGTACCTATCCGTAAATGATCGATAAATTCTCAAGTTAAATAGAAAATATGTTTAAAACTAGAAGTAATTTTTTTAAAAATCAATCCGGCCAATCAAAATCATGTTTGCAAAGAGTGTTATAAGTGACTTGAACTCCTTGATCAATATTTGTTGGTTTTTGGTTTTATAGGAAAATCGTTAGGCCATTACAATAGAGGAAGTGAGATCAAAACCATGACTTATGTATTGATTAATTAATTACTATATTATTTTTATCAACGAAGCTAGTAAGGTTTAACGGCTAGCCCTTGAATATCTATAAATCCAATTTGTACATCTTTAAATATCTTCTTTGACACTCTTGAGTCTTGAAGGAATGGGTTTATGATCGATATGATTTATGTATATCTTGAGAAAAATAAAAAATTCCTAACAACTTTATCTTATTTATGTATATTTCCAGGATAAAAAAACATAGCTTTATATATGGCCGATTTAAAATTTAAACCAATCTTTTGTAACTTCAACTAGTTTATAATTAAACCATCCATTACATACCTATATATATACAAGTCATGTAGTAGTCAAGAGTCACTAGCTAGGTGGTAGTAGTAGTAGTAGTACTTCACCTTTGCAAGAAACTATCATGCCTTGTGTAATCAAATTCAATTTGACAATATATGTAAATCTATACTAAGCAATATCCGTAATTTAGTTGATGTATATTCACGTTATTAATTAGGTACCTCATCATTTTCAAGCTTAGTTATTTTATTTCAGTGCTCCAAAAAGAATTACTCTATCTATATATATATATGTGTATAACACATGCAAATAACATATTATGATCGATGATAGTTTAATTAGTTTGTGTTAACTTTAATTTGTTAACTCCTTATGGTTAATTTACATACAGCGAATTTGGAGGTAGGTACGTAGTCATTGGATCATGAGACTTTGAGAAACATATTGTGCAAGCTAGTGAGTAGCTAATATATAGTAAATGGATTGGTGGGTATGTACGCACGCACCTGGGATGTAGGCTGTTCTTGACGACTTTTTGGCCGTATTTTCTCCATTTGTAGCCATCATCAAGAACGTCGACATCACTTCTTGTTTGGAAACAGAATCTTGGCTCTCTTAGCTTTCTCCTTACCTTCATCTTGTTTTTGTCTGATGATGAGCTTCTCCACCTATTACCACACGAAAACAGTGATTGATTAATCCGTTTGCAAACCCCCAAATCTTTTCTTTTGCGCATTTAAGTTTCATCCGGATTGCAAAGAGTGCAATGCAGTAAATATATATGTCATAAATTCTTATATATTATATATATATATATAAGCCAAAGGTTTAATTTATATATATACACGTACTGATCAACCTCCTCTTCAATACGATTACCTGTTGAAAAAAATCATATATGTTTTTTCATTGCCATCAATTCAGAGTTGTTAGTTGGTTACAATGCCCCTTAATTGAGACCCCAAAACAAGCTAGGGAATTTAAATATTTCCATCTCTTTTGTAGAGGATTCATCAGTCTAAAATTGGACAAATTTAAGCACCCTCTCACACAATCTAATCTATGGCATATCTAAGATGAAATTCTTAGGTAGATGCATATACAATATATGAAGCAATTACCATGAATTGCCGCCGTCTCCACCAGCGTTCATAGCTCCGTTCTCGTCATTAACAACTACCTTAGGATCTGACGACGTCTCCCCCTGAAAATCAATCTAATACTATATATATATATATATATATATGATCACCAGTAGCAAAGCTAAACATGTACATATATAATCAGTAAAGATTTATTAATAATACTGAAATTAATTAATAGATATCATACCCTGTGGTCATAATTCCAAGAAGTCCTGTTGGGGAACTGATCCATGTTAGCTGTAGTGCTGAGACCTATGGTGGTGGGGCTCTTATTACTGCTATTGGGAGGAGGAGGAGGAGGAGCGGCGCTGATGGTGGATGGGCCTGCAGCGCTGCTTGCACCGCCACCAGGAGAATGAGGAGCGGCGCTGTGATGATGGTTGTGCTGATGATGATGATGGGTGGTGCTCAAGAAGTTCATCATCATGTGATTTTCCTGATCAAACTGTGGAAACCCTAGCTCTTGAATGGCTGTCACAGGTGGCGCTGGCTGCGGGTTTAGCGAAAACGGTGACATCTCATAGCTGTTGGGAGCCTCCCTCCTTTCCCTCTGCATCATCACTCAATGAAACAATCTAATCTAATTAACTATATATAAGATTGTGGTTATGGTGTGATAATTAGGGTTTTGGATGTGATTAATTCAAGTCCCTATTTGGGAATTGGGAAAGTAAGGTAAGGTAAGGATTTATATATATGTTGTACACATATCATATAATATATGGAGACAGTTGATTCATATATATGATATATATGGGAGGGTTGATAGAATAGTGAAATGGGTCAACTAAGTAAACCCCTGAGGCTGAGAGAGGCTGATGGAATGTTTTTGTTTGTCCCTCTCCAACTCTCCAAACACATGGTTTGCCCCACCATTACTCACCTGTCTTTCTCATGTGTTTTGAGGGCTCCCACTCTGGCTTTCATCTCGCAGGCGCTCGTCGCTAACATGCGCATCACAACCGCGTTTCGTCAAGGATATATATATATGCTCGCTCGATCGATCGGTTTAATAATTTGGAAGTAACGCCGATCGATCTTAGGTGTGAAATCGAAGCATGGAACGGGTTTCGATCTTCTAATAGTTTGAGATTTAAGGATGATTGTTTCTTATATATCTCTGTATACACGTTTATTGAGTGATCCTCACATGAAATCGATAATTATTGAGTCAAAATACTAATTAATACATATATATCCATCATATCTGAAAACCAACTCCTTAAATTGGTGTTTTGAATTTTAGGTAACAAAGGAAAATTACAAGCATGAAATAAAATTTCACTATTTATAGGTTTGGCAATTGATTAATTTAATTACCAAGGATGAAATTTGAAGCTGCTCCACAAGGAAAGAGAACAACAACAACAGATGTGACATCTTCCTCAAAAAAGTTCACTAGTTACAGTTAACACACATTGATCTTTTTCCCTTTCAAAAAGTCCGATCATCAATGTTGTTAATGACTTCGATCTAAAGGTGTCCGTTGGAGATTGAGATGATCCTTTCGAACTCTAAAACTTTACTTCAATCGTTTGACTTGGCCACCTGCTCGATCCGATACCTTTTGAGAGGTTAATGCAGTTGCTGATAAAGTGGTTAAGCCACATCATCATCACTATCTTGGCACAAATCCGTCGTCTCACTGACCCTGAATTTTGATGTTCATCTGTAAGGATGCCCTAATAACCTTTTTAGCAAACCATATTAGTAGTTTAAATAAATTAGTAAATTTGGGGGATTTTAATATTGCAATTCAACAGTTATCTATTTATACTCCTTTTGATTTTCCACTACGCCATGGCGCAAGTTAGGCAACGAACATACGGATATGCTAAGGCATGAGCTATACCATTTCTGTGTATAAATACAGAGTAATGTCGGGTTCATACGTTTGGTATAAGATTATACTACGTATAAGTTTAAAGAATAAATAAAAACAAATTTGATATGAAAAAATATATTATATAAAGACGTTTGGTGAGTTTAGTGAGGGTAAAATATATATTATATATTTACTGAGACTTGTTTATTCACACTTTCAATGTGGGACTCTTCGTCACATATCTTAACAGTGATCTATTGAAAAGATGGAAACAAAATAAATTTTTTATAAACAATTGGGAGTTGTAGAAAACGATTTGATCCTAGATGCTAGCACATAAGAGAGATCGGAAATCAAACATGCAAAGCGTAAGCGAAATAACACACAGATTGATAACGCAGTTCGGTTTCCCTACTCTGCAGAGCCTCAAGAGGGAAAGACTCAAACCCTAGAATGCACTAAGTATGAACGAGTTACAGATCATGGATACAAGTAGTGACGAGCTCAAGGAAACAGATCTAGGTCAAGCAACTCAGAAATACAAACAGACAAGGAGAGAATACAGAAGAGGAACAGATACTCCCTTCACTCCGAAGAACATCGAAGCCGGATGAGAGCAGGTGAAGACGACTCTGTAGCGGTTGAGAAACCAGGCCGGAAGCTCGTCTTCTTCCTCTTCAGTGTGAGATCTCCGTCGGCGGCGCTTGGGAACCTAGGGTTTCACCTCTTTGCTCTCTCTTTCTCTTTTCAGATAGAAGAACAGTGAATGAGCTCGCAAGTAGGATTTTGGAGAAAGAAGCCTCTTATAGGGAGCGTCATTTGGCAAAACGCAGCGTTTGAGACAAACACAGCAATGAGCCGTTGGAAGCTCGTCTTCAGAGTTGGGCATATCAATATAAGATGAACAAGTTCATCTTTATATTGATCCAACTCATCAGCTAGAGGGAGACACCAACTAAATCACCAAGCACCACTGGCTAGCTCACCGAGCCACCCTTGGTCCATGCTTCGAGCCACCTATGACCTAGTCCTAATCCTTGAGCTTCTAGTCATTACAAGTATACACACAATACATGTACATACATCTGGATTATAAGACATTACAATTTTCCCTCCTAATGCAGCCACTATGTATACAACTCGTTCATTTAAATAGGGATCTGGGTTCATGTCTTCAATCCGTCTGTCCTCGGCTCATGTACCTGCAGGTTAGTTCACATCAAGAATATGAAGAAAGTTCCTGCAAAAATAGAATTTGCCAAAGGAACAATCTTCGTGCCAAAGTCAACTGGATTCAGCTCTCCCTTGATCTTCCTGAGACTCAAGGTCTTGTCCTCAACCCTGTGTCTGATGAAGTGAAACCTAACATCGATGTGTTTGGTCTTCTCATGGTACATAGGGTCTTTTCACAAATACAGAGCACTTTGACTATCCATGTTGATCACAGGTACAAACTTTCTTCTGAAAATCTCACCAAGTATGCCTTTCAGCCAAATGGCCTCCTTAGCAGCTTCTGTAGCTGCAATGTACTCAGCTTATGTGGAAGACAAGGCCACCACAGATTGTTGTTGAGACTTCCAGGATATGCAATTGCCAGCCCAGGTGAAATAGTATGCAGTTGTGGACTTCCTTGTGTCCTTGTTGCTTGCATAGTCAGAGTCTACAAATCCTTGAAGATCACTTGCAGAAGAGTAACTGGAATAAATCAAGCCTAAGTGTTTAGAGCCATTCAAATATTTTAGTAAATACTTCATAGCATTCCAATGAGGTGATTCAGGATTAGACATATATCTACTTAGAACACTTATAGCAAAGGCTAAGTCAGGTCTGGAGGAAAGCATTGCATACATAATAGAACCAACAACCACATTATAGGGAACATCAGCCATTTCCTTTTTCTCATGATCAGTCTTAGGGCATTGACCTTTTCTCAAAGCAAGGTGCCCTCCTAAGGGTATAGGTGAAGACTTAGAGTCAAGCATGCAGAATTTCTCAAGAACTTTTTCAATGTAGTCAACCTGGGATAGCATGAGAGTTTTCTTAGCTCTATTTCTTATGATTTTAATTTCCAGAATTCTCTTGGCATTGCCAAGATCCTTCATATCAAAGTGCTTCATTAACTTCCTTTTAGTATCAGAAATAACTCTCATAGAAGCACAAACAAGGAGAATATCATCCACATACAGAAGAATGAACAGAGGAAACTTGGTGGTGACACCATTGATATATAAGCAGGAATCATAATCACTTCTTATACAGCCCAGAGATCTCATACAAGAATCAAATTTTATGTTCCATTGTCTAGGAGACTATTTAAGACCATAAATAGATTTATTAAGAAGGCAGACATGGTCAGGTTTCTTCTTATCAGTAAACCCCTTAGGTTGTTTCATGAAAATAGTTTCATCAAGATCTCCATGCAGAAAGGATGTTTTAACATCCATTTGTTCAAGTTCCCAATCAAAGACAGTAGCAATAGCAAGAAGTAATCTCAGAGTTTTATATTTCACAACTGGAGCAAATATATCATTATAATCCAGCCCTTCTCTGTGACTAAATCCCTTAGCTACAAGTCTGGCTTTGAATTTAGGTGGGTCATCAGTTTTAACCCCTTCTTTAATCTTAAAGACCCATTTACAGTCAATGGCTTTAGCATGAGCAGGTTTAGGAACAAGAACCCAGGTGTTTTTTATTTTCATAGATTCAAGTTCTTCAAGCATAGCCTTGTACCATTTTACAGAATTAGAGGACCTCATAGCAGATTCAAAAGTTTCAGGGGGATTATTTTTAATGATTTCAGATGCAACAAATGCAAACTCAACAATATTTAATGTCATCAGTGTATCTTCTATTAGGAATCCTAGTTCTAGGACTCCTATCCCTAACAAGTTGATAATCATTAGCAGCAGAATTATCATTGAAAGGCACAGAAGAATTCACAGAAGTAGAAGAAGAAGAAGTATGCTCAGACATGGAAGTCCCAGAAGAAGGAGAATTGGAAGAATCAGAAGAAGATTGAGGGTTTAAAGGTACTCCCTGAGTCGTGTCTTCTTCATTTCCTTCAGTTTGTTGCTCTTCATTATTTTCTCCTCCTAATTGTTGAGGTTGCTGAATTGGTGTGTCATGAGAAGTTCTTCTTTGAGCAGGGAAGAAGGTTGGAACATGACTTGTGTCAAACTCATCTTCTTCACCTGGCTCAGTCACAGAATCCCTGAGTTGATCATCAGGTACAAAGAACTTGGAGGGCTCATCAGTGTTGCATGCATTCTCATTTCTAGGGGTGAGGATATTTTTAAAGTAAAAATCAGTTTCATTAGATGTAACATTTCTAGCAACAATAACTTTATATCCACCAGGTTGAATGAGAAGAATTTTATAGCCCTTCACACCTTCAGGGTAACCCAACATCACACCCTTTAGGGCTCTAGGCTGTCACTTACCTTGAGAAACCTGAGCATAAGCAGTACAACCAAAAGGTTTGAGGTATGATAGGTTGGCTACCTTACCAATCCACAGTTCTTGTGGAGTTTTGAAGCCGGTTATAGAGGAGGGGCTCCTGTTGATCAGATAGGAGGCAGTGACCACAACCTATCCCTAAAGGCTATGCTTCATTCCTGCAGTGAAGAGAAGGCATCTGGCCTTCTCTAACAGTATCCTGTTCATCCTCTCAGCAGTGCCATTCTACTGAGGGGTGCTAGGCACTGTGAGTTGCCTTTTGATCCCATTATCCCTGTAGAAATCATTGAAGGCAGTATTGCAAAACTCAAGGCCATTGTCAGTCTTAAAGCATACAAGTTTATAACCAGATTGAAGCTCTACCTTTGATTTCCAAGCTTTGAAAGCCTGAAAGGCTTCATCCTTAGATTTAAGGAGAGTAAGCCATACCTTCCTGGAGAAGAGTGATCAATGAAGGAAATAAAATATTTCTTACCACCAATAGTGTCTACCTGTGCAGGACCCCAGAGGTCTGAGTGTACATATTCAAGAGGCTTGGTGGCCTTGTACACTGAGTTAGGAAACACCTGTTTGGTAGCTTTGCCAAATACACAGTTCTCGCAGAAAGACAGATCAGAGAGCTTATCAGGTATTAAACCATGTTTATGCAAACAATATAGGCCTTTGTTTCCAATATGCCCTAGCCTGAGATGCCAGAGTTTGGTTAGATGAGAAGTATCAATAAGATTGCACTCATTATCAGGGGTGATGACATGATATAAACCATTTTTCCTAATAGTCTTGACAATGCACTTATTATTGGAAGAAACAGTTTTAATGCCACCACTGGTATGTATATCATAATTCATGCAATCAAACACAGATCCAGACATTAGACTCCTCCTCAAATCAGGAACCCATTTGACATCTTTCAGAGTGATAACATTCCCATCATACATCTTTAGAGAAACATCTCCAACCCCCTTGATGGCAAGTGTGTGATGGTCACCAAGTTTGACCATCTCACACCTACTCTGATCAAGGTTGTCAAAGTTGGCTTTGATAGGGGTGGCATGTATGGCGCAACTAGAGTCAAGGATACAGTTGCCTGAATCACCTTCCTCTGGTGTACACATAAAGAGTTCATTGGGATATCCACCACTGTCAGACTCAAGCAATGAAATAGAAATATCATTTTTGAGTTTATTTTCATCAGCTCTTTTCTTTTTTCCTGCAATCTTTAATCCAGTGACCTAGGTGACCACAATAGTTGCATTTAGAATCTTTAGGCACCTTGGTTGTAGACTCAGATTGTTTTGCATTAGAATTCTCATCTTCCTTAGCATTTTTCTTCTTCATGTTCTTATTTCTATCGCCATTAGACTTGTTGGAATTAGCAAACAAGACTTCAGATTTTTCAGTGTTATCAGATTTAGCACCAAATTTAGATTTGAAAACTTTTAGCATCTCATTTTTCTCAGTGATAGTCTCAATTATTCTTTCCTTAGTGAGAGACTCCCTAGAGAATTGAATAACATCCTTAAAGTGATCAAACTGTGAAGGCAGAGAATTAAGCAACAAGATAGCTTGATGAGAATCCTTAATACTATCATCACATCTCTCTAATTCTTGGGTCATTTTCAGAAACTTGTCTAAGTTGTCATTTAAAGTGATGTTGATATCCATTTTAAATGTAAACAACCTGCAGAGAAGAGAAATGCGACTAAGCAAAGATTTAACAAGAAAAAGATCCTCCAGGGCTAACCATAGAGCCCTGGGGTCATTTACCTTCACTACCTGTCTTGCAACATCATCAGTGAGCCTGAGCATGATCTCAGCATGAGCCTGCTCAGATATTTCAGGTGGAATAGGAGTTGGTGGGACTGGTTGGACTGGAGGACCTCCCTCTGGTGCATTTGCAGCAGGAAGTGCTAGTTCAAGAGGAGCAACTGCTCTCCAGCACTTTTCCTTGACGAGGATCGCTTTCATCTTGACTTGCCACATGGCAAAGTCAATCTTACCATCAAATGGTCGGATTTTGACATAAGAGTCAGCCATGGTACCTACACACAAAGCCAAACAAAGTTAGATAGCTCAAAAACAAAAAGTAACAGCAAAGATTACATAAAGCAAGAGCTATTCAACAAAGTAAAGCACATAAAAACTGTTTTTGTAAAGAACAAAAGACTAGTTTTGAAAATGGGGGTGGTACGTCGGACGGGAGAGGAACAGCGCCTGACCGGTGGACACTATATGCGGCATGCCCAATGTCCATGCCCCAGATCTATTTCCCACGTCTACAGAGACGAGAGAAATGAATAAAAGGGACAATCAGCTCTGATACCACTTTGTAGAAAACGATTTGATCCTAGATGCTAGCACAGAAGAGAGATCGAAAATCAAACATGCAAAGCGGAAGTGAAATAACACACAGATTGATAACGCAGTTCGGTTTTCCTACTCTGCGGAGCCTCAAGAGGGAGAGACTCAAACCATAGAATCCACTAAGTATGAACGAGTTACAGATCATGGATACAAGTAGTGACGAGCTCAAGGAAACAGATCTAGATCAAGCAACTCAGAAACACAGACAGACAAGGAGAGAATACAGAAGAGGAACAGATACTTCATTCACTCTGAAGAACATCGAAGTCGGATGAGAGCAGGTGAAGACGACGTTGTAGCGGTTGAGAAACCAGGTCGGAAGCTCGTCTTCTTCCTCTTCAGTGTGAGATATTCGTCGACGGCGCTTGGGAACCTAGGGTTTCACCTCTTCGCTCTCTCTTTCTCTTTTCAGATGGAAGAACAGTGAATGAGCTCGCAAGTAGGGTTTCGGAGAAAGAGGCCTCTTATAGGGAGCGTCATTTGGCAAAACGCAGCGTTTGAGACAAACACAGCAATGAGCCGTTGGAAGCTCATCTTCAGAGTTGGAGCAAAGAAGTGGGCCGGGATTTAGATGGATTGGGCTTATTAATATAAGATGAACAAGTTCATCTTTATATTGATCCAACTCATCAGCTAGAGGGAGACACCAACTAAGTCACCAAGCACCACTGGCTAGCTCACCGAGCCACCCTTGGTCCATGCTTCGAGCCACCTGTGACCTAGTCCTAATCCTCGAGCTTCTAGTCATTACAAGCATACACACAATACATGTACATACATCTGGATTATAAGACATTACAAGAGTTGTGAATAATAATTCAAATTTCTAACAAAATATATATATATATATATATATATGAGTTACAAATTAAATAAACCTAATTCATCTTGTTTTTGTTTACTTTTTCAAAATTTATACCAAATGGGCCCTAGCTAAACTACACTATCTATTCTTTCATTTACAATTCAATACCCAAAATATATATATCTTTTACGGGTTTGATTTCGGTGCAGTACTGCACCATCAAGTTTGATTTTCCCTCACAAATTTTAATTTTAGGAAAAGAAAAAATTAATTAAGTTGGGGTGGGCCCCAAAGGAGAGGGTAATCTTTACCACTCACCCATTTTTTGATTGTTAGGATTTTTTAAACTTCACCCCACACTACTTGAGGGGAGCCAAATCCATCTTTTACATGGTATTAGGGTAGATATTTCTCTCTCTCCTCCATCATCAATGGTGGGGCGGCCGATCTTCATCCCCCTCCCCCGGCTCTTCTGTTTTTACTGCTCTGGATCCGAATGATGAGCTCTACCTCCATCATTCCGATCATCCATATTTCTTACATATATTAAGTTTTATGAAAATATAATAAAGTCATCTAAATTTAGATAATTTCTTGAATATAAATACAGTCTTGAATGAAGAAACTGAAAAAAAAAATCATCAATAAAACAACCTTGATTTGCAAAAGGCTATATAAACTTGAAAGTTGTAACTCATAATATGCAATTGTCATTTGTATATTCGATTTCTTGATTTATTTATGATTTCTCTCTCTTTTGCAATTTCCAGTTTAACGGTCGGTTGGTGAAAAATGGGTATTTTAATGGGAAACTTTTGCAATCTATCCTATAGCTATTTGAAACAATTTTCCAAAGGAATAGCAAGAAGATAGGAAAAGTCAAGAGGCAAATCATGAAATGGTAGGGCCTTGCAATTGTGAAAAAAAAACCAATATTGAGACTATAAGAAATACATATACACTGGATTGCAACTTGTTTTTACTGCACAATTAATAAACATATATTTGAGTATCATTCAATCATCAATTTCACACAGAAATAACATGTAATATATATATGGGTACAAGTTTTCCCTCTTTTATGGTAAAAAGCCTATGTATATATATAACATATATATCTTTTGAGAGAAGAAAAAAAGGGAAAAACTTTTAGTAGATGATCATTGGTCTATATTAATATACCAATGAAACCACTGTAGTTCAAATTTGAAGAAAGCGGGTAACTTTTGAAAATCGGATGCATATTAATTTGACGAATAAAGACAGAAAAGGTGAAAACCCGAAAAAAAACGAATGGAAGGGAGAGGCAGGAGGGGACTGAAGTTGAGAAGCAGGATTCTAGTGTCCAGACCATATCAAATTCCAATAGATGGCAATTTGTCCATTCAGAGACTCACTTTCTAATGTGACATTTATATTCAGCAGCTCACCTGTTCTTTCATTCTACAGTACTTGTTTTCCCCTCTTCCATATCTCTCTACTACACACTATATACTTTGTTAATATGTCACCCGATCCACCAATTATTTTTCTTTTTCATTTATCCGATTTATTCGATTTCTGATCCTGATATATAATTTTATGGTTGGGGGATCGGAGCAATTGAATTGAAGAAAGACTGCTAAGTTGGTTTTGAGTTCGATTTATTTTCGACCCGATCGATCATCTATGTTGAAAGTATGGTGTGAAAGCAGCCTCCCAACATCCTCCACAATACCAACAACATACACACATACATATACTCTAATCCTGATTAAACTAACAACAACACTATAAGACCATTAACTACCACCCTGTACCTTTCTGCATCCACTCAGCTCTCCAAATTTCATCTAATAAACTCAAAACATAAGTTATCTCTTCTTCTTCTTCTTCTTCTTCTCCGTCTTCGTCTTAATTTGGAGCTAGCTATGGCTAGTACCTTGAGTGAAGATCTGGTCGGTGCATTATATATATGGATGATCTTATCATATCTCATTTGCTTTTGTAAATTCTAAACCCGGCCCCCTTTTTTTTTTATATATATTAAATCTCCCTCTTTTAGTTGTGAGCTCATTATTTGATTAATGTTATATATCCCTTGTATATTGTTAATTTAATTACTTCATCTCTACTAGACATGAAGCATTATGCGAAAGAGTGGGGGGATCGAACTTGTGACTTTATTGATCACCACAACTCGCCTTGGCTATAGCGGGTCTATAAAGAGTTGACTAAGTCAAACCCTTATAAATTATTAGAAATTTCATACATGGATCAATTCTTGAATTTGGTAAAGAAAGAGCGGCCATTCGGAGTTGGAACCGGAGACCTTTGGGTACTACCCGCAAGTCCTTTCTGCGCGATCATAGTGTATTAGTGTGTCTTATCAATCAACTAGAATAAATACTCCGTAATATTTTGTACAACGTTAGCAATATATCCATATACATATATAGTAACATATGTACTAATTAGTACCAAGTTCGTTCGTCGACGTCCGTGACTATTAAGAGTAATTCTGCTTAATTAGGTCGTTCTATTGTAGAGTTTCTTCTATTTGCTTCATAGCGCTTGTTTTCTATTTTTCTGTATGTTTGACGGTTTCTGTCTGTCGTTTTATCGGACTCTCGAGGATCATACACACTTAGCCCCCGTTTGTTTTTTGATAGGGAAAAATAATGATTACCCTCATGAATATAGTCCATATTTAAGTTAAGATTCATTGATCCCTATTTTAATCATTCCCCTCCTTCTCACATTTTCCATACAAATGTGTTACTCTTCTATTCCCTCATTTTGAGGGGGTAACTAATATCTCTAGGATGGGTTAATATTCCCCTCCATCCTCTCCTCCAAGCTCACAAAAATTGGTGATCATATACATTTTATGTGTAAAATTTAATAACTTACCTTTCCTTTCTCTAGTTATCTAAACAAACGAGCCCTTAATAATAATAATAATAATAATAATAAAAATAGTACCAAGTAAATAGTACTGTAGTAGTATAATGTAGTACTGTACTGGTATTTGTTTATACCCCGTAAATTGAATAGTGGAGGTAATGTGACAAGTAATTAAGGGCTAATTAACAAAACAGTACGTAATTAAAGAGAAAAACCTAGCTAGGGCTCCGACATTCTCATGATTACATTGGTAGAGATTCAAAAGTGCAATAAGTGGAAATGCTTTCATTATTTGAAAAAGGCAGAAACACAAGTTGAAGCAAAATTTCCTGAATTCCATGTATCAATTATAGCCTTTCCAATCAGTCTTTTTCCAAGAAAAATACTTCCATTTTTTTTTCAAAATAAAAAAAAAAGAAAAGTAAAACTAATGAAACTAGTCTTTCAAGGTTACAATCATGGAATTGGCGGGTTTAGCTTGTGTATTGGAATTTATACGAACGGGGCTTGCTTGATTTCTACTGGATTAAATTTACATCACACGTGGATTAATGGACTTTCTACATATTCACATAAGAGTATGAGTGCTTACGAGTAGAGGATGCACTGAGAACGACGTCGTTTCCTTGTAATTAACCATAGTAGCAATAAGGAAAATATGGTTTAGTATCGAAACCATGACTGGCAAATTCCCTATCTTATTCTCCTCGTCGATAACTTCGTTTTGATATATATAATACACTCTATTAATAATTCGACATCTGAGTAAA
Source organism: Persicaria tinctoria (assembly GCA_037127255.1). Taxonomy (NCBI): domain Eukaryota; kingdom Viridiplantae; phylum Streptophyta; class Magnoliopsida; order Caryophyllales; family Polygonaceae; genus Persicaria; species Persicaria tinctoria. The sequence continues at coordinate 74,282,659 of JBANSL010000002.1, read as the reverse complement.
AAGTTATGTATGTTTGAAAATTATAAGTGTATTTATTACTTTAATTTTGTTTCAATATAACATAATACTTTTAAATTTTATTTAAATTGAAATTCACATATTATAATTCATTTTGAGAGCTTCGAAACCATAGATTATATTACTTATTTTGAGAATTTGGTAAGTTACGCAAGTACAAATTTTTTTTATATCTAGTTATACATTACCTCTAAGAATACAATGTTTATTTATTGTGTTTTATATCCTTATTTTCGTTTCATAACGTTGTAATAGTTTGTAATATCGTTTGACACTAGTTTGTAATATCGTTTGGAACTAGTTTGTACTATCGATCACGTTGTGTGTTTTACGACTTTTTTTCTCGATCTCATTGTCTACTACTATAGTGACCCCCCGCTCAAAACTTTCTGGCTCCATCCCTGGCTTCTTCTAGACCAAGTTGTCCGAGTTAGATGTAATGCAAATTACTCTTTCAGTAATTATAGCCATGGATCGGAGCTTAATTATTTTCTTTCCCTTTTGAGTTGATCTTTCTCAAGTGATTCTTAAGAATTTACATAGTATCAGAGTTGAAGTAGATCATGCTAGTGTATTTTTTATTTTCAAAGTACATCGAGCTCTTTATTTTACAACAACAGTGGAGGAAAATCGTTTCTTTGGTCGCCATGGAAGCGATGGAGGGCATGGGAATCAGAACACCAATCAAAACCATATGCTTTTTCTCTTCAACTCGAACAATCAAAGTATACAACCGGTCTCTAATGCCTTTACCAGATTGAATTTTCCGAGTTGAAGTTAGAGATATTCGCAATATTTTAGGCATGAAATTGAAGTTAGGTTTCATAATTGGATCAAAGGAGAAGAAGTCAACATCACAGTGCATGCCTTGAGGTTCAGTGTAACTTCCATAAGTTAGTTTTGTGTGGTAAACTTGTATTCTTCATTGTACTTTGTTTGTGTTTGTTATTGTTGGGATCGAGAGGTGGGTTTGCTTAAGATTATTATAAGGGTCACGGTTAGTAAGACAACACTACAATTTGTGTTGGAGAAGTATTAAGTGTCCTTATTAATAATACAAGTAGACCCATTCGAAATCCTCCCTAGTGCAAAGGAAAGTGGTTTTTATCCCGCACTACATGTGTATACATAGTTTGAGGGTTTCCACCATAAATAATTCGTCTTATTTTATACGCTTCATTATACCTAACGTAGTTAGTACAAGTAGCTTTAACACAACCTCTCAAAGAGGTCCTACGATTGGTATCAGAGTCTTGTTCCTCGAGATTGTGTTTACATTTGTAGGATGATGAACAAAGAACAAGTATTATCTAGGTGAAAAAAGCCTTGGTGATGGCAACTAAAATGGCCTTCCATGGACCATATGAAGAGAAGAATATATCGATGAAATAAAGTTGCGCACTTATTCATGAAAAGTGTTTTTCAAGAAGGATTTTCAACTTGGTGACATTGCGGTAAAATGGGATGTCCAGAGGTTGTATATTTATTGGACCGAGTCGTACCGTAACTTATCAGTAGCAATGACTAGCACAACAAGAACCGATGGAAAAATGAATATAGCCATAATCAGATCAGTATAAATTCCAAGTTTTCTAGAAGCCAATCCGTGTGTACAAAATTTTTTAAAAACATCAATCATTATGCAATTAATCCGGCTAAGTAACATGTTAAAAAATCATTTCATGTGGCTATATTTTCTGCAAGGTTGATTAAAAATAACTCTAATAGAACTAGGGGTGAATTCACATGCTCGCTCGAGTACATTAGCATCGCATATTTTGTTTTGAAGCGATTTTAAGCCTAATAGCTTAAATGGTAGAGCGTTGTGCTCATGCACACAGATGTAGATTCAAATCCCACATATGCTATCTATGGTTCTTTTTGTATTTTATGGATGTAAAGCCAATTGAGGAGTCACTAACATCAGTTTATATGCTGAATTTTCATTTTATGATAGTTGCACTGGTTCTATGGCTTTTATGGCCATTTGAGGCATATTTGATTATATGTTGAATTATAGATTTTATGACAGAAAATTGTAAAATCAGTTAATTGATAAGTTCGGTGAATTTCTGATTTTATGACAGTTGGTTACAAAAGTTTATGACAGCAAATTGATAAGCTTATTCATATGCTCATGCAACTAATTTTATAACAGCAAAAACACAAATTCGTATAAGGCCAAAACTGGACAGCCAATAACAAAGAAGCAACCATGTAGAAGCAAAATTAACCAACAACAATGAAGCAATTCTTCCACAATTAACCAACAACAGTGAAGCAACCATTTAGCCTCCTGCCAAAATGTGAGTGTGAGGGAAGGTAAAATTTTATACTTGTAAAGATGTATGGTTGTGTTCTAACTAATTGCTAATTTTTAACTTTTAATTTTGGAGTCTACGTGGGATTCGAACCCACATCATGTGTAATCACACATTGCTCTCCCTTTGAGCTAATAGACTTAAATGAAAACACACATAAAGATCAGAGAGTTCAATCCAAACCATACAAGACTTATATGCAATGCATCTAAACTCACTTTGCTAAAACAACTTTGGCAAAGATTGTACTTTTTATGTCTAGAAGGAAAAAGAGGTAAGAATCCAATATAACCTTGTTGAAAATCAATCATTGTTGCATAGAGTTCAGTTCGTATATACAATAATTTAGCACTATAAAATGCCCTAAAACCTCAATTGGAACAAAAATGTTCACATCACTAGAGTAATGGCAGGGATTAGCTCGCGGTTGAAGATCTAACAAAAGCAAAGACAACTTACCAATCACAATATGTATGACTTTATGATTCGTGTTTTAGAGGCCACTGAAGTCGCTAGACATATGAACATACAATTTGTTCAAGACAACACAATATATCAAAATTTAGAATATGCCTAAATCAAAATAGCAAATCCAACCTCTAAACCCTAAAATTTGAAAAAGGGAAAAAGAAAACTATAGGGATCTTTGTACCAAATCCATAGGGGCCAACATTGCTGGTGTCTTTGCCCTTTCTGGACTGTCGTTGACATCACTGGCCACCTCACATCAGCCACGCTAGTCTTCCTCGGCATCACCGACAACCTACTCCCTCTTCACATCTTTCCGACCACTGGCTTCAAGATCTTAAGCAATTGTCTTCCTAACATGAATGCACGACCGAAGGTAATATTCTTTTGTTTATTTACAAAATAATTTCGTAAAGCAAAAATTGACAAGAGGAACTTACCTATAGGGAAGCCGCCGGCAATGGCTACTCCTTCTCGCTTCTGTTCCTCTACGGCACACTCTATTAGCTTCAATATTTTCACGCAACATACCTTCTTCTTCCTCGCCCCATTCTCTCCCCTAATCGCCTCTCTACAACTCTCTTCTTTCCTTTTCTTCTTTTTTATTTAACAGCGTTAACGTTTTTTTTAAAGCTAACGGAGGGGCACGAGACAAAAAAAACCTCAGGGGTATTTGGCGAAATATGCCAAACTTCTGTACACCTCATGAAAAAGGTCTTACCTCAGGGGCACCAAACGAAATTTCCGTAAAATATAATAATGCAATAAGATAGTAAGAATGGATGGTAAAAGTGCGACCCGACGTTGAAGCAACTAGCCAACCGAGTCAACCAACGTCGCATTGGGATGTAATCTAGACTTATAGATTTTTCTATTTAAAAAGCATCCCACATCGCTTGTAAACATATAGGAGGTTAGAATTTCTCCTATAAATTTTGTAAGGCTTTCCATTGTCTAATACAAGTTGATTTTTTTAGTGAAAAGTTGAGCACATTTGCTTCCTTTGATTCCGGGTTAAGGATCATGTTTTTATTGAGATGCTAAAAACAAAACCCTTTGGTGAGATGCCGAGGGAGACACCCTAGTGAGAGGCGAAGGTGTCGAAGGGTCGAGATCCTCAGAGTGTGATTCCGAGAGGATTGAGATCGAGTGTGGGAGATTCAAGGGTGAGAGGTCTGCGAATCTTGCCATACATATCCGGTTACTAGTAGAAGGTTTATCCCTTCAAATAAAGGAGGAACCTCGTCGTCGATCCTGATGGCTCGGAGTGTTCCCGAGCACATCACATTGTACCTCCCGTACAGCCGCGCATCTATGGCCACACTGGCGCTCCACTAGAAAGAAGATAACATCATTAACGCATCTTTGGGATAATTTTAAAAAATAGTCAACATCTATCTCTTTGAGTCATTTTTCCAACAAGGTATGGTACAATCCAATCGATAAATACAACCTCTGAACAACCCAATTTACTGAGACGTTGTCAAGCTTAAAATCCCGCTTGAATCATGCTTTTTTGTGAATGAAGACTCTACCTTGATTGTAAGACCTTGAGCTCTAACCTGCAGGTCATATCAAAGGATGATGAAAGATAAAACAATGTCCTGGTTTCAAGGTCTTGAAATCGAGACTAAGTTTGCTTGCGCCTTGAATGCTTTAACTCGTTCATATTATGTTGAGTATGCTTGTTTAAGCTAACTTGCAGGACTCTTTTCAATGAGGTGGGCTGAATATGCATGAGCTTGTGTATCTAAAGTATTGGGCTCACATCCCTTGTGAGATATCTTTATTCCATATATATATATATATATATATATATATACTTGCCTTTCTTGTTAAAAATGTTTTTAGGAAAGAGGGTCAATCAGCCATGAGAATCAAGGATTGCCGATTCTATCATGATCGTGAGGAGCGCCCCTTATATGAAGATTATGGAAAGAATCATTTTGGAAGGTATTCAAATTCAACGGTCCTCTCTCTCAGTCTTGGAGAGAAACGACTATTTATATAGTTGTATGCAGAAGACAAGGATGAACTTAGCAATCACTGATAAGCGATCAAGTCTTCTAAAGCATTCGCCGTCCCAAAAGTGTCTCTCTTGTTCTCGTTAAGCTTTGTGTGGGTAGTCTTTGAGAGTTGAGAGAATCACAACTTTTATTGTACATGTCATTTGTCTTAATCTAAGAGTTTCACACTCGATCATACACATTTTTTTGTAGTGAGAGCTTTTACTTCAGTTGTAAGGTTGAGAGCTAGAATAGAAGCAGTGAGGCTTTGTATAGGAGAAGGGAAGTTCTCCTAGGAAGTTCTAGGCTCAAGGAAATTGAAATGAGAAGTGTTTGAATCTTACGTGTTGGATAACCCTAGGCGGGGACGTAGGCTAAGTTCGTGCCGAACCTCGTTAACAATTCGTGTGTTCATCTTTTACTTTCTGCATTTACTTTATCTTGATTGGTTTTACTTTGTTGAGATTTGATAGAAATATCAAGGTCTTGACAAGTTAGTTTGAAAATACTTTTAAGAGTTTTGTTTTGCAAAAATCGAGCATACTCTATTCATCCCCCCCCCCCTCTAGAGTATTATCCATCGCCTTACAGACTCTTCAATTGGTATCAGAGCTTGACTCACTGTTTTGATCTAACAATCTTGTGAGTTTTATCATGTCTATCATAGGTGATGGAGGATTTGCCCAAGGGAGATCAACCAACCGACCTCCTCTTTTTTGCGGTAATAACTTTATTCATTGGAGATCTTTGATGCAGATGTTCATCATTGATCAAGATCTAGAGTTGTGGGAATTGGTTAAGAAGGGACCACGCGTTCCAATGAAGACTGATGCTACTGGAAAAGAAGTCGAGAAGCCTGAAGCCGAATACACTCAAACAGATTTGGAAAACGTCGCTAAGAATTTTAAAGTTATGAATCTGTTATATTGTGCTCTCGATGCTAATGAATTTAACCGTGTTTCCTCTTGCAAGAGTGTCAAGGAAATTTGGGACAATATAGTAGTCACTTACGAAGGCACCAGTCAAGTCAAAGAGAGCAAGATCAATATCTTTCTCAAACAGTATGAGCTTTTCAAAATGAATCATGATGAATCAGTGAAGGAGATGTTTACGAGATTCACTCAAATTGTGAATAAACTCGACTTAATTGGAAATACTTTCTCTAATACTAAGAAGGTAAGGAAGGTTCTTAGGAGCCTCTCGAAAACCAAGTGGGGTCCTAAGGTTACTACAATTGAGGAAGCTCAAGATCTTACAACACTGCCATTGGATGACCTTCTTGGAAAACTTATTACCCATGAGATGATATTAAATGAAGAAGATGGAGAAGTTCCCTCAACAGCTGTTGTGAGCCTAATTCGCCATGTTTTATATTGACTTTTATATCAATTTATGTATACATTTCATGCATTTGGGTTAGAATAGTACATAATCTGTGTAGTTTATGCTTATTTGCCAAATTATGGAGTCTACACTAGTTTTTGTTTAATTTCGCAGAAATCGGACGCACTTTGGAGCTTAAAAGAAACTCATGAAGAGGCTAAAGATGATGCAGATGGAGAAAAGTCCACTTTTCGCCATTCATCATTCTGAATCAAGTTCTGATGTCTTCATGAGAGTTGTAGCCCTCAAAAAAATCTTTCCAACGTATACTCATATGCGTCAATCGAACGAACGAGGACTCGGGAAAGTGCATTTAAAAAACGGAGGAGAATGCTGAAAGCTGACAGTTCCACTCGACGTCGACTACAACTAGTCGAAGTCGAGTACACCAGGAGCAAGAAATTCACACAGAGTTGAGCAGACCACTCGAGGAACCAGAGCTACTCGACGTCGACTGCTACAATACTCGAAGTCGAGTACACCCGTCGAGTCCAGAATGTGCCCGAGCTCGAGTGCAACCCATGAGAAAAATTCTACTCGAAGTCGACTAACTCGAGTCGAAGTCGAGTAAGTTCCAGTGACGAATCCGAGTCCGAGATCGAGTGGAGAAGAGAAGATAGAGTGATTGCAAGAGAAGATTTGTGAATTCTATCCATCCACATGAAGATCTATCAAGTCCAAGAGGGATTTATCCACATTAGTCCTAGTTTCCTTATAGATTTATTTCATTTATCAATTAAGTTTTATCTTGTGTTTTTAGATAGAAAGTTTTAGATATAGATATAGTTGTTCCTTCCTAGATTAGCTACATGTAACACTATAAATAAGGCTTTAGGGGCTGGATTTTAGAATCCTTCAATCATCCAAGACAAGCCATTAGTTACATCGAGTAGAGAGAGAGAATGAGTGAAGGCCGAGAGAAGTTGGAGAAAGCGAGAGCAAGATTTGGCTTCGATCGGTTGTAAGCTTTATTTTAGTTTATTAATGCAAGTTAGTTTTCTTTTATTGTTGATGAGTTTCCCTATGATGAAGAGCTGAATTTCTAGGGTCGAGGTGAGCTCGACGATAGTCATGCATGTTTGAGGTAAAGATTCGACTTTTATTATGTTTTGATCATCCACTGCCTTTTATATGTTTATTACCTAATTAATAGAGATTCAGGTTATCAACTTAGATTATAAACATAAAATGGGTCGATACAATTAGGGTTTCTTGAAAGAGTTGTCTAATTGTTGGAAAAGGCGAAAGCTTGATCATTTGATGTGATTGCATGATTATTTCTCTTTATCTTGCCTTATGCATGTTTGGTTATCGTTGTTGCAAACCCCGGTCTTGGAAGTTTTCTTTCATATATTTGTTTATCTCCAAATCTGCGAACTTTGGTTTTCGTTACGTTACTGTGCACCTACTCGACTTCGACTAATCTAGTCGACGTCGACCACTAATAATCGATCAAGCAAGATCGCTCTCGTTGTTGTCTCTACAGGAACTCAACCAAGCTACTCGACTACGACTTCTACTCGACGTCGAGTAGGTTCCTCGACATCGACTACGTCAATGACCCTTGCTTGCTCGAATTTGACCGTGCCTAACCCCTGTCGACTACACCTAGTCGAGGCCGAGTACTTTTGTGGTCGATCACCGTTCGTGAGATTCGCCTGCTACCTGAGATCCGTTGACACGCTTTCTCGATGATCTATCATGACTTCCTTTTGCTACATCGGGAGGAAGTCTTGTAATTATTTGTGTGGGCACTAATCTAGTTTGATTTATTTTATTATATTTTGAACTCGATTTCGTCCTACGACAACAGCAAAAACATCTTGCCCACAAAGCAAAGAAAGAAGAAACACAATCGGATGATAATGAAAGTGATGACGAGGATGGTCCCTTCGCTCTCATAACTCAAGGACTAGCGCAAATTCTGAAGATGAAAAAGATATTCTCTAATAGAGATAATGTCGGATCATCTAAGTTCAAAGGTAAATCCTCTAAATCCTCAAAGAACCCAAAAGTATTAACTTTCTTTGAGTGTGGTGAAACAGATCATCTCGTGAAAGAATGTTCTATGAAGAAAAGAAACAAATTCAGGAGAAATGATCAAAGGAAGAAAGCTATGCTAGCCACTTAGAGCGAATCAGATTCCTCAAGTGACTCAGATTCAGAAGAAGATCAGGCAAATCTCTGTCTTATGGCTGAGCATGAGGAATCTAGAGGTCAACATCTTGAGGAAGTGGTAAGAAGCTTAATATCTAGTCCTTTTGATATCCTTTCAGAATTTTTGAAGAATATCTTTTGTAATGAAGAAGCTTACAACAGTGAGATTAGCATCTTAAAAGAAAAGTTGAAGGATCAACATAAATGCACAAGGGATATGTCGCTGAAAATGAAAAATCTTGAACCTTCTTAGTCGGCTCTTGACATTAAAGTCATGACCTTGACATAAGAAAATTCTGATCTCAAGCAAAATCTCTCCTCTCTGAAACTTTGAAATGAGGTTTTAGAGAAAGAGAAGGTTAAGCTAACTGATAAGTGCCAAGACCAGCAAACATCACTCATACAATTCACAAGATCTAAGGCCAATCTTGATAAGATGTTAGGTGAACAGCAATTATCAATTAATAGAAGTGGTATTGGCTACAATAAAAATTTTCCTAAAAACTCAGTACCACTTTCGTTAAAGCAAAAGGAAATTGGCATTCACCTACTTGTTTTTACTATTGTAAAAAAGTACATGTGAAGGAAACATATCCGTACAGACGGAGGGATCCCCACATCATTAGAAATACATTCCCAGTTCACTTAAACGAACCAATTAGACAAGTTTCGGTTCCAAAAGGGACTAGACTACCCAACATGGTCTATCCTCATAATGAATCCAAATATGTTTATTGGTCTAGCCGGAAAGGATGATGGTTTTCTTGCAGGATATCACCAAGAACAAGGAGCCAAAATGGATCATGGACAACGGATGCTCTCGGCATATGAGTGGGAATAAATCTTTGTTTCAATATCTTAAATAGCAGGCCATTGGAACAATCACTCTTGATGGTAAAGGGAAGTGTAATACCATCAGTATAGGTAACATTGATAGTAGTTCCAATAGCTGCATCAAGGACGTACATCTTGTTGATAGATTAAAATATAATCTCTTAAGTGTTTCTCAGCTATGTGACAAGGGAAACAAGGTTGGTTTTGGTTGAGCATGAGAAATCTAGAGGTCAAGATCTTTAGGAAGTGGTAAGAAGCTTAATATCTAGTCCTTCTGATATACTTTCAGAATTTTTGAAGAATATGATTTGTAATGAAGAAGCTCAACAGTGAGATTAACATCTTAAAAGAAAAGTTGAAGGATCAACAGAAATGCATAAGTGATATGTCGCTGGAAATGAAAAATCTTGAAGCTTCTCAGTCGGCTCTTGACACTAAAGTCAAGACCTTGACATCATAAAATTCTGGTCTCAAGCAAAACCTCTTCTCTCTGAAACTTTGAAATGAGGTTTTAGAGAAAGAGAAGGTTAGGCTAACTGATAAGTGTCAAGACCAGCAGACATCACTCATACAATTCACAAGATCTAAGGCCAATCTTGATAAGATGTTAGGTGAACAACAACTATCAATTAATAGAAGTGGTATTGGCTACAAAAATTTTTTTCCTAAAAAACTCAGTACCAATTTCGTTAAAGCAAAAGGAAATTGGCGTTCACCTACTTGTTTTTAATGTTGTAAGAAAGGACATGTGAAGGAAACATGTCCGTACATACGGAGGGATCCCCACATCATTAGAAATACATTCCCAGTTTGCTTAAACGAACCAATTAGTTTGGGTTCCAAAAGGGACTAGACTACCCTGCATGGTCTATCCTCATAATGAATCCAAATATGTTTATTGGTCTAGCCGGAAAGGATGATGTTTGTCTGGCAGGATATCACCAAGAACAAGGAGCCAAAATGGATCATGGACATCGGATGCTCTTGGCATATGAGTGGGAAGAAATCTATGTTTCAAGATCTTAAAGAGGAAGCAACAGGAACAATCACTCTTGGTGATAAAGGGAAGTATAATATCATCGGTATAGGTAACATTGATAGTAATTGCAATAGCTGCATCAAGGGCGTATATCTTGTTGATGGATTAAAATATAATCTCTTAAGTGTTTCTCAGCTATGTGAAAAGGGAAACAAGGTTGGTTTTGACAGGCACAAGTGTGAAGCCGGAAAGGAAGAGACTAGAGACTTAATCTTCACTGCTCATAGGCACAATAATACATATGCAGTCAATTCTAACCAAATTGCAGGAACAAGTCTCAATTGTCTTAAGGCCTTGACAGATGACCCGAGTCTCTGGAATAGAAGGTTAGGTCACGTAAGCATGCGCACCCTCAATAAGCTGAAATCAAGATACCTGGTACAGGACTACCCAGCCTAAACTTCAAAAGCAAGGAACTGTGCAATGCTTGCACTAGAGGTAACCAAACCTGGAGTTCATTCAAACCCAAAAAGGTTGTAAGTTCCTCTCACCCTCTTGAATTATTACATATGGATGTAACGGCCTAGAATTATGATTTCCGGGTTACGTTTCGAGGGATGAAATCCCTTGTTCGGATCTTGCAATCCAGGTACGGGTCGAGGTTTCAACTCATTTTATGATTAGTAGAAGGGGGGATTTCAAACCCATAAAAACCTCGAAGGGCCATTGGGTACCCTTTACCTGTCCTATAACTACGTCGCAAAATCCAATTCAACCGAAAGTAAAGCGGAAGCAAAACTAGGATACAAATGCCACGACAAAGCCTGGTCAAAATCAAATCATAAGCGAGTGATTACCATTTTACCAAGTTAGAATATTAGCTAGGTTCTTCGATTCGACAAGAGGAAACCCCGTCATATAGACATCGAGCACTCAGGATCTGCATAAATACCTTAAAAAGAACGGGGAAAGGAGTCAAATCGAGCCACTCACGCGGGACCGGCAGTCCTCACTAAGGCCACATAGTATGTGCTATACCTACTAAAGATGCTCTAATGCTGTACGAAAGTCAAACACACTAGCATGCCCCTAGGTATAATAATGTGCAAAAATACTGTAAAGGGCCCAAGACAATGCCAAATGACATATCCCTCTCCTACCTCCACCCCCTTCCGATAGGGCGGAGACTGACCAGCTCGTGAATGCATTCCATTATAATTGGGCGGCACGCATGCCTAACCCGCTCCACAATAAAGCCCGCAGGCATCTCATAATATAAGGAAGTTCATGACTCGATTGACTCAGGGTACCCGATGAGGCTGGGCTACCCTATGACCCTAGCAAAGACTTTAGGACTATCACAGATAACGACCGTTCTGTTTCAAACGCATAAAGTAAGCAGATGCTCATTCAATGAGTGCAACCTAAACAGGATACTACATGGCATGCTTTTATGCATATGCAACACCTAACATAAAATGCAACAACAGGCATGAATGTCCAACCTGAGTAAGCCCCCTAGGGAACTTACCTGAAGATGCAGAACAGCAAGATAATACAAGCAGGGGCCCAAATGCAAGTCCAAAGCAATCCAGAAGCAATACACACCTATCATCAAGCCATTTTCATAAGCTACCGGACCAACGTTCATACACACGAAACTCAAGTTCTTAACATCCTCAAAACCAATCGATGGTAAAACCATTTTCCAAAACCTTTCCGATACGATCAACCTCAACCCAAATCATTCTTCCCAAAACTTTCCAACTCTTAACCTCAAGTTAAATTAACTCAGAAAATCAACAATTCGTTTAAGTCGTACTTAGCCAAATCCTGACATTAAACATTTAAACCTTAAAACCAATCTCTCAAAATCATATTATAGAAATAATTCCGACATTTTGGTTTTCCAACACAAATCCTTAAAGGGATATTTCCGAAAACTAGACATTTCTTTTTGAATAATTTAACATAAATATATATATAATTATCGTAAACTTCAACTATTCTTTTTTTATTATTATTCTTATTATTATTATTATTATTATTATTAATTAATTCCAAAAATCCCAAAACCACTTACTTAAGTCATACCACAATACTTATCTCAAATAACACCTTTAAAATAATTTCATACTATAAAACAATTTTATAATTTATTTTCATAAAATCAGAATTTAACACACCATATAAAGCAAATAAGTAATTATTATCACATAAAACACCAAATATCAAAACAATAAAAGAGAGCAACCCAGAATGATAAGGGTAACCCGGATCCGAGACACAAGGCCCAGCAAAAAAGGCCCAATAGAACCTCTCCCTCCCAAAGCAAAGCAGAGCTCTGCTAGTTCGACGGAAAACGGAAGAGGAAGGAAGGAGGAAACCCAGGGCCGGCCGGCGGCTCTTGTCCGACCCGACCCACTCCCCAACAAATCGACACTCCAATCCGACTACAACCCTCCCAGAAAGATGCAAACGCATAAAGGAGAGAGAGAGAGAGGAAACGATGCTCACCGAGGGCTTGAAAACGTCGCCGGAAAACTCGAGCGGTGCTCCTATGGCCTCGTCGGAGCTGGATCTTGGCCGGAGATGGTCTAGGAAGGAGGATATGGGATTAAAGGTCCACCTTTACTCAGTTTAAGGGCGAAAATAGGCAAAAGCTGATCCTTACCAAGCCTGGAACGAAAACAGAGGGAAGGGAACGGAAGGTCGAGGCGCGCCGCTGGTGGGTCCGACTCTCCTTGGGCTTGCCTGGGGCGGCGTCGGTGTGTCTTGGCCTCCAAAGAAAGAGGTCGAATTAGAGGCGGAGCTTTAGCGGGTTTGAGAATGAAGCAAAGAGGAGAGGAGAGTTACCGCTTGATTCGGAGGAGCACAGGGGAGCGACAATGGAGGCGGGCCAGTTCGGAATCGAGACATCAAGAAGGGAGTGGAGACCGATTGCTGCTTCTGTTCGCCGAGGGAGGGCGGCTGCTGTTCAGGTGCTCCCTAGGCTTGGTGCTGCTGGCCGTGGGTGCTCGGGGATGGCATCGGTGATGGAAACGCAGAAACGGGAGGAGAGGTAAGCAGGAGCAAGGGAGGAATGGGGGCTTCACAGTGGTCGAATTCAAGAAATAGAAACGGGAGAGAAAAGGTGGATTAATGTTCCTCTGGCAACTGCAGACATCAGGGAGAGGAGGGCAAACTTTAGTGGGCTACTGATAAATCAACGAGGGCAAGAGAAGGTGGGTTTGCTTGGGATCCAATTCGAAGAGGAAGGGGAGGTTTCCTAGCTGTACATTGCAGAGGGAGTTTGGCATTTTGCCTGCAATAGAGAAGCATGGTGAGAGAGGGAGGGTGGTGGTGTGTGGCGTGGAGCTTGTTGGCTCAAAGGGTACTAGGCTAGGACACAGCTAGAGTTTATAAAAAGGGAACCCAATTCCCAATTTGAAATTACCCGAAAAAAATATATCTCAAAGTACCCGATAATTAAACCTTATTCCGACGCATTTAAAATACTCCTAAATTTTCCAAATCCGAGCATTATTTTTAAATTTTCGGTATATACAAGCAGATTATAACATATTTTAAATTTCTAATTAAATCATGTCGGAACTCGTTTTGAAATATTTAGAATAAAACCAGTAGCTCAATGACGGAAATTCCAAACCTTCCAAATCTTACAAATCGAAATGATTATTTATCACTATTTTAATAATTTAATATTCTAAAATTTCCCGATCTTTACAATGGATTCGTATGGTCCTATGCGTGTCAAATCTCCTAAGGGAAAACAATACATCCTAGTTATTATTGATGATTTCTCTCGTTTTACATGGATTTCCTTTTTAAGAGAAAAATCAGAGGCTTTGTTCGAGTTTTCTAAACTTTGTAAGGAGTTGCAGACCTTGAAAAACCTACCGGTTGTTTCCATTAAGAGCGATCATGGTAGAGAGTTGGATCAGCTTAAATTTGATTTGTTTTGTGCTAAATATGGCATTTCTCATAATTTCTCAGCTCCTAGGACTCATCAACAAAACGGAGTTGTGGAACGAAAGAACCGCACTCTGGGTGACATGTCTAGGACAATGCTTTTAGAAAATGGTTTGCCAAAATATTATTGGGCCGAAGCTTTTAATACAGCCAACTATATTTTGAATCGATGCTTAATTCGTCCCATTTTGAACAAAATTCCTTATGAACTTTTCAAAGGAAGAAAGCCTAACATTTCTTATTTTAAACCTTTTGGATGTATTTGCTTAGTTCATAATAATGGAAAAGATAACCTTGGGAAGTTTGATGCTCGTACGTAGCGACGAAGGTATATTTCTTGGTTATTCTTCCAATAGCAAAGCTTACAAAATTTATAACAAGTGCACCAAAATTGTTGAGGAGAGTATCCATGTGGTATTCGACGAAAGCAATAATGGTGTGTTGAGTGAAAGTTTTGCAGATCTCAATCTAAATTACCATGATTCTGATGGGAAGAAGAGGATAAGTCTGAAAACAAGAAGGACCAAGAACGCTGAAATACCCCGACTGTATTCTCCTTTTATCACGTCATTTTGTAAGGAATTATGACATCGGAGACGAAGTTTTAAGGTAAAACTTTACCAAGTTTTATCAAGTTCGGAATTTAATGGGATCTAGGAAAGATCCGTTTTGCATGTCAAGGATTAAGTAAAGTGGCTATAAAATTTATTGGATATTTAAGACATGCCTAAGAATAAGTTGGTAAAGTATTCCAAAGTGATAGAGTGAAAGACTGTTGGAATATATATTTAAGGAGGACAAAATATGTAAATTTAGAGACTTTGGGCTGTTTTTCATAATTATCACATAAAGTGGGCCAAAGTAAAATTGGTTGCCACGTTACATGTAGATTGGTATGGAGATGCTTGGTGCCCAACTACTTATACAAAGTCGTTCGGCCTTTGAATTAAAATACACGTCGATTTCGGGTGACGTTGTTTATTATTCAGTCGTTGTATTATCCTACCGGTAAAATCTCTCTCGTTTATTTGGGATATTTTATATCGTTATAATACCTGTGTATAATTCAAGGTCTTTCCTTATTAGCCTTTATAAGCCGTTATGATGCTCGTTATTATTAAGAAAATTTGGGTATTTCTTAAGGCGATATAACATTGGATAAAACGGGTATTTCTATTAAGTCGTTATAATGCCCAATTAAATTTAGGAAATGAAATCCTAAATTAAGTTTGCAAGTCCTAATACTGCCTGAGCATTTTAAAAATGGTGTTGGAAAAATGATTGTCAGAAAGTAAATGATATAAGTTTTATCGGATTAATTAAGGATTACTTTAAAGGAGACTCCGCCGAAGTTTAAGGGTAAAGAAGCTAATTAAATCTCTTGGTTGATGTATAGTTGGTGACATCAGTCGAGATCCGCGTCTTTGGAAGGAATTAAATCTCTTGATTGATCCTAATCTTTATTATCTGCAGACTTCGGGTCTATAACCAAGGCAAGTGACTTTGTCCCATTTACTTCCTAAAAGACCCAATGCCTTTCTTTTAATTAATCCGTGTCAGTTGCTAATTATCAAGTATATGTGTCATATCTGTTTAAAATAAATTGCAAAGTCTATTTATTCTTGCAATCTTTGTTCGTTCTTTCTCTATTCAAGCCAGTTATATACTTTCCAGGTGTGGATTTTGGTTGATTTTTAGACCAGATCCTTATTTATTATGTAAGTTGATCGTATGTATAAATTAGTGTCTAGCTTGACGGCTAAGGAGATAAATTTATATAGTGGGAAATTACACGGGTTCATCTAATGAATCCTTATAATGTGACACGTGTGTGTTACTAATCTAGTAAAAAGAGGAGTGTTAAACGTGTGTGTGCGTGTGTGAATGTGCGTGATCATAACAGGTCAAGACTCGTTACGTCTTGCTCTATAAGCTTTTCATGAAAAGTTCATTTTGAATATTATCAAAATGATACATTTTACCCAGATGAGTGGTAAAATAGGCATGTGCCGGTACGACGTTGCTACTTTGTTACGTCAAGTACAACGTGGTTCAATAACGATATAAGTAAGTGATCAATAAATAAGCATTAATGTCTCGTAGTGGGAATTAAGTAATCATTGTTTGATATCATTCGAAGAATGGTATGTGTTAAGTAAATATTTTATCCTTATGAAGTATTTTATACAAGTGATATGATAGCTCCACTCCCTTGAATGAAAAATCGGAATTAGTTTCAAAGGCTTTGACAGACAGTTTGTGTCAAAGGTCTTGAAGCTAACAGTTGTGTTGATGAAACACAAAACCTGTACTTTATTATATTATGTCCGTATATTATATTATGTTATTATATGCTTCCATATTATTATTATATATTCACTAACCTTTCTGGAAGCTATTTGAATTATATCTCCTTCCATAAGCGTTCAAAGCTGAGAAAGATCAAATCCAGATCATGGCTTCCGAAGTTTCCAAAGATAGAAGATTGCGCTCAAGCCATGATCCTCTCTTAGCCGTTGGAGAAGATTCCTTCCTCAAGGGGTGCCGATGATCTTCACTATATAAAGGAGATGAAGAAGAGAGAGAGGACTGACGCACTTCAAGAATATCATTGCACAATCAGCCTTCAAGCATACTTCTCTCTTCAGCGTGTTCTCTCTGCTTGTTCTTAAGAGTCTTATATTTTGTTTCAAAGCATTTGAGAGATACACAGTGAGCTTATAGGATATATTTCGAGAGAGTGTTATACTCAAGAGTTTATAACTCAGGAAGTGGGCACTAGGCTATTGATTCTCAAGAGTAAGAGGATTGTACTAGATAGCTGAGAGAGGTGGGGCTCTTCTAGATTGGTCTAGGACTCCAAGGGAACGTGAGTTGACTAGATTGCAATTGTATAGGAGAGAGGCTTCTCGGTGAGCTATTAGGATCCTAAGCTTTGTGAATCAATAAAGCCTGTTGAATCCTAGGGTTGTGGAAGAACCCTAGGCGGGGACGTAGGCCAAGTTCGTGCCGAACCTCGTTAACAATTCGTTGTGTCCTTTACTTATTGCTTTACCATATTTCCGCACTTGGTTCGTATTGTTTAACTTTGTGATTCAGGTTTTCAGAGAAAAGACTAAGTCTAATCTCAAAGGGTTTGGCAAGAGCTTCAAACGTCTTGAGACTTTCTGCGAAAAACGGGCATACTCTATTCAACCCCCCTTCTAGAGTATTTCTTATTACATTGTTTTTACATTATCGAACCTTCAATTGGTATCAGAGCTTTACTCACTATTTTTGATCTAACAATCTTGTGAGTTTTCGATCATGTCTGGTGAAGCAAGCGGAGGATTTGCACAGGGAAGGTCCACAAGCAGACCACCACTCTTTGTAGGAAACAAGTTTGTCCACTGGAGATCTTTAATGAAGATGTTCATCATAGACCAAGATCTAGAGCTTTGGAACATTATAGATAATGGTCCGAAGATTCCAGAGAAGGATGGACCAAATGACACCAAAGTTGCAAGGAAGGAGTCTGAATACAACCAAGCAGATCTTGAAACCATCTCCAAGAACTACAGGGCTATTAACTTACTTTATTGTGGTCTTAGCACTGATGAGTTTAACCGTATCTCTTCTTGTAGGTCAGCTAAAGAGATTTGGGACAAGTTGGTCGTCACTTATGAAGGAACGAGCCAAGTAAAAGACACCAAGATCAGCATCTTCCTTCGAAAGTACGAGCTCTTTAAGATGAAGTCTGATGAGTCAATCAAGGCCATGTTCACACGATTCACAGAAATCACCAACAACCTTGACTCTCTCGGCAAGAGCTTTACCAACGTTGAGAAAGTAAGGAAGATACTGAGGTGCCTTCCAAAGGACAAATGGGGGCCGAAAGTGACAGCCATAGAGGAAGCCCAAGATCTCACCACTCTACCCCCTGATGACTTGCTTGGAAAGCTGATCACACATGAGATGATTCTCAATGAAGACGATGGAGAACTTCCAACAAGCACTAAGAACTTGGCGCTCAAGTCTAAGAAGGATGAGCCCAAAGATGTGTCTGATTCGGATGATGAGGACGATGATGAGGATGATCCCTTCAATCTCATTACAAGGGGTCTTTCTCGAATCCTCATGATGAAGAAGCATTTCAACAACAAAGATGGATCAGAGTCTTCTAAATTTCGAGGTAAGTCTTAATACAACAAATATGACAAGAAGACTAAACCTTTGTCTTGTTTTGAATGTGGTGAAACAGACCATCTAGTGAAAGATTGCCCTCAAAAGGAGAAGAGCCAGCCCAAGAAGAGTGATAGATGGAAAACGAAATCCATGGTGGCAACTTGGAGCGACTCTGACTCAAATTCCGATGATGAAAAGGCCAACCTTTGTCTCATGGCCTCAGGAGATGAATCCCATGATAAGCAACTTGAGGTAACCGTAAGAGAGCTTATGGCAAGTCCAAAAGAGGTACTATCGGAATTCCTTTCTAATATGATTGCCAATGAAGAGAAAC
The DNA here is from genome assembly GCA_037127255.1 of Persicaria tinctoria. NCBI lineage: Eukaryota > Viridiplantae > Streptophyta > Magnoliopsida > Caryophyllales > Polygonaceae > Persicaria > Persicaria tinctoria. The sequence continues at coordinate 74,264,023 of JBANSL010000002.1, read as the reverse complement.
TTATTGCTCAAACTAACACTCTTATCAGGAAAACCGTGGACCAGAAAAGAACTATTGAGGAACTGTCTAGGAGAGTCCAAAGTCTTGAAACCTCTTATTCGGGTCTTGACATTAAAGTCAAGACTCTTGACTCAGAGAAATCTGAACTCAAGCAAGATCTCTCGTCTCTGAGAAATGAACATCATGACTTAGAGAACGAGAAGATCTCCCTGAATAAGAAGATTCAAGACCAACAGACAGCCCTCATAAGTTTTACCAAATCCAAGGGCACTCTTGATAGGATGTTGGGTGAGCAACAAAATTCTCTAAACAGAAGTGGTATTGGTTACAACCCGAGGTTTTTAAATAAGCAACACATTACCACTTTTGTAAAGGCAAAAGGAAGCAGAACCTCTCCTATATGTCACCAATGTGCGAGAAAGGGACATGTAAGAGAGACCTGCCCCTATAGAAGAAATGATCCTCATATTATTCGCAATACATTTCCTATTCACTTGAGAAAAGAACGGATAACGCAAGTTTGGGTCCCCAAAGGCACTATTTTACCAAATATGGTTTATCCCAATAAAGGATCTAAATTTGCTCACTGGTCTAGCCACAAAGGTTGATGTTTGTTTTGCAGGAGATCACCAAGGTGAAGGAGCAAAAATGGATTATATATAGTGGATGCTCGAGGCATATGAGTGGGAAGAGTTCTCTCTTTCATGATCTAAAAGAGCAATCCACATGAACAATCACTCTTTGTGACAAAGGAAAGTGCGACATCGTTGGTATTGGTAGTGTTGGGAGTGATCCTAACCACTGTATTAAAAATGTTTATCTTGTTAATGGTTTGAAGTATAATTTTCTTAGTATTTCTCAACTATGTGATTATGGTAATGATGTTGGATTTAACAAGAAAAGATGTTTAGTGCGCAGAGAAGATACAAGTGAAATAGTTCTAATTGTCTATCGTTATAACAACATCTACGCCGTAAATGCTGATCAAGCGGTACAAGGAAGCTTAACCTGTCTAAAGGCTTTGACGGACGATCCAAAGCTCTGGCACAGGAGACTCGGTCATGTGAGTCCACATACACTACAGAAGCTTGTGTCCAAAGGGAATGTAAGAGGACTACCTGAGATGGAGTTCAAAGGTATTGATATGTGCAAAGCATGCACACGAGGTAAACAAACACGTAGCTCTTTCAAACCCAAAAAAGGTTGTAAGTACTTCTAGACCCCTTGAACTTTTACATATGGATTTATGTGGTCATATGCGAGTCAAATCTCCCAATGGTAAAAAGTTCATGCTTGTTATCATATTTGATGAATGCAATGACGGTTCTTTGAGTGAAAGTGTTGCAGATATAGATCTTAACATCCATGCAGAGAACGAGGAAGGTGATGATGCTGCTACCAAGAACACAGAGAAAAGGAACATGCAGGAACCGATTCTTAACACTGAAGAATTGGCCCAAGGTGTTGAAGATTCGTCCAAAGCCCTTGGTGTCCAATCCAACAGTGTTGAGACGTCAAAAACTGCTGTAACTGAACCTAACAGGACCACGGAGTCAGATGTACCACAAGTCAATCCTACTGGTGTGACGAATCAAGGAGCTGAGACTAGCAAAAGGAAATTCAAATACTCCTCATCACACTCATTAAAGGATATCATTTTTGACCTTACTTCTAGTGTTCAAACTCGTTCTAAACTTAAAGATCTGTGTGCTTTTCACGCGTTTGTTTCTCTTATTGAACCAAAGAAGGTAGATGAGGCCCTTCAAGAGTCAGATTGGATCATTGCTATGCAAAGTGAGCTTAACGAATTTGAAAGGAACAAAGTCTGGACCTTGAAGCCTAGGACAAAGCATCAATCAGTCATTGGCACCCGATGGGTATTTCAAAACAAGCTAGATGAGAATGATTTTGCAGGTTATAAGAAGCCGAATACATTGCAGCTGGAGCCTGTTGCTCCCAAATCCTTTGGATAGCTCAACAAATTCGAGATCTTGGCATCAACCTCAAAGGAATTCCTATTAAATGTGACAATACATGTGCCATCTCCATTACAAAGAATCTTGTTCAGGATTCAAGGACCAAACATATTGATGTAAGGCATCACTCCATTAGAGACCATGTCGAAAAAGGTGACGTGTCCATATCTTTTATTTCTACTGATTATCAATGGGCTGACATTTTCACTAAGCCTTTGGCAGAGGACAGGTTCACCTTCATAAGACGAGAGATTGGGATGCTTAACAAGGATGCACTTTCGTAGGGGGAGCTTTCCCTTTACGAAAGATAACTTCTACTCAGTGTCAAGATCCTTGAACCTCATTTCAAAGGTTGTGAACTGAACAGTAGAGCACATTTATCGGATCAGATATTTGGTTGATATCTTTTGAGATATTTGATCAAATATTGTTTTAATTGATTTTAAACCTTCTTTATATGTTACCTATTTTATTTTCCGAAAATCCTTTTATTTTATCCGAGTATAGTTTATTTGTGGAAATCGTTTTAAAATCGGATAAATCTTTTCTTGCCTTTATGATTTGAAAGGATCTTTTTGAATTTTGAATTGTTTTGCTAAGTCTAATTTTGGTAACTGTTTTTAAACTCCTCCCTTTGTTGAAAGACAAAAGGGGGAGATGGTTTGATGGTTTAGACCTTATTTTGTTGGATGTCTTTCATTGGTTTTAAAACTTATATGATCCAACATTTGTCTAACCCATGCAGGTACTTAGTCTGATTGTGCTTATGATATATCTGTTTGACTAAGTTGCAGGGATGCACAGGTTTTGTCTTTCATCAAGGGGGAGATTGATAGCTCCACTCCCTTTGATGAAAATCGAAATTAGTTTCAAAGGATTTGACGGACAGTTTGTGTCAAAGGTCTTGAAGCTAACAGCTATGTTGATGAAACACAAAACTGTACTTTATTATATTATGTCCGTATATTATATTATGTTATTATATGCTTCCATATTATTATTATATATTCACTAACCTTTCTGGAAGCTATTTGAATTATATCTCCTTCCATAAGCGTTCAAAGCTGAGAAAGATCAAATCCAGATCATGTCTTCCGAAGTTTCCAAAGATAGAAGATTGCGCTCAAGCCATGATCCTCTCTTAGCCGTTGGAGAAGATTCCTTCCTCAAGTGGTGCCGATGATCTTCACTATATAAAGGAGATGAAGAAGAGAGAGAGGACTGACGCACTTCAAGAATATCATTGCACAATCAGCCTTCACGCATACTTCTCTCTTCAGCGTGTTCTCTCTGCTTGTTCTTAAGAGTCTTATATTTTGTTTCAAAGCATTTGAGAGATACACAGTGAGCTTATAGGATATATTTCGAGAGAGTGTTATACTCAAGAGTTTATAACTCAGGAAGTGGGCACTAGGCTATTGATTCTCAAGAGTAAGAGGATTGTACTAGATAGCCGAGAGAGGTGGGGCTCTTCTAGATTGGTCTAGGACTCCAAGGGAACGTGAGTTGACTAGATTGCAATTGTATAGGAGAGAGGCTTCTCGGTGAGCTATTAGGATCCTAAGCTTTGTGAATCAATAAATCCTGTTGAATCCTAGGGTTGTGGAAGAACCCTAGGCGGGGACGTAGGCCAAGTTCGTGCCGAACCTCGTTAACAATTCGTTGCGTCTTTTACTTATTGCTTTACCATATTTCCGCACTTGGTTCGTATTGTTTAACTTTGTGATTCAGGTTTTCAGAGAAAAGACTAAGTCTAATCTCAAAGGGTTTGGCAAGAGCTTCAAACGTCTTGAGACTTTCTGCGAAAAACGGGCATACTCTATTCAACCCCCCTTCTAGAGTATTTCTATATTACATTGTTTTATATTATCGAACCTTCATGATATATGTGTGTGTATGGGTGTATGTGCGTGTGTGTATGTGTGGGTGACGGTGATCATTATTCTTTTCCGATATCATTTTCCATTTCTTTTGGAAATATGATTCTTCAGAAATTCTGTTTCTCATATATCTAATGTAATTAGATTATCCTATTCATATTTCTTTTAAGTGTCCAGAGATCAACAAAAATACCATTCCGTCATTTGCTAGTTCTTCACCGAACTAACCAACCATGTTGTGTAATGGTTGGCTGGTGTGCCTCGTCTGCATACGATGTACATCAGTCAAATTTTGCAGGTTAGGTAAGGAGGCCTTGAAGAGTTGACATTGTGCAAGTAAAGATTTTAAACGTTTTGTTATATAATAAAGTCTTTCAAATTTCTATACTTTATGTATGAAATTTCACTTTATCTTGCAAGATTACGGAAAATATATGTAAAAGTTTTCCACCATGTTTAATGATAAAAACTGTACTTCATGTCTTCCGCTGTCATTTTTTTAATTAATTTATTTATTTATTTATCATCTTGTTTATGGGAGCATGGTTGCATGTCACTATTAGCCTAAGGTAATTATGAGACCATTAAAGTCTGCATAATTACTGGCGTTGCAACATTCCCTCGTTTACAGAAGGGGGTGTTACAAACGCAACATGCAAGAGCGAATCCAAGACACAAACGAGTTGTCTCAAGACCTTGAGAAGCAACTATAGAGCCTGGATGTGATCAACACAAGCAATAAGGAATCCAACTCCCAAACCGTCTCTCAAGCATGCCTCTTCACACTCATCTCAAGACATCATATCAGATCCATCCTCCTGTATACAAACTCGATTTAGATTTAAAAAAATCTATGTGATTTCTATGCCTTTGTCTCTCTTATAGAACCAAAGACCCCTGCTGAAGCACTCAAGGACTCGGACTGGATCACGGTTATGCAAAGTGAGCTAAATGAGTTTGAAAGGAATAAGGTGTGGACTCTCCAACCTAGACCAAAGCATCAATTAGTCATTGGGACTCGATGGGCGTTCAGAAATAAATTGGATGAAGCATGCAAGATAATTCGAAACAAAGCAAGGCTAGTTGCTCAAGGCTACAATTAGGAAGAAGGTATAGACTACGAAGAGACTTTTTCTCCCATAGCAAGGTTAGAAGCTATACGTATATTACTTGCTTTTGCATCTTTTATGGGGATTAAGTTATTTCAAATGGATGTCAAATGTGCATTTCTAAATGGGTTCTTGGAAGAGGAAGTTTATGTTGCTCAACCTCCTAGTTTTGAAAGAGAAGAATTTCCTAATCATGTTTATAAATTGGAAAAAGCTCTTTATGGTCTCAAACAAGCCCCTATAGCTTGGTATGAGAGACTAGAGCTGGCAAAACCCGACCCGAACCCGAAAACCCGACCCGGTCGACCCGGAACCGATTGTTTTGAACACCGATCAACCCGACCCATTTTGGACCCGAAATCCGAATAACCGATAACCGAAACTCACCCAAATCCGAATGAACCGAACCCGATTCAACCGAAACCCATTAAGACCCGAACCCGTTACAACCGAAACCCGATATAACCCGAACTTTAAGATACATTCTAGTAAATTTTTCAAAATGAATATTGAAATAACTGAAACCCGAGACAACCGAAACCCGAATGAACCGAAACCCGATACAACCGAAACCCGAACCCGACCCAACCAAATGACCAAATTATTAGACATTACCCGAAACCGAATGACCCGAAACCCGAATTACCCGAAACCCGAATAACCCGAAACCCGACTAACCGAACCCGAACCCGATCCGACCCGCCCGATTGCCACCTCTATGAGAGACTGTCTAAGTACCTTCTTGAGAATGGTTTTCAAAGAGGTTTGATCGACAAAACTCTCTTCATCAAGACCCGTGGAAATATATGTTGATGATATACTATTTGGTGCTACTAATAACTCCATTTGAAAGGAGTTCTCTGAGATAATATGCAGGGAATTTGAAATGAGCCTTATGGGAGAACTGAACTTCTTCCTCAGTCTACAAATTCATCAGACAAAGAAGGGGATCTTTTTAAATCAAGGGAAATATACCAGGGACTTGATCAAGAAATACAAGATGGACTAATCTAAAGTAGCAAAAACTCCTATGAGTTCAACACTTTCCCTCGATCAAGACAAGAATGGTAAGAACGTGAGCCAAAAGGAGTACAAAGGTATGATTGGTTCACTCCTTTACCTTACTGCTAGTAGACTTGACATTATGTTCAGTGTATGTATGTGTGCTCGGTTCCAAGCTGGCCCTAAAGAATCTCATCTCATTGTTGTAAAGAGAATCTTCAAATACTTAAATGGGTCTCAAGATCTTGGTCTCTAGTATCCCAAGCAGACCACATTTCATTTAACATGCTATTCAGATGCAGACTTTGCAGGATATAAGGTGGATAGGAAAAGCACATTTGGGTGTTGTCAACTCCTTGGCTCATCCTTGATTAGCTGGCATTTAAAGAAACAAAACTCAGCTGCATTATCTACTGCTGAGGCTGAATACATAGCTGCAGGATCCTGTTGCTCACAGATTCTATGGATAGCACAACAACTTCAAGACCTTGGCACTGATCTAAAAGGTATTCCTATCAAATGTGATAATACTAGTGCAATCTCTATCACTAAGAATCTTGTACAACACTCGAGAACAAAGCATATTGATGTGAGACATCACTTCATTAGAGATCATGTGGAGAAAGGTGATGTATCTATTTCCTTCATATCTACTGAGTTTCAATTAGCAGATATTTTCACCAAGCCATAAAGCCTGAAGATCGTTTCAACTTCATTAGATTGGAACTTGGTATGCTCAACAAGGAAGCATTTTCGTAGGGGGAGCAACACTCCCTTATGAAATGCATATTCGATTGCTATCTCAAGACCTTGATATCTTATGGTCCTGAGAGAACCAAAATCTAAATTATATTAATTTTTAGACGAAATTTTTTTGTTAATATCTTTTTAGATATTGACAGAATTTCCTTTTTGAGAAAATTCTTGCAAATTTTAAAACTGTATTTTCAAAAAAAATTATGTCATAAAGCTTTGTATCTTATTTCCTGAGTTAAAATTTTAAAATGCTACTCCTTCCCTTTCCGAAAATATTTGATCCTTTTAAAAGTATCCTCTTACTATTTAATGATTATCCGATTTTGGGTTAAATGAAGTGTACTTGTTTTTTTGAAAAAGGGAGTGTGGCGTTTGGGCTTCTGAGTACGGCTATTAAAACCCTCTCCCTCTCTGTCACTTCATCCATCTCTCTCCACTCCATTCTCTGATTTCCTCTCCTCTTTCAAGACTTTTTCTCCTCTTCCAAAATCTCTATGTATCAATGGCTTCCAATAGGACGGCTACTCCACCGACTGCTCCCCCATCCAAGCGCTACAAGATGACTGCCAACAAAGGGAAACGGTATGATCTTCCCCGGAAGAAAGCTCAGAGGATTCAAGCTCCTCTTCACCGACTCCGCTGCTCAAGAAATCTAAGAACACGCCAGTGGCTCATCCGACACCTACTTGCCCCCGACGGGTAACTTCTGAAATTTCTGCCAACTGGTTTGTCTCCTTCGACGTGGCCAAATCCTAGGAACATGGTTTTGGACACCATCGGCTATGCTTTTGTGATGTTGTTGACATCAAATTGCTCGAATCCATGCCCTTGGCTTGCATTTACCTATTAAAATCTTCTTGTCTCTAGTATATTCTCAATCCTGGAGATTTTGCTTACCCCCGTATCACCCAGCTGTTCTATGCCAACATGACCGCTCATCGAATCAAAGGAACCCTAACCCTCATCACTAAGGTCAAGAATCACATAATCCGTCTCTCCGCTGATAGCCTAGATTTAATTCTTAACCTTCCCAAAGACATCCCCACAGAAGATCTTCCAGACCGAATTGATTGCGTCAATCTTGCTCGAAAATAGTTCTTTCTCAATGCCCCTCCTGATTCCTCCTCTACCCACAAACCTACCCACACCATCCTCAAAATGCAACCCAAACTGATATTTGCAATCCTTGCTTGTTGCATTTTTCCTCGAGTCAATTCCAGAGAACTGGTCACTGAAAGCCTCTGGAAATCCTATATCTTTTCATGAGCGGTTGTGAGCCCAACCTTCCCGATCTCATGATCAGTTATATGCTTCATGCTGCCTCTTCCTCCCGACCTATGCCCCTACCATATGCCAATATCCTTCCCAAAATCTTCGAAGCTTTTGATGTCGACACATCTACAGAAGAGAAGCAGACTTATAGTGGCATAATTGACGAAGCCTGCCTAGAACGCCTTGGGATTTCTAGAAATTTGCGGGGACAATGGGTGTTGAAGAAGGAAGGCAGGGGAACAATTGCTCCTCATCAGGGTATCTCAGAAGATCGGATTGTTGCTTTGGAGACTGATGTTCAAGACCTTAGGATGGACATGGGGAGAATGTGGACAGATATTGTATCAAGACATGATAACACCCATGAGTTGTTATCGATCGTGAACTGCAAAATTGATCAAATGATGTTGCTAAATGCTCTTACCTTCACAGCAACTGGCTCTAGCATGCCTCTGGATGAAGAAACAGCTGATCAAATCAGGGAGAAGGCTTGAATTGTCATCCTCAACTATGAGAGACTAGTGAAGAACAAGCCAATTCTGCGTCCAACCCATCCAGAACCCACCATTCTAACAATTGAAGAATATGGAGTTGTGAAGAAATACAGAGATGTAGAAAGGCAGAAGCAGTTGGAAAAAATGGAAAAAGACAAGATCACAAAGGACGCCATGGACAGATGGAGGAAGAAGTGCAGAGACAAGGTGCACAGGAAGTACACTGGGCCAAACAAGCAGTATCCCACCTTTGGAGAGTGGTAGGAGGAAGAACCGGCTAAAGATCCCCTTGAGCAAGCTGAGCTGTCTGCTGTTGAACCCTCTACATCAGCTGCTCGCACTACTGCAGAACCTTCTCCCTCAACAACGCCCACCAAGACCTACAACAAAAGGAAGAAGAAGTCCACTGGCGATGCCTCCTCTTCAAGGCCTTGATACGACTCTGCTCTCTATCTCTCTCCATCAGTTTTCAAAATCTTCGTCTCTCTATCTGCTTAAACTTTGATCTGTGTTTTCAGAACTTTTGGTCTCTACCCGTTTTGTTGGAAGACAAAAAGGGGTAGAATGATTTGGTTGACTGTTTTTGGCTAGTTTTGCGGGCTTTTGGACGGTTGAAACTATGGTCTAAACATTTTATGCACTACTTAATAGTTATATCTTTATGATGCATATTCTTAACCATATTTTGTCTTCCATCAAGGAGGAGATTGAAGACTCCCCCTTGATTGTAAGACCTTGATCTCTAACCTGCAGGTCATATCAAAGGATGATGAAAGACAAAACAATGTCCTGGTTTCAAGGTCTTGAAATCGAGACTAAGTTTGCTTGCACCTTGAATGCTTTAACTCGTTCATATTATGTTGAGTATGCTTGTTTAAGCTAACTTGCATGACTCTTTTTAAAGAGGTGGGCCGAATATGCATGGGCTTGTGTATATGAAGTATTGGGCTCACATCCCTTGTGAGATATCTGTATTCCATATATATACACTTGCCTTTCTTGTTAAAAATGTTTTTAGGAAAAATGATCAATCAGCCATGAGAATCAAGGATTGCCGATTCTATCATGATCGTGAGGAGCTCCCCTTATATGAAGATTATGGAAATAATCATTTTGGAAGGTATTCAAATTCAACGGTCCTCTCTCTCTCTCTCTCTGTCTCTCTCTCTCTCTCTCTCTCTCTCTCTCTTGGAGACAAACGGCTATTTATATAGTTGTATGCAGAAGACGACGATGAACTTAGCAATCACTGATAAGCGATCAAGTCTTCTAAAGCATCCGTCATCCCAAAAGTTTCTCTCTTGTTCTCGTTAAGCTTCGTGTGGGTAGTCTTTTGAGAGTTGAGAGAATCACAACTTTTATTGTACAAGTCATTTTTTCTTACTCTAAGAGTTTCACACTTGATCATACACACTTTTGTGTAGTGGGAGCTTTTATTTCACTTGTAAGGTTGAGAGCTAGAACAGAAGCAGTGAGGCTTTGTATAGGAGAAGGGAAGTTCTCCTAGGAAGTTCTAGGCTCAAGGAAAGTGAAATAAGAAGTGTTTGAATCCTACGGGTTGGATAACCCTAGGCGGGGACGTAGGCCAAGTTCGTACCGAACCTCATTAACAATTCGTGTGTTCATCTTTTACTTTCCACATTTACTTTATCTTGATTGGTTTTACTTTGTTGAGATTTGATAGCAATATGAAGGTCTTGAAAAGTTTGTTTGAAAATCCTTTTAAGAGTTTTGTTTTGCAAAAATCGAGCATACTCTATTCATCCCCCCTTCTAGAGTATTATTCATCGCCTTATAGACTCTTCAGTGAATAAATGTGTGCATCTTCATTTCATCGGTTCTTCTCTTCATATGACTCGGTCATTTGAGATGCCATCACTTGGTGGACACTCGCTTCCCACGACAAATTCTAAAAGTTACATGTTACTTATATGAGGTTTCCAAAGAAGAAGCATGGTGTAGACTCTATAGGGTTCTTAGAACCCTTAACAAACTGCCTCCAAGACAAAGTCTATCTAGTCGTGTCAAATGATCTTGGTCAAAATGAAGATGCTAAGGAGATTTAAAAAAAAAAGGTCAATTTGTTGGATCGAGCAGAATGCCAAGTTTGAGTTATTTTGCAGGGAGCATGGGATCACTTACAATGTCTTATCCCTAAAGACCCCACAATAGAATGAGGTAATGGAGAGAAAGAACATGACCGTGGAAAACATGGATCTCACACAACACCCCCAGAGACTTATGTATAAAAGCTATCAATTCCCTTGCTACATTCTCAATAGGGCCATTATTCGTTCTCACCTAGACAAGACAACGTATGAATTGCAGAAGGGGAGGAAGCTAAATATTTCCTACTTACACATCTTTGGTTGCAGGTTCTTTGTTCACAACAATGAAAAGAAGGCCGTGGGAAAGTTCAATCCAAGAAGTTGTGAGGCCATCTTTGTTGGATACGCTCCTCACAACCTGACATATAAGTTTACAATAAGAAGACAAAAATTGTTGAGGAGAGCAGTCATGTTTTTTTTTATGAACACTAGCACTAATTCTATGTTGTAGGTCTAGAAGACCCCCGAAGAGATACACAATGACGACTTCTTGAGCATGAAAAGAAGATGAGGAATATGACACACTCGGAATGGTCTACCATATTGTTGGAGCAGAGAAGTCCTCTCAGGCACTAGACGATGACAATGGCGGTCCCAATAACCCTATTCAATATAGGGACTCCTAAGCTTGTTGAAACCTTTCATGACGTTGAAGGTTTTGGAGATGAAGAAGACTCATCGGATGGCCGACAGGGGCAAGTAACTCAAAGCATCTACTCCACCCCCTATGGGTCTAAGTGAAGAGTTTGTTCCAGGACCCCACTCTTTAGTGTCTTAGAACTTGAGGTTTGCAACTACCAGTAGAAAAGCTCTCACCCCATTGAGAACATTCAAGGGGACATCAGTTTACATATACAAACTCAGTCCTCCCTTTTCCTACAAGGAATTGGAACCAATTCAGAAAATGTTGGGAATGACTTAGATAGTGATTGTCCAAGTCCAATCTTCTTTGATTTTAACGGATTCATCTCCATTAATGAGCCTAACATCGAGTGTGAAAGAGGCCCTAGGAGACTTGGATTGGATCGTGGCCATTTAACAAGAGCTTTATAAATTCAAGAGGAACAAAGGTTTGGCATCTTATTCCACGGTCAAAGGGAAGAGTAGTGATAGGCACTAACTGGGTCTTCTGAAACATGATGGATAATAAAAGGAGAGATCACAAGAAACAGGGTTCAATTGGTGGTGAAAGGTTACAACCAGCAAGAGGGTATTGACTACAGCGAGACCTTTGCCCCAATACCCCGTCTCCAGTCCATTCGCCTCTTGATAGTGTATGTTGCTCACAAAGGGTTCAAGCTATATTAGATGGGCATCAAGACTGTCTTCTTGAATGGATACTTAAAAGAGGAAGTGTATGTGTCGAGGACAAGGAAAAATCTGATGTTGTCTTTCATCCGGGACAAAGCTCTCTATGGACTGAAGCAGACCCCTAGAGCTTGGTATGAACATCTCTCGAGCTTCTTACTCAAGAATGGGGCATGCTTGCTTGTTCGGGCCATGTCAATTTATCCACATCTCTCAAATATTGAGCAAAAAAAAATCATGCATTAATTCTTCCATCAAATACCATTTAGCTAGTGATGTTTTGGGGCATTCTTGTTGTCAGGTATAATTATTCAAAGAAAGCCAAAACCTCTACCTCTATATAGGGTCCATCCAACGAAATCGTATAGCACAGGAGCTATGGATCGAAACACAAAATAGGTGTCGAAAGCCTAAAAAAGCCCTAAATCACATACATACACAATTGGACACTCCGCCATTTGGTGTCATATTGTTGTTTTAAAGATCTTGCTAATAACATATACTCGATATATAGCGAGGGATTTCATCTATAACCACTAGCACATTGATTGATTCAAGGAGAAACAAACATCAAATATCGATCCTGTAGGGAAAAGGGACAGATCCGGTGCATTCACAAAGCCATCGTGAAGCAGAACAAGCAAAAGGATCAAATCTCTTTGTTAGAAACCCTAAATCTCTTTGTTGAAGTAAATAAATGAGGATGGAACAGCACTGCCTCTTGCCTAGCTCAAGAACAAGATCCCAAAAACAAGCAAGAACCCGAAGGCCAATGAGTTCAAGCCACTACATGCTGCCCCATTCTTGTCAGAGGAGGTCGCCGGAGACGGTGGGGGTGGTGAGCTTGAGCTGTTTGTGGCCGGAGAGTCTGCAGTGTAAGTTGGAGGAGTAGTGTTTGAGCTCGGTGGGCTGGCAAGGGCGGATGGAGGTGTGGGCGACGAGCTGCTTGGGCTCGGTGGGCTGCCAGGGGTGGATGGTGGTGTTGGGGACGAGCCGCTGCCCGAAGAAGCCTTGACGTTGAGCTGAAGCTGCATGGCCGGGCAGTGGCCGGGAGTGCCGCAGATGAAGTAGACTGCTCCCGCCTGTTTCAGCTTGTACGTGGTGCTTCCGGAGGCATCGGAGAAGCTAGGGTTGCTCGTGCCGCAATTAGCGTAGTCGGTCTTGCTCACGACCAACACGCTATGGCTTGACCCATAAGTGAACACTGGTTGCCAGAAAAGGTCACCGGAAGGATTAATGCCATTCAAGATATATGTAAAATGGTGCTATTTTGTGGGTCTAATAAATAATTGTCGTCGGATGTAATTAAACTCACCGATTTCGTCGCCCACATTGACAGCCTTGGAAGGCCAGGAAGAGTAATCTGTAGTGAGAGACCAGTCCACTTGAAACGTTACTGCAAAGGCCGCCATTGGAGCAACGACGAGAAAGACGAGAATGGGAGCTGCAATGGTTGTTGCCATGGCTGCCGGCCGAACAAGTATGCCTTGGGCTCTCTCCAATGGAGATAATGGGGGAGGAAGGATGGAAGGATGAAGGTGTTGACTCTTCATATAATACAATGTAATATATAGAGATGTGGAAGCAATTAATCATAGCCAAATTAGCCATGAACAGGACAGCTAAGATCTGAAATTAATATATACCTACTACTTGATCACATTTAAAATTTAATTCATGGTTGTGCACTTGATTCTTCCAACTTTACAGGTTTTATTTATAAATGAAGTTAATAATTATAATTCGAAATGTCAATGGTGTTAGACAAACATGTGTCATGAACCAAAAGTTAGTTAGCTATACATTTATATATCTTTAAAATTATATATATATCTACAATGAGGGAGGGGGTTCGAACTTGTGAGTAGATTAGATGATCAACAAGCTATTCTTTGAACGAATTCAAGAAGGTCAAAACAATGTGATAAGAGAACATATCATGTTGACATTGTTTTGTAAGGTCGACATGTAGTGCAAATGATTTGGGAGTGGGTAGGTTATGAATAAAGAATGCATTTGGGAAGCTTCATCTTCGGTTTCATCGATTTGGTAATGAAAGAGTCAAGATCACGAGTTAACAACCAACAAACGATGTGAACTATAGCGAATTTACTTGGTCAAGGGTTTGTAGAGCCATTTTTGCATGGGCCTTGATGTCAATATCATTTAAAATTGGACTCATATGAGTTGGATTTGTGGCCGATTACCAAAAAAGTTTGGAGGAGTTGAGAGAAACAATTCTAGGAATGACAATCTGACCCACACGGCCGCACCCGATGAATATTCATTTCATCCGATCCAACAAAGTAAGTGAAATCCAATATAATTCAAATATTAAATGAGTGATAAGTGAGCGGGTTATGGATCGATTCAGATACGGGTGAAAGTATTCCTCAGCATCACCCGACACATATTACACACATCTTGCTTAACATATTAAATAATATTGTACTATCATTTTACATTTAATTTTATAGTATAGTAAATAATCTTATTTGTTTAATTTTATCTCGTTTATGATGCATCTTGTTTATTTAATATGATTAAATTAATTTTATGTTGCTAGTGGTTTACTCGTTGAAATGTTGATCATTGGTTCATTACATTAATTTTTTTTTAAATAAGTTTATTGGTTGATTTTGATGGGATGTGGTTTACCCAACTGTTGGATAATATCAGTGGGCGGGGTGAGTGAAACTAGAAGCAGGTGATGAATCAAATCGGGTGAAGGGTTTTTGAGTGGTGGTTCAAGTGACAGAAATAGGTCATTTATCCACCATCCGACCCATTGTCATCCCTATTAATACGAATACTGAATTGCTTAAATAAGAATTCATTCATGAGCACAACACCTTTCAGCCATGATAACTGTTCAACAACAGCCGAAGAGGGAGAGGTGTCACTTGCTAAAAGTAAAGGTTCAAATCCCTCCTTACAAGTTGTGAGAATATGGAGACCCAAACCTTCCATGGTTTGGGTGAGCTTGTCTCAAGACTAGTCCGTTTCTTTTTTTATTCGAGTGTTTTGCACCTAGTGCTCACGTCTGTGAACAATTAGTCGATTACCTCGGAACATTCATGTCATAAAAATAAAAATAACCAAAAAGTCAGTGAGTTTTGATTGTGGTAAATAGAGAGCAGTTATTCGGGAGTAGAACCGAGGACGTTTAGATACTACCCTGAGATCCTTTCCGGGTCGACCACCCCCACATCCTCACTCACCCCTTGCTCCACATCAGTGGGTCACCCCGGCACGGGGTCGTATTTTTTTAAAATCTAAGGTTCACATGTAGTTCAACTTAAAATTAAAAGCCCATAGATTGTTTTAGCCGAAGCATTAAATCAGCGAAATGACATCAAAAAACAATTTCATCCTGGGAGCCCAAACAAACATAGATTAATGTAATGTCACTAGAAAAAACTTGGGTGACTTCAAGATTTACTACTAAACAACAGTTGGGATCTGCACCAGTTTACTTCTACATCAGCTAGGCCCAAAGAACACTATTCATTTATGGAATCTTAACATCAAACATATCTTATGCTCCTCATTTATGTGCATCTGGTACAGTCTCAAGCCCCAAAAGAGAAGCATAGATTTTCGGTAGGGCAATAAAGGAAATCTATATATATATGTGTGTGTATAGTACATACCTTTATCATCTCTGCTTATCATGTATATTCTCAAGTTCCTTCAGTTGTGCTTTTAGCAGTATATGTTCATGTCTCATTCTCTCGATTTGAGCCTCCACCATCAACATCTCATCCTTGAGCAGGTGAATACGCTTTCCAAGCCAAGCCATGGACTCCGCTCCTCTTGGATGGTCCCACAGGCCCCCTACATTTGCAGGGTTTGCTTGAGGAATCACGTAAATCTGTTGAGGCCTGCTCAAGAGAATTACTATGCTGAGCTGCAATAAGTTAAACAACATTCATATTAGGCTTTTATCTCAGAAGATGGGAACCAACCATCTTCTATATCCTACTTCGCCTTTATTCAAAATTTTCAGCAGGTCCACCAGGGGGCAATAATGTACAAATTTTGTAAACTTGGCTTCAAAAAGAATAATTAATAATTTACAGAAAATAAGGAAAAAATGACATACCTGCATCAGAACAAGGATCGTTGCAAAAAGAATAATTAATAATTTTTTGCGGTCTACTTGACTCTTTAGAAATGAACAGAAATTTGCTGTTAATGCTCCAACTGATGAAGCAATTGCAGTAATATCAATCAAGTTGCTGGGGAAGGAAAACTGGGTTTGCTGTTGAAAACCCTGGAGATCAGGAGATGCATCTGTAAACCTGCCTTCTTCATGCTCCCTATGTGGAGGTTCTACAACCCTTTCGGAGCTTCTAACAGGAGACTGCACATTGCCGGCTTCCATCGTGCTTTCTACATCAATCACATGTAGGATTATGTGATGGTGAATCCAACATATTGTGTGTAACAGGAAAACTTAAATCAACATCAAAGTGAACCCATCATCCATGTTTCCACTACTTTAGCATTGATGACACTCATTAAATCGTCAAATAATTATTCTATTACTGAAAATTGAATTATTACCTGATTTTTCAAGGTTTTTCTGCTTCAGTACCTCATGGGCCTGGAAACAATTCATCTCATACATTAGTGAGTAATTATCAAACCAAACTAATGCTAAATTAGAAAATTAAGAGATGAAGTACTAGTTCAATCCAAGTGCCATAAGCTTCACGACATTCCTCCATTGTTGATTGTTCTATCTTACCTGTCAAAAGCAGCCACATGCAACAAGTAACACAACAAATTTCAGAGAAATGAAAATAAATACAAAATGTAGAGGGGAAAAAACGATGAATGGAATTTTTATTTTCGAAAAAATGATTTAAAACATTTATTACATCTACAGTAGATGAGGCTAAGCCAGTGCCAATGCAAGGTTTACAGACGGAGAAAGAAAAATATTATTGCGATTTCATATTTTTAAAATTATTAAAAAGAAAAATCTGCAGTTGCAACCATATGATTATAGAGAGCAGATGAATTGTCTCATCTGAAGACTGAAGTTGTTGATGTGAGCACTAAAATGGAGTCACTTGCAAACATTTTGTTTTATTTTATTTTATTTCGAGGGAAAAAAACAAGATATAGTAGAAAGCCGAACAGCTGAAGAAGCCCTGAATTACTCATTTTTTAGCAAGCAATGAAAGGAAGGAGAGAACTAGAGAGCTTTTTAATGGAGCAACATATTGGGATAAGAAACTTACTTCTCCATACAGTTCTCTTGGAAAAAGCAACATTGACATAAATGCGTAAAATGCAACCACCATTTATTTGACTGTCATCCCTCTGAACATCCCACAGTCCCTGACATTACATTCAAATGTGGATATGACAGGACAAAAAGAATTAGCATTGGTTGAGTCGTGGTTTAAAGGCTCTTCTCCTGGTTAACAGGGTCAAGACTGAGATTGTTTACAGATTTGAAAGCTTCCAGGAAATACAACAATGTAACATCCAAATTAGAAATGGTTACTTATATTTAATAGAATTATAGACAGAAATATAAGAGAACTTTCCAATTACTGATTAAACTTCTGTGAAAAATAAGCACATAAATTCATTAGCAGGCTTGAGCAAGAACTTACCTCTACATGGAAATAATCAGCATATGGAACATCACTGACTTCCTGTGAAATCTTGATAACTAAGTGGCTGACAAGAGAAAGATAAATCGTGTGAAATAATATGAGTGAAGTTGGCAAGTATAAATTAAAGCAAATAATAGAGGAGGCACATTTTGCACCTATTTAGCAACAATATGAGTGAAGTATGGGGCTTTACTCTGTCTACCTGTTTCTGTAAACTCTGTAAGATTGAAGCTCCTTGCAGCCACCACATTTTGCACCTATTTAGCAACAAACATAATTGGTTTTTCAGCTGGAAGCTACATAACAAAATACGCAGCACTAGCAAGGTCCCATATGACATACCAAAATATAATTTTATAGGATGTTGAAACGACACCTCACGTGCACGACCTAGTGTTTCATGAGGATGCCATTTGGTGGACTTATAATCTGAGCAGCAAACAAACAAATAAATAAAGCATCAGCATTCCATTAAGCAAACAGGCAAAATCATCCAAGTAGAGTTCACTTGATCCCTAAACATATTATCTATAAAACAGATCAGTTCCAGCTTTCATCATTTTGTAGAGTGTTTGGTAAAAACCCAGATAATGCAAATGGTGTTGAGACAGTTGATAAGGCCACATATTAAGATAGTAATATGCTGATATGGACTCCTTATAAACTATAATATGTTGCATATGTTGCTAAACATACCTAAAAGCCAACTTTTATACATCAATGTTTCTTATAATATGAGTATTAAAACATCAAGCTCTGATGAGAATAATGCATTAAGCACTTAGCACATTGAAAAAGAACAAAGAATCTGTCAATGCCGGAAAACTTTTGTGAAACAAAAGGGGTGCAGTACAAGAGGTATGCTAAATTGAACAGCATCTAAGTCAGAAACCTTTATCTCCACATCTTTTACGGAAAGATTCGATAAAACCAAGTGCATCATCAGAGATGAATAGATTGAAGAACTCCTCTACTTTTATCTGTTGGATAGCACATCAAATCCGAAACAAAAAAAAATGGTTAGAATGTTACATATGTACACTAAACGATGAGTACATTAGAAAATTAGAACTTTTTTTTTTTTGGTTGGATAAGCAGAATGCAACTAAAACAGAACTTCAGAACAAGAACTGGGAAGGGAATATCTGTACCGGGAATTTGGACTCTGCAACCTTTGTGTAATATTCAGGTACTGCTTAATAAAGCGTACAACAAAACATTCAACAAGAGAAGAATGTAAGATGCAAAAGTAAATATTCTGAGTTTCTAAACGCTAAACATTTTACTGAAATCACGTATTCAAAATATTAAAACAATAGCCAATCCTTGTAAAGAATAATCAGCACATTATAATGAATAATGACCTATTCTCAAACACAACCAAATACCCATATAAAAGCCTGGTCATTCTTTGATTTGAAGGGGGGGTGGGGGACAAATTTATATGCTTTCATAGTTTCATGCACTAAGATAGTCTGTTCCTAGGGATCCTAAATGCAAGGAATACCTTCTTCAAGAAAACAACAATATTGAGAAAGCTACTTCAGTCTAGTTACAACTTCATATTTTTGGTTTTGCAGTAAGAAAAGCAATCAGAACAGGTAAAAGATGCTGCCTGCCAGTTTGTAGATTAGCTCATATTTGCCAACTTTATGTTGCAGGACAAGTACATGTATGGGACTTGGAATCCCAATGGCCCTTGCCGTTGCCAACCTCAACCTTATAGGATCTCTAACGACATGATCTAATTTTTGGGGTGTGGTTCCATATATCACTTTTCTACCTTACATAAGGTCGGTAGATTTCCAAAGCTATCTAAAGCTTGCTATGCACCCATCTCATGGATGGTCCTATATTGCCCTTGACCAATCACTGGACAAATTACTGAGGCGATGCAACAAATTGAACGAATTATAAAATTTAAGAGCACGACTTCTTTCAAATAGTGCTCCACCAATAACAATTCCCAATTGGAGTGCACATGAACCACAGTTCATCACCTTTCTGCTTCTATAGCCTCATTTATTTTCCCTGACTAGTTTCCTAGGCTTCATTTCCTCTTTAAGTAGAAGCAGTAAAACCAAAACCATGAGAAAATCATGCTCCATAAAGATGTAGCAATATGAGCAATATAAAACTAAAACACAGTCCAAAGATTCCTAACCAATCAAAATGAAAGGTAAAAGAAGGCAAAGAAAGAAAAGGGATGGATGGATAATAAGATTATTAAAGAATTAGATTATTCTGGATTTACTTTCTGGATCATTCGAAATTTCTTCTCCCCAGTTATTAGAGCTTCCTGGGATTGATGACTCTCCATCAGTAACTAGTTTACCATCCTTGTCTGCAACACCTTGATCATCTGAGGTACTTGGACCCATATTATCATCCGCTTTATTTTGAAGAAGCTGCCTATCGTCTACAATAGGCAAATCTAACTCCCTGATACAAAAGCAAGTACTTACAGGATGTAATTAAGTTAATTTAAATCATGAAAAAAAATAGATATATAAAATAATTTACCTTCCCCCAAGGTCTGAAGCATTGAGTTGTATTTCAGGACTTCTTGAAATTTCAGTTAAAATAGCTCCATTTGATTGGCTGCCGGCCTCAGATATGGAATCCTAAATTTGGCACAAAGAAGCAGAGTGTCAATCTCAAGGGAAGCCAAAAAAATCCCGAATTTTAGCACATAACATACAGCATACTAAAATATAATATCTCACATATTTACATGGTTGAAAGATAAGAGTCATAATAAAATTCCTAGTCAATCATATGATCATTAAAAAATGGAAAATTGCAGGAACAAAACTCTTTGGGGGGCTGTGTCCCCCCCCCCCTCCCCCCCTCTCTTGACACATTTAGTAATGGGTCACTACATGTGACGTTGCGAGTAAGGGTGAACCTTTTGGGGCTGTGTCACCCCTCTTGACACCTTCCTGTTCAGTGAAGGGTGAGCCTTTAATTACTGATAAGAACTAAGTGCCATCACTGATGATACGATTCATTAGCAGGACATCCACATCGAAATCATAGATCATATAGCTAATTGGCAAACTTATGTAGGTCCAAATCCTTGTAATTCATAACAATAGCAAGTTTGAAAGAAAAAAAACCTGATCAATGATTCCTCTGGCACTGACCAGTGAAAGGTGAGCTTTAATTATTGATGACAACTTTAAAGTGTCACCACTGATGATAAGTTTCATTAATAGAATATCCACATAGAAACCATAGGTCATATAGCAAATTGGCAAATTCATGTTGTCAAAATTCCCTTAATTCATAACAATAGCAAGTTT
The DNA here is from genome assembly GCA_037127255.1 of Persicaria tinctoria. Taxonomy (NCBI): domain Eukaryota; kingdom Viridiplantae; phylum Streptophyta; class Magnoliopsida; order Caryophyllales; family Polygonaceae; genus Persicaria; species Persicaria tinctoria. Next base: position 74,243,177 of record JBANSL010000002.1, on the reverse strand, counting down.
GAACTAAAAAAAAAACCTGATCATTGATTCCTCTGGCACCATTAGAATGCTTTTTCCATCCATCTTCAATGAGATTAAAAGCTTCATCACGTGACAAAAATGAAGCGAAGAAATGCTGCCAAAAACAATGCAACTTTGCACTTAAAAACTAGGCCAAGGCTTACGGATCGGCATTCAGCAGTTTATAAGAAATAAATATTTCAGGCCACCTCTTTACCTTCTTCCCAGAAGCTACAATTTCTATGGCATTTGGAAATAGCCCAGCGGTCTTTGCTCTTCGGATTGCTGTGACTTCATTGATTGGGATTATTTTCTGGAAAAGCGACAGACATATCAGTAAAGCAGAATGCTGAATGCCATTACTGAATGGATTATTTTCTATCACATTCTTTGCCACAAAACAGGTGACTTATAACGTTAAGCATAATGTATTCTTATTTGGCTTTCTACCCCTGAGAATGGGGAGGGACATTCCCACATAAAATTGGTGTCATGCAATAACACTATCATCGAAGAGGGAGATGTAAATAACATACATGGTAGCTTACTGGGGAGGGATATTCCCACAAAAAATCGGTGCCATGCAATAACACAGATATCATCAAAGAGGGAGATTTAAATGACATCCATGGTAGCTTACCACTATACATATGAGTATATTACCTATCTTGTAGTCCTTATTAGTAGGACTAAATAGTTGCAAAGATATATTTTGTTATCATCAGATCCAGAATTACAATTGTGAAGCATAAAACACAATTGGTGAAATCAATTGCTCATATTTGCTAAATCATAAGCATCAAATATTTGCAAAGGATAGATTCTGTTATCAGAAGATCCAGAATCGCACTTGTGAAACTTCAAACACAACTTGTAAAATTTGCAAACACCATAAGCATTAAATATCTGTAAAGATAGATTTTGTTATCATCAGATCCAGAATTACACTTGTGAAACTTCAAACGCGACATTTAACATCAATTGCTCATATTTGCTAAAATCATACGCATTAATGTCATTCTCCAATCTCCAACGGAAAAGGCAGAAAAACTAGAAAGACAGAAATATAAATACAAAAAACAAGCTATTTAATCCAAGCTACTTATGCATTACTACGTAAAAAAGATAAACATAAGCTAATTGGCAAACCTTAGTCTCAAATCCAAAGATGTTCGAGTAAAAGCATATGTAGGAATCAAACAAGTACATATGACCCTGCAACAATAGAGGAGTTGGGATAGGTCAGTTAGAAATAAAACTTAAATAGGTTTGATAGATGACAGGATACTAAAAGTTGAGTTATTAAAAATAAGAAGAAAATTCCAACAAAAGAAATAGTAGCTGATGTTACCTGAAGAAGAATACTTTCTTGCAATGCACAATTAAAATCTTGAATAAGAGCCTGCAAGAAAGACATCATAAAGGAACTTTATATCAGGTGATTGTCTCTGCCATTAAATTCAATTAAAAGAAAAAATGGATGTGCCCCAGATCACATTTTTAGAGAACACATTTTTAGAGTGCAAGAGACAATGCAAGAAACACTCAGATAAGGCATAAATGATTAGAGAAAACCCTAGCCAAACAAACGGAATTGAAACACAAGTTGGCTAAGAACCAATTCAGAAATTAGCAACTGAAGACCTGACAAATAGCATCAATAAGCTAATTTTTTCCAATTAGTAACTAATACAGTAAGATCCATATTTAAAATGCAATCAAAGAGACAAAGACTCCCAAGAATCAAGAACAATCGAAGATCAAACTCAACCCCAACTGTTGCGATATCCAAATCAATGACAGAGTGAATGAATAGATCAGAAGCAGCTACTCACAACTTCGGCCGGAAGACGGAACAGTTGGCGATACTCTTCTGTCCTTGAAGCCAACTGCCATCGGGAAACAAAACAAGAACCATTACAACAACCAAGATTCATAACCACTTTACTCGACTGAAAATTAAGAGAGTGGAAGACGCTAACTGGAGCGAAAATTTCCGTAATTGAAACAGAAAAAAGAAAAAGAAAAAGAAGGAACAGCTGAATTAGACGGAAACCTGAAGATCGGCGTCTGTGGGAAGACTGAGAGAAGGATGGAGGACATCAGAGTGATCAGCGGCGGAGGAACAAAAGGAAGCGGCGTCGGAGTGAGGCGGGGAGTTGAGGGTTTGAGAGCGAGGGACGGATCTGGGTGGGGAAGCGACCGCCATGAGAGAGGTACAAGGCAAGCAAGAGAGCAGCAGGCTGTACTACTCCCCTTCGCCTTGTTGGGTTGACTGCGTGTGAGATGATCACAAAAGCGAGTCACCCACCTTCTCACCAAAATGCACCGACTGACCGTCTGACCGACCTTCACTCCTTTTCTGTAGATTATAATCGAAGGAAAGTAGCTTCCAACTATTTCCAAAAATAAAGACATCGATGGGTATATATACAACGGAATTTGGTGATTTAGACCCGTAGGTATATTTAGTTAAGTGATTAGCCCCCTTCTTCATTTTATTATGTGCGCTAGACCCTCTTCAGTATTTTTTAGCCCTTAGACCCCTTCATTCTCCTAATCTTCCCCTGCGTGCGATTTCTCTTCCTCCTCCTCCTCGCCCTCCTCTCCCACCCGTTCTGCCTCCTTCTCCTCGCCCTCCTCTCCGCCTGGACCTTCCTCTACTTCTTCCGCCCCTCCGATTAGCCCCGCATCCTCCTTGGCCGCTCCTTCTCCGATCGAGAAACCCTCTGCGACCTCGTGGCCGTCTTCGGTCTTCCTATTTAGTGTGAAATTGTGCTTTCACATGGTTGTTGTAGATTTAATGATGTTTTTGGTTTATTATACACCTTATTGTGTTTAATTTTGATTTTTGGTTAGAATCTACAATTTGATGGATTTAGGGTTTGATTTGGGGCAAAAATGTCGAAATTGTGCTTTGACATGACAGATAATTGTCTATTGCTTCTTGGATCCTAGATTGATTGCTCAGATCAACCATTAATGTCATCTGCTCAGTAGACAGTAGAAAATGCAATGCTTAGTTCATATCATCCTGTTACTACGCGATGGGATCCGTGGATTTCTTCTGCCGAGAACCATCAACTTGCTCTCGCCCGTCTGTTGTTCTCTAGGTTCCTCTTTGTTCTTTGCATATTATTGTGTCTGATTATTTCTAATTTTTATGGTTGGTGAATCTAGAAAGGAGGTAGACATCGCTGAAAAAATCAGATACACCAATTGCTGAGGAGAAACCCAATGAAGTGATGACAAAGAAGAAGAAGCAGAGGGGATCGATCTCTCTGATTTGGCATGGAGTTTTTAGCTCCCGTGATGATGATTTTGAAGGGAGATTGGAGCGCATATCTAAGGAAGAGACAACTATTTTAGCTAGAATGAGAGGAAGATCACTAAGCTGGGGGAGGATAAAGAGGCAACTGATTCTCTTTTTTGTGCTTTTGGATGTAACTTTGGTTATTTTGATCATGGATCCTTTATTTCATTTGTGAGATTCTTGAAGTTTTATGTGGTTTGAGATTTCTTGCTGTATGATCATGTTTATATGTCTTCAAATTCAGGGTGAATATGTTGTAAGACAATGGAATCAAGACCGGTAATTTGGATAAAATGAACTTTGAAATTAGGATGCCAAAATGGTTCTGTCATCCACACTTGGACCTTTTATTTTCTTGCATCTATGACAACAACATCAAGGTATCAGATCACCTGCTTAACTTCTTGCTCTTTATATTCTTGCTTGTCTTTTAAAGAGAATATTTGTTGATAACTTAAAGCCATTCATTTAGTATTATTCTGGATCCCTATATTAAAGAAAGACTTTTGCATTTGGCAGTTATCTGAAGATGGTGATGATGATTGACATTGTGTGCAAACTCTGAATGCATCTAATTGGTACACTCTTGAAGATGTCATTTATCAAACCCCCATTGTCCTTATGAATTGCATCAGAGGGCGATGATGAGCAGCAGTTATTCATTCTATAATGTTCATCCTTCTGCATTACCCTTTTTATAATGATTGAGAGGTAGTTTGGTGGTTCCGAAACCTATACCACATGCTTACAACTTATAGCTTCACACTATACAACTTTGAACGGGGGGATTTCGGAAACCATTAAATATGCCTTGCATCCTTCTTCTTTTCTGTTGTCGCTGAGCTTTGCTTCTGGTTTGTATTTTTCTTTGTTTGCTGGTGTTTATTTTTGGTGTTTGTGTGTTGTTTGCAGGTGAACCCAAGAAGAAAAAGAAAACCAACAGAAAGAAGTATGTCGTTGCCTTTATTTTCCTTGATGGGTGTAGTGTAGCCGAATGGGGAAGATAAAAAAAAATAGGCTCAGCCAATTTCCTCTGCTTTATACCATTGGATATGTGTAATTGTGTAAAAAATAGAAACAGTGAAATAACTCCCCACTTTGCCCAAAAAATTTTAAACAAATTTCCCAAGTGTGAAAATTAAAGTTGTTAACTGCATTTTCAATTCCAGTTAACTAAATACGTGCCTCTTCATTTCATCATCATTTTTTTAAAAAAAATAACTTCACCATTTGTGAGCTAATAAGATTCAAAGTTAAGACTCAAGTACTTGGAACTTAAGTCAAACCTTTAACTCATCTAATTAAACTTTTACGAAACGATGGTTTTATTTCATCTCTAAAAAATTAATTTAGCTAGGGACTTTTGCAAGAAATCATGAGTCAATAACATTTTTCAGATGCAACCATTAGAAACAGTGAAATAACTCCCCAATAGCAACTTCATTTTTTTAGCTTTTTTTTCCTTCATATCACAACCACATCAGCGATTTAACCCAATTTAACATTTCTTTAGACGGAAGGACTATAATTGCAACAAGTACGATAGTTTAGGGAACTTAATAGAATAACTTAAAGTTTGGGGACTAATAGGGAAAAGTAAGCAAAGTTTAGGGATCATCAACATAATTGACCCAAAAAAAGTGTAACCAAACCATTTCATTAAAAAAGTGGCATCAAATGATTTGATTAAAAAAGTGGCATCAAATAATTACATTAGAAACAATTGCATCACATAATCACATTAAAGAAAAATGGCATAAAACACTACTTTAAAAAAAATATGGCATCACGGTAAAAAAATATCATCAAAAAAATTGACATAAAAAAAGTGTCATCGGTAAAAAAAAATAGCATCAATGGTCAATGTGACATCACAGTAAACAAAAAAAATGTCATCAAAGTTTAAAAAAGTGGCATTAAAAAAGTGTCACCAAACATTTCATTAAAAAAGTGGCATCAAAGTGAAAATAAAATGTTATGAAAAAATGGCATCAAAACGGTAAAAAAATGACATCACTAAAAAAAATTTAAAAAAAAAAACGGAATGAGTTGGTCAACGTTAACCAGTCAATGGTCAACGTTGACCTCTGGTCAACGTTGACCGGTCAATGGTCATTCAACAGTTGACCATTGACCATTTTACTCTATTTAGATTGGAGTCTACCAAAACTAATTAAATTAGTTTAGGGTCTAAGTACCTAATCAAATATTCAAAAGGGTCTAAGTACCAAAATCACCCTATATATTGTACAGGGTTTACTATAATGTCGATATTTTCCGTCTTTATTAGCATTTCGTCCACCAACCTATTCATATTAGTTAAATGTCCATCACGTTACTAACGCAAAGTTGCTAATACAAGAGTTATTGACGCCGAAATTGCTGACACGGTTATTGTTATTGGTGTTATTGCTGACAATAATGATGCAGACACACAAAATGATGTGAACAACAATAATGCGAAGACCAAATTCACCAAGTAGAACAATATGAAAATGCACTAAAAAAGATGCGGACAACAATATAAACACCGCTCCTTTCAAACTCTGATCGTGTTTTAACTCAGAGGCGTGGTTGAGCTACTCATCATCGCTCTTTTCATCGAGTTGAGCATCAAAGATTAAGATGGAATGACCCCAATCGACTTGCTCGATCGACACCGGGCATCCTTCCGCTCTCAGTATCGGTTGAGCTACTTCCTCCTCCCACTAATCGACTAAAACCAAAAGCCCCTGACTCTTTCCCCTTAATTAGAAACATCTCAGTTCATAGCTAACCCAACCCATTCATATTTCATAAACAACACTACACAGAACTAGTTAATTCAGTTATCCACGCCATTATTTAGGAAGAAGGTTGATGGAGAAACAAAGAAACTCAATAGATATTCATACAACGCCAACTTAAGCAGCTCCTCGTGCATCTCTTTGTGGTGATCTTCAACACATCAAGTGTCGGGTGAATTCGATGATCTTGGTATCTTTTAATCAATAAGAGCTTATCTACTATTAAAATATACAACCTGCTCCGGGGAAATCGGAGCCCCGTCGTCCTTAGGTGGCAGAACTCTAGCATTAATACGTTTGTAAAAAAATTCAAATTTAGGTCGAAAATCCGTTTTACGAGTTTCGAAGTCGATTCGTTAAGTTGAGGACGAGTTTTTGTCGAAATACAGGAATAAAATCCATTTTAATTCATTTATTTGAAATTTATTATTTGAAAACCCGAGACCTTTACAATGACATTGACTAAGGTATTCTAGATTTCTAGAGGGACGTCTCAGGTTTGAATCTCACTTTGTGTAAGCGGAACTGAACCTCCCAAAAAACCCTCAAGTAATAGGGTCAATCGTTGGTTTCTAGGGTACGAAACCTCCCAAAAAAACCTTAAGTAGTAGGGTCAATCGTTGGTTTCTAGGGTACGAGGCCGCAAAGCGTGGGGGCTAGTCACTATAAAAACTTTATCTTTACCTTTGTTTGCCCAAAAAGAAAAGAGTTTATTGGCAAATGTATAACATCTCTCCGGCTACAGGAATGTTTCCAACCATATTCATGACATTATGTTTCCATCCAGATGTATGCTGACATGTGTAAATCTCACCAACCAGTCGGGATGATTTGGGGTGGATCGCCGCAGCTTTGGTTGTTTGGGTAAATCTCCCAAACACCTCACCAGTATCATTACTAGCATGTATAAAACAGTACTATAACCATGCCGGTATAAAAACACCTAATCCCTTGCCTACCCCAACAAAACTCGCCGCCTGAAAATTTGTTGTTGAAATAAGGTCTTACGTTAATAAATACTGACTAAACTCAATTTGCACAACCATATCCAAAAAGAACCAAGGCATTGACGGGCAAATGAGGCACAACTTATGTCAAGGCTCGAACAAATTTTGCTAAACATGCAGCCTGAATTACAAAAACTAAAAATAAAAAACGAGTTTGGATAGCATGTGCAAAGAATAATAAATGCATTAACGGGGTCATTGGACGATAAATCTCTCCTAGTTATGGTTTCTGTTCTCTCCTGCCACTTTTGGCCAAAAAAACTAAAACAAAAGTATTCTCAGCTCGAAATGTTACTTACACTTGTCTTTCCCTCTTTTTGTATTGCTATCCATGGTCAGCAAGACCCTAATGATGGTTTACAGCAACTTTACTCTGATGATGAGTTGAGTAAGTCTTGACTACTGGTTTACCGCCGCTTTACACCAGATCTTAGATACGGCTGCACTCTGTCCAGCTCACAGATTCTCTCCAACAATGACTTTGGCAATGCTATTGACCCGTTCTTTGGACTAAATTCTTCCTGTATACAAGTTCAGATGCCAACAGTAATCAAGGGAAAGAAAACAATCCGGGTCTTTAGAACCCCATGGAAGAAAGGGATCCTAGAAGAGGGAGAAGGTAGCAAGCAAATAGAGTGTATAGAAGTATATAAGCAATGCCATCATATGACGAGCTTCATAAGATGTAACATGCAAGTAAGAGAACAAAAAATCCTATAAATCATCCCCAACAAGGAGTTCAGCGATGCTATTGAGGCCTTCTTCGGACTAAATTCTTCCTGTATACAAGTTCAGATGCCAAGAGTAATTAGGCAACAGAAAACAGTCCGAATCTACATTTTTTAACCCCAGAGAGAGAACCTAGAAGGGAGATGGTTTCGAGTAAAGACATGCTTGTACAAGACTATAAAGCAGTGGTCATGATGTAATGAGTTTCATAGGTTATAACAGTGCTATAAATATTTGTATTAATATTTATAAAAAAAGGCAAGAAAATAACCTTATTTAAATGTTTTAACCGCAAACCACTAGTTTTAATGAGATTCCGCCATTTGTCCTGCAGATCATTAGTAACATATTAAATTCTATGGAGTACGAAGATGACAGAATTTATTCAAATCAGGGGGAGCCAGATCCAACCAGTAGAAGAAACAACAAAAATTTACCCTAATATCAAGAGATGATCGGTATGGAGGTGATCCAAAAGAACTCCTCTGTATAGCAGTCCATTTTCCAACTCCGAACTCAGAAATACCATCAACCAATTTGATCACCTCCGATAAAGTCCATAAGTTGTTATTTTTATTTCCATCACTTTCCCTACTTGCTCTTCTAATCTTCAAACATGGATGAAAAGGATCATATTCATCATCAGAATCTAGGTCCTGCATATATTATTTAAAAATACATTACATGAGACACCCTATATAAACCCTATAAAAAACAAACACCTGCCATTACTTGCAGAATAGGACATACTAAATCATCAATGGTTGAGTGAGACAACCACAGTGTTTCAAATGACCCCACTGCAATTCACATCACAAAAAGATGATGAAGAAACTTCAATCTGCAGGTCAGCTAGATGGTTTAAACCTTGAAACGATTTGTCATTCCACTTAATACATATCTTGTAAGACTGATGTGGCTTTTCTGACTTTGGGTCCATTTGACGCAAATAGCTTATGTAGAATAGGCACCTTCTCAGATCCTTATTAAATGGAAAAAAAAAAAAAAAATCAGCTCATTGTTGGTATGTCTAGCATTGGGGAGAATATGCGAGAGTCTAGGCTTCAGGAATCTGCAGAGGTGGCCTCCTACGGCTCCTGTGCGTAGGTTGGACCTTGGAGGTTTCAATAGAGGCAAAGGCAGACCTAAATAGTGTTGACTGTAAGTGATTCGCCAGGACCTGACACTCTTGTCACTAATCGAAAATATGGTTATAGGTCAGGATTATTGGAGGCGGCGAATCTAGGTAGAGAATGTTTAATTGTGTTTTCTATTTGTAGAGAATGTTTAATTGTGTTTTCTATTTGTGTACCTTGGTTTGTTTGTTTCCATAGTTGCCCACAGGATACTTAGTTTTGCGTCCCTATTTGCCTTTGGTTTGTGTTGATTATGCCTTATTAGTACGTGCCCTTTCCACCTGTCTTTGGGTCTATCACAAACACTCTCCCGAGTACTCGGGAAAAGAGTGTGTACATCTCGACCCCCAGAGCCTACTTTAGCGTGGGATACACTCGGTGGTGGTTGTTGTTATTGTATGCCAAAAGAACCCTTGTCAACTATTATATGCAGAACAACAAACTCTACATATGAAATGTTTTCATTTCACCAAATCGAAAAACGAAATTTCCCTTGACAATTTAATAACTTTAGCTGAACTAATAGCGCAATCTGAATAATATACCCACCTACTATCCATCACACCAGGCGATAAAACATTCAAATTCAAGAAGAGCCTCAAGCTCCAAGTTTTCAAGAGTAGAATAGAAAGACTGATAAGATCTAAAACAAATCTATTCTAAAGGGGACCAATAACTATATCTATCAAGCTCAAGTACGGAGTATAACAAAAGAAAGAAACCGATGGTACCTGTTTACTGGATCTCTTTGTTACTCCATTATGAGCAACCAACGCAGCATCCATAATTCTCTTTCGGTGGCGTTTGTTTTGTTTTTGTGATTTAGCTTCAACATGCTTATGCTTTGAACAATTGGCAGACTCTTCTTTTCTTCTTCTCGGACACCTAGTTTTGAAGGTGGGTAAATCATTAGTGCACCTTAAAATAGGTTTCTGCATTTTCGTCCGTCGGAGATGTGGTGATCCAACTTTTTTACACTTGCTACGCTTTTCAATCAATAAACTTAGCAAGGTGGGATCATCTTCTTCTGTGTCTTCTTCCGCCATTGTGTCTTCAACCATAGGGCTTACGTCAGTCCCTCGCACAAATATGGAGTCAGGTGACAATCCTAAAGGATTAAGATTAGGATCACTACTAGAAGTACCAACATATCCTTCACCTCTATGCTGATGAGATTCACCAGTATCCACAGGACTTGCAACACTTTCATGTTCACAAATGTCTTGTGAATCAGATGAGTCTGCATGCTTGCTGATAAAAAAATCTCGCAAAGAAGGATCATATTCTTCTTTGTGTTCATCATCAAGGCTAGCATCACTATGTTGCATAAAAATGGAGGCAAATGATGCCCCCAGAGGATTAAGATCATCAGCAGAAGCACAATATCCTTTGTTACTATGATTATAGCTAGTTTCCATTGGGCCTGTGGCAATGATGACTTGACCAATGTCCAGCAGATCACAAGAGTCTTCAGGCTTATTTATAGAAACCCCTTCGCAAGTGGAATCATCTGCTTTTATGTCTTCATCCTCAGGACTTGCGTCACAACATTGCAAAGACAAAGAGGTTCTGTTATCTGCTTTTGTGTCTGCGTCCCCAGAACTACCATGAAAACATTGCACATACAAATCTCTGCCTAAAGGCCCCAAATGGTTGAGCTCAACAGTAGTACCAAAATATCTCTGATTACTATGATAAGATTCACATGATTCCCCAGGGATGGCTATACTTTTCACATCACCAATGTCGAATGGATCACCAGAGCATGCATGCTTCTTGATTAAAACGCCTTGAAAAGAGGGAGAGAGATCATCTGCTTCTGCATCACCCTCCACAGGATTAGCATCACAACACTGCATAAACAAAGAGGTAGATGAAGGCCTCGGATGTTTGAGATCATGAGATGCTCCGAAATATCCCTCATTACTACAAGGATAAGATTCACTAGGGCTCATTGGGCTAACTTCAGAAAAGCCTTGTAGATCATAAGACAATGCAGGCTGGTTCTTCAAAACACCTTGGGAAGATGGATCATCTTCTTTAGAGTTTTCATCAGTGAGATTAGCATCGCCACTAGATTGCACCGAGACAAGGTTGAAATCGGGCGAGATACCCAAATGTCCCACATTACTACGATTATAAGATTCACTTCTGTCCACTGGGCTAAATTCACTGAAGTCTTGTATCCTACAGGAGTATGCAGGCTTGTTGATCAAAGTGCATAGAAAAGAGGGATCATCTGCTTTTGAGTTTTCATCCACAAGACTAGCATCACTACATTTCAATGATTTCATTGATAAAGTATTGCAGCCAGACACAAGAATGTTGTCATCTTGAGAGGTACAAAAATGCCTCTCATTACTACGATTATAGGATTCACGATTGTTCACTGGGCTAACTTCACTGAAATCTTGTAGAACATAAGAGTATGCAGACATGTTGAAAGAACCACCTTGCAAAGAGGGATCACTTGCTTTCATACCTTCATGCATAAGACTAGCATCATAACATTGCATAGACAAAGAAGGGCATGATGCTCTCATATGGTTATGATCATGAGAAGTAGCAAAATACCCCGCCTCAATACAATGATATGAGTCACTAGTATCCACCAAGCCGGCGATATTTTTAATGTCAGCGATGTTTTGCAGATCAGAAGAGGAAGAATTCAACCCCATTTCTCCATTCATCACAAATGATGTCATATAGTTTCCATCTACTTCGCCAGTTATCAAGCTTTCAGGCTGGTTATTCTGGTCATCGATAATTTGACTGGACTGTTCAGCTACTCCAGCTGCTTTGCTACTGCTCCCAGAAGATTGACTAACCAGACTAGAGTTCCATGAGTCCGACTCTTCATAGAATTGATAATCCAGATTGGGAAACTTCCGTGTAAAGTTATAATCTACATCCCGTGAAATTGCAGAGAAAAATTAAGTTAATACTGCAATATCAAGTTATAAATGACGCCAATAGGATCAACAAGTTCACGGATTCTTACCCCAAAAATAATCTTCAGAAGCATTTGAGAGGCCAATTGCTGAAAATAAATCATCAACTGCTCCATCCTCAGAGGGATTCTTATTAAAGGTCTACAAAAGCACAAGTTAGATATATGTAATAGTAGTACTAGAACTAAATAATTAAGAAAGAAAACACCTAAACAGCAACAAAAAATCACAGGATCTAGCTCTACAAGAGGGAAGAGTTGGCTTTGTAGGACATTAATATAGAATGATGCCAAAGAACTTAATAAAGCTCAACTCCACAGCACTATACAAAAAATCTTGTTCACGCTTCATACAAGATTTATTTCTAGTCCACCTCCCAGGATCCGGCCCAGCCACAAAGATGACAACAGAGATATCCTCTCAACAAAGGGATATAGACTATCACAAAACGTATAGACTACGTGAACATACACATCCACCATAGATCATTTACAAATTACAAGCATAAAATAAGGATACCAAAGGGTGATAATTATGATTCATGAAAAATGGATATATATATATATAACACAATATCACTGAATGCAAGAACATATCCAATTAACGTTTAAGAAATTAGCGGAGAAAAGAGAGGTACATACTCCATCTTTAAATGCATCTTTAGCCTCCCTGAAAGCACTCGAATGCAATCCACCTTTCATCAATAAATTGGAAGGCAACACAATGTATTAGGGGTAAATAAAATGAAGTTCAGTACAAGTCTTATACAAATAAATTAAAATAGCTCGCTCCTCTATAGAAAAGGCTAAACAATGACTGAGCAAAAGTTACTGGCAATAATCAAATTCACCCAATTAACAGATACTGAGAATTGTAGTGACGATTACAAAAATGAAATGGTTAATGAAGAACAGGCTTTTATGGATTACCAGCATCACAGTTTAACCCATAATAAAGTACTGAGGATGGATCACCGCTTCTTAGTCCTTTCTCCAAGTTCTCATCAAAATACAGTCCTGAGCTGCGCCCACCTCTAGACTCCTCAAGTGAAATCCCAGTAATAGTAGGACCAACGGCCAAACCAGGTTTATCTGGTTCATACTCCTGAACCTAAAAAAATGTACAATATCATCACCCTTTTAGATATGATATTTGGCTAAGCATGACTATTTGTCTGCATTGTCTAACTAATTCTTTTCAATGGATCATGAGGAAAATGAGCCCTTAATTTGATAATTTGAGCTAAGCCTTGTTGAAATCCCCACCCTTTTAGATATGATATTGCATCGCTTCAAAAAGACCACCTAAGATACGGAGTATTGATTAAGATTTAGAAATGCAAAATACTCCCTCCGTTCAACAAAACTTGTCGTTTAATATTCACGCACGCTTTTTTAGAATGATAAAAACTATATAAAATATTCATTTTTTTTAAAAAAAATTTTTAACAAGTTTGTACTTGTTAATAATAACTACGAAATTGTTAAAAAATTTTATTTAAAAAGTCGATATTTTATATAGTTTTTAGCTCCTAAAAAAGCGTGCATGAATAGTAAAACGTCAAATTTTGTTGAACGGAGGGAGTATCACTATATGCAAGACCTAGGGATTCCAAAAGGGACTACAGGAATGAACCACTCATTTCAAAAATGACTAGACATCCACAATTCGTTTCCTCCTACATATTGAATTCATTTCACTTTAGTATTAGCTTAATATGGTCATACATTTCTTGAAACATATAAACCGGCATTCAAATCAAACCATATAAAATATAGGACTTCTTCCATAATTCAGTTTCGAATAGGAGAAGATCCAAAAATTTTAAAATCAGAATAGCAACTCGGTATCACTAAATATGGTTTCATGGTTAGTTTTTACGCGGAGTATTAGACAAAATTCAGGTCAAATCACCCTTTTACCAAACAAAGCCATAATGTCTGGTGATCAGATAAGGTCAAATCATTTCTAGATTTTAGTCAACATCAGGTTTGTCAGGTCTAATCTCACAAGGCCGTGGAAAATGCCAAACAGGAAGAAAAAAAAAAGGACGATGAAATTAATCAAGGTAAGAGCACCGTTTCAAAGTAAACCTAAACCTCAAAGGTCCGCTTGCTGCGAAAATAACAGAAGAAAAAATCGCACATTTGCAGGTGAAGTAATCATCGAGCAAAGGAAGTCCATGCATGATATCTAACCCTTTAAAACACAGAGAAAAGCAACCGAAAGACCTAGCACAACAAGCAGCACAGCGAGCTCCAAATTGAACTGCATGCGCTAAGAAAGAAGCTAAAATCACAATGCAAACCAAATCGAAACCCTCAGCAAACGGAAAATTCAAGCACACGAGAAGACAACGACCGATCAAGCAAAAAAAAGAAGAAAATTAAACAAGGAACTCAAAAGGACCACAACACAAACCTCATCCATTAGAGCCGAAATCGCGAAATTGTAGGACTGCGAGGCAGCAAAACCAGGCTCCGAAGCGCAGTGGATAGTGGAGACGAGCGAGGGAGAGAGGGAGGAGGGAAACGGGGGGTGGGAATTTGTATCGGGACGGAACCGAAACGCAAAACCAAAACTAGAATGAAAGGGGAGAGCGTTGAGATCCGCAAGGGACGACACGTGGAGTACGAATAGGGTGACAGATGACAACTGTTCCTCGTCGGGATGACGCGACGCCGCTCCGTTGGCATTTCAACTCCTGTCTGACACGAACGGTGGGCCTCCGACGCTCCGATTTGAAGCAGGACGTACGTTACTATAGAAATCAACGGCCACGATTGGGCGCACTTTCCATGCGGGGATTCAGAATCAGACGGGTCCCTCACTGGGTCCCACTCCTTTGCATTAAATGTTCGATGAGCTTTTAAAGTCGACCACTTGACGTGCCTATATTTGCAGAACCGGTTTTTTTTTAACATACTAATAAAATCTACTACTCCCTCCGTTCCAAAATAGATGGGCTTTTACTTTTTAGCACGCTTTTTAAGGAGCGGAAAACTCTATAAAATATTACTTTTTTAATTAAAATTTTTATACTATTTGATACTTATTACTAATAAGTACCTAATTATATAAAAAAAAATTAATTAAAAAATAATATTTCATGGAGTTTTTCGCTCCTTAAAAAACGTGCTGAAAAGTAAAAGACCGTCTATTTTGGAACGGAGGGAGTACATCCGATCGGAAATATATTATGTTTGACATTAGTTTTAAGAGCTAAAAACTACTACCTCCGTTCGGAAAAACTTGACATTTTACTATTCATGCACGCTTTTTTACGAGATAAAAACTATATAAAATATCGAGTTTTTTTAATAATTTTTTTAACAACTTCGTAGTTATTATTAATAAGTACAAACTTGTTAAAAAAAATTTATAAAAAAATGAATATTTGATATAGTTTTTATCGTTGTAAAAAAGCGTGCATGAATAGTAAACGACAAGTTTTGCCGAACGGAGGGAGTATACTATAAGATTTTATATTTTTTTAAAAAAATTTTATCACAATTTAATACTACGGAGTACATATTAGTAATAAGTATTAAAAAAAACATAAGATTTTATACTGTAGTTATTAACTCCTAAAATTACGTGCATAAAAGTCAAATATCGTTTATTTTTTACCAGATGGAGTATTAATTTGGAGTGACAATTAATGTGCATTAGTTTATTTTTTAAAATTTCGAGGTTAAGTATTATGTTTTTTAATTTATTTTAAATCCTAAATAAAAAATTAAAAAAAATATGTGGATTGGTATACAAAGATAATATTATAGTATTTTTATTATAATCATTTTATTTCTTAAACTAACTAATTAGTTAAATAAGAGAATTTTGGTTGCTAAGATAAAATATCATTAAAATCTATCTATACTATATTTTATATATATATATATATATAGAGGGTGGTTCATGGGTACTCATCCCTTATTGTGTAACATGAGAACACATCTGGACCGTTGATTGAATGAAATGGAAGGTTGAGATTAATAGGCAATTTTGTTTTTTTTTAAATTAAAAAACAGTGGGACCCACGTCGTTTTTTTGCCCACTTGCTGAATGGAGACGTGTGTGGTGCACTCTCTTTAAATTATTCGACAGTATATCTAGATTATTCGATCGTATCGTCTGATTATGCAATGGTATCGACAGATTATGCGATGGTATATGATTTTTTTTTTGTTAATCTTTCTAAATGGTTGATTATTCGGTCGTCTATGAATGATTATCCGGTGATATATAGATGATTATTCACCTGTATATGAGTGATTATCGCTTGATTATTCGATGATATCGGTCGGTTATTTGATGGTATCGATGGATTATTCGATGATATCGCTTTATTATTCGATAGTATTACTTGATCATTGACATCTTTAAATTCACCCATAAACAAATCCCACCAAATTATCCTATATACATATGAATAAAGTTATACATACAAACGAATAAACCTAAATTACAAAAATTATTCAATGATATCGTTTGATTATTCAATGGTATCGCTCGATTATTCGATTATATCGCTTCATTATTCAATGGTTAAAGTCATTGTAACAAATAACTAAAAATTATTCAAGGACACAATTTCGATCAAATCAGGGCAAACAAATCTCCAATGAACTTCTCAAGAGTCAAAACCAAATCATTCAACTGAAATCCCAAAACCCTAATTCGTCATAACACCAAGCACCCAATTCTAAATCGATAGAACATCAGAGAAAAAAAAAGGAATCGGAGCAGAACCCGGCCGCCGAAGGCAGAAAAGGGGCAGCCATCCAACTCACTCAGGGAGACTTGATCAGAGGCCTCGGAAGGGACAGGGAGGCCGGATGTGTGTAGCCGGAGAGATGATGGATGTGTCGGGTGAGGCAGGGAGGCCGGAAGGAGTCCGATGCGGCCGGATCTGGGCTAGTGGTGGCCAGGGTGGTCGGATTTGGGGCTGTTGGTGGCGGCTGGGTGTGGTGGGGCTCGGATCTGGGCTAAGGGTGGCCGGATCTGGGCTTGTGGTTGCCGGAGGAAGGCCGGATCTTTGACTGGAGAGGCGCGACGGGGAGCGAGGAAGGAGAGTGAGATCTGGAGAGCGAGGGCTGCGGAAGGCCGGATCTGGAGTCCGATGGATGTTGTTGCCTCGACCGCCTCTGCAACTGCCATAGCCGTCGCCACCGACACCTTCGCCATCGCCGGAGTCGTCGCCTTCTTCACCCGCCATCGCTGTCGGACTTCTCGATAATCCGACAACGCCATCGCCGTCGGAATTCGTCAGAACACCAAGCCCTTAGTTTCGGTGGTTTTCGCTCTCGCCTAATCGCCCGCCTGCGCTCTCTCTTTCTTCTATGGTTAAAAGTTGCGATTGTGTGGTAGGGTTGGGAATGTGTGGGTTTACACGCGCCTATATAGGGATGTTTTTGTGTTTTTTTTTTCTTTTTAAATTAATTAATATTATTGAATAATCGCAGCCATCCAATTTCCCTAAATCAATGGATGAGATTTGTTCTCATGATACATTTTAATGGTTGTTCTCATATGATCTATCATATATATATATATATATATATAATGTGGATCAAATGTTCACAAGTCTTATTATGTTTTGTGTTAACAAATCTGGACCCTTGATTATGGAAACATGGATGGCCAAGATTATTCCAATATATTAAATTAATTATAAATTAAATGAAAAATAAAAACACCCACCCCTTCCTAATAGCGCGTGTATTACCTATTAATAAAACCCTAATTAATCCAACGCTACTGAGGAGGAGCGAGGAGAGGAACGACGGTGAAGAAGTTGAAGATGGCAGATCTCTCTCTTTTCTCGTCTCCGAAAAATTCTTCTCGATCATGGATGGCGATGGAGATTAATCTAATTATTAACATATATTTCGATGCTTCTCTCTATCACGGCTCGATCATGGATGGCAGCAGGTGCTTCTCTAATGGGTTAATTTGTATATTGTTTCCATCATGGATGGCGGCCGATGCACAGTCAGTAGAGGATGGATGGCGGCAGTCGGCAGATGCTTCAATTCTCTCTATCATGCTACGAGTAAGAGAAGTCAATCTATTGGGTTAATTTGTATATATATTGTTTAATTAAATTGACATATATTTTGGGTTTGGATTGATTATGTGAATGGGGGGATGTATTTTTTTTTTTGTATTGGGGTTTGAACATTATTCGTTGATAATGTACTGAATGTATGAATTAGATGTGGATTTCTTCAAACTCAAACTCTGTTTAAAATTGTTCATTAATTTATCGAATATTCGGCAAATTCAAAATCATTATTCATTGATAATTAGGAATTATTCATATATATGATGCAATTAGATGTAGGCAATTAGTAAGATGGAGGTTTGACATGGATTTCAATTGTTGATAAAGAAATTGTTGGAATTTTTTTTATTACTTTGTTCTGGTTTTAATTGAGATTGGAGCATTGATCTCCGTATTATTTTAGGATTAGTTGTAATTGAGATCGGAGCACTTATTTTTTTATTACTTTGTGTAAAATTGTTTATGAATGTATCGACTATTCGGCAAGTTCAGAGTCATTATTCATTGATAATAAAGAATTATTCATACGTATCTGGGTAAATGGATGTGGGTTTCTTGAAATTCAAACTCTGTAAAATTGTTAATGAATTTATTGACTATTCGGCAAGTTCTGAGTCACTATTCGTTGATAATAAGGAATTATTCATTCACTAGTTTTTGTATTACTTTGTGTAAAATTGTTTATGAATTTATCGACTATTCAGCAACTTCAGAGTCACTATTCGTTGATAATAAAGAATTATTCATTTGTATGTCGGTAAATAGACGTGGGTTTCTTGAAATTCAAACTTTGTGTAAAGTTGTTCATGAATTTATCGACTATTCGACAAGTTCATAGTCACTATTCGATGATAATAAGGAATTATTCATTTGTATTTGGGTAATTAGATGTGGGAAATCAAGAATTACATTTACATACTCTTTGAACCTAGCGAATAATTACAATCGACTTAACGAATAATTACTATAAACCTGGTGAATAGTTGCAAAATTGACCAACCCTTTTGTTATTATCTAAACGATAACTCCTCTTTACAAACAAATAATAACGATCAATTTAATGAATAATTACTGGCAAAAAATATCTAACAAGGTATTACGGTTAAAAAAACAAAGAAAAAGAAACAAAAATTACAACGCACGTGCTTAAATATTGCAACGCACAGTTAAACACCAAATTAGCAATGTGACCCACGCTTTTTTAAATAAAATAAATAAGGAAAAATTGGATTAATCTCAACTCTCCATTTCATCACAATAAAGGGTCCAGATTTGTTAACACAAAACACATTAAGGGTTGTTAACACTAGACCTAACCTCTCTCTCTCTCTCTCTCTCTATATATATATATATATATATATATATATATATATATATATATATATTATATAATATATATATATATAATTTTGGGTTTTGCCCTATTAATTGCACTCATTTAATTATAAAAAAAACAACCTAATATATATCTAACATCCACCACTTATACTTATAATTTTAGAAGTAATGTCTTCACATGACCGAAATGAGAGTAGAGAGAGAAGAGAGAAAGAAAAACCCTAGCCGCCCCCAACCCCAAGAGCACAGATCCCTCTTCCCAAGCAAACTCCACCAGAAGGGAAACCTAGAGCTTGAGCCGCCGCCACCCTCGACCCCCTTCAACCGCCTCGAACCAGATCCCCGGACTCCGTCGCCGACCACCCCAACTCACCCTCAAAACAAGAACGCAAAAATTCAAAAGAAAAAGGCCCGGCCGAGTTATAGAAATCTCTCCATTAGAATCCAAAAGGCCACCAAGCTCCCAACAAACAACAGAGAAAATGGGAGTAGAAGTGTCTGGAAGTGGCCAAGATGGAGAAAGATCCGAAGATTGAAGAGAAGAAGAAGAATCAATGAAGATTTTGAAGAAAAAAAATGGAAGTTCAGGAAAAAGAAAAGCTACGCGGTGGTCAGTTCGTCTTGGTTGGTGAGGGTCCGAGGGCTCCGGTGGGTTATCTCGGGTGTCTCCTGGGTTTCGGCGGAGCTTGAGTCCCAATCCCTTGTTTATGCTCCTTTCTCGCCTCATCGTTTCAAGATCTATGCTCCCCTCTCGCCTCCTTGCTGTCATGTTCTCGGTGAAGTTCGATGTCGGACAAGAAGTGACCCTAGAACAGATGATAAACAGATCTATGAACCCAAGACCAGGTGTGAACCTCCTTCCTATCTATATCAGATTCTCATAACTCATATGACTATTCTCGACACCTTCGATCTGAAAATTGAAGATAAAAATAACCAAATGACATGGATTGTGAAAAAGGGGAAAATTCGGAAAGGAGATACTCTCGTGCCTGGAAAAGACAATGCTGACTTGATTTCCAAAACGACGAAAATTCTGAGAAGGAAAATCAGAACCGAAATACTACACAAATCCGGGTAATCACAATACCACCCTCAAGATCTGACCCCTTTTCGGTACATTGATAACTATGAAATGAAAATACATGAAATCAAATGCATATTCCTTAAGGGAATAAACACTAGAACAGATATTGAACAAGAAGACGATGAACCGAGAGCCGGCTTGAGAGTGCTCTATTTGTGGGTTTCGCTCTCAGAACCAATATTGTTGAAATGGTGGAGTGCTTATCTAATTTCGATGGAAATGATCGACTCTATGTTTCTGAATGGTTACTATTATAACGATCAATGCATCTTTGTCTCAAATTTGTGGTTTAACAAGAAGAAATTTTTTTCGATAATGAATCTCTCAAAGCGGAAATGGCGAGCCAAAAGATCCGACACCAGGTTTTGTTTGCTGACGAACTTAGCCGTTAAGCTTACTATTGAACAGACAACTGATGAAATGGAAATGACTTGGGGTTGTAGGTGTAACAAGGAAATCGAAGCAGCAAGAAACAACAAAAAGGAAAAGATAATAAGAACAACATGTATTAAAACAAACCAAATAAGACATATGCCCCCAAATCAGAACAAATACTTGATCCAAGAAAAGCTTATGGAACAGAAACCCCAATCAATTAGGTTCAAATGAGATTATGCTCATGGAACATATGCGCGATAGGTCGTAGAAACCTATGGATGGAAATAGATTCATTCTGTAAAATTGAGAAAATTCAAGTAATTGCTTTACTTGAAACAAGAACTGAACGACAACCAAAGGAGACGATTTGGAAAAAAGCTGGATTTGATCATATGATCTGGGCCCCGGCAACCGAAATGGCTGGAGGATTATGTGTGCTATGGAAAAGTCATAACCTTCGGAACGAATCACTAGAAATGGTACATTTGGATCAAAGATTTATAGTAATCAGATATGAAAATAAAAATAGAAACATTGCTATCAACATCGTATTCGTCTACGGACCCCCACATGAGAATGAGAAATCAAACTTCTGGACCGGATTACAAAGATACGTCCAATCCTTGGACTGCCCATTCATGAACATGGGAGATCTAAATGAAATCCAAAATAGCTCAGAAAAAGAAGGAGGGCTGGAACTACATCCGAACAGATATAGAATATTAACAGAATTCAAAGATAGTTGCTTCCTACAGGAAGTGCCTACGACTGGAAACATTTTTACGTGGAGGAAAAATAGATCTGACAACAACAATATTATGGAAAAACTTGATAGAACCTTAATACAAGATCAAGTACTCACTTGGTTCCCTAATATTTCAACGAAAAATCACGCATTCACATCATCAGATCATTGTCCTATTGTAACAGAGTTAGATAACCAAGAACAATACAAAGCCCAGCCATTTAAATTTGAAAAAATGTGGACTACACGAAAAGATTACCGACACGTGGTCCAACATGCTTTGTGTAACGGCCCAGAATTATTATTTCCGGGTTACGTTTCAAGGGATGAAACCCCTTGTTCGGATCTTGCAATCCAGGTAGGGGTCGAGGTTTCAAACTCATTTTTATGGTCAGTAATAAAGAGGGATTTCGAACCCTGAAAATATCGTAGGGTCGTTGGGTACCCTTAACCTGTCATAGGGACTAACTCGCGAAATTCATTTCAAACGGAAGCAAGACGGAAGCAAAATTAAGATATAAAGCGTCACGGCAGAGCCGGGTCAAAACCAAAACATAAGTGGATGATTACCATTTATAATGAGTTAGAGATTTAGCCAGGTTCTTCGATTCGCAAAAAGGGAACCCCGTCATATAGACATCGAGCAATCAAAGTCTGCAGAAAATACCTTTAAAAAAAAGAACGGGGAAAGGAGTCAGATCGAGCCACTCATGCGAGACCGGCAGTCCTCGCTGAGGCCACATAGTATGTGTTATACCTAATAAAGATGCTCTAATGCAGTACGAAAGTCAAACACACTAGCATGCTCCTAGTTATAATAATGTGCAGAAATACTGTAAAGGGCCAAAGACAATGCCAAGTGGCATATCCCTCTCCTACCTCCACCCCCTTCCGATAGGGCGGAGACTGGCCAGCTCGTGAATGCATTCCATCATAATCGGGCGGCACGCATGCCTAACCCGCTCCACAATAAAGCCCGCAGGCATCTCATAATATAAGGAAGTTCATGACTCGATTGACTCAGGGTACCCGATGAGGCTGGGCTACCCTATGACCCTAGCAAAGACTCTAGGACTATCACAGATAACGGCCGTTCTGTTTCAAACGCATAAAGTAAGCAGATGCTCATTCAATTAGTGCAACCTAAACAGGATACTACATGGCATGCTTTTATGTATATGCAACACCTAACATAAAATGCAACAACAGGCATGAATGTCCAACCTGAGTAAGCCCCCTAGGGAACTTACCTGAAGATGCAGAACAGCAATATAACACAAGCAAGGGCCCAAATGCAAGTCCAAAGCAATCCAAAAGCGATACACACCTATCATCAAGTCACTTCCGTAAGCTACCAGGCCAACATTCACACACACGAAACCCAAGTTCTCAACATCGTTAAAACCACTCGACGGTAAAACCATTTTCCAAAACCTTTCCGACATGATTGACATCAACCAAAACCATTTAGTCAAAACCATCGATAAATCTCACGAAAATAGTTCTCAAACTCTTAAATCCCAAATTAAGTCAACTCATATTCAAAATAATTTCTCAAATCATGCTTGGCCAAATTCAGACATTTATCATTTAATTCCTTAACAAATTCCCAAAATCATATTATTGACACAATCCCGGCATGTTTATTTTCAAAATCATTACATAAATAAATTCTGACATTTAGTCACAAAATAATTCTATTTGCACAACCATATGTAAAATCACAACTCATAATTCATCTCAAATTCCTAAAATCACAATTTAAAACAACACTAAATATATATTTCAATAATGTCTCCTTTAAACCATTTTATAAGTCATAATAATAATTTAATAAACTAATAATAATTAAATGTAAATCATAACATATAGTCATAACATGTAATATATACTCAACAATAACTTAACAATTTGCAAAACATAACCCATCAAGCCCAATATGAGTAACCTGAGGGAACCCAACCCGAAACCCAAACCCGGATCCGAAGCCCAAACCCGGATAATCAGGCCCAACCCCAAAATAAAACCTGTCTCCTCTCCACGTCAAAACACAGCTCCTCTGAAACGGATGGAACGACGAGCGGAAGGAGAAGAAGGAACAGGTCCGGCCGGCAACCACTCGCCTGAATCGCTCGCCGAATCTCTCCCCGATACCCGGAAACACAAACCCATCAAAACGACACAGAAGGGAGGGGAGAAAAGAGCTCACCGAGGGGTCGAAGTTCTTCGCCGGAAAACGTCCATGGGAGTCGTTGAAGCTTTGTCAGAGTCCGATTTCAAAGCGATTTCGGTCTGGGAGAGAGATAAGTGAATAAATTTGGACCTTTATTTAGTTTGAAGGTGAAAGGAAGAGGAAGGAGGATCCGAGCCTTACCGTGTTCAAACCGAGGACAGGGGAAGAGGAGGCCGGACAGATCTGGGCTCGCTGTTGCTAGGCTGCTGCTCGGCTCGGCCTTGACTCGGACTGCGCTCGAACAGAGTTCGGGCAGAAGAAATACATGGGAGGGTTTTGGCTTGGATGGGAGCCCAACTTCTGCTGCTGTTGCTGTCCGAATCGAAGAGGATAGGAGGGGCTGCGCCCGGCGGAAATGGCGGCTCCGGCGACCTCCTGGGTGGCCGACATCGATGGTGGAGCAGCTGCTGGTGTGGCTCGCAGAAGGGAAACGGAAGAAGTGAAGAAGGGGAATGCAGTGGTGGTTTGGGATTCCTCTGAATTCCTGGAAGTTTGCAGAATGGAAAGAAGGAGAGAGAGAGAGCAAGAAAAAATGTGGAATCGGTCAAGAGGAAGGGTGAGTTTTCTTGTTCTTCTTGCTGAGAGTGAAGAGGGAGGGAGAGAGGAGGAGGAATTGTGGGTTTTCTTTTGAAATGGGAGAGAGGAGATGAGGGCTGAACCAAATCAAAAAGAGACAGAGGGGAGTCCTAGGCAAACTGCATCCGGACAACCAAGGGAGGGAGAGAGGCTGTCCTACAATTGGAAGTGGCGTGGGAGCAGAGCAAAAATAGGGGATGGAGGTTTAGCCAATTCAAGCAAAGGATGGGTGGATGGGAGCTGTTACAGTCCACCATTAGCTGTTGCTGCATGCTCTGGGTAAGGAGGAAAACGCCAAAGAGGGAGGAGGTGAGGTAAGCTGGGCGTTATCCCCATAAGGAACTCCAATTACCCAGAATATACATCCCGGAACCCGCTCTCTCGATCCTATCCCGACGCGAAAGATATAAAGCTTACAACTTCAAATTTAAATCGTATTCTCGACTGAATCAAATAATAAAATTATATTATAATTTCAAATTTTAGCAAGCGAAAGCGAAAATAAATCTGAATGAAAGTCCATTTAAAATAATCATATGCCGGAATTCATTTTAAGAGATTTTAAATACCCCGATTTAAATTCATTTTAATTATTATTATTATTATTATTATTATTATTTGAAAATTAGGATTTAAAAATCCGAGCCTTTACACTTGGAGATCAAATGCTGCAGGATCGCATATGTACAATCTGGTAAAAAAACTCAAACACTTAAGCGATTGACTAAAGAATGGAACAAGAAAACATTTGGAAATATATTCCGTCAATTAAAGGAAATTGATGAGTCACACTCATCAATTTGCAAAACGGAAACGGAATATCCCGTAATGGACACGACACCCAAAAGCAGAACAGACTTATAAATAAACGAGAGAAAATCCTATCATACCATAAGATGTATTGGAGCCAACGAGCAAAAACAAAACATCTTAAACTGACTGACACAAATTCAGGATATTTCCACCGAATGGCATCAGGAAGAAGAAATAGAAAAATCATAAAGGAAATTCAAACCACAGATGGCACACTAATCACAGGAGAAGAAAACATCAGAAGAGAAATAAAGAACGATTTCGAAAAAATGTTTAGGATGCAACCCATCAACCATAACCTTCTAAATGATTACCTCTCACTCATCAACACAGAAATCACTGCTGATGACAATTCGAAGCTAACTGAAAAGATATCAAACCAGGAAATAAAAAATGTGTTCTTCTCGATTGGAAAGGATAAATCTCCAGGACCTGATGGAATGACAGCGGAATTTTACCAGGAGTACTGGGATATTGTAGGCCCATCAGTCATAAAGGCAATTCAAGGATTCTTTCACTCTGGACGAATCCTAAAACAAATCAACCACACTTTTATCACCCTGATCCCAAAATGTGACAACCCGACAACTACAAACCACTTTAGACCAATAAGCCTTTGCTCAACAATTTACAAAGCTATAGCCAAAATCATTGCAGAAAGGATGAAACCAATTTTAAAGAAAATTATTCACCCCCTACAAGGGGCCTTTGTATCTGAAAGGGCCATCCAAGACAATGTCTTAATAGCCCATGAAATTTTCTACTCATTCAAAAGTAGACGCGGAAAAGAAGGATGGATGGCCGTCAAACTAGATATGGAGAAGGCATATGACAGAGTAGAATGAGACTTCCTTTTCAAAGTCCTAGAAAAATTCGGCTTCTGCCAAAAATTCCGAACATGGATAGAGCAATGTGTACAGACTGTTTCATTCTCAGTCTTGATCAACGACAGCCCCACAGAACCCTTCATACTAGAGCGAGGGATCAGGCAAGGAGACTCACTCTCACCCTATCTATTCATCATAGGAGCAGAAATTCTTGCTAGGAAGCTACAAGACGCTTCCAACCAGTCAGACAAATTCATCGGATTCAAAATATCTAGATCAGGACTGAAAATCCCATTCCTATCCTTTGCAGACGATATGATGATATTCGCCAAGACGAACCAAGACTCATGTCGAGTAGTAAAGAACATTATTGATGAATATTGTGCCATCTCAGGAAAAAAGGGTCAATTTCCACAAATCGGCCTTTCAAACTACTCCAAAAGTTCCGAATAGTACAAAACAATTGATCCAAAGTACGATCCATATAACAAACCAGATAACACTTGATAAATACCTCGGCTGTCCCATTATCAATGGTCGAGTCAACCGAACCACATTTGAAGAAACAGTAACCAAAACCAAGCAACAACTCGCGAAATGGAAAGCCAACTCCATCTCACAAGAAGGAAGGGCGACCTTAATAAGATCAAACCTGGCAACTAAGCCAAATTATATTATGCAAAATTTTATGCTCCTCACAGCAATCCATAAAGAACTTGACCAAATAAACATATGCTTCTTCTAGAACAAAGATCAATCCTTCTCTCCCCTTATTGGTTGGGATAAGGTGTGCAAGCAGAAACGATTGGGAGGCGCAGGAATACATAAAACAAAAGATATGAACCAAGCACTACAAATGAAATTGCTTTGGAAAATCTTAGAAGAACCGTGTAACCCGTGGGTCCAAGTGATCAGAGAAAAATATTTGAAAGAAACCCCCTAGCTTCCTTGAATACCAGCGAAAAGGAAATTCATCTTGGCAATGGGCCAAACTAATGGAACTAAAAGAAGAATTCTGCAAAGGACTAATATGGCAAATAGGAAATGGAAAAACAATAAATTTTTGGAAAGACATCTGGCTAGACGGAAAACCATTACAAGGTCGACAACATCCAAACATCACAATCAATGAAAATGACAAGGTGGGAAAATATATTGACATAAATAAGATGTGGAATATTGATGACCTATCCAACATCCTCCCGATGGATGTGGTCAACAAGATTGATAACATCTACATACCAGAACACGAAATAGAGGACAAACTATATTGAAAATCAAGTAAAAATGGTTGGTTTAGTACAACAAGTGCCCTAGCACATATCACAGGGCAAAACACAGAAGAGACTAGTGACACGACATGGATATGGACTCTAGACACATTCCCGAAAGTCAAAAACTTCATCTGGAAACTTGCACTAGATGGAATCCCAACAAAAACCAGACTAGCAAACAAAGGCATTCATGTCCCACTTAGTTGCGCCCTGTGTGATCAGACGGATAAAAGTCCAATCCATCTCTTTACTGAATGTCATTGCACCCTACAACTGATTCATAAAATTGACCCAAACATTGAAAAAGTGATTCGAGAATGTAACACGATAAACAAATCAATCAAAAACATTGTATGTGAAATTTTTTATAAACTCAACCCTGAGCAAAAAGGAAAACTAGCGACAACATGGTAAAGCCTATGGACAAGTAGGAATCGGAAAATATTTGAAAACCTCAATACAACATCCATCCATACTATGGAGAATTATACCAGACAACAAATACAGAACTGGGCAACCTCTAAATTAACCTTTGATGAGGAACTAACATACCACCACCAGAAAACCCGAGCGACCCAACCACGGAGAAGAAGAAATTTGAGATGGAGTAAACCAGATGAGGGATCTTTCAAAATCATTATTAGAGACCACAACGGGGCAATCATCGAGTGTGGCGGCTTTAAATGTGGACATATGTCAGCCTTAGCTGCGGAGGCTCTGGCGGTCAGAGGAGGGATCGCTAAGGCAAAGGAGCTTCGACTCTCCAGCATCATGATTGAAGGCGACAACCTTACCGTCATCAACAATTTGGGAGGTTTGTGGTGCTTCCCGTGGGAGATCGAGATGCTGATTTCCGACACCCTGCTTCAACTCCAACAATTTGAAAGGGTGCAATTCAGCCATGTTTTCCAGGAGGTCAACTCGACTGCCGACAGGATTGCGCGACTCATCCACACAACGGCCACGCAGGACCTCCTAACTGATTCTGCTCTGAACGTCCTCATCCGCAAGGATGCCCTTGGATGGTGGTCCAGCAGGGCCTGACCCCATCCAAATATTTACCTTATCAAAAAAAAAAAAAAACAATGTCTTCACAAAAAATTGAGCCCCGTGTCAACCCTTTGAGCAAAGTAAGAAACCACTTTCTTTCTCAACCCATGTTCTTTCAACTGCTCAAATCCCATTCACTCACTCATCTCCACCTCCTGTTTGAAATTATCCTCTCCTCGCAAATTACAGTTGATATTTCCTCTCTTCTTCGTTCCTCGATTTTCCCTAATCGACCCTCGCCATGAAGCTATTTTGATTTGAATTTCATATTCACTCCACCAGTTCTCTCTCCCCTCCAATCCCTCCCACAATTGCGGTTCTTATTCGCTCAGACTCATACGCCCATTGAGATCAGCACCATTGGTTGCTCCTGGAGTTTCACTAGGGCATTCCAGCCAACAATTTGAAGGCAGCGCGCACTTTATACTATCTTCTCCGAAACTGCAAGGTAACTTTTGTCGAACGTATCTCGTGCTTCAGCGAAATAATATGCTTCAGCGGATCAAACGGTCACTCTTGAGCAATATCTGATTCCGGTAACCTAATATTTGCCGCTGTCAGAAATTTCTCCTCTCATTTAACTCCAATTGGCGTGCTTAGAGACAATCGCAGTTACAATGGACCTTTGATCTGATGTTAAACCCTAGCTTCTGGAGGGATTCTGCAAGGCTTTGGATTGTCTTCACCGCGGCGGCAGCCTTGACAGGTCCTCCTCTTGATCTTGATTCAACTGCATCTGCCGGATTGGGAACGTTTCATCCCATGACAGGTTCTCTCCTCTCCTATCGATCTCCATTTGATTTCTATGTGATTGTCTTCAAATGCAATTGAGGGTTTTGGATTTTTGGGGCTTGAATTGTGCTTAGGCTTTAGTTAGCTTTCCACTTTTTGGTTCAATTTTTAACTTCAGTAGAGATAGTGATCGAATCCGGATGTGAATTAGGTTTCTGTTGTCCATGTTTCGTGTAGATAAGGATTGATATAGTCAATTACGTCGCAAGGAAGAGAAGCTGTAGGAGATGTGCTTGTGATGGTTTTCAGAAAGATGAAGAGTTGTACTTCAATCCACAGAGGATCGATCTCAACGATACCGCAAGTTTTTGGTGCAGACATGGTAATAGATTTGTTCAAATGCCTCAATTGGCTGCCGTTGATGCGAATCTGGATTGAAACCATATAGAAAGATGAACAACAACTCAATGAGATTAACACATTGTTCAATTTCATCCTTAGGTAACAGTTAAACATATTTCAAGAACAACAACAGCAAAAAGATTACAACACAAGCTTAAACTGAGATGAGAACACAATTCAACAGTAGCTAAGCTAAATAGAAACAGTCACAACCGGTTCAATAATACATCTGTGATCATTTGCATGACATGTACAATAATACATCTTTGGTGTTCTGATGTTATTGTAGCTGACCCAGTGTGTGATTTTGTAGACAAGTCCTGGCAGAGGAGGTGCTTATTTATATGATATACATTTTTTGTTGGGAAAAGACACTAGCCAACAGGGCCGTGCCAATAATTTTAGGGGCCCTGTACGAAAATTAAACTATATAATAACAATCACCCTTTAAATGTTATTTCGAATATTAGACTTTAAAAATAAAAATAGCTAATATTCTCAATTGTAAAAGTTAAATGTTTTATGAAATTAAAATGGTCCAAAAATATAAATCACATGAAACCATCCATAGATAAGAAGTGTTTTATAAAAATAAACTACAAATTCGTAAAATATACTTAACAACACGTATTTTTTGTTTTTCCTAAAAAACATAACTTATGATAATTTTTCCATTATTTTTCAATGCTTACAAAATGTTTTAAGAGTATTGAAGTAGTTCTATATTGGTTAAAGTTTAAATTAAATTAAATCAATTAAATATTTAATAATAAGGTGATAATTAAATATATTAAACACTTCTTTTTTTTTAGCATAAAAGGCCGTAGTAGTTTAAAAAATATGTATGATTTTTCCAATTTTCCTAATATGTATTAGATTGGTATAAAATCTATTAATATAGTATAATGATAATTTTTTGAAAGGGATACATAATAATAAAATGCAAAACATAATAATAAAATGGGAAATGAATAAAATAAAATGAAATGAAAAAAGATGAAGTGAATGAAGAAGAAGAAAATGCCCAAGGGAGAGAGGAAGATGAAAAAAGGGTCCAAACATAGAGGAAAATAAAAAAGGGAAGTTCTGGGAATCGAACTCGGGTGAACATTGATTTACCGAATCCAACAACAACTGTCATACCAGTGGAGCAACATTCAGTACTTTAATCTTCTAAACACTAAGTATAATATATATCCAAAATTTCTATAATATTGGGCCCCAATTTTTTTGGGGGCCCTGTTCCATTGGGCCGCCTGCACATGCGGTTGGCACGGGCCTGCTAGCCAAGTAAGTGCTTATTTCCAAATAAACTAGGTGATGCATTTCAGGTGTCCCAGATTATATTTTAGCCCAAATCCTTTATCTTTCATTCCATTAGCTATCGCATTGAGAAGATAAAATCGAGAAGATTAAAGCGTTTTCCAGGTTTACATTCATCTTGCGGGATGAATTGAACATGAGATTGGAACTTTGAGAAGCAGTTGTAGAAGAGCATCAATAACTACAATAGAGCAAGTAAAGTCCACCATTGAAACCGGCGAGTTCGGATTCATATAAAGTGAAGAATGGAGGTGATATTGGGGTGAACAATAGCCTATTTTTCTTCCACCTTGAATTCTTTCACTTGGGCAAGCGTTTGAAATCACGATTTTCTATTTGTTTCAGGAATTTGGAGAAGTTGAGGCTTCTCCTTTGGCTTCTCCGTATTTCTCGATCTGGTCATAGGCAGGCATGTTTCTTTATCTTTTGTATATACAATTTCTCCTGTAATTGAGTTTTTTGAGGTTTGAAGTTTTGTTTATGGTTCTCACGAGTCTTAGTTTGTTGAATGCATATGTTATACTAAAACAATGTGAAAACAAGCCACGACTCTTTTGGACAATTTGGCTTAAGCTTTTCTAATGACTCCATTCTTTATGCTACTTGAGGTTTGTTCAAGCCTTTGAATTATATCTTTTCAATTTTTTTTTTGGTGAATTAGGAACATATATAAGATTCAAGGGATCTATGAGATTTTTTTGCCCTTTGCAGGCACTTTAGACATTTTGCGGTATGAACCCTACCCGGGATTTAGTGCAAGCGCAAAGGCTAAGGTTGATGTGAGGATGAAAGAACTACATACATGCCCTTTTTTGAATTTCCAGTTTAAGAGGCATCAACCACTGTTCCTCTTTTGCTAAAAAAGATCTTCTATTCTAAAATTGATATCCATAATAAGAGAAATCACACGGATGAATTTTAGAATAAAAGATGTATTATTTAGCACTTAATAGATGACTTATTGAGGTATTTTGAAGATGGCCCTCCCTCCCCCTCTTCGTGCTTATATGAATTCTTAGTTGATCTGTGGGGATAACTACATGGGAAGTTGGGAACTATTATGGGATAGCATCTGTTGATAAATAATTTGATACTTGGTCCTAAAATATCTCTGTTAGAATGTGACGAGGATGACTTTTATGATCAAACTAAGGAGAAACCATCTGCAAATAAATGCAGTGAAAGCCAATCGATTGAAACTGCTAATACTCTACTTGATATGGAGGCAATTAGGAAAGAAATGGAACAGAAAACAAATATGCTTGCTGTTGAGAAGAACAAGATATATGAACCCCTTGGCTCAACTAGAAACTAGAGATGCATTTGATCCTTACACGGCAAGGTTATCTTCTCAGATGAGTAAGTGCTTTACGGAAAACAACACATTGTAGTAACAAATTCTATGTCAATGTTATGTAAACTATTTTGAAAGGGCCTTGACTTTTAGAATCAATAATTTTGTCATATGTGACCCTATTATGTTTTATATTGGGGAAATCAGGAAAGAAATGGAACAGAAAACAAATATGCTTCCTGTTGAGAAGAACAAGATATCTGAACCCCTTGGCTCAGCTAGAAACTAGAGATGCATTTGATTCTTACACGGCAAGGTTATCTTCTCAGATGAGTAAGTGCTTTACGGAAAACAACACATTGTAGTAACAAATTCTATGTCAATGTTATGTATTTTGAAAGGGCCTTGACTTTTAGAATCAATAATTTTGTCATATGTGACCCTATTATGTTATATATTTCTGGATAACTGCATAATCTATGTTGCTCATATTTTTTTTTATTTCTGATGCTTCATTGTTGGTTGTTGTTGATCTAAAGATGAAGCTGCTAAAAAAAGGCAGTCAACAGCCCAACAATCCACACCTATAGAATTTTAGCATACACAATCTGTCTCCACAAGAGCAGAAAAATCTCTTCCACAAGCTAAGAAGTAGGTTGTTGCGGTTGTTCATTCATGGTTAATGAACTCAACCAGGCGATTAAAAAGTTCGACTGTCTTTGAGCAAGTGGGATTGAAGATTTGGTAGACTTGAGGCGTGTTTGGGTGTAGTATTTATGGGGTTTGGGGGATGGCAAATTTGCCTCGATTTTCCCGCCGGCGTGTTTGGGTGTAGGGGTTTAGTGTGTTTGAAGGGTGGGAAATGGGGGGTTTGAGAGATGGATCTGGATGGGAAATTGATGTGCATGTTTTTAGTCATATTTTTCCATATGTTTTATCATTAATTTAAGTCATTATCATAAGTTTTGCATTGGGTTTAGTGTCTTTTGCATAAGTGTTCATATTTCATGAGAAATAGATGTCTTCACTAGCTTTTGTGTGTTTTACAGATTTTTGGAAGCTGTTTTTGAAGAAATTTTCAAGAGAGAAAAGATGCGGAAGAGAATTTAGAGCGCATAGGAAAAAGAACGGAAGCAATCGGAGTTATAACGAAGGAGATACGGACATTTCTCTAAGTCCGAGATGGACTACCGTCATACCGACCCCATAACGACCCTAGGTGGGGTCGGTACCGAGGCTCAATCTGTAAGGACGAGACAAGAAAAGCCAACAGTGCTCATACCGACCCTAAGGGGGGTCGGTACCGACCCTCACAGCCTCGGTATGGGCTCCAGCGGAACATATTTATCCGGGTCTAATTATTTTTACCCCTTTTCCTTAGATAGACTTTAGATAAAATTCATATATTTGTTATTTCCTAATTTAGTTTATGGGATATTAAGTATAAATAGGATTTTTAGGGTTTGAAGGATCTTCTTCTTCCGGCCACAACCTTTTCAGCAGTTTTAGAATTTGGAACACACGTTTAGAGAGCGTTTGTGAGCGGATTTGAGAGCTTTTTGAAGTGATTTATTCGGCGAAAGTTGGAGAACGTTTTGTGAGGCTTTTGTGACGCTTTGTTGACATTATTATCAGGTTTTTATGCAATTTGAATTTCTGATTTTTATTTATTTCATGAATTTTGCAATGTCTACCATGTTTATGCTTGAGTAGTCGCCTTTTCTAGGGTTGGGGTGATCCCAACGATAGTTATGCTTGCAAATTTTGCTATGAATTGATGAATTGATTGGTTTTCTCTATTTTATGTGCTTAAGTACTCAATGAAAATTGGGGAAATTCTTTTTTGCAATTAAATTGAAAGATTGAATTGTGAATTGGATAGTAATTAGGATTTTGAAACGAAAGTTTGATAACCTAATTAAGATTGTTAGTAAAGTTTATTAATTTGTGAAAATAAATTGATTGCTTTGCTAGGGTTGATGCAAGTTGACCTATTTAATAGATAAAAACAAGATTTTTACTTGATTCATTGCGATGCTTGTATGATTATCGTTGTGGTGATGCCTATGCCCTAGACTTTTATTATTATTGATTTTTCATAAAAATTCCAGCAGCCCACAAACCCCCAAAATTCTATAATTTTCCATCTCTTCTTGCTATTTCTTGCTCTTTGGTAACTAGAATTAAGTCACTGACTTTCTCCCTGCGGACGAACTTGACCCTACTATACTATAGCGGGGTTTCGATCTTATAAATTTATTTGATTGAAAATAAACCCTTCATCAGAAATTGAACCTCCTCCAAGGAGGTTTGGTGGATGGGGATTCGGTTTTACCCCGTTTTTCCCCTTCGTCTCCCCCTCTCTATCCATAATCAAATCGATGACTTTCCACTTCCAACAATCATGATCGACGGTGACAATAACTGCAGCGGCGGCCACCCTATCGCCAACGGCGGTCAACCCCTCTCCGGCGACCCCCCTTCCTCTCTCCCCAACCACCTAATCCCCTTCTCCTAGGCTCCATCCCGACCTCGATTACCGGAATGAGGCGGCTGGCAGATCTCGATCTGTCTACGAATCAGCTGTCCGACTCGATTCCCACCGGATTGGGAGAAATGGCGGTGCCGTCGACACTGAATCTGGGCGGAAACGGCTTTTCCGGCCCGATCCCGGAGAGCTTGCTGAGAGGAACTGGACATTCCACTCGAAGACGTACTTTATGGCATTGGATTTGTCGTACAACGAGCTCCAGGAAGCCGTTCCGAAGTCGCTGGCGTCGTCGGCGTACATCGACCACCTGGATTGGTTTCTTATCAAGTTTTGTGGCCACCTGAGATGAGATTGGATTACGTGTTGTTGCACCTGAGAAGCTTAAACCATTGATCAATCTGGTTATTTTGTTTTTGTTAATCGTTAACTCGATTTGGATACCATGAAGATGATCAAAAAATTAAATGGGAAATTTCAACCATTGAATCTGGATTGAGTGATAATTTCAGCGGCTGAGAAGGGAGTGTGAATCAAATATGAGAGCGGGAGAGGGAGTTGTGAGTGGAGAGGGAGATGAATAGTAGTGAGGGCGGCTGAAAAGGAGGTGACACCAAGGAGCCACTGAGAGGGAGGCAAGAATTAGGTCGGGATGAATTTCAAGAGGGGCATGAATTGGGGGCAATTTCGTCTTTTTCTGTGCATAAGTGGGGGTAATTCGGTCTTTGCCCATCACTCCATCCACCAGAAAATCAAAATACAACCAAACACAAAACCCAAAAATTTGGGTGTTGAGTTTTCATCTTTTACATCCCAAAAATCTATCTCCATCTACCACATCCCCTAAAATCCACCAAATCCCCAAAAATTCATCCCGTTCCCAAACACGCCCTTGATATCCCCCCATGGTCTCATAAATCTCCCCTTAACCTTCCCCTTTAATCGCAACCAAAGGACAGTTTTAAGCTTGCCCTCACCCAAGTGCTCACATGCCAAGTCATCTATTCTTGAAGCTCCATCCGCAAACGGATTGCCAATTGTTTTAAAGGTTTTTTACCTATTGTTCTAGGTTCCTACTTAATTAGATATTATAGCATATAGCTATCAATTGATGAAATCACATTCACAATTCACACACACAACCAATACATAAATTAGGACGGATGTTAAGAGAAGTGTGGAAGCAGCTGATTTACTATATATTTTTTGTCAAATTTGAAGTATCGATTGTCTCAAAAAAGAGTACTTCACCATGATAACCAAAGATTTCGAAGAATAACATGACAAGAAGCATGGACAATATGTTAGTAGAAAATTGGCGTGTCGGATATTTTATTTAAAACGTCAAACTCGATCGGAAATATTATGAAAAAACCCGAACATGGTTCGGGAAAAGAATTAGTTACCTTCAAAATATCAAGGGTTCAAAATATAATTTTGGGTTTTGCCCTACTGAGCTTTAGTGCAAATTATCAAGGGTTCAAATCCCATTAGCTACACTATTATTTGTTTTTTTTTTTCTATCTTTTTTCTTTTTTTCTTTTTACATATAAATAGTTAAATTACCCCCATTACATATAATATGGAGCGAAACTAAAATATTCACCACCGATTGGTTGTAGATTAGCTTTATATTATTATTATTATTATTATTATTATTATTATTATTATTATTACTATTATTATTACTATTATTATTATTATTATTATTATTATTATTATTATTATTATCTATAATCTATCTATAATCTATAATATAACAAGAAAAGTTGTGTGTAAAATTATCAGGGGTTCAAATCCCATTAGCTACACTATTATTTGTTTTTTTTTCTAACTTTTTTATTTTTTTTATTTTTACATATAAATAGTTAAATTACCCCCATTACATATAATATGGAGCGAAACTAAAATATTCACCTCCGATTGGTTGTAGATTAGCTTTATATTATTATTATTATTATTATTATTATTATTATTATTATTATTATTATTATTATTATTATTATTATTATTATTATTATTATTATTATTATCTATAATATAACAAAAAAAGTTGTGTGTAAGCCTCGTTAATGTTTGTCCAATTTGCTTTTTTTTAGCCCATTATTATAGCCTCAAGCCTTATTTTAAAATCCATTAGTTTAATTTCCTCCATTGTATTTTGTACAAACTTTAATTTACCTATGTTTTTTATTTATGAAAAGATGTCGAATATATAACTTTTGGCTTTTTTTTATAATTCAATTGGAAACTTATTTTATAATTAAGAAGATATATAGAAGAATTTTTTATAATTCAAACTAAACTAATTAATTAATGCTTATTAAACTTGCAAGCTAGCAATGAAGATAAGAGTGAATGGACAGATCTACATATGTACAAGCTAGGATATATATGAAGACTCGATCAAATATTCGATCGATCACTTTTTTTTTTAATAAAAAAATAACACAATAAATCTTTTTTTTTTTGACGCAAGATAAGAATTAGGTCGGGTCGGCCGCAGCAGAGGCCCTTTCTAGCGCGTCCTTCCGGACGAGAACAAGCAGTTCTGGATCATCCTCCCAGTTGACGTCGACAGGGGACGCATGGGCACTACGAGCAAGATAGTCAGCCACCGCATTAGATTCCCTGAAAACATGACGAATAGCAATATAAGTAAAGGACGAGATATCAGACAGAATATCAGCTTGTAGCATCTCTATTGCCCAGGGGCATTTCCAATCCCCAAGTAGAGCTTTTATAACCAGTAAGTTGTCTCATTTGATCAGAAGTTTCGAAAGTTGTAGCTCATTTGCTCGTAGCAAGCCCATCTTGAGACTGAGGTTCTCGGCATAGATCACCGAATATGAGTGCAAACCGACCTGCCAGCAGAGACTACCAAACCAGCAGAGTCACGGATGACAAACCCATAAGAAGATTTGCCACTCGGGAGGACCGAGCCATCAAAATTGAGCTTATAACAATTTTGTGGGGGTTTATCCCACTTCCCAGATTGATTTTGGCTCCGATTAATGTGCGAAGAACCCTTTGAACCGTTACGCTTTATAGAGCTGTGAATCTGAGGGTTAGAGTTCAGTGGGTTCGTTGAGTCGTCGTCTAAAACTTTTGACTGTTCCCAGCAGTGTACCGTTGTACTATGGAATAGCAATATCTCGTTGATAGATACCTTGTTGGTGTGCTAAAAAACGAGTTGATTTCTAAAGAACCACAAGGCCCACCATGCCGAGGCTAGAGCGGCAAACTTTTTGGGTCTAATCGCACATTTTATCTTGGTGAGCGGAATCACATTGCCCATGCCAACAACGACAGTAATATGCCCCGGGATGTGTAGTCGTAGCACTTTTAGCAAATATGTAGCCATAGGGCAGTGTAAAAGAAGGTGATCACCTTATTCGTTTGTGTTTCCACAGAAAGCGCAACCCGCAGGTACAGCCATATGTGATTTTAGCAATCTGATTTTAGTCGGTAGACCATCACGAGCGATTTTCCATAAGAAGTGTGGAACTTTAGGGGGCACATCGAGAGACCAGATCCAACCGCAATCGAAATCTGGCAACCCAACGTTCTTTGAAAGGAAGGAGTTGACTGATGCAGTGGAGAAACAACCATTTTTACTGGGTCCCCAATACAGTCGATCCGTGATTGGATTAGTCAGCAGAGTTATACCAATAATGTGGTTGATAACATCTTTTTCCAGAACATTCGTCAATGAGTCATTAATGCACCTTATGTTCCACTGACGATTGGTGATGAATTGAGCGACCGAAATACCTTTGAGATTATCTGGGATGGGGTTAACCGTCTTGGAACTTAACGGCTCCTGGAAGGCCCAGTTATGGGACAAGAAATCAATGGTTTCCCCGTTTCCGACCCTCCACTGAAGGGTCGGGAGGAACAGATGCCTGATGGACATAAGGCGGGACCATTGCCACGAGGTTTGGCGTTGTTTGTTATAACTGGGAAGATCACAACCTTTCAGATATTTTTGTGAGATAACACGGACCCAGATATTGTCTGGTTCAGAGATTATTTTCCAAAGGAGCTTCATCTGAAGAGCTATATTCATAGACTCAGCCTTATGAATTCCCAAACCACCCTTCATTGTGTCTGAACAGATTTTGTCCCAACTAATCAGCGGTGGTGCTACAGAGGTTTTGTTCCAAAAGAATTGACGATACACTTTATCCAGCTCATGCAGAATGTGGGTAGGCAGCAAAAACGCTTGCATAAGAAAAATTGGTTTAGCACTGAGATTTGCTTTGATGAGCACACGTCGCCCTTCAGCAGATAGATTCGAGGTTTTCCATTTCGTAAGTTGGTTTTTTGTTTTGAGAACCACATCAGCGAATGTATCCTTATTGGTCTCCCCGTTGACTACCGGGCAACCCAAATATTTGTCGAAATTGTTTGCCTGAGGAATGCCGAGAACTGCAATAGTAGACGCTATGGCTATAGTAATCGTGTTAGGAGATGCTTGGAAGCTAGATTTATGCAGATTCACCTTTTGACCTGAGATTAAACAGTATCTGTCCAAAATTGACAGCACCAAGGTGCATGCTGATTGGGAAGCTTTGCAGAAAATTAGAATATCATCAGCAAACGCTAGGAAGGGAATCTTGATACCCGGGCGACCGAAGGTGATACCAAGGTCTCGACTAGTTAACTCTTGGTTATGCAGGGTACGTGCTAGTACCTCAGAAGCTAGAACAAAAAGAAAAGGGGAGAGGGGGTCTCCTTGTCTTAAACCTCTTGTGGGTTGAAACACCGTGGTAGGTTCGTCATTTACGAGGACCGAGTAGGATACAGTTGAAACACATTCCTTAATTCTGTTAATAAAGAGTTCATTGAACCCAAACTTAGCTAAGACTTGGAATAGAAAAGACCACTCGATACGATCATAAGCCTTTTCCATATCTAACTTAAGAGCAACCATGCCCACTTTGCCTTTCTTTAGCCGAAACGAATGCAATGCTTCATGAGCGATCAGAATATTGTCCTGTATAGCTCTCCCTTCCGTAAAAGCTCCCTGTAGAGGGTGTATAAGTTTATCGAAAACTGTGGTTAAACGTGCTAAAATTACTTTAGCTATGATTTTATAGATTGTTGAGCATAAGCTGATAGGCCTGTAGTGGTTTACTGCAGTTGGGTCCTCACACTTCGGGAGTAGAGTAATGAATGTATGGTTTGTTTGTCGTAGAAGCCTACCGCTGACGAAAAAAGCTTTGACTGCTTTAATTACAGAAGGGCCCACTGTAGGCCAGAACTTTTGGTAGAAACCAGCTGGGAAGCCATCAGGACCCGGAGCCTTATCCGGACTCATTGAAAATACGGTCGATTTAATCTCATTGTTGGTTACAGGAGCAGAGAGCATGTCATTGTCTGCTTGAGAAACTAGCGTTGGAATGACCGCTAAATCTGGCGACAGATCCAAACCATGTGCTGTCGAGGCTCTAAAACGGATTTTGAAGTCACGCACAAATTCTTGTTGGATTGAATGAAAGTCAGCTGTGTGCTCCCCACTTGGAAGTAGGATAGATTTGATCATCTTTCTGCCTCGTTTAGCAGTCGCGATTTTATGAAAATATCCCGAGTTGGAGTCATTAAGTTTGGTATGTTTTACCTTAGCCCGCTGGCTCTAGTAGCGACGGTGAAAGTCAAGCATACGTTCTCTCTTGTTGAGTAATTGTTTGAGTATCTGAACATCTTTGTTATTTTAGTTTGAGATGAGTGAGGTTTGTAACTGCATAAGCTTTTGATCCGTGACCAGAATTTGGTTCTGCATCAGTTTAAACATTAGAGAGCCCTGTGGATTTGTTCTCCAAGCTTTTGAAACTAAGTTTCTGTAATCGGCCCTTGAAGCCCAAGCCATTTCAAACTTGAAAGGTCTATTTCTAGGCTGAATGTTGTGGCGAAAGTCAGTGGAAATAGGAGCATGGTCAGACCTAGTAAAAGGATGAATCTGTGTGCGAATGGAGTCGAAGATGGTAAGCATGTCTGTGTGGATAAGTAAACGATCAAGTTTTTCCAAACAGGTGATAACCTCTTTCGACTTGCGCTGCCAAGTAAACTGGCCACCATAAGAAGGTACTTCTAGGAGTGATAATTTATTCTTCAAGTCTAGTAATCGAGTAAAACGTGATGGCGATGGATAGGCTCCGCCAAGTTTGTCAGCTGGGGAAGCTATTTCGTTCAGGTCTCCCATGATGCAGAATGGGATCGGTAGTGACTGTATATATAGGGAGATTCTTTCCCAGAAGATTTGTTTGCGGAGCTCATTTGGTGGGGCGTAGACCACCAAAACAGCAAAACACCGTTTAGTAGTGTAATCCGAGTAGTTAAAATGAATGAAACGGTGATGGACCGAAATCAGTTCAATGGAACCTTGTGAGGCTGGGATATCTTTCCACAGAAGACAAATACCACCGGAGAATCCTATAGCCGAGTCAAATGCAACATTTGAGAAACCGCACTTACGCAGAGTGCTTTCTATAGGGACCTTATCAGTCTTGGTTTCTAATAGGGCGAGAACGTTGATATTATTATTTTGGCAGAAAATATCTATATTAGTCCAGAAATTACGGCTCTGGATGCCGAGGGAGTTCCAAGTGCATATATTCATAAAAACCTTTGAAGGCGATCTGTTTGTACTAATTTGGGACCGACTTGCGCAGTCTTAATAAAAGAGAGCCATGGAATAGGTCTTTTAATTGTTGGAAGGTTTTGTGTAGAAACAAATGTGATGCTCAACAAGGCCCGTAGGCAATGTGCGAAACATCTGATTCGAAAGGAAGATATATACATGGCATTAGCCGCTATTGTTATGGCAATCAAGTGGAGCCTACACTACTAAAATAAGTTGAAATAGGGACAAATTTTAGAGATGGATTTCATTTGTAGCTAACTCCGTTCCTATTAGGGACGGATTTTGCAACATAATTCAATAGTTGTTGCCAATAAGGAACAAAATGATGTAGCGTTACTAACTCTGTTGCTAATTGGGATGTCTTACAATTGATCCCTGAATCCCTACCTAATGGGGGACGAATAAAATGTCGTTCCTAAATCCGTCTTTACATAGCAACCGATATAACAACCACTCCATTTTCCATCTCTATATAGAGACGAATACAAAAATGTGGCTAAATTCATCCCTAATTAACAATGAAGGTAGGGATGAATGAGAATTTGACGCAATTTAATGAATGAAATAAGTTGATAGCACAATATTTGTTGGTGAATAGAGACGTCCTTAATTTGTCACAAAATTCATCCCTAGCTTTGTCCCCGTATTCATCCCCCAAAATCGTATCTGAATCCGTTGCTAATTTCATCTCCAAATCCATCCCTAAATTAACATATAATTATCGATATGTATCTTTTAATTTTATTGCGTCGATCTTCTCCCTTAATTTTGTGATCTTCTATAACTAAATTATGTTTAACTTTTCACACAATGTTTATGTAAAGGAGAGACTATATAACATTGTTGTTATATAATTTTTTATAAAATTTACCATTTATTTAATGTTTATCAATCTTTTAACCAATGAGTGAATAGTTTAAAAGAAAATAGTTAGATAAACCATTGTAAATAACAATTTGGATAAATCAATTTTAATTATTTTGCATAAAGACTTAAAATAACACTTATTTTAAATGAAATTCAATAACCTAAAACATCACATTGTTTGATCGATTGGATATAGTATATATTAAATTGGCTAATGACGTTTATTTCGTTCACTATTTAATATTATTTTAAAAGTTTTATAAGATGCTAGGTATCTTTAGAATACTGGCATTTTTATATCAGGTGATTAACATGTGATGATAAATAACTTTATAACATCAGTTTTTCTAAATATAAGATGTAAATAGATTTATATATATCATATCATTTTTTCGAATGATGTTAAATATTTTATCTAAAAACAATTTAAAAGGCACGAAGATAAGTTCCAAATCAATTTGAACCCCTTCTGTCTATCTATATTTATTTATATAATATACTAAAATAGAGACCTGAAGCATATTTCCTTAGGTGTCTATAAGCTATAAGTATACCCTACTTATAAAATAGATGAGTAAAGAGTATATAAAAGGGGTGGAAAAGGGTTCGATTTTCTGGTGCAATTTATCTATGTGTTGTTTTTAATGCAATATGACATGTGTTTTTTGACACATCAATTAATGATAATCCAATATATTTAAGTCACGTTAAACAATAATCTCATCTATTTTATCCTCGTGTCATCCTATGTGTTAATCTCATATCTTAAATTGTTATAAAATATATCATTTTACCATGAGTTATTTTATAAATATTATACCTTAAATTACGTTATCTTTTAAGATTGATTATTTTAGTTTATTATATCTAATGATAAGATTTCATTTAATTAATTATCTACTGAACAATAAAATCTTATCATTAATATTTTTTACTAATTCTCAACCTCGTATTTTATATCGTTACAAAACCTATTATTTTTAGCACAATTAAAATTATTTTACATTAAGTTGTTTTGTATGTTTTTTTATGATTTAAGTTAATTTATGATAGTTTGAAAAGTTTTATTAAAAAATTTCAAATAAAATATTTTAACAATCACATAAAATTTAAAATAAAAAATAATTTTAATATAATAAAATAATTTTGTAACAAACAAAGCGCGTAAAAACACGGGTAACAAATACTAACCCTAAATCCTACGGAGTATATCGGATATATCGTCATTCTGAAAACCTCCCATTTCACCTCTTCCTCAGTTTCTCCTGTCGAACGACTCCAACTCTCACCGGTCTGTAACTGGCTCCTCCTTTTGAACGACTCCTCCTCTCTCACAGGTCTGTAACTGGCTCTGTCATCAACTCCGTCGTCGGAATCAGTAAAATTCTGCACTGGTTATAACTTATAAGTTTACCTAACCTCTGTACTGTTTTTTTTGTTGTTGCGAATTTCAACCCCAAATCTTCTATTTGGGTGATATTTGAGAGATTATAGCCCAAATTATGAACTTCTTTTGCCCTTCCCTCTAATCGTATGCTCAATTTCCGAGTTTGACTGATTTTGGTTGCAATTTATAGGGTTGCAATTTGGGGCTTTTCAGTTTGGGTATTTAAAAGAGGTGCCAAATCAGTGGTTCGAGGAGCCCGAGAAGAGGCCAATTAGTCCGACTTTGAGTAGATCAAAGCCCTGTGTGAACCCTCGGCGGGATCGTTGTAACTTCGGGGCGGCCATAATGTACAGGTCCTGTTAATTCCCCTTCTTTTCTCTGTTTTTTTTCCTACTGAATTGGAATACCAGTTAGTGGTAGGCATGTGATCACTTTGATTTCGATATATGAATTCTGGAACTATCAGTTTTCCATTGTAGCTCCTGGCTTGGTTTTTTTTTTTTTTAAATCCAGTTTATGCTTGCATTTAGTTTATGTTTCTGATAAGTTCAATTTGATGCTGTTTTGCCTTTGTGGTGGTTTTGGG
The DNA here is from genome assembly GCA_037127255.1 of Persicaria tinctoria. NCBI lineage: Eukaryota > Viridiplantae > Streptophyta > Magnoliopsida > Caryophyllales > Polygonaceae > Persicaria > Persicaria tinctoria. Next base: position 74,199,142 of record JBANSL010000002.1, on the reverse strand, counting down.
TTGATTAACATTATTTTTCCAGCGACTTTCCTGACTAAACTGCTAATGTGATTACAAAACAAATTTGATATTGTTTTACAGTTTTACTAGCCACTTTCTAGGATAGCAGGGATTGTCAAATTTCACCAACTATTTTAATTCAGTTTCTGATTGCAAATGTATACTCGTAGTTTTGAGGAATAAATTTTACTTCCCACTACTAGGAACATGCTGCTAGAGTTCTACATGAAGCCACAAAGAGGGGCCTTTTCTCCGAAATCTTTCATAAAAACAGACTTGTTTGGTTTGTCAATACACATAAGTACCATTGTCACAGTTGTCTGTATTTTCTTGTTTTGGTTTCTTAATATGTTTCTTACCTTGAGTTGTTGCTTTTTGGAATGTGGTCAGGAAGTGAATGTGTTGCATTATATGTTTGGATCAATGACATGTAAAGAATGTTCAAAGACAAAGAAGATCTTCCTTAGTTGGCAAATATATTGGTTATGTAAGTCCCTTGCTGCCCCTTCTTTAACTTTTCATCGTGATCATTATCTCATATGCACGTTTCTTGTAATTTGTGCTAACTGTGAATATATGTATGAATTAATGGAAAGAGAGGTGAATGATCTATTAGTTTAACTTGGACTAAAATCCAAGTTAATAAGCTCATAATTAATGTGTTAATCCAAGTTTATCTAGCTAGGAATCGACTTTTCAATGGCTAAAAGCCAACATATGAAATATCATTTTGGTTGAGATCTTTATTAAGGTCCAATGAAGCAGACGTTACTCTGTATGACATAAATAACTCTCGATTGTTTTGTAGCAACAATTGTATGAATAGAGAGCAAGGATAGTTTTCTATAAACTTTTGCTTTAACGGGATTTGTTTTCTTATCTGAATGCAGGGAAATGAAACTAAGTCCATTGTGTCATGAATGAATGCTAGAGGAATGAAAAAGGAAGAGTTGTTCAATATACCAATGGAGTAGAGTCTTCAAGTAGATATGTTTCAAGGAAAGATATGACAACTTGGTGGATATTGTACAACAAAATGGAGGAGATTATTGGACAGATCTGTGGAACGAACCAAGACAAGACTGTACGCATTAGAAGTTAATTGTTGCCGAAACAGTTTGAGTATTATTTGTCAATAAATAATCTTCTTTGATTTTCTTTGGAATATTTCTTTGTATGCATTAGAAGTTAATTGTTGCCGAAACAGTTTGAGTATTATTTGTTAGATGTTTAAGTACTTTTAGTTAAGTGTTTCATGGTTTACCAAGAGTCCAAGAGTTATATATTGGTTTACAAATACAACTTTGGTTGAATTAATATTTATGTATGGATTACAAAGACATGAAATGGAGTTGGGGATGGAAAGCGAAGCATATTAGGGACGAAAATAAACAAATACAGAAGACGTATATATGGATGAATTTAGGGACAAACATAGAGACTAATATATAAACGAATTTAGGGACAAGTATAGAAATGAATATACAGATGAATTTACGGACAAATTTAGAGACAGATATCGAAAAGGATTTAGGGACAAATTAGGTACGAACTTAGAGTGATTTTCAAGGCAGAAGTAGGGACAAATGTTGCAACGAACTTTAAGACGAAAATAGGAATATGTTTTGGGACGGATTTAGGGGCGGGTATAAGAACAAAAGTAGGAACAGATGTAGGGCGTCACAATTCTCATTACTATTGGGGGTGTCCTAAGTCGCATCGAAGGTCGTTGCTAATAGAGAAAGAATTAGGGACTGATTTAAAACTCGTCCCTATATCCGTTGCTATGTGTCGTTGCTATTTACCATCGCTATTTTTAGAGACAAATGACTGATCTGTCCCTAAATCCGTCTCTGACGTGATTAGGGATGGCTATTTGTCCCTGAATCCGTTCCTAATGGTCGTCCCTATTTCACATTATTTTAGTAGTGCTAAGAATGCCTGTAAGGCTTTGTAAGTGGCACCTTGTGGGATTTAACCAGTCATGTGTGACCCTATTGTGAGGACTGATTAGAGCAAGGGGGGTAACCCCAATTTCTGTAGAAGTAATTAAACGGTAAGTAGTAACTTGTGGTAGATAAACCGTCCGAAAGACAGACATTTGGTATAGTAAACCAACGAAATCCCAACTGAACAAAGAGTTATAACTGAAACCTAAAACATCCAATGAAGTTAGCTTATTATAGTCCGAGAACCAACACCAAAGTAAAGAGCATAAGCGGCAATCAGCAGCAGATGCATTGGGAAGATGGAAGCCAGCAGCAGCAGTGGGCTGATGTTCGACCCTGAGAGGCAGCGCCGGGAGAAGCCAGCAGCAGTAGACGCAGAAAAGAGCAAGCGCCCAACAACAGCACCGAAGACAATGGAAAGGACCCAACCTGCATGAGTAATAACACTGTTGTGAGCTGAATCTGTCATGTTTTACAGCAACTTTTATATCGATTTCTGTATACATTTCATACATTTGAGCTAAGATAGTACAGAATCTATGTAGTTTATGTTTATTTGCCAAATTATGGAATCTACACCAGTTTCTGTTTAAATTGCAGAAATCGAGGTGTTTTACAGCAATTCTACAGAAGGTCGGAAAAGCTCGGAAAACCACTACAGAAGTCCAAGGTCAAAGCAGCGGAACAAGTCTAAGAGTCAAGGCTACTCGATCTCGAGTAGGCCCTACTCGACATAGACCACCATGTCCGAGCACCAGCTTGGTCGACAAGGCCTGATCGAGAGCCAGACAACCCGAGCTCCGGACCCTACTCGATCTCGAGGACCACTGGTCGAGATCGACGAAGCCCAGATGCCATGTCCGGAGTCGACAAGGAGAGGAGCCGAGGACGAAGCCGAGGACGACTAAGAGAACTCGCTGCCGCGGAAGGGACCACTCGCTGCCGCGGAAGAGGCCACCCGCTGCCAGCGAACAGAGCAACTCGAGAAGACCTAGTCGGCGAACCTTACTCGAGGTCGACTAGGGCTTGTCGAGATCGACGAAGACCCTGAGCCCTTGTCCGAGCCAGTCAAGTACATCAACCCGAGGAGGCCAGTCGATGACCTAATCCTACTCGACATCGACTACGACTACTCGAGGTCGACGAGCACTAGTGAGCCAGAGTACGAGCCACATCGAGCAGAGTCAAGCCAAGCCGAGGAACCCAACTCGAGGTCGAGGAGTCCTACTCGAGGTCGAGTAGATCCATGTCCAGAAGCTTCTCGACGTGGCCTGTCCGAGTAGAATTGGCTTTGCTTGGGTGCGAAGGCGGAAGATTCTATCCTATTACATCAAGTTCTATCCAAGGAGACAAGATCTATCACATCATGAAGACCTACCATAATTAGTTTTATCCTTTCCTTATGGATTTATTTCCTTAAAACATTTATTTATCTTTAAGCAATTTAGATAATGTTTTAGATATAGATAGATATCTTCTTTCCTAGATTAGCTAGGGAATGAAGGCTATAAATAAAGCCCATGGGGCTCAGTTTCAAACAATAAAATTTCAGAGACAATTAGTTAGTTCCATTCAGAGATACAATTTAGGAGTTTAAGGTTTTTAGGGTTTTGGCTTTCTGCGAAAGTTGATTTCCAAGATTGTAAAGGCTTTGAATTTAGTTAATGCAATTTAGTTCTTTTTCATCATTCAATGTCTGTTATTGCAATGAGGCGTGAGTAGTCCACCCACTTCTGGGGCTGGGGTGAGCCCGACGGTGGCCATGTGAGGCGATGCGATAAAGGTCAGATCTTTTGTGTGATTCATCTTCTACCCCTATGAGCATGATTCTTTTGCGAGAGTTGAAGGTGATCCTTGTTTGTTTTATTGAAGCGAAAGTGATCTTAATGCAACTTGGATTAATTATGTGAAAAAGGGTTAGTAACAATTAGGGTTTATGCGAGAGCCTCTATATGCCTATTTGTTAATGACGAAAGTTATTTGATGGAAAGCATGATCTTTTATGCCTTTATGTGTTGTTTTACATGGTTATCGTTGTGGTGTTGAAACCCTGGCCTTGGAGGTCTTTTAATATATTGAAGTTAATTTCTGTCAAATTTCTGAATTCTGTCAAGAATCTGCGATTTTGTGTTTTCTGTTTCTTGTCGACCTAGACGAGGCTTGGTCGAGATCGAGTACCATCTTGTCGATCTCGAGTTGGGTTTGTCTTAAGTCGAGTTGTGTTTCTTCTGTTTTTGTCGACTTTAAAGTTTCTGTCTTTACTTTCTTTGTCGAGATCGAGTACCTCTTGTCGAGGTCGAGGAGAGTTTTGTTCATCGAGTTGTTTGCTTTCTGTTTTCTGAGTTGTTGCTGTCGACCACCTTAGTCGACCTAGAGGACAGCTACTCGAGATCGAGTAGCTTCTGTGTCCTTGCTTTTAGTTTTTTCTTTGCTTCTGTTTTGCTTTGTTCTTTACTTCCTTTGCTTTACTTTCTGTCTTTAGTTTCTGTCTTTGCTTTTGTTTTAGTTGCCCTTGCCGGGTTATTTGTTTCTTTCTTGCTGTTTCTGCGATTCTGTCTGTTCTGCTCTGCTTCTGTGAGAATTTTACAGCTACCTGAGAACTGCTGACGTGCTTCCTCGTGGATTCGATCCTGACTTTCTCTTACTGCATTGGAGGAGTCTTGTATTTATTTGCTGAGGCCTGAGTCTGGTTTGATCTATTTCGTTATATTTCATACTCGATTTACTCCTGCAACGACAAGCACACACGAGAGTCCCAAGCCATGAAGACCTGCAAACAAAACAAAGAAACCAGCAGCAACAAGAGCAGGAGTAACCGAGAAGCAGGGGATCCAATGAGAGTGTAAAAACACCAACATAACCTTCAAGAGAAGCAACATAAAGTGGAAGATCCAACACCCGCCAAAAAATTAATAGCAAAATGTTAGTGAAAGAGCAAGTTGTAAAAACTTGAACAGGCCATGGCTTGACACCAGTCAAAGAGGTAGTAAGGCTCCAAGTCAATTCAGACCACTTTAGAAAATTAATACTCGGTAGAGTAATTTGAGAAAAGATAAGGTTGATGATTAAAGAGAGTGGTGAATACACCAAGGTAGTATGAGATCCGAGAAGGAAACATAAAAATAATTGAATCCAAGCATATGGGTATAAGCCTGAAAACACAAACACAACTTCAATTGCAAATACATAATTTGCAAGACCCAAAGTCAAGAATAAAAAAGAAATAATGACAATGTTGTTTACATAATCAATTTCCATAAGAAGCACACTTGCCATGGCAAGCACCCAAATGCAGCACACTTACCAGGAGTACATCTTATAAACAAAGACAGAACCCACAAAGAATAGAGCCTCGTAAGACCAATAGAGGAAGAAGATGTCCAAACATCATGGTAAACGCGGGGAGGCAAGATCATTAAGCACTCATACACAAGTAAAGCACTGTAGTGCAAATCTATTTTGGAAGCAATTTGTTTGTTATGAGTAATCAAAGCAAGCTTGATCAGAGTAAGCATCCCCGTTTCGGTGTAAGAAAAACGCCAAAACAGGGAAGACATAGGGGTACTTAGTCCGAAGAGGCAAAGAGCTAAAACATGCTTGGTAGCAAAGAGATGTAATCCCAAAACAGACAAAGCCTCAATCAATTTTACTGATGCCATAGTAACAAGAACATAAACAAGAGAGAGAGAGAGAGTGTAGAGCAGTGGTCGACAGAAACCAATTTGAAAACAACTGTGAAGCGAGATGTAATCCCAAAAACCTTGAGCTAGGTTTACATGGCCAATTTGCTGGTGGGGAAAGAGAGTAAACGAGAGTTTATGTTGAAGAGAGAGAAGACTTACATAATGCATTGAAACCGGAAGCAACTGCGATGACACCGTGAGGAAGAGAGAGGGAACAAGAAGCGAGCCGCCCCGGAGCCCGAAGCGACGACGCCCGTCCGGCCACCACCAGACAGTCCCATCCCACAAAATAGCCCAATCGAAAGGCCGATTAACCCACCCTGATGGCGGATCTCGCCGAGAATGGAACAAATCAAGAGCTGACCCTTTCCATCGAAACACCTTTCGCAGGTAACTCCCGCCATGGACAGGGATGGAGCAAGGGGGCTCAAGAAAAACCAACAGTAAGGGTAAGGGTGGACAGCGGGCAGGGCAAGTGGGGGTTGCACAGGGACGGTCTTTCGGCGGTTGCAGGTGGGCGGAACGGTGATCACTAGGGTTTGGTTTAGGCGGCCGATTGGCTCGAAGGGGGAAAGAGGAGGCGCGCGTGAGTGCGCGTACCTCTGGGTTCATTATTAGTAATCGGTTTCGTATCCTGTTATGTTGTGAATATCTTTTGCTGCAATAACACAATAAATCTACTTTTACGAATTTCATGCGAAAAGATGATTAGTTTTCCCCCTTTATCATGCCTTTATATACGTATGTATAATTATCCATTTTTTTTAATTATATTTATTATTGGAACTGACATATTATGAATTTTAATTCACCCAACCTTTATAGTGTTATTTTATATCATATGTTTTATTTCTTATTTTGTACAAATAATATTTAATTACTATTTTTTCTAATCCGTATTTCTATTTTTAATTGAAGTGTTACAACCTTTGATCCATTGTTGCAACTGGCAAGAAGAGTAATATTTACCACCGATGTAATCTTCTTAATCATAAAGTGGCCGGAAATATCATATGAAACTCTTATTCCTCTCCCTCTCTCTCATTTTGTTTCAATTTGCTAATTTTATACATTGGAGATTGTGAATACTATTTTTTTTATATTTTTAATATATATGTTAATTATTTTGTTGAAATGATTTATAATTTTTTTATTCCTAACTTGTGTTTTTATTTGTAGTTGAATCATATGAAGATGAAAAGACATGATTGATTAATTTTACTTGGAATCCAAAGAAGTTGTCATTTGATTATTTGTAAAATAAAAAGATGTTCATTTAATATTTTATAATTAAGGCATTCAACTTAATGCATTGAAGATAATATGAGGAAAAAAATAAAGTTAAATTAATAAATAGACATGAATTAGAAGATGAAAAGATATTAATTAATTTTACCTAAAAATAATTAAATTAATTGGTCATTAAATCATTTAGAATATGAAAATATAGTCATTTAATTTTTTACTTTTAAGACTATAATTTTAAACCTAATAAATCTCATATTTATATGTTATTCAAAATTATATACTCTTAGGTCATATCTTATAAATTAATTTATTTTCTTGCAAAACAACCCAATATATATTTGACATAGCTTAATTAAGAGGAACAAAAATATGTGAATGAGAAGAATTCCATAGTTACCCTAAAACAAGAAGAAGTTCAGATAAAAAGAGACTCGATTGAGAAGAAATAGGTATATATTACTTTTTTTATAAAAGAAGAAGTTCATATTAGTTTTGCATCTTATTATTCGTTTTTCAAAATTAATATATGCCAAAGAAGGGAGGTTTAATTTAAAATTAAATCAATTAAATGGTATTAAAGTACATTATTATACCAATATCAATAAAAATTAATGTCAAAGCGCGTGTATAATAATAGTTTGATTATTTTTAATATTAATCAAAAATAAATAATGTATAAATCAAATATTGCATAAAACAAATTACATTTAACGGACTAGACATACCTAATAAAGTATATCAACTAACTAAATGAGCAAACAACGTAACTACAACATGTATGCACGGGCATGCTCACTAGTATTACTATAACATTTGGTTGGAAAATAGAAGTAGTTAGTTCAATTGAATGGATTATATTATTTAAAGAGTTTTTGTTGAAAAAAATGAATTTTAAGATTAAGGTTTTTATTTTAAAAATTCAACTTATATAAGTCTTCTTTTTAAATAAAAAAATTCATTAGTAAAACAAGGGCATTTCGGTCATACACATAAAATGTTATTAGGAAATTAAAAAATTTGGTCAAAAAAATAAAATTTGTTTATATTATATAAGGTGTTTTTGTTTTTAAAAAATAAAAGGTGTTTTGGTTAAAAAAATCAAGTGATAGATTACATATACAGGGCTTATTGGCTTAGGCTCAATCACTTGTAACATATATATATATATATATATATATATATATATATGAATATGATGATCAATGAAACCATCGAGGAAGACTTTACATCAATTATACCTTCCCACATGGTATCATATCATTTTCTTCCTCACGGAACCCTAATTTAATCCTCCCACCCCACCTCTCCTCTTACCGCCGCCGCTGCCCTCCCTCTTTTCCGCCACTGCACTACCCTACCTCCGCCGCCCCCGTCTCTCTCGGCACTATGATCGACAACCCCAGGCCTCCATTCCACTCCGCCCTCACTATCTCCGGCATCAATAATTGCATCCCCTACCCGCCTCCTGCCACTTCAAAAGCCCTACTACGGCCTACTCACCTCTTGCCTCCGGTCGTGGTCAGAAAACTTCTCCGCCGCAAGGCTGCGGACACGGCAGTAGCACCGGCCGCGACATATATATGCAGCTGCTGTGGCATATGTAGCGGTCGCGGTATAGGCAGTGACTGCGGCATAGGTGGACTGGTGGCCCTCGCCCTTGGAACGCCGCTCATAGATGGTCCCCGGTGCCTTACTTCAACCCTCATTGTATGCATGCCGACTTTTCTGCCCCTCGACATGTCGGTTCTCAGGCCTATCTGACATCGTTTGATCACGGCTATGTTTCGCCTGATGGACATCACGCCTTCTCCTCTATGCAGTCGACATCTCCCGACTCTTCGTGGTACATGGACACTGGTGCCACCTCCCATATGACGAACTCCTCAAGTAACCTCTCTTATATTTCCTTTAAAGGCCCTGCACACTCTATTATCGTCGGCAATGGTGGTCGCCTAGCTACTTCGGGGATTGACCATGCCAAATTACAGACCACAACCCACCCACTACACCTTAACAATGTTCTTATTGCCCCAAAGATTGTCAAAAATCTTATCTCTGTCTGTCGGTTCACTATTGACAATAACGTTTCTCTTGCGTTTGATCCCTTTGGATTATCTATGAACGATCTTACTACGGGGGTTACTCGCCTCAGATGTAATAGCACTGGGGAGCTCTACCCTGTCACACCGCCTTCTACATCCCGTCAGTCGTGTCCGGTCGCCCTCTCGGCATCGTTGTCCAGCCTGTGGCATGCACGCCTTGGCCATCCCAGTGCTGCCATTTTAGATGTCCTTTGTTCTCAGAGTCTTGTCAACTATAATAAAGAACTACGCTCTAGTTTATGTTCTTCTTGTCAGTTAGGCAAACATGCAATACTGTCGTTCCAACGGTCTGATCATCCCGGTTACCGTTGCCTCGATGTTAAGAGCCATAGGCTTATCATGTCATGTCATGTCACATTTGATGAGTCTCGCTTTCCCTTCTCTTCTCATCCTCTCCCCTCTCCCACACCTACTGTCTCCCAGTCTGAGTCAGAGTCTCCCTTCCCACACTTTCTTTTTCCCCAGAGCTCTACTGGTGCTCTTGTCTCTCCCCCTACACCGCCCCCACCACCACCTCCCCTACCACCAGACTGCACACCCGTAGCATCTCCGGTGTATTCAGACCGAGACAGATTGTCTCTATGCACGCCTCCGAACACCCCGACACCACCCCCTCAGCTTCCCCAAACCCATCTCACGCACCGTCCTTTGTCGCGACCACCGCCAGGTGCTGCGTCCGCGGCACACTCCCCCTACATCTGCTGCCTTGTCGCGGCCACAGCCGCAGCCATATGTCGCGCCCGCAGCATTGTCCCAACCCGCCCCCACCATCCCCAAGGTCCCTCCTGCCTCAACCCCGACCTCCCTTTCCCCCATCCCCACCTCCCACAAAACAGCCATCCTCGACCCGAATTGGCAGGCAATTATGCTTGATGAATACAGGGCCTTTACAATGAATGGTACATGGGTTCTTTTTCCTCACCCTTCTGAGGCGAACGTCATTCGCTGCATGTGGCTCTTCCGCAACAAGTTCCGCTCTGATGGGATGTTGGAACGTTACAAAGCTTGCCTTGTGGTTAATGGTCGAGCTCATCAGGCAGGTATTGATTGTGATGAGACATTCATCCCCGTGGTCAAGTCTGTCACTATTCAAGTGGTGCTGAGCTTAGCGTTATCGTGACATTGTGTTATTCATCAGCTGGATGTCAAGAATGCCTTTCTGCATGGCCATCTGAATGAGACGGTTTACATGTTTCAGCCTCTAGGGTTCGTTGATACTGATCGTCCCAAACACGTTTGCCTCCTGAAGCGCTCTCTGTATGGTCTGAAACAGGCTCCACGGGCGTGGTTCCAGCGCTTTGCATCTCATCTGGTACGCTTGGGTTTCGTTGGCAGCCGCTCGGATTCGTCACTCTTTATCTATCACAGAGGCACATACATGGCTTTTCTGTTACTTTATGTCGACGACATCATTCTCACCGCCTCCTCTGATGCTCTTCGGATGTCCATCATTGACCAGTTGAGCGCCGAGTTTGCCATGTCGTATCTTGGGCCGTTAACTTATTTCTTGGGAGTCTCTGTGCAGCGTCATGCGTCTGGATTGTTTCTCTCTCAGAATAATTATGCTGCCGAATATGTTGCTCGAGCCAAGATGAGCAATTGCAAGCCGGTCGCCACCCCTGTTGATACGTCCAACAAGCTCAGTGCTCACTCTGGTCCTCTGTTTGATGATTCGACGTTGTATCGGAGTCTTTCCGGGGCATTGCAGTATCTTACATTCACTCGGTCAGACATCAGTTATGTCGTAAAACAGATCTGCTTGTTTATGCATCCGCCCGGGGAGCCGCACTTTCAGGCCTTGAAGCGTATCATTCGGTACATCAGTGGCACCCTCGAGTTGGGCACCACGATCTCTCCTTCCTCTCGGCATGACCTTGTCGCCTACACTGATGCGGATTGGGGTGGTTGTCCTGACACACGTCGCTCAACAAAAATGGTATTGGATACAACAAGAATTTTCCAAAGAAAGCCCCTGCCACTTTTGTGAAAGCCAAAGGGAATTGGCGCACACCCATATGTTATTTTTGTTGTAAGAAGGGTCATGTCAAGACTACTTGTCTTTATCGTAGAAATTATCCTTATATAATTCGTAATACTTTTCCATTATGTTTAAAAGGACAAGTAAAGCAAATTTGGGTTCCTAAAGGGACTAGACCACCGAACATGGTCCATCCCGATTATGAATCTAAGTTTGTAGCTTGGTCTAGCCGGAAAGGTTGAAGTTTGGTTGTTTTGCAGGATGTCCCCAAGATCAAAGAGCATAAATGGATTGAAACAATCGCTCTTGGTGATAAATGATTTTTTTATATATATTTATTAAATGATACTAATGATTATCTTTGCTTAGTATTTCTCTTTGGAGCTTGATATGTTGAACAGGGAAGCACTATCGTAGGGGAGCAATGGTTGCTGATTTTTCAGTTCTTATAATGTTGTCCGCTAACATCTCAAGGTCTTGAGATGATTTTCAAGGCCTTTACTGTAACAGATTATTTGGGTATTATTTTTTCGATTTCTTCCCTTACTTGTTGGAAGACAAAAAGGGTGAGAAATGCTATATAGTGCTTATGCTTATGCTTGTTATATGATGCTCCACATGTGCTATATTTATTTGCATAATTGATATTTGTTTTGTCTTCCATCAAGGGGGAGATTGTTGACTCCACCTTGATGATAATATGTGATATATTTTTGTAAGGATGATGGAAGATAAATAAGGTAGTATTTTATGCAAATATCAATTATATTTTGTGGTTGTTTTATTTGATTTATTATTCTCGGAATATATTTATTTGGCTCACAAAATTATATGTGCTATATATTAGGCCAATGTTCTAGAAGATTTGTTTTTTCAATATATGCTCATTTATTTGCTTTATTTTTTATATATCAAATATTTAAAAATAAAGGTGGCTGAGATTTTGTTTTTTGAATTCAAAATTCAGATTTGATTAAAAGAGTATTTTTATTATTTTTATTTAAAAATAAAGGTTGCTGAGATTTTGTTTTTGAATTCAAAATTCAGATTTGATTAAAAGAGTATTTTTATTATTTTTATTTACCTTAAGTACTCGATTCTTCACCAATGTTGTTTCCGAGTGCTCCTGGCTGCGCAATCTCCTACTTGAGCTCCGTTGCATCCCTCTTTAGAAGGCCACCCTGGTCTACACCAACAACGTTTTCGCCGTTTATCTGGCCAGCAACCCAGTCCAACATCAGCACATTGAGCTCGATCTCCACTTCGTTCGGGACAAGGTTGCTCTTGGACATGTTCGTGTTCTTCATGTCCCGTCCTCCTATCAATACGCTGATATCTTCACCAAGGATTTACCTCGTCAATTGTTCCTCGATTTTCGGTCCAGTCTCATTGTACGGGACCCTTCACTTTCGACTGCAGGGGTTTGGCAGATTACATATTGTATAGTGGGTTTATTGGCTTAGGCTCAATCACTTGTAACTTATATATATGAATATGATGATCAATGAAATCCTCGAGGACTTTACTTCAATTATATCTTCTCACAATAAGGTACTCCCTCCGTTAATTAAAACTTGACGTTTTACTATTCACGCACGCATTTTTAGGTGTTAAAAACTATATAAAATATTAACTTTTGAAATAATTTTTTAAAATAATATCATACTTATTACTATTAAGTATGAATTTATAAAAACAAATTTAAAAAAAAGTTAATATTTTATATAGTTTTTATCGTTCTAAAAAAGCGTGCATGAATAGTAAACGACAAGTTTTAATTAACAGAGGGAGTATGTTTTAGAAGAAAAAACATATATTGTAAGGCTGCGTTTAGATTCAATATATATAGTTCATTCACTAGTTCAATTACCTGCACTTTTTGCAAATTTTTTTAATAATATACTCCGTATTTTTTATTTGAAACACATGATTCGGTCCACCTTGCACTAAATAGGTTCGATGAGTGAGTTTTTTTTTTTTGGATAGTAGGCAAAAAGTAGATGGATATAACGATCTTGAAGTCATCAAAACATGGCTTGAAAGAAAAAAGAAAAAATAAGTAAGATTACACATATATAAATTTTATAATTAAGACAACTGAAAAAATAGAGCCTATGCATCTTTCTTGAGATCTAGTCTGGTGGTTTAGACGACTAATATACAAGCTGATGTAGCAGCGGTCTTGGTTGGAATTGGAGGTGGTGACTGAAGCTGACGGTTGTTTGGGATCGTCGCCGAGGGGTTGAAATTTTGTATTGGAGTTTTGGGTTTGAATCAAAACTAAAAAGAGAGATTCAAGAGTTTAGATTTGGGTCAATTTTAATTAAACACAATAAGAAGATGTAAAGAATAAATTTGGTTTTCCTAATCCATCTTTCGACCGCATCCACAAAGAAGACATAGTCAATTGCATGCAAGAGTTTGGATCTGAAAAGTGGAGAGATTTGGTTTGAAGTTTCTGAGCTTAGAGGGGATCAAACCAAAAACTTGTTTGCGGTTTAGGCTTTGAAGTTTTGGTTTTGGAAGAGAGTTCATGTAATTGAGGGTTGTGCAAAGTTTGGTGAGGGGCAAAATCACCATGGGCGGACCACAATGACGGAGATCAAGCCACGGGTTCAAAATTTGAGAGGTTAAAGTGATATCTCATAAGAAGATACCCTGTTTTCGAAATTTGAACTTGAATATTTGTTTAAGGATGGATAGTCCACAACCGACTCATTACAATCCTTGTGGGGAATAATAAAACGGTCTCACCTCATTTCATAACCTTGATTTTGGTAAATATAAAGCGGTCATATCTGGGAGCGACTTACGCGCAGTTGGAGGTCTCATAACCACTGAAACCTACAGGCATAAAATATCCCTTTCAAACCTCCTCTCAAGTAAACTGTGGTATTTTCATATCCTAAATTCCTAATGTTTGGTACACTCTTCGGTCCGTAGGTTGTGCTTATTATAAGTCCCTACCCGAAAGGGCTGAAAATAGCGGTGCAATCTTGAGTGAAACTAAACTATCATGTGATGTAATTGGAACAATGCTCATGGTAAGTACACGTTTGATTACACAGTTTAAGATGGTGCAATTTTTTTAATATATCGATGGTTCACGTTTTTAAGATGCTGCAACCTTTGGTGGCTTTTCGGGTGCGACAATTTGCAAGTCTGGAAACACACATTGTATTATTAAACATCAGGCCAAAGAGAGAACTATCATTGTCTTTTTCAGGTCTCATTCCACAGTTTGTAGATACAATTTCCAGAACAACTGACGCTTCAGGGATGGAAGATATACGCCTACTAGAACTAACTCTAATGTCACATCAAGCTTGTACATGCTATTGGACTCGTTCAGGGTGTCGTGTTCTGCGACAAAGCATCTACATCATTGGCATGAAACACAAGCAACAATGAAACGACACATCATAGGCGAGAATTCAGCACGTGTTGGGGCAAGAAGATATTCAAAAGTGGCGCGTTGGAAGAGATTTTGATCACGTCCCCATGTCGAATAGGGTAGGAAATGTTCGAACCATCAATATATACGGCACCCTCTTCCATCAGCCAAACGGTTTCCATGGTCTGATTGGACTTAACTAACCCGTGCATTAAGCTGGAGTTTGAAGGATGAGTTGGTGACATTGGCTCTCGTACCATGTACTGGAGGTCCTTTGACAGTATTGGCATCACAAACCCGCCAGCAGATAGCATTGCAGCAGTGGATCCAGCAGCTGTTGAGACTCGTAATCCACTGGATCGACAGCTCACTGGAGTCCAAGGCTGATCATCCTTTCTGATTCTGCAACCAGAAAAACACAAGCATTGTACTGATATTGTGAACAATAATGTTCAGGATGCCACATGGAAATAACTGAAAAATGCAGCTAACCTGAAAGAAAATCGAGAGAGGGCAGCTGGACAAGGGTGAGCAATTAGAAGATCATTCAAAGCAGCAGTCTCTATTTGTTGTGAATTTATGGATAGTGAAATCCTTGATAGCGAAGATGGCGCAGTGCGATTCTCAATAATGTCATCCAATAACTAAAAACACAATAATGTAAGCAATTCCGTTAGGTAAAGAACAGATATTTTTGGTCACTCAAATTCACAATACTCACCCATGTGACACATCTGCAATGCAATGCATTTGGGATACATTTATATTCAAGGAGATAATGCTAAATGCACCTCAGTTTCGATGCATGAAAATTACGTTTTTCCCATCTCACCATCTGGTCTCTGGCTTCTACATAACAATCTATTGATTACAACCTCTGTTGAGCCTCCCCTCCTACTTTCGGATTACAGTTATATCTCCCTTATACCAGAAAATGGAACAGGAGAAGAGGATAGGGGCTGTGATAAAAGGGCGAGGTTTGTTACTGACATGGATGTTGAATCTCTTGTGGCAATCAGGCAACAGGTAGCTTGCGGGAACCACAAGGACTATAATTTTCAATTTCAGAGGACAAGGGATTCTGTATGATATTGTTAAGACATGGCATTCTGTTTTGGAAAATGAAAACTGTTTTTCTTCCTTCCCTCTTCTAACTTTTTCTTTGAATAAGCTATCATCCAATGTGCTTTCATGATAGGAAATGTTACTAAACAGAATTCAAAAATCCATCAAGGCGCTGGTGGTATCTTACCTGTTCAAAGTTTTCTACTGTAGCAGCGCAAAGATAGCCTGTACTTCTGCCGGCGTCAAACTCGTTACTGAGCTTTTCTACCTGAAGGAAAAATACAGTAGATTATTCATACCTATCAAATTCTTACTAAAGAGAGTAAAATAGAGTAGTGGAGAGGGCAGATAAGCAATGATGCAAGAAACATGCAGCAGGATTAAAAAAAAAATTTATGCTTGTCAAAGACACGTTGGAAGCAAAAGAAAACCAACTTAGCTATATGTAGGATAGTGAGCATTGTGCAAGAAAGATAACCTCCTCCTGTGAAGTGGGATCAGAATTTACACCCAGGATTGGTATCGAGTCATCCAGAAAGCGACTAGCTTTAAGGAGAGTTCCATCACCACCAATCGTAACAACCAGATCGACCTTCTGACTTGGTTTTGATATCCCATCAGAAGAAAGGGTTTCCCAATCAATTGCTTTACGCTTTATCACATCCTTACAGAAGTTCACAGCATCATTGTGAACCTGAAGCCTGACTTCTAGATGCCGTAAAATCTGCATTATCATTTTTTTTCCCAAACAACAATAGCACCGTATAAGTGGTTGATCAGATAAAGGCCAAGAAATGAAAGACAAGAATAATATTGAAACTTAAGAAACACAAAGGAGAAGTAGGCCAGAAAGATAATGGCATTGCACCGCCATAAAAATGCAAAATTCAAGGGGTGAGATTTATTTCAAAAGAAGCCACATTCAACAGAGTAAGTATGAGTTGACGAAAGCCACATTCAACAAAGGTTTTAAACTAGACAAGAATGTTGTTGGCCAACAAGCATATGATCCCTCCTTCTAGTGACATGCTTCAAATTACACTACTATGTTATTGATATGAGCCAACCAAGAGTCCATTCGTGAAAGGAAACTTAACAAAGCTGAATGAATTTTCTTTGGCTCTGACCCATCTTGCAATACATCTAGCAGAGCACTGGAACAATTTGCCCAATACAATCACCAAATATCAACAAAGCATGTTGAATTGTTTCTTTTCGATTTGACGAATACAGTTCATTCAAACCATCACCCACAAAGGAATCAAGGCTAATATGCCTATTTCTAGTTGGGGTTTTCAGGGTGTACAACCATAACAAATTAGAAGCCCTCAATTACAAACAAATACATCTCCAATAGCACGAATACGTCATTGAGGAATTTCATGGAACAGGATAGGCGCATTAGTTGGGACAAGAAACGCAAGCCCCGGGAATATTAAAGGCAGTAAGGAACTGAGTCACTGACCTTGGGATTGGTGCCTCCGCCTGAGAGACCTTCAGAAAGAAGAGATAGGTAGCCGTCAAGTGGCTTGAGAAACAACAAAAACCTTCTCCTCGACATCTCCTCACCCCACAATCCTCCCCTCAGGTGAGCAATTTCTCTCTCTCCCTCTACAAGAAGGGTTTGGAAGCGGTGGACGATGGAAATTGGAATACTAAGGGCGAGGGTAATTTAGTGGACTAATCAGAGGCTTGTCTGTCTCAATTACAGAGGCAGGTGGCATTCCCGTGGGTCGGTTCGGAATTGGTAATTTCCAATTGGAGTTGGTGTCGTGGATTTTCCCAAGGTACACAAAACTTTGACCTATTTGGTAGGATAACCTGAGGTTTGTAAAAAAATTGTGTCCTACCCTCCGTTTTGTTTTTTAAACTTCATCGTTAACTTTTATTAAATAAAAAGGAAATTGATTAATAGAAAGGAGAACTTACCCTCTTCCTTTCTCAAAAAAAAAAAAAAAACGTTTCGGCTATATACACCACAAATTCACAGGCCCTTAAGGACGTGCATGTGGGTTTACAGTCACACGAGCCCGGACGTGTAAGCAAGTTTTTTTTTTTAAAAAAAAAAAACGTGCTTGCACGTCCTTAAGAACGTGCAAAAGTGCACGTTCCTAAGGACGTGCAAGTTCGTCTTCTAAATACGAAGCGGACGTGCTTCGTCGTTCCCACTTCCAAATCGATAGAAAGAAAGAGAGAGCGTCGGCGACAGAGAGAGAGACACAGAGAGAGAGAGAAACACAGCGAGCGATGGAGCCGGCGAGAGAGATGGAGGCGTAGGCGTCGGCGATGGAGGCGGAGGTGGTGGCGCCCATGGAGGTCGGTGGTGGTGGTGCGCAGCCGATAGAGCCGGAGGAGGCGGTGGAGGTGGTGGCGTCGGCGGTGGAGGTCCCTACATTGGGAGTGTGTGGATGAGTTCACTTGCACCGCCTTCCTAGAGCATTGGCACCCGGAGACCAGCTCCTTCCACTTTCCATGGGGCGAGATGACCATCACGCTGCACGACGTTGCCTGCCTCATGGGTCTTCCGATGGAGGGTGTGCCATGTGTGTCCCATCTGGCCACGGGGGCGTTGATCCCTACCATCGCACAGTACTACCAGCTCACCCCACAGGCACTGACATCATACAGACATGCTTGCAGCCCTCCAGTTACATGGTTGACTGCGTTGTGGATCGCGCGACACGGGCCGCTCATCGACCCCGCCCCCGCTGATGACCCAGAAGCCGCAGCTGATCCTGAGCAGATACGGATGCACACGCATACGGGAGGGGGGCAGCCCCAGATGACCCTGCACAGCGTTGGTTTCTCCACATAAGGTACCTGACCATCGCTGCCGCCACGACTCTGTTTGTGGACAAGTGGCAGAGCCGGATCCCATGGAGGATCTTCGGCCTTATTTGGGACATCTCGCGTATGGCCACCCTTGCATGGGCTGCAGGTGCCCTCGCATGTCTGTACAGGGGCCTAGGCGAGGCTACCCGAGCAGGTGCGAAGGGTATAGATAGCTGCACGCCGATTCTACAGGTACGAGACCGCTGAATTAGAGTTATAGTTTACAAATATTTATATTATATGCTAACGACATTCTGTTTTGTGTCAAGGCTTGGATATGGGCGTACTTCCCTCGCTTCTGAGGTGATTTCTCCAGCGACCCGGCTAGGAAGGCGGACCCTCGCTTCTACGCGAAGTTCATCGGTCCGAAGGCGCCACAACGCATGAAGGACGAGGCGAAGCTGAAGAAGGTGAAGAAGATGCGGGACGAGGTGGACTGATACTCTGATAGAGTATATTTTAGTCATGTTTTTAGTATAGATTTGCATATTAATTTAGAGCATGTTTACATATTTTATAGCTTAATTTATATTAATTGGTTTTCGGAGTCTACACTAGTATTTTTTATATATTTCAGGCATTTTCGGAGTGGATCGTATGAATTCGGAGATTGATGATAATTTGTGGGATAATTTGGCAAATTGGAAGAAGGTGGCCGGCTTGAATCGGGAATGCGCGCCGATTTGCACTGAGCTTCGTTATATAAGTACTCCGTATTAGACATATATGGATAGATTAGATAAATTAGATATCTATATTATTATATATAAATTACGATGGATAGAATAGGCGTGGCCACGGGTCAGACCCGGCGGGTCGACGACCCGCCGGGTCAAGGGTCGGGGAAGGGCGACCCGAACCCTAACCCGGAAATTCCACGGGTTGGCGGGTTCGGGTAGACCCGTTGACCCGTTGACCCGGCGGATTCCCCAATTTAAAAAAAAATTCATTTTTTTTAATATTTTTGACTAAAATTTTTTTAAAAAAAATGATAGGTAAAAACTTTTTTTTACATATCACTTTTTATATCCATTTCATTTGAATATGAAGTGGAAAAAAACACGAGAAATTTTATATTTCTATAAAACTTCCTTTATCCATTACAATATAAATGTAAGGATATAAAACTTCTCAAACTTTAATTTACTTCATTTCAATATAAGAAATAAAGCTTAAAGTAAAGAGTAAGGGTTAAGGGAGGATGGAGTACACATATATATACATCCATCCCTTCTCATTCTAACTCTCAACTTTCAATGTGGGACAAGAGTCTTGTCCCACATTGAAAGTTGAGAGAGTAGGAGATGTCTTCCAAATCTATAAAAAGGGAAGGGTGATAGTGCTTTTGACCCACATTGCACATTGCAAACTAGTATATGTTTATATATTATGAATTATTCTAAGAATAATATACATAATAATTATTATAAACATAAAAAAATTATTTTTTTCAAAAAAAAAAAAATTGGGATGGCGGGTTGACCCGCCGGGTCATCGGGTTCAAAACCCCTGACCCTAACCCTAACCCGCAACCCGCCCCCACCCGTTGACCCGGACCCGCCGGGTCATTGACCCGTACGACTCGTCGGGTCACGGGTCGACCCGTAACTCGTGGCCACTCCTAGGATAGAATTAGATTATAGAACATATACTATATATGCTTTCATACGGCATAAGAGGTGAAACGTGACGGCCGACTGATATTATTCAACCCTAATTGTCTTTGTTTTATTTTTTTTTATGGAGATCTAAACTCTTCCGTTTTGTCTACAATTTGAAGCTTTGTTTGGATTGGTTGTGAGTTTCTAATTCTTGTTCATTATTTCCTATATTGAATGTTTCGACTTCTTTGTGCTTGATTGTCTATTGTTTTATTCTTTCTAGCCCGCGCAACTAGTTAGAATCAATTCAATTGCTAATTTTTTGTAGATTCCTGGTTGTGAACCTTAACCTAAGTGGCAAACTTGTTCCTTTAGGGCTGGTTGAACTAATTGAATGAGTAGGAAGTTGGATGTGTTGTTAAATCCCTCTTTAGGGACTGCAAATACCTTGGTTAATCTCTGAACTTAAAGCTATCAATTGGGTTAAATCCTTCTTTAGGGATTGTTCGATTGATAAGGGTTTCTAGGACTGGTTGGACTAGTAACTATATTAGGTCGGGACAAGGGCATTCATAGGAAATCTAAAAGGACAAGAGAAAGTTACAATATCAATTCAACCAACCAAAGTGGATATTTGTAGATGAAACTATTTTACTAATCGTTATCTCCATCAATTTGTTTATAGTTTATTTTATTTTATTTCTTATTTTCACCAATCAACAACCCCCGTTTGATACTAATTGGTAAATAAACTTAACTTAGGAATAACTTGATTCTCTGTGGGATCGACTCGTGCTTACCGCACTACATTAGTTAGGTAGGTTCGAATTTATTTTGATACGGTTTACGCGACTAAAAATCGTTCATCAAATTGGCGCCGTTGCCGGGGACCTTGGTTCATGGGGTTATCAATTCAACATCCGAGATATGATTATTTGCATAATTGATGGGATGACTGTTGAGACGCGAGCACTTGCTGAGTACATGAGTAACGGAGGCCTGAAGTGGTTAGGAGGATTGTCGGGGTTGTGGGATTTCTTTTGTTACATGGATTACCATGTTGCACAAGAAGAATTGCTCGCCACGTCTCCTCCGCCAATGGAGGACTCTGTCACATACCTGGAGGATCCATTCCATAGCCTTACACAAGTGTTGCAAGAGCAAGCTGAGAGCAGTAAGAACTTAGAGAATCAGATGAATAAACTCATTCAAATTTTAAGTGCAAAAGGTGAGAAGGAAAGGGGCTTAGAAGAAGGAGTTGAAGTCGTAACGGAGGGTGAAAATTATGCGGAGCGACAACTGCCGCAGGAGAGCGGCGATCGCCGCACTGCTACTAATGAGCCCCCATCTACTTCTTCTTCTCTTGATTTTGAGAAACCTACCCCACCACCACTTGAGGCTTTAAAGGATGCAGGAGTGGAAGATCCTATCGAAGTCATTACACTTAGTTCATTCCCTCCTATGTGGTTTCAACACGACAATGACGTGCCGAATGAGGAGGAATTGGTTGCAGACAACGATAGTGTCTTTGACGATGGAGGAGAGGGTCTAGTGCTTCCTGACTTGGAATCTCATGAGTCGACGCATGAGGTTACATGTGATGTGTCTCCTACTCCATCTGCAACATCCATTATGAGCTCGCCCATTGATGAACAAGGTCTAGAGCCATCAGCTGAGGCTCAAGAGGTAATAAAAGTAAACTTTTGCAATTTGGAAGGTAATGGTGATTATATTGATCATTTTGAATGCTATTTTGAAAAGTCACCAGCGGAACTGTGCTAGTGGTATCATATTCCTTCTGCGGAGAGTCATGCTAGACTCTTTGATATATTGAAAGAGGTCTTAAGTTTCACATTTTATGCTTTCAATTTATGATGCTATGATGTGCTTTGTAAGATGTGTGCACAGGAATATGACAAGTTGCTGAGGGCATTAACGATGTCTGAGTTGATCTTAGAGGTGGTCCAGAATGTCAAACAAACGACATTTTTTTTTTATTAGGTAAGAATTCGGATTCGCCGAAGCGCTATCCTATAGCATCCTTTCGGATGAGGTCAAGAAGACCTGGATTAGTGAGTAGTTCTGGGTTTTTGGTAGAATGGGCCATTCGTGTAATGAAATCGGCCACCTGATTACCTTTGCGAAGTATGTGAAAGAATCTCACTTCGCGAAACCCACGGAGTAGGCAAGATATTTCTGACATTATCATTTCGATTTCCCACGGACATTTCGTCCCATGTTTAAGATAATTAATAATTATTAGGGAATCCCCTTCTATTATGAGTCTATCGAAACGCAACTCAATTGCCTTCTTTATACCTAAATGTAATGCCCGGGCCTCCGAAGATAGAGCTGACTGCTTTCCAATCGTCTCCACCCCTGCTGTAATGGGGGCACCTTCCCAATCTCGGATAATGAAACCAGCTGAGCTGTTACGTAAATCCGGCGCTGAGCCATCAAAATTTAGTTTCAGAAATCCCAAAGGGGGTTTTTTCAACTTTTGATTTGTCCTTTTGTGTTTTGTATTCCTTATTCGTATTTCCTTATCATACCCTTTATGCTTTTCTTCTACAGAGTCTCTAGTGGCCCTAAGCCAGTTGATCATATGCGTTTTTACAGTTTGGTTAAAATTATCGATTGATAGTTGTTTCTGTTGTCTGAAAACCACTTGGTTCCTAGTGAGCCAGGCCACCCACCAACTAAAGGCCATTTCTTGTTTCTGTTTGCCATTCAAGTGTTCGGATATTATATTCATAATAGGTTTAATCTTTCTTGATGTCTGTATTGTATCTGTCACTAGCTTTTGGATATTTTTGTCAATCTTTCTAAAAACGTACTGTATTTACATTCCAAGAAGATATGGATTGCGTCTTCTTCATGATGATTACATATTGGACAATAAGAGGGTATGGCGACTCCACGTTTAGATAGCAGTGCCGCAGTCGGTAGTCCTTCTTGCGCGACTTTCCATAAGAAATTCTTCACTTTCGGGGCAACGTCAGTTTTCCAAATCCAATTACTGTCATCCAGTTGTAGTTCTGTGTTGTTTGTGACTAGCTTATACGCACTGGAAGTCGAGAACCATCCTTTCTTGTCTGGCCACCAATATAGACGGTCCTCCAAAGGTACAGATGGCACATGAATATGTGCTATTTGCTCCACCACGTTACTCGGGAAGACATTTCCTAGCTTTTGGATATTCCAGTTTCCATTACTCATATACTTATCCACTGTTTCATTTATGTCTATATTATTTGGCTGAGTACAATATTGTAATAGAGAAGGAAGATTATTCCACCTGTCTCGCCAGAACTTTATGGTTTTTCCATTGCCTATTGTCCACATTAATCCCGACTTAAATGTTGGAAGTAACTTTCGCAACTGGGACCATTGCCACGAGGCGTTGCCTCTTTCCTCATAATTTAGGATGTGATCTGTTTTCAGATATTTGTGTTGTATGATTCTAACCCAGATGTTGCCGGGTTCAGCCATGATTTTCCATAATAGTTTTAACTGTAACGCCTCATTCATGTCATGAGTTTTTCGGATACCCATTCCTCCTGCCACTTTTGGTCTACATACTCTGTCCCAACCAATAAGCGGTTTATGCAGTCTATCTTTGTTCCAGAAAAAAGACCTATTGATTTGGTCTAATTGTTTATGTATTTGTGGTGGTAACATAAAGCTTTGCATAGCATAGAGTGGTTTGGACGACAGATTTGTATTAATCAGTGTTGCTCTTCCTTGCTGCGACAGAGAATTAGCTCGCCACTTTGAGAGCTGATTTGTGGTGTTAGTTATTATTTCTTCAAATGTTGTTTTGTTTACCCTTCCATTTACAATCGGACAACCAAGGTACTTATCCAATTTTGTCTGTTTGGATATGCCTAAGCACCCTTCAATTTCCGGGATGCGTGACCTTGGTATGCCGCTTGTGACTTGAAATGCCGATTTATGATAGTTGATTTTCTGGCCAGAGATTTGACAATATTCATCAATAATCCTTTTGACGTGCGCACATGCCGTAAGATTTCCTTTTGAAAAGATAATTATGTCATCAGCAAATGCCAAAAAGGGGATTCTTGGACAGTTTCTACCAAAAGAAAAGCCAAGAGCATTACTCGATTGACTTGCCTCAAAGGCTAATTTTCTTGCCAAGACTTCTGCCCCCAGCAGAAATAGAAATGGCGACAAGGGATCACCTTGACGCAACCCACGAGACGGAGTAAAAACCTCCGTAGGACCATTGTTAACTAGGACAGAAAATGAGACCGTAGTTACACATTCCATTACTAACTCTATAAATTTTCTGTGAAATCCAAATTGCTTAAGGACTTGCTCAGTGAAACTCCAGTCTACTCTGTCATAGGCTTTTTCCATATCTAATTTTATCGCCAACCATCCATCAACACCTTTCCTACTCTTGAAGGAGTGAAAAATCTCATGTGCAATTAGAACATTGTCTTGAATAGCTCTGTCTGACACAAACGCGCCTTGTAGAGGGTGAATTAGCTTGCTCATTACTTTCTTCAATCTTTGAGTTAATAATTTTGAAATTACCTTATAGATTGTAGTGCATAGACTAATGGGTCTGTAATCCGTTGTTTTAATCGGATTATCACATTTTGGTAATAGGGAAATAAAGGTATGATTAATTTGTCTTAATATTTTACCTGTATGAAAAAATGCTTTTATGGTCTGGGTAATATCCGGACCGACTATTTCCCAGTAGGTTCTGTAAAACTCAGCTGTTATGCCGTCCGGTCCTGGTGATTTGTTGTAGCCTAGACTGAACACCGCCTTCTTTATCTCCCCATTTGTAGGCGGGGAAACCAGCATCCAATTATCCTCATCAGTCACTAACCTTGGTAGTAACTGTATGTAGGTTGTCATAAGATTTAGATTGATTGGTTCTTTAGAGAACCGTTTTGCAAAGTCATTTTTTATTTCTCCCCTAACATTCTCATCCCCATTATAATGGTTCCTTCAAAGGATGTGATACTCCTAATATATTTTCTATTTCGTCTTCCCGACGCCACCCTATGGAAATAAGCTGTATTCGTATCTGATAGTCTGAGATGTTTAGATTTTGCCCGTTGGCTCCAATATTCCTTCTGAAACATCAACAGTTTCTCCTTCTTTTGAATTAGATTATTTTCCTTGGTTATCGTACCCATATTTTCTCGGCCGTCTACCTCTGCTTGGATCCTAATCAATTCTTGTTCCACTTCCGCTAACTAACGAAAAATATTCCCAAATGTGTTCTTGTTCCAGACTTTTGCCTTCTGTTTAAGAATTTTAGTTTTATGCATTATTCTAAACATGGTTGAACCAGAGCAATTCGCTCTCCAAGACTGTTTCACTATGTTCTTGAAGTCTGGTCTATGAAACCAAATGTTCTCCATCTTGAATGGTGGAGGTTTAAATATGGCTTTCGACATTAGTTGAACGAAAATTGGACAGTGATCTGACGTCGAGAATGCACCATTTAGTGTACTTATGTTAGGGAATACGTCTAGAAATTGCTGATGAACTAATACTCTATCTAGTTTCTCTAGAATATTATCCTCTCCAAACTTTTTCTTTCTCCATGTAAATTTATTTCCTGACCATGGAATCTCTATCAGTGAGCATGTATTCTTAAACTGGTTTAGTCTATTAAACCTAGCAAAAGAGGGCATCCCACCACCCTCCTTTTCACAACCCTGGCTGATTTCATTCAGGTCACCAATAACTAGACATGGGAGTTAAACAAACGACATTAAACGAAGGTGAGTGGTTTTAGATTTGATAAATTAGTTTAGTTTTAGATTTTTTTTTTCTTTTCTTTTTTTAGCGTTAGTACCCGTATTTAATACTCCGTACTAAGCTAAAGGTTTTTTGTTAATTTTTTTTTTCGTTTTTTTTTCTTTTCTTTTTAGTTAGGATTAGTTTTTATAGAATACATTATTTTTTATTTTCGTTAAAAAAAAAACAAGAAAACAAAAAAGAAAAGAACCCTCTCTCTCTCCTTCTCGCACCCGTCAGTCCATCTCCATCGCGGCATCGCCCACCTTCCCCGCCTGCAAGCCGCCTCTGACCGCTACACTACAGCACCCTCCCCAGACCTTCCCCGCCAGCACCCTCGCCACCTGACCACCAGAGATTTCCCAGAAGCGCTGGAATTTCTCGCCCCCGCCAGCATTGCATCATCGATCTCCTTTGCGCCAGACTTCCGCCACCGCCTTTTCTCCGGATCGCCGGATTTCACCACCGATTGCAGCACCTTCCCCCTCCGTCTGCTTTCTCGCGCCGACCGTCTCTCCACACCAAATCTTCCTCTCGCCGGCATTCATCATCAAGGCGCCGCCTTTGTATCCGGTCGACTTGCATCTACCTCCAGCCGCCCCTAGTCCCATAGGTGTACCACCGCCGGACCACTAGTAGACATCAGCTTCGATTTCAATCGGGTAAGCACAGGTTAGTCTGTCTCTGTGTCGATCTGCAGTGTTGAATTGAAAGTCTAATAATGCTGAATTTGTGAGTGGTTTAGTCTGGGATGAATGATTGATGATGTTTGTTGTTGGAGATTTTTTATTGGGATGGTACTGTCTCAAGTTAGCACTTAATTGACTTTGCATAGACAGTGATGCTGATTGTTTTTCTTGCATAAGTAATGTTATTGGCTAGCTATTTGGTGTTTGTTTGATTTGAACTTCCCATGATAAAGCATTGATTGAATTTTGCTATTTTAAAATTTTGATCTAAGAGATTCTGTAGTGGTGGTTAAAGTTTCTAATGGTGATTTGAGCAGATTATGTGAATTCTAGTGTGCCCATGCCTCTAATTCTCGTGTGTTTCATGCTCCCTATGTGACTATGTCCATCAATTTTTGATGATTTTACTTGCAAAATATGGATGAGCATGATCTATAGGGCTGATTTTAGTTGTGTAGATGTTGGTGTTGTTCTTTGTACTTGGATGATATTATTATCCTTAGAAATTTGGACTGCTTTTTCTTGCGTGTTTTCTTTGCTTTTAGTCTTGTCCAGGACCAATTGCAAAGAGGATAAGCCTATATTCTTCCAACTCTGAGAAGGTTCACAAATGCCAATTACATCCAAGTTGCTGCCGAAAGTTGCTGCTTAACACCCATGGTTGTCCTCTACATTTGAGAAAGTGCTGATTTCTTGGTCTTTTCAGAGGCTACACCAGTATCTCCGCTTGTGCTAAATGGTTGCCCGGCATCCCTGATTACATTGTGAGTTTCCTCTACCTTTTTCATTCTTTTTCTTTACTTTGAGGACAAAGTAAGATTTTAAGCATGGGGTGGGGAATTCAAGTGTAGGTCCGTCTTTATATATATGTTAGTTTTCTGTTATGTTAGGTTTTTGTTTTTTGTTTTTTTTCAATTTTTGTTATGCATTTCATTGCATTTAGGTGTTATTAAAAATACCCATCTTGGTTTAGTTTGTCCTCTAATTCATTTTTATGATCTCATTGCATAAATCCCATAATTTGATTGAATTGCTTGAAAATGATTTTGGAGCATGATTTGAGAATATAATTGAGCAAGTATGATTCATAGTTGAGGTTTAATTGAAATCTACAAAAATATAACCCTTGTGAGTTTATTTTGGCCTTATAGCGACTATTCATAATTATTTCCCTTTTGCTTTTATTGTGTGATTATACTCTCCATATGCTTGTTTTTCATGACCGTATTGCACATGTTTGTTGCTTGTAAATTTCAAATGATTGAGGCATGTTTTCTTTAGCCATATTATACCTTATATGCCTTACATATTATCCTTTGCTTGAAGCCAATCTGAACCTTAAAGTCTATTCTTCTTGATAGCTCCACAAAAATATATCATAGCCAATGATTAGCCTGACCCCATCCGGGAATTAGGAGGAGAATTGGTGAAAAATCTATATGTTGGAGTTGCTTTGAGTGGAGATGATGTATATAAGGTTGTACATTGCGAGAGGCATAGCCAAAATAAGGTAACCCTTCTTGCACAATAGAGATTACTTATTACTAGGGGCCTAAGGAGGATAAAATTCACTTAGGAGTAAAAGTCTAGTAAGCTTGGACCTAGGGAGGATAAAATTCACCTAGGGGCAAAAGTAAGCATAAAAGAAAAGAAAAGAAGTCATAATCCCCAGATGAAAAAAATTGCATGAGTGGTATGGTTATTGAAATCGAAAAGTGCTTATTGATGTGTATTGGAGTTTATGTTATTGGAATGGTTTGCGAAGTATGGAAGTTTAGTGTTGTTCTGGTTGGTTGTTGTTCCTTTTTCCCGGATTTTTAGCACCACAAGCCTAAATATTTCCCATGCCTTATGTTCCTACCAAAGCCCCATTACAACCCTATAAAAGTTCTCATGATGTTGTTTGCAAGTGATAACTTTCACGGTGTATAGAGCATTTTGGATTGAGTTGAGAGTTGGACTTTAAAGACTAAACACATGAGAGCTTGAGTGAAACACATTATCCCGGTAAGGTTGGATTAAATTTGCCTTTACTATTGGATCGCTCATATACTTGCTAGGATATTTGTTCTCTTATTCATGGCTCATATTGCTTCATGTTGCTTTTCTAAATTATAGCATGAAAATCTTATTTGTGGGATGATAAATTCTATGTTTGTTTTTAATTCTTTGAGGACAAGCAAAAGTCTAAGCATGGGGTAGTTTGATAGAGTATATTTTAGTCATGTTTTTAGTATAGATTTGCATATTAATTTAGAGCATGTTTACATATTTTATAGCTTAATTTATATTAATTGGTTTTCGGAGTCTACACTAGTATTTTTTATATATTTCAGGCATTTTCGGAGTGGATCGTATGAATTCGGAGATTGATGATAATTTGTGGGGCAAATTGCGTAAAATAGCACGAACTTTAGGAGTGGTTGCACTCAGTGACACAAACTTAAAAAAATACAAAAATAATCACCAACTTTGGGGTTTAGTTGCGGTCAGTGGCACATACCCCATATCTCGCTAATGTGAACTAGTGGTGGTGCTTACATGAATTTTTTTTAATTAAAAAGGCATATATAGCGAGATAAAAATTAGTGGGAATGCTTACATGGATTTTTTTTAAAAAAAAATTACAAGACATAAAAGATGTGCCCAAATTATGAAACTAGCTAGGTTCCATTTTTATTTTTTATTTCATGTAATTCCAAATCAAAGATAATTGTGACAAATATAACCTTTGCAAATTTTAATTTCCAAATGTTATATTTGTCACAATTATCTTTGATTTGGAATTACATGAAATAATAAATAAAATTGGAACCTAGCTAGTTTCATAATTTGGACACATCTTTTATGTCTTTTAATTTTAAAAAAAAAAAGCATGTAGGATTCTCACTAATCCATATATATCTCGCTATATGTCTTTTTAATTAAAAAAAATTCCATGTAAGCACTCCCACTAGTCCAAATTAGCGAGATAGGAGGTACGTGCCACCGACCGCAACTAAACCACAAAGTTGGTGATTATTTTTGTATTTTTTTAAGTTCGTGCCACTGAGTGCAACTATGCCTAAAGTTCGTGCTATTTTACGCAATTTACCCTAATTTGTGGGATAATTTGGCAAATTGGAAGAAGGTGGCCGGCTTGAATCGGGAATGCGCGCCGATTTGCACTGAGCTTCGTTATATAAGCTACTCCGTATTAGACATATATGGATAGATTAGATAAATTAGATATCTATATTATTATATATAAATTACGATGGATAGAATTAGATTATAGAACATATACTATATATGCTTTCATACGGCATAAGAGGTGAACTGAAACGTGACGGCCGACTGATATTATTCAACCCTAATTGTATTTGTTTTATTTTTTTATGAAGATCTAAACTCTTCCGTTTCGTCTACAATTTGAAGCTTTGTTTGGATTGGTTGTGAGTTTCTAATTCTTGTTCATTATTTCCTATATTGAATGTTTCGACTTCTTTGTGCTTGATTGTCTATTGTTTTATTCTTTCTAGCCCACGCAACTAGTTATAATCAATTCAATTGCTAAGGTTTTGTAGATTCCTGGTTGTGAACCTTCTCCTAAGTGGCAAACTTGTTCCTTTAGGGCTGGTTGAACTAATTGAATGAGTAGGAAGTTGTGTTGTTAAATCCCTCTTTAGGGACTGCAAATACCTTGGTTAATCTCTGAACTTAAAGCTATCAATTGGGTTAAATCCTTCTTTAGGGACTGTTCGATTGATAAGGGTTTCTAGGACTGGTTGGACTAGTAACTATATTAGGTCGGGACAAGGGCATTCATAGGAAATCTAAATGGACAAGAGAAAGTTACAATATCAATTCAACCAACTAAAGTGGATATTTGTAGATGAAACTATTTTACTAATCGTTATCTCCATCAATTTGTTTATAGTTTATTTTATTTTATTTCTTATTTTCACCAATCAACAACCCCCGTTTGATACTAATTGGTAAATAAACTTAACTTAGGAATAACTTGATTCTCTGTGGGATCGACTCGTGCATACCGCACTACATTAGTTAGGTAGGTTCGAATTTATTTTGATACGGTTTACGCGACTAAAAATCGTTCATCATGGACCGTCTTACCGTCGCCGATGTATGTATTCGAGACTCTAACTATATGACATATATTTCTTAACTGTGAATGACGCCTGGTGTTTTTAATTATAGGTGGAGTGGATGCCCTTTGGGCGTGAGCTGGACTTTGACGGCCAGTACCGTCAGTCCACCTATCGGGGCACCATCAGATTCTGCGGGGAGGAGGAGCCATATATGCCCGATAGGTGCCTCCGATAGTTCGGACGAGTCTAGGGGATCCCACTTCCCGTCATCGAGCCGGCTCAGGTCACCTGCGACGATAGCTTGAAGACGAAGTACGTTGCCGTGTTTGACCGCGACCACGACAAGTGGCAGGACTTGCATGACGAGGGTCGCTTCTTCAGGCTGGCCGAGCACAGACGCACCAGCGAGGATGTTCAGGCCGGTGTCACTGCAGACTACCTGCTTGGTACGTGTCGCAGAGCCGGTCGTACGTGCTGCCCACCACGCCACCCCATCCGGACCCTCCGACACTTGTCCACCCGACCGGCTTGGATCCATGGGTGGACCTGCCTCATCCCTCTGTTATCCCTCCGATGGTAGCGGCCCGCTTGCATGAGCTAGAGGGCTATTGGAGGGCCCTGGCTACCAACCCTCGCATTGATCGGCTGTTAGACGAGGTGAAAGAGATTTTGGATGAGGTTGTATGCCATCCAGTTGGACATTGATGTACATTTATACTTTTGCAGTATCTATCTTTATATTATACTTTTATGTTACGGATTTTGTATCTATCTCTCTATTTCTATCTCGAGTAGACTCCTCTCATTTCTTCTGAGTCATATTAAATGTAAACGTCAAGAATGAAAACGAAAACGTCAAGAACGAAGGCGTGGAAAGAACGAAAATGAAAACGTAAAGAACGAAAACGAAAACGTCAAGAACGAAAACGTTAGGGAAGGGTAGTTAGGTTAGGGTTTAGGGTTGTTAGGGTTTAGGGTTAGGGTTAGGTTAGGGTTTAGGGTTAGGGAATGCACGTGGTCAAAGACGTGCATGCACGTCGTTGACCACGTGCATGCACGTCGTTGACCACATGCATTTTGCACGTCCTGTTGGACGTGGACCTCCGCGTACCCTTAACGCAAAACTGCCTATTTGAAGTGAAGAAGGATAACTTGATTCCGCACTCCAAAACAAAGTCCGACTTCGTTCGATTTATTCTTTCACCGTTAGAATCGCTATGGCCGAGTCGCAAAACAATCGTCGTCTCCAAGTTTGCCAGGTACAAATACGTTTCGTATAGTGAATATATTTTGTATGCCTTGCGTTTTGTTCATATTTCCACTACTGTTATTACAGTTTCGAGACTTCACCTCTGAGTTCTCGGACCCAAGGTTTGGAATGACCGTGACGAAATGGTTACGCAATGGAGACACTGCATGATTTTAGTAATCAAGCGGTCTTGGACGGGGGCGTTGAACCCTCCAAGCGGGGTTCTCGTTGCTTGCGAGCAGTATGGGGAGTACCGACCACGCGGGAGGAAGCTCCGAAGCATGCAATCGAAGATAAATGGTTGTCTATTCTCTCTACACGGGCACGAAGCTCCGTCGGGTCACTGGGTTATGACGGTAACCCACAGTGTTCATAACCACGGGCTTCCCACGAGCTTGAAGGGTCACGCCATCGCCGGGCCGATGACAGAGGGGGAAAAGAAGATGGCTAGGTGGATGAAGGAAATTGGTACCCCTCCAAAAGCTATTGGGTACGAATTGAGGCAGTTGGATGAGACCAGTGTCACGTCGTTACGTTCCCTTAACAACACGCTCAACAAGATGGTCGTCGAAGAAAGGGGTAGTCGGACGATGACCCAAGATACCTTGTATCGTCTGCGGGAAAGAGGGTACTACTATGAGTTCAGACGACATCCGGATGACGAAAACGTCTTGAGAGACCTCTTCTTGGTGTATCCTGATGGGATCCGGCTTCTCCGAAGGTTCCATTACGTCATCGTATTGGACAACACGTACAAAACAAATGCGTAAATTAACTATTTACGATTACATTTCTACACATATAGTCAATTATAAAGTATTGTACATGTAACACATTTACCCTTGCAGATATGGGATTCCATTGTGCGAGGTGGTCGGGTTCACACCCTCGGGCAAGACTTGCTGCATCGCCTATGCCGTCATGTCGCACGAGAACGAAGAGACATACGCCTGGGTGCTGCGTCAGCTTCTAATCTTGCTTGGGACGGTTCAACCTCAAGCTATTATGACTGATCGGGAGCTAGGCCTCTTGGCGGCACTAAATGTTCTCTTCCCCAACGTCCAGCATCTCCTTTGTTGGTTACACGTGATGAGAAAATGCGAGGAAGCTGCTCTGAAGATCACAAAGAATTTAAACCACGCTGGCACCTTCAAGGGCAACTGTTGGGGGTTGTTCCAATCGAGGTCGGAGGAATCATTCAACCGCCGTCGTCGAGCGCTACACGCTGCATGGCACCAATTCCCAGATGTGGTGTCGTATTTAGAGGCGGTGTGGCTTTCGTACAGTAGGAACATCATACGATGCTATGTAGATAATGTCTTCTATCTCGGCACCCGTACGACAAATAGGTACACCTTACTTCATATTTCCCATTACAATATGATATGACATCAAACATTTAGTGGTACGCACTTCAATGTGTACAGAGTTGAGGGTCAACACAAGGTTTTGAAGGAGGCACTGCACTCATCGACTGGTGACTTTCGCATCGTGATCGATGCAATCCATAGAGTCAACGATTGTCAACTGAATGAGCTGCAGACTGCTTTGGAGATTGACCGCTTCAAATGGCCAACAGCGGCGCATAAAGTCAACCTTTTTGATGAGGTAAAGACTTTAATCTCCAAAAAGTGCTTCGATTATCTGTACAAGATGTGATAGGATGTCGTGAACCAAAACATTCCTCTGGAATGCACGGACCGACATTGGAGGGTTTGTTACGGGATCCCTTGTGTCCATGAGATTCAGGCATACGTCAACTCCGGTACTCCGATACCCGCCGAGGACATCCACCCGTTCTGGATGGATTTGTCATGGACCGACATCGACGACACCCCATTGTCGTATGAGCTGTCATCTTCATACACGGCTTCCAACGATGTATGCAACGATGAGCTCCACCCACCCTCATCTGCAAGTGTCCGAAGGAAAGGGAGGCCTCGGGGGTTGAGGAATGCCTGCAGAACCAACCCATTTCCATACGAGGAGTTAAGGGAAAGATTTGAGAGAGAAGAAGCACGTGCTGCTCGAAATGCTGCTCGACATCGTCCACAAGCGACCTCAGCTCGGCGTGGACGTGATGATGTGTTCGGAGGGTTCAAATGGGGTCGAAACAACGTTGATCCCTTCATGCTCGGTCATATTGAGGGTGTGAGGGACACTGTTGGAGATGGTCATTGTGGCTACCGTGCTTTGGCGTCATTGACATCTCCGATAGGCGAGTCTGCTTTCCCGGAACTCAAAACGTTATTATGCAATCACTTGGAGGATCACGCCGATCTCTACGCCGATTGTTATACGAGAGAGTACCCATTCCAGCAGTTCGTCGACTACCAGAGATGGACGAGACCTGTGCATGGTGATAGAAGACGGTGGATAGAGCTACCCATCATGGGTTTAATATTTGCAACGGTATATCAGATTCCTCTCGTCATCCTAGCTTGGCATCATTCGTTCACATGTCTCCCCATGATCTCGCCGACACCTGCTAACAACCCTCAATCAGCAACCCTTGGTGTAGCCTGCATCGAAAACCAAGACCATTTTGCTGCGGTACGACTTCAAACGTCTTTTTTTATTACCTATTCTTGGTTTTCATATATATGTCAATACTCTAACTCTAATTTTCCGTTCTCATAGATCTGGTTGCGTCCTAACGCTCCTATTCCGCCGCCTCCGCCAGAATGGGTCGCACATCATCAACCGAGCGTCGAAGGATGGGATTGGGGGACGGCTTAGAGCGACGGTGTCTGGTGGCCAAATCGACGAAGGCCTTCGATCTATTCAGTGGAGAGAAGCTCGAGAGGGAGGGCGACTTAGAGAAGGGACACAGTGAGGACGACGCTCGAGAGGGTGGGCGACTCAGAGAAGGCGACACAGTGAGGACGACGCTCGAGAGGGTGGGTGACTAGAGAGGAGGACGTCACCCGACGCCAGCACCAGTGTCGGCTAGACTCTAGAGGTGGGGTCTGGCAGGTGGATCGAATTCAGGTGACAGGGGCGGAGAAGGTATGTCTTCTTCGAAGTTTTTTGAAAATTAAGGTTTAGGTTTTGTTTTCTAATCAATTTCTCCGGAATTTGGGGTTTCAAATTTGAAGTTTGAGTTTAAGTTTGGTGATCAATTGCTGAATTTGGTTTGCATTTTGTGGTTAATGGGGCTGAATCGGGTAAAAAGAGGCAATTTGAGCCTATGACAGCAAAGTTGAAAAATGCACAGGAGGGGTTGACAGCAGTGGGTACAACTGAAGAGAGAGCGAGCTTTGATTGAAAAGCACTGCAAATGTAGCAAAAAAAAATAGAGGGATTATTGTGAGTTGTACAGAGAAATCAATGCTGCATCTTAGAAAAGAGATAAAACGGTAAAAAAAAACTATTGTAATAGCTTAATTTATGCTTATAGCTGAGCAGCCTGAGCACACATGGATTGGGTTTCGATTTGTGGCATTACTTGTTAAAATAATACCTTAGTTTATGTAAAAATTCATGCAGCTATAAAGTTATGGCAGCAATTATATATCATTTGAAGATGAATTCAAAGCTATGACAATAAGTGTGTTGTTTTTTAGCCTATTAGCTCAAAAGGAAGAGCATTGTGCAAATGCACAAGGACGTGGGTTCAAATCCCACGTACATATGTTTATTGAATTCTTTAATCATCTAAGTACTTTGTTCACTTAATTTGAGAAAATAATTTGACATTCTTTCCCAGATGATTATTAAAGAAATGATTGTGATTGAAGTTATCGTATTTCAATGTGTTTATTGCCTTATATCTCAAATACGATACATTACCCCATTATATATCATTGAAAAATGCATTTCTTGTGATTACCATTGTATTTCTAAGAATTTTATAGTTCAACTGGCTTCCTAAAACCACATCCTTTTTTTCTTTCTGTAGACATTGTAAAAAATATAAACAAGATGCATTACTTCAGATTTTCAGGCCCTGCAGAAACTGCAGTCCGGTTCATGATTCCTTTGCAAGACTATTGTTGAATCAAACTCAACTGAAGCTGTTGAATACACTTTCACATTAGCTGTTGAATAAACTTTGACAAAGATAATGGTGCAAGCAGACAAAAACCGGGGTGCGGAAAAGGAACAGCTGTTGACCGCACCAGAAGTTCAACTACTGGGTATGTTACTTTCATACTTTGAGTTGCCTGTTACATCTCATTTTTTTGATGCGATTAACCCATTATGCAGCTGCAGTCACTGTTGCTTTCATTGAATTGCTTTCTTTCTATAGGCAAGGAAGTGGACTGAGAGATAAATCGATGGCGGCTATATAGTGTTCTAACTTCCAACTAGTAAAAGCCTTTAGTTATGGAAAAGAGCCAGCCATTTAGATCTTTTGGAGTGTGAGATTGGGAAAGAAGTTCATGTATCTTAAAGGGCACGTTCAAAACTTCTGCTTTGACAGAAAAGAAAAGCAATACATGAAGTTTAATTAAGGGGACCGGAAGATTGTTTAGTGCATATATGAATCTCTCAAAAAGAAAAACAATATATGAAGTTCAAGGTTTACAGCAGTATGGTTCATGTTTATTTTGATAGAAAAGTCTCGGGTTCAATATTTAAATGCACCTAATGGACATCAAATACAATTTGAGACATGATGTTTGATCTATTTCTGAATAATGTGCATGGTAGATGGCTGCTTAAGTTCAATAAAAACACAATGAAGTGGAACTTTGTATAGAGTCAAATTTAAAACGATCTTTCACATTAGCCTATGTGGGGCTTGAACCCACACCTTTGTGCATGAGCACATCGCTCCACCATTTGAGCTAATAGACTTGAAAGTTATATGAGCTAATAGGCTTAAAGGTTATTAGATACAGTATCAAGGACCATGAATTAGAAATCCCAAAAAAATACCTCTTTTGGCATAGATGCCTATAGTGCAGACAAAAGTAGCCGTGCGGATTCTTTCTCAATAGTTGCTGCACTTGGATTTCTACTAGATTCTGCCAACATTTTCTTAGACACTTGAACCTCTTGTAGAATACTCTGTGCAAAATCACCACCAAGCCTAGTTGCCTCAAAACTTTTATTTTGATAAAGTTAATTGGTTTTTTTTTTCATCCCTTCTAATGGCAACTTGACAGAAAAAGGAGTTATAGGCTGTGATTTGCAAATGAACCTCTGTAATCGGTGGATTTATGATGAACGCCTCTCATCAATTCGTGGTTAGGCGCAATTTACCCTTAAAATGTATTAATAGGTGGTTTGGTGTCAAGCTATGAATTATAGCATCAGGCCCTCCGCTAAAAACCCTTCTATTTCCACTTTAGATTCCTTCAAATCCAAGAGCACTTTGAATTTGAAATACGTCAATTCGGATCCGTGGCATCACAATAAGCAAAGACATCATTCCAGAACTAAGTATGAATCGAAGTTCAATTTTCACAATAAGCAAAGACACTAACCCCTAAATTTATTTACATGAGAAACCGATTGAGTATAGAATCGAAGTTTAATTTTCAACCTAAACCCTAATTAAGTGTCAGAAATGGGAGAAATTTCGTAGACATACCCGCGACCACCCACCGTTGGCGGACTCTTGGTAGGCAGACTCATCGGTGTTCGGCCTCCACCACCGGGCAGGATCGCCTCCTCTCTCATCCGCGTTTTCCGAGTGGATTGTGCTCTCTAACGCCTCTCTCTGCGTTTTTCTTCTTCTTCGTTCTCGAATTTTTTTTCATTTTTTAAAATGAAAACAAACGGAGTATCACAAATCTGTTAACTATAACCTTAGAAGGGCACGTCGCGAATTTAACCTAAACCTCAGGGTACCAGACAAAAATAAGGAAAGTTTTGTACACCGCGCGAAAAATACTTTACCTCGAGAGTACTGGTGAAATTTCCGAAAATTTAAACTTGCAAGCCCTCGAGATGATTTATAATAGGTGAATGTCAATTTAAGTAAAATATAAAAGTATAATAGTCTATTGAAATAAAATTAAAGTGATTAATACACCTACAATTTTCAAACATTAATAACTTTTTACTCAGATGTCGAATTAGAGCAGGGTAAAAATCCCGTTTAGAACATACCAAAAATACCCTTATATTCACAACAAATTACACCCCACTACCCTACCCACCCCATTCTCTCTCTCCAAGCCTCCTCACGCTCAAACAGAAGAATTAGGCGTTGATTTGGAGCAAGACAACACAAATTGCAAAGTTCTTCCATTCTATTCAATCAAACGCATTCTATTCGAAGATCTATCACAAATAAGATACAATTTCAAGCTTTGCAATGTAATTTAGAGTTGAAGTAATTTTTAGGGATTTTGGTGTTTTGATGTTTAGATTTGAGATTTAGGGCGGAATATAGTGTGATTGTGTTGATTTGTGCTACAAACAACAATATTTAGGTATCTAATAGTCAAATCTACGATTTGGAAGTTTGAAATTCTGGGTTTCGTTTGGTGTTACGAGTTAGGTTTTGCAGGTTCGAAAGGGAGACGAATATACGTGCATTTGGTCACAATGACCACCCCTGGGTCTGGTCGCAATGACCAATCCTGGGTCTGGTCGCAATGACCACTCCTGGGTCTGGTCGCAATGACCAATCCCAGTAGTGGTCATTGCGACCACCTCTGGGTTTGGTCGTTGCGACCACGTGAAAGTTAAAAAAAAATTGGTCGCAACGACCATTTGACATATGGTCGCTGCGACCAGGTAGGTATGCGCTAAACGGCAAAACATCATGCGCTAAACAGAAATCGTATGTATATATATATATATATATATATATATATATATATATATATATATATATATATATATATATATATATATATGAGGATAGATCATATGTACTCACCTCTTATTGTGTATCATGTGAACAAATCACAGCCGTTGATTTAAAGAAAATAAATGGTTAGGATTGTGCCACGTATTATAATAAATTTTGTAAAAAAATTGGAAAAAAGATGCCCACTCCAATATTTGAAGCGCGTGGAGTTTTAATGAGTAAACCCTAGGATCACCTCTTTTAATCGTCTTCTTCCCATGGGGTGAGTCGTGTGCAAAGCCGGCAGACGAAATTAGTGGGAGGGCGGAACATCGACACTGGGGGAGGCGGCGCGAGGTGAAGAGGATGCGCCATAGAAGTCGCAGAGTCGCACTAATTAGAGCTTGGAGGAGGCGAAGGAGGCGGAAGTTGAAGGAGGCGGAGAGCCCAGACGATGTGGTGGCGAGGAGAGATCGGAGACTAAAGGAGAGATCGAAGCAATGTGGAGGCGAGGAGAGATCGGAGCCTAAAGGAGAGATCGGATGCAGGCGGCCTCTAGCAAGTTTCAGAAGGGGAGATTGGAGGCGGTTTCAGAAGGGGATGACGGCAGGGACAGTTGCAGGGGGCGACGACGGTGGTGCGGCTGGCGATGGTGCGCGGAGCGGGTGGTGGGGGCGATGGCAAGGTCGGCCTTCCTGCCGCTGCTCCTCAGTGGTTTCTTCTGCCCATGATTGAAATTGCAAAATCATTTGAAATTGATTTAAAAAAACCCAGGTATCTTTGGCTATGGCGGATCTTTGGTATTC
This sequence comes from Persicaria tinctoria, assembly GCA_037127255.1. NCBI lineage: Eukaryota > Viridiplantae > Streptophyta > Magnoliopsida > Caryophyllales > Polygonaceae > Persicaria > Persicaria tinctoria. The sequence goes on along the minus strand of JBANSL010000002.1, from coordinate 74,159,917 downwards.
GGTGGTTAGGGTTTGTGGACGATCTCGAATTAGGTTTTGTTCTTGATTTTACAGATTTTGTTTGTTGGATTTAGGGTTTTTAGTTGTGATTCCTCGGTCAAGTTCTGCTTGCTCTGTTCTTAATTTTACAAATTAGGGTTTGCTCTGTTTGATTATTCCTCAGTCATGTCCTAAACAAACTGGGTTTTTTGTTCTTAATTAAATTGGATTGTTGCAACAGGGATGTATCAATTTTGTTGATATGTTGTTTTTGCATTCCAGTTTGTTTAGGACATATCGAATGTATCGATACCATCGAATAATCATGTGATATAATCGAATAATCCAGTGATATCATTGAATAATTTTTAGTTATTAGTTACAAGGACATAAAGTAACGGAACCATTGAATAATCAAGCGATATAATCGAATAATCAAGCGATACCATCGAATAATCAAACGATACCATCGAATAATTTTTGGTAAATAGTTTATGGCGTTTTTATGTTGCTAGCCGATCAGAATAATCCATCGATACTATTGCATAATCCATTAATACGATCGAATAATCCAGTGATATTATCGAATAATTCGAAGAAAAAAAATAACCACCCATCATGTGGCAAGTGGATACGATCGCATAATCCGTCGATACGATCACATAATCCGTCGATACGATCGAATAATCCAGATATAACATCAGCTAGTGGGCTAGAAAAAAACGTGGGCCCCACTGATTTTTAATAAAAAAAAGCTAAAATTGCCTTTTAATCTTATCCATTAATTTCATCTAATCAACGGCCCAGATGTGTTCACATGATACACAATAAGCCTTGAATACCCCTGAATCATATATATATATATATATATATATATATATATATATAGAGAGAGAGAGAGAGAGAGAGAGAGAGAGAGAGAGAGAGAGAGAGAGAGAGAGAGAGAGAGAGAGAGAGAGAGAGAGAGAGAGAGAGAGAGAGAGAGAGAGAGGGGTTAGGTCTAGTGTTTCTATCTCTTACGGTGTTAAGTGTTAACAATTATAGGCCATTGGATCTGTGTAAATAGAGGGATGAGATTCAATCCCAAAATTTGATTTTTTTTAATTAGGAAATTGAAAATCCCACCTTTCCCTAGTCTCAAGCGCGTGGTACCCAACACAAATTTTTTTAAAAAATTTTGGATAAAACGAAATAAATTGCTTTTTGGGGCAACCGATGAAGATATACCTATATCTTTCTAGTTGGAGACCTGCGCATGATGGTGTGGCCGCCTCCGACGAACACAAGCGCATCTCTTGTTGTAAACGAAGGAGGATCGAAATCGAAGTCCAACTAGAACCCGTGTCGCTGTCCAACTTCTTCAGTCGGTATTGAAATTGCTTATCATGGGTATGTTCCGATCTCTTGAAACTTATTGCAGACGGTGAAGAAGAGAAGATTCATTAAAGTTTTTTAACTTCATAATTTTCCAAGTAGTCATCAATATTCGGCAAATTTTATCAAATATTCATCACAGTCACTCAATTATTTATCGAATTTTTTGTTAAAGTTTATTAAATATTCATCACAGTTACTCAAAGATTCATCACAGTAACTCCATTATTCATCTGACGACGCTTTATTCCACAGACGAATATGAGAAAACTTCATAAATTTTCAAGTAGTCATCAATATTCAGCAAAATTTATCTAATATTCATCACAATCACTCAATTATGCATCAAAGTTTGTTAAATTTATCAAATATTTATCACGGTCACTCAAATATTCATCACAAACTCAATTATTCATCATAGTTTTTGTTAAAATTTATCAAATATTAATCACCGTCCCTCGTTTTCACAATCTCACGCAATAAAATCCTTGAACGTGATCTTCATTTGATTGATAAAATAATTTTTTTAAAAGAAAGTTGTTAGCAATTGTAAAAATAATAAAAAAATAAAAAAATCAATGAGGTCCCCTTTTTTCTCCAAAACCGGATTTGAGCGGTTACAATTATTTAGTGAGTGTTTCACACGCACTTTAGGGGTGAGCGTACAACAATTTTCGAGTGGGCCCCATCTTTTTAATTAAAAAAAACAAAAAAATCAGATTAAATTGTAGCCTTTGATTTGGATTCGATCAACGGACAATATTTGTTAACACAAAACACAATAAGACTTGTTAACATTTGATCCATACTTTATATATATATAGGAAAGCTTTAAAATGTAAAAACTCCTTGACGTGTAAAATCCGCTTAACGTGTAAAATTTTTTTTTTTACTGAATTAGAACAGTGGTTTCTCTCTCGACCTCCCGCTGCCCCGCACCCACCTCCAGCCCCACGTCGAGCCACCTCCGGCCACCACCGCCTAGCCGCGCTAAAGCCAACCCCTGGGCGCACCCCCCGAGCCCTGACTTGGCTTGGTTCGAGCCCAGACACGCCCACCCTGCCCATCCGAAGGCTCGCGTCGTATCTTCGCTCGTCGGCCTCCCACGCCACCCACGAGCCACCTCCGGCCACCAGCCCCCAACAGCTCGAACCCCCTCCCTTAGGCGCACCCCCCAAGCCCAGAACCCCCATGGTTCGAGCCCAGCCGAGCTCACACCGAGCCCATCTCTCCCGACATACCTGTTCGAAGTTTTTGGCTCGATTTACCTTCGAAAACCCGATTTTCTCTTTGTTTCAACTCGAATTTGGTATGATTTCTAACTCTAAAATTGTTTATTACAATTATTTAGATTGTTTGAATGATTTAGGTTGAGATTGAAAATCTAGGGTTTGATTTAGGAGCGGAATTTGGGGTTTTTTTGCCAAAAGCCAAATTGATTGAAATTGATGATATGGTTGTGTTGTTGGGTTGATTTGGAGCTAATTTCATGTTCATATCATTGTCAAATTGTTTATGGATCATTAGCTAATTGAATTTTAGAATTTTAGGTTGCGATATGTTTTAGAATTTGGGGCTTTTTGCCAAAAACCAAATTGATTGAAATTGATGATATGGTTGTGTTGTTGGGTTGATTTTGGGCTAATTTCATGTTCATATCATTGTCAAATTGTTTATGGATCATGAGCTAATTGGATTTTAGAATTTTATATTGCGATATGTTTTAGAATTTGGGGCTTTTTGCCAAAAGCAAAATTGACTGAAATTGGTGATATGGTTGTGTTGTTGGGTTGATTTGGAGCTAATTTCATGTTCATAGCATTGTGAAATTGTTTATGGATCATGATCTAATTGGATTTTAGAATTTTGTTGCGATGTATTTTAGAATTTGGGTTTTTTTTACCAACATCCAAATTGATTGAAAATGATGATATGGTTGTGATGTTGGGTTGATTTGGAGCTAATTTCATGTTCATAGCATTGTCAAATTGTTTGTGAATCATGAGCTAATTGAATTTTAGAATTTTATTGCAATATGCTTTAGGTCGATTAATTAAGTTATTCTATTTTAGCATGAAAATCATAATTTAGCCTATTAGCTCAATTGGTAGAGCAATGTGCGTTTGAACAAAGATGTGGGTTCAATCACGCACATGGGTTACATAATAGACAAGAGCGCAACAATCGCAAATTGTTAATCACGCACATTATAATCTTAGTTATGCACTTTTTAACCTTAATTATGCACATTTTAATCTTATTTATGCACTTTAATTTTAAAAGCTTATACGTAAAAAAATAGATTTCAAACTTACATCTATCAACCTAAATTATCCGAGAGGTGAACCCAAACTCTCAAAAGTAAAAAAAAAACAAAATTAAAACATCGATTTCAAAAGCACAACTTTTGACTTATTAATGCGCATTATGATCTTACATTTGCACAATTGTATTCTTAATCTGTACAATTGTATCTTACTTTTGCACAATTGTAGTTTAAATTTGCACAATTGTATCATACTTTAAATTTGCACAATTGCACAATTAAAGTTGCACAAATGCACTTTACAGTTGCACAAATGCACTCCACAGTTGCACAAATGCACTCCACAGTTCCACAAATGCACTTCACAATTGCACAAAAGGTATCGAAAACGGGAAAAAGTGCATTTACCCATAAAATTAGACATATTTACCAATTTACCCATAAATTAAACATATTTCAATTATAAATTTTTATAATTGAAATAGGCACATTTACCTATTTACCCCATAATGAATTATTTGTCTGCACAAATAAAACTTATATTTGCACAATAAGATGTTATATGTGCACAAAAGCAAGTTATACTTGCACAGCAGAAAGTGTTACCACGAAAAAAAAAATTCTGGGCAAAAAAAAAAAAAAAAAATCGGGTCCGAGAAGGGGGGCACACGCATGGGCAGGGAAGGGTGGGGGGGGGCAGACATTATACTAATGAAATTAGGCCCATTAATAATTAAATTAGACCAATTAGTAATTAAATTAGGCCCATTAGCTAATTTTACGCGATAAGCAAATTTTACACGTTAAGGAGTTTTTACATTTGAAGTAAACCCTATATATATATATATATAGGGTAGGGTTCAAGTGAGAATATTTTATACCGGTGAGAAGGAAAGAAGGGGTGTAATTGGATGATTTGGATTAAAATAATAATATCTCGGGGGGGGGGGGGGGGGGGGGCGGAAATCCCAGGCGCGTGTAAAAAATGGGGGGTATTTTTGTCTTTTTGAATGCCGATACTGTCTTTTCAACTTCTACTCTCTTTGATATTCTCTTTTGCCCTAGAGGATTTCGTCTAGAGAAAGCATTATCGCGCTCTGAAGGTAATCGATTCCCCTCTCCTCTCTCTTTTCGTTTCCCGATCTCAAACTCAAAGTTTGAATCGAGTTTTGTTTTTAGTTTCAATCTAAAAGTCTGTTTGTTTTTTTTGTTTCTGAACTCAAAATCTCCATTAGCATTGTATTTGGTTCCACGTAACCTCCATATTCGGAGTTTCGAAGTTGCTGGTTGTTTTCGCTTACAATGGAAAACATCATCTTCCACGGTATGTCGTTGTGTTTTGTTGCATGATCCTTTTTTTTTCTTTTTCCTACAAGTAGTATACTTTTTCAAAATTAGTGTTTTTTAGATCTGTATGTTTGTATTTACTGGTTTATGTTAGTTTAACGCATTGTTTAAATAGTATTTAATATACGGATGTTGAAATGATTTAATATTTTATTTTGATTGTTATTTTGAGTTTCGTTCAGAGTATTTTATTATATTGAGTTTTGATGATTTATTTTAGTTTGGTTAAGTACATATATTGTATGTCGTTCAGATGATCTAGCTCTGTGGGGTTCATTCCTACAAATTCTTTTAGCTTGGGCTTGGATGATTTAGTGTTTTATTTTACTTTGGGTCATTTACCTGTTTTTGAATGTGGTTCAGTGATCTAGCTATGTGGGGTTTATCCCTTCAATCCTTTATCTGGAGTTTGGATGATTCATTGTTTTATTTTAGTTTGGTTCAATACATATATTGTATGTCGTTCAGATGATCTAGCTATCTGGGGTTTATTCCTACAATTCCTTTAGCTTGAGTTTGGATGATTTAGTGTTTTATTTTACTTTGGGTCATTTACCTATTTTTGAATGTGGTTAAGTGATCTAGCTCTGTGGGGTTCATCCCTTCAATCCTTTATCTGGAGTTTGGATGATTCAGTGCTTTATTTTAGTTTGATTCAAGTATCTATTTTGAATGTTGTTCAAATGATCTAGCTCTGTGGGGTTCATTCCATTATTTTATATATGCATGTCAGTATTTATTGATTTATTTTTAGATACTTATTATGAGTGGTTCAGATTATTTAACTATGTGGGCTTTATTGCTTTATTTTAGTTATGTAATTTAGATATTAATTTTTTTTTTTTTGTAGATGAAACAACAATGGGGCAGTTGAAGAGGCAAATAAAGAATGAACAGGAAGAACAGAGGAAAATCAGGGAGAATCAACAGTTGGGTGAACTGAATGGACAAGAAGAATCAAACCTCCCTTTGAGAAGCCAAGTTGTTAATCCATGTCTTCTAAGTTCACCATTTCTTTGCAAGCTTATCAGTTATGTTGCTGAACCTGAATATGATATGATATAAGTTTCTCTTATATATATGAAATTTATTGATTACATAGTTAATGTCGTGCATGAAAGAAATATAGTTTGTTTAATTTCAATCTGGTAGTAAATTTGTTATACTTCTGGTTTTATAACAGAGAAGTTCTTTTTAAGTACAAAGATCGCATTGTGCCACGTGTGTTGTTTCAATCCTTACTTTCTAATGAATATGTTGATGCCCAAGTGATTGATACTTTTGTGAGAGTTCTTAACTACCAAGAGACATTTTATGGCTATAAGAGATATTTTGGCACTTGTGAGATCTCAGTGTAAGTTTTAATTTTTAATGCATGTGATTAAGTATTTAATTTTTGTTTTTGTTCATTGTATATATAACTCAGTTTTGCTAATATTATACAGTTAGGTTCAATTGTGGCTAATCCTGATGTAAGCTTTGAAGGCGATTCTACATGTTTCATACTAAATTTGATCAGCTTCTTAGAGACTCATCTGTTTTAAATTTGGCTGGCTTTGAATTAGTAAGTTTATATAAAGAATTTCAATTAAAATTGTTGTTGTTGATTTGTATATTTCTTCTAATATTAAATTAGAATTAAGTAATTTAAATTAAATTTATCATGTTTCCAATCCTTGCATCTCAGCACTATTATATTATATGCTTTAATTTTAAGTTAAAGGAAGTTGTTATTATTGATAACATGAAGCTGGAAGTTGGCTTTGGCTTGAGATACTCTGATATTCCAGAAGTAGCTGTAAGTATATACATTCATTTTCACATGTATGTGTTTCATTTATTCTTTCTGTATCAACATCCACTAATTGTTTTTGTTTTGTTGTTAATTATTAAGGTTAAATTGATGAGTCACTACCTAGATAAGATGATGCTCTCTAGCAAGGCGGACCTTATTCGCAACTGTAAACCATTATGTCTGGATTTACAGTGGGCGACTACTGATAATTACATCGACTGTGGCGTCTTCTGCATGCGTCATTTGGAGACTTACTTGGGTATAAATGATTGGAATTGTGGCTTATCCAAGAACTTGGGCAATGTGGTCTCTGATCTTCGGAGGTTGTATATGCATGCGATTGTATGTTCTCCTATGAATGAAGAAAGACAGTCTGTTATTGCGAGAGTTACCGATTACCAGCCTAGGAATTGAAGATTTTAATGTGATATCTGTAGTTTTTGAATTAGTAAGTTTATATAAAGAATTTCAATTAAAATTGTTGTTGTTGATTTGTATATTTCTTCTAATATTAAATTAGAATTAAGTAATTTAAATTAAATTTATCATGTTTCCAATCCTTGCATCTCAGCACTATTATATTATATGCTTTAATTTTAAGTTAAAGGAAGTTGTTATTATTGATAACATGAAGCTGGAAGTTGGCTTTGGCTTGAGATACTCTGATATTCCAGAAGTAGCTGTAAGTATATACATTCATTTTCACATGTATGTGTTTCATTTATTCTTTCTGTATCAACATCCACTAATTGTTTTTGTTTTGTTGTTAATTATTAAGGTTAAATTGATGAGTCACTACCTAGATAAGATGATGCTCTCTAGCAAGGCGGACCTTATTCGCAACTGTAAACCATTATGTCTGGATTTACAGTGGGCGACTACTGATAATTACATCGACTGTGGCGTCTTCTGCATGCGTCATTTGGAGACTTACTTGGGTATAAATGATTGGAATTGTGGCTTATCCAAGAACTTGGGCAATGTGGTCTCTGATCTTCGGAGGTTGTATATGCATGCGATTGTATGTTCTCCTATGAATGAAGAAAGACAGTCTGTTATTGCGAGAGTTACCGATTACCAGCCTAGGAATTGAAGATTTTAATGTGATATCTGTAGTTTTTGTTGAAACTTTTATTAGTTGGTTATGTAGATGTATTTTGGCTTGTGGGACAGTTAATTTTGTGTATCAATGACAAGGATAACTTTTTGTGTTTTGATATATATGATAACAGGTAGTCTATCTTGTTTATTTATTATTGTGTGTTTATCACTGCATGTGTTGTTCAGGAGTTTATTAAGATTTGGTTCAGGATCTATTATTGTATTTGGTTCACAGAACAAAATATTGGCTGTTAAGTAGTCTATTTTTAATTGGTTCAGTATTTTTATCTAATACTTGATTCAGTAGTTTATTAAGAATTGGTTCACGGGTTCAGTATCTATGATTGGATTTGGTTCATAGAAAAAAATATGTAGCGTTCAATAGTGTATTTTTAATTGGTTCAGTATTACTAACTATTATTTGATTCAGCATATGTAGTGTTTGTTGTTCAGTAATCCTCTTAGATAGTAATTAAAATTTCCTTAAATTAAATTCAAATTTTATAACGTGTGGTTAATGGAATAAAACGTTTCAGTTTTCTAGAAATAAATGTTCAGAGTATAAAGCACAATACCTTTTTAATAGTCCAATAGAGAATTAAAAAAAAAGAAAGCCCAATAGCGGTTGTAGGGGCAGTTTTGTCATTTTGCTTGCTGTATTTGTTGTTACATGTCAGACCATTTTGCACCTTTGCGTGGTGAAGGGTTTGCTTTCGTTTCATCGCCTTGAAAACTGAAATCCATCTTTTCCTTCAAACTGGTCATTCTCTCTGTCGTTTCGAATTCCTTTCTGGATCTCGCCATTTTCGTGGTAATGTAAGCTTGAATCAGAGTTTGTTGTTTTCATTTTCTTATGTTTAATCAGTATTACTTCGTTTATTAATGATTTTATCCTTTTTGTTTTGTGTTTTGTCTCTTTGTTCAGTTGTCGCTTTTGATAAAAAAATGCAAACCCGCGTTCACGACGGTGACTATACTTTACTTTATTTGGTTCTAGTTTATTAACATTTGTTTTTGTTTCTGATTATGGTTTATTAGTATTTCAAGAGTCAAAGTAGTCAAACGTTTTGTCATCCATGATTTTATCTGTTTCTTCAGTCGTTGTTGTTGATAAACAATCGAAAATCCTCAATCGCTATTGTTTATACTTTACTTTAATTGATTATATAGTTCATTAACCTTTAGTTTTGGTTGGGATTTCTATTTTAGTAGTATTAGAAAAGTCAAAGTATGTCAACGTTTTGTCATGAACGAAGTGGGGAACGATTTTTGTCTGTTTTCTGAGTTTGTCGCCGTTGATAAATAATGGAAATCCCATATAGCTAGTGTTTATATTTTACTTTATTTGGTTATAGTTGTTTAAATATTTGTTTTATTTGTTAGTTCGTTTAGAATAGTGTTTCAAGAGTGACATTTTCAATTTGTTATCATGCATGTGGGTTTTGATGTAATAGTGATCTGTTCATCAAATTAATTAGTATGGGGTTCATCATATGTTTAGTAACTTCTTCAACATTTAAATTTGTGTTAAGTTTTTCATATGTTTTAAATAAGTGAAATGGATAGGAGTAACTATTTTGTTTTTTGGATAGTAGTAACTTATAGTTTTGGTTCAGTATTGTTTAACATATTATTGATATATTTCCCTTTTAATTTGTTTTTTAGATGACGTCCCATGGGCTGTTGTTTTGGAAAAATTCAAACGGAAACCTGAGAAAAGTCAGGTGGTGAAGAGTCAGGTTAAAAAGAAGAGGAAGGTTGCCAAACAACCAGAGCCCGATAGTGACGAGGATGCTGTCATAAAAGAAGAATATGAAACAAAAGTCAAATCCAAAGTTGTGGCTACTCCAAATGGACCAGTGACATAATTTCGTATAGAATCCAGGACACATACATATTCTCTGGTGACTCATTCAAAAAACTCAATGATGCTCAGGGAAAAAGCATTAAAGAGCTTGGATTTGGTAGTATTTTGCAGCTACAAATGAAGCATATGCCATTGTTTCTGTCACGTTGGCTTGTGGAAAACTTTGATGCATACCGGGTTGCATTGATTACAGCTAATGGAGAAGCAATTTTTATCGAAGATGTTGACGTTGCAATTACTCTCGGATTTCCAATGGGGACAATTCAAGTGCTTATTGATGCATCATTCAATACAAGGACTAATGCATCTCTATCTATGTGGAAGAATTCAGTTGCCTTCAACAAAAATAGGATCCATCTTGCTGATGTGGTGAAGGGAATGGTTGCTGACAAAGATGGAGGACAATTTTTCAAAACTTGTTTTATAATACTTTTGATTTCAGAGTTGATTGAATGCAACTATAATGGAACTGTAAATTTTAGTTACTTTAATGTAACTGAAAACTTAGAAAGCATTAAGCAGTTTAATTGGTGTGGGTTTCTGCTTGACCGGCTTGTAGAAACTAAAAAAACATGGTCTCGTAACAAAAATTCTAGTTTCACAGGCTCACTCCCATTTTTGGTGGTAAGTGAGATAAATAAGTAGTAATTTATTTTATTATTTTTGCATGTTCTTTATATATTCTTATATTTGCTTGTATTTTTCTGTTATAACAGCTATTTTATCTTGATCGGGTTCGCCTTCAAAGGCAAGAGAAACCGAGATGAGTACCCATTCTTGCCAATTGGACAAACCGGTTAATTAAGGCAAGGGAAGGGGAAGAGATGAAAGGCAGTGGGTTTGGTTCTGGTCGTGTATTTCCACGGCTAAGTATCGAGCCACTTGAAGAACATGTCTCTTTATCTGCTGGAGACAATATTAGTGAACAAGAGATATTTGGGTTAATTGAATATGAGCCCAAAAAAGTAACCATATTTTACTGAGTTGTTTGTGTCTGATTAAGCAATATTATTTAGTCATTGTTATAGTATAGTATAATTATGTGGTTCATTAATATATGCTACTCTATGTAAAGGATATAACTTACAATCCTTTTTATAGGTTTGTGAAGAAGAAGAACCTAATAGAGAGCATGCAACAGAGGAACATGCCAAAGTTTTTGAAGTTCCTACAGAAGTAGTAAGTCTATTTTGGTTGTGTAGATTATAATGTTGATGTTTTAAAATACAGTGGTGTTCATGTAGTTATTCTGTGTCAAGTTCAGTATATATACCTATAAGTTATTCAATGGTCAACTACAAAATGAAGTGGTTCATCAAATATATCAGTAATTGATTCATCATATTGACCAGTTAATGCTTTAACACATTCAACTAATAGAATGTGGTTCAGTTAGTAGTCCTTGTATATTATAAAATGTGGTTCAGAGCGATATTATTTGAGATTGATTGCGATTCAGTTGTTCCGTGGGTTGAGTGAGTTTGTTTGAGATTTATAAGTTATATGGACTCCAGGGATGTTATTATTCATTGTTTTCAAACACAATATTTTTGTTATCATACATAACACAGTGTGTGTTATATAGGTTTATGAAGTTGGAAAACTTGGTAAAGAAGACGCAGCAAAGAATCATGATATGCTGTTTGAAGGTTCTGTTAAAAAAGTAAGTGTTTTTAATATTTTAATAGTATTTTTTTTTGCATATACGAAAATATACTATGTTGTTCATGCATTTTTTCTTGTGTCTGGTTCAGTTATATACATTTATGGTATTCAAGGGTTAACAATAAAATGAAGTGGTTCATCAAATATCTCAGTATTTGGTTCATCATACTGACTAGACAATGGTTCAGCACATGTTATTTGAGATCGAGTGTGGTTCAGTGGTTTCAGTGATTTTTTTTTGAGAGTTATACGTTTTATGGAGTTCATGTATGTTAGTAATGGTTGTTTTTTCGAACACAATATCTATGTTATCATATAACACAGTGTGTGTTACATAGGTTTCTGAAGTTGAAGAAATTGGGAAAGAAGATGCAGCAAAGAATCAGGCTATGTTGCTTGAAGGTTCTATTAAAAAAGTAAGTGTTTTTAATATTTTAATAGTATTTTTTTTTGTATATACGAAATCATACTATGTTGTTCAGGTAGTTATTCTGTGTCTGGTTCAGTTATATACCTATATGTTAGTCAAAGGTTTACTATAAAATGAATTCTTTCATCAAATATCTCATTAGTTGGTTCATCATACTGACCAGATAATGGTTCAGCACATATTATTTGAGATTGAGTTTGATTCAGTGGTTTGAGTGAGTTTGTTTGAGATTTATAAGTTATATGGATTTCATGGATGTTATTATTGATTGTTTTCGAGCACAATATTTTTTGTTATCATATATAACAGTGTGTGTTAAATAGGTTTCTGAAGATGTACTAAAGCAGCATGCTATGCTGTTTGAAGGTGCTGGAAAAAAAAGTAAGTGTTTTTAATATTTTAATAGTATTTTTTTTTGTATATATGAAACCAAGCCAGTATATTACAACTTTTTTACTTTTTGTTCAGAGTCTAAAAGAGAGGTACATTGCTGCAATGTGCTTGTTGGCAAAATCCATATGAAATGTAGTGGAACTAACAATTGAATCTGTTTCGGAGAAACACGAGGATCCTGAACTCGATTATATGAACCATGCTGCAAAACGAATTGTTGGTTCTACCTCTCCTAAAGTCAGGACAACGCCAGATGAATTTGCAAACAATCCTGAGCTAGATAGACTAATGTAGATTGTTGATATTGCTATTGCAAAAAAACAAGAGATGGAGAGAATACTGCTTGACCAACCATCATGGAGTCTTGGGCTGACTCCACCTGAAAAAATACCAACATTTGCAGAAGTATTTGAGACTGTTGAGAAATCTTATCCGAAGGTCCCCTTCAAAGAATTTCCTCCCGTTATTCAGCCAGGTTTAGAAGAGTAACTGCCGGTTGTTGAGCACCCTGTTATTCCAATTCCTCCCGTTTTTCAGCCAGTTTTAGAGGAGCAACTTTCGGTTTTTGAGAACCCTATTATTCCAAATCCCCCCACTGTTCTGACAGTTTTAGAGGAGCAACTTCCAGTTATTGAGAACCCTGTTATTTCAAATCCTCTCCAGGATATGGCTATTCTTGCTTCTGTTCAAACATCATATAAACAAGTAATTCTTTAAATTTATTTATGTTTATGATTTTATTCAATATATATTTAAGCGTTTATGGTTTTATATTTAATCTTTAATACCCTTTTTTCAATTTAGCAGGTTTTTGAAGAACATTTGGCACCAGTGGTACAACAATACTCCACACCATTAAAAGCTGAACCTTCAAAGCTAATTTATCATATTTTTTTTATTTATATTATTTGTTATTAACATTTTATTTGGGAAATAATACTTTTTTTTTTGCCTAATAGGATCTGCCTGCTGATATTGCTAAAACAAAGAACAAAATAGTTATAAAGATTCCAGTGCCAAAGGTTCGTAGAAAACCCCAAATTTTTGACATGGAACATGTTAATGATGAAAGAAGGACAAAGAAGAAACTGATTGGCATGAAACTAAAGTATGGAACTATGTGGATATCACCCCAATAATTCACTAATAATTCACTCCTACAGAGTATGTGAATATTAGGTATTTGGATGGAAATAAGGTTTGATTGTAATTAATTATACTTATATCATTTATATATAAATTTTGTTATATTATATCATTTACTGATGTTAATATTGTCGGGTTCAGGGTGACAAGAAGGAAAAAGAAATTGTTGATAAAAGGGTTCAACCAACAAGGGATGTATTACCATCAAAAGAAATGAGAAGTCCCTTTTATGAAAGATTTGTTAACCCTAACAAGAGGAGGACTGGTTCTGCCATAAAGGTTTACAAATATATTGGAGATTTTGGAGACGATTTGATGTAAGTTGCACTAATATTTTTATTCGGTGTTTGGTTCAGCTTTATAATCTGAGAGTGGTTCAGGGAATTTATCCCGTGTGTTTCCGAGATTCATTTATTTGTGGTATTTGGGCTTTAATTTTGGTTTTATGATGCAATTGGTTTGAGAGTGGTTCAGAGATTTATAGCATGGGTCAGCGGGTTGTGGTTCAGTTATTGAGAACCCTGTTATTTCAAATCCTCTCCAGTATATGGCTATTCTTGCTTCTGTTCAAACATCATATAAACAAGTAATTCTTTAAATTTATTTATTTTTATGATTTTATTCAATATATATTTAAGCGTTTATGGTTTTATATTTAATCTTTAATACCCTTTTTTCAATTTAGCAGGTTTTTGAAGAACATCTGGCACCAGTGGTACAACAATACTCCACACCATTAAAAGCTGAACCTTCAAAGCTAATTTATCATATTTTTTTATTTATATTATTTGTTATTAACATTTTATTTGGGAAATAATACTTTTTTTTTTGCCTAATAGGATCTGTCTGCTGATATTGCTAAAACAAAGAACAAAATAGTTATAAAGATTCCAGTGCCAAAGGTTCGTAGAAAACCCCAAATTTTTGACATGGAACATGTTAATGATGAAAGAAGGACAAAGAAGAAACTGATTGGCATGAAACTAAAGTATGGCATTATGTGGATATCACCCCAATAATTCACTAATAATTCACTCCTATAGAGTATGTGAATATTAGGTATTTGGATGAAAATAAGGTTTGATTGTAATTAATTATACTTATATCATTTATATATAAATTTTGTTATATTATATCATTTACTGATGTTAATATTGTCTGGTTCAGGGTGACAAGAAGGAAAAAGAAATTGTTGATAAAAGGGTTCAACCAACAAGGGATGTATTACCATCAAAAGATATGAGAAGTCCCTTTTATGAAAGATTTATTAACCCTAACAAGAGGAGGACTGGTTCTGCCATAAAGGTGTACAAATATATTGGAGATTTTGGAGACGATTTGATGTAAGTTGCACTAATATTTTTATTCGGTGTTTGGTTCAACTTTATAATCTGAGAGTGGTTCAGGGAATTTATCCCGTGTGTTTCCGAGGTTCATTTGTTTGTGGTCTTTGGGCTTTAATTTTGGTTTTATGATGCAATTGGTTTGAGAGTGGTTCAGAGATTTATAGCATGGGTCAGCGCGTTGTGGTTCAGATGTTAATTTCATTTCGTTTTAATTGTAATTTATTAATTTTAATAAATATTTTATGTTTATTACAGGGAAGTTTTTTTCCAATACAAAGGGGTGACTGTCCCTCGAGCTTTAATGCAAACACTACAATATAAGCAGTACGTTGATGCTCAAATCATTGATGCGTGGACTAAAATACTAAATTTTGAAGATTTTTGCCCTATGGATCTATTAGGAGATATTTTTGCCCTTGTACTCTCAGTGTAAGTTTAATTCTTGTCTTATAAGTTTATTGAGTTTTTAGGAAATTTTTAACTAATGCAGTTTTAGATCTTAATTAAGTGTCATTTATTTATTTACAGATAGAGACAGTTGTATCGACCCGAAATTTCAGTACCCGAATTAACCTCCATAAACCTACTTAGAAGGTAAATAAGGTTCGGAGTACTAGATTATCGGGGAACGTTATAGAAGAAGTTTGATCTTCTTCCGTGAGCTTTGGATCTTACGACCGAGTACGAGTTATTATTAGGTTCATTTAAGCGGAAGATTTAGTTGTCAAAAGATGAGGATTGCGAACCCCGAAAAGATCGTAAGCCCGTTGGAGGCTTCACCTGTCCTAGACCATCGCGAAAACGTTTCGAACAGAGGTAAAAGTGGAAATCATAAATACAACAAAATGCCACGGCCACGCCGGGTCAAAACAATAAAACGCATGAGCAAAAGAGTGCGAATGTCAAGCGCCTCCCTCACTCTAATCGTCCAAAAGGTCTGTCCCGACAACCATCCACATTAGTAAGTCATATCGGGTAAGGGGTACCTGAATCTAAAAACAAGAAATAAATCGGGGTCAATCATCGGAAATATGCACACTCCGTGCCATATAAAGAGGCATACTTAAACTACATGAATGTTAAAATGCAACACATAAGCAAGTGTATAGATATATATAAATGCGAAATAAACACACAAGGGCCCGTATCATCATCATAATCATCATCATCATCACCGTCATATCATAATATCTTCTCAAACGTACTCATCCTTCTCAAACGTACTCATCCTTCTCAAACATACTCATTCTTTCTCATCATAAGTCTTTCATCATTTCATTCGTGTTCCATCGAATATAAGTCATTTATTCAGATTTTGACGGCCGTCCTACCATAGACACATAGCATACATATGGATTATTGGATTACTAAGTTCATCCTACGTCATATTACCAGTTTATATTCCTAACATGTTACTAGGTCGCGTGATGCATGAAGACTCTCGATAAGACAAAGAGTATCACATAAATCCATCATGAGTAAGTCCAGGGGACTTACCTGGAGTCCGGAGAATAAGCAAGCAATAAAGTGCACAACCAAGGATCCAATCAACAAGAGCCTATTAATTTCATTAAACTTTCATTAGGTGGTATTCTAATGCATGGTACCCAACCTAATAATCAACATACATCCACATGAGGTTCACGATTCTATAGATTACACAATTTGGTTAAGTGATCCGGACTTAACCAGTTATAATCTATATCGTATTGTCACATAATCGATTTCCTTCTTATCGGATCATAAGCCAAGTTTTTTAACTGAGTCATTATAAACACTGGTTACTAAAACTATAATAACTCTTGATCCAACCGTTAGATCGCCCTACTCTTTGAAGGACAGTTAGATAACATTCCCATAAAAATCATATTAAGATTTCAGCCAAATCAGACCGTTGGATTGGAAATAAAGTCCAAATTACAGAGGCATATACATCCATTTTGTTTCTTGATGTTTGCTACAAAACGCAACCAAAAACACATAGAGGCTCCACTTCCTAAGCCCTTTCCAAGCACACAAGATCTATTCCTAGAGAGAGGGAAGGCGGATGAGGTATTACCTTCGAAGAATCCCACACAAACGACTCAAGAACACCCTCAAGAGTCCTTCGGAACACCCTTCAAACACCTTGCCATTTTGTCACCAAAAAATCCCAAAACATGATTTAGATTCTTATTCAAAGTTGAATAAACGAAGTTATAAAACATGTTGGAATAGAGTTTTGGAAGAAAGGAAGGGTTCTTACCAAGAAATCAAGCCAAACTCTCAAGACCCTTCAAAACAGTTTTCTGCATCTCCAAAGATTGACGATTTTGGCTGGGCAAAAGACCTTGGATTTTCGTGTTTGAGATATGTATGGAAGGCTGGGTTCAAGACGGATCTATGGCCACCGAGTTTGCTCAATTTGGATGAGTATGGAGGGAGTTATGCTATTTCTTGTGAAGGCTGTCCAAAATGGACCTAAAATGGAGGAGGAGGGTTTTTCTTTGGGTTTTCAAGGGGAGTGTCGGCTAGGGTTTGTGTGGATGGGTTCCTTGAGCTGTTGGGATCAGTTTATAAAGAGGAGGAGGAGGCAAGGGGATCATTTAGTCAAGCCATCAAGTGGCTAGACATAGGAAACACAAACAAGGTTAGCTAGGCCTAGCTAGGCTAGATGTTGTCATTTTAGTCAAATGGGGTGGTTGGGATTTTGTGGCTCTCCTTGAAGCTGGCAGAATTGGGTTTTAATAAGGAGGATTTGGTGTTAAAATTACGTAAAGAAAAGTCGTGACAGGTTATGAAGATTACCGAAGTAAACGGATGACAAGGCATTTGCCTCACTAATATTTCTCGGAATTTTATCATACGAATCCCAATAGAGTGGAATTGTAATCCTCTTTCCATATAAAATATGTTATCCAAAAATTTTTTAAATTTTTTCCGGGTTTTCAAAATCGTCAAAAGAAGGATAATTGATCGAATTATCCCTCGGAAATTAATCAAATCTTAATTAATCATAATTTAAATTTTCAGTTTTTACAATCATCCACCTCTAAAAACAAGTCTCGTCCCCGAGACCAAAAAGATTCAAACCGGTGGAGAAGGTGTTAAACCTTGAGTCCTTGGATCGGAACAAAGGCACGCGATCATCTCGGATGCGTCGTCCAAGAATCTCATGATGCTTTTGTCACGACCGTAATAGTCTCGAACGGCGTCGTCGAGCATGTGAATGGGCGCCCCCATCACATCTCGCCTCAACCTCCAAGAGTATCACAACTCGAGAGATATCATCATCCTACCGCTAGGTCTTAGCGGAAATTCCACGATGGCCGTCGCGGAAAGCCCGTATCCACTTTGCGAAGCACAATGAGCTTACCCGGATCATGGAAGCTTTAACTCAAATCATTTTCGAATCAATTCCAATTAGAAGGTGTTGGCGTCCCGACACGACTTGGTCTAGACTCCGCTCGACTTTCTCTCTCGGGAGGTGGTCATCCACCTCTAAAGTTCAAACCCGCTTCTCGACATTCTATTCTCCCAACAGGAGGGTGGATAAAAAATCCACCTCTAAGGATCAAACATGTGATCTCATTACGACTCAATCAAAACAGAGGGTGGATTAACATCCACCTCTAAGGCTAAGCCTTATTCCTTTTCCTAGGTTCAATATTCCGACATACCATCATTTATCGACCATACTTACAACAATCACATAATCATAACGATATCATATCATTCATATATCATAAGGTATCACACATCAATGATAATCACATCATGTAGGACCACTCATGGGCCCCACCACGCATATCAATCACAGAAAATGCGCACTCAATCACAGAGGTAAACACCCAATCACACATAGTACGGCTAAGGGTCCCCCTCCCAGGTACTCACCGGCCACTCACGCACTCAAAGCTATATCTGCACGTGGCTGTACATACGACGCTAGCAACTCATCTAATACATCTCCATAGCTCGCCCGTATACTCTCCTCTGTCTCCCAAGTGGCCTCCTCGGGGCTTCTCCTAGCCCACTGTATAAGTACCAACGGTACCTCTCTGCGCCTCAGCTTCTTGACCCGTCGGTCAAGAACAGCAATCGGATGCTCCACGAAGGTATGGTCAGGTGCTATCTCTAATCCGGAGTAGTCCAATATGTGACTCGGATATGGCTCGTACTTCCTCAGCTGTGACACGTGGAAGACATCGTGTATACCGGCCAAACGGGGCGGTAAAGCAACTCTGTAAGCAACCTCTCCCACTCGCTCGAGGATCTCAAAGGGGCCCACATATCTAGGGCTCAGTTTGCCCTTCATCCCGAATCGTCGGATCCCTCTCGTCGGTGACACTCGCAACCAGACATGATCTCCAACCTCAAAGGCCAACTCAGTCCTGCGCCTATCAGCATACTTCTTATGTCGGTCGTGCGCAACCCTCAGATGCTCTCGGATCCGTCTGACCTGATCTGTCGCCTCCTGCACGTACTGTGGTAGTGTCCCCACTCGGTCTGCAGGCTCATCCCAGCAAATAGGCGACTTGCATCGCCTCCCGTACAACGCCTCAAAAGGAGCCATCCTGATCGATGAATGATAGCTGTTGTTGTACGAGAACTCTACTAGGGGAAGATGTCGAACCCAAAGGTTTCCCCACTCCAAAACACAAGCCCTCAGCATATCCTCTAGCGTCTGAATCGTCCTCTCGCTCTGCCCGTCCGTCTGCGGGTGATAGGCCGTGCTGAAATGCAACTTGCTCCCCAGAGCCTCGTGCACATGCCTCCAGAATCTCGAAGTGAAGCGGCCATCTCTATCAGATACTATCCTCTCGGGAACCCCATGCAACCTCACTATATGCTGTATAAAAGCTCGGACTAAATCAGACACAGGCCATGTCTCCTGAATCGGAATGAAATGGGTGGTCTTGGTCAACCTGTCGACCACCACCCAAATCGCATCAAAGGCTCGTACATCTCTTCTCAATCCTATCACGAAGTCCATCGTGATATCCGTCCATTTCCACACAGGGTCAGGAAGTGATCGTGTCATCCCTCCGGGCTTCTGGTGCTCTATCCGCACCTGCTGGCAGACCTGACATCGCGCTACAAACAAAGCGACATCAGTCTTCATCCTGCGCCACCAGAACGTCCTCCTCAAGTCCTGATACATCTTATTCGATCCCGGATGGACTGAATAAGGAGTGGAATGTGCCTCTATCATGATCTTCTGCTTCAGGTTGTGCACATCAGGCACAGCAACACGTCCCTGCAACATCAGCATCCCATCATCTCGGACGGTAAAAGACCTACATTGGCCCTGGGCCATGCGCTGTCGGATATCGGCAATCCGCGGACACTCTGTCTGCGCTCGTCGGATCTCATCCATCAACTCTGACTGAACCTCTAGGAAACTCAGTTGTCCACTCTCTCGCTGTGACCAGACCTCTATCCCACAACTGATCAGATCCCGCTGTAACTCAGGTCGAGCCGTCAATCTGGACAAAACAATCTCCTGACGAGTCTTCCGACTCAAGGCGTCGGCCACCACATTGGCCTTCCCCGGGTGATACTCAATCTCCAACTCGTAGTCCTTGATCAACTCCAGCCACCTCCTCTGACGCATGTTCAGCTCTTTCTGCGTGAAAATGTACTTCAGATTTTTGTGATCGGTCATGATCCTCACTGACGTGCCATACAGATAGTGCCTCCAGATCTTGAGCGCATGTACAACTGCGGCTAGCTCAAGATCGTGCGTGGGGTATGACTCCTTCCCTGGCTTCAGCTGGCGTGAAGCGTAAGCGATGACCCGATCCCTCTGTTGTAGCACACAACCTAAACCTGAACTCGAAGCATCCGTGTAGACTACGAAGTCCTCCGTCCCCTCTGGTAGTGCTAACACGGGTGCGGATGTCAACTTCTTCTTCAGCAGATCAAAACTGGCCTGGCACGCCGGGCTCCACTCGAAGGTTACTCCCTTCTTCGTCAGCTGCGTCATCGGCCTAGCTATGCTGGAGAAGCCCTCGACGAACCGTCGGTAATAGCTAGCCAAACCTAGAAAAGACCTGATGTCTCTGACGTTCTTGGGGATCTCCCAAGCAACGATAGCATCAACCTTCGATGCATCTACTGATATCCCTGCTGCGGATATAACATGACCAAGAAACATCACCTCGGAGAGCCAGAACTCACACTTGCTAAACTTCCCGAACAGTTTATGCTTCTGCAGAATCCTCAGCACAATCCTCAGGTGCTCAGCATGCTCCTCTCTGCTCCTCGAGTAGATCAAGATGTCATCGATAAATACCACCACAAATCTGTCAAGAAAATCGATGAACACCCTGTTCATCAACTCCATGAAGGCGGCTGGCGCGTTGGTTAGCCCGAACGGCATAACCACAAACTCGTAGTATCCGTATCTAGTCCTGAAGGCCGTCTTCGGGATGTCCTCTGCCTTCACCCTCAGCTGGTGATAACCCGAACGCAAATCTATCTTCGAGAAGACAACAGCTCCCTGCAGCTGATCCATCAAATCGTCTATTCTCGGCAACGGGTAACGGTTCTTCACCGTAGCCCGGTTCAACTCTCTGTAATCTATGCATAGCCTCAACGACCCATCCTTCTTCTTCACGAACAACACCGGTGCTCCCCACGATGAAGCACTCGGCCTAATGTAGCCCTTCCCAGCTAGCTCCTCCAACTGTGCCTTCAGCTCGGCCATCTCTGTCGGCGCCATCCTGTACGGGACCCTCGAAATCGGCCTGGTGCCCGGCTCCAACTGTATAGCGAAATCAACATCTCGCTGTGGCGGAAGTCCTGGTAGCTCGTCTGGGAAAATGTCAGCAAACTCACTAACAACGGGGACATCTGTCAGGCTGGGTCGCTCGCGATCCACCTCTAAAGCATAACACCAGTAGCTCGTGCATCCCTGGTCAAGAAGTCTCGCCGCTCGAACGACGCTGATCTGGGCTCCGTTCCGTTTGGGGTCGTCCCCCCACACCTCGTGCTCAGTCCCATCCTCCGCGAGGATGGAAACTGTACGGGTCCTCAGGTTGAGGATTGCCCCATAGAAGTTCATAAAATCCATCCCCAGGATCATCTCGTCTGTCCGCAGTGGCATGACTATCAAGTCAGTGGGCCACTCTCGCTCTCCTATCCGAATGGGGCATCCTAGGATCTCACGCCCCGTCCTAACCCTAGCCCCATCCGCCATACGCACTACTAATGCGGGACATACCGAACATACAAGTTTAAATCTAGCTACGCATGAATCTGCTATAAAGCAGTGGGTTGCCCCGGTATCGAACAGAATGCGAAGAGTAGAGCCACAAAACGATATCGTACCTATGGAAGTCGGAGCTATCGAATCACCGTTCCGCATCGGGAACACGCGGGGCGGCGGGGGTGGTAAGAAATCAGTGTCTACAGCTATCGCTGCCAGCTGTGTAGAACCTCTGCCCTGGCCGGGTCCTGTCGACCCTGCCGACGATTGTGTCTGCTGATGCTGGTAAGACCCTCGGCCGCCTCGACCTCCTCCTCTACCTCTACCTCGACCTCCACCTCGGCCTCGTCCTCCTCTAAAGCTGCTGTCTCCTCGACCACCTCCGTAGCTACTATCTCCTCGGCCAGCTCCCAAGGGAGTCCCCCTCCCCTGACCCTGTGCATAAGAAATCTGAGCGGGTCTCGGTGCCTCTGGAAGGCGTAAAGCTGAAGCTGCAGGAGTGACTGAAAATCTCTCGCTCTGCGGGCACATGATAGCACGATGTCCTACCCCTCCACACGTGTAGCAGGAAATGAACTTCCTAGGGCAGTCTGTCTGGTAGTGGCCCTCCTCGCGGCAGCTGTGGCAGATAATAGCTCTCACTCTAGCCTCGCGGTGGGATGATACAGGTACAGCTGGAATGGCCCAAGTGGTCCCGCTAGTCGATCCTCCTCTCGCTAACCCCTTCCCTAGGCCCCTATCAAATCTGTGCTCCGTGGGTCGTGGCCTCTTTCCGCCAGATGGAGTGCGGAAAGCTGAAGACGTGGCAGCTGTCAGACGTAGCTGTTGGTCATATCGGAGGATCATATCTAGAAATCTGTCATATGTCATTCCCTCCATGCTGGTAGAGATCAGAAGAACGTCTGGCGGAAGCCTCATAGAAAGCATGCGGATGCGCATCTCGTCGGTGTTACAGACCTTTCCACAATAGACGAGCTCCTTCTTGAACTGGCAGACAATCTCGGAAATAGATAGCCGTGGGTCATAGCGGGTGCTGAAGAACGCAACCTCTCGTGCTGCTTGTGTCCCAGATGGACAGTACTCTCTCAGCATCAACTTCTTGAACTCCTCGTAGGTCCATGCAGTACGATCATCACAGTAGACAAGCCATCTGTCATAAGCATCTCCTTTAAGCTGCCCAGCCGCAAGCCTCTGTCTCTCCTCATCGGGTACCCCAATCAAGCTGAAAACTCCCTCGAGTCCTCTGAAGAACTGCTCGATATCCTCTCCGGGTCCGGCCTGAAAGATAGGCGGGCTACTCTGTGATAGTCTCTTCACCCAGTCGGTGACGCCAGCTGATCTCTCTCGCTCTAGTAACGCAAGTAATGCCCTCTCTATCGCTGATCCCTGCTGCTGCCTATCAGCCTCTCCCTCGTGCTGCCTGGGGATCTCGACCTCAACATCGGTCTCAGTCTCTGTCTCTGTCTCGGGAATTCGGCCACGACCTCGGCCACGTGGTCTCCCACGTCCTCTAGTAATCTGGGTGTCGACCATGCTGACAATTGGACATTTAACTGTACTCAATATACAATTAAATAAAACGTCTTCTTCAAGGAAGACGGCCCTCAGGCACATTCATCTCACATAATTACATCCCTTCAAGGGGGTGGCCCGCAGGCACAGTTTTATATCGCACGGAAGCTAACTAGATAGCTATCCTTCGAGGGATAGCTTGGCGAGCCCGCCTCTAAATCTTATCCTGCTCCAACCACCTTGGTTGCTCCCTTGGAGTGTTCCAGGCCCTTTTGTAAGGAAAAGCTAGGCAGTCTACCCGAACCCTTCTACATCTCTAAGGATGCCTATCGCCTTGTCTCTACCCGTCGATCCTATCTCTCGTCTATAAAGATCCTAACCATTTTCATTTTCCAAAGGGTTTTCATCTTTTCCCTTTAAACACTTCGAAATCCTTGAAAATTTCCAAAACGGTGGGCGGGTTTTGAAAATTAATTTTTAACTCGTGCGTACTCAGGTCGAACAACCTTGGCTCTGATACCAACTTTGTAACGACCCGAAATTTCAGTACCCGAATTAACCTCCATAAACCTACTTAGAAGGTAAATAAGGTTCGGAGTACTAGATTATCGGGGAACGTTATAGAAGAAGTTTGATCTTCTTCCGTGAGCTTTGGATCTCACGACCGAGTACGAGTTATTATTAGGTTCATTTAAGCGGAAGATTTAGTTGTCAAAAGATGAGGATTGCGAACCCCGAAAAGATCATAAGCCCGTTGGAGGCTTCACCTGTCCTAGACTATCGCGAAAACGTTTCGAACAGAGGTAAAAGCAGAAATCATAAATACAACAAAATGCCACGGCCACGCCGGGTCAAAACAATAAAACGTATGAGCAAAAGAGTGCGAATGTCAAGCGCCTCCCTCACTCTAATCGTCCAAAAGGTCTGTCCCGACAACCATCCACATTAGTAAGTTATATCGGGTAAGGGGTACCTGAATCTAAAAACAAGAAATAAATCGGGGTCAATCATCGGAAATATGCACACTCCGTGCCATATAAAGAGGCATACTTAAACTACATGAATGTTAAAATGCAACACATAAGCAAGTGTATAGATATATATAAATGCGAAATAAACACACAAGGGCCCGTATCATCATCATAATCATCATCATCATCACCGTCATATCATAATATCTTCTCAAACGTACTCATCCTTCTCAAACGTACTCATCCTTCTCAACCATACTCATTCTTTCTCATCATAAGTCTTTCATCATTTCATTCGTGTTCCATCGAATATAAGTCATTTATTCAGATTTTGACGGCCGTCCTACCATAGACACATAGCATACATATGAATTATTGGATTACTAAGTTCATCCTACGTCATATTACCAGTTTATATTCCTAACATGTTACTAGGTCGCGTGATGCATGAAGACTCTCGATAAGACAAAGAGTATCACATAAATCCATCATGAGTAAGTCCAGGGGACTTACCTGGAGTCCGGAGAATAAGCAAGCAATAAAGTGCACAACCAAGGATCCAATCAACAAGAGCCTATTAATTTCATTAAACTTTCATTAGGTGGTATTCTAATGCATGGTACCCAACCTAATAATCAACATACATCCACATGAGGTTCACGATTCTATAGATTACACAATTTGGTTAAGTGATCCGGACTTAACCAGTTATAATCTATATCGTATTGTCACATAATCGATTTCCTTCTTATCGGATCATAAGCCAAGTTTTTTAACCGAGTCATTATAAACACTGGTTACTAAAACTATAATAACTCTTGATCCAACCGTTAGATCGCCCTACTCTTTGAAGGACAGTTAGATAACATTCCCATGAACATCATATTAAGATTTCGGCCGAATCATACCGTTGGATTGGAAATAAAGTCCAAATTACAGAGGCATATACATCCATTTTGTTTCTTGATGTTTGCTACAAAACGCAACCAAAAACACATAGAGGCTCCACTTCCTAAGCCCTTTCCAAGCACACAAGATCTATTCCTAGAGAGAGGGAAGGCAGATGAGGGATTACCTTCGAAGAATCCCACACAAACGACTCAAGAACACCCTCGAGAGTCCTTCGGAACACCCTTCAAACACCTTGCCATTTTGTCACCAAAAAATCCCAAAACATGATTTATATTCTTATTCAAAGTTGAATAAAAGAAGTTATAAAACATGTTGGAATAGAGTTTTGGAAGAAAGGAAGGGTTCTTACCAAGAAATCAAGCCAAACTCTCAAGACCCTTCAAAACAGTTTTCTGCAGCTCCAAAGATGGACGATTTTGGCTGGACAAAAGACCTTGGATTTTCGTGTTTGAGATATGTATGGAACGCTGGGTTCAAGACGGATCCATGGCCACCGAGTTTGCTCAATTTGGATGAGTATGGAGGTAGTTATGCTATTTCTTGTGAAGGCTGTCCAAAATGGACCTAAAATGGAGGAGGAGGGTTTTTCTTTGGGTTTTCAAGGGGAGTGTCGGCTAGGGTTTGTGTGGATGGGTTCCTTGAGCTGTTGGGATCAGTTTATAAAGAGGAGGAGGAGGCAAGGGGAACATTTAGTCAAGCCATCAAGTGGCTAGACATAGGAAACACAAACAAGGTTAGTTAGGCCTAGCTAGGCTAGATGTGGTCATTTTAGTCAAATGGGGTGGTTGGGATTTTGTGGCTCTCCTTGAAGCTGGCAGAATTGGGTTTAATAAGGAAGATTTGGTGTTAAAATTACGTAAAGAAAAGTCGTGACAGGTTATGAAGATTACCGAAGTAAACGGATGACAAGGCATTTGCCTCACTAATATTTCTCGGAATTTTATCATACGAATCCCAATAGAGTGGAATTGTAATCCTCTTTCCATATAAAATATGTTATCCAAAAAAAATTTAAATTTTTTCCGGGTTTTCAAAATCGTCAAAAGAAGGATAATTGATCGAATTATCCCTCGGAAATTAATCAAATCTTAATTAATCATAATTAAAATTTTCAGTCTTTACAACAGTTGTTTCGTCCACTGCTGCTGAACCTGAGGATAGATTTAATGTCTTTCGCGATAGATTTGATGAGTTCCTTAGAGATGTTTGCCTAACGAATTTGGCTGAGGTTGAGTTGGTATGTTTATTTTTAATAATGACTATTATATTTTAAATGCTTATATTTTTTTTATGTCAATTATATTTAAAATACTATTCTTTACTGTAAACAGATAATGCTTCCTATTCTTGCTTCGGAGCACTTTTATCTTTTAACATTCAATTTCAAGGCAAAAGAGGTTTTCATTATCGATAACATTAAGCTCACAGTGCCCTTTTCTAGTAAATATGCTAATATACCCAGAGTTGCTGTAAGTTCTTTTAATCATCTATAATTCTATCTCATTTCAATATTTTAACTATTGCATAACTATATGTTTTTTTTTTACCATTTTTGTTAAATGTAGGTTAATTTTCTAAGTACTTAGATTCGAAGAATTTGAAGTCCAAAGCTGATCTTATTCGCAAAGCAAAACTAGTCCTGATGGATCTTAAATGGGCAACTACCAACAACTTCGTTGATTGTGGTGTCTTCTGTATGCGTCACATGGAGACGTACATGGGAATTAATGAATCAGATTGGCATAGTGGATTTTCAAAGAATTCCACCAAGACTTTGGTGAATCTTCGTGAGCTATACATGGAAGCAATTGTCAAGTCTTCAATCAATGAGATAAAGGATGATATCTTGGCAAAAATTAGGGAGTTCAATCCACAGTTACCAAAACTATAATGTGTCAAAAGTAATGGTTCAAACACTGTATTTTGGGTACTGTATTTTCGGTGTCTAATGTGTCGATGGATTCAAACAATGCTACTCTATTTTGGGGCATTTGGTTTGTGTTGTGTCTATCACAAATGCATTATATTAGCTAACAAACAATGTTAAATACATTTTTGGGTAAATATATATCTAATAGCATGTGTTTCTGGTTTTATAATTGTGAATTCTTGAGTTTGGTTCAGAGTTATTTTAGTACGTGGTTCAGGGATATAATAGAGAATAGGTTCAGCATTTTGTTTGAACGATAAATATATATCCAACAACAGTATGTGTATCTGGTTTTTTATATTTGTGAATTATTGAGCTTGGTTCAGAGTTATTTTAGATTGTGGTTCAAAGATATAATTGAGAATGGTTCAGCAATTTGTTTGAACGGTAAAAAAGAGTTTGTTGCATCTATATTAGATTAGGTGGTTCAGAGTAAAAAAGAGCTTGTTTACAATTTTTTAATTAATTTGCAGTTACGAATTAGAAGTTCTTCACAACTGTTTTACAACTGTCTATGTTTATTCAATTGTTTTTTTTTAAATCGGTTATTAAACTATTTTGTAACTGTTATATAACCGCTCCTGATTTTCTATATAAACTCTTGATTTTTTCATTTTTAAAGTATACTCGCTTCTATAAAACATTTAGTGAAAAGTCATTTTCTGGAATGGAGAGTAGTGATTCAAGCACCACTTCTACTCAAAATTCATTTTTTCCAAATGCAGTCCCTGACTACAAATGTGTATTGGTCAGTTAGGTGAAAGTCATATATGAACACATGGATATTCTAGATGACTTTCTCTATCCTGGATACCATATGTTTTATTTAGATTTAGATGTAGAAACAAATATTACTGAAACGAGGGAGAGGCTATCTGCTGCTGCTGCTGTCCATGAAATGCATTTTGGCATGACTCTAAGCGAGAAAGCAGATGTTGAAAGGAGGCAAGGAGTTGCTGTTCGTAATGGCAACACAAATGAAGTCATTATGGTAAAATTAAAAAACTGTTATTTAGTTTATTTAAAATATGGTTTATATATATATTTTTAATTGTGTTTTGCAGTTGAACAACGAAAAAGGAAGAATTGATGTACGGATTGAAGAATTGGAAGTAATTCATATGGACTTTAAGAAAGAAGTGGTCCGTACAGAGGAAGCTAGGCGCACAAAAATTAATAATTATTTACATTTTTAAATTTAATATAATATTTAGTTTAATGTAATATTTACAGTTGATTTTACTTTTTTTTTAATTTATAAATTTAAAATATAATGTAATGTTTTATTTTATATAAATTAATAAAAGTAATATTATTATACATTATATTTACTCTATAAGATTTTCTGATTGTTGTTCAGCGATATGTTAGAATATGGTTCAGATGTAAACTAATACGTGGTTCAGTGATATCCGATTGTGTTTAGAGCGGATTTCATTGTGTGTGGTTCACACCATACAGTTGATTTGGTTCACGCATTAGATAACACAGGTTCAGACACTACATGCAGGTGTTGTTCAAGACTCAAACAAATGGTTCAGGAATATCATTCAATATGATGTTCAGCGATATCATAGTATGTTGTTCATCAAATTGAAAATAAATGTTCATCGCAGAAACTGAAAATAACAAATTGTTAACAACAGGAAGGAAAACTTAACTGTAAATTTTTTATGAAATATTACTAGCAACTTTTTTCATTTCTTCTATCTTCTGCTTCTCTGCTTGAATCTTCCTGCAGTTTCTGCTGTCATGGAATGCTAGTTTGTTGCATTCTTTACACATTCTTTTTGTTGTCTTCTTCTTATTGTCCATTGCCTTTTCTTTTCCCCCTTTTAATCTCTTCCCACTTCCTTTATTGCTTGCCTTTACTGGGTCCTTTACTACAACCTGCTCTGGAACTTTCACACCAACAAAATCTTCCATTAGTTTCTGTTTATCAATTGGCTGGTCAACTTGATTAAGCACCTCTTTCACTGAATCAATATATACATCCATCCATTCACTAAGCTTCTTCAAATTTTCTTCATCTTGATCAATTAACGACATGCAATTATGGACCTTTGTAAGAATTTCACTTATCAATGATTTACATGCATCAATCTGTGCACATTGCTGAAAAACTACATCATCAATTTTGAATATTGGAGATAACGCTGCTTCCTATGTCCATCCCAGTAAAACCAAATTCTCAGGCAATTTGGTTATGCCCAGGTCCTTCAATACTAGGAAAACATGGGGACAAGGTAAACCTTCTCTCATAAATAGAACACAATTACATTTTGTGAACTGTGTAGTAGTATGGTATTCAACTTCAAAGCATTTTATACCAGAAACATTTCTTAAAGTAAACAAATTGATAACTCCCTCCCTTGATGAAAATCGGAATAGATGTTTCAAAGGCTTTGATAGGATGTTTGTGTCAAAGGCCTTGGAGCGTTAACAGTTGATGAAATACAAAACCTATCTTATTATTCGTATATTATTTATCTTATTATATACTTCCTTTATATTATATATATATTCGTTGGACTAACTGTTTCAGGAAGTATTTTCGAGATTATAACCTTCCTTTATAGAGTTATTGAGGAGATCTATTTCAAAATGGATCATGGCTTCAAAGTGTCCATATATAGAAGATTGAAGAATCAAGCCTGATTCATGGAGCGTTGGTGAAGATCCTCAGGCGCCATTCCACTCTTATATAAAGGAAAGAAAGAAGAAGACAGAGATAACAAGAACGTACAAGTGCTACACACGAGCTTCATTCATTCATTCAAGCGATTTGTCTTCCAAGTGTCTCTCTGCAAAGCGCTCAAATAGTTTGTTGTTTATTTCAAAGCCTTTGAGAGTCACTGTGAGCTTATAGGATATATTTATTTCAAGTGTTACTCGAGAGTTTATAACTCGGGAAGTTGCACTAGGCTATTGATTTGCGAGAGTTAGAGGATTGTACTAGATAGCTGAGAGAGGTGGGGCTCTTCTAGATTGGTCTAGGACTCCAAGGGAACGTGAGTTGACTAGATTGAAATTGTATAGGAGAGAGGCTTCTCGGTGAGCTATTAGGATCCTAAGCTAAGCATTCAATAAAGCCTTTGAATCCTAGGGTTGTGGAAGAACCCTAGGCGGGGACGTAGGCCAGTTGTGCTGAACCTCGTAAACAATTACTCGTGTCCTTTACTTATTTGCTTTACCTTATTTCCGCACTTGGTTCGATTGTCTAACTTTGTGATTCAGGTTTAATCTCAAGAGTTTTGATTCAACCTTCAAAAGTCTTGAGACTTTCTGCGAAAAACGGGCATACTTTATTCAAACCCCCTTCTAGAGTATTTCTTATTACATTGTTTTTACATTATCGAACCTTCAATTGGTATCAGAGCTTTACTCACTGCTTTTGATCTAACAATCTTGTGAGTTTTCGATCATGTCTGGTGAAGCAAGCGGAGGATTTGCACAGGGAAGGTCCACAAGCAGACCGCCACTCTTTGTAGGAAACAACTTTGTCCACTGGAGATCTTTGATGAAGATGTTCATCATAGACCAAGATCTAGAGCTTTGGAACATTATAGAGAATGGTCCGAAGATTCCAGAGAAGGAAGGACCAAACGATACCAAAGTGGCAAAGAAGGAGTCTGATTACAACCAAGCTGACCTTGAAACCATCTTCAAAAACTACAGGGCTATCAACTTACTTTATTGTGGTCTTAGCACTGATGAGTTTAACCGTATTTCCTCTTGTAGGTCAGCTAAAGAGATTTGGGACAAGTTGGTCGTCACCTATGAAGGAACGAGCCAAGTAAAAGACACCAAGATCAGCATCTTCCTTCGAAAGTATGAGCTCTTCAAGATGAAGTCCGATGAGTCAATCAAAGCCATGTTCACACGATTCACAGAAATCACCAACAACCTTGACTCTCTCGGCAAGAGCTTTACCAACGTTGAGAAAGTGAGGAAGATACTGAGGTGCCTTCCAAAGGAGAAATGGGGTCCAAAAGTAACAGCTATAGAAGAAGCTCAGGACCTCACCACTCTACCCCTTGATGATCTCCTTGGGAAGCTGATCACGCATGAGATGATCCTTAATGAAGACGATGGAGAACTTCCAGCTAGCACCAAGAACTTGGCACTCAAGTCTAAGAAGGATGAGTCCAAGGATGGATCTGATTCTGAAGATGAGGATGAGGATGACGATGATCCTTTTGCTCTTATCACAAGAGGCCTTGCTAGAATTCTCAAAATGAAGAAGCAATTCAACAACAAGGATGGATCAGAGTCTTCAAAATTTCGAGGTAAGCCTCAATACAACAAGTATGAAAAGAAGACTAAACCGTTGTCTTGTTTTGAATGTGGTGAAAGAGATCATCTTGTGAAGGACTGCCCTCAAAAGACAAAGAGCCAGCCCAAGAAAGGTGACAAATGGAAGAAGAAAGCTATGGTAGCTACTTGGAGTGATTCCGACTCTGACTCCGATGATGAGAAGGCCAACATTTGTCTGATGGCTTCTGGAGATGAATCTCACGATGAAAAGCTTGAAGCTACTGTAAGAGAACTTATGGAAAGTCCAAAAGAGGTATTATCGGAATTCCTTTCAAATATGATTGCCAATGAAGAGAAGCTTATTGCCCAAACTAACATTCTTATTAAGAGAACTATGGACCAGGAAAGAACTATTGAGGATCTGTCTATGAGGGTCAAAGGTCTTGAAGCTTCTTATTCAGGTCTTGACATTAAAGTCAAGACGCTTGACTCGGAGAAATCTGAACTCAAGCAAGATCTCTCATCTCTAAGAAATGAGCATCATGACTTAGAGAACGAGAAGATCTCCCTGAATAATAAGATTCTAGACCAACAGACAGCCCTCATAAGTTTTACCAAGTCCAAAGGCACTCTCGATAAGATGTTAGGTGAACAACAAAGCTCTCTAAACAAAAGTGGTATTGGTTACAATCCAAAGTTTTTAAAGAAGCAACACATTACCACTTTTGTAAAGGCTAAAGGAAGCAGAACCTCTCCTATATGTCACCATTGTGCTAGAAAGGGACATGTAAAAGAGACCTGCCCTTATAGAAGAAAGGATCCTTATATTATTCGCAATACATTTCCTGTTCATTTGAGAAAAGAACGGATAACACAAGTTTGGGTCCCAAAAGGCACTATTTTACCTAATATGGTTTATCCCAACAATGGATCCAAATTTGCTTATCGGTCTAGCCACAAAGGTTGATGTTTGTTTTGCAGGAGATCACCAAGGTGAAAGAATACAAATGGATTATTGATTGTGGTTGCTCGAGGCATATGAGTGGGAAGAGTTCTCTCTTTCATAATCTAAAGGAGCAATCCACGGGAACAATCACTCTTGGTGACAAAGGGAAATGCGACATTGTTGGTATTGGTAGCGTTGGAAGTGATTCCAGCCATAGTATTAAAAATGTCTATCTTGTCAATGGTTTAAAGTATAATTTGCTTAGCGTTTCTCAATTATGTGATAGTGGTAACAATGTCAGATTTAACAAGAAAAGATGTATAGTGTGCAGAGATGATACAGGTGAAGTTATTCTAACTGCATATCGCTACAACAACATATACGCTGTAAATGCTGATCAAGTGGCATAAGGAAGCTTAACCTGTTTAAAGGCCATGACGGACGATCCGAAGCTTTGGCACAGGAGACTCGGTCATGTGAGTCCACATACACTACAGAAGCTTGTGTCCAAAGGGCTTGTAAGAGGGCTACCTGAGATGGACTTCAAAGGTATTGACATGTGCAATGCTTGCACACTAGGTAAACAAACACGTAGCTCCTTCAAACCCAAAAAGGTTGTAAGTTCTTCTAGACCCCTTGAACTTTTACATATGGATTTATGTGGTCCTATGCGAGTCAAATCTCCCAATGGTAAAAAGTACATGCTAGTTGTTGTCGGTGATTTTTCAAGATATACTTGGGTTGCATTTTTGAAAGAAAAATCAGAGGCCTTATTTGAGTTTTCAAAACTTTGTAAGGAGTTGCAAACTTTAAGAAATGAGCCCATAGTGTCTATTCGGAGTGATCATGGTAGGGAGTTTGATCAACTTCAATTTGATTTGTTTTGTGCTAAATATGGCATCTCCCATAACTTTTCTGCTCCTAGGACACCTCAACAAAACGGGGTTGTGGACGCAAGAACTGCACCTTAGAGGATATGGCCAGGACTATGCTTTTAGAAAATGCATTACCTAAAACCTATTGGGCTGAAGCTGTTAACACAGCTAACTACATTTTAAATCGTTGTCTTATACGTTCTATCTTAAAGAAAACTCCTTATGAACTTTTCAAAGGCCGCAAACCACTTATATCTTATTTTAAACCCTTTGGTTGTACTTGTTTTGTTCATGACAATGGAAAAGATAACCTTGGGAAATTTGATGCGCGTAGTGATGAAGGTATATTTCTTGGCTATTCCACGAGTAGCAAAGCTTATAGAATCTTCAATAAAAGGACCCAGGTAGTTGAAGAAAGTATACATGTTATTTTTGATGAATGCAATGATGGTGCTTTGAGTGAAAGTGTTGCAGATATAGATCTTAATATCCATGAAAAGAACGAGGAAGGTGATGTTACTGCCACCAAGAACACATAGAAGAAGAACATGCAGGAACCGATTCTTAACACTGAAGAATTGGCCCAAGGTGTTGAAGATGCGTCCAAAGCTCTTGGTGTCCAATCCAACAGTGTTGAGACGTCAGAAACTGCTGTATCTGAACCTAACAGGACCACGGAGTCAGATGTACCTCAAATCAATCCTGATGGTGTGACGAATCAAGGAGCTGAGACTAGCAAAAGGAAATTCAAATACTCCTCATCACACTCATTAAAGGATATCATTTCTGACCCTACTTCTAATGTTCAAACTCGTTCTAAACTTAAAGATCTTTGTGCTTTTAACGCGTTTGTTTCTCTTATTGAGCCAAAGAAGGTAAATGAGGCACTTCACGAGCCAGACTGGATTATAGCTATGCAAAGTGAACTCAATGAATTTGAGAGGAACAAAGTCTGGACTTTGAAGCCTAGACCAAAGCATCAATCAGTCATTGGCACTCGATGGGTGTTTCGAAACAAGATAGATGAGAATGGCAAGATTATGAGGAACAAGGCACGACTTGTTGCTCAAGGCTACAATCAAGAGGAAGGTATTGACTACGAGGAGACCTTTGCTCCCGTAGCCAGGCTTGAAGCCATTCACATTTTATTAGCATTTGCATCCTTCATGAGCATAAAGTTATATCAAATGGATGTCAAGTGTGCTTTTCTTAATGGTTTTTTAGAAGAAGAAGTTTATGTTGCTCAACCCCCAGGTTTTGAAAGCTCAGAATTTCCCAATCATGTTTACAAACTTGACAAGGCGCTTTATGGTTTGAAACAAGCCCCAAGAGCTTGGTACGAGCGCTTGTCAAAATATCTTTTAGAAAATGATTTAAAAAGAGGGTTGATCGACAAGACTCTTTTTATCAAGACCAAAGGAAAGGACATTTTGGTTATCCGAATTTATGTTGATGATATATTATTTGGTGCTACTAACACATCTTTGTGCAAGGAATTTTCTGACATTATGTGCAGTGAATTTGAGATGAGCTTAATGGGTGAACTAAACTTCCTTTTGGGGTTACAAGTTCATCAATCCAAGAAAGGGATATTCGTCAACCAAAGCAAATACACTAAGGATCTCTTGAAGAAGTTCAAGATGGATCAATCCAAAGCAACCAAGACTCCCATGAGCTCAACATTGTCTCTAGATCAAGACAAGACTGGAACTAGTGTCAATCAAAAAGAGTATCGAGGAATGATTGGATCTTTGTTATATCTCACGGCTAGTAGACCTGACATTATGTTTAGTGTTTGCATGTGTGCTAGGTTTCAAGCTGATCCCAAAGAATCTCACCTCGTGGCTGTGAAGAGGATCTTTCGATATCTCAATGGCACTAAGGAACTTGGACTATGGTACCCAAAGAAAAAAGATTTTACTTTAATTGGATATTCTGATGCAGATTTTGCAGGCTACAAGGTAGATAGAAAGAGCACATCAGGATGTTGCCAATTCTTAGGAGCATCCTTGATCAGTTGGCACTCAAAGAAGCAAAATTCAGTCGCTCTATCCACTGCAGAAGCCGAATACATTGCAGCTAGAGTTTGTTTCTCCCAAATCCTTTGGATAGCTCAACAAATGCGAGATCTTGGCATCAACCTCAAGGGTATCCCAATTAAGTGTGACAATACAAGTGCCATATCCATCACTAAGAATCCTGTTCAACATTCAAGGACCAAGCATATTGATGTAAGACATCATTTCATTAGAGATCATGTGGAAAAAGGTGATGTATCCATATCTTTTATTTCTACTGATTATCAATGGGCTGACATTTTTACTAAGCCTTTGGTAGAGGACAGGTTCACCTTCATTAGACGAGAGATTGGGATGCTTGACAAGGATGCACTTTCGTAGGGGGAGCTTTCCCTTTACGAAAGTTAAACTCCAGTCAGTGTCAAGACCTTTGAGAGTTATGTCAAGGTCTGCTAACTGAACAGTGGAGTACATATATCGGATCATATATTTTTGGTTAATATCTTTTTAGATATTTAATCAATTATATTTGTCTTAATCGGATTTCAAAAATTGCCTATTTTCATGATTTCCTTAACCGTTAAGATATTTTATTTATGGAACTAAATTGGTTTGTGTTTAGTCCGATTTTTATGGTAATTTGAATTCAAATTTGAATTTGAAAATTCTTCAACTTGGCAAGGTAATGATTTCTTTCCTTGGAACCCTAAACCCATCCCATCAATCCGTCACCCTCTCTCTCTACTTAAACCCATTCTGTACCCGATTACAACCCACACTCAGATTTTTCCCATAACCTTTCCACTCCTTCATCTTCAACCTCTCAAAGAAACCCTAACCGATTACCTCCATGGCACCCAAAACCAAGAAAGCCGTCACTCCCAAAAGACTTGGCGCCACCCCTAAGGAACGCCAAGCCACTGCTACCTCTCCCACACCCGAACCTGCTACTCAAGCCATCATCCCAGCAGTTGTCCAGAGCACCATTAAGGCGAGCTCGACCACAACCCCCAAAGGCTCTCAAAAACGTGCTGCTAAGAAACCCTTGAGTGCTAAACAAAAGGGGAAGAGAAAGATCCTGGCTGAGGAAGAGGATGAGGAAGAAGAGGAAGACGACCTTGATGCTGCCCTGGAAAGAGATGCTACCAGGGAAGCCGAGGAGGAGGCCTTGAGACAGAAAAAGGCCGATGAGGAGGCTGAGCGTGCTAAGAGACTGGCCGAGGAGGAAGCTGAGCGGATTCGGAAGGAATCCGAAGCCGAAGAGGTTCCATCCGAGGTGGAGCCTAAGGAAGAAGAAGAGGAAGAGCACGAGGGTTCTGAAGGGGATGAGGAACCAGAAGGTGACGAAGCGGGGACCGGTGAGGACTCGGGGTCTGAGGAAGAGGAAGAAGAAACTCCCTCTCCTTCTCCTCCTCCTCACCCGTCTCCGAAGAAGCGGAAAACCCCTACTCCAGTGAAGCCTCCCTCCCCTAAGCGTACCAGGAAGGGCCCTGTCAAGAGGCTTGTAGCGCCTGCCAAGAAAGCTGCTCCAACTGTTGCACGCAGAAAGAACGCTGAACCCCCGGCCTATATCCAGGTAAATCAATCCTTGCCCTCCTCTTGGTTTTTAGATGCTGAGACTGCTGGTAAGTGGGTAGACGAGTTTCGTACTCGTAAGCTTAGCTGTTCAGATTTTTTAGATTTCGAATTCTTTGAAGCTTTGAAGATGCCTTGCATTGAGCTCCTCAAAAATTCCCCAGCCTGGACTCTTCTTAACCGAGAAACTGTTTACTACCCTGAGCTTACCCGACTCTTCTACATTAACCTAAAAGCCAAGAACGACACTGATGGTTGGTCTTTGGAGACTGTTGTCAAAGGGGTTAGAATCTCTCTCAACCCCAATGATTTTGCAGATCTCCTAGGCTTACCTACCCCTGTTCCACCATCTGAAATCCACCCCTCAAAAGAAAACTGCATCATTCTAGCCCGAGCCAAATATCTCCTACCCGAAGCGTCCAACAACACCTCAAAACAACTCACCCACTCATCCCTAACCCTTGAGGCAAAAATTATCTTTAACATCATTGTTAGATGCCTCTTACCCCGTCTCAACTTTGGCTCACTCCTTACCGACAATGCCATGGTCCTGCTCTACCGCATTCTAAATGGCCTTGATCCTGATCTGGCCAACACCATCCTTGGAACCATGGCCCATGCCAGAAAAGCTCGAAAAGGCTCTCCCCTCCCCTTTGCTACCCTTTTGACCCCTATCTTCAAAGCTTTTGGAATTGATCTCAAAAATGAAGAACAGCTGCGTCATACGGGTATGTTCCACTCTAAAGGCCTTGAAAAGATTGGCATCACTCGGTCTGCCCAAGGGACCTTGAGTCTTGCCACTCCTTCAAAAGCCTTTCCCACTGCTCCAGCTTTCGATGAACGCATGGACAACCTTGAGTTGGGCTTGGAGGAAGTTCGCCTGGATATTAAGGAGCTGCAGACGGAGGTGATGACGAATATGAGCGGGATTTCAACGTTGCTGGAAGGACTATGGACGAGGCTCACTGATGATGCTCTGGATTGACCAAGCCTAAACCTTAACCCACCCTATCCCACCATGAAACTTGTTACTTTGCTGGTTTTTGGAAACATTTTCAAAACTTTTGGTAAACTTTTGGTGACTGTTTTACCTCCGCCCTTTGTTGAAAGACAAAAAGGGGGACATGATCGTTAGACCTTGAAAACCTCTGATTAAAGGTCTTGGAAGACCTTGCCTTTTTTATTTCTGGTTTTCGATTGGATGTTTTCTTACTTTAAAATTATTTGATCCAACATTTGTCTAACCCTTGCAGGTACTTAGTCTGTTTTTGATTATGATATATTTGTTTGACTAAGTTGCAGGGATGCACATGTTTTGTCTTTCATCAAGGGGGAGATTGATAACTCCCTCCCTTGATGAAAATCGGAATAGGTGTTTCAAAGGCTTTGACAGGATGTTTGTGTCAAAGGCCTTGGAGCGTTAACAGTTGATGAAATACAAAACCTATCTTATTATTCGTATATTATTTATCTTATTATATACTTCCTTTATATTATATATATATTCGTTGGACTAACTGTTTCAGGAAGTATTTTCGAGATTATAACCTTCCTTTATAGAGTTATTGAGGAGATCTATTTCAAAATGGATCATGGCTTCAAAGTGTCCATATATAGAAGATTGAAGAATCAAGCCTGATTCATGGAGCGTTGGTGAAGATCCTCAGGCGCCATTCCACTCTTATATAAAGGAAAGAAAGAAGAAGACAGAGATAACAAGAACGTACAAGTGCTACACACGAGCTTCATTCATTCATTCAAGCGATTTGTCTTCCAAGTGTCTCTCTGCAAAGCGCTCAAATAGTTTGTTGTTTATTTCAAAGCCTTTGAGAGTCACTGTGAGCTTATAGGATATATTTATTTCAAGTGTTACTCGAGAGTTTATAACTCGGGAAGTTGCACTAGGCTATTGATTTGCGAGAGTTAGAGGATTGTACTAGATAACTGAGAGAGGTGGGGCTCTTCTAGATTGGTCTAGGATTCCAAGGGAACGTGAGTTGACTAGATTGAAATTGTATAGGAGAGAGGCTTCTCGGTGAGCTATTAGGATCCTAAGCTAAGCATTCAATAAAGCCTTTGAATCCTAGGGTTGTGGAAGAACCCTAGGCGGGGACGTAGGCCAGTTGTGCTGAACCTCGTAAACAATTACTCGTGTCCTTTACTTATTTGCTTTACCTTATTTCCGCACTTGGTTCGATTGTCTAACTTTGTGATTCAGGTTTAATCTCAAGAGTTTTGATTCAAGCTTCAAAAGTCTTGAGACTTTCTGCGAAAAACGGGCATACTCTATTCAACCCCCCTTCTAGAGTATTTCTTATTACATTGTTTTTACATTATCGAACCTTCACAAATGTTTCTCCTCTGCTTCTGTAACATTGATAACACAACACCTTCCCTTCAACTCCAACTGAATCTTTCGGAAGGCATACAATGTAAATATTGATGCACAATATTTCTCTATGGCTGAATCAATCACAATGTCTGGGGATTGTGTCTGATCAGTAATATTCAACAGAGTTTGGTTGTGTCTTTGACTATCAATAACAGTATCGTAATGCATCAGTAACTCAACCAAGCCAAAGAACTTATCTGTATACATCTTAAAGAACTTATTCTGAGACTCTGCAACTGATGTAGTTCTGCCCACTCGACTTAGCCGTATATGTTTGCTATACGCTGGAATCCATGACTCTCTGATGCTAAAGATATTTTTCAACCAATCATTTCCTTTTAATTGGTACTCTTCAATAACAGATTTCCACATCTCTTCAAACTCTTCTGGTTCGATTTCATCATTCCACACTACAACATCTAACTTTCTTCTAAAAGCTGAACATTTGCTTAAACTGGGGCCAACTCTTTCTGGTATCTTACACATTATATGCCACATGCAATATTTGTGCTATGTGGTAGAAAATATTGATCTAGTTGCAGCCTTCATAGATGGGTCTTGATCAGTCACCAAAAGCCTTGGTTCAGCACCCATTGCCTCTTTAAAATTTTAAAAAATCCACGAGTATGATGAGATATCTTCATTCACTATTAAACCAGCTGCAAATGTAATGCATTTGTTGTGGTTGTCTACACCACTGAATGGGGCAAACACCATATTATATCTCAAACATTCAACAAATAGTGGTTCATAATATAAAACAGAGGGTGTTTCAAAATAATTTTATAACATTTAATGTTTATTCAATGTATATAAATGAATAGTGCTTAGCATGAGATATCAAAAAGTCCTTAGCATGTCTATCAAAAAGTGCTGCATCATATATAAGAGTTTATGGTTTATTATGAAAAGAAACTGGTTCAATAATATAAGAGAGATTTGTTTATCAATATAAGAGAGAGGGGTTCATTAATATTATAGATAGTAGTTCATTATATAGAACTGTTTATGGTTCATTAAGATAAAGAGAGTGATTGATTTTTACAAGAGATAGTGGTTCATCAATATATAGAGAAAGTGCTTCAGTAAAATTAGCAGAGTGGTTCAATATTTAATTGATGGAAACACGTACCTATTTGTCCTGTATGTAGAATCAAATTTGACAACATCTCCATATATAGAGTAATTTTTCCTTGATACTGGATCTGCCAAAAATATCATTTTCAATTTGTCTTCTTCATCAACAACATAGTTGAAGTAAAATGCACTGCATATCTCCTTCTTTGTTGTTAAACGGTTTATCAACATCTGAGCATCAGAATCTTTCATGTAAGGCATCAAATCTCGTTTGAAATTTTTGAACTGAACAACAGTTGCAGCATCATCTGAATACCCTCCCATCATTGTTTCATACAGCTTGTGAGCTCTAACAGCACCAATTTTCGTTTGAGCACAATCTAACACAAACTTCCTATGAATCATCTCCAACTTGAAGTTATACTGTGCAAATTGTCCCGTAAACTTATCTATAAGTTCATGTGTGTGGCGTTCTTCAAATGCCCTTACCCTATATTTTCCATCTGTTGTCCCTGTGAAAATAATTTTAGCCTTACAACCACACCTGTTTGACTGTGTGTTCTTTTTTCCTGTTGAATTTCTTCCATTTTTCACTCCCTCTCTGTTGCACACAATATATTTCAACCTTACAATACCCCCTGCTCTTGATTGTGTGCTGTATCGAGTGTCAAAACCATAAATTGAAGCATACATCTCATACGCCTTTGAACCTTCATCAAGTGTATAAAAAATGCTCCCAACAGTAGGTTTCAACTGATCATCACATATTGGTATCCAATATTTTGAATTCCCAGGTGATATTTCCAAAACAACAGTTTTCTCTTATGGTGAACCAACCTCTGTTGGTAAGATGGCAACTGGACTTGAAATGCAATTTGTATCTTGTTGAACACATTTAAAAGAAAAGGGTTCAGTGTATATATTAGGAAGTGGTTCAACACAAATAACATAAAGGGGTTCATCACATTGACTAGTATGAATAATAACACAAGCATTTTTCAACTGTTTAATAAATAAAAACAAAGCGGTTCACTATATATAACAGGAAGTGGGTCACTATAAATAAGAGGGAGTGGTTTAGTATATAAAATGGGGAATTGATTTAGTTTATATAACAACATGTGGTCAAGAAATGGTTCAGTTACACAGCAGAGAGTGGTTCAATATAAACAACAGATAGTGGTTCATCAGAGTAACTCGGATGTATGATAACACAAGCATATATTTTTCAACTGTTCAAAAAAAAAAAAACAAAGTAGTTCAGGAATATAACATGAAGTGGTTCACTATAAAATAATAGGAAGTGGTTCAGTATATATAATGGGAATTGATTTTGTGCATAGCAGAATGTGGTGAAGTGTTGTAGGAGGAAAATCAAGTTTTGCAACAAAATATAAATAATGTAAAGCAAACCAGATTCCGTCCGTTGCAAATGATTACAAGACTCCCTCCCTATGCAGTAGTGGGAAGTCAGGATCGATCCACGAGGAGGCGTGTCAGCGGATCTCAGGTAGCTGTAAATCTCACAGATAGAAAAGCAAACAAAAAGACAGAAATAACAAACAAAAGCAGAAAATAAAGCAAGGACACAGAAGCTACTCGATATCGAGCAACAGTCCTCGATATCGACTACAACAAGTAGACAACAGACAGCAGAAATTGACCAACAGACAGAAGACTCAACAAAGACAGATGTCGAGTAAACCCTCCTCGATATCGAGTAAGACCAACTCGATATCGACAAGAACTTTCCGAGATCGAGTAAAAGACAGAAACTGTAATTGCAACTTTTTGAACACAGAATCGCAGATTCCAACGAAATAAATTAAATAAAATAAAGACTTCCAAAGCCAGGGTATCAACACCACAACGATAACCATGCAAAGTAACACATAAAGGCATAAAAGATCATGCTTTTCATCAAATAACTTTCGTTATTAACAAATAGGAATATAGAGGCATTCGCATAAACCCTAATTGTTACTAATCCCTTTCACATAATTAACCCAAGTTGTATTAAGATCACTTTCGCTTCAATAACACAAACAAGGATCACCTTCAACTTTCGCAAAAGAATCATGCTCATAGGGATAGAAGACGGATTGCATAAAAAAGATTGAACCTTGACCGCATCACCTCACATGGCCACCGTTGGGCTCACCCCGACCCTAGAAGTGGGTGGACTACCCGCTCTTCATTATCAAGAAACTCATCAATAAACAAAAGAAATTAACTTGCATTAAATAAAACCAAAGAAAGCTTACAACCGAACAAGCCAAATCCGCTTTCGCCTTTCCACCTTGCTCGCCACAATCTTTCTCCTCTACTCCTACTTACTTGTAATTGGAACTTTAATTGAATTGAATATAAATCAGCCCCTAAGGCCTTATTTATAGCCTTCATTCCCGAGCTATTCTAGGTTAGAAAGTCTATCTATATCTAAATCTTAATTATCTACTTACTTAAAGATAAATAAATGGAATAAAATAATTAAATCCATAAAGGAAAATCCTCCATGTGTAGGTAAATCTCCTCTCCATAGATAGAACTTGATAGATCTTGGATAGAATCGGACTTCTTCGGCTCCAAGTAATCCCAAAACGGGTCGGACAGCTCGCCGCGTAACGCGGTCCAGGACAGCACTCCTCGATATCGAGTAAAGTACTCGATATCGAGCAACCGTTTCGACGACTTCTTCACTGGTCTTGGTCGAGTAGCTGGCTCGGTCATGCGGTGCTGAGTTTGTTGATATCGAGTACATTACTCGATATCGAGTAGATCCTGCTCGGTATGTCTTGTCCTCGGCCTCGGCTTCTCGATCAGGCTTCCTCGGTCACAGGTGCATCTTCAAGTCCTGGTCGATATCGAGTAAACTACTCGATATCGAGTAGAGCTCCGGAGTTGGGTTGGCTTCGTCTTCAGCTCATCGACCCGCTCTTACTGGACCAGGCACTGCTCGACCTCTTTGGTCGATATCGAGTAGAAGTACTTGATATCGAGTAACTCTTGGCTCCGGCTTGATTCGTCCTGGTTCTGTCGTTGACAAGAGGAAAACCTGTCGTTGTTCTTGCCAAAGAATACTCAAACTCACAACTAGTATAGTGTATAAGTAAGAGATCGATCCACAGGGAAAACTATTCAATTCAAGTATCAATTCTAATCGCTAGTAAGAAGATGGGGGTTTTTGGTGTGAAAAGATCCGCCTTTTAGCAAAGCGGAAGCAAGCAAACAAAGTAAATAGGTTGTAGAATTCAGTGGAGAGAAATAGGTT
This sequence comes from Persicaria tinctoria, assembly GCA_037127255.1. Classification (NCBI taxonomy): domain Eukaryota; kingdom Viridiplantae; phylum Streptophyta; class Magnoliopsida; order Caryophyllales; family Polygonaceae; genus Persicaria; species Persicaria tinctoria. The sequence goes on along the minus strand of JBANSL010000002.1, from coordinate 74,116,280 downwards.
CACCTACAATTTATCACTTCGATTGATGAATTCGATCCTTGTTTCAGCCTCTAGTTCTTGTCTTTTCCTATCAATGTCCTTGTCCAGATCTTAGGTAAATTACTAGTCCTACGAGTCCTAGCAACCCTTATCTCTAAATAACCCTAACACGGTTAAGATTTAACCTAGAGATAACATTAAGAATATGAATTAACCAAGGTACATGCAATATCAAGCTACGAGTCGATATTTAACATATATTCAACTTCCTACACATCCAATTAGTCCTACGAGTCCTAAAGGGATATGATTGCCACTTGGGTTAAGGTTCGCTACGAGGAATCTACAAAACCCTAGCAATTGAATGAATCTACTCTAACTAGTTGATCAGGCCAGAGAGAATAAAACACATTCAAGCAATTAAGCACAAAGAAGTCAAAACATTGCAATAGGAATAAGAACTAGATTAAGAAACTCACAATTCAACAATCAAAGATCCAAACTGTAGGCGAAACTTTGAGAGTTTAGTTGCTCATGCTCAACGACGCTCTCAACAACTGAATAAAGTGCATAAGGTCAATGAAATAATAAAGTAGAAAAGTCTTATAAAGCCTCTAACAAGTCGGCCAAAGAATAAAACAAAAACCCTAATAAAAGTCCAATTCTGAACGGCGTGTTTCTGCGAGGGCCGTGGGGCAGCCAACCCAGGCCGCGGGGCGGCCGGCGATCAGAGAAATCGCTCGCCAAAGGTTCTGGCCGCGGGGCGGCTATCGTGTCGACGACTTCTTCACTGGTCTTGGTCGAGTAGCTGGTTCTCGATCTAGCTCGGACAGGCGCCCCAGGTCTTGTCGATATCGAGCAAAGTACTCGATATCAAGTACATGGTGTCGACTTTGGCTGGCCTGGTGTTGTTGAGCAACCTCTCCCCGATACTGGCTCGGTCATGCGATGCTGAGTTTGTCGATATCGAGTACATTACTCGATATCGAGTAGATGCTGCTCGGTATGGCTTGTCCTCGGCTTCTCGATCAGGCTTCCTCGATCACAGGTGCAGCTTCAAGTCCTGGTCGATATCGAGTAGAGCTCCGGAGTCGGGTTGGCTTCGTCTTCGGCTCATCGACCAGCTCTTACTCGACCAGGCACTGCTCGGCCTCTTTGGTCGATATCGAGTAGAAGTACTCGATATCGTGTAACTCTTGGCTCCAGCTTGATTCGTCCTGGTTCTGTCATTCTTTGACCTTGGACTTTTGTATTTGACTTCCGAGCTTTTCATCCTTTCTTAGAACTGCTGTAAATTTCCTCGAATTTTGCGAATTTAAAGTACATAGATTCCATAATTTGGCAAATAAACATAAACTACATAGATTCTGTATTATTATAGCCCAAATGCATGAAATGTATGCAGAAAACGATATAAAAGTTACTGTAAAACATGGCAGATTCAGCTCACAACATGAAGAAATGGTTCAGCTTACATAGCAGAGAGTGGTTCAGTTCACACAGAATATAGTGGTTCATTATAGTAACTTCGAGGTACGACAACACAAGCTTCTTTCAACTGTTCAATAAATAAAAACAAACCAGTTCAGGAATACAACATGAAATGGTTCACTATAAATAGCAGGAAGTGGTTCAGTATATATAATGGAATTTGATTTAGTGTATATAATAGCATGTGGTCAAGGAATGGTTCAACATGTGGTTCATTATAGCAACTAGGATGTATGATGATAACACAAGCATTTATCAACTGTTCAGTAAATAAAAAATAAACCAATTTATGTATATAATAACATATGGTTCAGTATTTTCACCTGGAAGTTGTTTAGCATCTATACAAGAATAGTGGTTCATTATAATTGGATCGTTAAACATCGATGAATTATTTCGATAATGAAACATTAATACAATCACCAATGTAATTTGATATAGCAGTTATAATAGTATGTGGTGCAGCATGCATAACAGATAGTGTTTACCATAACTCAATCCATATCTGCAATTAGTTTTGTAATATGAAGTGGTTCATCATAATTGAGGTAATTTAATAGAAGAAATAACAATTATAACTATAATTTATCATTGTTCTTACTCTTACCTGTTTCCATTAAAGAAGTCGCAGCAGATCTGTCGATTGTATCGATTTTGTTTTGATTTCCAGAATTTGAGCAGATATTTTCTATTTCACGATCCAGATCTTGAGATTTCAGTTCTTCGATTGTCATCGATGTTTCGAAGAGGAGATTTGAAGATCAAAGTCGCAGATATGAGAGGAAAGGTCGAAAATCGGCTTTTTCGTAGCTTGGAAAACAAGGAAGGAGAGAAACAGAAAAACGAGAGGAAAATAATATACTCTTATAGGAGGCACGTGGCATGACGCGCTCAATACGAGTGGGCAAAAACACCGCGCGTGTGGGAGGTGTTGTTTTCAGCCAATCAGGAGCCTTCTTTCCTTCTCATTATTGGAGGTGTGTGTACCCAAACCCGACTCATTATTGGAGGTGTTGTTTTCAGCTAATCGGCTTTTGTTCACAACTCTTACGGTGTACCCTGTACACAAATGTGAACCATTGATCTAATTGGGATGGATGGGTGAGATTAAAAGGAGGCTTTTTTTTAATTAAACTCATGTGGGTCCCGCCCACTTTGTGAATAAACCGGCCCTACTCTCCCAAAGAAAGCGCGTGCGCGTCTGTACAAGAGGGGTAGGAAATTTGGATTTGTGATGGGCTGAGATGTGGGACCCACTCAATGATTTAAATAAAAAAGAAAATGTTTATTTTTTAGTTGGCAAGTAGCAAAAGAAAATTCATCTTCCGGTAAAAAAAAAAGAAAGTGGGTCCTGCTCAAATAAAACTAATCCATTCCGGGTTTTTTAATTGATAATTTAGTTATTCATATTTTATTTATATGTCAAGAATCAAGATGTAGATTAACTAGATTTAGTTCAAAACAAACCCCCTTTATTTTTTCTAAAAAAGACGATAAACGAACGGTTTCGGTTGAATCGATCAATTTAAAAGCGTACATTGAACGATGATGGAGAAATTATTCAGTGGAATTCTAATTTTTACAAGGTATATAGAAGCGAAAATATCATTATATGAATACTTGCATAACAGTTGTGAGTAAGTAATTTTTCAGATTTATTCGATTAAATCGATCGATTTAATTCGCATATTGAATGATAATTTGGATAAATAATTGCATAACCGTTGAAAATAAGTAAATTTTTTGAATTATTCGATTGAATCAATCGATTTAACGCGTACATTGAACGATAATTGGGAGATTATTCAGTGGAATTCTTATTTTTACGAGGTACACTGAAGCGATGAATAATTCTATAACCAGTGTAAATAAGTAAATATTTACAATAACTAGTGTGTGGGGACCCGCATGGGGGATTGTATGTAAATTTTTAATATTATTCGATTGTGAATAAGTAAATTTTTAGAATTAGATTGAGAGATTATTCATTAGAATTCTTATTTTTAAGAGATAAACAAAAACAATGAATAATTGCATAACCGTTGTAAATAAGTAATTTTTTTGAATTATTCGGGTGAATCGATCGATTATACGCGTACATTGAACGATAATTGGGAGATTATTTGATGAAATGCATAACCAATGTGAATATAAGTAAATATTTACAAGTATTCGGTTGTATCGGGCGTTTTAACGTGTACATTGAACGATAATTGGTAGATTATTCAGTGAAATTCTTATTTTTACGACGTACACGAAAGAGATGAATAATTGCATAATTGTCGCGAATATGTAAAATTTTGGAATTATTCAGTTGAATTGGTCGAATTAACTCATACATTAAACGACAATTAAGAGATTATTCCGCGGATTCTTATTTTTTTAGATACAAAAAAAAAAACAAATTAAAAAAATTTAAAAAACCCCTTTTTTATTTTCTTGATTATGTGCAACGAAGAACCCGTGCCTTTGGAAAGCAATGGCGGCTGCGTCGGCGGCAACCACCTGTGCTCATCTCGTCTCGTGGATATGGCGAATGAGAATGGCTCAGATCTGGCGAATGAAAGAAGAAATAAGAATCCACTAGGCTCGGATCTCGGGAGTGAGAGAAGAAATATGAATCGCCGCCGTCGCCGTCCACCAGTCGTCTAGATTCGAGAAGGGCTTATACCTTGGTATGGCGAAGGGGAGGAAGAAGGATTCTTCAAACAGATCTGGATGATGGCAGTTTGGATCTCGGTGCCTCGACTTATTGCCCGGAGATCCAGGTTCCGCCATCGGTTGGTTCAAATCTGGGGAGTAGGGGCAAAAGCGCTAGGGTAGAGCTTTCAATTCGCCGCTGGAGATCTAGGGCCGCCACCGATGGACCCCTCTCCGTGCGCCTCCTCCTCGCCTCCGACACTTTGCGCCACCGATTACCCTTCGCTCCTCTTCGATTCGAGTCGCCGTCGGATTCGCCATTGAGAATCGCCCTGGTTGCCTTGCGGGGATGGTGAAGAAGAATGAAAGCTGTATTAGGGTTTTAATTGCACAAGTTCGGGCACCACGCGCCTCACGCTTCAAATGGGGGATGAAATGTGCATTTTTTATTTTCTTTTATTTTACAAATCCGAACACGTGGCGGATCGTAGGCCATCCAATATTCTATGATTAATGGCTCAGATTTGTGTACAAGGTACACTCTAAGGGTTGTGAACACCAGAACCACACCCTATATATATATATATCAAAACGATGCTAGCGACGAGGAGAATACATCTAGGTAAATTGTCGGATGAGGGGAGGGGCACGTGCTCCCCATGCCCCCTTTGGCTCCACCTCTGCTACGGAGTATTGTTTTAGATAAGTGTAGTTTGATTTTTGAGGCAGGTGCAAAATAGAGTCATACTACTGATCTTAACTCATTTTTAGTCACATCAACAATTATTCCGGTCACGTCAGGTTTTCACTAACTTTTCAATTTTCACTAACTTTTTATTTAACTTTACACTTTTTTTTATTTAGCTAATTATTAATTTATTTTACTTAATATTTTTTCTAATGATATTATTAATATTAATACATATAATTAAAATAAAAAGACACAACTAAATTTAGGAAAAAAAAATTATCCAATGGTTGGATAGAGCCATTTATTCCAAATTAATTGAAAGTGTTTGTAGCAGACAAATGAGCCACAAAATACTGGCTAAAACCCAAAATTACCCAGCTGATGGTCACCACCACCTAAATCGATCTCTTCATTAATAACCTAATTCACAAAAATACCCATGTTTGAGGCATCACATACAAAATATTGTTGAGAAAGCTTGCAGCCGTATTTGGATCCAGTCCGCAATCACTGCAACATCACCGGAAGAATCAAGGGCTTCCTCTTTAGATGTTATTTTTTAAATTATAATAATTATAATTTTATCAGTGGTTGTAATCTTAGGTTTAAGCTATAATTTTTTTTCTTTTTTTTCTTTTAATTGGCGACCCTATGTATAGGGTTATCAAGCCACCTTTTGATGGCTTCAAGATCGCTTCGTCGATCTACTTCTTGCCTACTGTAAAAAAAAACTAGGAATGGAAGAAAATTCAGCATAGGAGTGTCCTAAATGCAATGACCAATTTGCCAAACTATTTGCAACAACATTTTCGCTTCTCCTAACCAAACGGAACTAAACTTGTCAGCCCTCTGCTTGCACCAATATGCAACAACGTTCACTGAGATAGGAAATCGAGGTGGGTACTTTGGGCGCCTAGTTCCAAGAAGTTGACAGGCCAACGAGGAATCCGATTCCAAAAGCAGCTTTATGATCCCTCGGCGCTTTGCAAGTTGTAGACCATGGAGGGTTGTCCAAATCTCCGAGGTGAAAGTCGAACATGTGCCACAAGTGAAAGTATAAGCTCCACAGAAATTTCCCTCATGATCACAGAAAACACCGCCTTCTCCAGCCTTGCGTGGGTTGCCTTTCAAGACCCTGTTAGTGTTGAGTTTCACCCATTCAGGGGGTGGGGGAGTCCATACCACTGGGATATGGGCAGCCGGACCCGGTGTTGGAACACCAGCATAATGGATGGATTTCATGGCTCAAAACACGTCTTGCTGAAAACCAGGTGAGCCGACCCATATACAAGTGTCTCCCCCCAATCAAAACCTTCTCCCTCCTCCTTTTGCTTACATGGCAACCAACTAAGAGTCCCACGACTCTGTGTTGCGGGTGGTATGAGAAGCTTGAAAAACCAAAGTAGATCCTCTACAAAAGGACTGGAAAATCACAAACAAGGAACCAACGAACCAAGATCTGAAATTCGAGGCCTTGTTGTTTGAATTGGTTGAGATTCGAAATGACAACTCAGGGGCGAGTTCTTTCGCCCTAACTAGGAAGCGCAGGGGGAAGTAGGAGGAGGGGAGGTGGCAGAGAGCGTAAACAAGCCTAAAGGCGAGGTGGTGTTCCGATGAAGAATGTTTTCGGCGGAGAGGAGCTATACAACTTTCGAAGAGGGGCTTTTTTTTTTAAACAACTACCTATGCGTTTGTAGATAAAAGGAAGAGATAATTAAAGCCTCTTGGAACTAAAAAAATATAAAAAATTTCTAATCCACCTAAAGTGCCAACAAGAATGCCACATAGGGTAGTGGACTACAAGGGTGGTATTCTAAACATTCTCCAAATATACTCCTATTTTCAATAGGGGGCCAATTAGGTGAAAATATCGCCATTGATATGGTGGCGGCCACGATTTCGGAAACTGTGAAAAAATTTATCTGATGGTTTTTAAAACCGTCGTCATAAATCCCTCTTTGTCCCTCTCACATTGAGCAGACACGATTTCTAAGAAACCGTGGGATGCGTCCTGAGAAAATAGCCCATCTCTTTGATGTACATGGAGATCAGTGGCAGATGGTTGTGGTAGCAAACTCATTCACTGTTGGGTCAATTTCTTTAGAGCTTGGTAAAAAAAAAATTGTTAGGCGAATTTTTTTTTAGGTGGGTAGCGGGCTTAATGTAATTTAGACCCAAAAGCCTCTGAATTCAAAAGTTTTTTTTGTTTTTGTTTTGGAATTAAATAGGTTCACGACTCGGCGTCATTGACCATTTCGAACATACGGGAGATCGTAGAGCGCAGTTTCGTTGGTCATATTTTATTTGTCATGAAACTATTTATTATTATGAATGTCAAATAACTCATAATTGATAAATCTTGAATTTCTTTTGTATTTTATATGAAGTACTATATAATAATCGTATTTTGGCTTGTTAATTTTTTTTCTCTCTGACATGACTAAAAGATTTCCGCTCACCTAGCTTTGATACACTAGATCCCCCACTGATGGGGATTTATAGCGATGGTTTTGAAAACCATTCCCATAAAGATTCTTATGGTTTCTAAAACCGTGGTCAGTCAATGGGGGTGGAGAGGCAAATGGGACTCATGGCGACGGTTTTCAAAACCGTCAAACATTTTCACGGTTTTTGAAATCGTAGCCTCCACCGTGTCAATGGCGATAAATTAGTCGTGTCACCGGCAATCTTGTTTCAATAAGTTTAGTTTGACTTCTGATGCATGTGTAAAATAGAGTCACACGGCTCTTAACTAATTTCAGTCATATCAGCAATTGTTCCTGTCACATCAGCTTTTCACTAATTTTTTAACTTTTTACTTTTTTCATTCACAACATAGAGTCGCGACTCTTATTTCACTTTACACTTTTTTATTTATTAAGCTAAATGTTAATTTATTTTACTTAAATTTTTTTTGCTAATGATATTATTAATATTAATATTAATACATATACTTAAAATAAAAAAGGCACACAACTAAATTTAGATTTTTTTTGATAAGGTAAGAATTCGAGAGTCAGACAGACCTGATACCTCGAGAGGTCGACATAGTCTGCAGACGGGGAACATTCAAAACATACAATGGAAATGACATAAGGTGCAAACCAAGCAATGACAAGAAAACAAATATGGGTGACCTAGCAAACCTAATATCAACACGTTGGCTAGAGCCATTTATTCCAAATTAATTGAAAGTATTCGTAGTAGACAAACGAGCCACAAAATACTGGCTAATACAACTAGGAATGGAAGAAGATTCAACATAAGAGTGTCCTAAATGCAATGACCAATTTGCAGAACTATCTGCAACAATGTTTGCACTTCTCCTGACCAAACGGAACTAAACTTGCTAGCCCTCGACCTGCACTAATCTGCGACATCGTTCAATAAGATGGAAATCGGGGTGGGTATAGTTCCAAGAAGTTGACAGACCAACGAGGAATCCGATTCCAAAAGCAGCTTTGTGATCCCTTGGCGCTTTGCAAGTTCTAGACCATGGAAGGCTGCCCAAAGCTCCGAGGTGAGAGCTGAACATGTGCCACAAGTGAAAGTATAAGCTCCTCGGAAATTTCCCTCAAGATCACAGAGGACACCGCCTCCTCCAACCTTACCCGGGTTGCCTTTCGAGACCCCGTCGGTGTTGAGTTTCACCCATTCAGGGGTTGGGGAAGTCCATACTATCGGGATATAGGCAGCTGGACCTGGTGTCGGAACACCAGCGCCGTGGATGAATTTCATGGCCAAAAACACGTCTTGCTGAGCCGACCCATATACAAGCGTCTCCCCCCAATCAAAACCTTCTCCCTCCTTCTTTTGCTTACATGGCAACCAACTAAGAGTCCCACGACTCTGCGTTGCGGGTGGTCTGAGAAGCTTGAAAAACCAAACAACCTATATTGCACCACTCGATGCACCACAAAATGATTTAGGGTATAATTTTACTTTAAAAAAAAAATATATTTTTATTTCATATACTTATATTTACATGTCTATAAAATTTTATTATAAAAAATATGTTTTAAAAATATATATAATTAAAAGAACAAGTATATTTATGGGAGTATATGTTACATTGTCACGCTTTATAATCAACACAATGTAACACACACAACACAGCAAGTCACTTGTCTAGTTGCTGGAATGGTACTTTGGTCTTTTCACATAGGCAACCACTTGATCTGTTTAAGTAACAGATTTGGCGCCAGAAGGGAGATAGTACAGTGTGGTTGTAAAAAACTGAGATCTGTGTTTTTGTGTGTTGTTTTCAGGGTGAATGTGAAAGGGAGAGATTCTCCTATGATCTGAATTCTCCAAATGGTATCAGAGCACGTTTCGATTCGGTGATTAGATCTATCGATTTGGGTCAATCGGGGGATCTGGTGAGTTTGTTGAATCCAGTTCAGTATTTTGTTGATCATCAGTCGTCTTTCTCGGAATCGCCATGGCTGGTAGAGGATCACCGCTTGGACAAAGTTATGCAGACGCTGTCAATGGAGCTGGAAGAGGCAGTTTTGTAAGCGTTACGCCACCTGTTGGCGGAGCTGGAAGAGGATCTCCTGGTGGCTTCAATGGCGGAGTACAATTTGGGGATTTCACGCAAGGGACGAATTCGGTTCACTACAATCCCCTATTCCTATCAAACTCCGACCACCCTGGTATGCAGTTAGTCACTACCTTGTTTAATGGATCCAATTTCATATCATGGAGTCGTGGAGTCAAGATGGCTTTAGGAGCAAAAGCAAAATTAGGCTTCATAACCGGAAGCTGTGTGAAGCCTCCTATGGATACAGAAGATTATGTCAAGTGGGAAAGGGCTGACTACATGGTTAGGTGTTGGATGGTGAATTCTATGACAAGTGATGTAGCAGAAACGTTGATGTATGTGGAATCGGCAAGGAATTGTGGGATGAGATCAGGGAGAGGTTCTGTGAATTGCATGACCCTCTCGTGTATCAACTTCGTGGTAATCTTGGCAATATTCGCCAAGAAAACTTGTCTGTTGGAGCATACTATGGAAAATTGAAGAAGCATTGGGATGAGTTGCAGTTGTTGGATGCCATCCCTAACTGCACATGTGGAGGAATAAGTGGATGCAGCTATCGATTGCTGAAGAAAATAATTGAAAGGGAAGAGAAAGCTAATATCATACAGTTCATGATGGGTCTTAACGATGCGTATCAACCTCTTCGGGGAAACGTATTATCCAAAGATCCTATGTCTGGACTGCTTAAAGTGTTTCAAATGGCTACTCAGTTAGAGAGGTCTAAAGGAGTAACTTGAGTGGTACCTACTGATGTGAATGTGCTAAATGTGAATAAACTTACACAACTGAGATATGAGCAAGCTGAATTTGAAGCTAATGCAGTGAATAGATTTGGGAATGCTAGGCAGAATCAACAGAGATATGAGCTAATGGATCAGGCTAAATTTGAGCAAGCAAAGAGGGATTACAAAAAGGCTAAGTATGACCGTGTGTGCAATCACTGTGGGGAGAGAGGTCATACAAAGGAATACTGCTTCAAATTGGTTGGTTATCCTGAGTGGTTCAAGGGCCAAAAGGATGAAGAGAAAGGGAAGCACACTAGAAAGTTTGCAGCACAGTTTGAATCTCCATAGGTGGACAATCCTCTGGATTTTCCTATCCAGGAGATGAGGCCGGATCCTGTCATGGTCAATTCCATCTACAATGAAGTTGTAAAGATGATGAAAGGCAAGAGTGTTGCTGATCAATCTGAAGGCTCAGTGAATCAGGCCATTGTTCACTTTGCAGGTACTCTGAGTGTTTCTTATCTTATTGGTGCTAATAAAGCTAATAACTGTTCTTGGATTGTGGACTCTGGTGCAACTGATCATATTGGATTTGATAAGAGCATTTTTTCTGAGCTTTGTTTGTTAAAAAGTGTTATATCCTTGGGGCTGCCTGATGGTACTCAAATTACTGTAGCTTACCATGGCACAATGCAGTTGTTGCATGACATTGTGTTGCATAAGGTCTTGTATGTACCACAGTTCAGACACAACTTGCTATCAATATCTAAGCTGCTAAAGGATCAGAATATGGTGTTTAGTTTTGATGCTACTTCTTGTTGGTTACAGGGCCCTACAACTAGAAGAATTTTGATTAATGGATGGGAGGAGGATGGTTTATACAGGCTACAAGCTACTTATGCCTTGAAGAATTCTGCAGATTTGAATAATCATAGGGTAATCTGTAATAATGTTACTAACCTTCATGTGCTTCATGCAAGGCTTGGTCATATGTCTTTGTCTAAGATGAAACATTTATCCTTTTGTAAGGGTATTGACAATTCCAGTTTTACTTGTGACACTTGCTCTATGGTTAAATTGCACAAGTTGAAGTTTGACAGAAGTGAGTCATTGGCTTCTGCCCCTTTTCACCTTGTTCACATGGATATGTGGGGTCCATACAAAACTCCTTCCATATGTGGTGCTAAGTACTTTCTTACTATTTTGGATGACCATTCCAGAACAACTTGGGTGTTTTTGATTCAAGACAAAATGCAAGTCTTAAGGTGCATTACTAGTTTTCTAAAGTTGGTTGAAAATCAGTTTGAAACTTCAGTTAAGTGTGTTAGAACTGATTGTGGTACCAAGTTTACTCAAAAGGGATGTATTGAGCTATTTAATGAGCATGGTATTGTCCATCAAAGCTCTTCTCCAAGGGTTCATGAACAAAATGGGAGGGTTGAGCGTAAACATAGACACTTACTTGAGACTACTAGAGCTCTCAGAATTCATGCTGGCTTACCCATCAGATTTTGGGGTGATTGTGTGCTCAGTGCAACATATTTGATTAACAAGATGCCTTCTTCTATTCTAGGATGGAAATCCCCTTTTGAAGTGTTGTTTCATACTCCTCCCTCATATGAAAAGCTTCACACAGTGGGTTGCGTTTGCTATGCTGCCCAACCCAATGATTCTCGAGACAAACTCAACTGTGTGACTTGAAGATGTGTTCTCTTGGGGTATCCTCCAGGTAAAAAAGCATATAAATTATTTGACCTGGACAAGAGAACCATAATCACCAGCAGACATGTGAAATTTGTGGATTCAGTATTTCCTTTTAAGCTCAAGGATTGAGCAGTACAAGGTTCCTTCTTTCCACAAGGCCACATGCTATCTTCTGATTCTGATCTTGAAGATAAAACTGGGCTGCATTCCCATACTTCATATACTTCTAGTGTCCATGTGTCCCCTGACATCCACAATTCTCCTTCACCTGGTACAGTTGAATCTGCTAACAGGTCCAATCATGATAGTCTTAGTTCTCATGAGTTTATTATTTCAGTTCCTTCCAATCCATTGGTTGGGAGTATTCCCCTTGTGCTTCCAAAGAGAACAATCAGACCACCAGCCGGGCTCCAAGACTTTTTTTGTTCAGGTTTACCAACTAGATCTTCCACAACATCTGAATCTCAATCCTTTGCTGTATTCTCAGTTCAGAATCTTGCCCATCTTTCTCCTACTTATATTCAGTCATTTGTGAGCATGTGTGAGACCTTTGAACCCAACTCTTATGCTCAGGCTAAAGGTGTAGAGCACTAGGAAACTGCTATGAAGGCTGAGCTATTAGCTCTTGAAAGGAATCACACTTGGACAATCACTTCTCTTCCTACTGGGAAGAAAGCCATAGGATCCAAATGGATTTTTAAAATCAAATACAAGCCAGATGGTCAGATAGAGAGGTACAAGGCCAGGCTTGTGGAAAAAGGGTATAATCAGGTCAAGGACAAAGATTACAAACACACCTTTCTTCCTGTGGCCAAGTTATCTACTGTGAGGTTGATCTTAGCTATAGCTGCTGTCAATGGCTGGGTGTTGCATTAGTTAGATGTTAACAATGCCTTCTTGCATGGTTATCTAAAGGAGGAAGTGTTCATGGTTCCTCCTCAAGGGTATGAGGTGCCTAAGGGTCAGGTGTGCAAGCTCAATAGGTCCTTGTATGGACTCAAGCAGGCTAGCAGACAATGGAACCATGAACTCACAAGGTTCTTGGTAAGCATGGGGTTCACACAGTCCAAACATGACTGTTCTCTCTTTGCCAAGAAGAGAGGGCAGTCCATTACTATTGCCCTGGTCTATGTTGATGACATGTTAATCCTTGGCAATTCATCTGAGGACATCACTAGCACCAAGACAGCTTTACACACAACATTCACTATCAAGGATTTGGGAGTAGCCAAATATTTTTTGGGCATGGAGATCTTTAGAGCTTCATCTGGCATCCTTCTTAACCAAAGAAAATACATTTTAGACATCTTAAAGGATGCTAAAATGGAGGGCTGCAAGGTTGCTTCTTTTCTTATGTAACATGGCACCAGATTATCTAGCACTGAGGGTGAGGTTTTCTCTGATCCTGAAGCTTATAGAAGGATAATTGGCAGGTTGCTATACCTCACTCTCTCGAGACCTAATATTTCATACACAGTTCAACAACTGAGTCAGTTCTTACAGAACCCTCTACTCCCTAATTGGAATGCAGCCATGTACTTGCTCAGGTACTTGAAAGGCACATTCAATTTGGCTCTGTCATATCCAGCATCTTCTTCCTTCACATTGAATGTCAATAGTGATACTGATTGGGGAAATTGTTGAGACACTGGAAGATCTTTAACTGGATATTGTGTGTTCCTTGCTTCATCCTTAGTTTCATGGAAAACTAAGAGCCAAAATGTGGTCTCCAGGTCATCAACTGAAAGTGAATAAAGAGCATGACTTCTGCTGCCAGTGAGATAGTCTGGTTGCAGGGATTGCTTACAGATCTACACATTCATGTTCCTATTCCTCTCACATTACATTGTGATAATAAATCTGCTCAAGATCTTGCTGCAAATCCCATCCTCCATGATAGAACAAAACATGTGACGATTGACTGTCATTTTATCCAAGAAATGGTGCAGGATGGATTCATCAGGACATCACATGTGTCTTCAGCTCTTCAGATAGCTGATGTCTTGACAAAGGCTTTGGGAGCTGATCAACACAGAATTTTATCTTCCAAGCTTGGACTTGTTATTCCTATTACTAGTCCAGCTTGAGGGGGGTATATGGGAGTATATGTTACATTGTCACAATTTATAATCAACACAATGTAACACACACAACACAACAAGTCACTTGTGTAGTTGTTGGAAGGGTACTTTGGTCTTTTGACATAGGCAACCACTTGATCTGTTTAAGTAACAGATTTGGCGCCAGAAAGGAGGTAGTACAATGTGGTTGTAACAAACTGAGATCTGTGTTTTTGTGTGTGGTTTTCATGATGAATGTTAAAGGGAGAGATTCTCCTAAGATCTGAATTCTCCAAAATATTAGTTTATATTTTTTAAAATATAATATTTTATGATAATTTTTTTTAAAAGTGTAAATATAAATGTATGAAATACAAATATATTTTTTAAATGTATTTTTAAAGTAATATAATACCCTAAATAATTTTATGATGCACCGAGTGGTGCACCGTAGTGCTGCAGGAGATCCTCACTACTTGTATTAAAAAACTATTTGGGCTGTCTAAACTCACCCCTAAACGCACCCTAGACACGTGTGGTGATCTGATATAAGAAGTCAGATCGAGCTCCACGACAAGCTTGTTGTGGATCTTCAGGCAGATTTTGACCATGAGCATGAGCTAGATACGTGGGTGTCGGATGCAGGGGTGTCATTGTCAAGGGACCCAGATGCAAGGGCATCATCGTCGAGGATGCCCGCTCTATATGTTATCGATGTATAGGCGATTCTCACCATGTGTTATGCGTAAAATCTGCACCATAATTCTTGAAGGAAATTGTGGGTTGATGAAGATCCGAATCCCATCGAAATCCTGCAATTCAAGAACAAACGAAGTCGGGGCGGGGCTTGTCTCCCCCGTAGGACCCTCCGACGCTCAAGTCAGTTCTCGTATTTATATTAGTCGAGGATAAATGAAACGGTCAATGCATTTAATTCAAGGAATTCAAACGGTTTTGATATATTTAATAAAGAAACCGTTACCGTATTGATGTCGACCGAGACATTAAGTATGGGAAACGGTCGAGACATTTATGTGGGTCATCACAATAGAATAAGCGGAAAACGATAAAAGACGGAACCGCCCCTGCATCGTGATCTCGAGATTTTCCCTCTTACAATTGCCCCTCGGGTTTCCTCATCATGTATCAAATGATGAAGGAAGCCCGAAAAATCGGTGATTCATTGGCCGTAAATGGCGACTTATTGGCCTTGAGCGGTTGTTTTGTCCTTGAGTGGCTGTCGTTGGTCGTAAGTGGCTATTGGCCGTAAATGGCGATTAATTGGCCGTAAGTGACGATTTCCGGTGACCGTAAATGGCGATTTCCGGGGGCCATTCGTGGCGAATTCCGGGGGCCGTAAGTGGCGATTTCCGGTGGCCGTAAGTGGCGATTTCTATTTCCGGTGGACGTAAGTGGCGATTTCTATTTCCGGTGGCCGTAAGTTGCGATTTCTATTTCCGGTGGCCGTAAGTGGCGATTTCCGGTGGCCATTCATGGCGAATTCCGGGGGCCGTAAGTGGCGATTTACGGTGGCCGTAAGTGGCGATTTCTATTTCCGGTGGCCGTATGTGGCGATTTTCGGTGGCCATTCATGGCAAATTCCGGGGGCCGTAAGTGGTGATTTTCGGTGGTCGTAAGTGGCGATTTCTATTTCCGGTGGCCGTAAGTGGCGATTTCCGGTGGCCGTAAGTGGCGAGTCTTCTGCCTTAACTGGCATTTGCTTGGCCATAAGTGGCGAGTCTTCACTTTTTCGAATAATTGTTGTAGCTTTGAAGATATCGTTTCGTGACATCTACGGTCGTTGGACCTGTTCAAAAACATTGTGGTTCTACATAATCCAAAGCAGTTAAGTCATTAGAAGCTTAATATTGTGATGTGTAGTGCCCCAGAATGTTATATGCCCATGCACACAATTTATATAGTTTTGCGGAGAAATATTCACAAGCTAAAAATCCAACTTGTAGCAGCTACACCTTTATCTTCCCATACATATCTATATATATATATATATATATATATATATATATATATATATATATATATATAGGATGAAATTAATAAATAATTATGTCTTTATTAAGAAATTCTCCACAAAGGGGTAGAAAACTTAGCTCATTCCTTGGTTTGAGTAACAGGAGTCTTGTTGGCATTCATTACCCCCCAATTTTGTTGTAGTGTGATTCTCGACCTGGATAGGAGCTGATTTTGGTAGAATATTACACCTTTGACTTGCTCTTTGTGTCTTTGCAGCTCCTGATGCCTCAAATCATTTTGGTAGCCCAGCGCAAAATATTGAACCTTGCCCCATCACTTACCTTGGGAACAAATTCAATCTTCTTTGCTCTCACCCCTACTATAATCATCCATTTAGGACTGCAAAACAAACCGAACCAACCAAAACAAAGTACACAGGACACAATCCACTATCCGATGGTAGGAGTAAGAGCATGATTAACTTAACTATATAAAAAAGCTAGGTAACATGTAGGCCATATTTCAATCTCATCTATACATTTGCACAATGAAAATATGTAAGATCAATTTGGATATAGGGAGAATAAAGCATTTAAGGCATATGAAGTTCAAGCGTAGATGCATGGTTTGATATTCATAGACAATATCTCCAATGATTCAATGAACATAAAACAAAGATTCGAAAATAACATCTTGGATGCTCATATTATAAGTGGCCAAAACTAGTCATATAAGAGCCTAATATCACCGTGGGTACTCAGATTAGCAACCCACAAGTGCAAGCAATATACTTATAATTAGTCTTCCAGTACATCAATCTATGAACCCACACTAGCAATGCACAATCTTAATCCTTGAATTAATTTGTAGAATCTCTCCAATCATACTGATTATACTAATACATGTCGTATGCATATATGTGTTTAATTAAACCCGACTGCTTAGAAAAGCATTCTACTTCAACAATTGGGGACCTGCACTTTATTGAACTGAACTTAGATTCAAGTCGTCGAGACCGACGTCAATGAGCTGGAGCACATCGTCAAGCGACAACTCTTTGCAGTGGCTGGCCTTGGTGCAAGGGCCTCCAATGTGATGCGAAATTGTGAATAACACATAGGGGTCCATAGAACCGCAACAATTTTAGTAATAACTTAAGAAAATCATAAACCCAACCCAATTCTAAATCATTAAATAGTCTCACGTTAAGAGAAAAATATACGTGGCCATGTACCCAATTTGTCAATTAAACAACATTGGAGAACAAACAGCAAACTTGGTAAATTATATATGCCGATCGATTTGGCCAATATATCGGCAGACTTCAAATTGCAAATTAATGAAGATCTTAGAAGATGAATCTCCGGTTTCAAAGCAAGGGAGAAAGCTTGAATGATACATACCTGCGCACCTAGCAAATCGGAGTTCAAATCAGGCTCTCGGGTCTGCAATCGGAATCGAAGACGAGCCAGCCTATCCCGACAAGAGAAGGGACCGCTACAACTCAGCAGGTTGAGTGATCCATACAACTCAGTATGTGGGGTGACCGGTGAGGACAAACTGTGGCCGGGGAGGCGAATAGCCGAAGCCGAATCCAAAGGAAGCGGAGCCGATAATTGAGAAGCCGCAAGGAGAGAAGCCGAAGACGAACGCTTGAAGATGTGACTGCTCAGACTTCAAGTGGTCATCTCCGAGGGCGTGAGACTAGGGTTGAGCGGCCCTAGCAGCAACGGTGAGGGTTCTGCTCAAATTGAATCTGTGATGGTCGTGGCATATGTGTAAGTGAAATCGGTGAGGCATTGAGATCGGGTTGTGATCTGGAAATTCAAGATGCGAAATCCGGCCTCCTCCTGTCGATCGAAACCCTCCTCCATCCACATCTATTCTTGTCTTTTTGTTTCTTTTTCATTGGGAATCCGAGCATCATGCTTTTTCCTCGAATTCCCACACACGGCGCCAAATGTGATGCGTAAAATCTGCACCATAATTCTTGAAGGAAATTGTGGGTTGATGAAGATCCGAATCCCATCGAAATCCTGCAATTCAAGAACAAACGAGGTCGGAGCGGGGCTTGTCTCCCCCGTAGGACCCTCCGACGCTCAAGTCAGTTCTCGTATTTATATTAGTCGAGGATAAATGAAACGGTCAATGCAGGAATTCAAACGGTTTTGATATATTTAATAAAGAAACCGTTACCGTATTGATGACGACCGAGACATTAAGTATGGGAAACGGTCGAGACATTTATGTGGGTCATCACAATAGAATAAGCGGTAATCGATAAAAGACGGAACCGCCCCTACATCGTGATCTCGAGATTTTCCCTTTTACACCATGCATATATATGTCGACTTGGATGTCGAGAGCCCCCTTCTCAAGGACACCCTTGAGATCGATATTCCACACATGCTATGTCCCGACTATGGAGCAACTCATCTTTGGTAAGAGATTATCCCATTAATTATTTAATATTAAAATTAAGTATACTGCATTTATTCTAATTTTATGAACTAGGCGAGGTTAGATAAGAGACTTTTTAAGGTCTATATGAAGGAGCGTTGGCTGGAGTGTGCACCGTGCTATCACTATACTCCTATCCTTGCTCTACTCACGCTCCCGTTGAAAAGCGTTGACCATGCAATGATGGAGGTGTTCCCTGCAGACCGATGGTTTTTAAAGAGTTAAAGACGAACACCTTTCACATGCCCTTTAAGGAGGTGACGATCTTGTTACATGGCTGATGATATTTAGATTAGCACTATTTTTAGGATCTTGTTTTTGTTAGATTTTGAGTCAATATATAGTTAGTTAATTAGTTTATTGTCAAAATACACATTGATTACCATATTTTGTCAGTATAGATATCTTCACTTTGTGTTTTTGCATTTTCATGCTAAAAAGAGCCAAATGTGTGAAGAAGATGAATAGAATGAGCTAAAAGTTTCATGAGGAACAAATATGATCAATGACATGACCTTCTCTAAATATCCAAGACAAGGAAGACCAAAAACTACATCTTCAAGGGATAAGTCAAGTACATACCCATTAAGGCGAGTACACAAGTTCAGACGAGGGAGCTACTCAGGCGAGTAGGGGCCATTTTGACAAGACTACAGCTAGATATGAGTCTTGTTCCTCACAATATCAAGCATCAGAAGATTGAATCAGAAGGAGCAAACTTGATTGTATGAGTGCAGGAAGGAAGAAAACAGGACAGGAGTTTGTGGTATGAAGCTCTCTTGAGCATGTGTATTGTATTATGATTATTATGATATGTACAAGCTATATGGGTATTTATAACCCAGTTTGTTACACCCTTATTCATCCTACTAACGTCTTAATTGACAACCCAACTAACACCTGACGTCATTACACACATACTCTACACCCCCCCCCCCCTCAAGGTGGACGTGTGGGGTGAAACCCAAGGCCAAGCTTGCACGCAAGGAAGAGGTGCTGATTAGTGCCTAGCGCCTTCGTCATAATGTCTGCAAGCTAAAGATGGGAAGGCACATGGGCAGTAGAAACAAACCCATCCAATACCAAATCTCGAACAAAATGACAATCGATCCGAAGGTGTTTAGTATGCTCATGGAAGACGGGATTCGCAGCTAGGTATTGAGCAACCTTATTGACGCAACACAGTGGTATAGGAAGCTCCACAACAACCTGTAGATCTCCCAAAATCCCTGCTAACCACACCAACTCGCTCCCTTTCATGGACATGTTGCGATACTCACTTTCCGCGGAAGACTTTGAAACCGTTCTTTGTTTCTTAGTCTTCCAAGAGACTAACGAATCCCCAAGGAAGACGCAATATCCTGTTAAGAAACGCCCAGAAAAGGGACAAGAGCCCCAATCGGCGTCAGAATATGCTCGAATCAAAAGACCGGTTGAACGAGGGTAAAACAAGGAGCAATTTATGAGTCCCTTCCGGTACCGAAGAAGGAAATGAGAAGCTTTCACATGAGGGTCTCGAGGGGATGATAAAAATTGAGTAAGTTAATTGTTGAACCGTGTAAGATATGTCGGGACGGGTCATGGTGAGAAACAAAAGTCGACCCACCAGACGACGATAGGCTTCAGGATCATCGAGTAACACTCCCTTATCAGTACTCAAATGAAGATTGCGCTGCATTGGGAACCATGCAGGCTTGTAATCGACAAATCCAGAGTCAATTAAAAGATCACTGACTTATTTGCATTGATTCAAAACAATGTCATATGAAGATCGACTAATCTCCATTCCAAGAAAATAGCGAGCCAAGCCTAGATCCTTGATTGTGAAAGCCTTGTCCAAGGATTGTTTGGGACCCTTGATTGCCGAAATCAGATCACCCGTAAGCAACATGTCATCAACATAGATCAAGGCGACGGCAATACGAGTACCTTGAACCTGTGTAAACAACGAATAATCGTGATTGGACTGGACAAATCCCTGTGAGACAAGATGCTTTGTAAGCTCAACGTTCCACTGGCGACTCGCTTGCTTGAGCCCGTACATCGATCGACGAAGACGACAAACTTGCCCATCTTTAGCCTTGGTGTAATCTTGAGGAGGAACCATGTAAACTTCCTCATCGAGAAGGCCATGTAAGAACGCATTGTTAACATCGAGTTGATGTAAATCCCAATTCCGAGCAGAGGCTAAGGCAATAACTGTCCGGACAGTGGGAAACTTCGCAACGGGTGAAAATGTGTGTTTGTAATCCTGGTCTTTGATCTGATTATACCCTTTCGCAAATAATCGCGCTTTGAATTGTTCGATCTCTCCATTCTGCCTGTACTTCACCTTATAAACCCATTTCGAGCCAATAGCATGATGACCTAGGGGCAATGTTGTGAGATCCCAAGTATGATTCGTCTCAATGGCCTGAAGCTCCTTGTCCATGGCTGCTACCCAAGCCGGATCCAATTTAGCCTGAGCAAATATGGATGGTTCAAATGTAGCAAGAACATTGCAAATGAAGTGAACAAAATCAGGCGTGCAGTGACTGAGGTCCGACAAATTGATGATCGAAAAGACCTTCGAAAGGGACTCAAAGGGAGAAGGAAGCCTGTTGCGAGTAGGTAAGTTGGAACACACGAAGTCGTTCAATTTAGCAAGATGAATGATATGTCGAGATTCCCTGTGTGGAGGTGCCAAGGGAGCAGGTGAAACTGGCGCCACTGTCATAGGTACCACTGTAGGATTATCATTGGAAGCAATGTGAGGCTCAGAATCAGAAAGATCAGGAGGCAAGGTAGCTCCCGGTATGTCAGCAACACCATTGGAGGGTGGAAGGGAACCCGGAATCCAATCATCAGCAAACTGAACGAAAGGCAGGGATGAAGGTAAGGGAGCATCGCAATCAGATGTCGAAGATTCAAGGAAAAGAAAGGTGGATTCCCGGAAGGTAACGTGGCAACTGATAAAGGACACACAATCCTCAAGATCATAAACCTTGTAGGCCTTTTGGCATGGCAGGTAACCAATAAAGACGCAACGTTGAGCAGATGCATCAAACTTCCGGCGATGTGACTTTGGAACAAGCGCATAGCAAAGGCATCCCAAAACCTTGAGTCTTCCAACTCAGAACAGATGACGCCATTAAGTTGATAAGGTATGTGGCGGTGAGAATACACTCGCCCCAAAACTGAGCTGGAAGACCGGTTGAGTCAGAGAGCTCGAGTTGTCTCGACAAGGTGGCGATGCTTACGCTCCACTCTGCCATTTTGCTCGGGAGCATACGGAGCGGCACGCTGATGAACCACCCCTCTGCGTAGGAGTTCATCCCTGAGGCCTGAATTAACAAACTCACTACCATTGTCAGTGCGAATGGCTTTGACAGTGGTGTGAGACTGATTTCCAACAAATGAAAAAAATTGAGGATCAACTGAAATACTTGATCCTTGTAGCGCAATAAGAACGTCCAAGTGCATAGAGAGAAATCGTCCACCACTGCGAGGAAATACTTCCCACCACATAAGGAAGAAGTAGCATAGGGATCCCATAGGTCCAAGTGCACCAAATCAAATGGAGCAAGAGCACGAGAATTACTAATATCAAATGGGAGTTTGTGATGTTTAGAAAGCAAACAGGTATCACAACTAAAGCCAGATAACATCCCCTGAGTACAGTAAGGGAAATGCCTCATCTTAGACGGAGAAAGATGACCTAATCGATCATGAAGTAAATGCAAATGTTCAGTGTCTGTCAACCCAGAAAAGGAGTTCAACACAGAAGTGTACTTATTCCCAAAATTATTCAAACTCAAACCTGAACTGGTATGTGCAGTGTGACCAATCTGTTGATGTTGTGGCTGATAGCTGAGACCATGGAAGTGATACAATCCTGCCTTCCGGGATCCAGTGAGAAGAACATTCTTAGTTGAAATGTCCTGAAGAACACAATGATGTTTGTGGAATGAGAAAACGAGACCATCTTGATCGAGAAGATTTGAAACAGACATCAAATAATGATGGAAAGAAGGCATATATAACACATCACGCAACAGAATATGATTTGTCATTCTAATTGTGCCACTCAATTGAACAGACTGAATCACCCCATCCGGAAAGCTTATTCGAATGGGATGATTGAGTGGATGCAATTCCAAGAACAAACTTCGATCAAAGGTTAATTATGTGGTCCGTGGCACCGGAATCAACAATCCAACTATGCACCTTACCACAACCATTATCAAAGAAAGGAACAACACTTATTTTACCTGCAAAGTTGACTTGGTGATCCCCATATACGCCTTTGCCACGAACCTTCTTAGTGTCTTCGGCGATGAAGGTGTTAATCATGTGCTCATCAGGGATGACTCTCTCAGTGGTCCTGGATTTTGCATCCATCAGCAAAGGATGCTCAAGCTGTCCTGAGTTTATTTGAGCAAGGTCACCAACATTCCCAACGAACTTGCCTCCACCACCAGCTGTCATTCGTTCTTTTTGCGGCTTGAGGTCCTTGTACCAGTCGGGGATACCAACAAGCTTGAAACATGTATCCTTCACGTGCCCCTTTTCTTTGCTATAGGTGCATTGTCGATCCATTTTAGCCTTCTTGAAGTCCCTCTTAGAGTCTCCACCTTTGCCAGAAGACTGGCCTTTTTCAAATTTAGAGTTCTGAAATCGTCCAGCTGCAAGGATCTCATGGTTAGATGCATGCTTGGAAGTAATCTCCTTTTGCCTTTCAATTTCAACAACCATGTGAAAGGCACAGTTCACAGTGGGGAGAGGGTCCATGGCCAGGATGCTGTTGCGAATATTCTCAAAAGGATCATTCAATCCCATGAGGAATTGCATAAGTTGAGCAGTAGCATCCCTTTCAAGCAGCTTCTTCAATATGAGGCAAGTGCAGGTCCTCATTACCCCACAAGTGCACACTGGCACTCCCTGTAAGGACTGTAACTCGTCCAGACTCTCTTCCTCTTTCCATAGTAAGTAGAGACAGAGGAGTTCTCTTGCTTGAGATCGCTGAGCTCCCTTTTCAACTGATAGACCAGTGGTGCATTGGACTCAGAGAAACGTTCCAGAATCTCATCCCAAAGTTCACGAGCTGATGAGACGTACATGAATTGTTCGGTGATCTCAGGCTTCATGGAGTTTACAACCCAGCACATCACCATAAAGTCGCATCGGATCCACTTCTCCAGCTCTTCGGTTCCTTCTTCAGGGCGCACACATGTGCCATTGATAAATCCGAGCTTGACTTTGGCTCCAAGTGCTAGAAAATTGAACTGCCACGAGTTGTAACCCCGGATGATCGGAGTTTGTGAGGTGAAGAGGATCCGTGAAGGTTGCATTCTGAGCAGATTGACGCACGGAGCGTTCAGATTCTTCCATGTTGTTTGCGTTCATATTTGAGCCTGAAGACATGCTGGTAGACGAAGAATAATATGCAACTAAATGAGAATCTGATACAAATCCACAATTGCGATTCAAGATCTCAAACAGATAACTCCAGATCTGAACATCAGAAAAACAAATCAAGATATCACGGCAAATTTATCTAAAAAAAAAAACAAATCACCAATGGAATTAACCAGAAACATCAAAATCAGAAGCAAGCAAGCATATAATAAATCGTAATCGCAATCAAACATATCTAGCAACCAGCAAGTCAGATCTGCAACTTCTTGAAGACGATAAAGATCGAGCAAAAACAACGAAACTCAATTTCGCAAATATAGGCGGTGATTAGACCGAATTCATCACCATAACTCGAATCTGATGATCAATCCTACCAAATACAGCGGTCAAAACAAACGAAACCAGAAATCGGATCGAAATCCAAACCGAGCGAGAAATTCCAAGCAATTCTCGCACAATCACTAACTCGCAATGAAATCGCTCCAAGCGAATTCACGTGGCTCTGATACCATGACAAGACTACAACTAGATCTAAGTCTTGTTCCTCACAATATCAAGCATCAGAAGATTGAATCAGAAGGAGCAAACCTGATTGTATGAGTGCAGGAAGGAAGAAAACAGGACAAGAGTTTCTGGTATGAAGCTCTCTTGAGCATGTGTATTGTATTATGATTATTATGATATGTACCAGCTATATGGGTATTTATAACCCAGTTTGTTACACCCTTATTGATCCTACTAACGTCTTAACTGACAACCCAACTAACACCTGACGTCATTACACACATACTCTACACATTTCAAGCAAGTAGAGGGCTTTAGTTCTAAGCACAAGCACAAAGTGAATTGGAGCAAAGGCATGAAGCTATATGTGTACCTGGGCGAGTCAATGTGTACTCGAACAAGTAGGCGTATGCTCGGGCAGATACAGAGCATTTTGGACGAGTACGGAAGTTTTCTTGTGAGTACAAAGACAAATCTTAAAATATTATCTTTTATCTAATGATGCCTGTATAAACAACCCATTCATGTACAGGGTAGCTCGATCGGTTGTTTAGATTGGCGTTCAACCAATAAATTCAGCAGTTAAGTAGCCTATTATTATTGGATTTAGACAATGGGCCTATTTTTTGTATTAGCTGTATTTGGGCTAAGCCCGGCCCATTCGTTCACTTTGTCTCTCTGGCCTCGGTTGGTTATAAAGTCGAGAGTTTGTTACAGATTCTTCAATCAATGAAAAATAACAAACTCATCTTCTTCCCTCCTTCCTCCTCTTTGTGTTCTCTCGATTTCTCTCAATCAAGAAACTAATTCCGATTCCATCAATTATGTCCCAATTTTGGAGAAAATATATTTGCTTCAACAATGAGAACTCACTACTGATCTCCCCAAGTGCAAAAGCAATCAAACAAAAATAATATTCTACCACGTACCAATCCATGGACCATAGCTAAATCATACAGTATAATGATAAATTCTCCACCCTAAAAAGTAAATAACCGATAGAGGATACCAGCTGATCTCATGTGGTTGAATTCTTTGAAAGGCCTCTCCAATGATAAAGAATAAACGAACTAGGTGCTATTTGTGATTCTTGACTCTTCCTGCATCGATCCGTCCACCTCATCCCGATCACAATGCTTTCCGATGTCCATCAAAAGCAAGCTTTCTTCAAAAATATAGGCATAATCCTCTCCTTCCTCCATCCTCTGGAACTGTGCTTGCTGGTTTAGCAAAGGCTTGAATCTGAGACGATGTCCCGAGATT
Source organism: Persicaria tinctoria (assembly GCA_037127255.1). Classification (NCBI taxonomy): domain Eukaryota; kingdom Viridiplantae; phylum Streptophyta; class Magnoliopsida; order Caryophyllales; family Polygonaceae; genus Persicaria; species Persicaria tinctoria. The sequence goes on along the minus strand of JBANSL010000002.1, from coordinate 74,090,849 downwards.
ATAACATCCACGGCAGCAGTATAGTCAATCTCCTAAAGTTTACTCCATGTAGTCAGGTCTCCTTCCTCCTTCACCGTCCACAGCTCACAAATCATAGGAGATATGATTTTCAGGACTGTAAGTAAACCGCCGCGTACACACACTCCGGGGACAAATCGAGGATGCCAAAAATGGGTTGGGAGTTCCATGGTTCTCAATTCCTCGTTCCCACAGTCAAACAACAACAACAAGACATAAGGATCAGTACTGTTGCAATTTTTTGGACATGTGAGCCAGTAAATGGTTCCATTGACGAAGCAATGGGAGATCGGCCGCTTCATTGCAGAGGAGTCGAAACAAGCAGGAAGTGTTTTCCTCCTCCAAAGACCATCGCGAACCGAGAATTCCTCGTAAGAATCCACGGGCGGGGTTACAACGACCTTGAAATCATTGTTTGTACCGTCGAATCCAAATCCTGTAAAATAGGTTTGTTGATCAGATAATGGGATGGAGACGTATTTGCGGAGGATGGGGTTCTAAAGAGAAATCAACTTTGAAGGTGTAATGCAGGGGAGCGAGTTTTTCAAGGAGTAATAAAGGCAGACCACGCCATGAACAACCCCCAATCATATGATCTTGTGTTGGGGTCGTAATCGAGGGTGATGGATATGTGTGAAGGTGTTACGTGGTTGATGATGGAGACGACAGATGGGCTCATCAGGGGTCATTTGATACGAATGATGCTTCAATTTGAAGTAGGTTCTGGTTTCAGAACTGCAAGAAGCGGCGGCGATGAAGTGAAGGCGATGTGTGGTGAAGAAGGAAGACGAGATGAGAGAGTTCCATGACTTGCAAACACATCGGAGGCGAATTAGGGCTTTCACTGGCAGCCTCTTGAGGATGTCTGGCCACAACTCTTCTGCTATCATCTTGTTATCGGAGATGATCCACCGCCGATCACCGTGTCCACGATGAAGCCGAAATTAGGGCGAGGATGAAGGAGTACTTGGAGGCGGCGGATAAGAATCACCTTCTATATTATGGATTTATGGGATGATATTTTAATTTGGCTGGTATATATAGGGTTTCGAAATTTTTTGTCTCACACCCCAAAGTGCTAAATCACGAATTTAAAGTTATGGATAGGGGGCCGAATGGAAATGTTATGGAACGGGGAGAGGGCGGGCGGATTCAAGTCAACTTGGGGTATCCGACAAGGAGATTCTCTCTCGTCTTATTTATTCGTCCTGTGTATGGAGCGACTTTCTCACATCATTCAAAAGGAAGTGTAGAGGGTAGAGGGGGCGTTGGTGACCCATTACAGTTGGGGGTGTGTCGTTGTCTCACTTATTCTTTGCAGACGACCTGATTCTGATGGACGAGGCAACAGAATCCCAAGGGGATGTCATCAAGCAGACATTGGATAATTTCTGCTTACTCTCGGGTGAAAAGGTGAATTATTCCAAGAGCTCAATTTTGTTTTCCAGAAACGTCCCGACGCCTCGGAAACAGACCATCAACTAAACGCTATCAATGTCTGTGGTATCTGATTTGGGCAACTACTTAGGGGTTCCGACTGCCACATGTCGTATGACTACGGCGAGATATAATTTCCTCCTGGATACGGTCACGAGCAGAATTCAGTGGTGGCAAGCTAGAACGTTGTCGTTTGCAGGAATAATTACTTTGGCAAAATCGGTCCTCACAAGTTTCCCGATTTATGTGATGCAATCCTCCTTGATTCCACGATCGATCTGCCTTTCGATTGACAAGGCGGTTCGAGCATTCATTTGGGGATCAAATGCGGAGCAACGAAAAATCCATCTGCTGAAGTAGGATGTAATTACGTCGTCTACTGTTGAAATGGGCATGGGGTCCGAGCTATGTGGGACTGCAATCAAGCAATATTAGCAAAGCTGGGATGGCATTTGTTGAATCACATTCGGCAAGCAAGATCACCCTCTATAGTGAGTCCAGACCGGCGCCTAATTTGGAGGATCCCGTGTCAACAAAGAGTTCGGTCCTTTCTTTTCATGGTCGCTCATAAGGCCTTTCTGACCAATGAAAATAGGGTGCATCGACATCTCTCATCATGGGACTCCTGTCCTAGATGCACTGAAAAGAAAACTGCCTTGCACCTGCTTCGAGACTGTCCGAGGGTGCAGGATATTTGGCGCTTAATCCCGGAGCCTAATCAGATCCAATCTATCTTCGATACCATGAACATCAAACTGTGGGTGTTCAGTAATTTGAGAAGAAGTGGAAGATGGGTTGCTAATTTCTCAAATTTGGTGTGGCAACTGTACGAAATGAGCTGGTTTTTAGTGGAACGGGGGACCTTGGTGGCCTGGTTAAAAAGGCAGCCAATGAAGCTAATATTTATTCCCAGCTGATGACAAGAAAGGGACCATAACACTCAACTGGTCAGACCACCCCTATATCGCCTCATGTATCACGCTGGATACGACCCGATGATGGATGGACCAAAATCAATGTTGACGAGGTGTCGAAAAGCAATCCAGGGAAAGCAGGAGGGGGAGGCGTTGTCCGGAACTGTTCGGGGGACTTCATCCGCGGGTTCACTTTCAGATGCGGGACTTGTAAGGCGATTATGGCGGAAATTTGGGCGATTCTCCATGGACTCAATCTCATTAGGAAGCTTGGATTGGAGCGGGTACTCGTCGAAACCAACTCTGCTGTAGCAGTTAATCTTATCTGCAATAGAACAATTCGTGTGCACCCGGAGATACATATGATTGAGCACTTCAGAAGGCTCATAGATGATCCGAGATGGGAGATCCAACTTCACAAGATCCACCGAGGGGTGAACAGGGTTGTTGATGCATTTGCAAACTATGCTTGTAGAGCCTAATTTATTTGCTGAATTTTTAGAATTGCCTGGCAATATTAGTACTAGCTTGGATGATGTACAACTAAACTATGAATAATATATAAGGGGCTTTAGCCCGCCTGTTAGACTAAAAAAAAAGTTATGGACAGGTAAATAATGTAATATTAATAAAAAATTGTGGAGGTTTTTTCCACCTATACTAACCTTTTTTAAATGTTCTATGATCTTCTCTTTGAACGAGAGATGAGCAGATGGAGACGAAGTGCAGAGGCAGCTTTGGCGACAACCGGTGGCGAGGAGCGGTTGCTTGGAGCTGGTGGTGGTGTGGATTCGATCGCTGGCGATGGGCTGCGATTTGACTTTGTCGATTGAGAGTTCGAAAAATCTGAACATGTACGATTGAAATTTCAATGTTAAATGTATCAATGTTGTTCTTATTGGTTGAGATGGTGATCTAGGGTGCAAAAAATTGAGCTCAACATTGGAATTTTGAATTATAAATTTTAGGGTTTGAGAGTCCCAAAATTTAGGGCTCTTTTTTGTTATTGTGTGTAGGAATATGTATGTTTGCTTGATTTTGTTTATGGGGTTTTTAGTCACCTGAATTTATGTGAGTATGATACATAATCCATGACAACTTTTCTATGTGGGAAGTTCATGTGATGAATGAATCCTTAAATTTGAAGTACATCTTTTCTCTCTTTTCTCCTATGAGTGTGATGATGGAATTTCAATGTGTTATTCCAAGAATCTATAATCCTAAACAATACTAAAGGAGAAGTTGCACTGCCACGTGTCAGTTTATGGTTAAAAAGGTTCCCGCCTTTTTTTAACCAATCACATTATGCCACATATATATTATTTCCCACCTACTTTTAATTTATTTATTTTAATATTCATTTTCTTATTTACGGCAATCATACATTAATTGTATACTATTTTAATTGTATACTATTATATATATAGTAATAAAATAATTTGGTTGATTTTGTTTGGACCTTTATTAAAGAAGTATATTTTATATGGTAAGTTTGTTAAGCATATATCAATATATATCTTATTTTATTTTTTCCATTAATAATATATCTATATACTCCGTATTATAGTGGGTATATATATTTGTGCAATTCTTCACTATCAATAAGATGTTACATTAACTACGTATTTCGACTATAATCTAATATGTAATGCATGTAGCAATTTAGTGTTTATTTATCATTGAATTTATTTTTAATCTTTATACTCAAACATGTATTATGAATACTTGTAAATTGTAATATGTTGTTACCCCATTGGATCCTACAATTCCAATGATCCTACGATCCAAAAATGAAAAAATAATCCCGACCCTTTTTTACGATTCTAACGATCCTATAAAATATCTATTATATAATGAATTTCTCATATTTACACTTTAAATCTAAGAAATTTATGATATATTTGGTTAGTCTATATTATATTTAGTTTATTTTAAAAAATTTACAATCTTTATGAGTGTTTTTTTTTATGATTTAAAATAGTAATATTTATCTAATATGAAACATATTAACTTCATTTTAAAAAAAATTCATCATGCGGCGGGATCTTACGATTCTACATATCGATTCTATAATATGATCCTCACACCTTTTTATCGATCCAATCCCGAATCTCGATTTTAACATCATCCACCCGTACACTTTTTTATATCCAAGTGTTTATGTTGCATTCTTGTGCTCTATTATAAATTACTTCAATTTTTCCTTCCCATTGTATATTTCTTTTTAATATTATTCGATCACTTTAATAATATAACCTACTGATAAATATTTTTCTCTCTTCACTAGTAGTTAATTGCTTAACTTATTGCACAAGTGAAGCTTATAATTTGGGATGAAGTGCCAATAATTAGTAATTATGCCTACGAAGCACTTGATAACACCTTGAGAAATATTCATAGATTCCATAATGATCAAAGTCTGGACCAACCATTTGGTGGAAAGGTAGTTGTATTTGGTGTGATTTCTACCAAAGTTTGCCCGTAATATTTGGAGCGAGTAGAGAAGATATTGTCTCTTCATCAATAATTCTTCTAAGTTTTAGAATTGTTGCAAAATCTTGATATTGAGCAGAAACATGAGACTTCATCATTGATTGTTGTTCATCTATTGCACACGAGCAACTCTCAAGAGATTTACAGAATTAATATTGAGAGTCGGAGATCGATGGTACCATAGGTATTCCTAAAGACAAACAAGTATCTATTGAAATTTCACCTAATCTACTTATATCAAATGTCACTCATCCTATTGTATCGATTGTGGAATTTACTTACCCGTCACTCATGTTGAATTTGTCAAGTGATGAATACTTACAATAACATGGTATTCTGGTCCTCACTCACGATTGTTGACGAGGTGAATGATTATTTATTATCTATTGTGTTGGGTCATCAAAAGGGGTATTTGAGCTCAGATTCTATTTGCATATAACAGACGCAATTCAACTTGGTGATGATTACACTCCCCCTCCCTCCCTTCTCGATTAGTTGAATAGTATTAAATGTTCTGATCTCCTAAATTACAACTTCAAACTTAAGGTCGGTGTTCCTATCATGTTACTTAGAAATATTGGCCAGTCAGGTGGTTTGTGCAGTGATACTAGGCTTATAACCACCCACCTTGGAAAGCCCATTATCCAAGCAAAGATCATCTGAGGTTGCAATATTGGTCGATTGGTTTTTATCCCTCCCATATGATGTTTACTCCTTCAAATACTCATTTGCCTTTCAAGCTTAAAATAAGGCAATTTGCTGTGCTTGTGTGCTTTGTCGTGACAATCAACAAGAGTCATGGGCAATCACTTTCATATGTCGATGCAATAGCTAGAGTGACATCAAAGAAGGGGTTGAAGATTTTAATTTGTGACAAAGATAGCCAATTCATGAACACAACAACTAATGTTGTCAATAAAAAAGTTTTTATAATTTACACTAATATGGTTTTTCTTTCATTCCTTTATGATCGTCTTTCTCTATTAATTGCTATTTATTTTTTATATTTTCTCATCTTATTCGGAGTTATTTTTTCTTTTTGAGTAAGGTTTTTCATATTTACATTTTTTATGGATTGACTCATATCATTGCATTCAAGACTCTTTCTCAAAGTTTTTTCTTTTTTTTTTGGATTCTAGATTTTACATAATCATGTAACTTTATGAATTTATTTATGTTGGATTTTAGTACAATAATTTTTTAATATTAACATTTGGTTTTGTTTTTATTTTATAATTATACATAATATTTTATTTAATAGTTAATTCAAATCTTTTAATATATCTGTGCAATGCACGGGTGATGATTAATCTTTTAGTTATAAGATTTGTTTTGATTTTGTTTGAAATTATGATGGTTAATCAATTTGGGGTCATTAAAAACAACTTCTTTTGTTGCTATTCAAATAAATTTTTATTTTTTAATATAAATTGTATAAAATTTATTATAATATCTAGATTATCAATTTTGTTTGTAGTTAAATATATATTATTTATTTTTGAAGGTTAATATTTTTTAAAATTAATTTTGAAAATAATTATTATAATTTTATAATATTTTGACATTAAATCCGTGCATAGCACGGGGAATGGACTAGTTTATATCTATCTATAATCTATAGTCTATAATATTTATCTATATCTATATTTATGATCTATATCTATATCTATATCTATAATCTATAATCTGTTTATATCTATCTATAAGCTATATCTATATCTATATCTATCTATAAGTTGTGTTCATGGGCAATTTATTGCCATTATTAACTCTAAAAAAAATTTGCTATTTTTTCTTATATGCTCAATTTGAATCAGTGTGATTTCTTTAGCCCAATGGTAGTAGTTGTTGATGAGAATCCCTTCATCTAAGGTTCAAGTCTCAACAACTACATGTTTTATTTTATTTTCCTACTTGGTCATTATTCTACTTAATGACAATGTAATCTAATTAATCTATACTTATATAATATAATAACAATAATAATCTCTTTCCATGGTCATTTATGTATAATAACAATTACCTCTTCATAACCTTAGCAATTACATCTTCTTTTTTTCATGGTCATTTTATTGACTTAATGATAATCTAATATGATCTAATCTATATATCTAATATAATATGGTTCAAGAGTCATTTGTTTTGGCTTTATTTATTTTAGTTCTCTATATTACGTAGTAATTGATTAGCAAAGTATATACACAAACTAAAATTCATTTTTATGTTTTTTTACATACCACATTTGATTTTATACGCCATTTAGCTTCATCATTCAAAATTAATTGACATTTAACTTTTTTTTTTGTTTATATTCTTAATAGAGTATGATCGTTTGTCTCAAATCACACTTTTTGGTTGACAAATTTTTTGGAACAAATCACATGTCCCGGACTCCCGGGTGTAGCACGGGTCTGCCTTCCCATATGTTTTCGTATTCTTAAAACGCAAGCATTTTAGTTTGTAAACCGGGTGAACTGACCCGAAAAAAAAAGAAGAGAACCGGTTCAGCTGAACCGCTTCCTTCTTTCTCCTTCCTCTTCCTGTTTACACAGTTCAAGCCCCTTCAATGGTGGTTTTAATGTTCATTCGGTTCACCTCCAAATCGCTTCCATTAAGTTCGTTTCAATCCTCTCATCACACTCAAGTGTTCTATTTGAATGTTAATCAAAGGATTCAACCTCAATCTCGTCCGAAATCAGTTTAGCCTAAATGAAAATCGGTGTCGTTTGGGATGGTTGTTTCTTACAATTGAGTATACGAAATAAATCACCGGCCAGAAGGAGATGAAGAGTTTGATATAGTTAATTTGATATTTCGTGCACGGTTTGAGATCGACTATAAAAGGGGCTTCAACCTGTGAGAGCTTCATTGCACCATTGGTGGCCAATAGACGAGCTCTTAACCATCTCATCACTCTCTAATCACCTTAAGGCTTGATCTGCTATCCCATTCAGAAATTTCCGAGAAAAAACATCCCGATTCAAAAATCCCAAATTCGAACTCACCTTCGACGGATTACCGTGCGCCAGTACCGCCGCCCATTACCGTCGGAGGGACACCGATTGTCATCCACGAAGCACAGCCGCCGTGTCGTTTCCAAGCTTCAGCCATCGTGCTGCCATCGCCGACCCACCATTGGAGCGGCTGAGAAAGGTGAACGTAGTAGCAGTGACGGGGAGTGGAAGAAGGTGAACTAATTACCCAAACCTCCCCTACTTTCTATTCTTTCCAAATTATGCCCTTTTTCAGTTTTTAAAATTTCATATTTTAACCCGTACTTTTAATGGGGCTTAAATTGCTTTGAATTTTGTTAATTCGCAGAGAATCATCATACGCTCATACGGAGATTTCGATTCGAGATAAAAACATTCAACCACACATTGACAATTTCAATCCAAGCAAGTGACATTCCGAGCATTCGGAAATTCAAATGGCTATATGTTGACAAAATTTCTCTCGACTTCGAAAGTCAGTGATATGAAGGAAAAAATATCTATCTAATTATAAGTATTGTTAAACTATTTTATCTTGTTCTAGCTAATCATTGTTTATAGTTTTACTTATAAGTAGGAATTAACCGTGTCTCTATCATTTTATAATTTAATATTTTTATGAGTATCTTTAATATATTTTTTGAATGTCAATTGCAATTATACGGGTATTGATTTCTATACTCTCTTTATGTTAAAATTTAATTAGTTATAAAACTAAAAATATTAAAACTATGCAATAAATTATTTTGGTCATATATATTAGAACTAAAGGGTATCGATTATGTTAAACATTCAGACATGTTGTCAACATATGTGTGTATTCTACATACTTTGGTAATATATATTAGAACTAAAGGGTATCAAGGGTATAATATGTCAAGGTAGATTTAATGAAACATATATTTCGAGGGAGAAATCAATGTGAAATATGTTAGACGAAAGAAAAATCTAATAGATTGTTACAAGAAGTTAAGGTTCAACTCATTAGGTAGGTTCGACACTCTCGAGTTATACTACTCGAGTCTTACCCACACAACCTGTTTATAGGAAGTGGGTCGTCCTTACCAATTGAAGCAACAAGTGCGAGTATTAGACACATATTGTTAATTGTTGATTACGCCAAACTCTATGTACTCTAAGAGAGTATTTCATATTTGATTAGTGGATTCTTGATCATCAACTATTTTTTTCACTTGGATGGATCTATTCATTACTAATAAATGGCCACAATTATTTATATATATAATAGGAGTGGAGAAGACCTCTTGGACGAAGGAATGATCGAGGGCCAACTGTAACTTATGCTAATAAAAAACATGCTTAATTTTTAAAAGAAATATATCTAAATATTTATTTATTTCACCATAAAAGAAATATCTCAACATGCTTAATTTTTAAAAAGAATATTATAAGTTTAAGAGAGTACATATATCTAAATATTTTACCAACTGTAACTTATGCTAATAAAAACAAGTAATTAAAAAATTATGCTTAAAATTTGCTAAATAAGTTATGATATTTCACTACCCTATTATAAAATTTATGCCATGTTAATTTTTGCATTATTCACCAAGTATAAGATCACTCATGTATTTGATATAAAATTATGCCCCGTGCGTAGCACGGGTCTGCCACCCTAGTAAACAAGAAAAGTTGTGTTCAACCCCTATTAATGCCCACCCATTATTATACATTTTTTTTCCCTTTTTGATTAGGGTTATTATACGTACCTTTAACCCTTATCAAATGGTGTATTTTGTAAAAACTTGATTTACTTTTTTCTTCCTACAATTATTAACTATTTTACATACATTGCTAAAGTTGTGTTCAACCCCTATTAATACCCCCCATTATTATAGCTTTTTTTTCCCTTTTTTGATAAGGGTTATTAGACCATATGCAACCATGAGTTTTACTTATCTTATAAGTTTTAAAAGATAAACACATGGTTGCAAGCAAAACATTAAGGAAAGAGGTTGGAAGGGGTTAACTCTTTCTACTAAGACCATTTGCAACCATGGGGAAACCTTTTTCCCCTTTTTTTTCCCATCTTCCTATCACAATTTTACAACTCATTTATTTTTTTGTTTAAAATAATTTTCACTTTTTCTACCTCTTTCTAAAAGTTTTCCTCTACAACCATGGGAAACCTCTTTTACATCTTTTCAAATTTATTTTCACTTTTTCTTTTCCTTTATATCTTTCCCTTTATTATATGTGTATCATCATATATTATTGTGAATTATTTTTATTTATAATGTTATAAATAAATAAAAATAGCAAGTAGTTAATATAAATATATTTTATTACATCTATATTAAAATAAAAAAAAAGTTAAAAACATATTTTATTGTGAACAACAACTTCTTCGTTCTCTTGTACTCGATGGAGTTGCCTTGCATCTTCGGTTGGACTTCGAGTGGCACTCTCTTGAACACCCAGAGAATGCTCAAAATGTTGTTGGTTTGGAAAAAAAAGAAGAGGATTGTACACATTGGTAGTATTATGTGGGGTATAATTTGGATATTCGGGTGTTGATGAATTGTTAAACATTTGCAACATCACTTAAAATTGAGGATTTTTTAGAAGATTTGGATCAAAATACATATTTGGAATGGGTGGAGTATTTGGACTATTGTGATGGTTAAGAAAATAGGTGCAACTATAATAGATCAAGATGAGGTTATATATATGATAAAATTGGGCTCAAATTATAGAAAAAAATAAAATTAAACCAATGTGATATTTTATTTTGAAAAAATAATGAAATATAAATATATTTTTATTTCATTTTAAATCCTATTACAACTAATAAATCTAAATGTAAAATATATCAACCTACTTTATCATAAAAGAAAAAGAAAAAGAAAAATAGAAAAGGGAAGATGTCACCTCTCTCTACTACGGTAACCCCTTCCCACCTCTTACCTTAAGGTAAAGGTCACAACCATGGCCTTACCTTTTAGCAACCTTAAAACCCATGGTTGCTCATGCTCCAAGGTAACCTCTAGCTTTCTTTTATTTATTTATTTATTTTTTAAACACACAAGTGGGTCACTGCATGTTATTCATATTTTTTTAAACATACAAGTGGAGAACAAGGTAACCTCATGGTTGCAAGGATAACCTCTAAAGAAGAGGTAGAAAAAGTTGAAAATAATTTAGATGGTAGAAAAAGTAGAAAATAATTTAGAGAAAAAATAAATAAGGTGACAAATTATAATAAGGGGATAAAAATTAAAAAAGGGAAGAGCTAACCACATGCCCTTATACCTTTAATAACCCTTATTAAATGGTGTATTTTGTAAAAACTTGATTTACTTTTTTCTTCCTACAATTAATTAGTTTACATTGCTAAAAAAAAGTTTACAAACTACTGTACGTCATCTCCCTAGAGTAATGCTACTACTTCCGATCCAAAAAAGATGTCGTTTGACTTTTTTAACATGTATTTTAAGGAGCTAAAAACTATATAATATATTAACTTTTTTATTATTTTTTTATAATCAAATACTTATTACCAACAAATATTAAGTTGTAAAAAAATAATTTTAAAAAAGTTGATATTTTATATAGTTTTTAGCTCCTTAAACTACGTGTTAAAAGGTCAAACGACATCTTTTTTGAATCGGAGGGAGTATCATTCAATATTCATTCTAATCGTTTAGTATCTTTCAAATTAATTAGGCGTTTCGCCTTCGTCTGACCTACCTCACATTATTAACTGTGCAATGACAATTAAATTATCCGTTTCTTCCACCATAATATATCGGGGCATGCCATGCTAATATTTCATAGACAACTTATCACACACCCCCAACATAGACAGGTAGAAGCGATGGTGCTGGCGCTTGACTTCGTTAGTCAGTCATCATGGGGAGAATGAGGCCTGACCCTGACTGAGGTGAGAAAGAAGTTCGACGAAGAGAACAAACCTTGATAGGGGATGGCATCATCGCTACTAGCTTGCACAACTACGTTCGAGGTCAGCGACAGATCCGGATGCACTCCTGGCCTGCAACTTATGAGAGAACGAGAGGAAGAATGAACACCAATGGAGAAGTTGTTGGGGGCTACGCCTGTCCTTGACTCTAGTAGAACCCATGTAGGCCTTCTTTTTCACAAGATGGGGAGGCAAGGAGCGAGCCCGATCTTCAAATGTCAACCTGAAGGTGAAATAATGTACGTGGACTTGGAGTCGGTGGTGTCAATAGTGTACGTGGAATCGGTGGAGAGAGAGAGAGAGAGAGAGGGGGGGGGGAAGGGCATAGTTATTGAAAGTAAAAGGTTTCACAAGAGAATGAATGAAATCTCTGTTGATCTCCCCAACAAGAGAATGAATATATTGATATTAGACTTTACAGAATATACGATATATGGAAAGAGAAGATAAATACAATATTTTTACAACTACTTTCCTAATACCCCCCGCAAGCTCATGGAGGGGCAACGACATGAAGCTTGGATCTCAACAACTCAAATCTGCGATTGCTAAGAGCCTTTGTGAAGACGTCCGCAGTTTGGTCATGGGAACCAATGTGACGGACCACAAGCTCTCCAGCGTCAACTTTTTCCCGGACAAAGTGGAAGTCAACAGGAATATGCTTGGAGCGACTGGAGAGAACCGGGTTCTTGGCCATGAATGTAGCACTCAAGCTGTCACAAAGGACGACAGGAACTGCGGGAAGATGCTGACGAAGATCCTTGAAGAGCTGAGCAATCCAGCTGAGTTCTGCAACAGTCTCAGCGATGGCCCTATACTCCGCCTCCGTGCTAGAGCGTGCGACGGCACGTTGCTTCTTGGATGTCCAACTGATAAGGGAATTACCAAGATAAATAGCAAAACCGTATTGCGAGCGATAGTCATGAGAGTCTGACACCCATCCGGCATCTCTAAAGGCAGTGATGGAGAAGCGAGGGCACGGGCTGATCTGAAAGGTGTAAGACAAAGTGCCTTTCAGATAGCAGAGTATCCGTTTGACCGCTGACCAATGATCCTATGTCGGAGACTGCATATACTGACAAACTTGATTGACCGCATAAGCGATCTCAGGACGGGTGATAACAACATACTACAGAGCACCCACAATACTCCTGTAAAGTGACGGATCAGGCATAGGATCACCGGACAACTGAAGACGCGAGTGTGGTTCAGCGGGGCTGCAGATTGGCTTGGCATCTTCCATCTTGGAGCGAATGAGTAAAGAACGAATGTACTGTTGCTGCGATAGAAGAAGCCGAGTGGGGGTACGAGTTACCTCAACTCCTAAGAAGTAATGCAAAGAGCCAAGATCTTTGAGCGAGAACATCTCGTTGAGTCGATGAATTAAGCGACTGATGGCTGGCGCGGAGCTGCCTGTAATAATGATGTCATCCACATAGACAAGAATGTAGATCACATCGGAGGATGAAGAGAACACAAACAGGGAGCAATATGATTGACATGCCTGAAACCCAGACTGAAGCAAAAAAGACTTGAGCCTGCCAAACCAAGCCCTAGGGGCCTGCTTGAGACCGTAGAGAGCCTTACAGAGATGGCAGACAAACTATGGGCAATGCTGGTTGACAAACCCAGGCGGTTGATCCATGTAAACATCCTCAGATAAGTCTCCATTGAGAAAAGCGTTATTGATGTGAAGTTGGCGAATAGGCCACCCCTTCGTCAGAGCAATGCATAGAACGAGACGAACAGTGGTGGGACGGACAACTGGGATGAACGTGTCAAAATAGTCAACCCCTTCTTCCTGATTGTACCCTTTGGCAACTACCCGGGCTTTGTAGCGATCAACAGAGCCATCAGCTTTCCATTTGGTTCGAAAAACCCATTTGCAGCCAACTACGTTCATGGACGACTGACGAGGAACAAGAGTCCACGTACCTGATCGGGAGAGAGCGTCAAACTCAAATTGCATGGTGGAGACCCAGTGAGGGTGTTTCTCAGCTTGATGGTAGGTTTTGGGTTCAGAGTCAGGGAGAGAGGACGGTGGTAGCGGATGTCTGGATGTGGTGAGGGCTCTGGGTTTTATGTGGCCTTTTTGGGCACGTGTGGTCATTGGGTGAACGGATGTATCGAAGGGGCGAAAATGAGGTAGATGGGATGGGGGAGAGGGTAAAGCAGTGGGGATGGGGCTGGCGGTTGGCGGTTGGCGCTGAAGCTGAAGAAGAGGGCTCGGGGCTGGCGGAGATAGATGGGGAGATGGGTACGGGCGAGACAACATTAGAGGAGGATGACGACGAGGTGAGCTCGCCAGGTGAGGGGGCGCCTGCAGGGGCTGGTGGGGGAGAGTGCGCCGCTTGGAAGTCGTTGACAATAGGCTCAGCTGAAGCAGGAGACGCCGCAAGGGTGGAGGAGGCAGCGACTAGGAGGTCTGCCAGAGGGGGTGACAACAGGGGTGCGGAAGGTGAGGAAGGTGAGACGGTAGTGGATGGAAAATCAGACTCGTGGAAGACAACATGACGACTGACATAGACTCTTTTGTCAATAGAGTCATAGCATAGGTATCCCTTGTGACTAGAGCTATAGCCAATAGAAATGCAAGCTTTGGTTTTGAACTCAAGCTTGTTTGCACGATAAGGGCCAAAGAAAGGGAAACACAGACACCCAAAGGAGCGAAGAATAGAATAATCAGGATGCCGACCATAAAGGCAATGATAGGGAGAGCGATTGTTTAGAACCGGTGTAGGGGTGCGATTGTGAAGATAGATGGCCGTGTGGAAAGCATGCTCCCAGAATTCAGGTGGTAATTTTGAGTGAGCCAGCAGAGTAAGGCCCTTCTCCTGAATGGTGCGATTGTGGCGCTCAACCATACCATTATGACTAGGGGTGTGGGGACAAGACACACGATGGATGATGCCCTGTGTTTTGAGAAAAGAGGAGACATTGCGATATTCACCACCCCAATCAGTTTGCAATGCCTTAATGTGTTTCCCAAATTGGGTTTGCACCATGGATTGAAACAATTTGAAATAGTGAAAGACTTGAGATTTGTGGGACATAAAATAGATCCATGTGAAGCGTGTACAATCATCCACAAAAAGAACAAAATAGCGACATCCATTTATTGATAAAGAGGGGGAAGGTCCCCAGACATCAGAGTAAAAAAGTTCAAATGGAATAGTTTTGGACACATGCGAAGAAATAATAGGTAATCTATGACTTTTCCCTAAAGAGCAAGACTGACACTGCGGCAATGAATTACTGCCGAAAACTGGGAGCTGGAATTGACGGCATAGACTGCTGAAAGTTTGGTGACTAGGATGACCCAAATGATGATGCCAAAGACTCAGACTTATACGTTCACCCACAAACGCACGGGGAGGGACGGATAGCGGCAAACGGTAGAGCCCATTGTCAACGATTCCTTTGAGCAGCACCCTTCCCTGCAAGTTCTTCAAAAGACAATGTGAGGGATGTAGTTCAAGATAGCCATTAATGTCTTTTGTTAAGCGAGATATACTAATGAGGTTTTTCTGCATAGATGGAACAACTAAAACATGCTTAAGCTTGACCAGATTGGGGGATTGGGTTAGGATAGTCTAGCCAATGTGAGAGATAGGAAGGGTGTTACCGTTGCCGAGAGACAGTTGATCACCTCCGCCATAAGGAGAGTCTAGAGACACTTTGCTAAGATCACCAGTGATATGATCCGTGGCACCCGAATCAAAGTACCAATTTTTATCAGTGATTGTTGATGGAGACAACATGTAAGCCGATGGATTGGACGACGAGGGACGTTGCAGGCGTTCCGGAGGATGTCGAGATGGAAAGGCCTGAGTGTCAAGATGGCGAAAACAGTCCTTTGCAGCATGACCAGTGCGGCCACAGATCTGGCAAGGAACCTTGGAGCGGGAGCGAGGAGCTGAGTTGGAGGAGTTCGAGCGGTCAGAAGGGTCGGAAGAACCAGACTGACGAGGCTGCTGAGACGTCCGCGTAGACGAACGATCGGACGACTGGCGCTGCTGGGACTACGAGGCCGGAGGGCGAGAGCCATAGTTG
Organism: Persicaria tinctoria; assembly: GCA_037127255.1. Taxonomy (NCBI): domain Eukaryota; kingdom Viridiplantae; phylum Streptophyta; class Magnoliopsida; order Caryophyllales; family Polygonaceae; genus Persicaria; species Persicaria tinctoria. The sequence goes on along the minus strand of JBANSL010000002.1, from coordinate 74,074,998 downwards.
GCTGAAGGCTGCTCCACTCCCAAGCAGCTCTCATCAGCGAGGCGCTACTCCTCGCGCAGGAGATGACCGAGAAGGGCAGTGGACGTGACAGGTTCCGAGCGGATGTTGAGGGATGCCCGGAAGGGACCATAAGAAGTCTGCAAAATCATGCAGTCTGCAAAATCATCGTCTGCAAAATCGCGCAGGAGATGACCGAGGCGCTACTCCTTGGAGCATGCAGTCTGCAAAATCATCGTCTGAAACTGATTGGAGACAATCAGCGAGGGCATCAACCATGGCCTGCTTCTTCTCGTAATATTCGAGCATAGAAGAACCAGCGTTGGTGACGTTGTGGAGTTGCTGCTTGAGAAACATGGCCCGAGCACGAGCCTGGTGTTGGAACATATCATTGATGGTGACCCAAGCGTCACGAGAAGTGGTCGCCTTGACGAGGTAGCAAGCTAGGGTTGCAGAGACGGTGGTACGAAGCCAAATCAGGATAAACTTATCCTTCTTTCGCCAAGTACTATAGTCAGGGTTAGAAGTAGCGGCGGGGGCGGAATCAGTGGCGGGTGTGGAGATGGTTTCGGAGGGTTTTGTGTCGGACAAGATTAAGTCTTTGAGTTCAAAGGCTTCAAGGGCGTCAAGAACATTGGCGCGCCAAATAGAAAAATTGGAGCGATCCAATTTCACAGTGAATTGGGGAAATTGAAGGCCAAACGAGGGTTGAGATCCGAGAGCAGCATTGAGAAATTGGGCAGAGGAATTGCTGGGGTCGGTGTCGGGTGTGGTGGCCGGCGAAGTTGTTGAATCGGTGGAAGAGGACATGGTGGCCGGCGGCAATGGGTGTAGAAAAACAAATTAGGGTTTCGAACCTGCTCTGGATACCATAAAAGTTTTCACAAGAGAATGAATGAAATCTTTGTTGATCTCCCCAACAAGAGAATGAATATATTTATATTAGACTTTACGGAATATACGATATATGGAAAGAGAAGATGAATACAATATTTTTACAACTACTTTCCTAATAGAAAGAAACCATGAAAGGGGTCATTGAGAGTTCGATTTGTGGCTATTGATGGCGGCCGAGGGAATTTGGAAGGAGGAAGCGGAGATCAAGAGGCAAACCAAAATATCACATGTCATAACTAATTTGGGTAGAATGAGGCAATGAGGAGCGCACGGGTCCGACCTTAGTTAGGTTAAATTGGGGGAAATTACAAAATGTTGTAATATTGACCTCCTACATTCCCACATATATGGTCTATATATATGGCCTTGTACTTTCCAAGAAGGGCCTTCCTAATATAATTGGACAAGCAGGGTCCTCTGCCATATCAATAACTAGAAAATCAGCAGGGACAAAGAACTTACCTACTTGCACCGGTACATTGTCCACCATGCCTGTTGGGATGACCATAGTGTTGTTCGCCATGTATAATTTTGCATCCACAGGCTCTAACGCAACTATCTTGAATTTGGACCAGATTGATAGAGGCATCATACTTACACTGGCTCCTAAGTCACACAAAGCATTAAATCTATATTGACCAAATCCAATGGTTATAGCAAACTTACCTGGATCTGGCATTTTTTCTAGGACATCCATCTGACTGCACTCCTCTGCGCTCTCAGCCATTGATCGCTTTTTTCTTAAGATCTCCTTGAGAAACTTGACATATGATGGCATTTCATGAAGAGCTTCGGTGAAAGGGATTGTGACATTGAGCCTTTGAAGCATCTTCACTAAACGTTGAAACTTCTTCTCTGCCGGATCGTTTGGAGATTTCGTTGGGAATGGCAGTGTTTTCTTCTTCGGAGGTCCAGGAGTGTGGTCGACAGGGGCAGAAGGCTAGTCGACGTCAACTGGAGGCTCCTCGACGTCGACTACAGTAGTCGATTTCTGGGCAGGTGCAGAGGTCTGGTCGACGTCGAGTAGATGTTGGTCGACGTCGACTGGTTCACTCGACGTCAAGTACTCCTCTACAATGTCTTCTTTTGTGTTGTGTTCGGGCGTTTGCATCTGTTGCCCACTCCTTATATTCATAGCAGCTACCTGTCCTGTAGATTTAGTTTTAGAATTAGGTTCAGAGGATCTAGGGAGCGTACCTGATTGCTTGGGGACGGATGTTGAACATATATGTGAAGGTCATGTACAATTTAATTGAAAATAAACTTGGTCATATGTTACTTAGAGCAACCACAACAACAAGTTTTAAAGGGTTTTTAAGCAATAAATGTCAGAAAAACAAGGAGAGAGGAAAGGATTGCAGTAAAAAAATCTACCCATGGGTTTTCAACTTCCAAACTCTACTAAAACCCCATAAAATGGGCCCCATGTATATGTATGGATGATTTTTGCATTTTTAAATTTTTTTTGCATGAGCCCTTCTACCTATATTGTTGGCATGCAAGTGGGAGACAATTTTTTTTACCGTGAAATATATACAAAAAAAAGAGGTAAGGTGTGACACTTGTCACACATGCAAGGATGTAATGATAAAATGAAATTTTTGTATAATTTTATATTCATTTTAGCTAGTTTTTAGTCATTAAATATAAAAAATAATATTTTTTTTATTAAAATTCATAATTTATTATAAGCTATTAATAAACACCAATATTATATATGTTGAACAAAATATAATACATAGATAAATAATGTACAACATAATATTTTTATGCATATTGTATTATATAAAAGATGGTAGTCATCCATTGGAGAAGAATTAAGTGGCCGCCCCATAGATTTTGTACAAATTGTGGTAATTCATTTACACTTGTAACTATTTTCGGTTGTTCTTTTTATCTTTATAAAAAAATTTAAAATTATTTTATATATTATTAAAAAAAAATTATCTATTCATAGACACTAACGTAACATTAAATAAAATTGTAAAAGATGGTACAATGATGTGAATTATTTTTTTTTCACCGAAATTGTTAATTAAAGATGAATTTATGAAATATAAAATTATATAATTTATTTCCCTATAAATATGTCCCTCTCCTTCTCTTCTTCCCCACATCCATCCACCATCTCCTCAATTCTCAGCTTCCCCTATTGAATCTCTAGAATCTTGAGATGGATCCAAATAACCCACAACACCCGTACAACTTCTGAAATTTTTTTACTATAGTATGGTGGATTTCTCAAATTTGAATCCACAACATCTTTCCTACTCTACAGAATTTTCCAACTTATATTCATCACAATCTCCCATGACCCATCGCTCTATTGCTCAAAACTTCTAAAATCCCAACTTGTATTCATCGCAATCACCTATTACCTCTAGATCTCATGGGAGCTCTTCTGGGGTGAATATGTGGAGCCAAGCGGAAGGAGTGGCAAGTCTTGACAATATTCAAGATTCACCCCTAGAGGCTAACCATGCAAGAGGCACTCGTGGGGGAGCAGCTCGTGGGAGAGGGGCTCGTGGGAGATCCGCTCGGGGAAGAGCCACTGGTGAAAAGGGAGCTAGAAACTCATGGAGCAAAGGTGGAGATTTGTTACTCATTAGTTGTTGGATTAACACAACCACTGATGGTCGAACAAATACTCAACAAACAGCAGGGGCTTTTTGGGAGAGAGTTGTTGATTACTACAACACCAATAGGGATGAAGATTGGACAGAGAAGGTTATTTCCACGGTTAAACCAAGATGGTATACCATTTCCTCTACTGTTTCCAAATTCGTAGGATTTTATACGAGTGCCAAAAATCACCAAGGCAGCGGGAAAAACGATTGTGATGTCTTGAGGAATGCACACGCTATCTACAAAGGCGATCATGGAAATGACTTCCTATTCAAGCATGCATGGTGTGAGCTCAAGACTGAGCCGAAATTCCATAGGTAGGTTGCAGCAAATGCTACTGCTAGTGGAGGAGGCTCGAAGAGGACCAAGGTTAATGAATTTGGATCATACACATCAAGTGAAGGGTCGGGTACCCCTTCTAGTGTTAGTGGATCCGAGAGTACTTCGGTGTGACCTGAAGGCATGCATAAAGGCAATGAAGCGAAAGGGAAAGCAGGTGGTTGGAAGCTTAAGTGATTCTGCCAGTAGAGAAGCTGAAGAGGTTGTGAGGGGATTATTTGAACAAGAAGTTCACATGAACGCCCAGGCATAATCCGATAAGGCAAAAGGTGCACATGAGTATGCAGTCGCACAAAAGATTATCTTGCTTAATAAGTTGATCATGGAGCCGAACTTAAATGATGCACAGATATTCACTAGTGGTTCCTTCATTAAATAGTTGTTCGGCGAAAAATGAGAATCAAAGGTGATCATGCTTGTGGCTATTGATGTTGTTGTTTCAAGTGTTTATTTCCCTAAGTGAAGACTAGCTTCACATTGTTACATGTTGGTTGTTGTCACTTTGCTTTAAATTTCCCTAAGTGAAGATTAGCTTCACACTATTATGTATGCTTTATATCAATGCAATATTCAATTCCCATTAAAATGGTTGGTATGTGTTTGAAATGTTTTATTAGTCTTCTGCAAAGATGCTCTGCGAAAAGAGGACGAATTGCTCTGCTCGAGGGTCTGCAAAGATGCTCTGCAACAAGAGGACGAATTGCTCTGTTCGGGGGTCTGCAAAGATGCTCTACGACAAGAGGACGAATCTCTCTGCTCGAGGGTCTGCAAAGATGCTCTGCGACAAGAGGACGAATCTCTCTGCTCGAGGGTGTGTAAAGATGCTCTGCAAATTAGTATAAATCAACTCAAATGTCTACCATTCACTATTCATCTCTATAGTTTCCTCTAATTTGCAAACACAAACCTCCAATGGATCCTCAAGAAATGTATGATTACCTCACCCAATCTTCATGTCCATCCACTGATGAGCTAACCCAAGCTTACGCCAATTGAGGTTGTATCTGTCCACAAAAAATAAGTCAAATCTTGAGGCGGGAAGTTCTAGGCCAAGGAGACCTAGGGCTTACATTTAAAGAGAACGTGAGAAGGGCCACGATCAGCTTGTCACAGATTATTTCTCAGAGGACCCACCTCCAGTGTATCCAGATGCAGTTTTCAAAAGACGGTTCAGAATGCGAAGGCCATTGTTCTTACGCACTATGAACCAACTCTCAAGCGAGGTCGATTATTTCATGCAAAAGCCTGATGCCACTGGTAGGCTTGGGCTATCTGCATTACAAAATTGTACTGTGGCTATGCGCATGTTGACGTATGGCGTAGGTGCGGATGCGGTTGATGAGTATCTTCGACTAGGAGCAAGTACAGCCAGGCTATGCTTATCCAATTTTGTGGATGGTGTCATAGCTTTGTTTGGTAATACATACCTCCGGAGACCAAATACAACAGATATACAACGCCTTCTTCATGTAGGAGCACAACGCGGGTTCCCGGGTATGATCGGTAGTATCAATTGTATGCACTGGGAATGGAAGAATTGTCCGATTGTATGGAAAGGCCAGTTCGAAGGCAAAGACGAAAGACCAACCATCGTGTTAGAGGTAGTAGCCTCATATGATCTATGGATTTGACATGCATTCTTTGACACTCCAGGTACGTGTAACGATATCAATGTTCTTGATCGTTCTCCTGTATTCGACGATGTGCTACAAGGGATATCTCCACCAGTTAACTTTGAAGTCAATGGCCATCAATATCATTTAAGCTACTATCTAGCGGATGGTATTTATCCAAACTGGGCGACTTTTATATCATCTATCAAACTCCCACAAGGAGAGAAGGCTAAGTTATTTATTCAATACCAAGAGGCTACTAGAAAGGATGTAGAACGAGCTTTTGGAGTCCTGCAAGCCAGATTTGCCATAGTTCAAAACCCAACACTTGCATGAGATATTACTTTGGCGGGGAGGATAATGATAGCTTGTATAATCCTTCATAATATGATAGTGGAGGACGAGCGAGAGAACTACAATCTTTCCTTTGTTTTGTCGCAGTTCGATCAAGTTGAGGATAACGACACTTCGTATTCAAATAGGCGACCCATCCCCATAGAGAAATACATTGAAACGCGAACGCAACTTTGGAATAAAATTACACACTATTAACTGAAGCAAGATCTGGTTGCACACATATGGAAAAAGTTTGGAAATGGCTCTTAGGAAAATTAAAATTTTCTTCAAGCATTAAGATTAATGATTAACCCGGATACATGCAACACCAAGCTACGAGTTAGTATTCAAAATATAATTTGATTCTCTACGCACCAATTTAGTCCTACGAGTCCTAAAAAAGCATGGCTGCTACTATCGATTAAGGTTCGCTATTAAGAATATACAAAATCCTAGAAATAATCTCAACTAGTTGTACAGGCTAAAAGAAATCAACAATTAATATTCGCAAAAGAATCAATACAAATCAATAAGAATAGAACAAGAATAGAAATCTCACAATTTTATTAAACCAAAGCTTCTATCCAAAGACAAAACGGAAGAGTTTAGCATTCCATGGCCATGGAGACTCCCCTATAGAGTTCTTTCAATTGATAATCTCATATAAAGTCAAGAATCAGATGATTAAAACAAAGCCCTAAAACGTCTTTAAAAAGCATCAAAAGAGTCGGCCAAAAATAAATTCCAAAAACATAAATAACTAGATAAAAAGTCTTATTTTGATTTGGCTTTCACAAAGGGCCGCGGGGCGGCTGGGCGATTTGTGAAGTCTCTGTTTCTCTTCGAGCCACGGGGCGGCCTTACTGTTCACAACACTATTTCCTTTTTGAATTTGGTCTCGACATAAACATGAAAGTTGTAGATCTCGGAAAGAGCTTTCCAACGCATACTTATAATAGTCAATCAGACAACCGATGCTTCTAGAAAGTGCATTATAAGTTTAGCTTTTCTGCCGGCAACTTTTGCTGACTTGTTCTTCACTTAGGCTATCTAACTTCGATTCCGCTCCCCGGCCTGATCTTCACTTTTCCTCCTCCTCTTCACTCTTCTTTCATCCATGAGCTTCCTCATTCCTCATCGGATTCACATCTATTTGAAATAATCCATAAAAGAGTGTAGATTCCGACTGTAGCTACCAACAAAACAAGTATAATGCAAATCTAGCCTAAACCATGCATTATATACATCTCAATATGCCTACTTAAATGCGTGCTATCAAATTCCCCCACACTTAAACCTTTGCTTGTCCTCAAAATCAAAACCAAAATCAAATCAACACCCCATAGACAAGCAATCCATGTAATCACTTTGGTAAAACACTTAAGCTCAAAAATAAGGAACCAAAGATTGACAAATAACGTCAAAACATGTATAGGTGCAATCCAAGGAATAAAGCAAGCATATTTATTCAACCTCACCAGAAAAATGTGTTTTCACTCTCGCTCATGTGTTTAGGGTTAAACATTCGCGCTCAAACTCAATCCTTGAAAACTTAGCTACAACAAAATTGCGTCAGTGGTCTAAATCTCTACTGCTAGTGACTTCATATGCAATCAAAATCATGAGGTATTTGTATGGGTTGTAATGAGGTCTTGGTAGGAACATTAGGGTATGAAAAATATTTAGGCTGCGTGATGCTAAAAATCTGAGAAAAAGGGTTAGTAAACGACCAGAAAAACACCAACAAACACTTCATATACCATTCCAATAACATGTACTCCTTCACAATACAAATTCGCACACAATTTTCAAATATCCATACAAACTCATTCATTTTTGCTTTTTGCTATGATTTTTTTTTAATTTCTTGACTTTTACCTCTTAGTGAATTTTATCATCCTTAGGTCCCAACTAATAAACACATATAAAGCATATCTATGAAGTACAAATGAATCACCCAACCCCATTACTTGCGCTATTTGCCTTTTCTTTTGGTAGATTTTGACCAATCTGGTATTGTATTACTCAATTTTCTATAATTTTAGGTGAACGTGTTCACACAACCCCATTACTTGCACAATTTTGTACAAGCATCATTCATTGCTCTCACACACAAGAGAAAGTTAAGGGTGCATACCATGATAGCATCTCGTAAAATTATATGTTGCTGAAACAGTTTTCAATTTAATAAGATGGATCCCTAGCTCTTTCCTCTTCTTACCCCCTCTCCACCAAAGAGTTCCTTTCTTTCTATTTTATTGTTTGTGCTTTTAGTATAATTGATTGGTTAACTTCTTGGAAATGTAGGTAAAACGTTAATTGTTTTCGACGGTGGTCGCTATTATTCAAAAGATGCAATTCAGGTCACTGAATACAAAAAAAAGAGTAAAATTTTATATTCAACGACCTAAATTGCATCTTTTGAATAATTGCGACCATCGCCGAATATATTAGCGTTTTACCTGCATTTCCAAAAAGTTAACCAATCATTTGTACTAAAAGCACAAACAATAAAATAGAAAGAAATGAACTTTTTGGTGGAGAGGGGGTTAGAAGAGGAAAGAGCTAGGGATCCATCACATTAAATTGTAAACTGGTTGAGCAACATATAATTTTACGAGATGCTATCATGCTGCATACCCTTAACTTTCTCTTGTGTGAAAGCAACGAATGATGCTTGTACAAAATTGTGCAAGTAATGGGGTTGTGTCAACACGTACGTTCACCTGAGATTATAGAAGATTGAGTAATACAATTGGTCAAAATCTACCAAAAAAAAGGCAAATAGCGCAAGCATAAAAAACAACAAATTAAGCAACACTCAAATAAGATTGTTGCATCTGTCAATGTTGCCGTCCTCACAGATGGAGCTCCAGAATCCAATTAATGCTGTGTTTGAACTTGAACTTGAACTTGAACAGGGCATTTCTTTCAGCTTCTTTACAAGTAAATCCAAGGCTGGCACTGCACATGCAAATTACTATGAAAAACAACAAAGCAACACTCAAATATTACCCCATATATAAAGACTAGCTATGTTTTTTTTTTTTTTTTTTTTTCTGCAGATGTAGAGAAGGGTGTATAGAGTGTGGATGTACAATTTTAATTTATAGGACAAATGAACAAGCATACATATATAATTAATAGGCCAACTTGTCCTCTTGTTAATAAATAACCCTCTCATTCTTTAATTACTTGGTTTACCACGTCAACAGTTGAATGGGGGTTGTCTCAATCGGGATAGTTGGGGGTTGTGATTTGGGCCTTCAATCAATACCGTTCCTTGGTCTGCAACTCGAAGGAAATTGCGTAGAAATTCCATGGCTGCCGCAGAGGCAAATTGATGGGCTAACATATCTTTTCGTTTGCCAAGACTTGGAATGTCACATTTAAATTAAATCTAGCTAGCTATTTGAGCGATATGCCCAATGGCATCGATCGTTAGAAATTCTATTTGAGAGGCTAAAAAAAAAATTAAAATTACTCTTTCATTACAAAAATCACCCACGGATTAGGTCTCTGTCGACTCTCTGATCTTTCATCCCATTAATTTCTGCTTACGGTCACACACTAGTATAGACATATAGTACCAAATATGACACATATCCTAAAACTTACTGCATACTGATAATAGGAGTTGCTGAATGCCTGGTCCTGAGCCCAAAGAGCCACCCAATGAAATATTCCGGTGTCTTTAATCTCAAGAGACTTAATACGGAGACGGATCGAGTATTGAAAATTTTTTCAATATAGCAAATTTTTTTTTAGCAAAATAGCCCATGTTTGAAACTTATTTAGAAAATAGCAAAAATAAAGCAAGTCGGGGATCTAACAACGAATTTATTTAAAAAATAATACAATCATAAAGTCGATGTTATAACAACGACTTGTATTTTTTTATTTACACTAGTTTCAACATTTTTACAAGAAAAATTAAAAAATTATATCAATATAATTGAATCGCTTTATAAAACATAAGGTACAATGCCCATGCTAGCTAGTATTCTTTGAGTTTTTAGCATCCTCAATTCTGATGGTGAAATTTCCAATATTTTTTGGAATTGAGGTGAATCTTCTTTAATCGGGAAGGTTCTTGTTTTCTTTGGCATTCCTATTCCTATGTATGATTCTAACTGTTTTTATTTCTTGTGTACATGATAGTTCGTTCATTTATCGTTGTTTGACTTCTTGATACACCAAACATGACTGGTGTTAAGTTTCAACTCATTTTCCTTTTTAAAAAAAATGTGAAATTTGGAAAGGGTAAACCGCGTTAACCACCCCTAAAAATGCATCTTGTTCTAAACCACCCCTTATATACTTATTTACAAATAATCATCTCTAATAACACTTTCATTAGCATTAGCAATCAAGTTAAATCAATCACCCCTCCAAAGTTTCTGTCCAAAATTCCGTTAAAAATAGGCAATCATCAATTTTTTTTTCTTCTTGTTAATACATACTCCTTACGTTCAAAAATAGATGTCGTTTAACTTTTATGTCATATTTTAAAAATAAAACAAAAAGCTATATAAAATATTAATTTTTAAAAGTAGTTAAAGTTTTTTTTTTTCATTTTGTGTTGACCTTTTATATAATTTGTTGTTTTATGTGTTGTTGATTTTTTCAAACAACCAAAAAATAAATTAAATTGTATGTAACTAATTTATATTTTATACTCCTCCGTTAATTAAAACTTATCATTTTAAAAATTTACACACATATTAATAAAACAAACAAAAATACATTTATACCCTAATTATTACTCTACTTTTTTAGTTTATCAAAAACTACAACTAACAACTATCTAATCATTACAAGGACAATTTTGTAAAATGGATGACAAAATACCTAAAATGATAATGTAAATTTTTCTTAACAAGATTTACCCCTAAAATCAAGGTTGTTCCGTTATATTTTGAAGCCTTGTGCGACTTACATGTTGACGCCTTTTTTTTACAACTAATTCAAAGGAAAAAAATAATCTATCAAATCCACTATCGTACAAAAGAGATGTTCTCATAGATGCAAAGTCATTACAAAGAATCATTAACTAAAACTATTAATTATCATAATTCATAACATCATTCTCTATTCTCGATGTTCTGTCCCATTGTTTCTATTCTTTTTGACACTATTAATCATACGCGTTCCCTATATACACCGCAAATGACATGTCGAATTGGACGTTACAGCAACGTTGGATTAGACGTTGCAAAAACGTCCAATTTGACGTTTCATCTGTTGGGGAAATTGCCCAAGGGGTAGGGGATCCGACGTTGTAACAACGTTAGATCAGGCGTTGTTACAACGTCAGATCGGACGTTGTACCCTGGATGCCAACGGGCTCCTTCGGGCTTAGCAACGTGTATATGGACGTTGCTACAACGTTAAATTTAACGTTTCTGCTACCTCCATCAGGGTGTAACAACGTCGGATTCGGCGTTGTCACAACGTCAGATTTGACGTTGTGACTACTTCCAGGTAACCAACCACTACTATAAAAGGGAATGAGGACTTGAATAACTCAACACAACAATTCCACATTCTCATTCCTTCCACATTTTCAATCCTTCCATGGAGCCGGTTACATCTGGAGTAGTAGGCTCCACGAGCAGAATTGATTATGCAATCGAAAGGGTTCGGTACCCAATGCCCCCGGAGGAGTCCAAATGTGCTTGCAGCAGTCCAGAATACAGAGGCATGCATCCATGCGCACTGTTTCAGGTCGTTTGTGAAAAAGAGAATCACATTTCTGCACCCTTGCGGGTCGGGTGTCTAGAGTGCAATGATTTTCATCCGGGCATTCGTGGAGCCTACGAGTGGAAGGTTGGTGATCTTCTACTTCAACATATCCGGTCATTCTTCGCCGATGTAAACAGATGTGACCACGTTGACGTGGCTCAAACGGCAGGAATAATAATGAGGGGAGCAAATAAAGAGGTCGCCACCTTTCCATTCAATGAGTTAAAGATTAAAATAGTTCCGAAGACGAACTAAGAATAGTATGGTCGATATGAAGAAGAAATTACGTTGTTATCGATGTTGTATTTGTTAGTTGTGGTAATGCGTCGAAGTATGGAATTTGTTAGTTTCAGTAATGCCTCGATGTATGTAATTTGTTAGTTTTAGTAATGCCTCGATGTGAAATCTGATCGTTATCTATGAAGTGAAGCGTTTGCATGTGATTGTTTGTTGTTGTGATCGGGTAGAAACCATCGAAAATAATAACGCAAACAATACTAAATACACAAATATAGCATACCGACAAAATACGAAATGTATGTCATAAAGAAAGGGACGATAATGTATCTACTGCAGAGATCGAATGTAGCCCATGAAATGCTCGTACATCTGGTCTAGCTGGGGATGCCCGACCAATGCCTGAATGGCATGGGTCATCTCGTCGACCCGGGCCTGGCGAGCAGCAGTCTCAGCATCAACCTCATCCCCATCCCCATCTGCTCCGATGTCGTCGTCTGGGTGGGTAGGCGCAGCCGGAGGAGCACCAGGTAGTACCACTGTCGTGGGCAACACATGACCTCGACTCTGTGACTGGAACCAAGCGAGGTAGTCAGCTGTGACGCCTCCCTGACAGCTGTCGATCGTCCTCTTGTGACCAGTGACAGGGTAGAATCTCTCATCGTCCTGATCTTCCCAACGGTGGTGCTGCATGTCGAACGTCAAGATGTAATGCCTCTGTAGGCGAAACGGGCGCTGCATGAAGGACGGAGGGATGACGGCCAATGGCTGCTCCTGCATGCGGCCAAACTGTCGGAGCACCCTGTCTGGCATGTACGGCTCAAAGATGCCACAGAATCTGAGGGTGCCTCGATAGGTGGAGGAGCGAAACTGACCAGCGAAATCCAAGTCTCTGCCGAAAGGCATCCACTCGACCTATGTTCACAAAATGATATAAGGGAAACAATCTTACTCGACATATGTAGTTAAAACCAAATAAAGTTATAAACAGGTTACCTTATCGATGGTCATGCGCTCAAGCTGTTCTCGAAGCTTCTTCTCATTCTTGCGCCTCGCCTTGTCGTTCCCCCTGAGCTCAGCCGTCGACGGGTCGAACCGTGGCATGTACCGGGGATCATGATCAAATGCATCCCTGTCCGAGCGAAGACGGCCCGCAAAACAAGGGAAGTACGACCAGATCCATGCCTGAAAATTATAAACCATTAGAGCACTTATTAAATGTAAATCGCAAGCAGAGGAACGTATTTACAGTATTAAAGAAATGTGTTACCTGCAACAGTGCAGCACACCCACGTAGGCCTCTGGCATCGCCTCTCGTGGCCTCCCCTAATCCCCGATAAAGGTAGGCAAGCACTCCTGCTCCCCAAGCTAGTCTCCCGGTGTGCGGCAAATCCCAAACTAGCCCGAACAACGAGAAGTGTACGCGACTCTGGGACTTGTCGATGAAGAGTGTCGCACCCAGCAGCGTAGCCAAGAAAGAAACGGAGAGGTCGTGCTGCCACTGTATGCTCCCTGGCACTACGCCATCCAGGGTAAGGTCGGGCCACTGCTCCCGACGGTGACCGTGCCTCTCCTCCCACCACTCCGTCAACTCCGGGATGGCAAAACCGTAAGCATTCCTATGCTTCTTCAGCACAGCCGGGGTCCAACCAAATAAATCCTGCAGTAGAGGCTCCAGCTGTAGTGGAAGATAGTCAGGGAGAGGCTCGCAAGGTAGTCCCTCAATCGGCAGCCCCATCAGACAGGCGACGTCGTGGAGGGTGATGGTCATCTCGCCCCATGGAAAGTGGAAAGAGTTCGTCTCCGGCTGCCAGTGCTCTATGAACACAGTCAACAACTGGGCATTCACTCCGTCCCAGTTCAAATCAAGCAGCCCCAGTAGACCAGACTGAGCTGCCGCCTGCACCCATGTCCCTGGACCCTCGTACATGTAGTACCTGAACGGACGGAGGTGTGAAGCCCGATGATGAACCTTCAACAATTTATGCCGATAGGTCGGGTCCGTCCATAGCAGCTGAGCCCTATGGCTCCTAAACGAGACCAACAGATCTCCTGGAGGCAAGTCGCCCCCCTCCTTCTGCTCCTGAGCCTCCTCCTCCTGGTCGCCCCCCCTCCTCCTGGTCGCCCCCCTCCTCCTGCTCCTGAGCCTCCTCCTCCTGGTCGCCCCCCTCCTCCTCCTGGTCGCCCCCCTCCTCCTCCTCGTCGCCCCCCTCCTCCTGGTCCTGAGCCTCCTCCTCCTCCTCCTCGTCGCCCCCCTCCTCCTGCTCCTGAGCCTCATGCTCATCGTCACTCTCGTCATCGAGGTCCTCCTGCTCGAACTCAAGATCCTCCGGTATATCCGCAGGCTCCTCCTGTGTGACATCCGCCCCCACAGCAGGTGTGAGGCAGTCAGATGCTGCTGCGATGACCGCATCCCAAGCAGCGTCTCCATGAGCGTGTCCGGAAGTACTGGCACCAGCCATAGGATCTGACGCCGACTGCGCTGGCCGTTCTATGTCCATCAAAACATGTGACGTGGGCTCCACAGATGTATGCATGTGGAAGAACGTACGATCATCGTCAGTACCGTCCTCCGGCCTGAACGGTGGCGGGGCTGTATCAGGCTGAACCGCCGTATCTCTGACGGTCAAAGTCTCCTGCTCCGCAATAGCCATGAGATCTGACACCGTCTGCGAAGACGAGTCAGTGATGATGACCTCCTCCGGACGGGCGCCCTCTGCTGCATCTGGAGGCGCATTGCGGTCTCGCCCGAGAACGACGCGAAAAGTCCCGTCGTCCCGTCTCATCCGAGAATCCTATTAAAATGTTTTATTACAGTAGTTCACTGTAAACAACTTCATTTGTAATAATTTGTTTCTATAATTTATTTTTTGTTTGTTTCGTCAAATTGCATTCAAATTAAAGTAGTTATTTTGTAACAATTTATCTTCAATATATTGTGCATTCAAATTAAACAGGGTTCACTTAATTTCTTCTAATACATTTTATTTTGTAACAATTTTTTATAAGAACTATTATTTTTTAACAATTTTGTTTCTATAATTTCGCGCTGGACATTAAAGTAGTTATTTTGTAACAATTTATCTTCAATATATTGTGCATTCAAATTAAACAAGGTTCACTTAATTTTTTCTAATACATTTTATTTTGTAACAATTTTTTATAAGAACTATTATTTTTTAACAATTTTGTTTCTATAATTTCGCGCTGGACATTAAAGTAGTTATTTTGTAACAATTTATCTTCAATATATTGTGCATTCAAATTAAACAAGGTTCACTTAATTTTTTCTAATACATTTTATTTTGTAACAATTTATCTTCAATATATTGTGCATTCAAATTAAACAAGGTTCACTTAATTTTTTCTAATACATTTTATTTTGTAACAATTTTTTATAAGAACTATTATTTTTTAACAATTTTGTTTCTATAATTTCGCGTTGGAAATTAAAGTAGTTATTTTGTAAAAATTTATCTTAAATAGTGCATTCAAATTAAACAAGGTTCACTTATCCGATTCATACGATAAACTTATTCGTTATAAAATTCAACAAATAAATAAGAAAATAAAATGAAAAATAAAATAAATAAAATAAAACTAACCGATGGCGTACTCGTCAGGGGAGAAACCTCCTGCGTCCGCCTCTTCCGACCACCACCGCCATCACCTGCGGTCCTCCCGGCGCCACCACCACCACGGGCACGGCCAACACCACCAGCACCCAACCCCGCTCCTCGGCCACCAGCAGCGAGCCCCGCGCCTCGGCCACCAACAGCCACCGCGCCTCGGCCCCCTCCTGGCCCTCTGCCCCCCTCAGCACCGCCTCCTGGCCCTCTGCCCCCATCACCGCTGCCTCGTCGTCCTCCTCCCAATTGAACCTCGGCCAATCGATCTCGCTCCCAATTTGCAGATCCGCTCTCGTGTGGAGGAAGAAGAATGACGACGTCCAATTTGATGTTGTGTTTTATACACCCACCACAACAACGTCGGATTCGACGTTGTTCTCCTCCTGGACCCTTCAACTTACAACGTCGAATTAGACGTTGTGCACAGCTGGGCCCTTCAACTTACAACGTCTATTTTGACGTTGTGCACAGCTGGGCCCTTCAACATACAACGTCTATTTTGACGTTGTACTTCAAATTACAACGTCCATTTAGACGTTGTATTTATCCTTTTTTTTTTAATTCAACTGCAAATTATAAATAAATAAAATACATTATTGGGACATTTAGATCATTGAAATTAACTTGGCATATTTCATAAATAAATAAAATACATTATTTGCACATTTTAGTTCGTTGCAATTGAAAATTATAATACATATTGTACATAAAATACATAAATAAAACGATAATACATAATTACTTATGAAACGATAAAATACATAAATGAAATGATAATACATAATTACTTATGAAACGATAAAATACATAAATGAAACGATAATACATATTGTACATACGCCGGTCTCCGGGCACCTCTATCTCCCAAAAACCCTTCCGGCATAATCAAATATGAAAACGATAATACATATATTACATACCCCGATCTGCGGTTACCCCCCCCCCCCTTGAAAATACATATATTACATACATTACATACGATAAGTCTACAACTACGTGGTGTTAACGCCACTAGGTGTACAACTACCAACAGACTCATCTAGATTGCTAGAAATGTCGATCTCTACGTCGATGAACGCGTACGATCGCAATCTATCGTTTCCCGGACCCACCACCCTCTCAATTACGTACGTTGTAACTTCACGGATACAATGTCGACATACATCGGCGTAGAACGTGTCCAGCATTTCCGTAATGCCTCTGCCCATGTCGGATAGGTAGGCCTCTCGGTCGTTTGTATAAATCTCCGTGTCGTAGTGGCATCCGAACTCCCCCGCAACCGATCTCCTTGAGCCACTCTAACATGAGATGCGGAAAAGGCAGCATGGGAATGCCCCGTTGTACCTCCGGTGTTGGCAGTTGCAGTCGCTGGCATTGGAGAATATGCCATGGGATACCAGAGTGCGTCGACCGTGGTTTCAAAGAAGTGTTTCGAACTTCTCTACGGTCATTGGAGGAAAGTCGTCTCCAAAACAGTAGCTCCAGAGTGCGTCGACCGTCATTGGAGAATATGCCATGGGATACCTTGTGTGCACGACGTTCAACGTTTTGTTGATGAAGGAATTCAAATAACACCTGACGACATCCACCCATTTTGGATGGATCTGACGTGGGATGAAGCGGACAATGCGATCTTACCCTATGCCAGGTCGGCTTCGTACACTGCATCTAATGAAGCTTGTGACCCTGATTTGCACCCACCGGAGCGGGGTAGCATACGGGCAAAGGGCAGACCTAGAGGGAGGAGGAACCCGTGTAGAACGAATCCCTTGCGATCTGAGCAAAATCGGGCGAATTTTGAAAGGGAGGAAGCCAGAGCAGGTCGCCACAGTAGGGACCGACATTCCGGACATCCGTCCGACGCACAGTATTGGGGATTTAGCTGGGGAGACAACAATGTGGACCCTTTCATGTTCAGGCACATTGCGGCGGCCGTCAACACCGTGGGAGATGGTCACTGCGGATATCGAGCTTTGGCGCAGCTGATGTTACGGCCAGGGGAGGCACGATTCGCAGATATGAAAGGGTTATTGTGTAACCATCTGGAGCATAACAATCACCTTTACGCTGGTTGTTACATGGGAGGGTATTCGGTCCGGGAGTTTGTCGACCTACAGAGTTACTCCGACAGAGTGGGAGGTGACCGGAGATACTGGATCGAGTTGCCTATCATGGGTCTTGTGTTCGCAACCGTCTACCAGGTACCCCTTGTCGTCTTATCTTGGCACATGCCCTTCACATGCCTCCCTATGTACACCGAACAACCAAATGGCGCACCTCAAGAGGCCATACTGGGCATGGCATGCATCGGCAACCAAGATCATTTCGCAGCGGTGAGTGTGATCTCACTCCAACCATAAATTAACTATCATTAATTACCCCACTTAACATTATAGTATACTTTTTGCCCTTTGTGCAGATATGGTTACATCCCAACGCCCCTTTACCTCCTCCAGCGCATGAATGGACGGCACACCATCACCCGAGCGTCAACGGATGGGATACTCCCTTCCAAGACCAATTTGATAGATTTAGAGCTTTGCGGATTCAGGAAGGTCGCCCTCTACACCATGTTTAGGAGTCATGAAAGTTGGAATTATTGTGGTCGTATTTGTTTGTTTTCTTTTCTATGAAGTTCAGAGTTGAAAGTTGAATGTTTGTTGTTATGAAGACGTAGAAACAATATAAAAACAATCGGTCGGCCAAAACAAACATCAGTTGGCCCCATATCTAATTAACAAACGGGTTTTAATGTTACATTTCAACAAGGGTTGTTGTATTAAACGGAACAACTACCGACCGACTCTTCAGGAATGTTTGGGTATATACTAATCTGCACCTGTTGGAACGCATATGTCGTCATCAGATCTTGGGCAGGGCGCACTACTGTATTGTTGTGAGCTGAATCTGCCATGTTTTACAGTAACTTTTATATCGATTTCTGTATACATTGCATTCATTTGGGCTAAGATAGTACAAAATCTATGTAGTTTATGTTTATTTGCCAAATTATAGAATCTACACCATTTTCTGTTTAATTCGCAGAAATCGAGGCATTTTACAGCAATTCTACAGAAGGTCGGAAAAGCTCGGAAAACCACTACAGAAGTCCAAGGTCAAAGCAGCGGAACAAGTCTACGAGCCAAGGCTACTCGACCTCGAGTAGGCCTACTCGACCTCGACAAGACATGTCCGAGCAACCTTGTCGACAGAGCCTGATCGAGAGAGCCAGACCACCCAGCTCCGGGACCCTGCTCGATCTCGACAAGCCCTGGTCGAGATCGACAAAGCCCAAAGTCATGCCCGGAGTCGACGAGGAGAGCTGCTCGAGAAGCCGAGGACGAAGCCGAGGACGACCAGGCGAGACTCGCTACCAGCGACTCCACTAGCTGCAGCGGATCACTCGCTGCCGCGAAAGAAGCCACTCGCTGCCAGCGGATGAAGCAACTCGCGGGAGCGGGAGCGGAAAGGGAGAACCCAACTCGACCTTGAGAACCCTTTGTCGAGGTCGACGAGCACCTTGAGTCCAGGTCCGAGCATGTCCGAGCCAGTCGACTAGACCCACCCGAGGAGACTTAGTCGATGACCTACTCCTACTCGACATCGACTAGATCTTGTCGAGGTCGACGAGCACCAGTGAGCCAAGTCCGAGCCATGTCGAGCACACCAACCCGAGGAAGCCCAGTCGACGAACCCTGCTACTCGAGGTCGACGAGCCTTACTCGAGGTCGACTAGACCAGTGTCCAGCAGCTTCTCGATGAGCCTTGTCCGAGCAGAATTGGGATTCCTTGGGCGCGAAGACGGAAGATTCTATCCAAATCCATCGAAGATCTATCCGATTACATCAAGTTCTATCATCAAGGAGACAAGATCTATCAACATCATGAAGACTTACCCTAATTAGTTTTATCTTTTCCTTATGGATTTATTTCCTTAAAACATTTATTTATCTTTTATGCTTTTAGATATAATTTTAGATAGAGATAGATATCTTGTTTCCTAGAATAGCTAGGGAATGAAGGCTATAAATAAGGCCCAGGGAGGCTCAGTTTTATTCATTCAATTTTAGAGAGAAACAAGTAGTTCCACAGAGAAGTTTAGGAGTTCTAAGTTTTTTGGGTTTTGGCTTTCTGCGAAAGTTGATTGCCAGGATTGTAAAGGCTTTGAATATAGTTTTATGCAAGTTATTTCTTTTCATTCAATGTCTGCGATTGCGATGAGGTGTGAGTAGTCCACCCACTTCTGGGGCTGGGGTGAGCCCGACGGTGGCCATGTGAGGCGATGCGATAAAGGTCAGATCTTTTTGTGTGATTCATCTTCTATCCCTATGAGCATGATTCTTTTGCGAGAGTTGAAGGTGATCCTTGTTTGTGTTATTGAAGCGAAAGTGATCTTAACGCAACTTGGATTAATCATGTGAAAAAGGGTTAGTAACAATTAGGGTTTATGCGAGAGCCTCTATATGCCTATTTGTTAATGACGACGGTTATTTGATGGAAAGCATGATCTTTTGTGCCTTTATGTGTTACTTTGCATGGTTATCGTTGTGGTGTTGAAACCCTGGCCTTGGAGGTCTTTTTATATATTGAGTTTATTTCTGTCAAAAATCTGCGTTTGTCTTTAATTCTGCAATTTGCAGTTTTCTGCATTGTTACTCGATATAGAGGAGATCTTGTCGATCTCGAGGAGGAGTTAGTCTGTTGTGATTCTTCCGCTTTTGTCGATTGCAAGTTTCTGTCTTTACTTTCCTTGTCGATCTCGAGTACCTCTTGTCGAGGTCGAGGAGAACTTTGCTTGTCGAGTTATTTGCTTTTGTTTTCTGTTTTCTGTTTTCGTTACTGTCTTGTCGAGATAGAGGACAACTTACTCGAGATCGAGTAGCTTCTGTGTCCTCGTTTTATTTGCTATTTCGCGTTGTCTTTTCTTGTTTTGCTTTGTTCTTTGCTTTTGTTTTAGTTTCCCTTGCCGGGTTTATTTGTTTCTTTCCTTTCTGTCTTTCTGCTGCTCTGCTTCTGTGAGAATTTACAGCTACCTAAGAACTGCTGACGTGCTTCCTCGTGGATTCGATCCTGACTTTCTCTTACTACAACGGGAGGAAGTCTTGTATTTATTTGCTGAGACAGGGAAGTCAGTCTGAACTTTATTCTATATTTATTTCAATACTCGATTTACTCCTGCAACAACTAATTGGCGCCGTTGCCGGGGAAGCAATCAATCGCGCCTTAGGTAGTCAGTTCTCACCGTTTCTTTGAGTTAGTTTGCAGGTGTATGCGTCGTTCTGGTCAAACACCTAAGTTTGACAGCTTAGACGAACCGGAGCGCTACCTACACATCCACTCCAAACTCAAAAGGATCATGGCGGCCGCTGAAACTCAGGAACAGCTGATCGCTAGGCTTACCAGGGAATTAGCCGCTAAGGATGCTGCTATCGCCGCTGAGAGAGCAGCAAGGGAACAAGCAGCTGAATACGCGAGGCAAGCGGAAACTGAGCTTGCCCAATATCCAACCACTGTTGAGGACTATATGCATCCGACTCTCATCGTGCCTGAATCGGCGATTCTTATCCCTGAAAACTCTTTTGAAATTCGCACTCAGTTTCTTATAGAGCTAAAAATAATGCCTTTTATGGTAGATTTAATGAGTGTCCTCTTGAACATATTACTAATTTTCATGATATGTATCGTACTCTTGCAGAAGGTACAACTCTGGAATATGTCAAGATGAAATCTTTTCGCTGGTCGCTCGCTAGACCTGCACTGAAATGGCTGGAAGGGCTGAAAGCAAAATCACTTACAACCTGGGCTCAAGTAGAGCAAGAGTTTCTGAACAAATTCTTCCCACCTCCCAAAACAGCACATCTCCGCCAGAAAATCACCGCCTTTAAACAACAGAAAGGGGAACCACTGGCAAAGGCATGGGAGCGCTACAAGGAACTTCTGCGATCTTGCCCTACTCATGGACAGCCACCCTACATCATCCAGGAGATCTTCTTCAACTCTCTGGATCAAGTCACTAAGGACATAATCAACAATTATACTCGCTACGAGTATCTGACGATGCCGCCAAGTGACGCATGGGGTGTGCTAGAGAAACTCACCAACTACGACAACAAGTATGGGTCTACTGTAACCTATGAAGAGAACCCATACGCCAGGCCAGCACCATCCATGCCCCTATATGAGCCATCTCAAGAGATTGATCATGATGTTAGGGAGCAATACTACAGAGACCAGAATAAGAAGCTGCTCAAGCAAGTCAAATATCTCTCTGTCAACCAGCCTTGCATAGAATGCGGATCGCAAAGGCACACCACTCCTGAGTGCCCACACACAGAGCAAGTCAGGATGGCAGAGCATCATGAGGATGCAGCTTACGCAGGGGGTCCCAGTCGCTACATGGGGGACCAAAGGTTTCAGCAACCACAGTGGAACCAAGGTGTCCCTAGGAATCCCCCGCCCTACAGAGCTCCAGGACATCCAGAAAGGTACCAAAAGAAGGATGATATACAGACAGTCCTGGAGGAGATACGGAGAAACCACTCAGAAACTAGGCAATCCTTCAACTCCGTCTATACTCAGATGCAAGGTGTCAATTCTAGGCTTGGGGAAATTGATATCTGGAGGAAATCAGTTGATACACAGATTGGTCAGCTGGCAGCCGGAATCCCCAGACAGTCAGGGACACTTCCAGGATCTTCAGAACCAAATCCTAAGGGAAAGACTGGACACGTCGCTGCTGTAAAACTAAGAAGCGGTCATCAACTGCAAGAGCCAGAGGTCGGGAACCAGCAGAACGACGAGGAACAGCAAGTCGATCTCGACAAAGCCGTGGTCGATCTCGACAAAGGACTAGTCGACCTCGAGGAGAGCCTGCCAAAATCTTCGTCTGCACCACACAACCACTCGACTGGGCCCAATCTGGTTGATGTCGACAAAGGCCTTATCGATGTCGAGGAGCCCCTGGTCGACGTAGAGAAATCTGCAGCAACTCCGACGTCTGTTCTGGCTCCGACGCACAAAAAGAAGCTGCCTTTCCCCACAAAATCTCTAAAGGACCCAGCGGAGAAAACGTTTCAGCGCTTCATCAATATGCTTCAGAAGCTCAACGTCACCATCCCCTTCACAGAAGCTCTCAATGAAATGCCATCTTATGTAAAGTTCCTGAAGGAGATTCTGAGCAAAAAGCGGTCAATGGCTGAAATCACAGAGGAGTGCAGCCATCTGGACATATTGGAGAAGAGGCCGGATCCAGGTAAGTTTGCTATAACTATTGGATTTGGTCCATACAAAATTAATGCCCTATGTGATCTTGGAGCTAGTGTTAGTATTATGCCTTTAACGATTTGGTCCAAGATTAAGATAGGTGCCTTGGAGCCTGTGGATGCTAGACTGTACATGGCCAACAACACGGTGGTCATCCCAACAGGCATGGTGGAAAATGTCCCAGTACAAGTAGGTAAATTCTTCGTTCCTGCTGATTTCTTAATAGTTGATATGCAAGAAGATCCTGCTTGTCCAATATCTTAGGAAGACCATTCTTGGCGACGGTGGATGCCAACATAAGCGTAAGGAAAGGAGTGCTCACCTTCAACATCAGCGATGAAGTCATTGAGTATTCCTTTAACAAAACTGAAAGGCAAACTGGTCCAATGGAAGAGGTCAAATCTATCTCAGCTGGCTACATCACCTGCGGGGAACCCAAAATCAGAAATATGACCCCGGAGGAGATAGAAAAGAGGGACATGGAGGCCCAGGTGAAGGAGATCATGGCAATCCTCAAGGAGAACACAGAAAATCCAATCGACACAGATCCAGGTAAGTCGTTGTGGATTCATTATTTTTCGGATGCCTTGACAGGAGCTAAGTATGGGGTCAAGATCGACCAGGGCTCCTCGACATCGAGTAGAACCCTAGTCGATCTCGACCAGACCAAGGAGACTTCACTAGAGCCGGCTTCGTCGAGCAGCAAACCAGAGGAGCCACCCTACTCGATCTCGAGTAGGCTCGTCGAGGTCGACCACAACTCGGAGCCACCAGTCCCTGCTTCCTCGAGCGCACCACCAGAGCCAGGAGAGCCCTTGTCGATCTCGACCACCCTTGTCGAGATCGACCACCACTCGGAGAGCCCAGCCCCGCCTTCCTCGATGAGCAAGCCACCAGGAGGAGAAGGCTACTCGATCTCGAGTAGCCTTGTCGAGATCGACAAGACCACGTCTTCCTCGACGGCCCCTTCCTCGACGCTACAGACACCAGGACCAGAGCCCTTGTCGAGGTCGACCAGGCTTGTCGAGATCGACCAGACCCTGTCTTCGTCGACTTCTGAATCTTCGAGCAGACCACCATCAGGACCAGCAGACTTGTCGAGATCGACTAACCCTAGTCGAGATCGACCAAACACCGTTGTCCCCGATTCCGTCTCTGCGAAGGTGAGTCAAGGTATGGACCTTTCTTCTCCCATTTCCATTAAAGATTTATCTATACATGGGAGAGGTCTGCCTTGGTATGTGCGATTGTGCAGGATATCCAATGATGAGCCTAAGGAGTATGAAGTTGGAGACAAACTCTATGTCTCTAAGTCGAAGGATCATTGGTTTCCCAACAAATTCAACAAGAAGCGGATGGGACCGTTCGTGGTGAACAAGATCCATTCTGGAGGATTACAGCTGATGGACAAGAATGGAGTCCTATTTGAAGCCCAAGCTACATAGGCCCTGCAGATGCCACCTTGAGCATTAATGGAAAGTCGGCCTAGCGACTATAACATCTGGAGCATGTACATAGACTTTTTTAGGACATTTGAGACTTTGTTTTTTGTTTTTGGTTTTGAACACTTTTTAGTTTTGCTATTATGGGTATATGTCTTCTAACTTTTCAGGTCAATGGATAGAATCAAGCTACATTAACACTCGGCCTAGGAGAGGCTCCATTCGAAATTTTGCGGCTCTGCACTCATGTCTTGTGAGTTTCTTTCTTTACCCTTTACATTGTTTGTATACAGTGAGGACACTGTAATGTTTAAGTATGGGGTGGGGGAAGAGCATTATTTGTGCATATTTGGAATTTATTTCTTAGAATTGCTACATGGCTATTTTGGAATGTATTATTGATTTATGTGAATTTCCAAAAATTTGAGAAAAATGACCCTCATTGAAATTTTTGAATAATGTCATGGAAGCTTATATTGAACTCGACGGTGCAAAATTGGATTCATTAGAGATATAGCATGAAATTGCCTAGTAAAGGGAAGTCACAATGAAGTGCATTATTTCTTGAAAACCTTGAAAGGAGGTAAAATTTGATGTTGCTTTTGACATGTTGCATGATAAAATGATGGAGGACTTTATATTTCCATATAATGCTCATTGTTATAAATCTTAGCCTTACCTATGCTTATGCATCACAAAAGCCATAATATGCCTTATTTCATATATTGCTCCACATGTTCCTAAATATTTGCCATTCTTTACCTTATCCGGGGATTATGTTGAGAATGATGTTACATTATGGAGATGTTATATGGTTGTTGTGATTATTATCATTATTGGAGTTTGGAAAGGAAATTGTTTGAATATATGGAAAATTTAATGAGTGAAAGAAAATCCAATCACCTCAGGAGATAAAGGTAGATTGACCCTGCTCTCTAGAATAATAGTTTGGAGAGATGGGACACATTATGAGGAGTCCGACGCACTAAGTATCCGGGGCCATTCATGACACCCATGTTTGCGACTCGCGAGAAGGTAGTGCTGAGGTTAGAGAGGTAAAAGCATTATTATTGAGAAAAGCATTATGAAAAGTGATGAATTATATGGAGAAAGAATGTGGAATGAAACTCAAAATTTGGAAATACTCCATTTTCCCGGATCAAAAGCACCACATTGCCAAAAATTGCCCACCTTTTAGCCTTTTACCAATCTACTCCTTCATGAGCTTAAATTAAAGTCTTCTTGATTATCAATGCTTTGTCACTTATATTGTTTTTGCATAATCCTCCTTTTGTGAGTAGATGTTGATTTTACATATTTGCGCATGCATGAATCTGTGACAAATAAGAATGAATCTAAGATGTTGAGAGTTTAAATTCTTCCCCTGAATGACAAATAAAAGTATTGCTTGAGGGCAAGCAAGCTTAAGTATGGGGTGTTTGTTGTGAGCTGAATCTGCCATGTTTTACAGTAACTTTTATATCGATTTCTGTATACATTGCATTCATTTGGGCTAAGATAGTACAGAATCTATGTAGTTTATGTTTATTTGCCAAATTATGGAATCTACACCAGTTTCTGTTTAATTCGCAGAAATCGAGGCATTTTACAGCAATTCTACAGAAGGTCGAAAAAGCTCGGAAAACCACTACAGAAGTCCAAGGTCAAAGCAGCGAAACAAGTCTACGAGCCAAGGCTACTCGACCTCGAGTAGGCCTACTCGACCTCGACAAGACATGTCCGAGCAACCTTGTCGACAGAGCCTGATCGAGAGAGCCAGACCACCCAGCTCCGGGACCCTGCTCGATCTCGACAAGCCCTGGTCGAGATCGACGAAGCCCAAAGTCATGCCCGGAGTCGACGAGGAGAGCTGCCCGAGAAGCCGAGGACGAAGCCGAGGACGACCAGGCGAGACTCGCTGCCAACGACTCCACTCGCTGCAGCGGATCACTCGCTGCCGCGGAAGAAGCCACTCGCTGCCAGCGGATGAAGCAACTCGCGGGAGCGGGAGCGAAAAGGGAGAACCCAACTCGACCTCGAGAACCCTTTGTCGAGGTCGACGAGCACCTTGAGTCCAGGTCCGAGCATGTCCGAGCTAGTCGACTAGACCCACCCGAGGAGACTTAGTCGATGACCTACTCCTACTCGACATTGACTAGATCTTGTCGAGGTCGATGAGCACCAGTGAGCCAAGTCCGAGCCATGTCGAGCACACCAACCCGAGGAAGCCCAGTCGACGAACCCTGCTACTCGAGGTCGACGAGCCTTACTCGAGGTCGACTAGACCAGTGTCCAGCAGCTTCTCGACGAGCCTTGTCCGAGTAGAATTGGGATTCCTTGGGCGCGAAGACGGAAGATTCTGTCCAAATCCATCGAAGATCTATCCGATTACATCAAGTTCTATCATCAAGGAGACAAGATCTATCAACATCATGAAGACTTACCCTAATTAGTTTTATCTTTTCCTTATGGATTTATTTCCTTAAAACATTTATTTATCTTTTATGCTTTTAGATATAATTTTAGATAGAGATAGATATCTTCTTTCCTAGAATAGCTAGGGAATGAAGGCTATAAATAAGGCCCAGGGAGGCTCAGTTTTATTCATTCAATTTTAGAGAGAAACAAGTAGTTCCACAGAGAAGTTTAGGAGTTCTAAGGTTTTTAGGGTTTTGGCTTTCTGCGAAAGTTGATTGCCAGGATTGTAAAGGCTTTGAATATAGTTTTATGCAAGTTATTTCTTTTCATTCAATGTCTGCGATTGCGATGAGGCGTGAGTAGTCCACCCACTTCTGGGGCTGGGGTGAGCCCAACGGTGGCCATGTGAGGCGATGCGATAAAGGTCAGATCTTTTTGTGTGATTCATCTTCTATCCCTATGAGCATGATTCTTTTGCGAGAGTTGAAGGTGATCCTTGTTTGTGTTATTGAAACGAAAGTGATCTTAATGCAACTTGGATTAATCATGTGAAAAAGGGTTAGTAACAATTAGGGTTTATGCGAGAGCCTCTATATGGCTATTTGTTAATGACGACAGTTATTTGATGGAAAGCATGATCTTTTGTGCCTTTATGTGTTACTTTGCATGGTTATCGTTGTGGTGTTGAAACCCTGGCCTTGGAGGTCTTTTTATATATTGAGTTTATTTCTGTCAAAAATCTGCGTTTGTCTTTAATTCTGCAATTTACAGTTTTCTGCATTGTTACTCGACATAGAAGAGATCTTGTCGATCTCGAGGAGGAGTTAGTCTGTTGTGATTCTTCTGCTTTTGTCGATTGCAAGTTTCTGTCTTTACTTTCCTTGTCGATCTCGAGTACCTCTTGTCGAGGTCGAGGAGAACTTTGCTTGTCGAGTTATTTGCTTTTGTTTTCTGTTTTCTGTTTTCGTTACTGTCTTGTCGAGATAGAGGACAGCTTACTCGAGATCGAGTAGCTTCTGTGTCCTCGTTTTATTTGCTATTTCGCGTTGTCTTTTCTTGTTTTGCTTTGTTCTTTGCTTTTGTTTTAGTTGCCCTTGTCGGGTTTATTTGTTTCTTTCCTTTCTGTCTTTCTGCTGCTCTGCTTCTGTGAGAATTTACAGCTACCTAAGAACTGCTGACGTGCTTCCTCGTGGATTCGATCCTGACTTTCTCTTACTACAACGGGAGGAAGTCTTGTATTTATTTGCTGAGACAGGGAAGTCAGTTTGAACTTTATTCTATATTTATTTCAATACTCGATTTACTCCTGCAACATGTATCAACTGCATACTCTGCTACTCTGCGACAGCGCGACGGAGACATGTCGTCGTACAAAACGACCAGGATATCCGTTATCTGCTCAATCATCCGTGTATAGTACGATGCAGGATCGTCGGCACACTCTTGACACCCGAACTACAACTGTGTTGACATCTCCAGGATACGATAAACCTGCATAGAAAGTAGATTGCATCGAAAATAATGTGTATAGTTCATATGCTTGCAGTTGCAAGCATCCTCCTTAGGCGGACGAGGGTGTCTCCCCACTTCAACAACGAAATACGTGCCATCATTGAACTTGGCATATTTGACAAAGGAATTTGGGCTTGATGCCATTACGTGTGTTTCGTGTATGCCAATAACGCAAAATGTTGGTGTATTTATAGATGGCGTAATTAGCAACGTCCAATTAAACGTTGTCATGGGAGTTCACATAACACAACATCCAATTAAACGTTGTAACACCGTCCAATTAAACGTTGCTTCAACGTTTAATGTAACGTTTATTAGCAACGTCATATTTGGCGTTGTATAAGGAGGCCTCACAAAAAACGAGAAAGGATTTCTCACTATAAATTACGCCATGCTAGGGTCGAAATTACAACATCTCGTTCGACAGAAGAAGAGATGGCGGCCGGTAACACACCAAGACCCTTCTTCTCAGTCACAGGGAGTGGCCCTAGGGATTTTTTCTGGTGGGTAGAAAACGTCTCGTTCACAGAAATACTGGTAAGCCCCCTTCGGTCTCACATCCGATTTACGAAAGACCCAACTCATTAAGTAGATCTTGACTTCTGCAGCCTCTGCCTTCGAACTTCGAGGAAGAATACGGGCTGTGGGGCGTCGAAAGAATAACGCTGACTAATGGCCAGGGAGGAGAGGCACCAGCATCCGGGTAGATCGCAACAGCTCCGGGGCACTCTGGCTCGCACAAGGATGGAATACGTTCGCGAGATCGCGTGGCGTGCGGGTAGGCGCGGGTTTGATGTTTAGCTACTTAGGCAACGCTCGCTTCCGGGTCGTCGTAGTGCCGCCGGAGAATGTTTCACCATCAGAGGAAGAGAACAACAATGATTTCCGCTGAGGTGTGACATGGCAGCGACCCGGAAAAACTTATTTACTAAGTTATTTATGCTGTAATCGTCTATCATCAATATGAAAAATGAGGCAGTCTATAAGTTTTCATGTAAACAGATGTGACTTCCCTGAAATAACCACAAATCATATTTGAAAACCCTTCGCGATGGGCAAAACGCTGCAACAAAATAAAAGATGGAGCATCGCACTAAGTTTTTGCCAACATCCTACCCAACAAAAATAAAGATAATAGAATTGATCCAAGTGTTGCTGGTACAAACGTCAGACTTGACGTTGTCTTGATTGTATACCCAACAAAAATAAAGATAATAGAATTGATCCAAGTGTTGCTGGTACAAACGTCAGACTTGACGTTGTCTTGATTGTAAGTTCCAAGTGTTGCAACGTGGTATTGAACGTTGCTTTCTGGCCCGACGAGGCCCACTTTAGCAACGTTGGATTAGACGTTGCTAAAGTGTCCGACCCGCCCAAATCCCTTCAATTCACAACGTTGTGTAGGACAAAAGACAACGTCGAAATGAACGTTGCTGCAACGTGAAATCGAACGTTTCTACAACGTCATATTCGGCGTTTCATTAACAACGCTAATCGTGGATTTGCGGTGTATATAGGGCGACCCTTAATCATATCATCATTCTCTTGCAAGACATTTTGCTCATCCTCCTTATATATCTACTCATTTGGTCGTAGGACTACAAACTTGCAAATAGCTTATTTTTTACTTTCAACCAATTTTCCGTCTTTCTCTTTTCTTTTGCGTTTGACATGACCACTTTCAAATCTTGTAGGAGGTATTCTATCGTTTAAATCCCAACTTAGTGATTTCTAAGGTAAAAAGGTTCAAAACAATAAAAAAAATGATTACCTAAGAAATTAAAAAGTAAAAACTAACAAAAAGAATACCATCGAAATACTTGAGCTTGAAGAGACGATGGCAATGGTTGATCAATTTCTCTAGATTAGAACGCATTGTTTGGGATAAAACAGTCCTTTCGTCGTAGTATTAATCAGTTTACGTGGGGGCCGGAAAACCTTTGCCTTATTTTCTTACGGGGTTTGAATTTAGGAGTAGGTTGAGTTTGCAGCAAGTTATCCCTAGCCTAATTAATTTAATAGCGACTTATGATATAAATGCAATCCTCGCAAATGCTAAAATTCATCCTTTTTGAGATTTCCACAAATTAAGAAAATTTTAGGGTTGTGACAAGTACTCTTTATCTAGCTAGTGATACATACAGGTAATGAATCTCGAGACCAGGTCTTACTCGTGTACACCACTCAAATTGGTATATGACAACTGACAACTCTTGAAAATAAATTTTAAAATAATAATAATTTAAAACCGCCCTATCACTACGCCAGATTGCGTCTCGCTCGACGGAACTCAAAAAGTTCGTCGCCTGAATCGGGTTCGGGCGACGAACTTACTAAGGCCCGTCGCCTGCACGTTGGGAGGTCCAAATCGCCTCCAACCCATGTTCTGCCGACCAGAAAAACTCAATGTTCGTCGGCTGAACTGAACTCAAGCGACGGAATAAATCCAGGCGACGAACTTTGCTCAAGATCGGTCGCCCGAACAGGTATCCAAATGACGGCTGTCAGAATGGGCCTTTGTAGCGACGAAAATTCTAATGGTCCGTCGCCTAAATGTTGGACTTTTTCAAAAGTAAAGTAATAAAGTCCGGTTATTGACGGATATTAAATACTGTTCACTCAGGAGACGAACATTTAAATATTTTCGTCGCCTGAAAAGTGTGGTAGTTGACCCCATATTTATTACTATTCACTCATTTCTCCCAAAATGAGTGAATAGTAATAAATATGTCCGTCGCATGAATGTGTTTTCCGTAACAAACAATTAAAATCGGTTGTACTGTGCAATAAGTCATTCTCATCTTCATCATTTCTCCCAAAATAACCCTAGAGGGCTCGAAAACTCTTCCCCCATTTCACAATTTTCACACATCCATTGAAGGTATGTACAAATTTTAATTTTTGTTGTTTTTTTTTGTTCAATATATGCATATACATTGTTTGTTTGGATAGATGATGAGCTTGTCTTTTTAATGGAGTTTGGATGGTAAAAAAGTTGTTTGAATGGAGTTTATGAGGGGAAAGAGTTGTGTATGTATATATGGAGTTGAAATTGAGGTTAAATGGAGGTTAAATTGAGTTTGTGTTATGAATTGATTGTGTATGTGAATGGATTGTTTATGTGCAAGTTATTTTTGAGAAAGGGATGTACAATGAGATAGATGATGAGAATGGAATTTGTATTTGAGTTTATGATGAAAATGGAATTTAGAATGTTATGATTGAAAATTGATTTTAAATTGAGTTTGAGGTATGAATGGATTGTGTATGTGAATGAATTGTTTATGTTCAATTTTATTTGAGAATGTGGTGTAGAATGACATAGATGATGAGAATGGATTGTTTATGTGCAATTTTATTTGAGAATGTGATGAATTCATATGAATGGATTGATAATGATAGGACGATAATTGGCGATAAAAGTTGGATGCTACTCCCTCACGCTCACGGGGAGTATCAAAATGGAATATTTCTCTTTATGCAAAATCTTAGAGATAATGCGAATGGAATGACTCATTTCCTATGTCCGTGTCGGAGATGCCGCAACAATGAATGGCACCCAATAGATGAAATACACAGTCATTTGGCCCACATGGGAATGTGGTCTAGTTATACTGTTTGGGACAAGCATGGCAAAGCCCCGGTTGATAGGACAATTGAGCAACGACGAACGCATATCCTGGAGGAAGGGGCATCTTCCTCCATTGATGGTCCTACTATGAACATTCTGCATGATGCTTTTCCGTTTCATGCCGGATATGAGGCGCACTCTGTTCCCGACAATCCTCCGTTCCAATATGTTGTTGACGATGATTACGAGAACTATAATAGGCTTGTAGAGGCAGCAAACATGCCATTGTGTGAGAACAGCGATATGACTGTTCGGGATGCCTGTCTGGATGCAATGCAGATGAAGTCAGAGTTTGGGTGGAGAGATAGGAGCATGGACGCCATGTGCGCACACATTGCTCGCATGTAGCCGAAAGGACATAAACATCCTACAGATGGAGCGAAGATGAAGAGTGTGATTAGGGACCTTGCATTTGGGTACGAGCTGATCGACGCTTGTGAGTATAACTGTGTGCTATTTCGCAAACAATACGCAGATCTCGAAGCGTGCCCCAAGTGCAACACACCTAGGTGGTGTACTAGGGAGGGTACGAGAGGCAAGGTTCCCAGGAAGGTTCTCCGGTACATTCCCTTAACCCCTAGACTGAAGAGATTGTTCATGGAGCCGAACATTGCAAAGGCTATGCGATGGCATGGTGAGCGGGTGAGAGATGCAGAATGGTTGAAACACCCATCAGATGGTGAGGCATGGAAAGAATTCAACAAAACCTACCCGCATTTCTCTGAAGACGTGAGGAATGTGAGACTTGCACTTGCAACCGATGGATTCTATCCATTTGGGAATCAGTCAACCCTCCATAGCACATGGCCTATCATAGTGATGCCATACAACTTGCCTCCGTCATTGTGCATGAAGAAGGAATTCAACATGTTAGCGTTGTTGATTCCGGGACCAAAGTCTTCAGGAAAGTGTCTTAGTGTGTTCATGCAGCCGTTGATCGATGAGCTTCGCCACTTATGGGGGACTGGAGTATATACTGTTGATCGATACTCAAGGTCTACTTTCATGATGAACGCAGCAGTGTTGTGGACTATAAGCGACTTTCCTGGCTTGGGGATGTTGGCTGGAGCTGCGACGAAGGGGTATAAAGCCTGCCCTATTTGCTTGGATGGTACTTCTGCAACGCATGAACATGGGAGAATGGTTTACGATGGGCACCGTAGATGGCTTCCACCAAACCACCCGTGGCGAACCAATGGTATGGCATTCAATGGAAGCAAAAAACACAGAACACGCCCTTATGCTTGGAACGGGGAGCAAATTCTTGCACAGATCGATAGGTACGAGAACTACCTCTCTTTTCACTCTCTTTTCACTCTATTTTCCTTTTTCATACGTTTGTCCGATGTCTTTCTCATTATGTTTCCATCTGTTTCAACATGATCAACTTCCCCGTCCTCAGCTCGCACCCTGCTTTCAAGGTCCCATACAGTGTGACTAACAGAATGTATTGGCGTCACATTAGAGTCAGACATGCACTCGATGTTATGCACATCGAGAAGAACGTCTTTGACAACATCATCGGCACTACTCTTAACATAGAAGGGAAGACAAAGGATGGTCCCAAAGCCCGAGCCGCATTGTAGCATAGAGTGGTGCGGAGAAGCCAGGCACAGAAGAGAGATAGACCACTCACTCATGCACCATTCCTGGTGAAACGGGAGGAGATACCAGATATATTCGAATGGTTCGGTGCAGTGAAGTACCCCCATGGGTAAGCTGGATCTTTGCACAACAAGGTCAAAATTGCAGAGAGAAAGTTCTACGGCCTAAAGACCCATGACATTCATGTCATGTTTCAGCGTCTTCTTCCCATTGTTGTCCGTGCATACCTGCCGTTGGGTGTTGCCAAGACTTTGGTTGCGCTAGCGAAATGGTTTCAGAAATTGTGTGCTAGGGAGGTGAGGATGGAGGATGTTCGCTAGATGGAGGATGAGATAGTTCAGATTCTTTGCAGACTGGAGATGATTTATCCCCTGCACTTTTTCACAAGCATGGTACACCTTCTAGTTCACCTACCACAACAAGTGTTAGAAACTGGACCAGTGCATTACACCTGGATGTACCCAATAGAAAGGTATGCTACTTATAGATTAAATTCATCTCACAATTTCACGTCCATCTTACCCCTCCAAAAATTCTTCCTTTGTTTTATAGGCAACTTGGCAAATATAAGGCTCAAGTGAAGAACTATTGTTACTCGGAGGGAAGTATTTCAAAGCATTACGTTTTAAACGAGGCAACAACAAACTGTAACTTGTATCTTGGGGGTCGAGATGAGAGCCATGAAGGTACAAATGCTATGGAGGAGCTGAGCTATGATATTTCTGTCGTTTCAAGCGTCGTGCGTCCTCACGGGGAAATCATGAGAGAAATGTTAGGAGAACCTATGATTGCATAGGCTCACTGGCAGGTAATAACGAACTGCAAGGAAGTTGAGTTCTACTTGACATCGCATGAGAACCTGTATAGTGAGGCTTACCCGGAGTATGAAGAATGGGACCGTAGAAGAGATTTTCTCAGTTATTTCTACCCATGGGTAAGAACGACCGTGATGTTTCATTGAACAAACTGCATGTTTGTTTTCCCAAAATAGAACTCTAACATGTTATGTTGTATAGGTTTCTAAGTTGCACAGAGATGGAGACACCTACCTTTGCTATCTTAGCTTGAACCTCTTCTTTGACCCTGGTGTACAATAAATTAGATTTGGATGGATCTGATGAGTATTTTGTGTCTAACCTCTGCATCATGTATCTCCATTATGCCAAGATTAAATACAAAATGGACAATCATATTATTAATTTATAAATGGTTCTTTTTTGTTGCATGCTTGTGCTGAGGATGAGTTTTTGCCTGAAAAGTATCATATCAAGATATGTTACAAGAGAAGCTCTTATAAAATAGAAAAGGCTTGAATAACCATGGACATAAGCTCTTAACAAATACCTAAATACGTAAACTATTTAAATAAAATTACTGAATGGTATGGTGCATGGGTAATCAAATTAACATATGTAATTCGCTCATTACACCAAAAAATGGAAGATCATGACAATACTAGAAGTAAGATGAGAAAAGTAGCTTATTGATATATACTCGCCGATATCAGATTTGACAATACCATGGCAGCACCAAATCTATCTAGCATAAAAATATATAATAGTACGGGTACTTTTATAGAATTCGAAGAGGAAATAATATTGGAAGAGGCAATATATTTGAAGAGGAATAGAAGCTCAAATATGTCTACACTCTTTATTTGTGTCTTTCACTCTTATTCAAAACTCAAAATACATAGCCTATTTATAGGACTAGTAATGCATGAATGTTAACATGTGAACTTCTCATGCATTGAAGCTACAGACTTATTGCTTTAAAACATAGCATGAATTCCTACGTTTCTACCATGCATAAACTTCATGTCTTCAATGGAGTTCAATGCATGCATGTATGTAACTTTAAACTTGTAACTTAGAAAAT
Organism: Persicaria tinctoria; assembly: GCA_037127255.1. Lineage (NCBI taxonomy): Eukaryota > Viridiplantae > Streptophyta > Magnoliopsida > Caryophyllales > Polygonaceae > Persicaria > Persicaria tinctoria. Next base: position 74,039,831 of record JBANSL010000002.1, on the reverse strand, counting down.
TAAAATACCAAATTAAGTTTAATTTTCAAGACACCCCCTTAAACTTAATTTCTTGTAACATCGAGCACCGACCGTAACTTGATGAAAGTCTTGACTTTCAGAGGCTTCGTGAAAATATCTGCAACTTTTTCTTGAGTCTTCACGTACTTGACTTCAATATCGTTCTTGGAAACACATTCAGGGATAAAATGATACCTCATGTCAATGTGTTTTCTTCGATCATGGAACACAGGGTTCTTAGCCAAAGCAATGGCTGACTTGTTATCAACAAGGATCCCTACGGCTTCCAGTTACGGCATTTGCAAATCTCCCAACAATCTCCTCAACCAGATAGCATGACAAACACATGGTGTAGCAGTAACATACTCAGCTTCACAAGTAGAAAGAGTAACAATAGACTGCTTCTTTGACCTCCAAGTGAAAGCAGTATCTCCCCATGAAGAAAACGAAACTAGAAGTACTCTTTCGATCATCAACATCTCTGGCCTAGTCACTATCACTATTACCCACAAGCTTATATTCATTTGAAGAAGAATAAAGCAAACCATAGTTGATAGTACCTTTGATGTACCGAAGAATAAGTTTTGCTGCTTTGAAATGTCTTGATGTCGGTGTCTCCATGCATGTATCGACTCACGAGCCCAACTGCATAGAGAATGTCTGGGGAGTGCATGTCAAATATCTCAAGCTTCCAACAATGCTCTTGAAAGTTGTAGAATCAACCTTCTTACCTTCGTCATACTTTGATAACTTGACCCCGCAATCCGTTGGTGTACTTACGGGCCGGCAACCATCCATTATAAACTTCTTCAGAATCTCATTAGCAAATCTTTCTTGGCAAATTAAAATCCCATCATCTGATTGCTTAATCTCAATGTCGAGATAATAAGACATGAGACCAAGATCAATCATCTCAAACTCTCTCGTCATGGCTTGCTTGAAATCTACAAAAACATTCTCGGGTTGTTACCTGTGAAAATCAGATCATCAACATATAAGCAAACAAATAGAGTATCACAATTTTCATAGACATCGGCATAGAGCGCATACTTATTCAGGCATTTGACAAACCCGTTCTCTTGTAGATACTTGTCAATCCTGCTATTCCATGCTCTTGGTGCTTGTTTTAAGCAATACAAGGCTTTCTTCAACTTCAACACATTGTCAATCATTTTATTCCATGCTCGTGGTGCTTGCTTTAAGCCATACAAGACTTTCTTCAACTTTAACACCTTATCTTCATGGCTTTTAATGAGATACACAGGAGGTTGTTCAACATAAATACCCTCTTCAAGCACGCCATTTAAAAATGCCGATTTCACATCCATCTGATAAACCTTCCACTTTCGCTGAGCAGCAAGTGAAATCATCAAATGAACGGTCTCTAACCGAGCAACTAGAGCAAACACCTCACCATAGTCGATCCCTGGACGTTGGTTGTAGCCTTTGGCAACCAAACTTGCCTTATACCTCTCAACTTTTCCTTGAGCATTCTTCTTCTCCTTGAAAACCCACTTCAGACCAATGTGCTTTTCATTTTTTGGTAAAGTTGTCAGTGCCTACATATCATTTTTCTCGATTGACTTGATCTCTTCATTCATAGAAAATCTCCATTTTTCATCATTCACTGCTTCCGGAAAATCCACGGGCTCAAAATCAGCGAAATACCAATAGAGAGTTAGATCATCATGCGAATCCTCATCTCGAGCATAAATTTCTGCAAGGCTTCTCATTTTTGGAGGTCTCCCACTTGAGCTCTCACATGATGATGGCGATGCTGATTTCCTAGAATAATATGGTGAACTTTGATTGCCTGGTGATGGAGAAGTCATTTTAGGTTCTGGATAAACACCTTCACCTTGCTCTTCTTTAGTAGGTAGTGTTGGGAAGAAATCATATCTCTCCCTATCTTCATGGCTCCAATCTCATCCATCATTTTTATCAAACCGAACATCTCTATTGATGACAATCTTTGATAACTCCATTCCCTTGATGAAAATCAGAATAAGTTTCAAAGGCTTTGAGAGTCAGTTTGTGTCAAAGGTCTTGAAGCTACATCTGTGTTGATGAAACACAAAACCTGAACTCTATGTTATTATGCTTGAATATTATTTTATATTATTATATGCTTCCGGATATTATATTCTAACAATTCAGGAAGCTTTTCGAAAACTATCTCCTTCCTTAAAGAATGAAGATGAGAAGGACACAATCAGAGATCATGGCTTCAAACTTTCCAAGTATAGAAGATCTCGAAGATGGCCATGACCAGCCTAGCCGTTGAAGAGAAGATTCTTCTTTGGAGGCACCGATTTGTTCTCTATAAAGGAAAGGAAGAAGAGAAGATAGGAAGACATTAGTTGAACACAAGCTCTCATCCGCACTCAAGCCTTAAAGTGAAATCTGTCTTCTTCATGTGCTCTCTGCTAGTTCTTAAGAGTCTGTTATTTCATTTCAAAGCATTTGAGAGTTACACAATGAGCTTATAGGATATATTTTGAGAGTGTGTTATACTCGAGAGTTTTGTAACTCAAGAAGTGAACACTAGGGGATTGATTCACTAAGTGTAAGATGATTGTACTAGATAGCTGAGAGAGATGCGGCTCTTCTAGAGTGGTCTAGGACTACAAGAGAACGTGAGTTGACTAGATTGCAATTGTATAGGAGAGAGGCTTCTCGGTGAGCTATTAGGATCCTAAGTCTTGTCAATCAATAAAAGCCGGTTGAATCCTAGGGTTGTGGAAGAACCCTAGGCGGGGACGTAGGCCAAGTTCGTGCTGAACCTCGTAAACAACTCATTGCGTCCCTTACTTACTGCTTTACCTTATTTCCACACTTGGCTCGAATTGTTTAACTTTGTGATTCAGGTTTTTAGAGAAAAGACTAAGTCTAATCTCAAAGGGTTTTGCACGAGCTTCAAAAGTCTTGAGACTATTTGCGAAAAACCGGCATACTCTATTCAACCCCCCTTCTAGAGTATCTTTATATTACGTTGTTTTACATTATCGAACCTTCAATTGGTATCAGAGCTTTACTCAATGCTTTCGATTTGACAATCTTGTGAGTTTTTTATCATGTTTGGTGAAGCAAGCGGAGGATTTGCACAGGGAAGGTCTACCAGTAGACCACCACTCTTTGTTGGAAACAACTTTGTCCACTGGAGATCATTGATGAAGATGTTCATTATAGATCAAGATCTGGAACTTTGGAACATTATAGAGAACGGTCCGAAGGTTCCAGAAAAAGACGGACCAAATGGAACCAAAATTGCGAAGAAGGAGCATGAATACATCCAAGCGGATCTTAAAATCGTCTCCAAAAACTACAGGGCTATCAACTTAATTTATTGTGGTCTTAGCACTGATGAGTTTAACTGTATTTCATCTTGTAGGTCAGCTAAAGAGATTTGGGACAAGTTGGTCGTCACCTATGAAGGAACCAGCCAAGTAAAGGACACAGATCAGTATCCAAAGGGCTTGTAAGAGAGCTACCTGAGATAGACTTCAAAGGTATTAATATGTGCAATGCATGCACACGAGGTAAATAAACACTTAGCTCTTCCAAACCCAAAAAGGTTGTAAGTTCTTCTAGAACCCTTGAACTTTTACATATGGATTTATGTGGTCCTATACGAGTCAAATCTCCCAATTGTAAAAAAGTACATGCTTGTTATTGTTGATGATTTTTCTAGATATACTTGGGTTGCATTTTTAAAAGAAAAATCAGAGGCCTTATTTGAGTTTCCAAAACTTTGTAAGGAGTTGCAAACTTTAAGAAACGAGCCTGTAGTGTCAATTCGGAGTGATCATGGTAGGGAGTTTGATCAACTTCAGTTTGATTTGTTTTGTGCTAAATATGGCATCTCCCATAACTTTTCTGCTCCTAGCACACCTCAACAAAATGGGGTTGTGGAACGAAAGAACCGCACCCTAGAGGACATGGATAGGACTATGCTTTTAGAAAATGTATTACCTAAAACTAGACCTGTCAAAACACAACCCAACCCAGTGACCCGACCCGACCGACCGAAATTTTTTGGGTCAAGACCCGGAAATTTTGGCCCGGAAATTTTCCGGGTAATCTGGGTTCCGACCCGGTGACCCGATTGACCCGGTAATTTTGACCCAATTTACCCGATTGACCCGGTGACCCGATTGACCCGGTTGATTTATAATTAAATATAATTAAATTTTTTTATATTTAATTAAAATTTATCGCAAAATTATCAAAATATGATTTTTTTAATTTAAAAAGGAAAAATTGACAAACCCGAAATCGACCCGAACCCGCCCGAAACCCGGTCAAACCCGGGTTCTAGTCAACCCGAAAAACCCGGAACCCGTTTTACCCGAGACCCGGAGTGACCCGACCCGAACCCGACCAGAATGACCTGTTTGACAGGTCTACCTAAAACCTATTGGGCTGAAGCTGTTAACAAAACTAACTATATTTTGAATCGTTGTCTTATTCGTTCCATCTTAAAGAAAACTCCTTATGAACTTTTCAAATGCCACAAACCACTTATATCTTATTTTAAACCCTTTGGCTGTACTTGTTTTGTTCATAACAATGGAAAAGATAACCTTGGGAAATTTGATGCACGTAGTGATGAAGGTATATTTCTTGGCTACTCCACAAGTAGCAAAGCTTATAGAATCTTCAGTAAAAGGACCCAGTTAGTTGAAGAAAGTATACATGTTATATTTGATGAATGGAATGACAGTTCTTTGAGTGAAAGTGTTGCAGATATAGATCTTAACATCCATGCAGAGAACGAGGAAGGTGATGATGCTGCCACCAAGAACACAGAGAAGACGAACATGCAGAAACAGATTCTCAACACTGAAGAATTGGCCCAAGGTGTTGAAGATTCGTCCAAATCCCTTGGTGTCCAATCCAACAGTGTTGAGACGTCAGAAACTGATGTAACTGAACCTAACAGGACCACGGAGTCAGATGTACCACAAATCAATCCTGCTGGTGTGACGAATCAAGGAGCTGAGACTAGCAAAAGAAAATTCAAATACTCATCATCACACTCTTTAAAGGATATCATTTCTGACCCTACATCTAATGTTCAAACTCGTTCTAAACTTAAAGATCTTTGTGCTTTTCACGCGTTTGTTTCTCTTATAGAACCAAAGAAGGTAGATGAGGCCCTCTAAGAGCTAGATTGGATCATTTCTATGCAAAGTGAGCTCAACGAATTTGAAAGGAACAAAGTCTGGACCTTAAAGCCTAGGCCAAAGCATCAATCAGTCATTGGCACACGATGGGTATTTCGAAACAAGCTAGATGAGAATGGTAAGATCGTGAGGAACAAAGCAAGGCTTGTTGCTCAAGGCTACAATCAAGAGGAATGTATTGACTACGAGGAGACCTTTTCTCCCGTAGCCAGGCTTGAAGCCATTCGCATTTTACTAGCATTTGCATCTTTTATGAGCATAAAGTTATATCAAATGGATGTCAAGTGTGCCTTCTTAGTGGTTTCTTAGAAGAAGAAGTTTATGTGGCTCAACCCCCAGGTTTTGAAGGTACGGAATTTCCTAATGATGTTTATAAACTAGACAAAGCGCTTTATGGTTTGAAACAAGCCCCAAGAGCTTGGTATGAGCGTTTGTCAAAATATCTTTTAGAAAATGATTTTAAAAGAGGGTTGATCGACAAGACTCTTTTTATCAAGACCAAAGGAAAGGACATTTTGGTTATTCAAATATATGTTGATGATATATTGTTTGGTGCTACTAATACATCTTTGTGCAAGGAATTTTTTGACATTATGTGCAGTGAATTTGAGATGAGCTTGATGGGTGAACTCAACTTATTTTTGGGATTACAAGTTCATCAATCCAAGTAAGGAATCTTTGTCAACCAAAGCAAGCACACTAAGGATCTCTTGAAGAAATTCAAGATGGATCAATCCAAAGCAGCCAAGACACCCATGAGCTCAACACTGTCTCTAGATCAAGACAAGACTGGGATGAGTGTCAATCAAAAGAAGTATTGAGGAATGATTGGATCTTTACTATATCTTACAGCTAGTAGACCTGACATCAAATTTAGTGTTTGCATGTGTGCTAGGTTTCAAGCTGATCCTAAAGAATCTCACCTCGTAGCTGTGAAGAGGATCTTTCGATATCTCAATGGCACTAAGGAGCTTGGTTTGTGGTACCCAAAGCAAAAAGATTTTACATTAATCGGGTATTCTAATGCAGATTTTGCAGGCTATAATGTGGATAGAAAGAGCACGTCAGGATGTTGCCAATTCTTAGGAGAATCCTTGATCAGTTGCCATTCAAAGAAACAAAACTCAGTTGCTCTATCCACTGTTGAAGCCGAATACATAGCAGCTCGAGCATGTTGCTCCCAAATCCTTTGGATAGCTCAACAAATGAGAGATCTTGGCATTAACCTCAAAGGTATTCCCATTAAGTGTGACAATACAAGTGCCATATCAATCATAAAGAATCATGTTCAGCATTTAAGGACCAAACACATTGATGTGGGACATCATTTCATTAGGGATCATGTTGAAAAATGTGATGTGTCCATATCCTTTATTTCTACTGATTATCAATGGGCTGACATTTTCACTAAGCCTTTGACAGAGGACAGGTTCACCTTTATTAGACGTGAGATTGGAATGCTTAACAAGGATGCATTTTCGTAGGGGGAGCTTTCCCTTTACGAAAGATAAAATCTATTCAGTGTCAAGACCTTTGAGAATTATGTCAAGGTTTGTGATTTGAATGGTAGAGAACAGATATCAGATCATATATTTGGTTAATATCTTTTTAGATATTTGACCAAATATAGTTTTTAATGGATTTTAAACTTCTTTATATATATCACATATTTTATTTCTCTATCCGAGTGTGTGTTTTAATTTTGGGAAAGATATTTTCGGATTTATTCCCTCCTATTTTAAATTGTGAAAAGAAGGTTTGAATTTTGAATTGAAATATTTTCAAAATGGCAATTGGTTACCCACATTGGAACCATAAACCCGTCCCATGAACTTCATTATCTCTCTCTACTTAAACCCCAAACTGTACCCGTTTCTCTCGCCACTTCAGACTTAACCAAACCCTTTCCAATTCGTCTTCTTCTTCAACCTCTCAACCTGTTCTGAAACCCTAGCCGAATATCTCCATGGCTCCCAAATCAAAGAAAGCATCCACACCCAAACGTCTTGGCGCCACCCCCAAGGGACGCCAGGCCACTGCTACTTCCTCTGAACCAGAACCCACTCCATAAGCAATCGTCCCAACTACTGTCCAGAGCACCATCGCTGAGAGCACGACTACAGTAACCAAGAGTTCTCTGAAGCGCTCAGCGAAGAAACCTCTCAGTGCTAAGCAAAAAGTAAAAAAGAAAATCATTGCTGAAGAGGTGGACAAAGAGGAGGAAGAGGGTGATCTAGATGCGATTTTGGAACGAGATGCCGCTAAGGAAGCCGAGGAAGAAGCTCTGAGAAAGAGAAAGGCCGAGGAAGAGGCCAAGTTGGCGAGGAAATTGGCCGAGAAGGAGGCCGAGAGGGTTCGAAAAGAGGCTGAGAAGGAGGTTCCCACTAAGGAGGAACCAGAGGAAGAAGAAGAGGAGGAAGACGAGACCGGTGATGACGAGGATGCTGAAGAAGACAACGATGAAGGGTCCACTAAGGACTTGGGGTCTGAGGACGAAGAGGATGAGGAGCCCGAACCTGTTCCCTCTCCTTCTCCTCCTCCTCTTCCCCCGTCTCCAAAGAAGTGGAAAGCCCCAGCAACAAGGCCTCCATCCCCCAAGCGTATCAGGAAGGGCACTCTCAGAAGCCTTGAGGCGCCTGCCATGAGGACTGATCCCACACAGGCTCGCAGAAAGAATGCTGATCCATCTGCCCTCATCCAGGTAAACCAATCCTTGCCCTCTTCATGGTTTGAAAATGCTGAGATGGCTGAAAAGTGGGTAGATGAGTTTCAAACTCGTAAGATTTATTGTTCTGATTTTTTAGATCTTGCGTTCTATGAAGCTTTGAATTTGCCATGCATCTCTCTACTTAAACAATCCCCTGCCTGGACCCTTCTCAACCTTGAAGCTGTCTATTATCCCCAACTTACCCGCTTGTTTTACATAAACCTAAAAGCCAAACACAATACTAACGGTTGGTCTTTGGAATCTGTCGTCAAGGGAGTTAGAATCTCTTTCAACTCCATTGACTTCGCTGATTTCCTTGGCCTACCTAGACCTTGTCCACCCTCTCATGAAAACCCCACGAAAGAACAGTGCATCGCCCTTGCCCGATCCAAATATCTCCTACGCGAAGCATCCAACAGCACCTCAAAACAACTTACCCACTCATCCCTTACCCTAGAGGAAAAAATTATTTTCAACATTATTGTGCGTTGCCTCCTACCCCGCTTAAACTCTGGCTCTCTCCTTACCGATAATGCCATGATCCTTTTATACCGCATCTTAAACGACCTTGATCTTGATCTGGCCAACACTATTCTCGGATCCATGGCTCACACTCGAAAAGCCAGAAAAGGAACTCCCCTACCCTTTGCCACCCTTTTGTCCCATATCTTCAAAGCTTCTGGAATCGATTTCAAAAATGAAGAACAACAACATCATATGGGTAAGTTCGACTCCAAGAGCTTTGAGAAGATAGGCATCACTCGATCCTCCCAAGGGACTTAGAGTCTTGCCTCTCCCTCAAAAGCTCTTCCCACTGCCTCGGCCATTGATGAACGCATGGACAACCTGTAGTTGGGCATGGAGGAAGTTCGCTTGGATATCAAGGAGCGGCACAAGGAGTTTTTTACGGAGATGAGCGGGGTGTCCAAGCTGTTGCAAGATCTGAGGTCGCTGCTCATGGATGATGCTCCGGACAATGAAGCTTAACCTTATCCTACCCTACCCTAACCCCGAATCTGAAACATTGCTGTTTTTTGGAAACTGTTTCAAAACTTTTTTGTGACAATTTTACCTCATCCCTTTGTTTAAAGACAAAAAGGGGGAGATGATCTGCCGTGGTTTAGACTTTGAAAACTTTTTTAACTGTTGTGAAGGTCTTGGAAGACCTTGTTTTGTTTTCAGTTGGATGTCTTTCACGTTTTAAAATTATTATCCAACATTCGTCTAACCCATGCAGGCACTTAGTCCAATGTTGCTTATATTATATATGTTTGACTAAGTTGCAGGGATGCACGGGTTTTGTCTTTCATCAAGGGGGAGATTGATAACTCCAATCCCTTGATGAAAATCGGAATAAGTTTCAAATGCTTTGACAGTCAGTTTGTATCAATGGTCTTGAAGCTACAGATGTGTTAATGAAACACAAAACTTGTACTCTATGTTATTGTGCTCGAATATTATTTTATATTATTATATGCTTCCAAATATTATATTCTAACATTTAAGGAAGCTTTTCGAAAATTATCTCCTTCCTTAAAGCATGAAGATGAAAAGGACACAATCGGAGATCATGGCTTCAAACTTTCCAAATATAGAAGATCTCGAAGACGGCCATGATCAGCCTAGCTGTTGAAGAGAAGATTCTTCTTTAGAGGCGCCGAATTGTTCTCTATAAAGGAAAGGAAGAAGAGAAGACAGGAAGACATTCGTTGAAAACAAGCTCTCATTCGCACTCAAGCCTTCAAGTGAAATCTGTCTTCTTCGTGTGCTCTCTGCTAGTTCTTAAGAGTCTGTTATTGCATTTTAAAGCATTTGAGAGTTATGCAGTGAGCTTATAGGATATATTTTGAGAGAGTGTTATACTCGAGAGTTTTGTAACTCAGGAAGTTAACACTAGGCGATTGATTCACTAAGTGTAAGAGGATTGTACTAGATAGCTGAGAGAGATGGGGCTATTCTAGATTGGTCTAGGACTCCAAGGGAACGTGAGTTGACTAGATTGCAATTGTATAGGAGAGAGGCTTCTCGGTGAGCTATTAGGATCCTAAGTCTTGTGAATCAATAAAAGCTGGTTGAATCTTAGGGTTGTGGAAGAACCCTAGGCGGGGACGTAGGCCAAGTTCGTGTCGAACCTCGTAAACAACTCATTGCGTCCCTTACTTACTTCTTTACCTTATTTCCGCACTTGGTTCGAATTGTTTAACTTTGTGATTCAGGTTTTCAGAGAAAAGTCTAAGTCTAATCTCAAAGGGTTTTGCACGAGCTTCAAAAGTCTTGAAACTATCTGCGAAAAACCGGCATACACTATTCAATCCTAGGGTTGTGGAAGAACCCTAGCCTTTCGATCTTTGGTCATAGCTGATGAAGACATGCTTCTTGCTTTTATTTTTAAGATTCGTTCTCACCTGATCTGGCACATGTACATAGCCAATGCCCCCAAACACCCTAAAATGAGATGCACTTGGCTTTCTTCCACTCCTTGCTTCTTGAGGAGTTTGATCTGATAAGCTCTTCGTTGGACATCGGTGGGCTAGATAGACTGAGCAATGAACTGCCTCAGCCCATAACTCTTTCGACATCTTCTTTGTCACCAGCATGCTTCGGGCCATGATGAGAATGGTCTGATTCTTTCTTTCAACCACGCCATTTTGTTGAGGAGGTCTTGGCACTATCAAAAATCTTTTGATGCCATTCAAATCACAAAAATCATTGAACTCGTTTGAATTAAACTCACCACCTCTATCAGTTCTAAGAGACTTAATATAAAGACCAGTTTGTTTCTCCACACGAGCTTTAAAGTTTTTTAACATAGAAAAAACTTGGGATTTTTCTTTCAGAAAATAAACCCAGGTCTTTCTACTGAAATCATCAACGAAGAGCAGGAAGTACCGACTTTTACCGAACGAGGCTGGCTTTATTGGTCCACAAACATCAACACGGACAAGTTCAAGTGGTTGATTTGCTCTTGTAGTCCTCTTATTTGGAAAGCTTCTCCGGACTTGTTTTCCAACAAGACACCAATCACAAATTTGATCTGGTTGATCAATTGGAGGCAAGCCATTCAAAATCTTTCTTTGAGACATCAACTTCAAGCTCCCAAAGTTCACATACCCAAGCCTTAGATGTCATAGCCATGTTGTCTCATTAACACAAGCTTTGATACATTTTGGCAACATTGGTTTCAATATTCAACAAAAACATTCTATTCTTCGTCATTGGCACCTTGGCGATCACGTTCTGATGATCATCTTGGAGCAAGAGACTACGATTCTTCATGTGCACCTCGTAGTTCTTCTCCAAAAGGGTTCCCAAACTCAAGATGTTGCTCTTCATGTTAGGAACAAGATAAACATTGCTTATGAATTGATGACCACCATTCTTCATATGAATCAGAATCGTACCTTTTCCCTTGATGGGAACTTTGGAGTTGTCTCCGAACGTAACACCTCCAGTGATCGACTAATCAACTTCTACAAATTTCTTCTTGTCACCACACATGTGGTTTCTTGCCTCATTGTCAAGATACCACATATCCTTCTTTTCTTTGTCTTCGCCTTGGTAGGCTAGCAACAAAGTGGCATCGTTCACTTTCGAATCCTCTACATAGTTGGCCTTCTCCTCAACATTAATTATTAGGAGCACTCCAACGATCTCGAGCATAGTGCCCAAAATTCTGGCAATTATAACATCGAACCTTCGACTTATAATGTATGCTAATGTTTCCTCTTCCTCGTCCTCTCGAGGATTGGCCACTTTCTCCATCATTGGAGTCATGGTTTAGTGGTCCCCCTCTTCCTCTTCCTTTTCCTCAGAAGGATCCAGGTCCATGTCCTTGTCCTCTTCCTCTTTGAGACTTCACTCTTCTCTTGAGTTGAGTGCTTGGTGGATAGAACTTGCTCTGTTGGCTCGTCCTTTCTGCTTTTGATCCTCTCCTCACGCGCTAGTAAAGAACCCATGACTTCTTCAACCGTAATAGTCTCCAAGTCTTTTGACTCTTCGATGGCTACTAAAACGTGATCGAACTTCGTTGGAAACGAACGTGATAACTCCACTCCCTTTGATGAAAATCGGAATCAGTTTCAAAGGCTTTGACAGACAGTTTGTGTCAAAGGCCTTGAAGCTAACAACTGTGTTGATAAAACACAAAACCTGTACTTTATTATATTATGTCCGAATATTATATTATGTTATTATATGCTTCCATATTATTATTATATATTCACTAACCATTCAGGAAGCTATTTGAATTATATCTCCTTCCTTAAGCGTTCAAAGCTGAGAAAGATCAAATCGAGATCATGGCTTCCGAAGTTTCCAAAGATAGAAGATTGCACTCAAGCCATGATCCTCTCTTAGCCGTTGGAGAAGATTCCTTCCTCAAGTGGCGTCGATGATCTTCACTATATAAAGGAGATGAAGAAGAGAGAGAGGGACGCACTTCAAGAATATCATTGCACAATCAGCCCTCAAGTTTACGTTCTCTCTTCAGCGTGTTCTCTCTGCTTGTTCTTAAGAGTCTTATATTTTGTTTCAAAGCATTTGAGAGATACACAGTGACCTTATAGGATATATTTCGAGAGAGTGTTATACTCAAGAGTTTATAACTCAGGAAGTGGGCACTAGGCTATTGATTCTCGAGAGTAAGAGGATTGTACTAGATAACTGAGAGAGGTGGGGCTCTTCTAGATTGGTCTAGGACTCCAAGGGAACGTGAGTTGACTAGATTGCAATTTTATAGGAGAGAGGCTTCTCGGTGAGCTATTAGGATCTTAAGCTTTGTGAATCAATAAAGCATGTTGAATCCTAGGGTTATGGATGAACCCTAGGCGGGGACGTAGGCCAAGTTCGTGCCGAACCTCGTTAACAACTCGTTGCGTCCTTTACTTATTGCTTTACCATATTTCCGCACTTGTTCGAATTGTATAACTTATTTGTGATTCAGGTTTTCCAGAGAAAAGATTAAGTCTAATCTCAAAGGGATTTGCACGAGCTTCAAAAGTCTTGTGACTATCTGCGAAAAACCGGCATACTCTATTCAACTCCCCTTCTAGAGTATCTTTATATTACATTGTTTTACATTATCGAACCTTCAATTGGTATCAGTGCTTTACTCACTGTTTTTGATCTAACAATCTTGTGAGTTTTCGATCATGTCTGGTGAAGCAAGCGGAGGATTTGCACAGGGAAGGTCCACAAGCAGACCGCCACTCTTTGTAGGAAACAACTTTGTCCACTGGAGATCTTTGATGAAGATGTTCATCATAGACCAAGATCTAGAGCTTTGGAACATTATAGAGAATGATCCGAAGATTCTAGAAAAAGATGGACCAAATGACACCAAAGTTGCAAAGAAGGAGTCTGAATACAACCAAACAGATCTTGAAACCATCTCCAAAAACTACAGGGCTATTAACTTACTTTATTGTTGTCTTAGCACTGATGAGTTTAACCGTATTTCATCTTGTAGGTCAGTTAAAGAGATTTGGGACAAGTTGGTCGTCACCTATGAAGGAACAAGCCAAGTGAAGGACACCAAAATCAACATCTTTCTTCGAAAGTATGAACTCTTCAAAATGAAGCCTGATGAGTCCATTAAGGCCATGTTCACACGGTTCACGGAAATCACGAACAACCTTGATTCTCTCGGCAAGACCTTTGAGAATGTTGAGAAAGTGAGGAAGATATTGAGGTGCCTCCCAAAAGACAAATGGGGCCCGAAAGTAACAGCCATAGAGGAAGCCCAAGATCTCACCACTCTGCCCCTTGATGACTTGCTTGGGAAGCTGATCACACATGAGATGATTCTCAATGAAGACGATGGAGAACTTCCAAGAAGCACTAAGAACTTGGCGCTCAAGTCTAAGAAGGATGAGCCCAAAGATGTGTCTGATTCTGATGATGAGGACGGTGATGAGGATGATCCCTTTGATCTCATTACAAGGGGACTTTCTCGAATCCTCAAGATGAAGAAGCAATTCAACAACAAAGATGGATCAGAGTCTTCTAAATTTCGAGGTAAGTCTCAATATAACAAATATGACAAGAAGACTAAACCTTTGTCTTGTTTTGAATGTGGTGAAACAGACCATCTAGTGAAAGATTGCCCTCAAAAGACGAAGAGTCAGTCCAAGAAAGGTGATAGATGGAATGAGAAAGCCATGGTGGCAACTTGGAGTGATTCCGACTCAGGTGACTCAGATGATGAAAAGGCCAACCTTTGTCTTATGGCCTTAGGAGATGAATCCCATGATAAGCAACTTGAGGTAACCGTAAGAGAGCTTATGGCAAGTCCAAAAGAGGTACTATCTGAATTCCTTTTCAATATGATTTCCAATGAAGAAAAGCTTATTGCCCAAACTAACATTCTTATTAAGAGAACTGTGGACCAGGAAAGAACTATTGAGGATCTGTCTATGTGGGTCAAAGGTCTTGAAGCTTCTTATTCAGGTCTTGACATTAAAGTCAAGACGATTGACTCGGAGAAATCTGAACTCAAGCAAGATCTCTCCTCTCTAAGAAATGAGTATCATGACTTAGAGAACGAGAAGATCTCCCTGAATAATAAGATTCTAGACCAACAGACAACCCTCATAAGTTTTACAAAATCCAAAGGCACTCTCGATAAGATGTTGGGTGAGCAACAAAGCTCTCTAAACAGCAGTGCTATTGGTTACAACCCCAGGTTTTTAAAGAAGCAACACATTACCACTTTTGTGAAGGCAAAAGGAAGCAGAACATCTCCTATATGTCACCACTGTGCGAGAAAGGGACATGTAAGAGAGACCTGCCCCTATAGAAGAAAGGATCCTCATATTATTCGCAATACATTTCCTATTCACTTGAGAAAAGAACGGATAACGCAAGTTTGGGTCCCCAAATGCACTATTTTACCAAATATGGTTTATCCCAATAAAGGATCTAAATTTGCTCACTGGTCTAGCCACAAAGGTTGATGTTTGTTTTGCAGGAGATCACCAAGGTGAAGGAGCAAAAATGGATTATATATAGTGGATGCTCGAGGCATATGAGTGGGAAGAGTTCTCTCGTTCATGATCTAAAGGAGCAATCCACAGGAACAATCACTCTTGGTGACAAAGGAAAGTGCGACATCGTTGGTATTGGTAGTGTTGGGAGTGATCCTAACCACTATATTAAAAATGTTTATCTTGTTAATTATTTGAAGTATAATTTTCTTAGTATTTCTCAATTATGTGATAGTGGTAACAATGTCAGATTTAACAAGAAAAGATATATAGTGTGCAGAGAAGATACAGGTGAAGTTATTCTGACTGCATATTGTTACAACAATATATACGCCGTAAATGCTGATCAAGTGGCACAATGAAGCTTAACCTATCTAAAGGCTTTGACGGACGATCCAAAGCTCTGGCACAGGAGACTCGGTCATGTGAGTCCACATACACTACAAAAGCTTGTGTCTAAAGGGAATGTAAGAGGACTACCTGAGATGGAGTTCAAAGGTATTGATATGTGCAAAGCATGCACACGAGGTAAACAAAAACGTAGCTCTTTCAAACCCAAAAAGGTTGTAAGTACTTCTAAACCCCTTGAATTTTTACATATGGATTTATGTGGTCTTATGCGAGTCAAATCTCCCAATGATAAAAAGTACATGCTTGTTGTCATATTTGATGAGTGCAATGACGGTTCTTTGAGTGAAAGTGTTGCAGATTTAGATCTTAACAGAGAATGAGGAAGGTGATGATGCTGCTACCAAGAACACAGAGAAAAGGAACATGCAGGAACCGATTCGTAACACTGAAGAATTGGCCCAAGGTGTTGAAGATTCATCCAAAGCCCTTGGTGTCCAATCCAACAGTGTTGAGACGTCAGAAACTGTTGTAACTGAACCTAACAGGACCACGGAGTCAGATGTACTACAAGTCAATCCTACTGGTGTGACGAATCATGGAGCTGAGACGAGCAAAAGGAAATTCAAATACTCCTCATCACACTCTTTAAAGGATATCATTTCTGACCCTACTTCCAGTGTTCAAACTCGTTCTAAACTTAAAGATCATTGTGCTTTTCACGCGTTTGTTTCTCTTATTGAACCAAAGAAGGTAGATGAGGCCCTTCAAGAGTCAGATTGGATCATTGCTATGCAAAGTGAGCTTAATGAATTTGAAAGGAACAAAGTCTGGACCTTGAAGCCTAGGCCAAAGCATCAATCAGTCATTGGCACACGATGGGTATTTCCAAATAAGCTAGATGAGAATGATTTTGCAGGCTATAAGGGGGATAGGAAGAGCACATCAGGATGTTGCCAATTCTTAGGAGCATCTTTGATCAGTTGGCACTCAAAGAAGCAAAACTCAGTTGCTCTATCCACTGCAGAAGCCGAATACATTGCAGCTGAAGCCTGTTGCTCCCCAAATCCTTTGGATAGCTCAACAAATGCGAGATCTTGGCATCAACCTCAAAGGTATTCCAATTAAGTGTGACAATACAAGTGTCATCTCCATCACTAAGAATCTTGTTCAGCATTCAAGAACCAAACATATTGATGTAAGGCATCATTTCATTAGAGACCATGTCGAAAAAGGTGATGTGTCCATATCTTTTATTTCTACTGATTATCAATGGGCTGACATTTTTACTAAGTCTTTGGCAGAGGACAGGTTCACCTTCATTAGACGTGAGATCGGAATGCTTAATAGGGATGCACTTTCGTAGGGGGAGCTTTCCCTTTACGAAAGATAATTTCTACTCAGTGTAAAGATACTTGAACCTCATTTCAAAGGTTGTAAGCTCAACAGTAGAATACATATAACGGATCAGATATTTGGTTGATATCTTTTTAGATATTTGATCAAATATTGTTTTAATGGATTTTAAACCTTCTTTTTATGTTACCTATTTTATTTTCCGAAAAACCTTTTTATCCGAGTACATTTTATTAGTGGAAATTATTTTAATATCGGATAAATCTTCTCTTGTCTTTATGATTTGAAAGGATCTTTTTGAATTTTGAATTGTTTTGGTAAGTCTGATTTTGGTGACTATTTTCACGCTCCTCCCTTTGTTGAAAGACAAAAAGGGGGAGATGGTTTGATGGTTTAGACTTTAAAACTGTTGTGAACCAAGGGTCTTGGAAGACCTTGTTTTATTTTGTTTTGTTGGATGTTTCTCTTTGGCTTTGAAAACTTATGATCCAACATTTGTCTAACCCATGCAGGTACTTAGTCCGATTGTGCTTATGATATATCTGTTTGACTAAGTTGCAAGGATGCACAGGTTTTGTCTTTCATCAAGGGGTAGATTGATAACTCCACTGCCTTTGATGAAAATCGGAATCAGTTTCAAAGGCTTTGTGTCAAAGGCCTTGAAGCTAACAGCTGTGTTGATGAAACACAAAACTTGTACTTTATTATATTATGTCCGAATATTATATTATGTTATTATATGCTTCCATATTATTATTATATATTCACTAACCATTCAGGAAGCTATTTGAATTATATCTCCTTCCTTAAGCGTTCAAAGCTGAGAAAGATCAAATCGAGATCATGGCTTTCGAAGTTTCCAAAGATAGAAGATTGCGCTTAAGCCATTATCCTCTCATAGCCGTTGGAGAAGATTCCTTCCTCAAGTGGCGCCGATGATCTTCACTATATAAAGGAGATGAAGAAGAGAGAGAGAGGGACGCACTTCAAGAATATCATTGCACAATCAGCCCTCAAGTTTACGTTCTCTCTTCAACGTGTTCTCTCTGCTTGTTCTTAAGAGTCTTATATTTTGTTTCAAAGCATTTGAGAGATACACAGTGAGCTTATAGGATATATTTCGAGAGAGTGTTATACTCAAGAGTTTATAACTCAGGAAGTGGGCACTAGGCTATTGAATCTCGAGAGTAAGATGATTGTACTAGATAGCTGAGAGAGGTGGGGCTTTTCTAGATTGGTCTAGGACTCCAAGGGAACGTGAGTTGACTAGATTGCAATTGTATAGGAGAGAGGCTTCTCGGTGAGCTATTAGGATCCTAAGCTTTGTGAATCAATAAAGCCTGTTGAATCCTAGGGTTGTGGAAGAACCCTAGGCGGGGACGTAGGCCAAGTTCGTGTCGAACCTCGTTAACAACTCGTTGCGTCCTTTACTTATTGCTTTACCATATTTCCGCACTTGTTCGAATCGTATAACTTATTTGTGATTCAGGTTTTCCAGAGAAAAGATTAAGTCTAATCTCAAAGGGTTTTGCACGAGCTTCAAAAGTCTTGTGACTATCTGCGAAAAACCGGCATACTCTATTCAACCCCCCTTCTAGAGTATCTTTATATTACATTGTTTTACATTATCGAACCTTCAGAACGAAATATCTTCTCAACAACTCGGGCATCCTTGATGCTTTCTTCATATTGCATCAGTTGGTTGACCACGACTAACAATCTTGCAAAGAAATCCGCAAACGATTCAGACTATTGCATTCGGAGACCTTCAAATTCTCCCTGAAAAGATTGCAGGTGCACCTTCTTCACTTTGTCAACCTATTGGTTAGAGGTTTTCAAGATCGATTTCCCATGCTTGCTTGGCGGTCGTCTCATTGGCCACCCTTTCCAACATGGACTCATCCAGACATTGGTGGATGAGAGTGAGAATTTGTTGATCCTTCTACCAAGTCTTTTGAAGGACCTCCTTCTCGGTGGGAGTCAACAACGCTTCGTCTTGAGGCATCTCATAGCCTCTCTCGACAATCTCCCACATATCTTTGGAACCAAGTAATGCCTTCATGCGGAGACACCAATTCTCATAATTTTCTTTTGTAAGACGAGGAAATTGGAACGGAAAACTTGAATTAGCCATAACCGAGATCTGATACCAATTTGATAAAATTCAAAGAGGAAATAATATTGGAAGAGGCAATTTGAAGAGGAATAGAAGCTCAAATACTCTAAAATATGTTTACACTCTTTATTTGTGTCTTTCACTCTTATTCAAAACTCAAAACACATAGCCTATTTATAGGACTAGTGATGCATGAATGTTAACATGTGAACTTCCCATTCATTGAAGCTACAAACTTATTGCTTTAAAATATAGAATGAATTCATACGTTTCTACCATGCATCAACTTCATGTCTTCAATGGAGTTCAATGCATGCATGTATGTAACTTTAAACTTGTAACTTAGAAAATTAAAACACCAAATTAAGTTTAATTTTCAACATACTTGCCTTAATAGAGAATCCCATAACACTCTATTTCCAATAATCATACATGTATATAAACATCCTGAAGAACAAAACATTCGACAACAAATGGTCAGATGGATTAACACTGATGGAGCAAAAGGTGCAACAATGGTGACGTTCTCCTTGTTTCTGCAATAAGTGTGGCAAATGTTCATCCTTCTAAGCTGGATTATTTGCAGCAAGCAGTGGTGGATCCTGAAGCGTTTAGTTGGGGGGGGGCGAAAAATTGATCTCTAATTTTTTTTCGAGAAAATCATCAATATTTGAAGTTTTCGGGTTTAATTATAGTATTAAGTTATGAAGTTTAACAAATGATGACTATGATAGAAGTGTACTGATTTGGTAAATTATGCGAAAAAATAATTTATATTACTTCAGTTTTGAAACATTTATAACTTTTTACTCAGTTATCGGATTTGAGCTTATAATATATCAAATCGAAGCTATCGACGAGAGGAATATGTATACTAAATTTCATTTTTTATTGTGGGGGAGACCGCCACCCCCAGTCCTTTCAAGGATCCGTCCCTGGCAGCAAGATCTAAGGTTATCTAAACAAAAAAACGCATAACCAAAGTAAAAGTAGAGATTGACACTCTAGCTGTACAACCACACATATTAAGGCCAGTTTGGACCGTCGCAAAAAAAGGCATTATAATACCTGCTCTAGTTAACAATTATATAACGCCTTACAAATTAAAAATACATATAAGCATGATGAATCAAACATGCCCTACATAGGAACGAAGAGAAGGTTGAACCCTTCATTTTTTTTTTCAAGAGAAAGAATGTAGAAGAGAAAGTACTTGTTAGCAATAAGTTCCTTAATTATCATCAACAACACAAATGAACTCCTTCTCGAGCACAAATAAGTTTCTTATCGTCAATTAGCTCATTGTGTCAAACAAACCCTAGGACTAACATATTCATAAAGAAGCCAAATAGAGTAGCTTATCACACCTTAGCTGAAATGGTAAAAAAAGGAACAATTGTTTTACTCATATTCCAAATCAGTTTGTACAATTTATCATGGAAAACTTCCTTGGCGCATTAAAGACAGTGAACTTCTTGCCCTTCAGGTCTCATTAATTCTTGACTAAACAAAAAACTGATCAAATTGAATCAATCTTCTGCCACCACTAACGTACATGGTACAACAAAGAAACATCATTAATCAATGCAAGATGTTCAATGCTGAATTTCTTTCCACTTTAACCCCCCAAAAAATAAGCATCATTATTTCTTTTAAAAACCGGCCCATTCGGAAAATTGTATCCCAATAGATCACCTGCGATTAAGCACTTTTGATCTCTCTGAGCAGCTCACTTCCAGCTTTCCTCTTCAACGTCAAATTTCCTCTTGCAGCCTGTGTAGTTCATGTACCGTATTTTCCCAAACACAGGTTGCTCCTTCCAGCCCTGAAAGAATTGCAAACGATAATGTACATTATGTACTTCTTTCGCTTTAAATTCGCTCATAGATCTTATAACCATTTTTTGAAAGGGTTCGCTTATATAGATCTTACAACCATTTTTTCAAATACGACAAAGCCAGAGGAGGGAAGATAGCACATGAAGTAGGAATTTAAAAGAAAAAATATAGAATTCTAAGACCAAACCCCCAATTCAAAGATCAAACCCTAGAACTTCAGGACAAGCAATTAGGCAAAATCCTAGGTTTTCCCTTGCATATGTACTTAATTTTGAAGATCCACATGGAACCAATAGCCTTTTTGCCAGTAGGAAGAGCGGTAACAGTCCAAGTGTTGTTTTTCTCAAGTGCTGCTAACTCAACTTTCATAGCATTTTCCCAGTGCTCAGTTCCCTGTGCTTGCTTATAAGAATGAGGCTCAAATGTGGCACACATACTGACAAATGACTGAATAAAAGCAGGAGATAAGTGAGCTAAATTTTTCACAGAGAAGACAACAAAAGACCTGCTCTCAGATTCTGAATCAACCTCATGTGCTCTAGTTGGAAGGTTGGTGCAGATGTAGTCATTTAGCCTAGCAGGTCTGTGGATCACTCTCTTGGCAACCATAGGAGCATTATTCTCAGGGATGGATGGACTCTCATCTAAGAAATAAGAAGTTGGAGCTTGGGATTGAAGGTGATCTGATAGGACATCAGGATGGGAGTCATTGCTGATCATGGGATCATGATGACTAGGAGTAGTGTCACTTTCAGAACTAGGAAGAGGTACATAATCACTGCTCCAAAAACTCTCATTCTCATCACAGCTATCAAAAGACAGACCAGCAGGTGAGGAGGGACTAGCCCCATGTATAGCTGTGTTTCTGAAAGGGAAGACATGTTCAACAAATTTCACATGTCTACTGACTATGATCTTTTTCTTTTGAAGATCAAACAATCTGTAAGCCTTTTGGCGAGGTGGATAACCAAGAAGTACACATTTCCTAGAGATAATTCCAAGCTTATCTCTGTAATCATTTGGTTGCAGAAAATAACAAAGGCAACCAACAATTCTAAAATCATTTAAAGAGGGAGGATTATTGTACACAACCTCATAGGGTGATTTCCATTGAAGAACACTGGATGTCATCTTGTTAATCAAGTGTGTGGCACTCAGAACACACTCTCCCCAAAACTGAATGGGAAATCCAGTATAGTGCCTAATAGCTCTTGCAGTCTCTACCAAATGTCTGTGCTTTCTTTCCACTTTTCCATTTTGTTTATGAACACTAGGAGCTGGACCTTTGGTGTATAATTCCTCTACCCAGCAACAAATCAATACAACCTTTCTGTGTAAACTCAGTCCCATTATCTGTTCTCAAAACCTTGACCTTCAACTGAAACTATGTTTCAACCAAATTCAGAAAATTTGTGACCACTCTCAGCACCTACATCTTATCTTGTACAAGATAAACCCAAGTTGTTCTAGAATAATCATCTAGAATAGTAAGAAAGTATCTGGCTCCACACAAAGCTGGAGTTCTATATGGACCCCATAAATCCATGTGTACCAACTGAAATAACCCATCAGATACAGAATCACTTCTTGCAAAAGGTAACTTGTGAAATTTTGTCAATTCACATGTATCACAAACAAAATCCTTTAAACCAACATCACAACATTCAGACAAACGTTTCATTTTGGAACTAGAAAGATGTCCAAATCTGGCATGTAAAGTATGTAGATTCACTACTTTATTACAATCATGAAAAGACTGATTGTTCCCAAGTAACTCAAGACTTCTAACATGGCCTGTTCTCAGCAGTCCTTGAGACTTCAAGATGTATAAACCTCCTTCTTCAGTCCCTCTAGCAATCACTCTCCTAGTTGTAAGGTCCCGTAACCAACAGGATGCCTCATTAAAATGAAATTCCATCCTCTGTGTATGCAAAACCTTTGATACAGAAAGCAGATTATGCCTAAACTGTGGAACAAATAGCACATTTTGCAACAACAAATCATGTGTAACCTGTACAGATCCTGATTGACTCATAGCAATACTGGTACCATCAGGCAAACCCAAACTGATAACACTTTGCAAGTTTCTCAAGTACATAAACACAGATTTATCAAATGCAATATTATCTGTAGCACCTGAATCCACTATCCATTTACTCTTATCAGCTTTATTAGCACCAATGAGAAATGAAACACTCAAAGTAACTGCAAAGTGCACAACTGCCTGATTTGTTGAGCTCTCAAACTGATCTACCTTGGTCTTGCCTTTCATCATTTTGACAATCTCATTGAACACAACATTCACCATAGCAGGGTCTAGCCTCGAATCACCTTGTCCATCCAGTGGACTGTCATAGTGAGGAGCATCTATGTAGGCAGCCATCTTACCACCTTGCTTGGATCTCTCATCATCACGAGGCCCTTTGTACCACTCAGGGTACCCCACTAGCTTGTAGCAGTAGTCTCTGGTGTGACCTTCCTTGTTGCAATAGTCACACCTCCTATCCACTTTTGGTTTCTTAAACTCTTTCTTTGACTGATCACCACCATACTTGAACTGATCTTGCTTTGACTGTGAATATCTATTCACAACATTAGCTTCATACTCCATGTTGCTGCTTTGACCAACAGCTAACACATTTGCATCCCCTTGCACCATCGAGGTCACTCCTTTGGACCTCTCCAACTGCACAGCCATTTGAAAAGCTTTGTTCTGACCTGGCATTGGGTCTTTTGATAGAACATTGCTCCTCAGTGGCTCATAGACTTCATTAAGCCCCATCAAGAACTGCGTCACCTTTGCGTTTTCTTCTCTCTAAATCACACGCTTGAGTAGAGAGCAAGAACATGTTTGATTCATACCACCACATGTGCAACCTGGAACAGCATCAAGAAGCAGTAATTCATCCCACATTTCTTCGGTTTACCAAAGTATGCACTAATGGAGATATTTTCTTGCTTCAGATTGCTCAAATCTCTCCTTAGTTGATAGATCAAAGGATCATTTGTCTCATAAAATCTTTCCTTGATATCTTCCCATAGTTCTTTTGCCAACTGTACATACATCACAGACACAGCAACATCACTGGTCATCGAATTTACCAGCCAACATCTCACCATGTAATCCGCACGGATCCATTTTTCAAAATCCTCGCTATTCTCATCAGGTCGAACAACACTTCCTGTGATAAATCCGAGTTTGGCCTTGGCACCCAACGCCATGTGAACTCCGCGGCTCCAACTCACAAAATTCGTTCCATTGAACGGTGTGGATACCAGCTGCATCCCAGGGTGGTCCCAATTGGACAGAAATAGCATATTGTAATGGATATTGCCAAGATTTTGCGCAAAATCCCCAAATTGGAATCCAGTAGGGATCGTCGTCCCCATGACAAATCCTCTCCCAGCACCTGGTCCTGGAGGATTGACAAAGGTTCCTCTTCCTCCTCCAACACCTGAGCCCTAACTATTATTGTAGGGAGGAAATCGAGTATGAAATATAACAAAATAAATCAAACCAGATTCTGCCCACGCAAATAATTACAAGACTTTCTCCCGATGTAGTAGTGGGAAGTCAGGATCGATCCACGAGGAAGCGTGTCGGCGGATCCTAGGCAGCGGTGGAATCTCACGGAAAGAAGTCGACAACAGGGTCCTCGATCTCGACTAGGGTAGTCGACAGAAGATCGGACAGTCGAGCAGAGTAGCAAACACGGGCACTGGGCTAGTCGATCTCGACGAGGGGTACTCGATATCGAGTAGGGCATTTGTCGACTTTGAGTTGGCTTGTCGAGTACCTGCACAGGAGAAGCTAAAGCGACCTTGGTCGAATATCAGTAGTCGAGCTCGACCAGGCTTGGTCGAGATCGAGTAGAACAGAAACTTAAAAACGAAAGAAAATAAAGAACAAATGCTTTAGGGTTTCAACTAAACTTAATGTAAAAGACTTCCAAGATTGGGGTTTGCAACAACGATAACCAAGCATGCATAAGGCAGAACCAAACAGATAATCATGTAAATCGCATCAAAGGGACTAAGCTTTCGCCTTTTCCAACAATTAGACAACTCTTTCAAGAAACCCTAATTGTCTCTACCGATTTTATGTTTAAAATCCAAGTTGTTAGCATGGATCTCCATTAGATGGGCAATAAACACATAAACAAGTAGGAAAATGCTCAAAACATGATAAAGGTCGGATCTTTACCTCAAGCACGTATGGCTATCGTTGGGCTCGCCCCAACCCCAGAAGTGGGTGGACTACTCGCGCTTCATCGCCATCTCAGACATTGATTGAAAGGAAATAACAACTTGCATTAAACTAAATTCAAAAGACTTTACAATCCCTGCGATCCAACTCTCGTTGAATGCCAAAACCCTAAAACCTCTGAACTCCTAAACCGTCTCTGTGGAACTACTTCTCTACTTCTGAAATTGAATGAATGAAAAACCAGCCCCTAGGGCTTTATTTATAGCCTTCTATTCCTTGCTAATCAAGGATAGAAATATCTACCTATATCTAAAATTATATCTAAAAGGCTTAATGATAAATAAAAGCAATAAAGGAATTAAATCTAAAAGGAAAAGATAAATCTAAACAAGGTAAGATGTCTTCCATGTCTTCTCCATAGATAGAACTTGATAGATGTTGATAGATCTCGGCCAAATTGGATAGAATTGGATCCAAGGACTCCCAATCCTAGTAGGACAACGAAACCGCGTAACGCGCTCCCGGACACGGCTCGTCGATCTCGACTAGGGCTCCTCGAGATTGAGTAGGATTGTCGTCGACGGGTGTGGCTCGGCTTCTCGGGTGACTGGTGCTCGACAAGGCTCGGACATGGCTCGGAGGTCTAGTCGATCTCGAGTAGCCCTCCTATGTCTCGAGTTGGGTGGCTCATCGACTAGGTCTTCCCGGGTAGATCTACTCGACATGCTCGGACCTTGGCTCCGGGCTCCTCGATCTCGACTAAGCCTCCTCGAGATCGAGTAGAGGTGGTCTGTGTCTTCGTCCTCGGCTTCTCGGCTTGGCACAGCTCGTCGACTCCGGACATGGCTCCGAAGTGTCGTCGATCTCGACTAGATGGTACTCGAGATCGAGTAAGGTTCCGGAGTCGGGTTGTCTCTGACTCAGTGTCCTCGATCAGCTCTGCTCGACCAGGTGTGCTCGACCAGCACTCGTCGAGATCGAGTAGATGCTAGTCGATCTCGAGTAGAGTTCTCTCAGCTTTCTGCTCTGTTCTTGAAACGCACTTTCCCGAGTCCTCGTTCGTCGGATTGACGCATATGACCATGCGTTAGAAAGCTCTTTCCAAGGGCTACAACTCTCATGAAGACATCAAAGCTTTATTCGGAATGAAGAATGGTGAAAAATGGCGTTTTCTCCAGCTGCAACATCCTTAGCTTCTCCATGAGTTTCCTTTAAGCTTCAAAGTGCGTCCGATTTCTGCGAAATATAACCAAAACTTGTGTAGACCTCCATATATTGCAAATAAGTGTAATCTACATAGATTCTGTATTGTTCTAACCCAAATGTATGCAATGTATGCAGAAATCGATATAAAAGTTAGTGTAAAACATGGCAAATTAGGCTCACAACAAACAGCCCATACTTAAGCTTGTTTGTCCTCAAGCAATACTTTTAATTGTCATTCAGGGGAAGAATTCAAACTCTCAACATCTTAGATTCATTCTCATATAACCCTGCAGTTAATTACCATCCTTGAAAAGGTACTAGTGTCACAGATCCATGCATGTGCAAATATACAAAAGCAACATCTACTCACAAAAGGAGGGTTGTGCAAAAACAATTCATGTGACAAAGCATTAATAATCAAGAGGATTTTAATTTAAGCTCAATAAGGAGTAGATTGGTAAAAGGCTAAAGGTGGGCAATTTTTGGCAATGTGGTGCTAATGATCCGGGGAAATGGAGTATTTCCAAACTGAATTTCCACATTCCTTCTCCATAAGATTCATCACCTTTCATAATGCTTTTTCTCAATAATAATGTTTTTACCTCTCTAACCTCAGCACTGCCTTCTCGCGAGTCGCAAACATGGGTGTCATGAATGGCCCCGGATACTTAGTGCTTTGGACTCCTCACAATGTGTCCCATCTCTCCAAACTATTATCTTAGAGAGCAGGGTCAATCTACCTTTATCTCCTGAGGTGATTGTATTTTCTTTCACTCATTAAATTTTCCATACATTTCAAACAATTTCCTTCCAAACTCCAATAATGATAATAATCACAACACAAACACCATATAACATTTCCATAATGTAACACTATTCTCAACATAATCCCCGGATAAGGTAAAGAATGGCAAATATTTATTTCATGTGGAGCAATAAATGAAATAAGGCATATTATGGCTTTTGTGATGCATAAGCATGGGTAAGGCTGGGATATAACATATGAGCATTGAAGGTTCGATAATATAAAAACAATGTAATAAGAAATACTCTAGAAGGGGGGTTGAATAGAGTATGCCCATTTTTCGCAGAAAGTCTCAAGACTTTTGGAGCTGGTACCAAAACCTTTGAGATAAACCTGAATCACAAAGTTAAACAATTCGAACCCAGTGCGGAAATAAGGTAAAGCAATAAGTAAAGAACACGAGTAATTGTTTACGAGGTTCAGCGCAACTTGGCCTACGTCCCCGCCTAGGGTTCTTCCATAACCCTAGGATTCAAAGGCTTTATTGAATGCTTAGCTTAGGATCCTAATAGCTCACCGAGAAGCCTCTCTCCTATACAATTGCAATCTAGTCAACTCACGTTCCCTTGGAGTCCTAGACCAATCTAGAAGAGCCCCACCTCTCTCAGCTATCTAGTACAATCCTCTAACTCTCGCAAATCAATAGCCTAGTGCAACTTCCCGAGTTGTAAACTCTCGAGTAACACTTGAAATAAATATATCCTATAAGCTCACAGTGACTCTCAAAGGCTTTGAAATAAACAACAAACTCTTGAGCGCTTAGCAGAGAGACACTTGGAAGACAGATCGCTTGAATGAATGAAAGCTCATGTGTAGCACTTGTCCCGTCTGTCATCTCCTTCCTTTCCTTTATATAATAGCATGGAGCGTGAGGATCTTCAACACCAGATCTCCAACGGCTCTTTCCAATCAGTCATGATCTTCAATCTTCTATATATGGATACTTTGAAACGCCATGATCTATTTTGAACTGATCTCCTCAACATGTATACGGAAGGATGTAATCTCGAATATACTTCCTGAAATGGTTAGTCATTCATATATATATAATATAATGGAAGTATATAATAAGATAAAATAATATACGAATAATAAGAAAGGTTTTGTATTTCATTAACTGTTAATGCTCAAAGGCCTTTGACACAAATATCCTGTCAAAGCCTTTGAAACATCTATTCCGATTTTCATCAAGGGAGGAGTTATCAATCTCCCCCTTGATGAAAGACAAAACCTGTGCATCCTTGCAACTTAGTCAAACAGATATATCATAAATAAAATCGGACTAAGTACCTGCAAGGGTTAGACAAATGTTGGATCAAATAATTTTAAAGAAAGAGAACATCCAACTGAAAACCATAAATCAAAAACCAAGGTCTTTCAAGACCTTTAAGCAGAGGTTTTCAAAGTCTAACGATCATCTCCCCCTTTTTGTCTTTCAACAAAGGGCGGAGGTAAAAATAGTCACCAGAAATTCACCAAAAGTTTTGAAAAAGTTTCCAACAAACCAGCAAAGTATCAAGTCAGGGGTGGGATAAGGTGGGTTAAGGTTTATGCTAAGTCATTCCAGAGCATCATCAATGAGCCTCGTCCACAGTCCTTCCAGCATCGTTGAAATCCCACTCATCGTTGTCATCACCTCCTTCTGCAGCTCCTTAATATCCAGGCGAACTTCCTCCAAGCCCAACTCTAGGTTGTCCATGCGTTCATCGAAAGCTGGAGCTGTGGGAAAGGCTTTTGAAGGAGTGGCAAGACTCAAGGTCCCTTGGGGAGACCGAGTGATGCCAATCTTTTCAAGGCCTTTAGAGTCGAACTTACCCGTATGACGCAGATGTTCTTCATTTTTGACATCAATTCCAGAAGCTTTGAAGATAGGGGTCAAAAGGGTAGCAAAGGGGAGGGGAGAGCCTTTTCTGGCTTTTCTGGCATGAGCCATGGTTCCAAGGATAGTGTTGGCCAGATCAGGATCAAGGCCATTGAGAATGCGGTAGAGCAGGACCATTGCATTGTCGGTAAGGAGTGAGCCAGAGTTAAGACGGGGTAGGAGGCATCTAACAATGATGTTAAATGTAATTTTTGCCTCAAGTGTTAGGGATGAGTGGGTGAGTTGCTTTGAGGTGCTGTTGGATGCTTCAGGTAGGAGATATTTGGCTCGGGCTAGGATGATGCAATTTTCTTTTGAGGGGTGGATTTCAGCGGGTGGAACTGGTGTAGGTAAGCCTAGGGAATCTGCAAAATCATTGGAGTTGAGAGAGATTATAACCCCTTTGACGACAGACTCCAAAGACCAACCATCAGTGTCGTTTTTGGCTTTTAGGTTAATGTGGAAGAGTCGGTTAAGCTCGGGGTAGTAAACAGTCTCAAGATTAAGAAGGTTCCAGGCTGGGGATTTTTTTAGGAGCTCAATGCAAGGTAACTTCAAAGCTTCGAAGAACTCAACATCTAAAAAAATCAGAACAACTAATCTTACGAGTTCTAAACTCGTCTACCCACTTACCAGCAGTCTCAGCATCTTGAAACCAAGAGGAGGGCAAGGATTGATTTACCTGGATATAGGCCGGGGGATCTGCATTCTTTCTGCGCGCAACTGTTGGAGCAGCTCTCTTGACCGGCGCTGCAAGACCCTTGGCAGTGCCCTTCCTGGTGCGCTTGGGGGATGGAGGCTTGACAGGAACAGGGGCTTTCCGCTTCTTCGGGGACGGGGGAGGAGGAGAAGGAGAGGGAGATTCTTCCTCCTCTTTCTCAGACCCTGAGTCCTCAGCGGACCCCACGTCATCTCCTTCTGGTTCCTCGTCCTCTCCAGATCCCTCTTGCTCCTCTTCTTCTTCTTCTTCCTCAGGCTCCACCTCGGATGGAACCTCCTCGGCTTCCTTCCGAATCCGCTCAGCTTCTTCCTCGGCCTTTTTCTTAGCAAGTTCGGTCTCCTCATCGGCCTTTTTCTGCCTCAAGGCCTCTTCCTCAGCTTCCCTGGCAGCATCTCTTTCCAGGGCGGCATCAAGGTCGTCTTCCTCCTCTTCCTCGTCCTCTTCCTCAACCAAGATCTTTCTCTTCCCCTTTTGTTTAGCACTTAGGGGTTTCTTAGCAGCGCGCTTCTGAGAGCCTTTGGGAGCCATGGCCGTGCTCGCCTTAATGGTGCTCTGGACAACGGCTAGGATGATGGCTTGAGTAGCAGGTTCGGGTGTGGGAGAGGTAGCAGTGGCCTGGCGTCCCTTGGGGGTGGCGCCAAGTCTTTTGGGAGTGACAGCTTTCTTGGTTTTGGGTGCCATGGAAGTAGTCGGTTAGGGTTTCTTGAGAGGCGATTGAGAGGTTGAAGATGAAGAAGTGGAAAGGGTTTGGATAACTTCTGAGGTGTGAAGTAATCGGGTACAGGATTTGGTTTAAGTAGAGAGAGAGGGTGACAGATTGATGGGACGGTTGAGAGTTCCAATGGGGGGAGGTAATGATACTTGCCAATTTAAAAACTTCCAAATTCAAATTTCAAATAATCCAAATAAATAGGAGGGAGATAACTGAAAAGATTTTGTTCCAAAATAAAATATCTCCAACGGTTCAAGGATAAAAACGGATTTTTGAAATAATAAAAATAATTGATTAAATATCTAGGAAGATATTAACCAAAAATGTGTGATCCGATATATGTACTCCACTGTTCAGTTTGCAGACCTTGACATAACTCTCAAAGGTCTTGACACTGAGTGGAGTTTATCTTTCGTAAAGGGAAAGCTCCCCCTACGAAAGTGCATCCTTGTTAAGCATCCCAATCTCTCGTCTAATGAAGGTGAACCTGTCCTCTGCCAAAGGCTTAGTAAAGATGTCAGCCCATTGATAATCAGTAGAAATAAAAGATATGGACACATCACCTTTTTCAACGTGATCTCTAATGAAATGATGCCTTACATCAATATGCTTGGTCCTTGAATGCTGAACAAGATTCTTAGTGATAGAGATGGCACTTGTATTGTCACACTTAATTGGAATACCTTTGAGGTTGATGCCAAGATCTCGCATTTGTTGAGCTATCCAAAGGATTTGGGAGCAACAGGCTCCAGCTGCAATGTATTCGGCTTCTGCAGTGGATAGAGCAACTGAATTTTGCTTCTTTGAGTGCCAACTGATCAAAGATGCTCCTAAGAATTGGCAATGTTGACTAGGCAGGAGTATGTCGAGTATTGAAATAAATATAAAATATAGTTCAGACTGACTTCCTTGTCTCAGCAAATAAATACAAGACTTCCTCCCGTTGTAGTAAGAGAAAATCAGGATCGAATCCACGAGGAAGCACGTCAGCAGTTCTCAGGTAGCTGTAAATTCTCACAGAAGCAGCAGAAAGACAGAATCGCAGAAACAGCAAGAAAGAAACAAATAACCCCGGCAAGGGTACTAAAAACCAAAGTAAAGACAGAAACTAAAGACAAAAAGTAAAGTAAAACAGAAAATAAAGAACAAAGCG
The DNA here is from genome assembly GCA_037127255.1 of Persicaria tinctoria. NCBI lineage: Eukaryota > Viridiplantae > Streptophyta > Magnoliopsida > Caryophyllales > Polygonaceae > Persicaria > Persicaria tinctoria. Next base: position 74,008,632 of record JBANSL010000002.1, on the reverse strand, counting down.
AAGCAAGAAATAAAACAAAGCAGCAGGACGTACTCGATCTCGACTTAGCCTACTCGAGATCGACTAACAGCAAAAGACAGAAACTTCACAGTCGACAACAGAAGCAAAACACCAACTCGACTAAGACAAACCCAACTCGAGATCGACAAGATGGTACTCGATCTCGACCAAGGCTCCTCTATGTCGACAAGAAACAGAAAACACAAACTTCTAGATTTTCGACAGAATTCAGAAATTTGACAGAAATAAACTTCAATATATTAAAAGACTTCCAAAGCCAGGGTATCAACACCACAACGATAACCATGCAAGTAACACATAAAGGCATAAAAGATCATGCTTTCCATCAAATAACTTTCGTCATTAACAAATAGGCATATAGAGGCTTTCGCATAAACCCTAATTGTTAGTAACCATTTTTCACATAATTAATCCAAGTTGCATTAAGATCACTTTCGCTTCAATAACACAAACAAGGATCACCTTCAACTCTCGCAAAAGAATCATGTTTATAGGGATAGAAGATGAATTACACAAAAAGATCTGACCTTTATCGCATCGCCTCACATGGCCACCGTCGGGCTCACCCCAGCCCCAGAAGTGGGTGGACTACTCACGCCTCATTGCAATTGCAGACATTGATTGAAAAGAAATAACTTGCATTAACTATATTCAAAGCCTTTTACAATCCTGGCAATCAACTTTCGCTGTAAGCCAAAACCCTAAAAACCTTAGAACTCCTAAACTTCTCTACTTGAATGGAATTGTTGTCTGAATTGAATTGGAATGAATAAAACTGAGCCCCCTAGGGCTTTATTTATAAGCTTCATTCCCTAGCTATTCTAGGAAAGAAGATATCTATCTATATCTAAAATTATATCTAAACCTTGAAAGGATAAATAAATTGTTTTATGGAAATAAATCTAAAAGGAAAAGATAAAACTAAATAGGTAAGTCTTCATGTCTTGATAGATCTTCTCTCCTTGATGATAGAACTTGATGGAATCAGATAGAATCTTCCGCCTTCGGCCCCAAGGAATCCCAATTCTACTCGGACAGGTCTCGTCGAGAAGTTTCTGGAATCTGGTCTACTCGACTTCGACCACGGCTCGTCGACTTCGAGTAGGGTGATTTGTCGACTGGACTTCCTCGGCTAGATCTGCTCGATGTGCTCGGATTTGGCTCACTGGGCTCGTCGACCTCGAGTAGCTCTTGTCGATGTCGAGTAGGACTGGTCATCGACTAGGTCTCCTCGGGTGGCTCTACTCGACAAGGCTCGGACAAGGCTCCTGGGCGTCGTCGATGTCGACAAGAGCTCGTCGAGGTCAAGTAGACTGGCTATGTCGACTGGGTCTTCTCGGGTGGCTCTACTCGACAGGCTCGGATCTGGACTCGGGGCTCGTCGATCTCGACTAACTCTTGTCGAGGTCGAGTAGAGGTGGTCTGCCTCTTCGTCCTCGGCTTCTCGGCTCGGCACAGCTCGTCGACTCCGGACATGGCTCGTCGATCTCGGCCAGGGGTACTCGAGATCGAGTAGGGTTCCGGGAGTCGGGTTGTCTCTGACTCAGTGTCCTCGATCAGCTCTGCTCGACCAGGGCTCGTCGAGATCGAGTAGAGTCTAGTCGATCTCGAGTAGAGTTTTCTCAGCTTTCTGCTCTGTTCTTGAAACGCACTTTCCCGAGTCCTCGTTCGTCGGATTGATGCATATGACCATGCGTTGGAAAGCTATTTCCGAGGGCTACAACTCTCATGAAGACTTCAAAGCTTGATTCAAAATGAAGAATGGTGAAAAATGGTGTTTTCCCCAGCTGCAACATCCTTAGCTTCTCCATGAGTTTCCTTTAAGCTTCAAAGTGCGTCCGATTTCTGCGAAATATAACCAAAACTTGTGTAGACCTCCATATATTGCAAATAAGTGTAAACTACACAGATTCTGTATTGTTCTAACCCAAATGTATGCAATGTATGCATAAATCGATATAAAATTAAGTGTAAAACATGGCAAATTAGGCTCACAACAAACACCCCATACTTAAGCTTGCTTGTCCTCAAGCAATACTTTTTAATTGTCATTCAGGGGAAGAATTCAAACTCTCAACATATTAGCTAGATTCATTCTTATATAACCCTGCAATCAATTACCATCCTCGAAAAGGTACTTGTGTCACAGATCCATGCATGTGCAAATATATAAAAGCAACATCTACTCACAAAAGGAGGGTTATGCAAAACATTTATTCGTGACAAAGCATTGATAATCAAGAAGACTTTAATTTAAGCTCAATAAGGAGTAGATTGGTAAAAGGCTTAAGGTGGGCAATGTTTGGCAATGTGGTGCTTTTGATCCAGGGAAATGGATTATTTCTAAACTTGAGTTTCCACATTCCTTCTCCTTTTGGTTCATCACCTTTCATAATGCTTTTATTCATAATAATGCTTTTACCTCTCTAACCTCAGCACCGCCTTCTCTCGAGTCGCAAACATGGGTGTCATGAATGGCCCCGGATACATAGTGCTTTGGACTCCTCACAATGTGTCCCATCTCTCCAAACTATTATCTCAGAGCACAGGGTCAATCTACCTTTATCTCCTGAGGTGATTGGATTTTCTTTCACTCATTAAATTTTCCATATATTCAAACAATTTCCAACCAAACTCCAAATAATGATAACAACACAACAACCATATAACATCTTCATAATGTAACATCATTCTCAACATAATCCCCGGATAAGGTAAAGAATGACAATATTTTAGAGCATGTGGAGCAATATATGAAATAAGGCATACTATGGCTTTTGTGATGCATAAGCATGGGTAAGGCTAGGAAAAACAATATGAGCATTATATGGAAATATAAAGTCCTCCATCATCTTATCATGCAACATGTCAAAAGCAACTTCAAATTTTACCTCCTTTCATGGTTTTCAAGAAATAATGCATTTCATTGTGACTTCCCTTTACTAGGCAATTTCATGCTATATCTCTAATGAATCCAATTTTTGTATCGTCGAGTTCAATATAAGCTTCCATGACATTAACCAAAATTTTCAATGGGGGTCATTTTTCTCAAACTTTTGGAAAACATACATATAAGTACATAAATAAATGATGCATTCCAAAATAGCAATGTAGTAATTCAAAGAAATAAACTCTAAATATGCACAAAAATGTCAAATAAATGAAATATGCATAAAGTAAGCCCTTCCCCTACCCCATACTTAAATATTACAGTGTCCTCACTGTATAAAAACAAGGTAAGGGTAAAGAAAGAAACTTACAAGACAGATGTGCAGATTCCAAAATTTCGAATGGAGCACCTCCTAGGCCGAGTTTTAATGTAGCTTGGTTCCATCCATTGACCTGAAAAGTAGAAGACATATACCCACAATAGCAAAACTAAAAGTGTTCAAAACCAAAAACAAAAAACAAAGTCTCAAATGTCCTAAAAAGTTTATGTACATGCTCTAGATTTTATAGTCGCTAGGCCGACTTTCTCCATTTAGCTTTAGCCTGGCTCATCTTTGTCCGGAGGTATAGGTGGGTCTAGTGGTTCCTCCGGTGGTGGGAAGCGTGGGATGTCATCCGGAGGCATCGTGTGAAGAAGCTTGAACCTCCCCGAGTGGATGCTCCATGGCTCCTTCCATCCATCTTCCTGGGCTCCAGCTGGCATGCATAAAAGAATATATAAAGGAAATATACATACCTCATCATCATATCTCTTCCGCTTCATAGGTTGACTTGGTTGCGCGTCTCCACCACAGCAAAACGGTGGAGTGGGAAGAGATATTTCCACCTCATCATGTGGAGCTTCATGCCACTTTGCTAGGACCCTATACTTGTATATGAACATCGGTTGCTCAAAATCATCGGGGATAGCCTTCACCTTGTAAGGTAAAAGCGATCTTGGAATGCACTGGTCAACAATGTCCAACTTCTTCTCTTCTAGTGCTATTTCGCCTTGGGATCCTTCATATGATTCATCAACAATAGGTAGCAAAGTAGGAATGAAATTCGAGGACGGACATACCTGATTGTCGACATTGAGTGGGTCAATTGGCTCGTCGAGAGGAGGGCATGGTCCTTTAGACTGAATGGAAGCCTCAAGCCTTCGGATTTCGTCTTCCAGCCGAGGTATTTCCCTTAATCGTGACTCCTCCACTGCGATCCTATTTCTCCGTCTCAAATCTTGATACCATTCTTCCCATGCAGGATTCCCTTCGACAAAGTCTTCCATCTTTTTACCTAAGCTTTGAAATCACAATCAAGAACACAAATTAGTGGTAAAAGCTTGGCACCCAGTTGGTACCGGTGAGGTAGGTGGTGGTAGGGTATGTGAAGGGTAAGAAAAAGGGATGTGCCTTTCTGAACCTTAAACATAATTAAACTATGCGCGATTGATATCTCCCCGGCAACGGCGCCAATTCGTTGACTAGGCAGGAGTATGTCGAGTATTGAAATAAATATAAAATATAGTTCAGATTGACTTCCTTGTCTCTCAGCAAATAAATACAAGACTTCCTCCCGTTGTAGTAAGAGAAAATCAGGATCGAATCCACAAGGAAGCACATTAGCAGTTCTCAGGTAGCTGTAAATTCTCACAGAAGCAGCAGAAAGACAGAATCGCAGAAACAGCAAGAAAGAAACAAATAACCCCGGCAAGGGTACTAAAAACCAAAGTAAAGACAGAAACTAAAGACAGAAAGAAAAGTAAAACAGAAAATAAAGAACAAAGCAAAGCAAGAAATAAAACAAAGCAGCAGGACGTACTCGATCTCGACTTAGCCTACTCGAGATCGACTAACAGCAAAAGACAGAAACTTCACAGTCGAAAAAAGAAGCAAAACACCAACTCGACTAAGACAAACCCAACTCGAGATCGACAAGATGGTACTCGATCTCGACCAAGGCTCCTCTATGTCGACAAGAAACAGAAAACACAAACTTGCAGATTTTCGACAGAATTCAGAAATTTGACAGAAATAAACTCCAATATATTAAAAAACTTCCAAAGCCAGGGTATCAACACCACAACGATAACCATGCAAGTAACACATAAAGGCATAAAAGATCATGCTTTCCATCAAATAACTTTCGTCATTAACAAATAGGCATATAGAGGCTTTCGCATAAACCCTAATTGTTAGTAACCCTTTTTCACATAATTAATCCAAGTTGCATTAAGATCAATTTCGCTTCAATAACACAAACAAGGATCACCTTCAACTCTCACAAAAGAATCATGCTTATAGGGATAGAAGATGAATTACACAAAAAGATCTGACCTTTATCGCATCGCCTCACATGGCCACCGTCGGGCTCACCCCAGCCCCAGAAGTGGATGGACTACTCACGCCTCATTGCAATTGCAGACATTGATTGAAAAGAAATAACTTGCATTAACTATATTCAAAGCCTTTTACAATCCTGGCAATCAACTTTCGCTGTAAGCCAAAACCCTAAAAACCTTAGAACTCCTAAACTTCTCTACTTGAATGGAATTGTTGTCTGAATTGAATTGGAATGAATAAAACTGAGCCCCCTAGGGCTTTATTTATAAGCTTCATTCCCTAGCTATTCTAGGAAAGAAGATATCTATCTATATCTAAAATTATATCTAAACCTTGAAAGGATAAATAAATTGTTTTGTGGAAATAAATCTAAAAGGAAAAGATAAAACTAAATAGGTAAGTCTTCATGTCTTGATAGATCTTCTCTCCTTGATGATAGAACTTGATGGAATCGGATAGAATCTTCCGCCTTCGGCCCCAAGGAATCCCAATTCTACTCGGACAGGTCTCGTCGAGAAGTTTCTGGAATCTGGTCTACTCGACTTCGACCACGGCTCGTCGACTTCGAGTAGGGTGGTTCGTCGACTGGACTTCCTCGGCTAGATCTGCTCGATGTGCTCGGATTTGGCTCACTGGGCTCGTCGACCTCGAGTAGCTCTTGTCGATGTCGAGTAGGACTGGTCATCGACTAGGTCTCCTCGGGTGGCTCTACTCGACAAGGCTCGGACAAGGCTCCTGGGCGTCGTCGATGTCGACAAGAGCTCGTCGAGGTCAAGTAGACTGGCTATGTCGACTGGGTCTTCTCGGGTGGCTCTACTCGACAGGCTCGGATCTGGACTCGGGGCTCGTCGATCTCGACTAACTCTTGTCGAGGTCGAGTAGAGGTGGTCTGCCTCTTCATCCTCGGCTTCTCGGCTCGGAACAGCTCGTCGACTCCGGACATGGCTCGTCGATCTCGACCAGGGGTACTCGAGATCGAGTAGGGTTCCGGGAGTCGGGTTGTCTCTGACTCAGTGTCCTCGATCAGCTCTGCTCGACCAGGGCTCGTCGAGATCGAGTAGAGTCTAGTCGATCTCGAGTAGAGTTTTCTCAGATTTCTGCTCTGTTCTTGAAACGCACTTGCCTGAGTCCTCGTTCGTCGGATTGATGCATATGACCATGCGTTGGAAAGCTCTTTCCGAGGGCTACAACTCTCATGAAGACATCAAAGCTTGATTCAAAATGAAGAATGGTGAAAAATGGTGTTTTCCCCAGCTGCAACATCCTTAGCTTCTCCATGAGTTTCCTTTAAGCTTCAAAGTGCGTCCGATTTCTGCGAAATATAACCAAAACTTCTGTAGACCTCCATATATTGCAAATAAGTGTAAACTACACAGATTCTGTATTGTTCTAACCCAAATGTATGCAATGTATGCAGAAATCGATATAAAATTAAGTGTAAAACATGGCAAATTAGGCTCACAACAGGCAACATCCTGATGTGCTCTTCCTATCCACCTTGTAGCCTGCAAAATCTGCATCAGAATATCCAATTAACGTGAAATCCTTTTGCTTTGGGTACCATAGTCCAAGTTCCTTAGTGCCATTGAGATATCGAAAGATCCTCTTCACAGCCACGAGGTGAGATTCTTTAGGATCAGCTTGAAACCTAGCACACATGCAAACACTAAACATGATGTCAGGTCTACTAGCCGTGAAATATAATAAAGATCCAATCATTCCTCGATACTCCTTTTGATTGACACTTGTTCCAGTCTTGTCTTGATCTAGAGACAATGTTGAGCTCATGGGAGTCTTGGCTGCTTTGGATTGATCCATCTTGAACTTCTTCAAGAGATCCTTAGTGTACTTGCTTTGGTTGACGAAGATCCCTTTCTTGGATTGATGAACTTGTAACCCCAAAAAGAAGTTGAGTTCACCCATTAAGCTCATCTCAAATTCACTGCACATGATGTCAGAAAATTCCTTGCACAAAGATGTGTTAGTAGCACCAAATAATATATCATCAACATAAATTTGAATAACCAAAATGTCCTTTCCTTTGGTCTTGATAAAGAGTGTTTTGTCGATCAACCCCCTTTTAAAATCATTTTCTAAAAGATATTTAGACAAGCGCTCTTACCAAGCTCTTGGGGCTTGTTTCAAACCATAAAGCGCCTTGTCAAGTTTGTAAACATGATTGGGGAATTCTGAGCTTTCAAAACCTGGGGGTTGAGCAACATAAACTTCTTTCTCCAAGAAACCATAAAGAAAAGCACACTTGACATCCATTTGATATAACTTTATGCTCATGAAAGATGCAAATGCTAATAAAATGCGAATGGCTTCAAGCCTGGCTACGGGAGCAAAGGTCTCCTCGTAGTCAATACCTTCCTCTTGATTGTAGCCTTGGGCAACAAGCCTTGCCTTGTTCGTTCCTATACCATTCTCATCCAGCTTGTTTCGAAATACCCATCGAGTGCCAATGACTGATTGATGCTTTGGTCTAGGCTTCAAAGTCCAGACTTTGTTCCTCTCAAATTCGTTAAGTTCACTTTGCATAGCTATAATCCAGTCTGGCTCTTGAAATGCCTCGTCTACCTTCTTTGGTTGAATAAGAGAAACAAACGCGTGAAAAGCACAAAGATCTTTAAGTTTAGAACGAGTTTGAACACTAGAAGTAGGGTCAGAAATGATATCCTTTAATGAGTGTGATGAAGAGTATTTGAATTTCCTTTTGCTAGTCTCAGCTCCTTGATTCGTCACACTGGTAGGATTGACTTGTAGTGCATCTGACTCCGTGGTCCTGTTAGGTTCAGTTACAGCAGTTTTTGACGTCTCAACACTGTTGGATTGGACACCAAGGGCTTTGGACGAATCCTCAACACCTTGGGCCAATTCTTCAGTGTTAAGAATCGGTTCCTGCATGGATGTTAAGATCTCGTGTGCGTGCTTTGCACATCTCAATACCTTTGAACTCCATCTCAGGTAGTCCTCTTACAAGCCCTTTGGTCACAAGCTTTTGTAGTGTATGTGGACTCACATGACCGAGTCTCCTGTGCCAGAGCTTTGGATCGTCCGTCAAAGCCTTTAGACAGGTTAAGCTTCCTTGTGCCACTTGCTCAGCATTCACAGCATAGATGTTGTTATAGCGATAGGCAGTTAGAACTATTTCACCTGTATCTTCTCTGCGCACTAAACATCTTTTCTTGTTAAATCCAACATCATTACCACTATCACATAGTTGAGAAACACTAAGCAAATAATACTTCAAACTGTTAACAAGATAAACATTTTTAATATGTGGTTAGGATCACTCCCAACACTACCAATACCAACGATGTCACACTTTCCTTTGTCACCAAGAGTGATTGTTCCTGTGGATTGCTCCTTTAGATCATGAAAGAGAGAACTCTTCCTACTCATATGCCTCGAGCATCCACTATCAATAATCCATTTTTGCTCCTTCACCTTGGAGATCTCCTGCAAAACAAAAATCAACCTTTGTGGCTAGACCAGTGAGCAAATTTAGATCCATTATTGGGATAAACCATATTAGGTAAAATAGTGCCTTTGGGGACCCAAACTTGCGTTATCCGTTCTTTTCTCAAATGAACAGGAAATGTATTACGAATAATATATGGATCCTTTCTTCTATAAGGACAAGTCTCTTTTACAAGTCCCTTTCTAGCACAATGGTGACATATAGGAGAGGTTCTGCTTCCTTTAGCCTTTACAAAAGTGGTAATGTGTTGCTTCTTTAAAAACTTTGGATTGTAACCAATACCACTTTTGTTTAGAGAGCTTTGTTGCTCACCCAACATCTTATCGAGAGTGCCTTTGGATTTGGTAAAACTTATGAGAGCTGTCTGTTGGTCTAGAATCTTATTATTCAGGGAGATCTTCTCGTTCTCTAAGTCATGATGCACATTTCTTAGAGAGGATAGATCTTTCTTGAGTTCAGATTTCTCCGAATCAAGCGTCTTGACTTTAATGTCAAGACCTGAATAAGAAGCTTCAAGACCTTTGACCCTCATAGACAGATCCTCAATAGTTATTTCCTGGTCCACAGTTCTCTTAATAAGAATGTTAGTTTGGGCAATAAGCTTCTCTTCATTGGCAATCATATTTGAAAGGAATTCTGATAATACCTCTTTTGGACTTTCCATAAGTTCTCTTACAGTAGCTTCAAGCTTTTCATCGTGGGATCCATCTTCTGAGGCCATAAGACAGATGTTGGCCTTCTCATCATCGGAGTCAGAGTCGGAATCACTCCAAATAGCCACCATGGCTTTCTTCTTCCATTTGTCACCTTTCTTGGGCTGGCTCTTTGTCTTTTGAGGGCAGTCCTTCACAAGATGATCTGTTTCACCACATTCAAAACAAGACAACGGTTTAGTCTTCTTTTCATACTTGTTGTATTGAGGCTTACCTCGAAATTTTGAAGACTCTTATCCATCCTTGTTGTTGAATTGCTTCTTCATTTTGAGAATTCTAGCAAGACCTCTTGTGATAAGAGCAAAAGGATCATCCTCATCGTCATCCTCATCTTCGGAATCAGATCCATCCTTGGACTCATCCTTCTTAGACTTGAGTGCCAGGTTCTTAGTGCTGGTTGGAAGTTCTCCATCGTCTTCATTAAGGATCATCTCATGCGTGATCAGCTTTCCAAGAAGGTCATCAAGGGGTAGAGTGGTGAGGTCCTGGGCTTCCTCTATAGCTGTTACTTTTGGACCCCATTTCTCCTTTGGAAGGCACCTCAGTATCTTCCTTACTTTCTCAACGTTGGTAAAGCTCTTGCCGAGAGAGTCAAGATTGTTGGTGATTTCTGTGAATCGTGTGAACATGGTCTTGATTGACTCATCAGACTTCATCTTAAAGAGCTTGTACTTTCGAAGGAAGATGCTGATCTTGGTGTCTTTTACATGGCTCGTTCCTTCATAGGTGACGACCAACTTGTCCCAAATCTCTTTAGCTGACCTACAAGATGAAATACGGTTAAACTCATTAGTGCTAAGACCACAATAAAGTAAGTTAATAGCCTTGTAGTTCTTGGAGATGGTTTCAAGATCCGCTTGGTTGTATTCAGACTCCTTCTTTGCAACTTTGGTGTCATTTGGTCCATCCTTCTCTGGAATCTTCGGACCATTCTCTATAATGTTCCAAAGCTCTAGATCTTGGTCTATGATGAACATCTTCATCAAGGATCTCCAGTGGACAAAGTTGTTTCCTACAAAGAGTGGCGGTCTGCTTGTAGACCTTCCTTGTGCAAATCCTCCGCTTGCTTCACCAGACATGATCGAAAACTCACAAGATTGTTAGATCAAAAGCAGTTTGTAAAGCTCTGATACCAATTGAAGGTTCGATAATATAAAAACAATGTAATAAGAAATACTCTAGAAGGGGGGTTGAATAGAGTATGGCCGTTTTTCGTAGAAAGTCTCAAGACTTTTGGAGCTGGTACCAAAACCTTTGAGATAAACCTGAATCAAAAAGTTAAACAATTCGAACCAAGTGCGGAAATAAGGTAAAGCAATAAGTAAAGAACACGAGTAATTGTTTACGAGGTTCAGCGCAACTTGGCCTACGTCCCCGCCTAGGGTTCTTCCACAACCCTAGGATTCAAAGGCTTTATTGAATGCTTAGCTTAGGATCCTAATAGCTCACCGAGAAGCCTCTCTCCTATACAATTGCAATCTAGTCAACTCACGTTCCCTTGGAGTCCTAGACCAATCTAGAAGAGCCCCACCTCTCTCAACTATCTAGTACAATCCTCTAACTCTCGCAAATCAATAGTCTAGTGCAACTTCCCGAGTTGTAAACTCTCGAGTAACATTTGAAATAAATATATCCTATAAGCTCACAGTGACTCTCAAAGGCTTTGAAATAAACAACAAACTATTGAGCGCTTAGCAGAGAGACACTTGGAAGACAGATCGCTTGAATGAATGAAAGCTCGTGTGTAGCACTTGTCCCGTCTGTCTTCTCCTTCCTTTCCTTTATATAATAGCATGGAGCGTGAGGATCTTCAACACCAGATCTCCAACGGCTCTTTCGAATCAGTCATGATCTTCAATCTTCTATATATGGATACTTTGAAACGCCATGATCTATTTTGAACTGATCTCCTCAACATGTATAAGGAAGGATGTAATCTCGAATATACTTCCTGAAATGGTTAGTCATTCATATATATATAATATAATGGAAGTATATAATAAGATAAAATAATATACGAATAATAAGATAGGTTTTGTATTTCATCAACTGTTAATGCTCCAAGGCCTTTGACACAAATATCCTGTCAAAGCCTTTGAAACATCTATTCCGATTTTCATCAAGGGAGGGAGTTATCAAGCATTATATGGAAATATAAAGTCCTCCATCCTCTTATCATGCAACATGTCAAAAGCAATTTCAAATTTTATCTCCTTTCATGGTTTTCAAGAAATAATGCACTTCATTGTGACTTCCCTTTACTAGGCAATTTCATTCTATATCTCTAATGAATCCAATTTTGCATCGTTGAGTTCAATATAAGCTTCCATGACATTAATCAAATTTTCAATGGGTGTCATTTTTCAAACTTTGGAAAACATGCATGTAAGCACATAAATCAATAATGAATTCCAAAATAGCCATGTATAAGAAATAAACTTTAAACATGCACACAAAATGTCAAATATATCAAATATGCATAAAGTAAGCCCTTTCCCCACCCCATACTTAAAATTTACAGTGTCCCCACTGTATAAAATTAAATTAAAGCAAGAGTAAAGGAAGGAACTCACAAGATAACACATCGAGGAGGCAAATCAGTGTAGGTCGAGTAGGTTGCTCGTCGATGTGGAGTACATTGTACTCGATCTCGAGGAGCTTCGTCTGCGTCTAGTGGATTCTGAAGTCGAGGAGTGTCTGGGCTTGTCGACATCGAGTTGGCCTACTCGATATCGAGTAGTGTCTGGGATGCTCCTCCTTGTCGTCGTCGACTTGGCCTTCGTCGATTCTGACTGTTTTTCAAGGACTTCTTCCTTCCACCTTTCGCGATCCTTACATGCTGAACTTATCTTTTTGGACCCAAAACAGAAATCTTTGGGCTTGGGGCTAGTCGAGATCGAGTACAGCTGGTTGACCTTGAGTACAGGGACCCCATACTTAGGCTCTTGGCAAGTTTCTGGCTCAGCAGTGGTTGTCGAGATCGATAAAGTCTTGTCGAGATCGAGTAGGGCCCTTGTCGAGATCGAGTAGCCCTTGTCGATCTCGAGTACAGTGTTGGCACCCTCCTCCGCTGTTTGCTTGGTTCCGTGGTCGCTGATGCTTTTCACCTCCAGCCAGGAAACTTCCTCTTTTGCAGGGCCAAAAGAGAAATCCAAAACCTCATCGCCTATGGTGAAGGTGAGCGATCTATTCTTGACACTTATTCTGGCATCTACAGTAGCTAAGAATGGTCTACCAAGAATAATAGGGCTAGTAGGATCTTCAGCACAGTCTATGATAAGGAAATCTGCTAGAACAAAGAACTTACCAACCTGGACAGGGACATTCTCAACTATACCTGTAGGGATGACTACTGTATTGTTCGCCATGTATAATTTGGCATCCACAGGTTCTATGCTTCCTATTTTGACCTTCCGCCAGATTGATAGAGGCATGATGCTCACACTGGCTCCTAAATCGCACAGAGAATCATATTTATATTGTCCAAAACCCACAGTAACAGAAAACTTACCAGGGTCAGGTCTCTTTTCAGGGAAGTGGAGTACTTTGCATTCGCCTGCGATCTCTGAGATGGATCGCTTTTTGCTTAGGATTTCCTTTAGAAATTTCACATATCCAGGCATCTCTTGCAGGGCTTCTGTAAAAGGAATGGACACATTCAGTTCTTGCAGCATATTAACAAATCTGGTAAACCTACCTGGAGTGGGATCTTTCTGTGCGTTGGAAGGGAAAGGCAGTGGCTTTTTCTGCTTCGGAGCCAGATCAGCTGTCGGAGGTGTTGCAGAGTCGTCGACGTCGGCCAGGTTCTCCTCGATCTCGACCAGGGGCTCGTCGATCACGACTTGGGTTGTCGACCTCGAGTTGCTGGGTTTCGTCGTGGAGTCTGAGCTTAGCTTCTGGTCTATGTCGAGTAAGGTCTTGTCGATGTCGAGTACAGCCTCCTCGAGATTGAGTTGGCTTTGCTCTGTCTCGAGTATCTGTTCTGCTTGGCTTTGTTGTTTTCCGACCTCTGGCTCATTTAATTGATGCCCACTTCTGAGTTTGGTTGCTGCGACATGTCCGGTTTTCCCCTTAGGATTTGGTTCTGTTTGCCCAGGGAGCTATCCGGATGGTCGTGGGATCAGTGCAGCGATTTGACCCATCTGCGTCTCTATTCCCCTTTTCCAGATGTCTAGTTTTCCAAATTTTGTAGTGATGTTCTCGAACTGGTTGTTGATGGTGCCCTGATTACGATGCATCTCCTCAAGGATCAGCTGCAGATCATCCTTCTTTTGATCCCTTTCTGGATGTCTTGGAGCTCTGTAGGGTGGGGGATTCCTAGGAGGACCTTGGTTCCACTGTGGTTGATAGAACCTTTGATCTCCCATGTAGCGATTGGGACCCTCTGCGCAAGCTGTCTCCTCATGTGTCTCTGCCATTCTGACTTGCTCTGTGTGTGGGCACTCAGTAGTGGTGTGCCTCTGTTATCCGCATTCGATGCAAGGCTGATTGACAGATAGGTATTTGACTTGCTTGAGGAGCTTGCGATTCTGGTCTCTATAGAATTGCTCTCTGACATCTGGGTCGATCTCCTTTGCTGGCTCATAGAGTGGCGTAGATGGTGTTGGCCTGGCATAGGAGTTCTCCTCATAGTTTGTAGGAGCCCCATATTTGTTATCGTAGTTAGTGAGCTTTTCTAGCACACCTCATGCGTCGCTTGGTGGCATCGTCAGATACTCGTAGCGAGTATAATGGTTTATTCTGTCCTTAGTGACTTGATCAAGAGAGTTGAAGAAGATCTCCTGAATGACGTAGGGTGGCTGTCCATGAGTAGGGCAAGATCGCAGCAGCTCTTTGTAGCGTTCTCATGCCTTTGCCAGCGGTTCCCCTTGCTTCTGTTTGAAGGCGGTGATTTTCTGGCGGAGAAGTGTTGTTTTGGCGGGTGGGAAGTATTTGTTCTGAAACTCCTGCTCTACTTGGGCCCATGTGGTGAGAGTTCTCGGCTTCAGCCCTTGAAGCCACTTCAGTGCAGGTCCAGTGAGAGACCAGCGAAAAGCTTTCATCTTGACATATTCCAGAGTTGTACCTTCAGCAAGAGTACGGCACATGTCATGAAAATTGGTAATATGTTCAAGAGGACACTCATTAAATCTTCCATGAAAAGCATTGTTTTTAAGCTCTATAAGAAATTGAGTGCAAATTTCACAAGAGTTTTCAGGGATTAGAATCGCCGATTCAGGCACGACGAGCGTTGGATGCATATAATCCTCTGCAGTGGTTGGGAACTAGGCAAGCTCAGCTTCTGCTTGCTCCCTTGCTGCTTTCTCAGTGGCGATAGCAGCATCTTTAGCGGCCAATTCCCTTGTAAGCCTTGCGATCAGCTGTTCCTGTGTTTCAGCAGCCGCCATGGCTCTTTGTAGTTTAGCTCTTATGTGAAAAAGGCGTTCCAGTTCGTCTAAGGCGTCAAACTCAGGTGTTTGACCAGAACGACGCATACACCTGCAAAGTAACTCAAAGAGAACGTGAGAACTGACTACCTAAGGCGCAAATGATAGCTTCCCCGGCAACGGCGCCAATTTGTTGATAGGAGGAAATCGAGTATGAAATATAACAAAATAAATCAAACCAGATTCTGCCCACGCAAATCATTACAAGACTTCCTCCCGATGTAGTAGTGGGAAGTCAGGATCGATCCACGAGGAAGCGTGTCAGCGGATCCTAGGCAGCGGTGGAATCTCACGGACAGAAGTCGACAACAGGGTCCTCGATCTCGACTAGGGTAGTCGATAGAAGATCGGACAGTCGAGCAGAGTAGCAAACACGGGCACTGGGCTAGTCGATCTCGACGAGGTGTACTCGATATCGAGTAGGGCCTTTGTCGACTTCGAGTTTCCTTGTCGAGTACCTGCACAGGTGAAGCTAAAGCGACCTTGGTCGAATATCAGTAGTCGAGCTCGACCAGGCTTGGTCGAGATCGAGTAGAACAGAAACTTAAAAATGAAAGAAAATAAAGAACAAATGTTTTAGGGTTTCGACTAAACTTAATGTAAAAGACTTCCAAAATTGGGGTTTGCAACAACGATAACCAAGCATGCATAAGGCAGAACCAAACAGATAATCATGTAAATCGATCCACGAGGAAGCGTGTCAGCGGATCCTAGGCAGCGGTGGAATCTCACGGACAGAAGTCGACAACAGTGGTACTCGACCTCGACTAAGGTTAGTCGACAGGGGTCAGGCACAGTCGAACACAACAGAAGCTCTCGGCAAAGTCTACTCGATCTCGACAAGGGGCTACTCGAGATCGAGTACGGTCCTCGTCGACTTCGGGTTGGGCTTGTCGAATTCCTGCACAAATAAGCTACGACGACTCTGGGTCGAGGATCAGTAGTCGAGATCGACAAGGCTTGGTCGAGATCGACGAGGGCAGAAAATAAAACGAATGAAAATAAAGAACAAATGCTTTGGGCTTCGAACTAAACTGTATGTAAAAGAACTTCCTAGATTGGGGTTTGCAACAATGATAACCAAGCATGCATAAGGCAGAACCGAACAGATAATCATGTAATTCGCATCAAAGGACTAAGCTTTCACCTTTTACAACAATTAGACAACTCTTTCAAGAAACCCTAATTGTCTCTACCGATTTTATGTTTACAATCCAAGTTGTTAACATGGATCTCCATTAGATGGGCAATAAATACATAAACAAGTAGGAAAATGCTCAAAACATGATAAAGGTCGGATCTTTACCTCAAGCACATATGGCTATCGTTGGGCTCGCCCCAACCCTAGAAGTGGGTGGACTACTCGCGCTTCATCGCCATCTCAGACATTGATTGAAAGGAAATAACAACTTGCATTAAACTAAATTCAAAAGACTTTACAATCCCGGCGATCCAACTCTCGTTGAATGCCAAAACCCTAAAACCTCTGAACTCCTAAACCGTCTCTGTGGAACTACTTCTCTACTTCTGAAATTGAATGAATGAAAAACCAGCCCCTAGGGCTTTATTTATAGCCTTCTATTCCTTTCTAATCAAGGATAGAAATATCTATCTATATCTAAAATTATATCTAAAAGGCTTAATGATAAATAAAAGCAATAAAGGAATTAAATCTAAAAGGAAAAGATAAATCTAAACTATGTAAGATGTCTTCCATGTCTTCTCCATAGATAGAACTTGATAGATGTTGATAGATCTCGGCCAAATTGGATAGAATTGGATCCAAGGACTCCCAATCCTAGTAGGACAGCGAAACCGCGTAACGCGCTCCCGGACACGGCTCGTCGATCTCGACTAGGGCTCCTCGAGATCGAGTAGGATTGTCGTCGATGGGTGTGGCTCGGCTTCTCGGGTGACTGGTGCTCGACAAGGCTCGGACATGGCTCGGAGGTCTAGTCGATCTCGAGTAGCCCTACTCTGTCTCGAGTTGGGTGGCTCATCGACTAGGTCTTCCCGGGTAGATCTACTCGACATGCTCGGACCTTGGCTCCGGGCTCCTCGATCTCGACTAAGCCTCCTCGAGATCGAGTAGAGGTGGTCTGTGTCTTCGTCCTCGGCTTCTCGGCTTGGCACGGCTCGTCGACTCCGGACATGGCTCCGAAGTGTCTTCGATCTCGACTAGATGATACTCGAGATCGAGTAAGGTTCCGGAGTCGGGTTTTCTCTGACTCAGTGTCCTCGATTAGCTCTGATCGACCAGGTGTGCTCGACCAGAACTCGTCGAGATCGAGTAGATTCTAGTCGATCTCGAGTAGAGTTCTCTCAGCTTTCTGCTATGTTCTTGAAACGCACTTTCTCGAGTTCTCGTTCGTCGGATTGACGCATATGGCCATGCGTTGGAAAGCTCTTTCCAAGGGCTACAACTCTCATGAAGACATCAAAGCTTGATTCAGAACGAAGAATGGTGAAATATGGCGTTTTCTCCAGCTGCAACATCCTTAGCTTCTCCATGAGTTTCCTTTAAGCTTCAAAGTGCGTCCGATTTCTGCGAAATATAACCAAAACTTGTGTAGACCTCCATATATTGAAAATAAGTGTAAACTACACAGATTCTGTATTGTTCTAACCCAAATTTATGCAATATATGCAGAAATCGATATAAAAGTTGGTGTAAAACATGGCAAATTAGGCTCACAACAACTATGAGGACTCGTATTCGGATTTCCTCTTCCCACCATCGTCAATTCAATTCACGAATTCACAGCACAATGAACTCAATTCACATACAGATGCAGCGAAGACGCTTACCTTCGCTCTGATACCATTTAGAAACAGAAACAATGAAAGATTTGGATTGAATTGAATTGAAATCAAGCTCAACTCATGAGCAAAAATGGAGGATTAATTGGAAAACCTCCCACTCTCGAATACAGGAGAGTTTGTTATGTTCTAACAGTAACACTAACCAACCACTTAACAACCTTAAGAACAGAACATGGAATGACTAAATTGCCCCTACCGACATGCCTTACTTTCAGCTTGTTATCTTGGGATAAAATGCATATGTATGTAATGTATATATGTGAATATAACACTATATTCTACACCTATGATCATACATCTTCACGAACAGTACGTGTATGAAATCTTGTGAAATCCAAACATCTTTTACGTGGGATAGAGTTGAAATCCTATCACATACCTTGTTCAATTGTTCGATTGTATATACTTTCGGTTTTTCCGGTTCCGGATCCGGATTGACTTTCTATATTCCGGGTCGGTTTTAAACCGAATTGGAATGTTATCGTTCCGTTATTGGTTTGAATATTTAGAACATTACGATTCCGGTTTTTCCGGTTTTATGCCGGTTCCGGTTCGGTTTCAACCGGTGCATACCCCTTTACGCCGATATATAAATAGGGAAGCATCCGCAATGGAATTGACAAAACATGCTCGTATAAGGAATGTTTTAAGCTCATCATACCATAAATTGCCTTTAGCAGCTTTGCATAAGTGATTGGGATGTTCACTATTGACGAAGCCTGGGGGCTGAATCATATAAACATCTTAATACAGCGAGCCTTGGCGAAAAGCATTGTTTATGTGAAGTTGTTGTAAACGCCAGCCATTGGAGACCGCCAAGGTGAGAACAATTCGCACCGTGACTGGCTTGACAATCGGACTAAAAGTCTTCTTGTAATCCAAACCAGATCGTTGATGAAAGCCCTTCGCGACAAGTCTGGCTTTGAGCTTGTCCACGAAAAACCCACTTGCAGCCAATTTTGTTGTACTCGGGAGACGATGGAACTAGATCCCAAGTACGATTAGAGCAAAGAGCATCAAATTCAACCTTCATAGCTTCCCTCCATTCCGAGCTTTTAAGGGCTTGAGTGATGGTTTGAGGTTCAACAGGCCAATGGGGTGATGAGGTGTAAGCATGGAGGTTTAATTTCTTGATGGGTTTGGTGATATTATTATGGGACCGAGTCACTGCTCCCAACCATGGAACATTTGGGACTGCAGGTGGAATAACCGGTGGTGGTGTGGGGTTAGGCGGATTGTGTGTAATTAAATTCGGTTGGGATTCCGAATTAATTGTGGGGATTATGATGGATTCTGAATTTCGTGTTGAGCCAGGGATTTAGTTGAGATTTTGCTGAGAGGATTTGTTAGAGGTTGATGGGATTGGGCGATTTTCCTGGAGGGGTTGAGATTGGGGAAGCTATCAACCATTCACGGTTGTAGTCCTCGCCAATATCCTCAAACTCGACTCTACAAATTTCCTCACTTGGAAGGTTCAAATCCAAGCAACTCTGGAGGGATACGATCTCTTCAAGTTCCTTGATGGTTAACATACCGCCACTACGGAAACCATCACTACCAACAACACCACAACTCGGGCGGAAACCATCACTACCAACAACACCACAACTCCAAATCCCACAACACCACAACTCCAAATCCCGCTTACCACACCTACAAGCGTCAATCAGGATCGCATCCTCTATGGTGCAATTCTCGGAACTCTAACGCCATCAGCGCCTTGTCTTGTCACCACTGCAAAGTCGTCCAAGCAAGTCTGGGATATTCTCAAAACAAACCTATGGCAAACCCTCGCGAGGCCACATCAAACAAATCAAGGAGCGTATGCGCTCTTCGGTCAAAGGTTCTCTCAATGTTACGGAGTTTATATGGGGTTATCGATTACCATATCTTCTTTTATCTGTTATTATTATTATTAGATATATTTTGGGGGGAGAGGGGTAAAACTTGCCTTTACATATATATCCTCTTTACGAGAGTTTCCTAATTAGTAATGCAGAGGAACCGCTCCTGCTCAAAGTGAGATGGGGTTAGCCTGAAATCCTGTGTCGCTCACAGCCAAACAACAAAAAGCCATAGGTGTTTGATTGAGCCTACATTGATCGATGTGCGCGCCCAAAGAGCCATGATCCATTGATGCTTTTCAGTTTGATTTGGAAAAGTACAGGTTTAACATTTGAGAAAACCTGCCAAACGAGTGGATCAATTGAGATTCACCATTGAAGAGTTTGGAGGTTTGGAGAGGGAAAATGTGTTTCTGTGTATTGATCAAAAATCGGGTTGTTACAGAGAGAGAGCCTCCCTTTATATTTCTGTTACAAAGGGTGATGGGCCTAAACTAATTACAGTTGGACTAAGGCCCATTCACAATGCTTTGGACTAATCTGTAA
Organism: Persicaria tinctoria; assembly: GCA_037127255.1. Lineage (NCBI taxonomy): Eukaryota > Viridiplantae > Streptophyta > Magnoliopsida > Caryophyllales > Polygonaceae > Persicaria > Persicaria tinctoria. The sequence continues at coordinate 73,988,505 of JBANSL010000002.1, read as the reverse complement.
CAAATGTGGTCCAGCTCTGTATGCTAAGGTGAGCTCCTTTTCCCTCGTCACACCCCCTTTCAAGCTGGAGGAAGGTTCATGACACCAAGCTTGTCCAAAACCAGAGGGAAATCCAAGCCTGGGAGCGCCTTTGTGAGCAAATCCGAGAGCTGGTCTTTTGAAGCAACATGTCGAAGTGCAATGAGGCCATCCAGTACTTTCTCCCTCACATAATGGCAATCCAATTCGACATGTTTGGTTCTCTCGTGAAACACAGGATTCCTTGCTATGTGGATGGCTGCCTGATTGTCGCACCTTACAGGTATGGGTGTTATGTTGGAGACGCCCAGTTCAGACAACAACCTTGTTAGCCAGGCCACTTCTGTACATACCCTTCTAATGGATCTGTATTCCGCTTCAGCTGAAGACAGTGAGACCGTTGTTTGCTTCTTCGACTTCCATGAAATAAGACTGCCACCTAGCATAACCACGAACCCACTAACAAATCGTCTTGTTAAGGGGCATGATGCCCAGTCAGCGTCGCAGAAAGCCAGTAACTCAAAGGAACCTATTCTGTTCATCAACAAGGACCTGTGTTGAGTACCTTTGAGATATCTCAAAGTACGAAGTGCTGCATCAAGGTGTTTGACTCGTGGTGTCTTCATGAACTGGCTTAAAAATTGCACAGCAAAACTCACATCAGGTCTGGTGTGTGTGATGAAATTCAATTTGCCAACCAGTTTTCTGTATTCAGTGGGATTAGATAGCAGCTCTCCCCCTTCAACCACCAGTTTGGTGTCGAGTGTCAAAGGACTGGTGGCTGCAGCTGAATCTTCACACTGAAATTCAACTAAGGTTTCAGCAATGAACCTTTTCTGACTAATATAAATCCCTTCAGTCGTGTGGATGAACTCCATTCCCATAAACAAATTGAGTTGTCACAGGTTCTTGACTCTAAACTCAGAATCCAGGAAAGCTCGAATATTCTCAATTTCAAGGGTATCATCACCAGTCATCAGTATATCATCCACATATACGGCAATGTAGGTGACCTTGTCACTGGAATGCTTGATGAATAAGGAGTAATCATTCAAGGATTGAATGTAACCCTTAAACTGCAAGGCATGGGATAGCTTGGCATACCACTGACGAGAGGCCTGTTTGAGACCATACAAGGACTTCTTGAGTTTGCAAACATAGCCTGGGGGTGCACTTAGACCTGGGGGAATGCTCATGTAAACATGTTCATGAAGATCTCCGTGCAAAAAAGCATTATTGACGTCTAGCTGCTCCAGTTTCCACCCTTGCTTAGCTGCTACAGCGACAAGAGTCCTGACAGGGGTCATTTTCACCACTGGAGAGAAGGTTTCTGTGTAGTCAATGCCCTCTCTTTGAGTAAAACCCCTCACAACCAGCCTGGCCTTGTAGCGTTCTATAGTCCCATCTGCCTTGTGTTTAACCTTGTAAACCCATCTGCACCCTATAGGTCTGGCACCTTTAGGTAAGGGAACCAAATCCCAAGTGTGATTGAGATCCAAGGCTGTGAACTCATCCCTCATAGCTGTGTCCCAAGCACGGAATTTGCAAGCTTCTTGATAGGATTTAGGCTCCACAATAGGCTTCACATCAGACAAATGAGTGGTTCCCAGCTGGAGAGTTGTGGTAATGGTATGACAGCACACACCAACATGTGCATCCACATGTGAGCATACATAATCCTGGAGATACTTGGGGGCTACTGAAGCTCTGGCAGAACGACGAGGCTCAGCTGTGGATGGGATGAAAAGAGAAGGATTTGTGGGGAGTGAGGTAGGCATTGCAAGCACCAAAGATGGTGTGGATGGCAGCTGCACTGGACTGTCATCATCAAAAACACCTTCAGAGAGGTTTGGGAACAAAGGGGATGGGGATGAAACATCTTTGTAAGGAAAAAGAGTTTCATGGAAGACCACATCCCTAGTGACTTGTACTCTATGAGTATCAAGGTTGAGAACCTTAAATCCTTTAGTTCCTACTGGGTATCCCAGAAAGATGCAAGGGACTGCTCTTGGCATGAACTTGTGTCTCCCTTGCTTTAGGGTGGAGCTGTAACACAGACACCCAAAACTCCTAAGGTTCTCATAGTGAGGCTTTCTACTGGTTAACACCTCAAAAGGGCTCCTACCTTTCAACACAGTGCTGGGCAACCTATTAATGAGATGAACTGCAGTCAGTACAGCTTCTCCCCAGTACCTCAAAGGTAGCTTGGATTGAAATAATAAGGCCCTCGCAACCTCTAGAATGTGCTTATGCTTCCTCTCCAGAATGCCATTTTGTTGTGGAGTTGCTACACAAGAGGTGTGATGAATTATCCCTTTGATGTGGAAGAATTCAGAAGAGGCATGACTCAAACCTAACTCCTGAGCATTATCAGTGCGGATTACCTTGACATGACTCTCATACTGTGTTTCTACCATAGCAATGAACCTATGAATTACAGATAGAGCACTGCTTTTGCACCCAATCAAGTGTATCCATGTAGATCGACTAAAGTCATCAACAATGGTAACAAAGTACTTAAACCCATTGTATGTTTGCCTCTGAAAAGGTCCCCAAACATCAATGTGCAGTAATTGAAATGACTTAGAAGTGGTAATCACACTCCTTGGAAATGGTAGTCTATGTTGTCTAGATCTAGCACAAATCTCACAAGAGGAGAGAGGTTCTACATTCTTAATGTCAGAAAATAAACTAGACAACTTGGTTGCAGGCAAATGACCAAGCCTGTTGTGCCATGTCTGAGCACTTATTACAACAGCTGCTACTGGTCTCCTAGTCCATGGCACTTGAAACTCTTCAATCTTCTTATCGAAGAAGTAAAGTCCTCGACTACATCTTCCAAGCATAAGAGGTTTCTGCCTCTGAGTACCCTGCATCAAGCACAAGTCTGGTGTAAACAACACAGCCCTTCCTGTATCCCTCACAAGTTTGCCCACTGATAGGAGATTACATTTGAAGTAAGGCACAAACAACACTTCTTTCAAAGTCAATCCATCTGTAAGTGTGATACTTCCCATAGTATCAACTTTCAGAACATCCCCAGTAGGCAGTGTGATGGAAAAGGGTTTGGAGATAGGAGCCAATGAGGCAAACAAGGACTTGTTTGTGCACATGTGATTGTTAGCTCCTGTATCCAATATCCAAATACATTTAGAACTTCCATGATCAAAAGCCATACCTGCAAAGCCAGCAAAATCCTTGTCCGAACATGAGCCTGTCATGACATCCCTGTCCTTTTGATCAGAAACATTCAACAAATCAAGCAACTGAGCATATTGTGTAGAAGTTAGTTCAGGCATGCTAACAGAATCTCCACCATCGGATGCATGAGCAGCAACCTTCTTGTTCTTAGTGTTCTTCTTTGGAAAACCATGAATGAATTGAAGTAACACTTGTCAACTTCATGGTTTGTCTTCTCGCAATGAGTGCAATACATGCCTGGCTTCTTACCACCACATAGGCGTGGCCACGGGTCGGACCCGTGGCCACGGGTCCCGTCGACCATAGGCGTGGCCACGGGTCGGACCCGCCGGGTCGCCGGGTCCCGTCGACCCGCCGGGTCAAGGGTCAGGGTTGGCCGACCCGAACCCTAACCCGTAAATCTCACGGGTTGACGGGTTCGGGTCGACCCGTTGACCCGGCGGGTTACATTATTTTTAAAAAAAAATGTTTTTTTTAAAAAAAAATGACTATTAAAATAAATAAATAAATAATATGTAAAGATTTTATCTTCACAACACATTTTATCACTTTGATATGAAGTGTTAAAAATGTAGGAAGATTATATCTCCATATTAATTCTTTCATCCACAATAATTTCATTGTGTGATGTAAGAGAAAAAAATATGAGAATATATTTCTCAAACTTAATTTCCAACTTAAATTCCAATGTAGGAAATGTAGAAAACAAGTGAAGTGGAAGAAATGTGGTAGTAGGATACATATATATAGCCCAATGCCTTCTCATTCTAACTCCATATTTTCGATGTGGGACAAAGCCTTTGTCCCACATTGGAAATGAGGGGAATGAAGGAAGGCTTCCAAGTCTATAAAAGGAGAAGGATGGGGTTTATTTGTCTTACATTGCACATTGCATATTAGTTTATGTATTATTGTGAGTTATTTTAAGAATAACTTACATAATTTACATAATATTATAAATTTATTTTATTAAAAATAAATTTTTCAAAAAAAAAACTAACCCGCTACCCGTTGACCCGGCGGGTCACGGGTCACGGATTTCCCGACCCTAACCCTAACCCGCTACCCGTCCCCACCCGCCAACCCGTCCACCCGGACCCGGCGGGTCATTGACTCGTACGACCCGGCGGGTCATGGGTTGACCCGTAACCCGTGGCCACGCCTACCCCCACAATCATCGATCCGAGGCAAACAAACTCCTCTAAGGTCGTAAAAGTGGGGGAAAACCCTAAAACACTCTCAATTGAGAGCCTTTCGGCCCGCCGCCGCCGCCACCTTGACCTGCCATGGCTCCTCCTCCTCCTCCAATTCCTTCTCCAGGTTCAGCCCCCCACCGGCCTTCTATCCTCCTTTCTTGGCTTCCTGCCACCGCCGCCGCCACCACCTTTCTTCTTAGAACCACCTTCGTCTTCGGCTCACCTCCGCCCCTTACCTGCCTCCCTCGGTCATCCCTTTAACTGGGTCAATCTTTGCCCGTATCGCCTCTAACCGACGCCTCCTTCTGCTACCGGTTCGTTGTTTGGTCTGACCGTCGTTTCAATCGCTGTTGATGGCCGCCTCCGCCATTTTCAGGGGCTTGCCGCCTCCACTATCATCAGGGGTTCGCCGCCACCGCCCTTCATGGCTCGCCGCCGCCTCCCAGTTCCGGCCTGTTACTGTCGGAGTTCGTTCACCACCCGGCTTTGACGCATCCGCCCTTTTTGGGCTTCACTGGCTCCGGCCTTGCCTTTGCCCGCCGCCTCGCCACCTCTCCATAGTCGTGGTTCCTCACACGACCTGCAACCGTCGGCCGGCTTGCCCTGTTTATGACACTTTGCGCTTCACGGCCTCTTCTCCTTCGGCCACCTTGTCACCACTCTCCTCCAGCCTGGTTCACCGGCTGAACCTTTCGTCTCCTGCTCACCATGCTTTAGTTAGCGTTCAATTTGGTTACCCTTTTGGTTGATCGACATGGTAGGAAAAAATGGGATTTGTGAGCTTTATTGGTTCGTTTTCTAACCGCCCTCTGGTTTCTTAGCCTGTGTATTGTTGTTGTTTATTTATTCCGGTCCCGTCTTATATGTTTCCTCTATTTTGGTTTCCCTTGTGGTTGCCTTTACAATCTTGTTATCGTCCTTGAGGGTGTGAGTTGGGGTTTTGGGATTTGTTTTGGCAATGATTTGGCTGGAATTTTGGTTTGCGGGTTAGTGTACTTTGCTTTTCTTGCTGTGGTACAGGTTTCATGTGAACGGTGACTAGTTTGTCGAGCTTGTAGACGTCGTGGAAATGCGACGATGCCTGTTGATTCTGTAAAGAGTCCATGTTGAGGTGTCCGCTAGTGATCCCCAGAGTTCTCTGTGTCCGTCTGCATTTTGACCAGTTGGTTTTGGTTCTGCTAATCTGTTGTTTCAGTGTAGTTTGGCTTGTACTTTATTTCTGTTCTTTTCTTTCTGTCATTTAATTTATGTCATTTGCTTCTGTCATTTGCTTCTGTCATTTGCTTCTTGTTGTACATGATGGTTAGTCCATCCCCCGACTTGTCCGGGCTCTCGGTTTCTCTAGGCTTGTCTAGAGAATCGAATTTCTTTCCTTATATCAAAAAAAAAAAAAAAAACTCCTCTAAGGTCGTCCAACAAGGCACAACTAGTGCTCTCTTGTAGCACATGACTGAATTACTTCAACATCCAGTCTCGTGTGATCCTGATCACAAGGCTTTCCGATGTCCATCAAAAGCATGCTTTCTTCAAAAACATAGTTATCCTTATCGCCACCATAAATACACTTGAACAATGCTAATTGCTTGTTTAATCACCGGGTTAACGTGAGACCTCCGATGAAGATATCCCCATCTGTATTGTCCGTCCGAATCCATGTAACTTTGTCACCGTCCTCCTGCATCGTCCACAACTCATACATGCCACAACAAGTAGATGAAACTGCCATGATGGTAACTAAACCGCCCCATACAAAAACTCTTGGCCGGAGGGGTTGGCGGCCGGCTCGAAGTTGTTCAGGGAGATCTATGGTTCTGAACTCCTCGCGCACACAGTCAAACAGTAACAAGCCATAGAAAAGCTCAAACCTACCATCATTATTCGAATTCTTTAGGGTTGTGACCCAGTATATGGTTCCGTTGACGAAACAATTGGTGACCCCACAGCTGCTCAAAAGAGGCTTCAGATGGTCAGAAAGTGGCTTTCTCCTCCACAGACTATCGCGAGCTGAGAACACCTCGTAATAATCCCTTCGGGTGATCACAGCCTTGAGATCACCCTTTTGACTATCGAAACCAAATCCTATAAAATTGGCAGATTGTGAACGACCATTAGCAGCAGGCCAAGGGGTGTCGACGTATTTACCAATCACAGGGTTCCAAAGAACAATGAACGCTGAAGGTACATCCTTGGTAAATTGGATCGAGGCCTCCAAGATCAATGAAGGGGAATAACGGCATATAACGACGCCATGAGCGACACCCAAACAATTGAAAAAGTGTTGGGGTCGATGTAATGAAGAATCGAGGGTTGTGAAGGTGTTATATTGGGGGTGACAGAGAGTGCAGGTGGGGTTGGGATGGTGACCGAGCCTGTAAAGCACTTGGAGGAAGGTTCTTCTTCGAGTAGCGTTGGTGAATGTGCAGTGATGGGTAGCGAAGAAGGGAGACGAGAGGAGAGAGCTCCATGATTTGCAAACGCATCGGAAACGAATTAGGGATTTCACGGGCAACCTCTTGAGGATGTCAGCCAACAATTCCTCCGGTATCATCCCTGCCTGGATTGTCGAAGATTGCTCATCTGCCTTGACCTTGTCGGCGCGGCGACGTCGGAGCCAAAATTAATAGCGTTAGAGGAGGAATCGATTTTGTATATAGATGGATCAATATATGGGCATCCAAAGTCAACCCTAATTTGTGAGCAATTGTATGATTGAAAATACCCAGTAGATGAACAAGATTATTTATATAACTAAATTTTAATTTGCAAATGTTATATTTAATTGTGAGCAATTTGTGAGCAATTGCCCATCACTCGAGCCATTTGCAAATTAAAATAACTAAATTTTAATTTACAAATGTTATATTTAATTGTCACAATTATATTTGATTTGGAATTACATAAAATAAAAAATAAAATTGGAACCTAGCTAGTTTCATAATTTGGGCACATCTTTTATGTCTTATAATTTTTTTAAAAAAAATCCATATAAGCATTCCCACTAATTAATCGGAGCAAATCCTCTGCCCCATTTTTTCGCCCCAAACACCATATCCCACATAATTATTTTACCTTCAAATTAAAATTAAATTTAAAAAAAAAATATATTTAGCTTCTACATACTTATTATAACATATTTGAAAAAAAAATCTTAAAAAATCAACCTACAAAAATTATAATAATTCAAAAGAGATATAAAGATTTTTTAAAGTTATAAAAATATGTGATTTTACTATAGATTTTAAAAAAATATATAATTCAATTTTTTAAGATTTTTTATTTCAAATATGTTATAATAAGTAGGTAGAAGTTAAATATATTTTTTAAATTTTTTAAATTTTAATTTGAAGGTAAAATAATTATGTGGGATGGGGTGTTGGGGCATGAAAATGGAGCAGAGGATTTGCTCCCCTAATTCATATCTCGCCATATGCCTTTTTAATTAAAAAAGTTTAATGTAAGCACCCACATTAGCAAGATATGGGTTATTTTAGCAAGATATGGGGTATGTGCCACTGACCGCAACTAAACCCCAAAGTTGGTGATTATTTTTGTATTTCTTTAAGTTTGTGCCACTGAGTGCAACCACCCCTAAAGTTCGTGCTATTTTCTGCAATTTGCCCTTAAAAAAAACAAATGGTTTTCTAAAAAGTACCCTATTTTAAGGGAATTTTTGTGTAATATATTCTAATGTTAATAACAATTATAATATATATATATATATATATATATATATATATATATAAGAGATTATTAAATTAATGTTTTTTAAAAAATAAAATTTATCATTACTAAATTTATGAACCGGGCCTCAAAAAATGATTGGACGGCCCTGCCTGTAGTAGATGGTTTCGATCTCTAACGGTCTCCGGAAGTAGACGACATTGGATTTATGGGGATGTTTAATTTCTTGTCACCAGAAGTTGATAATATGCTAATTTTATTTCATTTGTTTATGGTTTTATAGTTTTATTACCTATATCAACTATTTTTTATGATCATCTCTCGAAAGAAATAAACTCATCCCCTAAAGAGGATGAACACATTATGCTCATAAATCGTTCCTGCAGTAACGATAACAATCTCCTGAAGAGATATATGAAAAGGAAATTCATAAAATGTCTCACTATCTCATCAATACATATTTGTCCCTGAAGTGACAATATTCATTTTTTGAGCAAAATTGATGATAAGTTTGTATAATATCCGAAAGATGAATTAAAATCATATCCTGAAGTGTATGAGCTTTATTTTAAAGTTGCACATATAATCCATGGAGCGATGTGTAAGTAAAGATATATATAACCCTTGAAGTGGTTGTATACAAGTTGTCTTCTCCCTGAAGTGAGTAATAATCAAACGTACCATTTCTTGAAGAATATGGTCAATGTTTATATGACAACTTACTATATTTTTGAATTGCAACTTATAATCTTTTGGAGTATATGATCGAAATATACATAATAGAGACTAATTGTCACTCGAAGTTGACAAATGAATCATTTTATGAATAAAATCATTTCTTGAAGAAAATGATAAATTGACAAGTTTTCTCATGGTTCCACCTGAAGTGGACAAATACAATTTCTTTTATTTATTTATTTATTTTATTCATTGCTTTATATTGAATAAAATTATTATGATTTTACTTATTGTAATTCAAAGCTCAAAGTGTTTTCCGAAGAAACTACTTATCATGAGTGTCTAATACGGAGTTTTGTTTGGCAAATGAACATTTGGGAGAAAAGTTTACCACAATCCTGTAGATTGTGAAGTTTTTCAACACCAACCTAAGAGCCTGAAGACTCTACTGGTGGATTTTTATTAACTCCTGAAGAGGAAAGAATATTTTATGAACTCTAAAAGAGTAAAGGATTTCACAAACTCCAGAAAAGTATATGATCCTAATTTTATCATTTGTACTCCTGAAGAAGTACATGGAATGTGGGTTTTATCATATTCAGAACTATTTTTTGTCTGGTTGATACAACTAATAGAAGTAACCACATAACACGATCCGGTTAAGAATGCCACTTCCTGACTATCCTCTAAGCATTGTCTGAAGCATGCCCCTCCGGTAGAGGGTGTGAAAGAGGTTATGGTTAAGCGCTTGACCAAAGTTATTGTTGTGGCTTATAGCTAGGTCTGTTATATGGTTAATTCTAAAGGTCTTGAAGCACATTATAAACGACTCATACCTGAAGTATGACACCAACGAAAGTTCTGACAATACCAATTCAATGGCATCTAAATTTAAATTAAATGGATTACCATATACAAGGTTCAATGGTTGAATATTATGGTTTTATAAGTGTCAAACAATTTTGAAAACCTGAAGTTTTCTCAAACAATCTTGAATGGAAAACCAAGATGAATACCATATAGCTCCATAAGAGCATTGATCTTGTTACCTGAAGTAACAATGGCACATATGTATAAATTGACATGGTATCTCATATGACTAGCCAGAAGCAAGTCTTACAGAAATGAGAATGTATATATATGGTTTATTTGACACTCATTTATCCCATTGAAACTTAACACTAACCAGAAGTTAGTTAATGATAAAATATTTTTTCTTTGTGGCATCCGGTCACTCATGTGAATCGATGATGTGCGGGATCATTGAAATTCACATAGACACCCACTAAGAGGGACCAGAAGATCCTCAATAAGGCACTACAACAGAAATGCCTATTAGCGGGGAAATTTTTCGTCGTTGAAAATTGAGTTTTTGTCGCCGAAGATATTTGGCGAGGAAATACATTTCGTCGTCCGTTCATCGCAAAAAGCTCGTCAAGGAAAGGTTAATCGAGGAAAAAAAATTCGTCGCTAAAAGTATTAGCGATGAAACAATTTTTTCTCCCAGTAACTATTTAGTGACTAATATTTTTCTCGTAAAAAGTCAAACTTTTTGTCGCCAATCAAGTGGAAGGATTAAAAAATAGTCATATAATGTATTTGACATCGAATGCAATTTCATCGCTAAATTTTTTTTTTCGTCGTTAATGATGATATCAGATTGTGTCCATTTTATTGGCGACTAAAATTTTCATCACAAAAAGACATACAATTTGTCGCGAAAATAGGTGAAGGATTCGAGAATAGTCGCTAAATATATATTTATCGATAAAAGTGATTTCCTCGCTAAATTATTTATTTCCTCATTAATGATAAATAGTAATTATAACTTTTGAAAATTAGAATTTCGTAAAAATAGACATTTTGTGACAAATTTTATTTCTCGATGTTGGATAATTTTTGTGAGGAAATTCTTGTCACAATAAGTGAAATATATTATTCAACGAGAATTTAATTTAGTCACTATTAACGTTTATTTATAGCGAGGAAATTTATAGAGCATACAAATTCTTGAAAAATTGCATATTATAATTTCAAAATAATTAAAATCTTACAAAAGAAATAATAAAATTGATAATAAACATCTTATTGCAAGTCTCTCTATCCTATGTTATACACACTATGTAGCCCAGCATCATTTGGGACCTTATGCAAAGTTCACGTCATCAGCACCCTTTGTACTTTGTACACAAACTCCGCGATCTCAATGCTTCTGTCATACATATTCTGACATGATATAGGTCCAAGACAACTTGTGTGACTTGTGTAGCCTTCAGAAGCAATACATTAAAGGCCCATCTGGAGCTGACAACATTTCCATTCTTTTTTGCGATCGCTTCAATAGAGAAGAAACATCTTTGTCCTCCCGTAGCCCCGCTCACACAATCAAGCACCCAAGATAATGGCAGGGTTGGGAGTTTTGGATGAAAAATACAAACTTCAGCCCTTGACACAAATAAGCAAACAAAGGGTGATCAATTTAATCTATTTCATATATAAGATCTAGGAAAGAGGGGCCTCAAAAGCAGATTTCTAACCTCCCCAAAAAATATATCAATATCAGCACAATTTTCATTACGAGTTCAACCGTTTACTTTCCATTTGTTGATAGAGGAGCCGGTGCAAACCTGTAAAACATCAAACAAAGAGATTTCATATGCGAAAGAAAAACCATTTAGTGGGAATAAAAAATATATCAAGTAGAAGATCTACAGCCTGCACATGTAAACACACATAAGCACCCTTGCTTTCCTTTTCTCCTCTTCTTGAGAATCTACCTTAACTTTTGATCCAAATCTTGCAACTGTAGCTTTTCTTCGTTGCCTCCTCGTCAAGCAAGAAATTAGATAACAAATCTAAATTGTACCAAAATGCAAGAAATAGGTATCGCTCTTCATGAGGAACCTTTCAGCTCTAGCTTTCCTCTTCAGGTCCAAAGAGCCATCTGATTCTGATCCTGATCCTGGCTAAGTGCCAAACCTGTTACACCCCAATCACAAGTAGATTGGAAGAAAAGCATTACACCTCAGTCCCCAAAAGTAGGAACTATGTTGAATAAAACAACCAAGCACCACATACAACTTCATATTTCTAGTCAAAGATGTTGCAGATATTGAAGAAATAAAACATTTAGATAGTTCTCTACAAGAAAAGAGGCTAGAAAACAGACAAGCACACATCAAATAACAAAGCAAAATTACTCAATTAAAATTAGTTAAAGCACATACAACCCTTCATCTCCACCTATAACCCCAATTCCTTTTCGAATCTTAAACCAAATGAATCGAATTTTTTATTTGCAATAACTAAAGAATAAGGAAAATGCACAATTGCAAATCAAGATCATCTGCATTGAATGTTCCCCTAACTTTGAATATACCAATTATAAGGATAATACTAAAATGTTTTTTTGTACTCAATAACCATCAAGATGATCAATCCATGTAAATTGTTGCACACCCAAACAAAAATCATTAAGTTCTTGACTTGAAATCATCCGTTAAGAGGTTCTATGAGACTAACTCCAAATACCAAATAAAAGCACATAATATTGTTTAAATATACCAAATAACTACGCTTCTGCTCACAATATCAGCAAGTAGCTACGAATTATCTTCAAACAAACAGCAATTGCTTTCATAGGCAACAATGTCATTCAAGCGAAGGAAGAGTAGAAAACCTAACCATGAATCTGTAACCCCCTTAGATCACAATGCGAATTATCCAATTTCAGAAAATCAATTCCCAAATCTCTAACCATGTCAAACAATTCCAGATCCCGTGTTCTTCGAATCAACGTTCTCTCCCAGTAGTTGATTTCTAGGCTTGTTTCACTCAGTTCGAGTTCGTATCTGAGCTAATTCTAACAGAGATCAATGCTCTAAAAATCAGAGATTATGCATACGAGAAAAAACAGATGAATGCCAAATATACCTCTCATCTCTAGAATTGTGCTTTTCCTTCTCAGATAACTGGAGAGGCAAACCCCAAACCCCTCAGCGCGGCGGGCCTTCCTCTCAACATTGTTCGCCTGCGAGCCAGTCAGTGCTTCCGTCGCAGCCGGCGCCTTCTTTGCATTCGGATCCTTCGTCGCGTCTTCTTCAGCGGCGATGGATGGCAGTGGGGATGTGAGAGGGGAGTCCGATACGGGAGTTGAAGCGTCAGAAGGAGTTAGGGTTAGTGTTTCCGAAAGGTTTTTGACCTTGGGATTCTCGGTGTGGTATTTGATGGTGGTGGCCGTGGCGGCGGAGGCGGAAGGGGGATTGTTCGTATTCGTCACCATGAGTGGGGACTGGAGATAGAGATCGAGGAAGCCGACGGAGTATAGCGATGGCGGATGAGGAAATGGTTTTCTTTTCGTTCGGTATTCTGAAATCCTTTGGAAAACCTAATGCTTATCGCCTTAGCGGGCCTGTTTTGTATTTACTAGGTAAGAACCGCACGCATTCGCGCGCGGTTTTATCGTATTCGCATTCTATATATAATAGAATTAAAAGCCACTCCTATTCCGGCCTCGCAATTACTATTTCATATCTTGCACCCAATAGAGAACTTAACGTAAGTAGTTTTGAACATGTCAATATGCACTTTTCAATATGCACAGTGATCTTCAATTTCATCCCTAAATTAATTTCCTCAACCTGAACATTGTACGGAGAATTTTAATCACTACACTCGTACAAATAGAGGAAGAACAAGTATGATACATTAATACAATATAAAAATTACCTTCTTCGACATTGCTTCATAAATTGTGACAATTTCAAGTGGAGAAATGTCATCGGACCAAGCGTTAATTTTTCGAGTACTTGCACAACTCTCAAAGCATGTGGTACATTCAGTCAACATGCAAAGAGTTCCAGGTAAATGGCAGTGTGGACACATTCTACAAAACAGGGGCAACAAGCCAACAATCAAATCTTTTGAAATGCAGTCAGTATGCAAACATTCTATAAAACAAACGGAACAATCGGCTCTTTTGATATACAGTCAATAATTCAATTCTATCATCATTAATTCACATGAGGAAAAAAAGAACAGAAGATGATATATGTACATGCAAAAAAATATCTTTTTTTTTTTAAATTGAATTTTGACCCCATGATTTTTTTAGTTAATTTTTATGGTTATACATGTTGATCTTGTATGTTTGAGCCTTAAATTTTGTTACAGATCATTTCTTTGTGATCGATCGAGCAAACCATGAGAAGCTTCCAACTATATATGTTTCGATTGTAAAGTCATCTGCAGCCTGATTGATTATCTTCTAGGGGTTGAGAATTTTATTTTGTGGACTAAATTATAGTTATTCATTTGTATAGGGTCAAATATTCATATGTATGTGGATGCTTTTGGAAGATTATTCCTTATTGATTATCTAGGGTTTGGGAATTGTATTTTGTGGATTAAATTGTAGATTATTTCATTTATATATGGTCAAATATTCATGTGTATGCGAATGATTTTGGAAGATTATTCATGTACATATCGACGTTGATTGATGGAGTAAAGGGGGGTTTTGCAAAATAGACACGAAATTGGCCTAATTTTGCAAAATAGCCGCATTTTGGGACATTTTTGCAAAATAGACGCAATAAAAACCCCTCGTCTCTCTCTCCTACGCGTTCCGTGACTTCCGTCTATCCCCGGACCTCTCTCGCTATCTCGATCTCTTCTCCCCGGACCTCTCTCGCTCTATCCAACGCCGATCAACTATCTGAGCCGACAATTTTATCGTTTCTCCCAATGATCTGCTCGTCACCTACACCGATTCGTCTGGTCTTGCCGCAGAGGAGCAACGAGCGAGCGAGGTCAAGCAGCCAGAGCGGGCGAGCGGCCTTCATCACCTCAGATCTGGTTGTATAGTAGGTAATTTGCGCCGAAGGCGCAAATTTTCTTCGAATTGGACGGCCTGCTTTGCTTCTCGTTCATGGATTCAGCGCTTCTATTCTTCACTGGCTTAGTTTCCTCAGATCTGAGATCTCAGTCCGAGATTTGAGATCGAGAGATGGCGAGAGGCTCGAACCTAGCGTTCCGTGCAGCGATCTCAGATCGACAGATGGAAAGGATGCCGATCTTCGATGGAGAGAGGTCTGATATCAAGAGATGGCGAGAGGCTGGAGGTGGTGGACGACACTGCGTTAGAGAAGACGGGGATGAATCTGTGCTTCAAGGTGCCAAATCCTTCAACCTTGCCTATCGGAATCTCCTTTCGTCACGTACAGTGTTGCTGCCTTGTGTGTCGAATATAGGTTTCGGAGCAATCCCCGCCCTAATCGATGAGCATCGGAGGAATAATAGCAGTCGTGTGTCGAATCGAGCTAATTGTGTCGTTTCCGACAAAGAAGGCCTTTGCCCTACAGGTTTGCAGTTTTCTACTCCAATACACAAGGAAATTGAGGTCTTCTATCTTGGTGCTGGTGGTGCTCAGGAGGGTGAATTTAGACCTTTGTGGTCCTGCCGTGGATATTGCGACTTGTTTAATCCATTTTCATAGGTTAGCTCCATGTCCCTGCTGTTTAGTTAGAGTCCATTTTTAGCCTACATGCCTTAACTTGCAATCATTTCGAGTTTTTAGGAAGTGTCCATGTCCAATTAGGCAGAGGACAGATGAAATTTTAACACCTTTTCTTAATTGTTGTGTGTTTGTAATTGCAGACACACCATCATCTGCCACCAGAAACACCAAGTCCATGCCTTCTAATCCATTAAGATAGGCCTACAACAATTGACAACCGCTGGTAACTTTCTTGATGTTGCATACATAACTCAAGGGTGAAGAGTATGTGCACCTGCACATGGAGTTGCTTTTACAGTTGATCGTTTTCTTTTTCTATTTATTTTTCCACTTGATTGTTTTAGGCTTGTATTTATTCTTCCACTAGATTGTTTTAGGCTTGTATTTTTCTATGTGCACCTCCAATTTTGTGAAGCCTATTAGCTCAAATCGGTAGAGCATTGTGTACAAACATAAAGATACGGGTTCAAATCCCGTATAGGCTATCGTGTTGTTGGTTGTGTAAACTTTGGTTGAAGCATTGAGCCACTTAAATTGGAGGCAAATAGAATGAAAAGTGTTTCTTGGAGGTGCTGACACAAATAAAATATAGTTGTGCAAATCCAAAATACAGTTGTGCAAATCTAAAATTATGCAACTCTAAACTAAAGTTGTGCAACTCTAAAATACGGTTGTGCAACTCTGAAAAATGTGATGACATGAAGGAAAAAAAGTGCTGACACGGAAAAAATATATACCGAACTACAAAGTTATTACTTAGTAAGATGACTCGATTGTAACTAATATCAGTGTCAACACTAATTGTAACTAATATCAGTGTCACTAATTGTAACTAATATCAGTGTCAGCACTAATTGTAACTAATATCAGTGTCATCACTAATTTTACCACTAGTTGTTCAAAAATAAAGTATTGATGAGCAAAAATAAGAGCATGTTGTGCAATAATTTATTGAGAAAGTATGAAATTGTATTGAGAGAAAATAAGATCATGTTGAGAACAAATTCACGAGTC
The DNA here is from genome assembly GCA_037127255.1 of Persicaria tinctoria. NCBI lineage: Eukaryota > Viridiplantae > Streptophyta > Magnoliopsida > Caryophyllales > Polygonaceae > Persicaria > Persicaria tinctoria. Next base: position 73,972,200 of record JBANSL010000002.1, on the reverse strand, counting down.
TCGATTGTTGTGCAAAAATAACCTATAGTTGAGCAAAAATAAGATGACGTTGAGCAAAATTTCATCAATCCTCCATGTTGTGCAATTATTGTCTATTGATGAGCAAAAATAAGATCATGATGTGCAATAATCTATAAAAAAGTATAAAATTATATTTAAAAAAAGTAAGATCATGTTGAGACAAAATTTCACAAGTCTCGAATGTTGTGCAAAAATAAAGTATTGATGAGCAAAAATAAGAGCATGTTGTGCAGTAATTTATTGAGAAAGTATGAAATTATTTGAAAGAAAATAAGATCAAGTTGAAAACAAATTCACAAGTCTCGATTGTTGTGCAAAATATAAGAACATGTTGAGCATAATTCCACCAATCCCCCCATGTTGTGCAATCATAGTCTATTGATGAGCAAATATAAGAGTACATGCACTGTGTCGTGCAAATATAAAAGTACATTGTGCAAACTTAACCGTAAGTTGTGCAAATAGAGTCGTGCAACTCTTAAAACAAGAGTCGTGCAACTCTTACAACAGAGTCGTGCAACTCTTAAAACAGAGTCGTGCAACTCTTACAAGAGAGTCGTGCAACTCTTAAAACAAGAGTCGTGCAACTCTTAGCCAAAGTTGAGCAAAAATAAGATGACGTTGAGCAAAATTTCACCAATCCCCTATGTTGCGCAATTATTGTCTAGTATTTTTTATTTTTATTTTACATTTTGTCGTGCAAATATAAGAGTACGTTGTGCAAAAATAAAATCATGTTGTGCAATAATCTATGTAGAAAGTATAAAATTATATTAAGAGAAAATAAGATCATGTCGAGCACAATTTCACAAGTCACGATTGTTGTGCAAATATAAACTATTGTTGAGCAAAAATAAGAGCATATTGAGCAAAAATAACATGATGTTGAGCAAAATTTCACCAATCCCCCATGTTGTGCAATTTTACTCTATTGATGAGCAAAAATAAAACCGTGTTGTGCAATAATCTATTAAAAAGTATAAAATTATATTTACAAAAAATAAGATTATGTGGAGACACAATTTCACAAGTCTTGATTGTTGAGCAAAAATAAAGAATTGTTGAGCAAAAATAAGAGCATGTTGTGCAAAGATATTTCATTTATTATTAGGTTGGATTATTTTATGATGATTATATTTGCACAAGCACAACATACAGTTATATTTGCATGACAAAATGTAAAATAAAATTAAAATAAAAACTAAACTCGGGTCATATTTGCACAACTTAGGAATATATTTGCATAACATACTCTTATATTTGCACGACAAAATGTTAAAGAAATAAAAAAAATATAGATTATGGATCGCTTACACTTTATTGAGAAAGTCTGAAATTATATTGAGATAAAATAAGATCATGTTGAGAATAATTTCACAAGTCTCGATTGTCGTGCAAATATTAAAACACAGTCGTGCAACTCCTACAACAGAGTCTTGCAACTCCTACAACAAAGTCGTGCAACTCCTGCAACAGCGCCGTGCAACTCTTAAAACACAGCACTGCAACTCTTACAACAGAGCCGTGCAAGTCTTAAAACAGAGTTGTGCAACTCTTAAAACAGAGTCGTGCAAATCCTACAACAGAGTCGTGCAACTCTTAAAATAATATTGAGAGAACATAAAATCATGTTGAGAACAATTTCAAAAATCTCGATTGTTTTGCAAAAAATAACCTATTGTTGAGCAAAAATAAGAGTAAGTTGTGCAAATATAAGAGGACATTGTGCAAATTTAATCATAAGTTGTGCAAATTTAATCTAATTTGTGCACTTTTTATTCTATTTGTCTCAGCACTTTTTTCAAATAATTTTTTTTTTCACGTCAGCCCTTTTTTAAAATAAGATCACGTTGAGAATAAATTCACAAGTCTCGATTGTCGTGCAAATCTTAAAACAGAGTCGTGCAACTCGTACAACAGAGTCGTGCAACTCTTAAAACAAGAGAGCCGTGCAACTCTTAAAACAAGAGAGCCGTGCAACTCTTAAAACGGAGTCGTGCAACTCTTACAACATAGTCGTGCAACTCTTACATCATAGTCGTGCAATTCTTAAAATAATATTGAGAGAACATAAAATCATGTTGAGAACAATTTCAGAAATCTTGATTGTTTAGCAAAAAATAACCTATTGTTGAGCAAAAATAAGAGTAAGTTGTGCAAATATAAGAGTATGTTGTGCAAATTTAATCATAAGTTGTGCAAATATGACCCTAGTCTAGTTTTTATTTATTTTATTTTTTAACTTTTTATCGTGCAAATATAAGAGTTTAATGTTGCACTTTTTTCCGTGTCAGCACTTTTTTTCCCATGTCACCACTTTTTTTAAATAATTTTTTTTTAACGTCAGCACTTTTTTAACATAAGATCATGTTGAGAATAAATTCACAAGTCTCGATTTTCGTGCAAATCTTAAAAAAGAGTCGTGCATTTCTTACAATCCCCCATGTCAGCGTTTTGTATACTAGTCAATTTTGTATGCCTTTCATATCAAGTTTATGTTGTGCGTCAACATTTTTTTTCGTGTCAGCACACAACATGTCAGCGTTTTCGTGTCAGCACTTTCTATTAGGCGTCATCATTTTTTTTTATAACTCTGTCAGCACTAAAATTGCAAACACCGCTGACACAACCTTTAATTTTATGAAAAGATCCTGACACAACCCTTAATTAAAGTTGCACAACTGCACCTTAAGGTGCAGTCGGTAGTGTATTTTCAAGCTCGAGTACATCTAGGGGTAATATACAATCAAACGAGCTCTAGTACCTTGTGTTCAAGCTCAGCTTTGTAAAGAAATTTGGGAATTTGTAACTTAATTGTTGTGCAACTTTAAAATACAGTTGTGCAATTTTAAAACACAATTGTGCAAATATAAGAGTACGAATCTTTGGGTGGTAAAAAAGGAAAAATCCAACCCAACATTTACATTTCCGGCTGGTGCTTTTGGCGTTCATATTTGGAGTTGAATCACACTTCATACCACAGATCTTAACCACTAGCTGCTTTTGGCGTTCATATTTGGAGTTGAATCACACTTCATACCACATATCTTAACCACTAGCTGTGCTGATTTCAGTTTGGGTTCGACTTTCAGACAGGTTTGTTTACTAAATAAATCGAATATAAACACATTTTCAAACTCTCGAGCTCGACTATCGGTTCATTTGGCTCGAATAACAACCTTAGTTGGCACCCCGGTAAAGCAGTACAAGCAAGCTGGATATAGTAGTAATTCAAACTACTTAATGAAAGTTTCTACATGATTCAAACTCAAAGGTGGAATGCGGGGAAGAATCTGAATCTTCTGACGATCTCGATCAGGAGAGCGAGTTGAAGGCATGTGCGCTGCGGGCAACTTTGATGAATACGTCCGAGATCCTCACCCTCTTGTTTTGGCAGCTCAAACTTCTGCGTTCCAGAGATATGGTAGATCCTTTGTGCACTCGGGGAGAGGTTTTGCACCATGCTCTCTACCTCTCCCTCATGGATAGAGGAAGTCGTGATTGTAAACACGAATGAGCCTCCATAGCGCGCCTTCAGCTGCATTTGATGCACACACATAACATTTCATCAAACCTTGTTGAGCACCAACAAGAATCACTACACAAGAGCTTCATTTACCTCTTTCGGATTTCCTATACACTGCAAGCTTCCATCAACGAAGATCCCCAACCGATCACAAAGCACCTCGGCTTCTTCCATTGAATGAGCTGACAGATGAACAAACTATCAAGTTAAACCACTCATTGATGGACAGAAATGTGTGCAGCCACAGAGTGCAAGGAGGTAGAGAGTCAAGTTTACTGGTGAGAAGGATTTCTCGGTCTTGCTTTGCCCATCTCACGACATCCCATAGGCTATTTCTTGAAGCTGGATCCAGTCCAGTGCTTGGCTCATCCATGTAATATTGTAATGTAAACAACCTTCAATGTCACAAAGAGCATTCGCATTACGATTACAAAGTTTCGACGAGTAAGATAGATGAAGAGCAAACCTTGGGATTTCCTATCAATGAGCTAGCCACACTAAGCCTCCTCTTCATGCCTCCACTGTATTTCCCAACATGTTTATTACCCCCACCACCATGGTATAAGCTGACACTCTTCAGGAACGACTCCACAGCCTACACAAAGGACGACGAATATTGAAGGTTTCCGTGCTCACCATGCTTATAAAAGAGGTTTTACCAGATATCCACTTTCTCTGAATAATCACCTGCCAGAACTTCAGGAGGAACATAAGCTGGACTTCCAACTACACCCGATAAACTTTGTCCTGAAAAAAGATTGAAAGTTTTGGTGATGAATCATATGCTAAAAACTAGACTACTAGTTTCAATACATTTTCCTTACGAGTGAAACTGCACTACTAGAATTTTGTTATTTAACATCAGCTCATTAACATCGGTTAGAAAAACCTGCCATGTTAAACAAATTTTTAACATCGGTTTTTAAATTTACGATGTAAATTAAAACATATACATCATCCTATTTATTTGACCGATGTTAATTATATGTTTTAAAAAAAAATTAGAAGGCGCGGATGTAAACTTGAATTCATTTGAACACCCGCTCAAACAAATACGTGTACCATTTTAGAAGGCCCTTCTTTCTTCTTTCTTCATTTCCTCAGAAAACCGACCCCTCCACTCTCTCCCAGTGGAAGTTGAAGATCACTAGTCTCCGGTGACCAAATCCCGACTCCGCCTTTCTTCTCCTCTCTCCGGCGGCCAAATCCTGTCATTTTCTTCCTCCTCCACTCTCGCCCTCAGTGTGCATCTCAATCCAATCTCCGTCATCTTTGTCAGACAGATCGATGAGCCCTAGCTCGAACTGGGAAGCCTCCGGCGACTCACTCGATCCACCTTCTTCTCGTCGGCGACTAGCTCCACCTCCTCCTCCCGGCACCTCCCTTCGCAAATCCGCCCAGTTCACCACCCCCTGTGTATGAATTCTCTGAAACCCCTCTTATTAGGTTTCCATTGTAGGGTTTTCTAAGAGGTTTCAATATTAGGGTTTTACCGATTTCTTGAAATTCAGAGATCTTCGTCTCTGCTGAAGCGGAGGAGTGACTTTAGGGTCCATCAGGAAGCGGAGGAGAAGGCCAACGAGATCTCCGTCTCTGCTGAAGAAGTAATGATTTCTCTTTTCTCTTACTTTTCTGATATCGATTTGTTATCCAAGTGCTCGGGTTGTTTGATTTCGGAAAAATTGATTTTGTGTATTGCTAGATGGTTGCTTTTTGCTGTATGCTTCGTAGGAGTTCAACATCAAGAAATTGCAATTAGTTTAAGCAGAGAAGAAGACGATCAGACAAGAGTATGAACGTATAGAGAAACAAGTTCTAATAAGGAAGAAGATGTGAGTTGCCTCCCCCAATTTCGTTTGACATGAATTGAGTAATGGAGTGAGGGTACTGCAAAGTCAACTTACAAAAATTCATAATAGATTGAGATATTGCTTTGGTCCTTTAATTTCCCAAATGTTTTGTTCTAGTGTGCGAGATACATATTTTCCAATCACTCCAGATTTATCATACATCTTAGGGAAATGAATTATAATTGCATTCTTATACTATGATGACAGGGATTGGGTATAATACTTTGGCTAGTTTTTGTAGCTTGTGAACGTTTTCTGGTACTATGATGACGGGGATTGGGTTAATATGTGTTTCCTCCTGGTAAAAGTGTGTTGGTTTGCCATGATATTATTGAATCCTTGTTATCCTGAGCTTAATATTATATTTTGTTTTCTTTCAAGTGTTGGATGTTTTAGAATGATTCTCAAGAGGGTTCAGTTTGTTTGTTGGATGTTCTTGCATGTATTGTTCCTGTCTAAAGTGAGAATTCATACCCTCATGTTAGGTCCACCCTGATTCCCTCTTGGATTTCTTGTTCTAATGATTGAGTTTAACTTTAGTTGCTAGGTTCTTGTGATCTTTGGGGTCCCGATCGAGACCCCAAAGATACTCCCCTGGATGTGGGCAATGAAATCGTCTAGAAGACGGTTCAAGAGGACAATTAAGGTGGGAAATGAAATCGTCCACCCTGATTCCCTCTTGGATTTCTTGTTCTAATGATTGAGTTTAACTCTAGTTTCTAGGTTCTAATGATTGAGTTTAAGACGGTTCAAATTCTCCCCTGGAGTGGTTTGTCTTTCTTTTTAATTGAATGCAATTGTGCAATGTATGGGTATGTGATTTGGCCAATGAAATCGGGTTACTGATAATTTGGTGTGATGTCTGACTTACAGTTGATCAAGCAAAGCCAGGACGATGGAGGTGATGAGATTACCTGGAAAATATCTCTTGTCAATGAACACCTCCACTCAATCTCGAAGAATCAACGACAGATGGTGAAGGCTCTTGCTGAGGCTGCAAGAAGCGTTTCTTCCAATTTAAGGCGTTGTTCAACTGATGAGGAGGTGCTATTGCCTTTGTTCATATGGCTTTGTTTCCTGCCCTCATCTGTTCTGCTAGAGTTTCTTTGTAGATGATGAGTGATTAAGGTTTAAAATGAAGAAAGAGAAATGATTTTTTTTAAAATCTGCAGGTCTCATCTGGATCTGGGAAGTCATTACCACTACCTAATGGGATTAGTTTGAAAAGGGCAACACCCGGGCAGGATTCAGTTGTTCGCAATGGGGATATGGATCCAATTGATGATAAAAATTCAGGCGTTGTTCAGTTGCAGAGTCCTTTTAGGACTCCTCCTTCTCTACCATATTGCCATAATAATAAGGTTATAGTGCTTCTGGTTGCTTGAAATTTGTGTTTATCACACTACCATATCATCTCTTGATCTTTAATGCAATTTCCACTGCAGCTTTCTGATGGTGATTTTCATGAGGACATTTTGCAAGGAACACTTGGTCTAAGGCCTAAAAAAAAGGTACTTTTTCTTGATTTCGATTCCCACCTTCTAGCTCCTTTTCGACTAGTTATAGTTCAAAAGATGTTATCATGGTGATTTTGATGCTTTTCGGCCTATCTAGATTGATTGTTACTATTCTTATGTACTTAATTTTTCTTCAGGCACTACTTGACCTTTTGGATCAAGTGGAGGATGTAATCTCTATTGAAGATTGGCCATCAGGTCAGAAAAAAGTCAACTCTTCCCAGGCAATTGATAAAACTGTTGAGAAAAAGCCCATTTCAAATCAGCCAGAAGTCATTGAATTGAGAAAATCAAAAGAAGAGCCAACTTTAGCATCTTCTAGTCCATGTTTCCTTGTTTTAGAGGTAGCTCGTGCACTTTTTTACTAATAGTGAGCCTGCTTTGATACTTATCAGGTAAATGATGTGCTCATAGAGTTTAACCATCTAATTGTTTGTCCTGTAGGTTACTGAGACGCATGGCATGACAAATTCATCCGGAAGTCAACCTTCCACTAAGGTTGTTAATGATCTTTGCTTGAAAATACTTGAATATATTTCAGTGTATTGTGAAGATTGAAATGATTTCATTTCCATTTCAGGTTCTTCGCTTGCTGAATGAGCATACCGGGAAGGAACAATTTCTTCATTTGAGTGATGGCTGGTAAGTGGAGAATTTCGTGTGATCTTTTGACTACATTTAACCACCCACATTTTACTCCTTTTCCACTTCACGACCTTTTGATTGAGGTTTGCAGAAAGCCACCCTATCTTGGACTTCCGTTGAAGCATTGGCATTACTGATTTCACCTACCGAGTGACCCGTTTCGCCAATTTGAAATATTTCCTTTTCTTTTTATCTAAGGAGAAAGGATACAAGGGTAGTGGAATGTTAACCGAAATAATAATATAAAGTGGTTTTTGGCAAATTTCAACTTTAAGGGCGGTTAAGTGAAAAAAGAGGATAATGAAGGTGGTTTAATGTAATTTACCATCGAGAAGTGACACTAACAACACATGATCTTGTTCTATAATTTCTGTTTGTATAATGTACAGGTGCATGCACTTAATGAATGAATTATATATTTAATGCATTTTTATCTGTAGAATGTGTGTATGTCCATGCAATTCTTATTCATTTATTCAACTTGTTCTGTAGGCCGATTTTATGCATTTGAGAAAGCTCACAAGTTGGACCCAACATCTAGTGGCCGTGGTGTCTGACAATTTAAAACTGCTCTTTTACAAAGGCTGGAATGGGTATGTTTCTTCACTTCCTAGTCTCTAATAACCCTCTTTCTGTAAACCATTACAGATCTACAATAGCGTTGGAATTGAATTTGATGAAACATTAGGAAGCAGTTGACACCGCAATGAGAAATTAATTACAAATTTAGTAGGAGATATATAGCTGGACTCTATAACTTTGTCTCAAGGTCCAGGATTTGAAAAGAGAGCAGAACCTTTCTTGAAAGTGAGCTTACTGATTAATGTGGTGCTATAGTCTCTCAATTTGACATAAAGATGAGCTTTCTTGAAAATGATAGAAACTGCTGAAGGGATGTTGAAATGGCTACTCTCCTACTGAAATTCTTGCTATTCATATTGACATCCATACTAGTAGGTTCTCGTTTTTCTTTTTGTTTCTGATTATCAAGTTCTTCTCTCTTAGGAGAATGACCCAACATTGGTGGGTAGAGCTAAGCAAAGTGATGCACGTGAAATGCAAAGTTTTTATCGGCTTTATTATAAGAAATATATCCAAGCTCTACAAAATGCTGCTGATAAAGCTGAATGGTAAGTTATATCCACACAACATGTAGTATCAATTGTTTATCGTGATGAACAATTGATAACGCTGGTTGCGGTTGGATCCCTCTAGAACTATCAGTGTAATCAGTAATAATACATTCATCTATCATCATATAGTGTTGCCTTTTCATGTACTTCTTTTAGGTTAGACTTGGTGTTATCTTAGAAAAAAACAGTGAAACAAGGTGAGGCATGCTTGTTCTTTCTTTAAGTTTATATGGTGAAGCTTAATAAATGTCTTTCTTAGGTTTCACATGCTCTTTTTGCTATTACATAAGAACATTATATCTAATTTAAAGCCTATTAGCTCAAATGGTAGAGCATTGCGTTCAAACACAAAGATGCGGGTTCAAATCCCGCATAGGCTACGATAATAAAAAAAAACCACAAATATGTCATTTCACATCGGGTAATAGCCGATGTCTTTTTTTAAAAAAATCGATGTCTGTGTGGGGGATGTAAAAAGTCAAAACCTTTTAACATCGGGTAACAGCTGATGTCTTTGTATGTTATAACATCGGTTATATTTTATAATCGATGTTATAGGATAACAAAGACACCGGATTTAAAAATATAAACGATGTTATAACATACAAAGACATCGGGTTCTGGCCGATGTATAAAAATTTTGACTTTTTACATCCCCCACATAGACATCGATTTTTTTTGAAAGACATCGGCTATTAGCCAATGTTAAATAACAAATTTCTAGTAGTGCTGACACTACATTTATCTTTATGTTCCATGAAGATCACACGCGCATGAAATTCCCAAGTAGACAATGACTGAAAAACATTGCCCAACAACTAGAAATCTAGCAGTAAAAGGTATCACCATTTAAAACTGTAAACTGAAATCAAGAAGGATAAGAGTACAAAAAAAGTTAAACAACCATTACACTAGCTAAACACAAATTCAATTCCTTCACAAGAGTAAGAAACATAAATGAATAACAATTGAGTGTTCACCTGTCTAAAAGGAAGCAACCTAGCAGTCCAGGATTCGATTTCTTTGACACTGACATCAAAGCGGGGGCTGATAACTCCATATTTGTCCGCTGCTTACACATCTCAATGACCCATCTTACCCTTTTCCAGAGCACCTTTTTTTGTGTTGGCCCCAATTCTGATCATATGACTGTTCTGCCCCGATTAAACTGAAGCCATTGCTACTCATGTTTGTTACACTTCCATCCAAACTCAATGACAATATAAAGAGCCTAGTAGTTGTTGACATAGTCAACGTGCAATTAGAGTTGTTAGAGTTTAGATTCACGCCAATGTTGCTCTTCGGGTACAAAATCTCAGTTGGATGTTAAGTTTTAGATGCAGTTGTTGAAGCAGCGTCCTTCATTGCAGAGCTGCTGTAGAAGAAGCTCCTGCTGTTTCTGTAACAACTATTGCTCTTTGGGTATCAAAAGCATTCAGGAACAAACTCCATAAAAAATTATATGATTTGGATCAAAAGCGCTTACGGTGTTGGTGGCCTTCAAAAGTCTTGATCAAAAGCACTTAGCTACTATTTGCACAATAGGGCTCAATAGCTGACCTCGCAATGGTTAAATTTCCCAAGCAATGAATCACCTTATCGAACTCAGTCTTAAGAGTTGCACAACTTAGTCTTAAGAGTTGCACAACTCAGTCTTAAGAGTTGCACAACTCAGTCTTAAGAGTTGCACAACTCAGTCTTAAGAGTTGCACAACTCAGTCTTAAGTGTTGCACAACTCAGTCTTAGAAGTTGCACAACTCAATTTTAGAGTTGCACAACTCAGTCTTAGAAGTTGCACAACTCAGTCTTAGAAGTTGCACAACTCCGTCTTAAAAGTTGCACAACTCCGTCTTAAAAGTTAACCAAAAATGCAAAATCTAATAATGAAATTGTCTTTCCTCAACCAAAAAGCCCAAAACTGGAAATAAAGTCGTTATCAGATAACACAAATTTTAATTACCAAAAAGAAAGTCAGATTACCTCCATTCCATAATGCACATTTATCTATATATGTGGCTCAAATGTCACAGCTAGTCTTCGCATTATCTGACTTTCAGGTTCACTAAAATGAGCAATTCTTGGATTTTCTTCATAAGGATCATAATCCTGTCATGAGCATATAACTTGTAAGTGACAAAGGAATAGAGGAGAAAAAAGGAACGAAAAGTTGATGCATTATTATCCAACCTGCAGGCTCAGTATCACACACCACAGAATCTGTCATGGAGCACATTGCCAACCCTATGCCCAACTTACATGGTCACTCCATCCTTACATAGTGGAATTGCCTCATTTCAGCAGGTCAGATTGCCTCAAATTTGAAACCGAAATCATTAGTTCTTTAATGGCTGACCACTCTGGAGGATGAATCAGCAAACACCACCATCTGGACCACACTATCCATGCTTTGCATCAACTACTTTGCTGAACTCGTGAGAATTTCTTCTGAAGGGACCTCAAGTGTAGCTACGGCGTGGTGCTTAGTTGCCTTAATTTCCGCAATCACATGAGGCATCTTACCTAGTAAAAGAGATTCACCAAAAGACTTAAAATAATATCTCAAGAAAACCAACACAGTAAAAAGTGGTTCTCTACCCCAAAAAGCAAAATCAAATGCACAAGTATCCTACAAGAAAGCCAATTTACCAAGTATTTGCAATATATTTTCTGCCGAGTACAAAAACGATCAAGATGTTAAGTCACCACCTTCTGTCAGCAAGAACCAACAGAATCAAAGCTAAGCTAGCAACTAAACTATCACTATAAGAGAGAAAACTATATTATAGCAGATAATATCAATCATAAAGGATAGGAAAGCTCCCAAAAATCACACACTAATTTCTTCCATAAAAATTCCATCACCAGCCAAATCTAGGTATAAACTAATTTGACTCAATTGCAAGCCAATCTTCATCGTTTTTTTTTCATCTCTAACCATAACCACATCAACAACTAGCCTATTGCCCAAGGTGCTGCTATAACATACAGGTTTAAGACCAATAAATCTATCAAAAATACAAACAGCTAAACAAGTAAACGACAGATTGCACTCACAATATTTAGAAGCCTTATATGTCTGCTATCAAGGTGCTGGTCAAGGAATTTCTCAGACACAAAGCTTTTCTTGCAATATCCACAGCGCCATTCACTCACATCTACATTAATGTTTCTGCCTTGGGAGCAACCTTCTTCCCAGCAGCCATATCTGCCACCACCGAGATTATTCAATAACTCAACTAACCCTAGTCATAAGCAATTGCTGATAAATCGATTGTCTTAGCGGATTTTGCAAGAGTCCAAGCATAAAACCATAACATATTGTTAAGTTGGCTTAGCATTCAAATGTAAGGAACCAACAAGATTAAAGGGCTGTTTAGCCAAAGGAAAAGTAAGTGAAAAAGGAAATTAACAAATTTTTCAAATGATTAGGACTAAAACATTACTGACAATCTCCTCACTTTCCCGATATTCTATTTCTAGTTCATGTTTATCCCCTCTTCCATGAGATTAAAAAAGGATTATCATCATCTCCAATTGATATTTTGACCTGCATATTTAAAGGACATCACCTTTATACTGAGTCTGCTTTCGTTTCGCTTTCCTAATTGACTATAAATTCATAAGCAAACCTCCCTCGAACTCCAATAAACATTGCAGTCACTGAACATTTACTGCATAGCAAATCAACTCACATGGATAATCGAAGGTGACAACCTCCACAGCGTGCAACGCCTTTCCCATCATCTCCTTCCACCTACGGATACACAATTGAATCAGAAATCGCTCATTTTCAGGCACCTCTGCCCTAAAAGGAATCCTAGATTCAGGAACACTTCCAGGTTCACAAAATTTAGGTTAAGATGTTACCTGTCTGAAACGCGTAGAGGAAAGAAGCTAAGCCGGCCGCTCCGGATTCTCATAGGAGATCTCCGGCCATCGCTCCCTCGCTCGGCCTCCCTCGCTCCCTCGCTCGGCCTCGCTCGCTCCGAGGAGACGAGAAGATCCGAGATCGGGCGGAGGAGATCCGGCGATGCTCCCGCTCCCTCGCTTCCTCGATCCGAGATCGAGGAGAACTCGGATCCGGCGCTCGCTCGATCGACCTCGCACCGGCCTCCGGAGCTCGCTCCGCCGGTCGCTCGCTCGCCACCAGACAGCGGCTCTGGCGCCGGATCGAGAGCTCCATCGCTTGAGAGCGCAAAGAGAGAGTTTGGTAGCAGAGAGAGAGAGTTCGGATTTGGAAAAACAGAAAATAATGTCCGTACAAGCGAGAATAGATATAAATAGCGGCTATTTTGCTAAATTGTCCAAACCCGTGGCTATTTTGCAAATACGTCCAAATAAAGTGCCTGTTTTGCAAAAATTTTCTGGAGTAAAATGGGATAATATTATTCGATTTTGGAAAATTATTATTTTATATATATCTCTATAAAGTAGATGGTAAAGTATATGATTTTATTCGTATGTAATTTAGGATTATTCGTTTGTATAAATGATTTATTCGTATGTACATGACATAATATTTGTTTCAATTATGATAAATTATTAGTAATGATCTTACTTTAGTTCTAAAAAACGTAATTAATTTGAATAAATGTTATGTTACATATGAATAATCTTCTGAATGCCTATGAATAAACATCGTGATATATACGAATCTATCGATCTATCTATCTATATACATATACTAAAACCGATGCGTTAGTGCCTGTGTGGCAGCATGTGGGTGAATCTGCCTACGTGGTGGCGCGAGAGTGCGTCTCGCAAATCTTTCTCCCGTCAAAAAGGAAATCTAATAAAAATAATTATTTTATTTTACCGTTAACTCATATAATTGGATAGATAGAATATCTCATAAAAGACCAAATATTATATAAGGTAAAAAACTCTATCTAATTACTACTTATTATTACAAATTTTGGTGAGATTTTATATATATATATAACATGACATGTCAAGGATTGAAAGTTGAAACTTTAATTTGTGCATTTACAACCTATACAAATCGAGATTCTTATCATAGTTTGTAATATTTTATGCGTCAATGTTCAATGATTTATCAATTTATATATATCATGTTATATTAATTTTCTGTTATGATATGTGTAAGAATAAGAGAGTATATAGAGGAAGAGAATAGATCTCTATTACTTGTGTCTTCCAAGTAAGGTTACAAGGCCTTATATAGGCAAGGAATTACAATATATAAGTAGAACATAAATGTGGCTCTTTGGTTTTCCACCATGTGGGAGTTAAGGTAGGTGAAAGGGTGGAGAGGTGAACCATCTATCATTCATGGTTTCATAACACTCCCCCTTGGATGTACACCTCTAACATTACAAATTGTCTAATTAAAAACCTTGCCTAGAAAAACCCATTGGGACAAAAACTATGGCTAAGGGAAAAAGAGTACAAATGTTGTTTGATACACTTTGGTGATACTGCCTCGTTAAAAACCTTGTCAGAAAAACCCAGTGGGACAAAACCCGATCGAAGGGAAAAAGAGTGCAGTGCGTATATTCTCCCCCTGAATTCAACATTCTTCTTGCAGCTTTCTCATTCCGATAAGCTCATTGAATTTCTTGATAATTCTGACTTCATGAGCTTTTTGATCGAGTCTGAACATTGTTTGTGATGTGTACAAGCCGAAATGTCTTCATATATTGCAATTGATATCGACGCGCTTGACCTATATGTCTTGTTATCAAGCTGCTTTCAATGCACAATCATAAGGTACTTCAGGACCCAGTGTGTCATTTGATCATGGGGGGGGTCTAGTGTATTAAATGGTGTCTATGTTGCCTCGTTAAAAACCTCAACTTGGAAAAACCCAATGGGATAAAAACCCAAGATCAAGGAAAAGAGTACAACATTGTATGGTACTCCGGGACCTAGTACAATATCACCACTTACACACTTGTATGTACTTCTGGTACTCTTATAAGGATCTTTAATCAACTATATGTGACGGGGCTTTGACATTAATGCTTCAGGCATTTTCAATCAATCTTTTCATTTATATGAGTATGCAAATAGCACGTCCGTCATTTACATTTAGATCCAAAATTATATTCACTTCTGGTGAATAGATTCTACATTTAACCTTTGATAGGTCGCTTTTTGTGCAATCAAGTTGGCTTTATATTTTATTTTGTATAAACACCCACTTAAAACCAATTGATGTTGCACTTTTCGGTGTTGGAACTACAGGTCCAATGTCATCATGCTTAAAGAATCCATTTTTGCATGAATTGCTTCTTTCTAGCTCTTTAACTATGATTTCGATGTCGACATCCATTTGTTTGATGATCGTCATATTCTCATAGGCTCTTTCCACTTCTGGGGAATCATATACAAAGAACCTAGTGATCTCCAACACTTCTGATATACTTGAGAATCACTTGATATCCATTGCGTTGGAGTTACTTCTGGAACTTCCAAATGAGCTAGTATCTGTGACTTTGTCACTTTCTTGGCCTTTAGTAAATGCTTTCAATGACATATATGCTAAACCTTATAATCATTTCATTTATTGAACTTCTGGTTCACTTGTATTTATCCGCGGATATGAAATGATAGAGAAGTTGCTTCCGTGCAATCTCTTTCTTAATATTTAGTCTCATTTCCTCTCCCCCTAAATACCGAGCATTTTATCACCATTATAAAGCTCAAGGTATTTGATATCAATAGGGACTCAAACCCCATGTATCTTTCAACTTCTTTGTGGTCTCATTGTAGTTCATTTGGAGGAGGTACGTCTCGGAACATGTGTTGCTCATTCAAGACCTTTGAATGGCATGCTCTCTTCTGGAGATAATCAGGGAGATGTTATTATGTCAAATTCGAAATGCAAACATGCATGGGCCCATTTGACCAACGACTCTTCTGGGTCGCCGTGAGCTACCTTATGCTCAACAATGTGGTTGATAACATTCTCTACCTTATGTTTCATATGACCAAAGTGTTAAGGCATCTATAATATTGGAATTACACTGGTCTATATGATAATGTTCCGTAGTTGTCTCATTGAATCCAATCAATAGACATTAGAGACTTTGCATTTACTCTCAATATAGATGGTCTTATTGTTGATATTGCCAAGATGATAGACCATCTATGTTCGGTCACCCTCACTACAACAGAAATCCCTATTAGCGACCAAAATATTAGTGACGAATTATTTTTCCTCGATAAATGTGGCCTTTAGCGACGAACATAATCGATCCTCGTATAATGTCATGTGAACTTTAGTGAGGTACCTATATTCCTCGCCAAAGGTGACATTTAGCGAAAATTTTTTTGATTCATCACTAATTGTTATTATAACGTGGTCGCCTAAAGCATAAGCAAATTAGTGATGAATTTGGAACTTTTGTTGAGGAATATTTTCGTCGCCAAAAATACAATTATCGAGGAATTTCATATTTTGTCATTATATGTTTGGTGTATATTATTAAAAACCCGCCAAATTTATTGGCGATAAATATTATAATTTCTCGCTAAAAGTATATATTTCTCGAGGGATGAATTTCTCGCTAAAAATATTAATGAACTAGGAAATTCCATTTTCGTCGCTATTGGGTTGGATGAAAATAGATAACAGTACTCAAATTCACTAACGAGAAAAATTAAATTCCTCGCCAAATTTATTAGTGATGGAGATTTTAATTCATCGCTAAAAAAATTTATTGAGGAAAAAGTTTGTTACTAAATATATTAATTAACGAGGAAATATCATTTGGTCGTTCTTAGCTTCGATGGAAATAGAGAAAATGATTCAGATTCATTAACAAGAAAATGTTCAATTCCTCGCTATATGATAATCTTTTATGAGGAATATTTTGGTCATTGAAGCAACCATTTAGCGAGGAAATGTTACTTGATCTTTACTTCTACTAGGGAAAGTATGGCAAATTTCAATTTTTATTTGGGACAAACATTATAATTTCTTACTAAAAGTGTGTATTTCTCAATGAAATCGTCACTAAACATAACAATTAGAGAGAGTAATTATCAGTCCATCATTTGAAATCCCAAGAGCCCGAGCCTCAATATAACTAAGGTAAGGTCTCTAAGGATTATCTCCTTTGGGACACCGAATACCTCAGGTTCATTTTCCATAACGAAATCAACCAACTGAGAAGGGAAGATAGCCTCGTTAGATTTACAAGCATGTTAGAATTATAAAAACCTGCTTAATTGGAGTCAATATACTCTCCCATCTTCGCTTATATATTACCAGTAACATTCGATTATCCAATATATTACAGATATAAAAATCGGTACTGATTCTTTGCTTCATAACAAAAGCCATTGTGCTCGGGTAGCTTCATCCTTTGACGCCTGCCAAACACTTCTAGCAGAGGGCCCTTCACCAAGCCTAACAGGTCCAACCCCTTTATCACAAGCTCTGCGGCCACCAATGTGGTCAGTCTCTGATTCAGATCTAGGAGATCTTCCATCCAGATGATTGATAGAACCCGTTGTTCCAGCTCTAGGGGCACCATATGAATTGAATTCCCAAGAGTCAGGATGCTCAGATCTCCTAGATGGGTTCCTTCCCCTCATTCCAGAAGAAATTCCATTGCTAAAATGGAACTATCCATCCCCACCCCTTCCAAACTTGCCATTATAGTCGTAAAAGCCGCCATACCTACCTGGGTTCCTACTAGAAGATCCCTCGTGTCCAGACATGAAACTATTTCCTCTCTCGCCTGATGATAACGACAAATCTTGCACCATGTCTTCGACCACTCTTTCTAAACCGCGCACTCTAAGGAAATCATGCTGTCATGAGAACCCCCCATGAAATCCTGTAACAGAAAAACAATCTATTAGAAGACCATACCAGAATTCTAATCATTTAGCGGAAGTAAACAAACCAAACTGCAACATATTCATCAGATGAGTTTGCTGTCTCTCCAAGTGTAATAGCTGCCTTTGAAGGAGCTAAAATTGCCCAACATATTTAATTTGGTCCGTTCTAAAATATAAGTCGTTTGTCTTTGTGACACATTTTTTAAGGAACTAAAATTTAATTAAACTTTTATCCTAGATTAGATGGTGGATCTCCATATTTCACAAGAATAATGTTACTTCGAATAAAATATTTTCGACAAATTTGTTTATTCCGGTTCACGTAGGCTCCTTAACTTGTCCACCCCAACATATTTTTTGGCTCCACCGCTGATTATTACCTTAACAATTAACATACTAGATATATATAAATAATTTATTTCTTTTGCTTTTTTTCTTGGTATATACTCAAAAAAGTGTTGAAATACTTGCAAGCGAGTAAAGATCTCCTACAACACCCAATAAGACCTTGAGTGTTACACAAAAATTGTTAAGATATTTTTTAGTGATAAAAAGTTATAAAAATTATATTTGGATTGTATATCTTTAAAAACATATATGTGTATATTTTTTTAATAAAAATGATATTTTCAAAAATATTAAAATTAAAAAAGTATAATTTTTTTTATCACTAAAAAATACCTTAAAAAATTTTGTGTAACACCCCAGATGTCATTGGGTGTTGTAGGATATCTATAGTCCTTGCTTGTGAACAATATTAATATTTAGAATGATTTGAAGTAATAATGAATTGAAGATGGAGTGATGTCTCACCTGGATTGCTTGTGTGATGACCCGAATAACATCAGGAACCAGCTCGTATGCAACTTGGAAGGACATGTCTTGCTGGAAAACATAGTCGTAGTCATTCCCTCCGATTGCTTCCATAAAAAATACAAATCTCCTTTGTTACTAACAAAATATCCATCGGACTGAGCATCTGATTTAGATTTAGTGAAACTGGCATTCTTGTCATCAATTTCCAATGCTCTAGTTCTTGAATCTTTCCCGTTTATGATACCATCAGGGAATCTATTCTTTGACAAAACATCAAAATCTTGAGTGGAGTGATTACCGGAAGGCGGGAACCTTTTTCTTCAGTAGCCCAACAGTTCTGTCTGAAATGTTTCCACTCTTTTTGGCAGCAGAATCAGAGATAGATCTATCACCATCAGATGAGTCCTTTAAAACTTTGTTCTCACTCAGATACATGGTTTTCTGTTTACTCTTGTCTGACAACACTGATAATCCAGATTTTTCTGAAACAGCAGCAATAATTTTGGTTCATCAGCAGATTCATTCCCAGCTTTTCCTGCAATCTTCCTCCAATATTGCAATGCTTCAACCATAGTATTTCTAAATGGCTTAATCTGGCATCATAATGTGTGGCTCAAATTGGTGAATACTGGTGCCTTAAACATCAAGCTAAATCTCTCAAGTCTCAATCAACTAAGTATGAACTCTAAGTAAGTGCCATTTATATAAGTGTGAATTCTAAGTAAGTGCCATTCATGCAGCTACAACAACCAAGCATGGACAACTTCAGTATTCAACTATGTTCAACTATGAATGTCGTAGGTGTTGTTGCACCTTTCTGCAAATTTGCCCAACTTCCAGGGACAAATTACAAATTCAAGCCTAACTTTTAAAATTGGACATTTCTTCGAACATATAGGGTGCATGCCAAATTTACATGTATTCACCTTAAATTTGAAGAGCTTTTAGTCCAATAATCTTCACATATCATCAAAAAAGAGTGATTAGATCTCTCAATTCCATCAATCCCGGAATTACTACAACTACATCAACCCACTAGGAGAAGGGGGGAAACTATAGAATGATGAGCTTACCTATATCAAGACCATGGAGAGCTGAACATGCCGAGTGGTTGTTGAGTTGCTTTCCAGAAGATGCTAAAATAGCTAGAATGATGAGGATTGGGGAGCCAAGACTCCAAGAGGGTCGATGTCGAAAAAAATGGAGAGGCAGAGAGGGTGAGATGGAGAACTAGCAGCGAATAAAAGGCTCCATCTGCAAGGAGTAATGTTTTTTGATCAGTGAAGTAAGTGCCTCTTTTTATGCAAGGTAAAGGAAATTAATGGTTGGAAATATATTTTATTTTATTTTATTTTATTTTTTAAAAGGTATTGTATTTAATGAGTGCATAAACATATATACATATGGGTGAATATATAAATATATTGTAGCCTTGTAAAAAAAATTATATTGTAGTATTTCATTTAACAACTTTAGCATATAGATATATACTAGTGTATTAGTTCAGTATCTGCGCCGTGTACGGTTTTTTACAATTTAAATAAATTTGATATAAATACCCGTTCATAGAGCTAATTAATTTATTTCAACATTTTTTAATTGTTACACAATTAAAATAAAATTACCATTGATTCACATTAATATATTGAAAGTATTATCAAACTTTTATATAACTACTAGTGTAGATCCCGTCCCGTGTACGGGAAATGCGTTAATCTAAATATAAATTATTTTTTCCTCCAAAAAATAATATAAATATAAATAAAATTAGCTCGATAGGTTATATATAATCTAAATATCTTTTAATTAGATTCTCTCAAAATATAAATAAAATTCACATTTATAAGGTACTACGTAAAAGTTTTTTTTTCTAATTTATGGTTAATTAAATCTCATGTAATTTAATTAGATAGTTGATTTTTAAAAATATTTTAATATTCTTTTTTATTAAATATGTAGTATATATTTATTACATTAGTTTACTAAAATATCTATGTGCGGATGGATTGTGGCTACATATATGGCTATATAATGTTTTAATTATTTATTTTGTCCTCAAAAAATAATATAGATAGATATAAAATAACAATTGTTAAATGATTGATTTTGATATAAATAATTCTTTCCATCAAAAAATAATCTAAATATAAATAAAATAGCACCTATCAAATATTACATATTTATCTATTAATATTTTTGGTAAGTATGACTATGAAAATTAGTTTTATTAATTATTTTTATTATTTCTACTATTACGTTTAATTATATTGATATAGTTTTTTCCTTATATAATATTTACTATTTTATAAGATATTCCATCTATCCAATTATATGTGTTAATGGTAAAATAAAATAATTATTTTTATTAGATTTCCTTTTTTGATGGGAGAAAGTTCTGCGAGACGCGCTCACGCGCTGCCACGTAGGCAAATTCACTCACATGCCGCCACGCAGGCTCCAATGCATCGGTTTTAGTATATGTATATATATAGATTTTCCTTATATAATATTTACTATTTTATAAGATATTCCATCTATCCAATTATATGTGTTAATGGTAAAATAAAATAATTATTTTTATTAGATTTCCTTTTTTGATGGGAGAAAGTTCTGCGAGACGCGCTCACGCGCTGCCACGTAGGCAAATTCGGTGCCACGTAGGCAAATTCACTCACATGCCGCCACGCAGGCTCCAATGCATCGGTTTTAGTATATGTATATATAGATTTTCCTTATATAATATTTACTATTTTATAAGATATTCCATCTATCCAATTATATGTGTTAATGGTAAAATAAAATAATTATTTTTATTAGATTTCCTTTTTTGATGGGAGAAAGTTCTGCGAGACGCGCTCACGCGCTGCCACGTAGGCAAATTCACTCACATGCCGCCACGCAGGCTCCAATGCATCGGTTTTAGTATATGTATATATAGATATATAGATATACAGATATAGATGGTAAAATAAAATAATTATTTTTATTAGATTTCCTTTTTTGATGGGAGAAAGTTCTGCGAGACGCACTCACGCGCTACCACGTAGGCAAATTCACTCACATGCCGCCACGCAGGCTCCAATGCATCGGTTTTAGTATATGTATATAGATTATTTTTGAAAGTATTATCAAACTTTTATATAACTATTATTAAAATCTTACAAATTTTGGTGAAATCTTTCGAAAATATATTTATGTCTAAAAACTTATGAAAACTATCACATGAAGATTGCCCAACTTCAGTATTCAACTATGTTCAACTATATAGATTATTATTATTAGTAGTAGTACGTCCTACTACCGACTACTACGTTTAATTATATTGATATAGTTTTTTCCTTATATAATATTTACTCTTTTATAAGATATTTCATCCATCC
Organism: Persicaria tinctoria; assembly: GCA_037127255.1. Taxonomy (NCBI): domain Eukaryota; kingdom Viridiplantae; phylum Streptophyta; class Magnoliopsida; order Caryophyllales; family Polygonaceae; genus Persicaria; species Persicaria tinctoria. The sequence continues at coordinate 73,950,497 of JBANSL010000002.1, read as the reverse complement.
AATCGTATGAGTTAATGGTAAATTAAAATAATTATTTAATCATTTTTAATTATATAGATTAGAATTATCCAATATTTATAGGAGTATATGTATATATAGATAGATAGATAGATAGATGCATAAGATAAAATTTGACCCAGTTTCATTAGATATGCATATTAGACATCTGAACCAATCAAAGATTTTTTTTTAAATAATCAATATATGCATATGATAAAATTTGACCCAATTTGATTAGATATTGATATATTTTTAGAATATATTAACCAAATTTCATTAGATATGGATATTATTCTTATGAACATATCACAAAATTTTGAAATAATCTATACATCCATAACATTAAATTTTTAAAAGATATTAACCAATTTTAAGTGTTATTTTATTTATATCTAGATTATTTTTTGATGAAAAAATTATTTATACAAAAATTAATTATTTAATAATTTGTATTTATTTATATGTATATTATTTTTGAGCCAAAAATACTAATAAAAATAAATATGTAGTATTTGATAAGTGTTATTTTATTTATACTACTTATTTAAATATTTTTTTAATAATTTTCAAAAATATTTTAAAAATATTTTTTTTGATAAAAAAAATTATGATAATTTACTTTATTAAACCTACCTTTCTTATTTTATGATAAATACAGTATTAATTTATTTTATCATTAAATTTTTATTTTTACAAAAACATTACGCAAAATTAATTAATTGTATCTTCTATAAATTGAAAAGAATAAAGAGGGATATCTATACTATTATAAAAGGGTGAACTCCTCGAATGAACAGTAATTTAACGCTGTTAATTAACGCCGTCACATGTCACTTTTACTATTTCGCCCTTAGCCTTTACCTTTGAGTGTTTATAATTACAAATTTGCCACTCTCTTCCATTTTTTTTTTGAAGTTAAAAAATAAATGCCACTCTCTTCCATTGTATCGCCTCCATTGCAAAAGCTGCGGGCTCCTTCAATTTCCTTTTCATTGAAGATCGATCGTCTCTGTCTCACTGCCCTCCTCCACATCTCCTTCTTCCATCTTCATCTATTTCATCCTCCTGAAAAACCCGTCAATTCGTATACTTGTCCACCGATTACAACAAAGAGGAAGCAACAAGAGCCTCTCGGTGTTCTAGGGTTTGCCTTGGCGGTGATGGGGGGTGGTGACTGGTGAGCCCCTGAATTGCCGCTTCCGTTATTGCTGCTGGATTGGTTGTGGGAGGCATCGACGGAAGATCTTTCGCCCAACAGAAGGTGTGACAACCACTGCCTTCCAATGGAGACGAAGTCGCGGACGAGCAAGTGAAGTGTGAGTGGCGGCATCGACGGACGATCGATTTTTCGCCCAATAGAAGGTGCGCTTTCGATTTTTCTTTTGAAATTTCCATAATTTAGGGTTTAGGTGTTTGAATTTGAGAATTTGATTAAATAAAAATTTGGAATTTAGGGTTAGTTTGTTTTGAGTAATGGGCAATCTGAGAGGAAGAGGGTCACTGGCCTGCAAGAAAAAGACTTGGTCAAACAGAGAGAGGGTTTTTGCTTTTGTGGGTTTGCCAATCATCAAGGCTACAGAAAGAGAGATCAATGCCTGTGTTTTACTCTCTCGATTCGGTCCTTTTCACTGGCAGCAATGCTTGCCTTAGCTCCTTGGCTGTTTTTATCAAGATCCAGGTTTTGCTTCTTTTTTCTTTTTGTTGAATTTCTTTGTTTTCATTGCTTTAGTTGGATCTGATAGATTGGTTCTTGGTGGCGGGAGGATGGGAATTGCTTTCAAAATGCTGAAGTTAGGCCTTGTTCATGAATCATGATTTGGTCAAAGTAGTCAGTAGGTTTTGCTGTAGTGGTTCTTGGAGGCTGGTGGATTGGTTTTGCCTGTTAAGTGCTTTACTGCTTTCTGGGATTTGTTTTATTACCCTCCTGGCGTCTTTGTATAGTCATCATTTAGGCCTGTTTTTTTTTTAAAAATAAATTCTTTGCTGTTTCCAAAGTTCCAATCATAGAAAACAAGGAGCATTGAAACTGGGCCATACGATTAAAGCATGTGTCTTAAGGATTATATAATAAGATGGGGGAAAGTAGACATTTTGAAGACCCGTGGATCATTCGATCTACTTCATTGGCAGACGAAAATTTGTTGGTGTTGGCAATTTGTGTATAAGCCTTGTTGATTTTGAAACAATCTGTATCTTAGGCATTAGCTAGCTTCTGGGTTTTCAAATTCTTATGGTGTTTTTGGTGCTTTCACAACATTCAACGGGACCCTTGGTATGGTCGGCATGTTTTTGTAACTCGGTTACACCATCTTATATATATGTACCGGTTCAAGACATTCCTGAGAGGCACTCTTCAGTTTAGTTCAGCCTGGAAGTTCTTGATTATTGATGTACTTGAGTATTCCATGAAAGATTGATAGCTTCTTACTTGTCGGATTATTTTGGGAGCTTTCCTTAATCTCATTCTCAAGTATATCTGATGAAGTTGGGTTCTTTCATACCATTTTGCATTGCATTGGAGGGGATCAAATGATCAAAGCAGTTTTCTTTTCTGTTTACACCTATATTGATGCAATTTCACACGTGAGGGATGATGTAGCTGCTTTGTTTGATATAGGGAAAGTGTTCATATGGCTTTAGCTGCCTTTTGGAACAATCTGCGCTTGGCTGATTTATGTAATTAACTTCAAGTGGTTTGGAGTCTTTGAGTCCATGTTCTTTGCTTTCTGTATACTTCAATTTTCTGGAGTTGACACTTTTATAATAGTATAGATACCTCTAATAAATTACCAATTGCAAGAAAAAAACACCTGATGTAGTATCCAGAAATAAATATGTATATCAGACTCGATCCAAAAAAAGATCCAAATAAGCTTCTTTAACCGAAATGCATTATTTAATCCTTTTAATTAGAACCTAAACAACATTTAATAAATTAATTAGATAACTAATCTGTAACCAGCGGCATGGTAGATTATATGAGGTTGTGCTATCGGCAGAGTGAATCTTTTTCCATGTTCTCAGTTGTTCATCTTCTTGATGTTATTTGTTTTTCAGGGCCATGTGAAATGTGGATCCATCAATTTGCTTGTTTTATTTTATGCATAATTGCTGCCACCGCCTCCCTTTCTCTCCCTGAACTTCCCGAGCAGACTTGAGAATTCAGGTACAAACAGAGTTGTTCACGAGTTGTTCACTTGTTCCTCTTTTGTTTCACTTTTACAGCTGGAAGGACCTTCATTTTTTTGGATTCCTGATCTTATGTGCCGGTGGTATTTGGCTTCTTTTGCATTTTTATTTATAGAGGCAGGGTATTTTTATGACCCGATTAAATGCTTAATCCATTTATTTGTTTACTCTACCCATTAGATATTGATTTTAGGGCTTACATTTTGTTTTTGGGAGTTCAAAAGTTGTAGTAAAATCTGGAAATTAAATCCAAATAATTAAACAGAAGTTCCGAAAACTTTAAACTCATATCAGTTAGATAAGCAAAGAGGAGGGGAGGGTAAAACAAGGGCAAAAAACAGACTGGAATTTGCAAATCTTTGAGCAAAGATACAGCTTCTTCAGCTTCCATCTTCGCCATCTCCTCAATTGGGTCCGTCCATACTCATTTTCACAAAACAGAAATAATATCAAAAGATTTAAATTAAAAATACACATGAATTTCCATATCCAATTGGTTCAGATTTTAAATATTGCACAGAGGACGGTGGGCAATTAGGGTTAGAGCATAAGGCCAAAGATTATAGGGGTGTGCATCGGCCTAAAACCGAACCGAACCAAACCGCACTGAAAATCTCAAATTTCCAAACCGAAAGCCGAACAGAAAGTATTCGGTCCGGTTCGGTTATTTACCGGTTCGGTTTGTGTTCGGTTCGGATTTAGCCTAATTGAACCGAATTTATAGTTCAATAACAAACAACTTGTCAAGTGTCAACCACAATCCATATGGGTGCGAAATATGCAAAACTTGCAAATAGTTGCTTAGTTGCATACTTGCTAAGTTGCAAATAATCAAATACAGTAATAACAAGTTTTATATGGATTGTGAACTACTGTTTGAACAAATGGTTGAACAAACATAATTTTATCAAAGGCTGTAGACATAATTTTATATTTTTATGTGATAAAACATTTAAAAAAATTAAGTTTTATATGGATTATATATTTATAAGTTTTATAAATTAATAAAATTATAAGCCTTTGATAAAAAAAATATATATAAAATATAAAAAAAAATCGGTTTAACACAAACCGAACCGAAAAATTAGGAATTCTCGAACGGAAAGCCGAACCGAAAAACATCGGTTCAGTTAGGTTCGGTTCGGTTTGTGTTGGTTCGGCCCAAAAATTCGGTTTGGGCCGAATCATGCACAACCCTACCAAAGAATGCCTGGTTGATTCTTAATGAATTGAACATTTCGTATAAATACACATGGATTTCCATTTTTTGCATTTAGATTGAATATAAATACCTTGATAAAGTCTTAGACTTAAAAATTTTAAAACTGTGCAATTCATCCATTTTTTTAGCTTTGCCCATTTGTGTGGTTTTTTTTAGGTGGTAGTGGGCTCCAATTTTTCCTTCAAAGATTTAAATTAAAAAGAAAAAAAGATTGCATTCATTTTTTTTAAGCTTTGCCCAACTATGTTTGCTTTTTAAAGTGTAGTATGTTTCATTTTTGCCTATAAAAATTGAATATAAATGCAAAAGGGAAAAAAAATATACCCACGAAATAACAAACTTAGGACCAAGAAAAAATACACTTAAATTTTTTAAAACCGTGCAATTCATTCGTTTTTTTAGCTTTGCTCAGTTGTGTGGGTTTTATTTAGGTGGTAAGTGTGCACCGTTTTCGCCTATTAAGTTTTAATTAAAAAGCGAACAAAAAAAACACACAGAATGCATTTGTTTTTTTTTAAAGCTTTGCTCAACTGTGTTTGTCTTTTTAGGTGGTAGTGCGTTCCATTTTTTGCCTATATATAAAGATGGAATATAAATGTAAAAGGAAAAAAAAATATACCCACGGAATAACAAGTTAATACTACAAAAAAAAAATTATAGAAAAATAAAGGATTAACCATTTAAGGATTACTAGGGTCCCAGTTCTTTATTGATTATTATACATATACATATGCACTCTAGAAAATACAAATTATAGTAGTGCAATGATTATTGGTGGGTGATAAGATAATATAATGAAATTAATGAAATATTTTAGCTTGTACACTTGAATTGCAAATACCTATCAGATGCACCTACATATTATGTTGCTAATGTACTGGATTAACGAAAAAAAATAGTAACTATGCCTCAAATTAGACAACCTCCATATTAAGTTTACTTTAAGTGTTTCTTCAAAAGAATTTGGAGATTCTTAGCTGGTAGTCAAGCCAAATTGAATAATGTTTATAATATAGATACAATTCATTTCATTTATAAATGCATGCATATTATATACTCTCTGTACAACAAATATGATGTTCTATTTATGAGATTTACATTTAATAAAAGCCCATGCACTTTAAAATTGCATATAAGCATCATAGTTACACATACACATACCATTTAAACATGCCACAACTCCACACTTTACCTCCTTATTACCATTCTAATATTGTTCTCCAATAATCAAATTGAATAATATTGTATTACCATTATCAGATGATGTTCTCCAATAATCAAATTGAATAATATTGTATTACCATTATCAGCTGATTAATGATCAATCTGATTCTACTTCAGAGGTAGCTGACACCAATGCTGCCAACGAAAGTCGAATTCATGATTCCATTAGCAACCGTAAGTTTTCGATATCACTAACTACTTTCTTTCAGGTTTGTGATGATTTTTTGTTCATGTCATGCTTTTAAAAATTGTGGCATGAGTGCTTTTCCATTGAAGAATGGTGATACACAAAGAATGGTGAAGAGTAATTTCTTTGGCTTATACCCGAGATGGCATGTGTTTCCTATTGATGTTATTGTATTGATGTTCTTTGTGAATGGTGAAGAGGACTGACTTCTTTTCTAGAAGACTTTCTAGCATGAGGTTGTCTTAGATCTTGCTCTCAGGATGCTTATTTCTCAACATATATGGTTTTGATGCATGACGGATTGTTAATGCCAATCAAGCTTTCATCCTGATTTTTTTTTATGCGTGGCCAATTGCCGGATTTTTGATGCCAATCTAGCAATTACATGTGAAATATCAGAAATTTTTAAACTCTCCAGTTCCCAAATATTCATCGGCCTTCTCCTTTTTATATATCTTTCTTCTGTTATGCAGTAATTGTACTCTAAAATCTGTCTTGTTATCAAATTACTGCACAATTAATGGATTGGTTTTGCATGTTCAAAGCAACTTGATTTCCTGCATTCCACTGAGTCTAGCTGTCAAGGTGTTGATACGGGTTTTGACTTATCAAACTGATTGATCTATCTGCAACTTAATTCTAAGTTCTCCAATATGCCAATTCAGTATATAGGTTGCTCTGAAGAATGCAAGTCATGGACTTCTTATGTTGGTTCCTGAGGTTTTGGATGTTCTAGGAGGCTCTGTTGATCGAAGATCTGGAAGCTGCAAGACAAAGGCGTGTTGCTGAAATTAACAAGCCGCCCAGGAGAAAAAGGTATTGTTAACTTATGCAATAGTTTTGATTTATTTAAGCACATTGGCAAAGTGGGAGAGCTCAATATCTTAATTAGTAGTCAGACCATATCTATTGCTCTGTAGAACAAGGCAAGGAGTACTTTCTCCTTTGGCAGCCAGAGCAACTCGGGCAGCCAAAGCAACTCGGGCTGCATGGCCACAAAATGGTTCAAGCAAAATCCAATAGAAAATCATTTTAAATAAATTGTTCATCACTCATTTAAACATTGGTGCAAAAAAAGAAAAAGAAACTCTAATATAAAATTGATTTCATGAAATTTGATTTGTACCAATTGGGTTCATGAATTTTAAATGAGTGCTCATCACACATTTAAACATTGGTAGTACAAGAAAGAAAAAGAAAAAGAAGCTCTAATATAAGAATGGAATTTTCTACACACTGCTGCACTGCATGACATTCAGTTTTCTTTCCCTGGTAGAATAATGTTTAGATGCATGCATAAACGTGAAAAATGATTTGGCATTCAGTTGTAATTACGCAAGGGAGTTCTGAATTCTAAGACATCAAATTTGGATGAAGCACCTAATCAACTGATGAGAAATTGTTTTTTAAAGAGGGAAGACCGTTTAAATCCTTACAATGGAACATGAAGACGTAAGAAAGAAATCAACGGACCTTCTCAATGGAATGAGATCGGGAGCGAATGAAACCGATAGATCTATGAAGATAGCACTGAGTCAAAAACACGAGGGCGGGGACCAGTGGCGGAGCCAAGGAATTTGGCTAGGGGGTGCTAATTTTTTTTTTTCTTCCTCCCTTCCTTCTTTTACCACTTGAGCTAGATAGCAATCTTGTTTCAAATATCATTTAAAGATGTTATATTACCTTAAAAATACTAAATATATGCAAAAAAAATTAAATTTTTTTATTTTTTTTTTCGGGCCGGGGATGCTCGAGCACCCCCAAGCACCCCCTGGCTCCGCCACTGGCGGGGACGGAGAACACTGGATCTGTGTTTCGGAGGAGATGAGCGATGATATTAGGGTGTGTCGATCGAGTTAATTCGCTAGAGAGGGACACAATCTGTGTTTTAGAGCTAGGACGTCGGCAATAGTAGGAAGATGAGATTGAATCCCGTTCTCTGACCTGCTAATGGTCTCATTTCTTTGATTGAATGCAAATTATGAATTTAAAGATAACAAAATGAATCTTCCCTTTCCTTTTTTACCTTTTCAATAAATCCGTAAATATTAGCATATCCTCCTCTCCTAAAAAAAAAGAAAAAAAAAAAGAAAGAAAGAAAGCATATCCTACTTGATCGTATCCCACGGACGGAACGAGCAAGTGAGAAAAAAAGTTGGTGGACCCATCCAATTTTGATTAATTTTTAAATAAATTTTCATTTAATCTCATCCATTCATTTGTCTCCATCCAATGGTCATAAATTGCTCACAAATTACATTATAAACCTTGCTCACACATGATCTATTCTCTATATGTCAAGAGGTATCTATCTATATAAATCTATATTTGTTATCTATGTAAACATTTATATATAGATACTAAAATTTTGAAAGTATATTTCATTTGCTTTCTATCTATATATCTATTCTATATATAAAATACTAAAGCATAGGTCACTGGCGCAACCTCGCGACCACGAAATTTTCTGGAATAAACGGGATTATTTTTGTCTGCGTGTCATTTTCTGGATTAAATAATTTAAATCTGTATTAATTTTTGGGGTAATTTGCGAAATAGCCACGAAATAGGGACAAATTGGTGAAATGTCTACGTCATGGGACAAATTTGTGAAATGTCCTAAATATAAACCCTTCCTACGCACTCCTCCTACGCGCTTTCTCTCTCTTCCGTCGATCTCTGCGAGCGACTCAGAGCATCTCTTCAATCCAAGCGACGATGACGGAGGTACATCTCCCTTTCTCTCTTCTCTCCGAATTTCGATCTTTGGCCTCGGCATCAGATCTCCGGCTTGGCTTCACATCAGATCGATTGCTTTCATTTACCAATCGATCCCGCTTCTCCGACGTCGATCCGGCGTCGCCTTTGCCCGACCTCCAATGGATCTGGCGCATCTTCTCTCTTTCACGCCCTTGCCTGTCGAAATCTCTTCCTAAGCAACAGATTCCGGCGGTGTACAGATGTTCAAGTGCGGTGAGCGTCTAGGTTTTGTCTGTTTCTTTGCGGATGCTGAGCTTTGAATGATTGTTTACAGATCGGTGGTGTTGGACATTTCCTCTTATTTCCTCTTATTTCAATAAGGCATAGGTATGAGTAGATGCTATGAAGTAGTTGCATATAAGATCAGATTAACAATTAACTGCATAGCATCTGATACAAATCCAATAAGGCGCATAGGTATGAGTAGATGCTCCACAAAATATGAGTGTTGGAGAACAGATGCTATTTCTGAATGTTAACTGCATTTTGCTGATTTTGTTGATTTCCTTATCAATCGATCGAACTTTGCTTCTGCTGAGCGATTTTGTTGCTAATTTTTCTGACTTTGTTGTTTTATGTTTTGCACATAACCTGTTTGATAAAATGCCCCAATAGGCCTAGTAACTGTATTTTTACGAGCCGATGTTTCCTTATCAATCGATCTTTGCTTTTGCCGACTTTGCTTCTTTGCTTGCAGGATCACTATCGATCAATTTTTATGAGCCGAGGTTTCGATCTTTACTTCTGCTGAGCGATTCTTCAAGTAGCGTATTTGCACACTTCAAGGAGATGGGGCACTGCTGAGCAATTTGGAACTTTGCCTGTGGATTCTTCAAGAAGCCTGAAAATTTGTGCCGAAGCACAAATTTTCTCTTCTTGTATTTGCACACTTCCATCTTGTATTTGCATATTCACTATTCTTGTATTTGAATTGTTGATGTTGTCATCACTGTTATTTCCTTCTCTGTGCATAGGCAAGTTAATTCTGTTTGGTCTTTGAAACTGAAATTTATACTTGATATCTTATTAGTATGTCTGACACCCCTATTTTAGTTCATTCTTTTTCTTCATTTGCCTTGATTTCCAATGGTGTAATTGGATTTCTTCTTTGCTCGACAGAAGGACCGCCTACTGATTTTCGAGAGCAGGAAGACCACCCCTGCAATAGAAAGATTTCAATAGGAAAGTTCAAGAGAAGGATAAAGCATTCAAAATAAGGCTGTCAGCACAATTCTGTCATCGGTACTATATAAAAGTACTAGTAGGAAAGATTATACCTTAGACATTTATGTTCCATATTAAACATTAATTCAATATTATAGAATAATATTTTAGGTTTTATCATGTAATAAGACAAGTTTGTGTATTCTTTTTTATATGTCAACACAATTATGTCATCTGTACTCATCAAATTTTAGATTTTATTATTATTGTTTACTTAAAAAAAACAATACCATGTTGAGAAACAACATGGTATTGCTTCTCAACATGGTATTTCTCAACATGGTAAGCAAATTTTCACCACTAATTGTAACTAATATCAGTGTCAGCACTAATTGTAACTAATATCAGTGTCAGCACTAATTGTAACTAATATCAGTGTCGGCACTAATTTTCACCACTAGTTGTGCAAAAATAAAGTATTGATGAGCAAAAATAAGAGCATGTTGTGCAATAATTTATCGAGAAAGTATGAAATTACATTGAGAGAAAATAAGATCATCTTGAGAACAAATTTACAAGTCTCGATTGTTGTGCAAAAATAACTTATAGTTGAGCAAAAATAAGATGATGTTGAGCAAAATTTCACCAATCCCCCATGTTGTGCAATTATTGTATATTGATGAGCAAAAACAAGATCACGTTGTGTAATAATCTATTAAAAATATAAAATTATATTTACAAAAAGTAAGATCATGTTGAGACACAATTTCACAAGTCTCGAATGTTGTGCAAAGTGTAAAAATAAAGTATTGATGAGCAAAATTAAGAGCATGTTTTGCAATAATTTATTGAGAAAGTATGAAATTATATTGAGAGAAAATAAGATCATGTTGAGAACAAATTCACAAGTCTCGATTGTTCTGCAAAAATAACCTATAGTTGAGCAAAAATAAGATGATGTTGAGCAAAATTTCACCAATCCCCCATGTTGTGCAATTATTGTCTATTGATGAGCAAAAATAAGATCACGTTGTGCAATAATCTATTAAAAAGTATAAAATTATATTTACAAAAAGTAAGATCATGTTGAGACACAATTTCACAAGTCTCAAATGTTGTGCAAAAATAAAGTATTGATGAGCAAAAATAAGAGCATGTTGTGCAATAATTTATTGAGAAAGTATGAAATTATATTGAGAGGAAATAAAATCATGTTGAGAACAAATTCACAAGTCTCGACTGTTGTGCAAAAATAACCTATTGTTGAGGAAACATAAATTATAAGATGATGTTGTGCAATAATTTATTAAAAAAGTATAAAATTATATTTACAAAAAGTAAGATCATGTTGAGACACAATTTCACAAGTCTCAAATGTTGTGCAAAAATAAAGTATTGATGACAAAAAATAAGAGCATGTTGTGCAATAATTGATTGAGAAAGGTTGTGACATCTCTACTTCGTTAGGGAGTCTCCCTCTCTCAACCAACTTTTCCATCAAAAGGTTGTGACATCTCTACTTCGTTAGTAAGAGGTGCTTTCTCTTCTTTTGACAAACTTGTTGTTTATTAAATTGTTCGACAGTAGACACTGTTTAAGTGAATAGTGATAGATTACATAGGTCTCCTATTGTATTGTGGGCTGAAAGCCCGTTAAGGCCCAATACCTTTGTAACCTATATATATATGTTATATCAATAAATGGAAACCCTTAAGGAAAATATTACAATCAATCTCATGATCTCACATGGTATCAGAGCCTAAGATCTAAAGGCCCAAATTTTTCTCTCTCTCCTTATTCTAAACCCTAGCCGCCTCCCCCACCTCTTTGCCGCCCCAACTACCGCCGGCGCCCCCCTCCCCTCTCGGCCACCACCGACACCACCTCCTTTCCTCTCGCCTCTCTCTCTCTCTCTCTCTTTCTCTCTCTCTCTCTCTCTCTCTCTCTCTCTCTCCCTGTTACAATGTCCAACCCTCCCCCTACCACCAATAAACCGCCTTTCCACTCCGCCCTCACGATCTCTAATATCAAAAACTGCATCCATATAATTCTTGATCATGAATCCAACACCTACACCATGTGGTCGCACCTCTTCACGACCCATGTTAAGGCTCATAAAGTCCTCCACCACATTGACTCCTCCGCCAAACGCCCGGAAAGTGAAGACGACGATCTCTTCGCTCAACTTGACACCATTGTCCTTCAATGGATCTTCAACACAATCTCAAAAGATTTATTGACCACCATACTCGACCCCAAAGACTCCGCCTTGAATGCTTGGAAGAAACTTCAGGATATCTTTCAAGACAACAAGTCCACCCGTGCTGTCTATCTCGAGCACGAATTCTCAATTTGCAAGCTTTCTTCTTTCTCGTCGCTATCTGCCTACTGTCAGCACATCAAGACCCTGGCTGATCAGCTCGACGCCGTAGACTCCAAACCCAGCGCCACCCGCCTCGTCCTCCAGGTACTCTCGGGCTTCCCTTCCGAATACAATGCTGCTGCTACTCATATACAGCAGACAGACCTCTCCATACGTTCGAGAAGACCCGGTCTCAACTGATCCTGGAGGAGACCCGCCTTCAACGTCAGACAACCGATGCCGCCAAAGACAAGACGGTGTTGGTCTCATCCAGTGACATCATAGAGCAGCTTGCCCTCCAGCCCGGCCGCAGCAACGACCAGCAGGGATCAAAAGGCGGCCGCCGCGGCCACAATGGCCGCCAGCAGCACTATGATCCCCGCCACCCCTCTTGGTACCCCAACCCTGGCTACCCTCCTTGGATGCCCTATGGCTACCCCGGTGCGTCGTTTCGTGGACCAGCCCCGTATCCCAACCGTCAGCAGGGCTTGTTGGGTCCTGCTCCCCGCCCTGTCAGTGATCAGGCATACCCGACTGATGTGCAGAATGCTTTCTCCTCAATGCAGCTGACACCCCCTGACGCCGCTTGGTACATGGACACTGGCGCTACCTCTCATATGACGAACTCCTCAGGTACTCTCTCATCTCTTTCTTTTAAGGGTCCTGCTCATTCTATTATCGTCGGCAACGGTGGTCGCCTTACTACTTCGGGCAATGGCCACACAACACTAGCAACCCCTACCAACCATTTGCACCTCAACAACGTCCTTGTTGCCCCCAAACTTGTCAAAAACCTTATCTCTGTCCGTCGGTTCACCATTGACAATAATGTTTCTCTTGTGTTTGATCCATTTGGTTTCTCTGTGAAGGATCTTATTACGGGGGTTACTCGCCTGAGATGTAATAGCACCGGGGAGCTCTATCCTGTGTCGTCGCCCTCACTATCCAGCCCGTCAAGTCCAGTCGCCCTCTCGACATCATCATCCAGTCTTTGGCATGCACGCCTTGGTCATCCCAGTCCTGCAGTTTTAGATTTACTTCGTTCTAAGAGTCTTGTCCAATGTAATAAAGAGCATCGCTCTAGTTTATGTTCGTCTTGTGAGTTAGGCAAGCATGTCATACTTCCTTTTCAGCGATCTTTAAACACTACATTTGCACCTTTTGATATTATTCATAGTGATATTTGGACATCTCCTGTGCCTAGCAAGAAGGGTCATAAGTGATACGGGGTTAGCCGTAGGATGGCCCGATCTTCGACAATCAAGAATCAAAGACAAGAACGGAATCAAAAGACTCAAGAACAACAAACAAAGACTCAATATCGACTAAACGGAATCAAAACGCAACAACTCTAGACTCGATTAAAAACGATAGAAAGACCGATAGATGGGTGATTCGAACTAAAATAGAACGAGGCAAAGACCCCAGGCCTCCTAAGAGGGGACTTACGACTATAAAGCCCGCCTCTACAACCTTACACAACCAAGCGGAAAACTTGGAGGCACAAGGAGGGGACTTGTGATTACCAGGATCACCAAGCTCTCGCAAGGTTGACGAACTCAAAGCAAACCAAGTTAGATCTATAACCAATTTGCAATCGATGAGCCACGCTTCGAATCGATCGACTTACGCTCTATGTGTTTCACACAAAAAGAGAACTTTCATAAATTTCAACGTCAGTGTTCAACAATGATCAGTCGTCAATATATAACCTAGGGCTGATTTACTAATAAAGATAATAAATAAAAAGGAATTAAAATGAAATAATTAAAACCCAATGCAAAGGAAACAATGGATGGTCGGCGTCCAACAGCCATGCCGTGCACGCCGCGCACCCACGCTGCACGCCCGCGTACCTACATGCACACCCGTGTACTTGGCTGCACTCCCGTCAAAACAGTGACATCTTGCAAAGAATGTGATTTTCGGCCAAGCTCTAGATCAAATCTGGAAAAACCTTCGACAGAAAGGTTGTAGATCTCTTCGTCCTCGTTCCGAAAAGGTATGACACGATCCAATCCGATTAATATTGAATCCGTACGACTCATTTTACTGAGACGTCGAAAAGCTGTCAAGTGTTGAACGAATCTCAAAATGAACAACCCATCAAGCTTGCCCCTTTAGACCTTCTCCCATGGTGGAGCCTTCTTCTTCCTCTTGAGGATGACAACATTCTCACGAGCTCGAATCATAGGTCCATCCCCAAGTATAGGTGTGTCCGGAGGTGTCTTGGATGGTCCTGCATCATTCCCCCTTTCTTGAAAAGGATTCGACCTCGAATCCAATGTCGCATAAGATTCCGCAAATGCATCCACACGAGCTCCTGGATCAAATACCTCATGCCAACGGAAACTTCTCTCGAGGCTGATTGTTGCAGGGGTTGACCACTTCTGGATGGATTTGATATTGGCTTCGCCATTTTGTAGGCCATTAGAGTTTTCTACAAAATCAAGAAAAGAAACTTTAGGAGTGCATAATTCACATTCCATATCAATGTCATTGATCCCTAAGTTACCATCCAATACTAGCAAGTTTTCATCCTTTTTCAAGGCTAGATTTTCAATTAATTCAAGGCTAGCAATAGTAGAAGAATTTTCATCATCAATGATCATATTAGAAACATTGCCCTTTTCTAAGCATCTAGTATGAAACAAATGTTCTCTTTGATTATCATCACAAGGCTTAGGTTGAACACTTAAAACCTTACTATCAATCAAAGAATCATCAATTTCAGATTCAATGCAATCGGTATGATCATAGGCAAGTAAATTATCATCTTGATCATTATTATCAACATGCTCATCATGTTTATCACTAGATTTTTCAGATTCATTTTCTCCTAGGTGATTAATCATGAGAGGCTTCTTATTTGGACAATCCTTCATAACATGTCCACTACCTTGGCATATAAAGCAAGGAATGTACATAGGTTTAAGAGTAAAAGAGTTAGGATTACTCCCTTTAGGGCCAGTAGATGCCCTAGACGAATTCATGTCGTACATAGGCGTCTCGCCTTTGTCGATGGGCTCCTGAGGCATTCGACCTTCACTCCTCCCTTGGGATTGGCTTGCCCTCACCCTTGAGCCGCCATAAAACCTCCCTTAGGACTGTTGCACATGGCCTTGGCGCCACCTTTGGGGTTGCCCACTCGACATTCTACCACCCTGGCTCCTGTATCTAGCATTTCTTTCTACTTTCATAGCTAAATGTAAAAGTTCAGTAGCCGTAGAATAAGGTAAGTAATCAATTTCATGAGCTAAGGCGGGGTGCAATATTCTAAGAAACCTAGCATTGGTATCTTAATCATTTTCAACTACATTAGCTCTAGCCATGGTTTCTTGCATTGCATTAAACATTTCCTCAACACTTTTATTACCTTGTCTAAGGTTTTCTAGTCGTTGTCTAAGCTCTGTAGAGTAGTGTTGGGGAGCAAATCTACTTCTCAAAAGTGCTTTTAATTGAGTCCAAGAAGCGATAGGCGCATCAAGAGCTCTTCTTCTTTCTTTAACTAGGTTGTCCCACCAAATTAAAGCAAAGCCTGTGAATTCCAAGGTAGCTATTTGCACCTTTTTAGCGTCAGAGAAGTTATGACAATTCCAGATTTGATCCATTTTAGTTTCCCAAACAATATATGCATCTGGATCGGTATTACCATAAAATTGATGGATCTTTACTTTTACCTTACCTATGCCATCTTGTGCAGGCTCTCTAGGTGCGCGGTAGTGGTATCGACCTCCTCTATCATTTCGTCTAGGACGTTGCTCCCAATGATCATCCTCTTGGAAGTCGTCGTCGTCCTCTGGGAAGTAGTACTCTTCTTGTTGCCATCGTCCTTTCCCTCGTCCCTGCATATTAGCAAATGCATTATTCCTACCATGTCTCTCCCTTCGTGGAGAGATGTTCTTATCAAATAAAGGTTTTGCTAAATGAGGATTAAGATTAGGATTAGGGTTAGGATTATGTACTTCTCTTTCATTGTGAGGCGGATCGTCACGCCTTCGATCACCTCGGCCACCGTATCCTTGGTGTTAGAATCGCTTGGCCTAGTCTCTAATGCCCTCAATCCTTCATTTATCTTAGCTATGTTCTCCATGAAGGTATTGTACCAGTCGTTGCCCTGGTTATTAGACATTGCAAATAAATACAAACAAAGAACTATGTGAAATGTTAGATAAAATATAAACAACCTCACAATGTGTTTCGCTCACACACTTCTCTCTAATTGGTTATGACAAGCTTGTTGGGGCAATCCGCTTTGGGCAAATAAACACTCAAGCAAGGACTTAACAATCAAAAGAAAGTAATCAAGAGAAAGGATAAAGAAACAAGCAACCGACAAGACACAGCACAAAAGTATCGAGTCGAAAGGAAGAAGTATCGACTCGATATCGACCTGGAAAGCTCGAAATCGACCAAAATCGAATGCAACAGACACTGTACCGAGGCTGTACCAAGTCTGGAGGGGGTCGGTATGGGGTCGGTATGGTCACTGTAGTACACGACACACAAAAATAGGAAAAGAAAATGAAAGAAAAGAAAGAAAAACTTGGATTTTTACCTCTTTTTGATTTAAACCCTTAGTATGGATGTTGTAGTTGTAAGGTAGGGGTTAAAAAAAATTTGGTTTGGGAGGTATGTGTTTGAGAATTTCGACTAGGGCTATGGGGTTTTCACCAAAATTGGTCCTTGAAGTTCTTGCACTAGACTCGACAATCCTTTTTTTTTTTTAAAGCTTACTTTTGCCCCTAGTGAATTTTATCCTCCTAGGACTAAGCTTTGAATGTAAATTTTTTTTATTTGTTTTTTTTTTGAAATATCGGACTCTTTTTTTTTTTTGAAACCTAATGCAAGAAACTTAACAATGAAATAAAGGACTCTTGAAAATTTAAACTATGGTGAAAGAAAATAAAATTTGTATAGCCCTAATGAAATATATATAATGGAGGTTTGGTTATCTTAGGTAAGTGGAACTATCTTATGCCTTTGATAATTTATGATAGATAAAACAATAATATCTACCACAAAAAAAATTCAAAATTTAATTTAGGCAATAAAATAGATAGATCTAAAATAACAAAAGATAGAAACAAACTAGGGTTTGGGATTGATTTCAATGAAGGCCGAAGGCTCCACTTCAATCAAATGTATCGGCTGAACAAAGTGGTACTTGGCTCCACTTCAAGCAATTGTGCCGGCTGCACAAGGTTGTGATTGGCTCCAAGTGGCTACTGTGGTCTCGGCTGGGATAGTGTGTTTAGGCTAAGGCAACCACAACAATCACAAACAAGGATTAGTAGCAATCAAATCACGAATTTAAGAAGTAAAAACCAAGAACAAGAAAGACTCTATTTTTATAGGTTTTGTGTTTAGGGAAACAAAAGACACAACTTTTATGTCGGAAACCAAATCTCTGATGCCAATTTGATACGGGGTTAGCCGTAGGATGACCCGATCTTCGACAATCAAGACTCAAAGACAAGAACGGAAGCAAAAGACTCAAGAACAACAAACAAAGACTCAATATTGACTAAACGGAATAAAAATGCAGCAACTCTAGACTCGATTAAAAACGATAGAAAAACCGATAGATGGGTGATTCGAACTAAAATAGAACGAGGCAAAGACCCCAGGCCTCCTAAGAGGGTAGGAACCAAATAGCAACGACTATAAAGCCCGCCTCTACAACCTTACACAACCAAGCGGACAACTTGGAGGCACAAGGAGGGGACTTGTGATTACCAGGATCACCAAGCTCTCGCGAGGTTGACGAACTCGAAGTAAACCAAGTTAGATCTATAACCAATTTGTAATCGATGAGTCACGCTACGAATCGATCCACTTACGCTCTATGTGTTTCACACAAAAAGAGAACTTTCATAAATTTCAACGTCAGTGTTCAACAATGATCTGCCGTCAATATATAACCTAGGGCTGATTTACTAATAAAGATAATAAATAAAAAGGAATTAAAATAAAATAATTAAAATCTCTAAGTAACTTACTCAACGTAATTAATTAAGTACATAGAATATAACTTAAGAAATCTCAAGCCAACGCAAAGGAAACGATGGATGGTCGGCGTCCAACAGCCATGTCGTCCACGCCCGCGCACCCACGCCGCACGCCCGCGCACTTGGCTGCACTCCCGTTAAAACAGTAACAGCTTGCAAATAATGTGATTTTCGGCCAATCTCTAGATCGAATCTGGAAAAACCATCAACAGAAAATTTGTAGATCTCTTCGTCCTCGTTCCGAAAAGGTATGTCACGATCCAATCCGATTAATATTTAATCCGTATGACTCATTTTACTGAGACGTCGAAAAGCTGTCAAGTGTTGAACGAATCTCAAAATGAACAACCCATCAAGCTTGCACCTTTGGACCTTCTCCCATGGTGGAGCCTTCTTCTTCCTCTTGAGGATAACAACATTCTCACGAGCTCAAATCATAGGTCCATCGTCAAGTATAGGTGTGCCCGGAGGTGTCATAGATGGTCCTGCATCAATAAGTATTACCTCTTGTTTCTGGATGATTATACACATTTCTGGGTTTTCCCTCTGCACTTTAAATCTCAAGTGTTCCCTATCTTTGCCAAATTCCACGTTTACATCAAAACACAGTTTCACACCTCTGTCAAGTGTTTCCAATGCGACAATGGCCGCGAATTTGACAACAAAGAGTTTCACACTTTCTTTAATACCAATGGGATCTCCTATCACTTGTCCTGCCCCTACACCTCTCAACAAAATGGCAAGGCCGAACGAATCATCCGAACCATTACCAATATGATGCGCACTCTCCTCTTCCACGCATCCATTCCCCTCCTTTATTGGCCTTACGCCTTGGCCACCACATGCTACCTCCTCAACATTCTCCCTTCCACCACCCTCAACCATCGCTCACCGTTTCAGGCACTGTATTGCACTTTGCCCATATATGATCACCTTCGTACCTTTGGTTGCTTGTGCTTCCCTAATCAGTCATCCACCGCCCCCCACAAGCTTCACCCACGCTCCACCCCTTGTGTCTTTCTTGGCTATCCGTCTGATCATCACGGTTACATTTGCCTCGATATCAAGACTCATAGGATCATTCTCTCTTGTCATATCACCTTTGATGAGTCGCGATTTCCCTTCGCGTCTCCCACACCCCCTGTGTCGTCGACAGAGTCTGAGTCACCATTCCCTCACTTCATTCTTCCCCAGAGCTCTCCGGCTCGGTGGTCCTGCGTCTCCCCCTCCCCCACCTCCCCCACCACCCTCTACCACCAGACCACACACCCGCAGCGTCTCCGGTGTCTTCAGACCCCGTCAGATCATCTCCATGACCACCGACCATCAACCCGCTATCCACCTCCCATCACCTCGCCAAACAACTTCGCCTCACCTACGTGTGGCGGCCGCCGCAACCCCAAATACTGCGTTGGCCGCCCATAACCCCTCCCTGGCGGCGCCCACCGCAGGTCATGCGGCGCCCGCCGCAACTCTCGCCGCATTTGATCCGCCCGCCGCCTCTTCCCCTTGCTTAGCCCCTCTTACCTCCGTCCTTCCCGAATCCCATTCACCCTCTGCCTCCACCCAGACCTCCCTCTCCCCCGTTCCCACCTCCCACAAAACAGCCCTCCTCGACCCGAATTGGCAGGCGGCTATGCTCGACGAATACAGGGCCCTTACGAAGAATGGTACTTGAGTTCTTGTTCCTCGGCCTGCTGAGGCGAACGTCATTCGCTGTATGTGGCTCTTTCGTCACAAGTTTCCCTCTGATGGGACGTTGGAGCGCTACAAGGCCCGTCTTGTGGTGAACGGTAGATCTCAGCATGCAGGTATTGATTGTGATGAGACCTTCAGCCATGTGGTCAACCCTGCCACTATCCGAGTAGTCCTGAGTCTGGCTCTGTCGCGCAAATGGGCCATCCATCAGTTAGATGTCAAGAACGCCTTTCTGCATGGTCATCTGAACGAGACAGTTTACATGTTTCAGCCGCCGGGGTTTGCTGATGCTGAGCGTCCAAAGCATGTCTGTCTCCTCAAGCGCTCTCTTTATGGTATGAAACAGGCTCCGCGGGCATGGTTCTAGCGTTTTGCCTCTCATCTGCTCCGTTTGTGTTTCACTGGCAGCCGTTCGGATACGTCTCTGTTTATCTATCGCAGAGGCTCATACTTGGCATTCTTGCTGCTTTATGTCGACCACATCATTCTCACCGCCTCTTTTGATGCTCTTCGGATGTCCATAATCTCGCAGTTGAGTGCGGTATTTGCCATGTCTGATCTGGGTCAGCTGTCTTACTTCTTGGGAGTTGCTGTTCAGCGGCATGCATCTGGTCTGTTTCTCTCACAGAGTAAGTATGCTGATGAGATTGTTGCTCGAGCTAAGATGGTCAACTGCAATCCCGTCGCGACCCCAGTCGATACATCCAACAAGCTCAGTGCTCATTCTGGTCCTTTGTTTGACGATCCAACACTGTACAGGAGCCTCGCTGGTGCTCTTCAGTATCTCACTTTCACCGGGCCTGATATCAGTTACGCCGTCCAGCAAATCTGCTTGTTCATGCATGCCCCTAGGGAACCTCACTTTCAGGCTTTGAAGCGGATCATTCGGTACATCAGCGGCACCCTCGAGCTTGGCACCACCATCACTCCTTCCTCTAAGCTTGATCTTGTGGCTTATACTGATGCGGATTGGGGTGGTTGTCCAGACACACGTCGCTCCACGTCTGGTTAATGTGTCTTCCTCAATGACACCATTGTGTCTTGGTTAGCCAAGCGTCAGTCCGTCGTGTCTCGCTCCAGCGCTGAAGCCGAATACAAGGGTGTTGCCAACGTTGTCTCGAGTGCTCTTGGCTCCGCAATCTCTTGCTTGAGCTACGATGCCCCTTACAGAAGGCCACTCTGGTCTACACTGACAATGTCTCCGCCGTCTACCTGGCTAGCAACCCAGTCCAGCATCAACGCACGAAGCACATTGAGTTTGATCTCCACTTCGTTAGGGACAAGGTTGCCATTGGACATGTCCGCATTCTACATGTCCCATCCTCTTATCAGTACACTGATATATTCACCAAGGGTTTACCCAGACAGTTATTCATTGATTTTCGTTCCAGTCTCATTGTACGGACCCCTCCCGTTTCGACTGCGGAGGTTTGATAGATTACATAGGTCTCCTATTGTATAGTGGGCTGAAAGCCCGTTAAAGCCCAATACCTTTGTAACCTATATATATGTTATATCAATGAATGGAAACCCTCAAGGAGAACATTACAATCAATCTCATGATCTCACAAATAGACTGATTTACTCTTATTTCATGTAGCTTGTTCAACTTTAAGAGTTTGATGCTATTTTGTATTGTATAATTAATGTATGTAAATTATGTAGTTTTTGACATTTTATTATATATGTAAATTTGTATAATTATGTATATATAAATTTATATAATTAATGAAATTTTATTATATATGTAAATTGTGTGTATTTTTTTTTAAAACAAAAATTTGGGACTTTTTAGCCCGGACCGAAAGAATTCGGGCTAAAAAATAGTTTTTTCTTAAAAAAAATTTCGCAAATAATTTAGTTACTGCAATGTGTCGTAGCTTAGTTGGTTGTCTCTAAGCAAGCTTCGCATAGCCGTCGCTTAGCCGTAGCTAGATTAGTAGCTTTGGCTATCTACCGAAGCTAGTATCTATTTGCTACCGTCAGTTGGCTACCCCCTGATTTCCCGTACCTAAGCCGAAGCTAAAGCCCTTTGGCTACCACAAAGAGGCCTTTGGCTACGGTTATTTGCCGAAGTGAATATGTTTTTTTTTGTAGTGACATTAACCCAAAATTCTCTAACGAAATCAACCTAGTATACAGATCCAATTGGTACGCAAAGGGCGAATAGAGAGCGTTTTACCTCGATTTGACGCATCCCGCCTTCAATTGCAATCGATTGCCACCTCCAGCCACCAATTCAGTCGCCCCGACTGATCACTACATCAAACACAAACCAACAAACAATGATCAAGAGCATTCTAATAATATGCAATTTGTAAAGCTAATCAAGAAAAATTCAGCAATTGAATAAGGGCAGGGGAGAGCAATTGAAGAAGGGCAGCGCGAGAGCATCATCGCCAACCGATGGAATGTACCAAGCACACCCATATTCGGTTCTTCGCGCCACCAAAGTCGATGTCTGGGCTTCGCTTGGCTCATCCAAATTCGTCATCGGGAGCGAGATGCGAGTAAGAGATTCCATGGGAGAGCTTCATATTTGGCTTCGAGAGCGGTGAGAACAATGGAAGGATGTCGGAGAGAAACAGAGCGTTTATTAAGAGAGTAAAGACGCTGACCAAAAAATAATACTCCGTAATTAAGAGAGTAAACGGGAGACTAAAGAAATTACCTTTGATGAAGAAAGTGCAATTGAGGAAGAACGATTTGAGGAATTGAGGAAGAATGATTATAGAATCCATGGTTACTTCAATTTCAGAAAGGGGATTTGAGTAGTTGAAGAGATCTTGTGTTGAGAAAGTGATTTCTTATGTAACCCTAACAATAGCTTCGAGGTATTCACCATAGATGTTGAAGGTGAGGGCCTCAAATTAATTGATTACTTATGAAGATGAGTTTGGTCGCGAAATCCTTAAAATCGGATTGGAGAGAGTCCAATTTAAACCGTCGATTGGAGGGCGAAGAAGACAGCGCAACCGTCGATTGGAGGGTGGCCAGGCCATCGCCGCCGGTGTTTTCTGAAACCTCGCTCAATCTTGGCCATATCTGATCAGATGCGAGGAGGAGATGAGAGAGGAAAGGGAATATGAGCAATTGAAAGAATGTGGGTGAAGAAAGTAGTTTCTTAGGTTGCTCAAAAGGTTGACACATGGCTCAATTTTTTGTGAAGACATTGCTTCTAAAATTATAAGTATAAGGGTTATATATTTAATTTTAGAATATTATATCTTCCTCTAAGCTTAATATCTCTTAAAATTTCAAGGGAAACTCTACCAAATAGAGTTTCTCATTCCTCTCTCAAAAAATAAAAAAAAAACAAACAAAAAAAAACTGAGGATCGTGGTGGGAAAGGATGGGGAGGATTTTTAACCACTGAAAATCAGTGTTTGAGATCCTCCCAACTCTAACCAGAGTTTTTTACAATCTATGGGATCTAAGCTGACGAGTTTCATATACATCCGTTTAAATAGAAAAAGGGGTTCACATGAGACTCTGTCTTCATTCTCCTTCCATGCGCTGAACTTGATATATTGATCTTTAACCTTTTGTTTTTAGTTGATTTAAAAAAAATTGTTTCCTCCAGTGACACAAGCCTATATATTAGTAAAAAAAACTTTAACCGAGGATTCTAGAGAGAAGGGTTCTGCCCTCTCTCTACTAGAATTTTGAGAAATCCCCAAATTGTGTAAACTCAAACTATGAAATTTCCAATTGAAGAACCCAACCGAGAATCCTATCCTCTTCAATCCACCTTTCTTGTGCTTCAATCGACCTTCCGTTTGGTTGATTTTGAGTTCCCGTTCCTCGTTCTCTCCGATTCGATTGTCGTTTTGGGGTTCGGGGTGTGATTCGGTTGTCGATTTGGGGCCCGGGTGTTCGTCACCGCCTCGGATGGGCCGTTTCTGGGCTCGCCGACGTTGTGGTTTCATCCTTCCTCAGTCGATCTCGCCCCCCTCTGTCGATCTGGTCTCGCCGCTAGCGTTGTGCGTTTGGTTTCGTCCTCCTCCCTGCGTCGCCTCGTTTAGTCTCTCGGTCTGCTGCCGGCATGTCTACCTCCTGTCGTCGGAGGTTGCCGTCATGCTCGTGGTAGTGCCGCCTGGGTAGGCTGTCTCCGGGATGATGCTCCATGGGTTGATGGTGGTGTCCGGGCTTCCATGGCCCGGCGTAACCCGTTGTTCAAGCGTCTATAATTGTCCTTGGGGCCCAAGTTTGGGTTCCTTCGGGCCCAAGTTTGGGTTCCTTCGGGCCCAAGTTTGGGTTCCTTCGGGCCCAAGGTTGGGAGTTTGGAAGAAAAAATAAAATAAAATAAAATTGTGCACCCACCCGAAAGGGCTTGAGAAAATCCCGCAAGGGCATGTCGACATTTTGTAGGTGAAAGATTATTGGCGTCTTGTTTCGAGCAGTTTGCGGCTCTGCTTCCGATGTTTCTAGGAGATCTTCTGCTTGGTTGGGGGAGACGTTGAGTCTGTAGTCGGGTCTGGCTGGGGTCGTGGTCGTGCGCTCAGGGCGACTCCGTATCCGGGATAGAGTTTCCTTGGAGTTCGTCTGCACTACCCACAGGAGTTAGAGTCCTGCTGTACTACTGGCCCGCAGTGCTACTGTTTGGTGGTGCTTGGCGGCGTTCTTCGGTGGCTTCCTCAGTTGTTCGGGTGTTTGGTCTTCCTGGAACGTTTGTTGTAGTGTTTATTTCTGTTTGACTCATTACGCTTGTTATTTGTATTTCTGTTTTTAGGTTGTACTGTTAGACGGTTCGCCGTCTGCCGACTTCGGTCGGCCTCTCGATGAGTCAGGCCTGTCTGACCATCGAATTTTTACCTAATCAAAAAAAAAAAAAAAAACAAGCCTATATATTAATTGTAATCAACTATTTTTTTTATATAGAAAAACCGAGAAATCAGGCAAAATACCTCGAAAGGCTTACGAATCAGCAAACGAACTAATCATGACAAAATACAAGGAAAAACGTACCGCACTCAATCAAACCAAACGATGAACATAAATCAAAGACAATTGCCTAGACTCGCAGAAGCAAAATCACACACCGCTTGAGCAAAAAGGTAGTGAAGACAATTGAGACAAATTGCACAAAGAATTTGGCACTCAATCAAACCAACGATGAACATACATCAAAGATCAATATATTGTTGAATTGCTCAATAGATTGCTGAACT
Source organism: Persicaria tinctoria (assembly GCA_037127255.1). Classification (NCBI taxonomy): domain Eukaryota; kingdom Viridiplantae; phylum Streptophyta; class Magnoliopsida; order Caryophyllales; family Polygonaceae; genus Persicaria; species Persicaria tinctoria. The sequence continues at coordinate 73,925,509 of JBANSL010000002.1, read as the reverse complement.
GAATTAGGGATTGCTGGATTGCTCAATTAATCAATAAAATCTGCAAGACATTAGGCAACAGGACTTTATTTATGGTAACCACAAACAGAGTGGGGAATAAACAGGAAAGCATATAACATGTTTTGATTCAACAAAGCAAGAGTACGCAATGCAAGCTAATTTTCTTGTGCAATATCAAAGCATATATATATAAGATGCTTCCATAAGCCAAAATAAAGAAATTTTGTTTAGCAATAACAAACTCACTACTGATAAGCGATCTCCCCAAGTGCCCTTGTAAACTTGTATGCTAAAATCTTACAATTATCTACTAATTAAACATGATTTAATAGTCGGCGTAGCACAAATGGCAAGAACAAACTAGTTTTTGACACCTCTTGTGTGGATTTAGTCGAATTAAGCTTCCCCTGCATCAACGCGTTCTTCAGCTGATCCTCATCACAGGGCTTTCCGATGTCCATCAAAACCGTGCTTTCTTCGAAACCATAGACCTCGACATCCGCATCGCGATTATCAGAATCAATCCTCTTGAACAGTGCTTGCTCGTTTAATAAAGGGGTTAACCAGAGACCTTCGATGATGATATCCTCATGGGCGATCTCACCAAGTTTAATCCATCTACTTTGCTCACCGTCCTTCTGCATCGTCCACAACTCGAAATTTTCATAGTAAGGAGATACGGGTTTCGCGAACCTAAGTAAACCTCCCCACTCAAACAATCTTGCATTGAAGGCGAATTCTTGACCCTGAAGTTGTTCAGGGAGATCCATGGCTCTGAATTCCTCGCTCCCACAGTCGAACACCAACAAGTCACAGCGCTTGAGCCTCTCATTATCCTTGGGGGTTGTGAGCCAGTATATGCTTCCGTCCACGAAACAATTGATGGCGATGTACCATGTCAAAACAGACTTGAGACAATCCGGAAGTGGCTTGCTCCTCCATAGACCATCGCGAGCTGAGAATACCTCGTAGTAGTCCGTTCTAGTTATCACAATCTTGAAATCATCGTTTCGACTATCGTAACCATATCCGCGGAAGTGTGAAGGATGTTTAGCGACAGGCCAAGGAGTGGCGATGTATTTACGGATGGTAGGGTTCCAAAGAACCATCATCGACTTTGAAGGTGCTTTGCGATAAAAATGTATAATTACTACGCCATGAACAACACCTAAACAGAATAAAAGGGGCTGGGGTGGAGGAAACGGAGAGTTGAGGGGTGTGAAGGTGTTATTTTGTTGACGACGGAGAGCGAAAGTGGGCTCTCCGCCATTGATATGGTAATTGTAACGTATATGGAATAAAGTTGTTGTTCGAGAAGTAGTACTGCAGGCAGCGGTGGTGAAGGTAAGGTGATGGGTGGTGAAGAAGGAAGACGAAAGGAGAGAGTTCCACGACTTGCAAACGCATATATCGGAGTCGACATATGCTTTTCACCGGCAGCCTCTCGAGGATGTCCGGCCACAACTCTTCCGCTATCATCGTGCACGTACGTTGTCGGGGATGGCTCATCCGCTTGACCGTGTCGAAGTTGCAGGCTTCCCAAAAATATTGGAGTTTCAGGAGGAGGAATCGATTTTATAGATCGAGATAATAAATAGATAGATACATCAATCAGATGTAATGTGGATTTATTTATCTGATTGAAAAAAAAAATAGATATAAAGTATATTATTTCTTTATGCTCCTAGTTCATGAATTTTTTTTTTTTTTATTAGGAAATAATTCGAGACCGGACAGGCCCGGACCTCGAGATGCCGACAAAGTCGGCAGACGGCAAGCCGTCTAAACATACAACATAGGAAAAGAAATACAGCATGGAAACAGAATACAAACACCTAATACATCAAAAGAACTATACTAAATAAACCCGGAAAATCCCAAACCCTAAGAACACAAGCGGACACAACAGCGAGAAGATGGAGACCTGGCGTGGAGAAGTGGATAGCGAGCGCATGGGACAGCACAGCTGACACGATGTCTCGCCGCCGGAAAGACGTAAAGCAGAAATCCACATAGGGCAAAGACGACACCTGGGGAAGTGTGGATCACACGACGTTCCCTCCATCTAGATGAAGGATCTTCGGAGACCACGAACACCACCAACACGATCACTTCGATCAACCAGGGTCGCATAACTGCTCCTCAACCGAAACTAACCACGAACCAGCAGACAGAACTCCAACCAACCCGAGAAAAAAAGCACGACCGCGAGAGAACGAAGAGCGTAAGAAAAATCCGGAAATTATTTGCATAAATTTTCCATTTTCCAAAATTAATATTATTATAATTTTTTTTTATTTATTTATATCTTTTTTTTTTAATTATGGGCCGCTTTGGGCCCAAGGAATATCCTTGGGCCCAAAGAAAAAATATTCGGGCCATGACCTAAGCAAAGAGCCGGCCAAGAGATGGAAGAGAACATCAGCCGCCGGCGAGAAACACAAAAGCGCTTGCACAGGCATCGCCACCAACTCTCAAAGCCAAGAGCGACGGCGACACCGCCAACACTGCCCGGACAGAGAGCCAGCAGTAAACCGGGAGCCGACGAGGCCCGATGAGTGCTACCCGATCAAGGGCTGGGTAAGGGAAGAACAACCCTAGGACGACACCATCGACGTCGCCGAGCCCAGGACTCAGTGGGGGCGAATTCGACAATGGAGAACATAATTGACACGCCGGGGAGGGACGAGGTTTCGAGAGGAGGGTATCGAAGGTCCAGGGAAGTCGGAAGACAATCCACGCTCAGGTACAGGGACGGGTGAAGAGAACAATTCCGGCGCGAGGCGAGGCAAACCACCACCCCTCCAACAGAGAACAACGAGTACTCCTAGGAGGCCGCCGAAATCGAACCAAACCCAGGCTAAAATCGAACCAGGCATAAAGCCCCAATTCAAATCGAAATTTCGAAGTGTAGTGCCAGGGCAAACAAGCGAGGCAGGGGATGACGAGAGGGCAAACCAAGAAGACCATGGCCGTCCGAAACAACAACCCAGATGAAAGGCTACGCCGAACCACAACGAAACCCCCAAGATGAAATTGACATTGAACATATCCAACAAAGGGGGAGGCGGAATAGCCGAAACCCCAGATGAAGAACATGAACAACGCAACCGACCGAGGGGGAAGATGGGTGGCTGAGCGAGGAGAAGAAGAGGCGGCCTAAGCCGATGTTTATCGCGCCGAGGGGGCGGATTGTTGGCTCCCGGAGGAGGGTTGAGACACCCGAATAGGGTGGATTGGGCTCCCGAAGGAGGATTTTATACACACCGTATGATTCCGGCCACCATAGGGTGGTTGTTTAGACCGCCGGAGGAAGGCCCTGCGGTATTTTTCCTCTCTAGAAAAGAGAGTTTTTTTTCGCTGCACTTCGGAAAGTAAAGGTACTATTCTCCTAGTTCATGAATTAATTGATAGATGTTTCTCTTTTTGTAATAGTTAGATATAGATAGATAGATAGATTTTTTTTAAAGACTAATATGATAATTTAGACTAAGATTATAGATTAATTGAATTTTTAAAAAAATTAATTGAATAACCTACTTTTAAGGGGAGAGTGACACCTCATTAAAAATATTTCTTTTTTAATAGTTAGATATAGAAGATTAATTGAATAAACTACTTTTAAGGAGAGACTGACAACTCATAACAATGCTTCTCTTTTAATCGTTAGATATAGATAGATAGATAGATGTTTTTTTTTTTAAAAAAATACTAAAATTATAATTTAGGCTAAGATCATGGATTAATTGTATTTAAAAAAAATTAATTGAATAGCCTACTTTTAAGGAGAGAGTGACACCTCATAAAAAATGCTTCTCTTTTAATATGGTTAGACTAGTTCAGTGCCCACACCGTGTGCGGTTTTTTACAATTTAAGTAAATTTAATATAAATACCCATTCATAGAGCTAATTAATTTATTTCAACACTTTTGAATTGTTACACAATTAAAATAAAATTACCATTGATTATCATTAATATATTGAAAGTATTATCAAAATTTTATATAATTATTATCAAAATCTTACAAAATTGGATAAAATCTTTCCAAAATATATCTATGTCTAAAAACTTATGAAAAGTATTATCTTAAAATTGATTAAGATGGAGATAAAAAAAAATTGGTTGGTTATTACTATTAAGATAAAGGAGAAGATGTCATATGTGACATATGACTTATCATTTATTATATATAGTATATAATTACATAATTGGCTAGAAATTTATAATTACATCAAAGCACCATTCTAGAAGAGCAAAAGCAAAAGATCTTCCATAAAAAATTATGATTAAACTCTTCCAAAATTAAATCTATATCTAAAAAATATTGGGGAAAATATATTAACTGTTATAATATACATATAGATATTACCAAGTGATGTATCACCTCCTATAACCTCCACCATTACTTCTCTTCCATAACACCCACATAAGGCCTTGTAGTTCTCATTGAGAGACACACCAATACAATACAATCTCTCCTCTCTACATAATTCTTGTCTTATTTTATCACGTTATCAGCACGATTCGCTCGGTAAGGATTCACGGATGTATAGTCGTGCACTCTCGCACCTTTATACATATGGCTGCAATTTGATTTAATATATACTGTTCGACCGATTTTTTTCCCACCTATATATATGCCTCCAATCGATCTGTAGTGCATTGGCAACACTAATTGTGAATAAGGCACCCATGCAGTATATGTGATATATCTCCCCTTTGCATGTTCATACCGTATATGCATGAAATTATTTCAATTAATTTGTTTAAGATCAATTAATCTCCCTCTTGCTTAGCCGATTATTTTGTTTCTATATACATATGCTCGGCCCCTGCATCTTGTTTCTTATATATTGATATGCATGCAATTTGATTTTGTTATTAACCGGAATTGCAAATTTGATTAATTAGCAATATATGTGAATGCATGAATATGTATGATTGTTAATATATAATCGGCCACTGCATTTTTCTTGCTTGTTAATATGTGCATATATGCATATGCAATATGTGATCGCATGCAATTATATATCACTTTGTTTAGTTAATCGTATAACATGATCTTTGTTTAATTTGTTTGGTTATTCCCTTATATTATCGTATATCGTATATTATGATCTATATATTGTTGTTGTTTCATTTTTGTTATATCTCTTGAAGAGATTAACGAGTATTGAGTTATCCCCCCGAAGAGGATATACTATATATATTTGAGAAAAAGGAAAATTGTCCTTGAAGAGACAAAAATATTTATCATCCCCCGAAGTGGATATACATGTAATATTAAGTATCCCCGTAGAGATGATCGATTACCTCCCCTGAAGTGGATGGTTGATAGAAATTTGTTTTAGTGATGATTAATCCCTAGAAGCGGATGGTTTAACTCGTTATTATCTCCCGAAGTAGATAAATACAGTAATTTTTATTTATTACATATAATGCATGGAAAACGGTGCATGAGATTGAAGAAAAAAATCATGGGGTTTATTTCATTTTATATGTTTTTTTTATAGAAATGGCAAACCTTTCAAGGTTGGAGTTCACCGCCCTTGATGTTTCCGGAAAAAACTATCTCACATGGGTACAGGATGCGGAACTCCACTTGATTAGCCAGAATTTGGGAGAGACTATCATACCAGGCAATAGCGCATCCCAGCAGGATTGTGCTAAGGAGATGATCATGTTGCGTCATCACCTCTACGAGAGCCTGAAGGCTCAATACTTGACCGTGAAGAGCCCCTCAGAGCTCTGGACAAGTCTCAAAGAGCGCTATGAGCACCAAAAGACCATTATCTTGCCTCGTGCAAGGTATGAGTGGATGCACTTGAGGTTGCAAGATTTCAAGAAGGTCTTGGACTACAACTCTGAAATATATCGTATTGCATCTAAGCTGAAATTATGTGGAGAGAACATACAAGATGCGGATATGTTGGAGAAAACATTCTCAACTTTCCATGCATCAAACCTTGTGCTCCAGCAGCAGTACAGGGAACGTGAGTTCAAAACATTTTCTGAACTCATCTCAAGCTTGCTTTTAGCTGAAGAGAACAATCAGTTGCTTATGAACAACCATGAGAAACGACCTACAGGTTCCGCACCACTTCCTGATAACAATCAAGGCACGCCTGAAGCGAATGCTACATCCTCACGAAGAGGACGTGGACGTGGTGGTCGTGGTCGTGGTCACGGCCGAGGACGTGGTCGTGGATATGACCAAGGTCGTAATCCCACATGGGTAAACCCCGATATCTAGAAGAATAACGGAAACAAGTCCAAGAAACAGCATGACAAACCTGCCCGGAAGGCGGAAAGCCTTTTCCATAGATGCGGAGCACCTGGCCATTGGGTCCGTACCTGTCGTACGGCACCCCACCTTGTGAAATTATATCAAGATTTTGTGAAATCCAAGGGTAAAGGTGTTGTCACTAATTTTGTCGAATGAGAGAGCCCTGATGACTCTTTCTTTGACGGACTTGAGGATGCATATCTTGAGACATCTGATTTTCTTCCACGAGATGGAAATGACAAGATCTCGTCCAAACTTGAGAAAAATGTTGTCGATCTCCCAAATGATGCCGCCGATCTCCCGAATGATCGCACCACCCTCTTTGATTAAATCTTGAACTATTTGGCTATTTTCATATTTTCAATTTCGCATCCTATCTTTACCTAAAGTTTGCTTGCTTGCTATTTCCCTTGTTTTCAATGTAGTGGACTTATTTTCCATTTTAAAGTTTTGGGCAATATCGGTTTTATTTATACATGTTTTATTTATTTGTATAGAATGGATCACCCAAATGGAAAGTTCAATGGTGGGGAGCTTTGTCTCATAGATAGTGCCACGACTCATACTATTCTGAAAAACTCAAAGTTTTTCATGAACCTGCAAATGGCAAACATGTAAAGACCGGAATTTATTTAATATTTATAAAATATCCGTAGGATAATCCGAATATTATCCTCCCTTATGATTATGAAAACCCGGAAAATTTAAAAATTTTATGCCTAGCTTTACATGGATTTAATGACGGAAAAAATATGCCCAGGCCACTTTTCACATATCTTATAAACGTAACGGATTTTAACGATTCGCGAGCTCGGGTTTTACATTATGTTAAAGAGGTCATCCACCCAAATTGCCCAACATTGATCCACCAAACCCTTGACTTGTGGCTTGCTTGGGAATGTAGACATTCAACCACTCCCATCTCTTCATCCCATCACCACCCATGCTTTGACTCATGAAGCCAACCACCCCTCTCCTCTATAAGCCTGACCCCAAGACTCATGAGGAGCTCATCCAAAGAAGCCCCACCGTCACTTGAGAGGAGAGAGAGAGAGAGAGAGAGAAGGAGAGCCTTGCTCCATTTTAGGTCCATTTTGGACAGCCTTCACAAGAAATAGCATAACTCCCTCCATACTCATCCAAATTGAGCAAACTCGGTGGCCATGGATCCGTCTTGAACCCAGATTTCCATACATATCTCAAACACAAAAATACAAGGTCTTTTTCCCAGCCAAAATCGTCCATCTTTGAAGCTGCAGAAAACTGTTTTTGAAGGGTCTTGAGAGTTTGACTTGATTTCTTGGTAAGAACCCTTCCTTTCTTCCAAAACTGAGTTCCAACATGTTTTATAACTCTTTTTCTTCAACTTTGAGCAAGAATCCAAATCATTTTTTGTGATTTTTGGTGACAAAATGGCAAGGTGTTTGAAAGGTGTTCCGAAGGACTCCCGAGGGTGTTCTTGAGTCGTTTGTGTGGGATTCTTCGAAGGTAATCCCTCATCCGCCTTCCCTCTCTCCAGGAATAGATCTTGTGTGCTTGGAAAGGGCTTAGGAAGTGGAGCCTCTATGTGTTTTTGGTTGCGTTTTGTAGCAAACATCAAGAGACAAAATGGATATATGTGCCTCTGTAATTTGGACTTTAATTCCAATCCAACGGTCTGATTCGGCTGAAATCTTAATATGATGTTCACGGAAATGTTATCTAACTTCCCTTCAAAAATTATGGCAATCCAACGGTTGGTTCAAGAGTTATTATAATTTTAGTAACCAGTGTTTATAATGACTCGGTTAAAAAACTTGGTTAAGGGAATGCTAAGAATATGGTTAAATATATGATGGCATAACCGAAACTTAGAGCATATAAAATACAGAAATGAAGTATACCCATAACTTGACTTATGATCCGATAAGAAGAAAATCGATTATGTGATAATACGATATAGATTATAACTGGTTAAGTCCGGATCACTTAACCAAAATTGTGTAATCTATAGAATCGTGAACCTCATGTGGATGTATGTTGATTATTAGGTTGGGTACCATGCATTAGAATACCACCTAATGAAAGCTTAATGAAATTAATAGGCTCTTGTTGATTTGATCCTTGGTTGTGCACTTTATTGCTTGCTTATTCTCCGGACTCCAGGTAAGTCCCCTGGACTTACTCATGATGGATTTATGTGATACTCTCTGTCTTATCGAGAGTCTTCATGCATCACGCGACCTAGTAACATGTTTAGGAATATAAACTGGTAATATGACATAGGATGAACTTAGTAAATCCAATAATTCATATGTATGATATGTGTCTATGGTAGGACGGCCGTCAAAATCTAAATAAATGACTTATACTCGATGGAACACGAATGAAATGATGAAAGGCTTATGATGAGAAAGAATGAGTATGTTTGAGAAGGATGAGTACGTTTGAGAAGGATGAGTACGTTTGAGAAGATATTATGGTGATTATGATGATGATACGGGCCCTTGTGTGTTTATTTCGCATTTATATATATCTATACACTTGCTTATGTGTTGCATTTTAACATTCATGTAGTTTAAGTATGCCTCTTTATATGGCACGGAGTGTGCATATTTCCGATGATTGACCCCGATTTATTTCTTGTTTTTAGATTCAGGTACCCCTTACCCGATATGACTTACTGATGTGGATGGTTGTCGGGACAGACCTTTTGGACGATTAGAGTGAGGGAGGCGCTTGACATTCGCACTCTTTTGCTCATACGTTTTATCGTTTTGACCCGGCGTGGCCGTGGCATTTTGTTGTATTTATGATTTTCGCTTTTATCTCTGTTCGAAACGTTTTCGCGATAGTCTAGGACAGGTGAAGCCTCCAACGGGCTTACGATCTTTTCGGGGTTCGCAATCCCCATCTTTTGACAACTAAATCTTCCGCTTAAATGAACCTAATAATAACTCGTACTCGGTCGTAAGATCCAAAGCTCACGGAAGAAGATCAAACTTCTTCTATAACGTTCCCCGATAATCTAGTATTCCGAACCTTATTTACCTTCTAAGTAGGTTTATGGAGGTTAATTCGGGTACTTAAATTTCGGGTCATTACAAAGTTGGTATCAGAGCCAAGGTTGTTCGACCTGAGTACGCACGAGTTAAAAAATTAATTTTCAAAACCCGCCCACCGTTTTGGAAATTTTCAAGGATTTCGAAGTGTTTAAAGGGCAAAGATGAAAACCCTTTGGAAAATGAAAATGGTTAGGATCTTTATAGACGAGAGATAGGATCGACGGGTAGAGACAAGGCGATAGGCATCATTAGAGATGTAGAAGGGTCTGGGTAGACTGCCTAGCTTTTCCTTACAGACGGGCCTGGAAGACTCCAAGGAAGCAACCAAGGTGGTTGGAGCAGGATAGGATTTAGAGGCGGGCTCGCCAAGCTATCCCTCGAAGGATAGCTATCTATCTTGTTACCCGAAGGAACAAGAATATATGTCAAAGATGCTTTGTATTCCAGTAACTCACAATGGAATCTGTTGAGTTTCAAAGACATTGATAAGATTAAATGGTTATCACATGGAAACCATGAATGAGAATGATATTGAATATCTATTTCTCACATCTTTTAAGACAGGCCAGAAGCAAGTCTTAGAAAAGATGAGAACATTAACACCTGGTTTATATGGCACGGTTATATACCCCATTGAGAGTTACAATGTCACAAACCAGAAGTTAGTTGACAATGCAAAATTTTCTTTGTGGCATGATAGGCTCGGTCACCCATGTGATACAATGATGCGCAGGATCATTGAAAGTTCACACGGACACCCGATAAAGGACCTGAAGTTCCTATCAAGGGGTGACTTGACATGTACAGCTTGTTCTCTTGGCAAATTAATAACAAGGCTGTCAATGATAAAGGTCAACGCAGAATCTCCTATGTTCCTTGACCGGATTCAAGGTGACATATGCGGACCGATTACACCGCCATGTGGACCATTTAGATATTTTATGGTGTTGATAGATGCTTCAACACGATGGTCACATGTAAGCCTGCTATCAACACGGAATGTTGCATTTGCAAGGCTCTTAGCCCAGATTATCAAATTAAGGGCTCATTTTCCTGATTATTCGATTAAAAGAATCAGGTTAGACAATGCGGGAGAATTTACATCAAAGTCTTTTAATGACTATTGTCAATCAATTGGTATTGTGGTTGAGCACCCAGTGGCTCATGTCCATACCCAAAACGGCCTTGCAGAGTCGTAAATCAAGCGGTTACAGATAATAGCTAGACCGATGTTAATGAGGGCTAGATTACCTTCATCGGCTTGGGGCCATGCAATTTTGCATGCTTCATCTTTGATTCTTCTTAGACCGACCGCTAATAATAAGTTCTCCCCATTACAGCTTGTCTTCGGAAGAGAACCCGATATTTCATATTTGTAAATTTTCGTATGTGCGGTGTATGTCCCTATTTCTCCCCCTCAACGGACTAAAATAGGACCACAAAGAAGGTTGGGAATATACATGGGGTTTGAGTCCCCATCAATTATAAAATACCTAGAGCCTATGATCGGTGATCTATTTACAGCTCGGTATTTAGATTGTCACTTTGATGAAACAAAATTTCCAACTCTAGGGGGAGAAGATAAGGAGATAATTAAGAAAGAGATTTCGTGGAATTCCACTTCTCTATCATTTCTAGATCCAAGAACAAATGAAAGTGAACTTGAAGTTCAAAGGATCATACATTTGCAAAGTGTTGCAAATAGATTACCAGATGCGTTTACAAATGCCAAGAAGGTGACGATGTCACATATACTAGCTGAAAATGCACCAACTCGATTGGAGATTCCTATAGAAACTCCAAACCAACAAATAGCAAGTGATTCTCAAGCACGTCGGAAGCGTGGAAGACCACTAGGCTCTAAGGATACAATTCCCCGGAAGAGGAAAGAAACAATAACAACACATAAAGGTGTTGATACTCCTATCACTAACATCCATGAAGATATAATCCCAAAAGAGATATTATCTAAGGACCCCGAAAGCAAAGAAAAGGATGTCGAGGATAATTTTGAGATGTCAATTAACTATGCAACTACCGGTTTGGGGTGGCATCGAAATGACATAGTCCTAGATGACATATTTGCTTATACGGTGGCAATAGAAGTCATGGATGAAGATGACGATGATCCTCAAACAATGATGGAATGTCAAAATCGAAATGATTGGGAGAGTTGGAAAGGTGCAATCAAAGTAGAGCTGGATTCATTAAACAAACGCGGTGTTTTTGGACCAGTAGCTCCAACACCAAAAGGCGTTAAACCAGTCGGCTTTAAATGGGTGTTCGTACGAAAACGCAATGAGCGTAATGAAGTAGTAAGATATAAATCCAGACTCGTTGCACAAGGCTTTTCACAAAAGCCACGAGTGGATTATATAGAAACGTATTCACCTGTAGTGGATGCAACAACACTTAGATTCCTAGTTGGTTTGGCGGTTGTTGAACAACTTCAAATGTAACTTATGGATGTAGTAACTGCTTACCTTTATGGATACAGATATATACATGAAAATCCCCGAAGGATTAGAAATGCCTGAAGCATTAAGATCAAAACCTCGTCACATGTACTCCATCAACTTAAAGAGGTCCTTATATGGGTTGAAACAATCAGGTCGCATGTGGTATAACCGCCTTAGTGAGTTCCTACTAAGACATGGTTTTATAAATAACCAAGTAAGCCCTTGCGTCTTTATAAAGAGGACAAAGTCGGGTTATGTAATTATAGCAGTTTATGTTGATTACCTAAATATTATTGGGACTCCTGAAGAGATTCAACAAACAGCTAATTACATGAAAAAGGAATTTGAAATGAAAGATCTTGGAACAACCAAGTATTGCCTCGGCCAGCATTTCGAGCATACAAGAAATGGAATTTTCATCCATCAGCCAACTTATGTTGAAAAGGTCCTAAAACGCTTTAACATGGACAAAGCATATCCATTAAGTACACCTATGGTTGTACGATCACTTGATGTAGACAAGGACCCTTTTCGTCCTCGACTAAACAATGAAGAGATATTAGGTCCTGAAGTACCATATCTCAGTGCAGTTGGTGCACTTATGTATCTTGCTACGAATACCCGACCAGATATAGCTTTTTGCAGTTAATCTGCTATCAAGATATAGTTCAATGCCAACAAAAAGACATTGGAATGGTGTCAAGCACATTCTACGTTATTTACGTGGAACAAGTGATATGGGATTATATTTTGAAAGATCTAAAGGAGTACATGGTGCAAAATTGGTTGGCTATTCTGATGCAGGTTATTTGTCAGACCCTCACAAGGCCATCTCGCAAACGGGGTACTTATTCATGTATGGTGGAACTGCCATTTCTTGGCGTTCAACAAAGCAGTCTCTTGTAGCTACATCATCAAATCATGCAGAGCTTATCGCATTGTATGAGACGGGAAGAGAAAGTGTGTGGCTCAGATCACTCATCCAACATGTCCAGGAATCTTGCGGGTTGGAGTCCATTGTAAAACACTCGACAGTGTTGTATGAAGATAATGCAGCTTGCATCGTCTAAATCAAGGAAGGTTACATTAAAGGTGACAAGACCAAACATATATCGCCAAAATTATTCTCCACTCATGAACTCCAGGTTGAAGGCAAACTTGATGTCCAGAAGATTGCATCAAGTGAAAATCTGGCAGATTTGTTCACTAAAGCATTGCCTACAAGGGTATTTAAGCAACTGGTACACAATATGGGAATGCAACGCTTGAAGGACGTGTGCAAAGTTGAGGGAGAGTAGTTTGCTCTAGTATTGTACTCTTTTTCCCTTGATCTTGGTTTTTATCCCAATGGGTTTTTGCAGACAAGGTTTTTAACGAGGCAATACGCAAACTATGAGGTGCACATCAAGGGGGAGTGTTATAATATACATATAGATATTACCAAGTGATGTATCACCTCCTATAACCTCCACCATTACTTCTCTTCCATAACACTCACATGGTGGAAAACCAAAGGTCCATATTGATGGCCCTCTTATCTTGTAACATTCCCCATCTATGCCTATATAAGGCCTTGTAGTTCTCATTGAGAGACACACCAATACAATACAATCTCTCCTCTCTACATATTTCTTGTCTTATTTTATCATTAACAAAAATTGAATTTCATGAGTTGATAAACTTTACACGGCTAGGTATTATTTTAATTTCGTCAAAACCTTTTATGTTCTAAAAATATGTTCATATTGATAAAGTTATTTAATTACTATGACCATGTAATATATTGATAAAGTTATTATCTTCTAAAAATATGTTCATATATAGCGAAAATAGGGTCCGGACATCAGAGTGGTGTGATAATAGGTATATAGCCCGGACCTAAAAGCACGTCCGGGTTATTAGAGTGTACCAGATTTTTTCTTCAAAATTTTAATAGACTTTAGAGCCCGGATCTGATTCCATATCCGGGTTATTTGGTATACAATATAGCCCGGATTTTATGATATCAGGGCTATTTGATCCATGATTACTACAAAAAAAATAGACTTCATAGCCCGAAGCATTTTAGATCCGGGCTAAAAAGTCCCTTTTTATTAAAAAAAAAAGCATTATTTTGCAAATTGCACGATCGTGCTACTGTGTAACCCTTGAATACAAACAATCAGTATCCTTATGATCATATTGACCACAATATAAATCAGCCAATTCGAACAAAATGAAAGAAATTGATGGACTCTTCCAATAGTTCTATCTCCACACTTATTTATCATTAACACTTAAACCAATCTCCACTGCATCCTTCAGAGATTTTCTCAATTACTAACCTCATCCCATCATAATAATACATGATAATGTTATCAGCTTGTTCGAGTCTTTCTTAGTTGCCACCTTCTTGACCTTTTTGACACTGGCCTTGGGACAACAACCTTCCACTTGCCAATCTTTCTGGAAAAAAATTAAAGATACACATATCACTATAATATTCTTGTGAACTCTTTACACACAATTGAATATAAATAATCAGATCTTGAGGAGAAACGAGCGAACTCATACACTAGAACATTAAGACCATTCCATATATAAGATCATGAAGAAACTAATACTAAGGCTACTATTTAGTGCTCTTAACAGTCATGGCCTTTGTTTATATCAGCCCATCATGAATGTTAAATACAACAACAACAACATCCCAGTAAATCCCGCGTAAAGGCAGGGTCTGGGTCAGGATGTACGCACTCTTACCCCGACTAAGTCAGGAGAGTGTTTCCGATAGACCCAGAAAAATACGAAACGGAAACTACAAGTCAGAAGACAGGGAAAAGGCGAAAACATAATTAGAAGAAGAAGACGACAGACAAAAAGCATAAGCACATGGCTAAACACCCAAGCCTATCATGAATGTTAAATAAGACTGAATATCAAATAATATAACCTAGCTCGTGCTGAAATAATATGTGAACAGTGAATTAAAATGGAACATACCTTCCCCCCAAGGCTACTATTCAGTGCTCTTAATAGTCATGGCCTTTGTTTCTTTGATTCCTCCACCCAGCACCTCTGAAACCTACAATAGAACTTCTAATTAGTTAATGAAATCACAGTTAGGCAGTAATAAGGTACACAAAAGAGAATAGCAAACATACTTGCTATACAAAGTTATAGTCTGATCCCACGTATCCAACTTCCAAACATCCTTCTCGGTCAGTGGTCTCTTATAACCCAGCATCGATCATTAGAGGATCCATCCATCCAAAAAAGATCTCTAGCCAAATATAACAGAACAAAATAGAATCATATAAGAAATGCAGGGAAAAATAAACCAAATAAATAGAATGTTTACTAGAAACTACATATAACTATAAATTAGAGTTTATAAACCCCGAAGAATCCTTCATGTTTTAGTGGCAGAAATAAACCAACAAGTTGAGATTGACTCAATTTTCATAAAGTTATCATGAGTCTCATGACTATTATCAATTTCACAACTTAACTGTGGATAGAAAGTGCATAACAACCTTAGAAAGAGAATAGAAAGAAACAGGAACAACGACATAGAATAGAAAGAATCAGGAACAACAACAGAATAAATAGTATAGGAGCCAGGATCAAGATTCAAGAATAACATAAAAGGGTGTGTTGGATGATATTAATTTGCATGCATGATGACTGTCGGCGATGACAGCTATAAAAAGGCTTTGGGTGAACCAAATTTCACCGCCACTTCTCAACGAACTTAAGAAATTCATCACCAGGTTCAAGAATATTTTTTTTTTTGATAGCTAGAGAAAACAACAAAAGGCAGCAAATTTTGATTTTAGTAATGGTGATAATATCCAGAAATTAGGCTAGATCAACCAAAAGTTCAAGATTAAAATGGTGTTTTATTGTAAATCAAGACCAGCTATTTGTATATGTATCATTTAAAAGGGTCTTTCCATCATAGGACAATAAATCTATATTTAACTTTAATTAACAACACATAATATCAAATGAACGATCTGGTAACATGGCACAGGGCAAAATTGTCTTTTTCCTAACAAGACAAGAGAAACATGCGGCCACCTCAACTGTTTTCTCAAACAGGAGCAGCAGCAAGGTAGAAAGTACAGGCCCCAGGATTAATTAATCATCAGAACTCGGCAACAACAACAAGAACTGGAACATATTTACGTTTTTTGTTTGAAAAATGGATATGAAGGCATTATTACTATCAAGTGTCAACAATGACTGTTATAGAAAATCTTTTTGAGAATCAAACTTATGAATGTTCATCATTGGGCATAAGAAAACAAAAACTATGAAGACAAACAAACTTATGAATGCTATGCTTGAATGTACATGAGCATGAGAAAAGGACTTCCGGGCAATGCTACACTTAATGCAAAATTGCATATTCGTACAAAAAGGGTTAACAAAGCTACACTTCTGCACTCTTGGTACCTATTTAAAAGGGTCCACAAAGCAAGGTTTATGGAGATTGTGAGAGTGTCCCAAAAGAGTAACTTGCATGAATGATACCCCTTATCTTAATGAATTTCAAGAACTAGATTATTCCTTGCATTATTGGGTAAATGATTCTCACCAAATCCTTTTTCAAAAACTAGTTTGCCTATCAGAAGGCAGAACAAGCAAGCTGCCACCTCAACTGTTTTGTCAAACAGGAGCAGCATCAAGTTAAAGAGATAGAAGCCAGGATCAAGATTCAGGAACAACATCAACGAGAGCAGCCAAAACATAGAATGTCCTGCATTTGGATAATTTATTTGCATGGGAGAATTGATAGAATGAGGGTGATGGCCACACTGTGGGGATATAGAAGGTGCAATAGTTACCTCTTCCATAGGAGAATTAAGATGCAATGGGCAACCTGCAGCAATAAGTTAATTTGAAACTTCCATTCTATTGATTTTTGCCTAAAATTAATGTGGGGAAGACCTTCCTTTCTTCGGGTTTTTATTGGAGATATCATAAGAACTAACCCAGTAATATAACAAAATCTTAGAAATAGACCAAAATATCATCTAGTTTTTTGAAACTGAAGTAAGCATTGTATTCCAACAACAGTCTAAAAAACAAGTTCAGATCATAACATTCAATATCTAGGAAATTAAAACCCCAAAAGAGATTAAATTTCAAAGCACGGACTGAAATCTCAGCAATAGAAGAGATGATGTGTAGAATTCTGTAGAGAAGAGAGTGCACTAATCTAGGACTTAACAAACCTGATGAAAAGATCTGGAATCACAAACGAAACAGAAGAACGACACCAGTAACGAAGCTACAAAACAAAATCGAAGATCAGAAGAACCTGGAGGATACACATGTAATTGATCAGAAGAACCTGGAGGATACACATGTAATCGAAGCTCTCTGGACGGCGATAGCTACCTCCTCCGTGCACTGGATTTCAATTTTGATTTGGGGCAAACGAGCATTGGGATTCAGCTTGGAAACCCTAACCCTTTCTAATTATTTCAGACAGCGCTCAATTTTTTTAACGTACGCGCTGTTAGCTTATATCCCGGATTTAAGGTACGGGCTTTTATTATGGACTGGTGGAGTGGGTAACCTTGTTATTAGAATCCCGATCCGGATCTTTAGAATCCTAAGATCCTACGACCCTACTCAGGAGCCCGATCCGGATCTATGTATAGAATCTTTTTTTGTGTAGGATCTACTATAGGTTCTTTAGAATCTTAATGGATCGATAGGATCTTACGATTCTACTCGATTTTAAAGATCTGATTTTATTAACATTATGTATTTTTCAAATATTTGTTTTGTTTCCTTGGTTGATTTTAGAGAGTTTAAATGTATAAGTTCATGTATAAAACGCGAAAAATGGCTTAAAGACAATTGTTTTCGAGTCTTTTAATCAATATGACAATGTTTAAGGTCGTAAATGTAGCTTTTTATCTTTTGAAACCAAAATATATTATGTAACTAACATTTTTTTCTCATTCTAGAACTTTAAATTAAGCCACTTTGTTGTATATTTTTTTTTTATATTTTATTATATTTCGAGGATCTTACGATCCCCTAGTGGGATCTTACGATCCGATCCACAAACTCTGTTGTGATTCGATCATAGAATTCCGATCCTAATAACCTTGGTGGGTACTAAACAGGGCGAAGGTAGGTGGTTGATGACACGCCCGGGTTATTATAATGACTTAATAACCCGGATATTTCACCTCCGGGGTATTTGATGTGTATTGTAGTTTTACTCTCACCATATAAAAGCTCGGGCGTGTCTATATATCCGGGCTATATACCCTAGACAATTTACAAAAAAAAAAAATACAATTATTATCACTTTAAAACTATTAAACCCCGGATATTTTACATCCGGCCTATTATGTAGCAGGCTAAATTCTCATTTTTCTGCTAGTTTAATCAAATTGGATCAAAATTTATCTCATGCATATATAGATATATTGATTAAATAAAGTTAGAATAAAATTTTGGAAAAATGGCAGAAAAGCACCCCTTAAATATGGGTCTTTGCAGAAAACCACCCCTTAAAAATGAAATTGCAGAAAACCACCCCTTAAACCTATTTTGTAGGTAAATCTCCACCCACAATCTTTTTTCCCGTTAGTTTTCCGTTTAAAATGGTGAAAAGTCATTTTTACCCCTCCCTTTTAATGTTATTTTAATGAGAGAAAAATGTATGAATTGGAATAAAATAATAAAATATATTTATCCATCATTTTTAATGTTATTTTAATTAATAGAATAACATACTTTTTTCTCTCATTAAACATGATGGATAAATATATTTTATTAATTTATTTCAGTTCATATATTTTTCTCTCATTAAAAGGGAGGGGTAAAAATGACTTTTCACCATTTTAAACGCCAACCTAATGAAAAAAAGGGTTGTGGGTGGCGATTTACCTACAAAGTGGGTTTAAGGGGTGATTTTCTACAATTTCAATTTTAAGGGGTGGTTTTCTACAAAAACCCATATTTAAGGGGTGGTTTTATGCCATTTTCCCAAAAAATTTATCTTAGGCCTATATTCATTCATTAGATCGATTGGGTCTAACTCGTTCAAGACATATTCCACTACGTCCTCTTGATCATGTTCCTTCCCAAGAGAGGCAAGCAAGTCAATGCAATGTTTTTTTTTGGTAAATAAGACGAGAGCAAAGCTCCCGAAACAATAAGAAACACCTGTCGGGCTACACAACAATAAGACGGGGGGTAGCCCTCCCCCTAGCATCCTCTTCAAGTTCAAATCTAGTCCCTAACGGCGGATCAGTTAACAACTGTAAGCCCAATGGAAAAGAAAAGGCACACTTTGCAAGGGAGTCGGCGACATAGTTCGCTTCCCTATAGACCACTCGGAACCAGATTTCCCAGTTCCTCTCGAACAAGCCTTGGCAATGCGCCACAAGGCTAAATAAAGGGTGACATCTTCTAACTCCTTTCCGGGTGAGTTCTTCGATCTTGCTAGAATCACCTTCTGGAAACCCTTATTCCAAGCAAGCTCCAACGTGTCGATCACCCCCCACATCTCCGCCAGCGGGACAGTGCTCCTCCCAATGTTCCGGGCGCAACCAGCAAGCCACTGTCCTTGCTCGCCCCTGATCACTCCACCGGCCGCGGCGTTGCCCAGCTTGTCCACTGCCCCGTCCGAATTGACCTTGATCCAGCCATTCGGAGGTTTCTCCCAGCCAATCAACGTCTCCTTCCGTTCCTTGCGCCTGCTACCCTGCTCCCTGTTACCCCAAGCAGACGCATACTCCTTAGTTTCGGTCAGTATGAACTCGGCTTTGTCGCCTCCAAATTGCTTGGCGCTGAACACCCTTTCGTTCCTCCACTGCCAGGCCCACCACAGACCATATGCGAAGATGCTTGCCCACTGCAGCCCCTCGTTGTTCCTCTTCGTGCTCATGATGATCCTCCGAAACTACTCTGCATAGCCACAATTAAAGAAATCAGTAAACACAATAGGGAAACCCAAATCGCACCAAACAGATCTGAATTTGAGGCACTCCCTGAAAATGTGTCCTAGCGATTCCTGAGCATCGCTGCATTCCGCACACCCCGGGTCCTCAGCCAAGTGCCTTCTCCATCTCTCCTCATTGGTCAGCACGACGCCTCGGGTAGACAGCCAGAGGAAAGCGCGAACCCTCTCCGAAACTTGAAGCTTCCAAATCATTTGAAAGATAACCCCATCAACGGTGGCCTCCTGGTTCACCTTCAATATCCGATCATACGCCGTACGCACCGAGTAGTCGCCATCTATGGTGTCCATCCAGTTCAACATGTCGGCATTCTCACCGCTTCCATCAATGCCAATCGACGCTAAATTGAGTAAAGTAGACGCAGGCAGAAGCGGAGACAGAATCTCCCAGTCCCACCCGTATCCAGTGCGCCAATAATCCCTCACTCTCTTGTTTCTCTCTGAGTCGTTGATCTCCACCACAGCCATGTCTTTCAATCTACCTTCACCCAACCACTGATCCAACCAAAACCTCACCGAATTGTCATCCCTGATAAGCCATCTAACCCCTTCAACCACCACGGCGTCCATCGCCTTCCCAATGCTAGACCAAATAGCGAAACTTCCTTGAATTTCGGATTCAGTATCTCTGACGTATTTAGCCTTCAAAATTTTGCACCACATGTCCGTATTGTCGTTAGTAAGCAACCGCCAGGCTAACTTTCCGGTAATGGCCAGATTGAGCTCGTTCATCCTCCGAATCCCTAACCCACCAGCCCTTTTGGGTTTGCAGACATCATTCCACGCCACAAGGTGTATCTTCCGTTGCTCTTCGGTATCTCCCCAGACGAAATCCCTGCAGATCTTGTCTATGGCGTCACAAGTGGCTATGGGGAGCCTCACCGTCGCCATAGAATATACCGGGATTGAAGATAAAACAGACTTTGTAAGAGTTGCCCTCCCAACAAAACTGAGGTGATTCCGCTTCCACCCCGTAAGTCTGCTACTGATCTTATCCACCAGCGGAATGAAAGCCTCTCTGTTTAATCTTTTGTGCAGAATCGGCATGCCCAAATAACTACCCAGGTTGTTTGTGACCTCGAAACCGCACTCAGCCTGTAGCTGTGCGCTAATGGTCTCCGATACGTTAGGTGATATAAACAGTTTGGACTTCCCAGCATTCAACTTTTGTCCAGACCCTTCGCAGAACTCGTTCAAAATTTTCTTAATCACCCGCAGCTGATCCACAGACGCTTCCGCCACAAGCACCAAATCATCGGCGAACATCATATGAGAGACCTCAAGTCCGTTCCTAGTCAGTTTTGCCGCC
Organism: Persicaria tinctoria; assembly: GCA_037127255.1. Taxonomy (NCBI): domain Eukaryota; kingdom Viridiplantae; phylum Streptophyta; class Magnoliopsida; order Caryophyllales; family Polygonaceae; genus Persicaria; species Persicaria tinctoria. The sequence continues at coordinate 73,904,434 of JBANSL010000002.1, read as the reverse complement.
TTCCAGTCCCCTCTATCGACAGCCCTATAAATCAAATGACTGAGTCTCTCAATACACAGAACAAACAGATAAGGCGACATCGGGTCCCCTTGACGGATACCCCTCGAAGGTTTAAACTCATTCGTCATCTCTTCGTTGACCAGGACTCTAGTGTTCACCGTGCTCGTGCACTCCATCACCCACTGCACCCAAACCTCCAGGAAGCCCGCATCCTCCAAAGTATCCTTAATGAAATCCCAACGGAGTCTATCATATGCCTTTTCAAGATCGATCTTCAAAACCATCCAGCCCTTTCTGCCCTTCTTCTTTCGCATCGAATGAACAATCTCCGGCATTACCACAATGTTATCCGTGATAGCTCTACCTTGGATAAAGCTCCCCTGCATCGGCCCAATAAGAGTAGGCAACAAGCTCCTCAAACGCGTAGCCATAATTTTCGTAATAACTTTATACAGGACATTGCATAGGCTTATCGGACGGAATTGGGACACCAATTCTGGTCTCGCAACTTTGGCCAGAAGAACGATCAAGGTTTCATTGGTACCTTCAGGAAGGCAAGCTGATCGGAAGAAAGATTTCACAAAATCAATCACCGAACTCCCTACCGTATCCCAACATCTTTGGAAGAAAATCGCCTGGAACCCATCAATCCCCGAAGCCTTGAACGGACCCATCTCCTTGACAACTTCAAAGATCTCAGACTCCGTAACCAACTTGGTCAAAACATCCCACTTCCCTTGCGGCATACTGGGGAAGCCACCTCTCAAGATCCTAATCGGAACAACTTCCTCATCCGGGATACAGTACAAATTTTGGAAGAAATTCACCACCTCCTCTTCAATTTTGTTAGCCTCGGTAATATCCTCCCCATTTGTGCCTTTGAGAAATTGAATACGGTTTCTATTCCGGCGAATAACTGTCGACATATGGAAGAACGATGTATTCCGATCCCCGGCGCGTAACCAATTCTCACGGGCTTTTTGGAACCACAACAGCTCCTCCTGCTCAAGAGTTCTATTCAACTCCTCCTGGACTTTATTTCTCTGATCGATCAAGGAATTCGTCGGGTTAGCAGCCAAATCCTTCTCCACTTTCTCCAACACACTAACCAGATTATCTTTCCTATCAATAATATTGCCAAAAACTTCCTTATTCCATTTAATAAGGCCGTTCCGCATCTTTTGAATAACAGCATTCACAGACCTCTGCCCATCCCACTTATTCTTAACAAGACCATCGAACTTCGGATGGGTCATCCAAGCCGCCTGGAAATGAAAAGGGCGCTTGTTCTTCCTGAACTTCAGGCTCGTATCCAGCATCAAAAGGACAGGATTGTGATCCGACCCAAGTCTGGCTAAGTGGCGAACGTTAGCCTCCGGCCAACACAACCTCCCTTCACCGTTACAAATAACACGATCCAATCTCTCGGCCACGTACGTCTCCACGGTCTTCCCTCTAGACCAAGCAAAATCCGGTCCAACAAAGCCTAAGTCAATCAGCCCCGCGTTGTTCATCCACTCCGTGAAACGAACCAAATCAGGGGACCGACCATGAGAGCTGTCATCCCTCTCCCAGCTATGGAGAATACAATTGAAGTCCCCTCCAATAAACATCGGCCCTCTGATGGTATCCGTAATCTCCTGCATCTTATCCTAGAAAACTCTCTTATCCATCACATTCGGGTAACCATAAACCACCGTCAAATGGAAGGATCGGCCACCTTTGTCCACTTTGGCCACGATGAATCTATCGTGGGAGCGAACGATCGACATCTTGATATTCTCCCCATTCCATAACAACCACACTCCTCCTCTGAACCCATCCGCCTCAACGATGAACCTATCCGAAAAACCAATCTTATCACAGACCTGCTTAGCCCTACTCCCAGAGATCTTGGGCTCGAAAACAGAAATAGCGTCAACCTTGTGGCGCCTAATCCAATACCTGATGGCTCTGTGAAACCCGTCACGACCGGCTCCACAACAGTTCCATAAAAGACAATTCATCATAAAACAAAAAAAAAGGCGAAGACTGGACCAATAACCGGGGACTATTTCTCAATCCCCGAATCTCCCATCTCCATGTCATTAGACAGGTGCTCCTTCGTCACCTTCTTCTCATCAATTCCTCTGTCTGCATACATCGGATCGGAACCCCCCACAATCTGCTCCCCTCCAGATCGCTTATCGGCAAACACAGATTTGGATAAGTCGCCCCTTTCCATCGAAGCCCTTAATTCAGCCGCAGCTTCCAGGCCTTTGGAATCTGAAGTACGAAGTTTGTTCTGTTCTGGGCCTTTTAACTGGGCCTGTAGAGGATGGGCCAGACGTCTCCCCTGCCTTCGCCCCTTTGGGCCTGTTTTTCTTAGACTTTTTAATGGAAGAAACCCTTTTCCCAACTTTTCCCAGGGAAAACGTGCCCGCCGTCTTTACCTCTGTACTCAACTTCGGACCACTACCAGTGTGAATAGCCCTTTCTCCATTAATATTATTTCCGTTAGTTCCAGACCCCTCGGGATCCAAACCGGCCTGCCTGTCCACCTCGTGCGTACCATTAACATTCAATGCTCCCCCTTCCTTCCCTCTACTGGCCGCCGGCGGAATCTCTGATTCCCCTTTCTTCACGCTTCCTCCGACTTTGTTACCATTGTACTCATAGGCCGGCGTTGTAGTTGTCTTCTCCTTTTCCTTGCTACCACTCGCATTCCCGGTTGCCGGCCCCTTCTTGTTCAGTTTCTGACGCCTCCGCGATACCTCCATCCATGGACCATACCTTCCTCCCGACGCCTCGACTCCACCATCAGTCTCCATGCTGTCTTCTTGGGCCTTCTTTCCTTTCTCCTCACTCCTTAGGGTGGTGCTTGCAGGATCGCTGCTGCCGGGGCTTGTCTCTATCCCTCCCTTGCCTCCCGCCGTACACTGTGTTGCCAGATGCCCGAACCTACCACATTTAAAACAAATTCGGTTTAGTCCTTCATATTCAAGAAAGTAAACATGGTTGTTAATCGTTACCGTCCCTTTTAGAGGTTTAGACAGGTCTACTTCGACGCACACCCGGGCGAATCTTCCCCTATTCGTAAATAGGGTCCGATTGTCAACTTTCAAGGGCCTGCCAATGCCCGAAGCTATCTTCCTTAAAATGCCTTCCTCGTAGAAGATGATCGGCAGATTTGCCACCCTCACCCATGCCGGTGAAGTAGAGATGGAGTCCGTCATCGGATCAAAGCATGGAGTCCATGCTTTGATAATCAGATAGTGTCCGAAGATGGTCCAAGGACCGCCTTTTAGAGCTTTCATATAGTCATGCTCGTTGTCAAATCTGGCAACGTAGTATCCTTTGGGCAAATCGGCCAGCAACAGTTGCCCTGCTGGCCTCCAGATTTCTTTGAGCTTCCTTTCCATTGTTACGTAAGGTATGAATCCTCCCAATACTTTGATAATCAATGAGGACTGCCACACCGACTCGAGTGCTGCCATCACTTCCTGAGGAATGTCCACAACTGGATCCCCTTCTTCTCCTCCCGGGAAGGAAACTTTGACTAAATCTTCACTGTAAACAACATCTGCCACTCCCACCTTGTTAGTCCCACCCAAGAGAGTATCCCTCCAGGACTTGGCCTTGTCCGGAGGATCCCCTGGCGGACTGCTCGTTTGAGAGACACTGGCCATCGACCCTCCGTTCGCTCCCGGTCGGAAGCTAAGAGGGGCAAGGGGAGAAGAGAGAGATTTATTTAGTAGCTCTGTCCCGTAGTCAATGCAATGCTTGATTTGTTGCATAAACGACTCGCCGATAGTCTGAGACTGAGAGCCTTTCTTCATGTGATGCAGCTTGTCCTTGATTTGGTGAATGTGGCCTCGGGAGGGTTTGGTAAAGGTGTTGGCAAGAATCTTCCAGGCCTCCTGACTTGTGGTAGCACGGGTACGTAACGAGTGGTGCAACTGATGGAGACAGGGTGTCAACGATGGTGCGCGTTGTATGCTGGATTTGGATTGGGTTCATCCGGGTTGACAGAATTTGGAAGGGTTTGTGATGGCGCTAGGTGAAAAAACCATCGAGAAACTTAAACCGCCCATATCCAATAAGAATAGATTGGATCTGGGTCTACCATGTGATGTAATTGGTAAATAATAATTTGATAGCATTGGGAAATTGAACGACTATAAATGGTTTAGTAGGTTCAACATCATTGGGGATGGTGTGATTGGAAGAGGCCATGGAGGCACACGCAAAAACATACATGAAAAGCGGATGATTTGTTATTAGGGATTCATCCCAATATATAATACAGGAGTAGATCGAGGTCCTTGAATATATATATATATATATATATATATATATATATAGAGAGAGAGAGAGAGAGAGAGAGAGAGAGAGAAAGGGTGGCTCCTGTGTGAGCATGGCTTATGGTGTAAAATATGAGCAATTTCTAGCCATTAGATGTTACAAATAGATGGCTGAGATTGATCAACAATTTAATTAAAATATATTAAAAGGGCATGGGGCCCACTATCAATTAGCACTAATTACTCCCCAAACGGTGGTGTGAACCGCACTCGCTTGAATGCCAACATACGACAACCTTTAATGATATTTAAAAATAATCAATCAACTTAAAAAAGGAAAGAGATATACATACATTGTATATGTTTTTAGATTGAAAAGGTGTTAAAACAATTTGTATTATTTCGATATTCAGTATAATTAATTAGTTATCGTTTATTCGCATGTATATGAATCAATATTCATGTGTATGTGAATTATTATTCGTATGTATGTGTATGCTTACTATATGTATAAAGATTTTTATTTTGACTTTTATTTTTGTGTACTGGATAAATTGGATAATATTCATATTTAAATAAATAATTATTCATATAAGCATGAGTCGTTTGTTTTATATAGGTGGAAAACTCATATTTAATATTGACATTATTCATATGCACCTTGATAATATTAAAAAAAATTGAAACAATTTGTGCGCTACATGTTTGTACATAGCTCGATATTATTCGTATGTATTTTGACATTATGCATATGTAACTAGAAAAATATTTGTATATAAGTTGAATGGAAATTCATACATTTCGAAGTAAAATATAGCCCCAAAATATTTGATTTTGCTTTACATCTTAAATATTTTATTTAAACTATTTAAATGTACGTAAATAATATATTAAAAGAAAACATAATTGCATGGCTAAATAACTGATTTACGTGTGAATAATCCTCCAAATATGTACGAATAATGTCTTAATCTCTTTATTAACTACTACGTAAATAAGAGCATTATTATGAAAAAAATCTTTTTTGGACCGACCAAAATAAGAGAATAAAAGAAAGAAAGATTAGAATGTGTTTGAAACAGTGATTTTTTATTATTAAAAAATTAATCGTGCATTGCCGCCGGAGTTACAAATTTGAAAATTCAACCAAGCAGTGTAACTCACGTCTTGTATTAAGGTGTGTGAGATAATTGATGGTGGGTCCAACCGATTGCCCTTTTAAAAAAATAAATTAATTAAGGTTTAATCTCATCCATTAATTAAGAAGCATCTAATGGATAGAAATTGCTCACATTTTACACAATAAGACATGCTCACATAGGATCTATCCTATATATATATAGAGGGTGAGTCATGTGTTAACAACCCTTATTGTGTTTTGTGTTAACAAATACAAGCCATTGATTAATTAGAAATGGATGGATAAGATTATTCCCCGAAATTAATTAATTGTAATATTAAAAGAGAAAAAACTCTCTTTTCCCTAAATACGTGCGCGTGGGATCACAACCCAAATCCTTTTTTCCTTATCTTCATTCCCCTCCCAGAAACCCTTTTGGCCGTTTGAAGAAGACGATCCGGCGGCCACTACTGCAACTTCCAACGATGCACCCAGACGCACCGATCGGTGACGGTAGCGCCGCTTGAAGGGAGGCAAGTCGGCGGAGAAGCAATCGACGGCGGCGAGTGGAGGATTGGGTGAAGCTGCGTCGAGTTGAATAGCAAAGGCGGTCAACGATCGTGTTGTGTGTTAAATAGCATTCCTCCATCGTCCCACAAATTAAATTGTGTTACTGTGATGAATATTTCTTAAATTTTGCCGAATATTGATGAATAACTGGGAAATTGTGATGAATATTGCCAAGGTTGATGATAATGAATCATAAACTTTGATGAATCTTTGCTAAATACTCTTTGCAACTTTGGTGAATAATTGATTGAAAGTGATGGATATATGTTAAATTTTGCCGAATATTGATGACAACTTGGAAAATGGTGAAGATTAAAAACTTTGATGAATCTTTGATGAATAATTGTGAGATTGTGACGAATATTCCTTGAATTTTGCCGAATATTGATGAATACTTTGAATACTGCGATTACTCTGTGATGAATATTGCTAAGGTTGATGAATAATTATTCATGGTTTTGATAAATAATTGAGTGAATGTGGTGCATATTTCATAAATTTTGCCGATGATGAATAATTGTTGATGCCAATTAATGCAAAATTTCACAATTAATTGAGTGATTGTGGTGCATATTTCACAATTATTGATGAAGAATTGAGTGACTGTGATGCATATTTCACAATTATTGTTGATGGCAATTAATCCAAAAAATAGTTACGTCCATGTTTTTTTGCATCCGACAACCGCCTTCAGCAGCAAAAATTTCATAGTTACAACGAATATTTGCTTCCCAACATCGAATAGTTCAATTGCTAATTACGTTTTCTAACCCATTACCGGCATCCATCACTGAGTTTCCATCCAATTTTCTTCTTCCTCTTCTTCACTGTCCTCTGATGAAACGTCGATAATATTTTCAAAGATTTCAAATAGCAAATTAATTGATAATGATCTTTATTTGTATGACCAAAAATATTTTTAAAAAGGAAATTGGTGAAAATTGGCAAAAAAAAAAATCAACGCTTTCATTATTTTTCTCACACCCAGTTTTAAGCAGATAACTGTCTCCTTGCATCACACGCTCTACAATTGTGAGAGTGGGGCAGTTATATGGCTGGGTCCCACTTTTTTAATAAAAACAAAATAATAAAATTCTTGATTAATCAAGACCTTTCATCTTCATTCATCCTCTCTCTCTCTCTCTCTATATATATATATATAGGGTTGGGTTCAGGTGCAAAGGTAGTCAACAGTGAGAAGGAAAGAAGCTCCCTGATTGGTCAATTAAAAAAAACCAGACGCGCTTTTTTTTTTAGGTAAAGAACACGCGTTTCTTAAATATACTCCTGGGATAAGGGCGCGTGGTTTTCAATTCCCTTCTCTCCCCCTTTCTCACATCTGCTCGTTCTCAAATTGCTCGGTAGATCAACCCCATCTCCTCCATAGCCATCGATTCTTGTGTGGTCCGAGACTGACTTCACCAACTGCAATCTGGACCCGGCTATCGCACCCGCCATCGCCGCCGATTGTTATGCCCTTTCCAATCTTCGCGTCACTGGCCCTGCACTCCGCAAACTCAACGACGACGACGGAGGCTCAGTTTTCCCGGTGGAACAACGCCAACGCCGAAAAGTTCGACCGGAAGAGCCGCACGCTAAAGGAAATAGAAGACGACCTTCGCCGGACAATTCGGGATTCCGATCAATTGGTCTCCTTCTTCCATCCCGGGTAAAAGATCCAAGTCCTCCAAAATCCGAAAACCTAACACGAATCCGATGAGGATCAACTTTGATTTAGGCGAGCGACGATGGGAGAAGATCGATGGCGGCGACGAAGAACATCTGTTGCTTGGCGGACTGCAAGCGATTTCGGCGGACCAAATTGTGATTTTTTTGCAAATCAGTTTGATTCAATCTGCTAATTTGGGTTCCTTGCAGTAGCTTGCTTGAAACCAAATTGTGATTGTTTTGGTTTCCTCACAGCATTAGATATTGCTTATCTTAAAACCAAAAAAAAAACACATTATAAAATCAGCATTTGGTTTCCTTTACTGCAGTAGCTTGGTTGAAAGAGTAGTGGTTAATCCTGTGTAGGTGCATGCTATCAACTTATTTGGTTTCCTTGCTCATCAATGTACTGCAGTAGTTTAGTTGTTATGATTTATGAAGGTGCCTGTTTCAAGTCCTGGGTGTACTTAAGATGAGATTTTAAGATAAGAAATATCAATTTGATGGTTCACCCATTTTGTCACTGAACCAACCTCTATTAGTCACTGAACCAACCTCTATTTAGTCACTGAACCAACCTATTTAGTCAATGAACTAACCTCTATTTAGTCATTGAACTAAAGAAGTGGTTCAACCATTTTACTCGTAGTGGTTCAGCTATTTTATTTGTTGTGGTTCACCCATTTTATTTATAGTGGTTTAGACATTTTATTTCTAGTGGTTCGGTCATTTTACTCGTATTGGTTTAGCCATTTTTATTTGTAGTGGTTCAACTATTTTATTCATAGTGGTATAAAAACCCCAAACCACTTAGTTTAAAATCCAGAACCACTTGGTATACAAATCCTGAACCACTTGTTATTAAAATGCTAAAACATTTGGTCACTTAATTAACCTCTATTTAGTCACTGAACCAACCTCTATTTTGTCACTGAACCAACCTCTACTTAGTCACTGAACCAACCTCTATTTAGACACCGAATCAACCTATTTAGTCACTAAAACAACCTCTATGTAGTCACTGAACCAACCTCTATTTAGTCACTTTATCAATCTCTATTTAGTCACTGAACCAACCTCTATTTGGTCTTTGAACCAACCTCTATTTAGTCACTGAACCAACCTATTTAGTCACTGAACTAACCTCTATTTAGTCATTGAGTCAACCTCTATTTAGACACTGAACCAACCTATTTAGTCGCTAAAACAACCTCTATTTAGTCACTGAACCAACATCTATTTAGTCACTTCACCAATCTCTATTTAGTCACTGAACCAACCTTAATTTAGTCACTGAACCAACCTCTATTTAGTCGCTGAACCAAACTCTATTTTGTCGCTGAACCAACCTCAATTTAGTCACTGAACCAACTTCTATTTAGTCATTGAACCAACCTATTTGGTCATTGAACCAACCTCTATTTAGTCACTAAACCGACCTCTATTTAGACACTGAACCAACCTACTTAGTCACTAAATCCACCTCTATTTAGTCACTGAAAGTTGGGATGAAATCAAATGCTAATTAAACATATAATTTATGCAAAGAATTGAAAATGAATACTATAATGAACTAATATATGAAGTACGGAGTATTTAGAAACAAAGCAATTCCATCAAAACAACACACTTTGATTGAAAGTGGGATGAAATCAAATGCCACGCTCTCGAATTCCTTGGAATGGAGAGCAGCCCCCAAAAGGGAATTGAAAGACAAAATATTTTTTTCACATTTTAAGTCAAGCAATTCATCGAACAGGTCGTGGGCGTGCTGGAACATGCCGACGGAGTCGTAGTCTAATCAGGCAGACGGCGTAACCTTCCCGAGTGTGTCGGCGCTTGTGCTTGGCGAGGTGGTCGATGGTGTAGGAGTAGACGGTGTACCTGTTGCGGAAGGCGGAAGAAACGGATCTCCTCTTTGACGACGCCACGGCGGAGGCCATGGTGATGAACAAGGAAGGGATGGGAAGGAGGAGATGGGGCGGGGGCAGGAAGAGGAGGCGGCGGTGGAGGAGGAGAGGTCGAGGAGGTTGTGGTCGTCGTTTTCGCGTGGGAGGGATGACGAAGGTGAAGTAGTGAGGATGTTGTGGTGAATCAGTGAGAAACGCGCGTGTTATTCGCCTACAAAAATAAAAGCGCGTGGGTTACTTTTTAATTATCCAATCACATTACTTCTTTCCTTCTCACCGGTATATACTATTCTCACTTAAGCCCTACCTCTATATATATATATATATATATATATATATATATATATATATATATATATATATATATATATATAAAAAGATACTAATCCAATATATAAAGATATGCAAAACAAAGATATCCTAACCATAATATAATAATCTAATAATTACCCTTAACATTGGCGGTAGTAGCTAGACGAGGTAGAGGACGAGGGCTGTGAGGCCGACGAGGATGACAAGGGTGGCGACATAGACGAACGCTCCTGCCTTGGAGGAGGAGCGGTCGACGGAGTGTTCCCCTGCATTATATATTCCCTGTGATAAGAATAAAATTAAGAATAAGCATAAACAATTAAACATACATGATTTAACTGTCTTCATACAAATTAAATGGCAAGAATAAACTTAGCTAGTTTTTCACACCTCTTGTGTTGTTTTAGTCGGAAGGTTCCCCTGCATCAACACCATCTTCAGCTGATCCTCATCGCAGGGCTTTCCGATGTCCATCAAAACCGTGCTTTCTTCGAAACCATAGGCATAGGCATCCGCATCACGATTATCATAATAAAACCTCTTGAACAGAGCTTGCCCGTTTAATAAAGGGGTTAACCTGAGGCGTCCAAGGATGATATCCTCATGGTCGACGTCCATCTCACCAAGTTTACTCCATCTACTTTTGTCACCGTCCCTTTGCATCGTCCACAACTCGAACTTTTCATACCAAGGAGCTACGGGTTTCACGAACCTCAGTAAACCTCCCCACACAAACAATCTTGGATTGAAAGTGAATTCTTGAGCCTGAAGTTGGTCAGGGAGATCCATGGTTCTGAATTCGTCGCTCCCACAGTCAAACACCAACAAGTCACGGCGCTTGAACCTCTCACTATCCTTGTCCTTTGGGGTTGTGAGCCAGTATATGCTTCCGCCGACGAAACAATTGGTGCTGTTGTGCCATTTCAAAACAGACTTGAGACAATCCGGAAGTGGGTTTCTCCTCCATAGACCATCGCGAGCTGAGAATACCTCGTAGTAATCCGTTTCGTTTATCACAATCTTGAAATCATCATTTCGACTGTCGTAGCCAAATCCGTAGAAACTCGGGGAGTTTGAAGGATGTTTAGCGAGAGGCCAAGGAGTGGCGACATATTTACGGATGGAAGGGTTCCAAAGAACGATGATCGTCTTTGAATTAGGTGCATTGTAATCAACTTCTATAAGTGATACGCCATGAACAACACCTAAACAAGCTAATAAAAAGGGTTGGGATGGAGGAAACGGAGAGTCGAGGGGTGTGAAGGTGTTATCTTGACGGAGAGCGAAAGTCGGCTCTCCGCCAACGATACGGTAATTGTAACGTATATGGAAAAAGGTTCTTCTTCGAGTATTGTTGGTAGCGGTGGTGAAGGTAAGGTGATGGGTGGTGAAGAAGGAAGACGAAAGGAGAGAGTTCCACGACTTGCAAACGCATCGGAGTTGACATATGCTTTTCACCGGCAGCCTCCCGAGGATGTCCGGCCACAAGTCTTCGGCTATCATCGTGTACGTACGTATGATTGGAGTTTGAGGGGAGGAATCGATTTTATGGAGATAAAGTAGATATATCAATTGGGTTTAGATATATTTAATTATCTGATTAAAAAAATTTAGATATAAAATATATTATTCTGTTTTGCTCCTTTGATAGATTGATGATCAGATAATATTTATATGAGTAAAATAATGGTTTTTCTATCCTATGTCGGCTAAGAGTATATGATAAGACATTAAATTAGGAAAGATTACCTAAAAAAGACCAATTGCTGAGCAGAAGCTGTGAAGGTCGCTTAGCCCGCGGATGGGTAAAGCAGTTCCCTGCTGATGGGAATGGGTTCTACATGATCATGGATTTTAAGATCCGGAATCAGTACTCCGGGAGCGCAGCTGTGAAGGTCGCTTAGCCCGCGGATAGGTGCATAAGCAAGGACCCTAAAAATTAAACCAGCCGAGTATGGGCGAGGTCATTGAGGTGTTGAGGGAGGCAATTTCGGAGTCTGACGAGGCTGGAGGAGGCAGCGGAGCCTCCTCCCACAGGCCACATGTACAGCGGGTGATGGATTGGCGGGCGGGTTTAAAATAGGTGTGTTTGTGCTAGCTAGTTAGTCGATCTATCGTTGAAATATTCAATTTTGTATGCATCATCGATTGATAGTTTAGTTTGTGCTAGTTAGTCTATCCTTGGGAATGAATTATACAACAAGTTTCAAATTTTATTTTCTGGCTAAGTTAATTTGGAAACTTCGTTTTGCCTACTTTCGTTGATCCGATCCATTCTTCGATGTTTCCTTAGCACACTATATTCGCATCGTGATCTCTGTCAAATTTGAGTTATTTGCGGCAATGTGTCTGTTTCTATTATTGAGATTCTCTCTTCTTATGAGTTTGGATTCATGACTCAAATCACAAAATTTGTGGGCTTAATTACAACATTATCAACTTGCAAAAATCGACCAATGTAAAAACAATAGTAGTAGCGTTGAAAAAACCATTGCACCTACATCAAGAATTGGGTACAAGATCGAGCAAGACAACAATTAAACACAAAAACATCCTGAACGATGACAACAAACAAGTAACCCGAGAGAGAGTCTTGCGTTAAATCGTAAGACATGAACATAGCATTACAATTGAAGCTTCTATGGAAAATCTTAGCAGAATCAACAAACCCTTGGGTCAAGATCGATCATTACCCAAAAATACAAAAAGACACTAAACCTAGTTCTTGACGTGTCGATCTAATGAGTCGAAAGCTTCCCCTGCATCAACACGTCCTTGAGTTCCTCACAGGGCTTCCCGATGTCCATCAAAAGCATGCTTTCTTTGAAAGCATAGGCATCCTCATTGCGATTATCACAAATCTTGAACACCGCTTGCTCTTTTATTATTGAAGGGGTTAACCTGAGACGTTCGATGATGATATCCCCATCTGTATGGTCCATCTCACCTAGTTTACTCCATCTACTTTTGTCACCGTCCTTCTTCATCGTCCACACCTCCAAATTTCCAAAACAAGATACGGATTTCAGGAACCTAAGTAAACCTCCCCACACAAACAATCTTGGATTGCAGACGAATGCTTGACCCTGAAGTTTGTCAGGGAGATCCATGGTTCTGAATTCCTCGCTCCCACACTCAAACACCAACAAGTCACACCGCTTGAACCTCTCATTCATATCCTTGGGGGTTGTGACCCAGTATATCTTTCCGTCGACGAAGCAATTGATGGTGTAATTCCGCCATTTCGAAACAGACTTGACACGATCGGGAAGGGGCTTTCTCCTCCATACACCATCGCGAGCTGAGAATACCTCGTAGTAATCCGTTTGAGTTAACACAATCTTGAAATCATCATTTCGACTATCGTAGCCAAATCCGTAGAAACTCGGGGAGTTTGAAGGATGTTTAGCGAGAGGCCAAGGAGTGGCGACGTATTTACGGATGGAAGGGTTCCAAAGAACGATGATCGTCTTTGAAGGTACATTGTATTCCTCCAAGGGGTTATGAATGCATATGGCTACGCCATGAACAACACCTAAACATAATAGAAAGGGTTGGGGTGGAGGAAACGGAGAGGCGAGGGGTGTTAAGGTGTTATCTTGTTGATGACGGATAGCGAAAGTCGGCTCTCCGCCATTGATGCGGTAATTGTAACGCATACGGAATAAAGTTGTTGTTGGAGAAGTAGTACTGCAGGCAGCGGTGGTGAAGGTGAGGTGAAGGGTGGTGAAGAAGGAAGACGAAAGGAGAGAGTTCCACGACTTGCAAACGCATCGGAGCCGACATATGCTTTTCACCGGCAGCCTCTTGAGGATGTCCGGCCACAGCTCTTCGGCTATCACCGTGAACATACGTTGTCGGTTCACCATGTCCAAGTTGCTTGCCAAAAATATTGGAGTTTGAGGAGGAGGAATCGATTTTATAGATGGAGATAAATATATAGATAGATACATCAATGAGATAATTTATTTATCTCATTGAAAAAAAATTTAGATATAAAATATATTATTTCTTTATGCTCCTTTAATAGATAGATCATGGATATTTATGTGATTTAAAAAAATAGATATAAAGTTATTTCATATGTAAAACGATTATTTTAAATTATCTTTTCTAAATCTAAAATGTTAAATCTTAAATATTCTTTTCCAAAAATGATTGAAACTATGGATATTTTTATCATACTGAAAATTTTGAAGAAGCAATTTTTTTTGGGTGGAAAAGAAGCAATTTTTTAAATACTTATGTAATAAGAATAACTACTATGATCCCCACTCCATGGCGCGGTTTTAAGAAATAAAATTTTAATAATGTGTTAAATTAATATTATAAACTAATAGTAAAAGTTCAGATAATTAAATATTTTGAATTAACTCAAATCAAACATCAACATTCTAGCACCATTGGCCAATAGTACTATAGGACTTTATCTCTTGTGGGTAGTGAAGAATAAAGATGCATGAACTCCATGGAAGCGCCTCTCGAAAACTGAGTTGTCCCTGTTAAAATGTAATCAAATTCTATGTTATTTTAGCTTAGCAAGTTAGTTATAATGTAAGTAGGACTAGCTGTTAGTTTGACAGTTAGGAAGTGTTAGTCTAAGGTTTCTGTAAGACTGCAGTTATGCAGTTTGATGTTAGTGGTGTAGTGCTCGAAGTAGTGGTAGAGGAGTTATCAATTGTAAGGAGTATGTATTCAGTTTTCTAATCAATGAAAGGTGTGAAGCTTTTGTTGAATGTGTGTGCTGTGTTGGCTCTCCTTGTGTGTGTTCTATATCCGAGAACAGCTGCTGGTGTTTTGTGTGTTGTGTGTGTGTGTTTAGGCTTGATCCACAATTGTAATTCTAACAATTGGTATTAGAGCAAACAAGAGTTTGCAATCGGGTTTTGTCCTGGGAAAGAGTGGTGTGAGTTCATAAACACAAAGGGAAACACAAGTGTGAATATTTCATTGTATCTTGCTCAAAATGCAGAACAATGGGAGTGGAAATGTTGGCAATCCACAATTGCCAATGTTCAAAGGAATCAATTATCACTTTTGGAGTTTAAAGATGACTACTCTGTTCAAATCTCAAGAGATTTGGAACCTTGTGGATCAAGGATTCGAGGATGCAGATCCTCCAGAGCCAGACCAGCAGTTAAGGGAGAAAAGAAAGAAAGATTCTAAGGCATTGTTCATGATTCAGTCGGCTTTAGATGATGAAGTCTTTCCAAGAATTACAGCATCAACAACCTCTCACCAAGCATGGGAAGTTCTCAAGCAAGAGTATATGGGTGACAAGAAAGTTATAACTGTGATGTTGCAGGCTCTCAGAAAGGACTTTGAAACCTTGAATATGCAGGAGAAAGAAACGATTCAAACCTTCTTGTCTCGTGTGTCAGGGTTGGTGAACCATATGAGAACTTATGGTGAGGAGATGAGCACTGAGAAGGTTGTGAGTAAAGTGCTCAAAAGTCTCACAAAGAAGTATGATCATGTTGTGGCTGCCATAGAAGAGTCCAAAGATCTCTCTACCTACAGGTTTGAAGATTTAGCCAGTTCACTACAAGCTCATGAGGATAGGCTCAGTAGAGGTAGTGAAGTTAAAGATGAGAAGTTGCTTCAAGTTAAGGAAGAAACTTCCAAGAGTAAAGGTGACAATTCTTCAAGTAGAGGAGGTCACAGAGGTGGCTACAGAGGTAGGGGTAGAGGGAGTTGGAGAGGTCGTGGTGGTAGAGGCCAAGGAAGAGGAGGTTCAAATGGCCAAGGAAGAGGTCAAGGCAGTGAGCAAGGAAGGGATCAAGGGAGACAATCTGGTCGAGGACAAGGCAGTGATTCAAGATCCTACAAAAGTAACATCAAATGTTACTACTGTAAGAGATATGGTCATAAAGAAGTCCAGTGTTGGGACAAGCAAGAGAATGAAAGCAAGCCTGCAAATTACTCTGAGAATGTGGGAAGTGAGGATAGGTTGTTCATGGCCTTAACCTCAACAGCAGACTCCATGAAAGACATGTGGTATTTAGACAGTGGATGCTCTAATCACATGTCTAGCTCAAGGAAGTTGTTCAAAGAGCTTGATGAGTCAAAGAAGAGTAGAGTAAGACTTGGTGATAACAAAGTATTACAAGTTGAAGGCAAAGGAACTGTAGCAATCAGAACTGTGCAAGGAAGTGAGAAGGTGCTGACTGATGTGCAGTTTGTACCAGGTCTAGCTCATAATCTGCTAAGTGTTGGGAAATTGCAACAGACAGGTTATTCTCTTTTGTTTGATGATGATTCTTGTGTGATCAGAGAAAAGAAAAGTGGGCACATTGTAGTAAGTGTGTCAATGACCAAGAACCGGATGTTCCCACCTGATCTTGCTTCAAATATGAGCAGTGCAATGACTGTTAAAGCAGGTGATGAAGCACAGCTATGGCACCAAAGATATAGACATCTGAATGTTCAGAGTATGAAGATGTTGAGCACCAAGGACATGGTTCATGGGTTGCCTAAGATTGATGATTTAGAGTTTTGTGAAGGGTGTGTCTATGGAAAGCAGTTCAGAGGTTCCTTTCCTAGTGGTTCAGCCTGGAGAGCAAGTGAGTGCCTGGAGCTACTCCATGCAGATCTATGTGGTCTTATGCAGGTTGAATCAATGGGAGGTAGTAAATACTTTTTTCTTATTACAGATGACTTTAGCAGGCTAAGCTGGGTGTCATTTTTAAGGCTCAAATCAGAGGCCTTTGAGAATTTTAAGAAGTTCAAGGTATTTGCTGAGAATCAGTTGGGAAAGAAAGTGAAGGCACTGAGAACAGATAGAGGTGGAGAGTTTCTTTCAACTTAGTTTTGTAATTTCTGTGATGAGCATGGAATTAGAAGAGAGATGACTGCACCCTACACTCCTGAGCAAAATGGAGTGGCTGAGAGAAAGAATAGAACAGTGGTAGAGATGGCAAGGAGCATGATGAAAGCAAATAATGTTCCTAATACACTTTAGTGTGAAGCTGTAGCAACAGCAGTGTATTTGTTGAACATCTCACCAACTAAAGTTGTGCAGGGCAAGACTCCACATGAAGTGTGGAGAGGAGAGAAGCCAGGAGTGAGTCATCCGAGAGTGTTTGGATGTATTGCATATGCACTGGTGAATTTGAGACAGAAGCTTGATGATAAGGCTGAGAAATGTGTTTTCATAGGGTATGTTGGGCAATCAAAAGCATATAAGTTGTATAATCCTACAAGTGGCAAGATTGTTATAAGTAGGAATGTGGTTTTTGATGAAGAAAGTGAATGGAAGTGGGAGAATGATACAGCTAAATCCAATGCAAGTATGCCTATGGTTGTGGATGGTTCAAGCACAGAGTCTGAGACTGAAAGCATGGATGATGATGATCATAGTCAAGGCTCACCAGCAACTCCAGTGCATCAGTCAAGTGCTTCAAGCAGTAGTCACTCACCTCCCTCGAGCTCATCGGATGAGTCATCTCCTAGAAAGTTTAAATCATTGACAGACGTCTATGATAGAAGTGTGAGATGTGAATTTGCTTTGCTTGCATCTGATCCAGAAGGTTATGAAGATGCTAAGACTGAAAAGCAGTGGCAATTGGCAATGAAGGGGGAGATGAGGTGCATACAGAAGAATGATACTTGAGAGCTGGTTAACTTACCTCTGGATAGGAACTTAATAGGCCTGAAATGGGTCTTTAGAACCAAGTACAACACAGATGGGAGTATTCAGAAGCACAAGGCTAGACTGTTAGCAAGGGGGCATGCACGACAAGAGGGAGTAGATTTTGAAGAAACTTTCTCACCAGTAGCCATACTTGAGACATTTAGAGTGATATTAGCTCTAGCAGCACAGTGGGGTTTGCCTATTTTCCAATTGGATGTCAAATCTGCTTTTCTCAATGGTGAGTTGCAAGAAGAGGTGTTTGTTGAACAACCTCAAGGTTTTGTCAAATCTGGTGAGGAGGGGAAGGTATACAGGTTGAAAAAGGCACTATATGGCTTAAAACAAGCTCCAAGAGCTTGGTATAGTAATATTGATGAGTTCTTCTTGAAGAGTTGCTTTCAAAGAAGTGAGAATGAGCCCACCTTGTACGTGAAAAAGAAGAACAAGGACTGGCTTGTGGTCTACTTATATGTTGATGACATAATTTATTTCAGTTCCTCACCAAATATGTTAGAAGAGTTCAAGCAAGCCATGATGTGCAAGTTTGAAATGACTGATCTGCATTTGTTACAGTATTTTCTTGGGCTTGAAGTGAAGCAAAGAAAGGAAGGCATATTCTTATGCCAAGAAAAGTATGCAAGAGACATGCTGAAGAATTTTAAGATGGAGGAATGTCATGTGGCTCAAACACCCATGAACTCAAATGAGAAGTTGCAGAGAAGTGATGGGACAGAGCCAGCTGATCAGAAGGTGTACGGAAGCCTTGTTGGAGGCTTGAATTATCTTACACACTCAAGGCCTGATATAGCCTATAGTGTAAGTGTGGTCTCGAGGTACATGCACAATCCTACAAAGCAACACTTAGGTGCTGCTAAGAGGATACTGAGGTATGTGGCAAGAACTCTCAGATTTGGCATATGGTATGAGAGTGTTAAGGAGTTTAGGCTGGTGGGTTACACTGATAGTGACTGGGCAGGTTGCTTAGATGACAGGAGGAGTACATCTGGCTCAGTGTTTGGGCTAGGTTCAGGGGCAGTGACTTGGAGTTCAAAGAAACAGGACATTGTGGCCTTGTCTTCATCTAAGGCTGAGTATGTAGCAGCTGAAGTAGCTGTGAGACACGCTCTGTGGTTAAAGAAGCTGATGCTAGACGTGGGTTGTGATCACACAGAAGCAGTGGAAGTGTGGTGTGATAACACTACAAAAAAAATGAAATTCGCATCGGCAAAAAGCCGTGGCAAAAGGCCTTCAAAGGGTGGCAAAAGGCATCTAGCTTCGGCTAAGCTACGGCAAATGGGGGGGTGGCGAATTTTGGGGTGGCAAAATTTTGTAGCTTCGGCAAATAGCCGTAGCAAAAAAAAATTAGCGACGGCTACGCTACGGCAAGCAACCCGTGCTGAAAAATCCATCACATTTGCCACGGCAAGTGGCCGTAGCTAAAGTGCGTGGGGAAATTTAAAAAAAAACCCAGCTTTTTAGCCCGGATTTTTCAGACCCGGGCTAAAAAGTCCAATATTTTAAAAAAAAATAAAATAATACGCACAATTTACATAAATAATAAGATTTCATTAAATTATACAAAATTTACATAAATAATAAAATTTCATTAATTATACAAAATTTACATATATAATAAAATCTCAAAAATTACATAATTTATATACAATAAATATACAAAATTATAAAATTTACATATAGAATAAAAAAAAATGCCTCATAAAGAAATAGATCTCTCATGTCTACACTCATCCTCATTACAAACTCTCATCCAATCTTTCATTTCCAAACAAGAGATAAAACAACAGACAAGAACAAAATTAGTTCTGTAATAAAGCATCAATAATGCAGCTTGCTAGATCTATTAAAATGTGAACTTTATAAAGGATAACTCAATTTGATTACCTTGGAACAGCAGAAACCCAGTTGCAAAAAGTAGCAGCTGCAATCATTTAAAAGCAAGTTACAAGGAAGAAAAAAAACTAAAACAATAAACAACAGAACAAAAGCTTAACTTAAACTACTCTATAAGAATTCTCTATTGACCAAAATGAATCTCTCATTTGATCACCTGATTATTTGTTGAGCTTTTCTTATGGATTGATGCAAAAAAAGAGAATATGAAAGAATAACTTCACTTTATACTTTATAGTGATATATCCACACAAAAAAACCTAGATGAAGCATTTTACAAGAATGTAAACATGGGACTATACATAAGTAGATGAAAGATGCAAGTGTAGCTTAAACCTGAAGGAAGTTGACACGTGTTACTTCGCGGTAAGCCTTTCATCCATAGCTTGTTGTATAACCTGCAAGATTGTCAAAGAAGAGATTATCTATCTTGAAATAAACATAATGCATTTATTAAGCAATTAGGCAACAAGTGATCCTCAAGCATGATCACTTGAGACTAAATAGGGAAAAGAGTCACATAAATCACATCTAATCTATGAATATCCATGTATATATCAAAAACTACATGCAGTAATTTATATACTGAGAACTAGGCAACTCTGAAAAAGTTTACATAAATGCAACTATGGAAAAACTTGAATAACTTCTAAATCAAGCACCTCCTGAACTAAACTGAGAACTAGGCAAAAGATCCATCAAACTCGAATACTTTCTCACCTACCCCAACAGATTGCATCAAATTTGACACACTGTCTCCAACCCGCCTGGTTGAATAAATTAGCCATTCCCTGTATAAGATAAATTTTGTAAGCTGCTCTGTTGTAAGATGACTAGACAGAATAGACATTCCTCCTATCAGCACAGCAGTCACCTAAAGCAATGATATTAGTCGGCGTGTAACTTTTAACAAATAGGTTATTTTAAAAGAATGAAGTCCCTAGTTTTCAACCACAAAGTTTAAAATCTGTATCATGTATCACTCAACAAGTACCCCTAAAATTAATAGCCTTATTTAGTTCTAATAAATCTATGCAGTCAATTGCCATATACACATGTTAACATGGATAAAATATACACAAACCATAAAAGCACATAATGACAAGCAATGCCACATTGAAGCCTCTCCAAGACAAATTAATCATCAATATATTCTTTTTATCAGAAGAACGTTCAAGGGTAAGAGGGGTCCCGTTCCAAGAAGGAATAAGCTTTTGAAAGAAAATTGAATTGTGTGTTTTGAGGTACAAGTTAAGATTCAAGAATGAAAATCTTGTTAATGTATTAATTCCTTACCTCGGTTAAGTGGTACAGCATGTTAAACCATAGGTGACAATCCATATCAAGACCAAGAGGGCTAACCTGCATTGCAAATCAATGATATATCAACTCTTCTTGTTTTTTTCTTTATAAGATTTATCATAGATTAGAAGAATGACTTCTTGCTCAAACGAAGCTCACATAGCAGCAGCTTCAACAACAGTAAACAAAAACTAGGAATGAAAAATAAGCAGATAAATTGCATGAATCCCGTAAAGGGGAGATAGACCCCAGGGTATTGAGAAAACTCTTATCATATATAGTGTAAATAATTTAGTACCTCAAAAGAGTTTTTCTGTTCCTTTCTTTTCATTTTGCAACATCAGCTGGTTGGGGTGCCAATACATGCTCGAATTTCATCCCAGTCTCTCTTTTTATCCTTGAAACATTCCCTTTCCTTAGTTTCCTAGGATAAAAAAGCTATGTTCAAAAAGCATTACTGTAACACCATTGTTCCCTGGAAACTAGCATTTTAATAATTGATTTGATAATTCAGATAATTGCTAAACAATCCCATATATCATGAAGCATTTAGAACCTTAATACAAATCTAAAAAAAAGGACAGTGGAGCACGAAAGGGCTTACTTTTCCACCATTAGTCGTTCTCTAAACTTTGTGCTTGTCATCCACTGAAGAAGAATAAAATTAAACAATTAAAGTAGAAAACATGAGAATAAAAAATTGAAGGAAGAGAGAGAGAGATGAGGTATTTACAGGTTACCCGTCTCCTCCATCACCTTCATCTCCTCTATTTGATCAGCTACGTTTCCAAGATACTTCACAACTGTAAAACTGAATTTTTTGCCCCCTATCAATTACCCAAACCATTTTGTAAAAATATCAGGCCAGTAAACGGGAAATAAGTACTGGTTTTCTTTCCTGGGTTATAGGTTGCAGTTTTCATTGAGGCATCACAAGATCAAAACCCATAGCACTAGAAATCCAATGAATATATTCAATAGCAAAAACAGAAAGCATGTTGACTAATATCTTGAATGAGATTCAGTGAAACTAGGAATGACCAAATTTGACTAGTCATGGAGGAACATACATATAAACTGTAGATTTAAGGACAAAATGCTCCCAAACGAATGCACCAAAATAAGCGCTATTTAACATGGACAATAATAGTCGGTCATGGTATTAAGACTAGAGCACAAGTCCTCATTCAAGAAAAACTTGAGTTTATGAACACAATGTAAAAACCAAGCAGCAGAAACATGAACAAAACAAAAGTGATTCTAATATTTAAAACGAATCAATAAATCATTAACCTTTCCAATAAAAGCAGATTTTGCTATCTTGAAACTTAACGTGAGCTTCTCTTATTCTGGAGCAAGCTTCTTATAGTGCCCACACCTATTATAAAGAAACAAGATTAACTTTAGTGCACATTGTGATCATGAAAGTTGAAGAGCAATTATGAAAGCAGGTTTATATCAATGATATCATGGAGACTTGATCGAAGAGATTGACATCTACAATTTGAGATGCAGCTCATCAAAGACCAAAAACTAAGGTTACTTATCTGCAGACTTAGAAATCTCTCTATTTGCCTCATCAGATTCAAACAAATACATAACTTATGCCATCAAAAAGTAGCATTTAGGTTATATGTTGCGAGATGGTTTAAAGGTGTCAAGAAGAGTCTTTATAAAGTTATTAACCAAAATACTCCATAGAAAGACAAAAAAATATGGAAAGAGAGATTAAGGAAACAAACTAAATATGATGAATCATAGGTAACCTTGCAAGATATAGAGTAGATTAAAGAAACAAACTGGTGTTGTAACAACTCGTGCCTTAGTATTTCTAGCAAATGTATTGAGCAAATGAACTCCAAACAAAGTAAATGGTTCTTTATTAAAATTCCATAACAGGACTACTAAAAAAATCACAGTTCATTACTTATGCCTCACTTTATAATTTGTTTGGATTCGATTTCTCTGCATTATCCCAAAAACAAAGATATTATTGTCAATCATTCTCTAGAAGCTCAAATAGCCGTTCTACGAATAAAAGAGTACCTCTTTCTTCCTCTTTCGCCTCCTCTTCACTTCATGGATGGTATCTGTACATCACAACCAGACAACTATGTCACCATTTCACAATTAATAATGAGGTTTAATAAACAACAGAATCACTGCTCTCTCATCCGAATCCACTAATAGTGTCCCCAAATGAAATGGTAGTACAATTCGGATAAAAAAAAATAAGAACAGAGCCAAATCACCACCCTCGTCACCTAATTACGTTATGCAATTAACCAAACAACATAAATGAACTCGCAAACCCTAATTAGGTTATCTAGCAACATAGTAGAGAAACAACAAATCAACATGCCCTAGAGATTATGTTTCAAGGAGGTGAAAACAGCTAAAAAGAAGAGAAAGCAGGGAGAGTGAGAAACCTTGAAGGAGCAGCTTCGGGGAGATAGTTATTGGCCATGGACGAGATCGAGTTCTTCGGTGATAAAGGTCGAGCAGCGCCTTTCTTCATTAAGACGGAGAGCCAAGAAGGACAAGGGCTGGTCGGAGCCAAACACATCCAGGAGCCTAGACCTAGGAAGAGGACAGCGGAGGCGAGGTGCTGAAGGAGCCGATACCGTTTGTTGGTGGTGGAGAAGGCAAAAACTGTAGTGGATAGGGAGGTGGCGGAAGTTTGACAGCGGGAGGAGGAGAAGGAGAGAGGAAGGCGGCGAGGCGGTGGTGGTGAGCAAGGTTAGAGTTTTCAGATCTGAAAGTAGAGGAGGAGATAGGGTTGAGAATCAAAACCACTTTCCCCAAATTCGAGCAACCCTGGATGGGAGAACAAGGGAGGGAGAAGATGGGATAACCCTGCCGGCGAGGACAGGCTCCGGCGAGTACAGGGAGGAGAAGATGGAGAGCCAGCGGGCGAAGAGGGAGGGAGAACTGGAATTGAAATGGGGAATTTGGGAATTTTCATTTTTGGAGTTGTACGTGTGCCACGGGTTGATTTGTTTTTGGTAGTGGTAGCTACGGTAAGTTCACCCGAAGCTCCCATCCTAGTTTTTTTTTTCAAATGCCACGCATGTCGTTGCTAATACCGTCGCAAAGGATATCAATTGCCACCGTACATGTCCGGCCGAAGCTAGCAAGGGTAGCCAATTTCATTATTTTTTGTAGTGTAACAAGTCAGCCATAGCAATGACCAAGAATCCTGCATTTCATGCCAGGACAAAGCACATAGATGTGCAACATCATTTCATAAGGAGACTGGTAGAAGAAGACAAGGTAAAGCTTAAATTTTGTGGAACAAATGAGCAACATGCTGATTTGTTTACCAAGTCCCTGAGTTGTGCTAAGCATATGTTCTTCTTAGAGAAGATTGGAGTAAGAGAATTTGAATTAAGGGGTGGTGTTAAAATGTAATCAAATTCTATGTTATGTTAGCTTAGCAAGTTAGTTATAATGTAAGTAGGACTAGCTGTTAGTTTGAAGTTAGGAAGTGTTAGTCTAAGGTTTCTGTAAGACTGCAGTTATGCAGTTAGATGTTAGTGGTGTAGTGCTCGAAATAGTGGTAGAGCAGTTATCAATTGTAAGGAGTATGTATTCAGTTTTCTAATCAATGAAAGGTGTGAGGCTTTTGTTGAATGTGTGTGCTGTGTTGGCTCTCCTTGTGTGTGTTCTATATCCGAGAACAGCTGCTGGTGTTTTGTGTGTTGTGTGTGTGTTTAGGCTTGATCCACAATTGTAATTCTAACAGTCCCGGACACACTGTCACTACCCTGAACACACTGTCATTACCCTGACCTTGACCAGTCCCGACTAAGGACACCACATCTTAAAAAAAACGATTTAATTTATTCCCACTATGAGTCTATCACCAGTTTAATTTATTATATTCTTCTTCTCCATCACTTTAATATACTACATCATCATCAATTTGATTAAGGTTTTCGTTTAATAATTTAATATCTAGATATCAAATATTAATATTGATAATTCGATATCAAGGAATATCTTGATATCAAATAATATCTTTTTCAAATTAATATATATCAAATAAGCCAAAAAAAAAATGTGATATTAAATATTTTGATAACGAGGAACTCATGGTAAACCCCAAGCATGTGATTCAGCCGATAAGAGCAACGCACCATGTAAATCGGCTTGCGTTACTGATAAGGAATAAGATAAATCTTGAATTTTCACTCAAGAAAAGAGACGGAGGTAGAAATATCGAATCCAGACCGAACTTGCTTACCCCCTCTTACCCAACATCACTAGACTACCCCAACTGGGGCAAATAGCTACATATTTTACAAGGCTATAAATGTTACCTCTTTTTCCATACACAAATAAAACACTTAAATGTATAAAAACTAACAAATTACCCGAGGCTTATGTAAAAGGATAACTTGCTATATAAGGGACACATACACCAATATATATATAGAGAGAGAGGCACTTAATGTAAATAATAAAAACATTAGCAACTTACATAATTGTAATATGATTTTGATTTTAATTTCAAAAGGTAAAGATTACATGTCGACCTTGCAGTCGTGGTTGGCAAGCAAGGGGACTGCCCCTACAACCTCCTTCTTTACTCCAACTAAGAGGTCGCAACCCACATACACCCCGTAGTGTGCCGTCCATATGAACCCGGCCTTGTATCTTACCCTCCCCATCACCACCAGCCTCAGCCCCAACATCCCGTACGCCTCGTCCGCCACCAGCCCCTCCACCACCCCAGGAGCCACCGGCATCGCCTCCCCTCCCCCTAGGATCGGTGAGAACACCACCGTGCTACGGTGCCCGTGGCAAAGAGGCGGAAGCTCCGTGGGAGGAGTGATGTCCTGACCCCGGTAGTACACTTGGGCCCTCAGGTGGTCGTAGTGGAGGGAGGTTCGCCGGTTGGGGTTTCGGCTCACCACCGTGAACTGCATCGAGGTGGCTAGGAAGGATGCTGTCGGTGGTGGGACGAAGGTGGCCGGGGTGGTTGTGTTGAGGAGGTAGATGGAGGCTGCTACGACGGTGAAGTGAGGGGTGTTGGGGCGGTAGACGAGGTAGAGGATGAGGGCTGTGAGGCCGACGAGGATGGCAAGGGTGGCGATGGAGGCGAACGCTCCTGCCTTTGAGGAGGAGCTGCCTCCTTGGCCGTACGGAGGAGGAGGGGAGTGATGGCGGCGGTGGCGGTGGCTGGGTTTGCCTTGGGGCAAGGGAAAGCCGTCGACGGGAGGTGGTTGTTGTGGGTAGAACTGGCCCTGTTTCCCGTGGCTGTTATTGTTGTTATGGTCGAAGGGGTTTCCCATGCCGGCCATCCTAGGGTTTGGGGGGAGGTGGTGGCGGCCAGAGGGGTTGTCCATACCTCCCATTCTAGGAGTTTGGGGGACGTGGTGGCGGCCGGAGGGGTTGTCGATGTCGGCCATCCTATTTGGGGGGAGGCGGAAGGGGCCAGAGGGGACGTTGTCCATGTCGGCAGACATGTTAGGGAGGTGGTTGTTGCCACCGGGGGGGATGTAATTATGAGGCACTCTGTGGAGGTGGGGGTGGTTGTTTGGGGTTGCTTCAGGATCATGACCGTCGTCTTCCATAGCAATTAGTGTTGGGATCGATCGGTCCAAAGGTTTGACTGAGAAATAAAAACCCAAACGGAGAAAGGGGTGGGGGGTTATATTTAGGATATAGACAGAACTCGGCCGGCGAGGAATAAGAGTGGGAGCTGTACACACTGAGCTGTGACCGAATCTCTCTACAATCTAAAGTTTTCTTCTTTAAGGATTTTTTTTATTTTTTGAAATTAAAGCATACCAGCTAAAGTTAATTGTGTGCTTTTCTTCTTTATTCTCCAGCTTTTCTATCTTCCTCTTTACTCATTTTTTCTTAAACAAATGTTATTATAAGTGAATCGATTCGGGGGAAAAAAAAATTATATAGAAAACAATGTTCAAAGTAATTGTGTAGTTGGGGATGATCGAATATAAGTATAACTCCCGTTTAATTTTATTTTTAAACTACAGTAATAAGGGTGGGCGTAGGTTCAAAATTGGACTAGAACACACCTGGACTTGGATGTATTTTTCCCTATTTTCCCAAGTTGGAGATAGACAGAGCTAATACAGTTAATTACATATTCCCTATTTTCCCAGGAGGACTTAGCTCAAACACTGAGGACACAGTCACAAACACTTACAAGATGAAAGTGAGGATAGGGAGAATACAGTAACATAGCCATGAGAAATTACCTGAGAAACTGTCATGGAAATCGCTCCAAAATCGCATTATCATTTGCATATGGCAATTATAGGAACTTACAGAAACAAACACTATTAGAGACCAAACTGGTACCAATTTGATCAACCTAAACCAGATATGGTGCATCATCAATCTCAGGCAGAAAAATAAAGTATTATAGATTCTCAGATAAACAAGACTACACATAGTCACATACTAACAATGCCTACTAGAAACACAATTAGTGAGACTAACACTATGCCACTATCACTCACAGCTAAAATCTTGAAAATCCCTAGCCTACAATACCAACAATCACAACCCAACTACTGAACCAAATTACACAACACAAACTGCTACTTCTACTCATCTCTGGCCACAATCTTGAACTTGCCTGTTTGTTGTTGCTGAACACCAAAAAAAAAAAACAATGAAACAGTAAAACATTAGATAACAAAAATCACATAAGAAAAAACAACATCAAATCAGAAACCAATTTTTACCTTCATCCAAAGCTCAGTGTGTTCCTTGCAAAACCCAGCAACAATACCAGCACCCTTGCTACTCCTCCCCTCTCTGTACTCAATACAAAGGCCTTCATTCAACCCACAGGTGACATGGAAATTAAGCTCGCATTTGGACTCAGAGCACTCAATTGCACACCCATTTGAGCCACTGCACACATAGCAAACCTCCTTGTATCTCTTAATTGGGACTTTGGAGCAATCTATAGCCTCCCTCCCAACTGGGTCTTCAAAGAAGACCTCTGGGACATAAAGGGCACACACCAGATGGGCCCACCGGCCATTGTTGGTGGGCTTCAGAGCCCCCCCGGTGACAGGACAAAGGCAGCAGCTTTCGGCTTTTTTATGGGCTGTTGCTGCAAGGCATTTGGCGCAGAACCAGTCGCCTTCCGGGATGTCTTGGATTAGCGGGTTTCCGTAGCAGGAGGCGTGGACCATCAGATCGCAGCCGTCGCAGAAGACGATTGGATCGGATGGGTCCCCGTCGGTGCTCTCGCAAACTGCACAGACGATCCCATCGTCTTCCTCCTCCACCGCTGCCGCCTCTTCGGGTTCGCTTTCAGTGGATTTGGGATCTGGGGGCTGGGATTGGGGGTTGTGGGGAAGCGTCGGAGTGTATTCGAGGTTTAGATCTATATCGGGTGGGAGAGCCCAGACCCTTTTCTTAGCGGGGAGCAAGGAATCGGGTGGAGGGATCTGAGAGGGGTAATTTCTGGGTTCTTTGCGCTTCTTCGCTGGGAGTTGGGATGATGAGAAATCATCGGACTCTTGCTGGTGGAGAAGGCGGAATCGTTTGAGAGGAGGTAAGCTCTGGATTTTGGAGCTTGACATCTCAATCTGTAAGAGAGGATGGAGATTGCAGGTGAAGAGGGGGTGGATGGAGATTAAATTGGGATTGAGATTGAGTTGGAGGGATTTTGGAATGGGGGAGATTCAACTTTCAAGGGTTGATTTGAAGGAAGAAAATGTGGGAAGTGGGAAATTTTGGGGAGGGGAGAAATTGGGGGATTCGGGGTTTGAATAAGGCGGGAAAGGGAAGATTGGATTATTTGGGTGAGTTTGTGAAAATTTCGGTGCCGTTTGGTTTGATTTGTGTTCGAAAAATTGGAATTTCAATTTGGATTTTGGATTTTGGATTTTGGATTTGGCGGCTGCTTCCGACGGAGTATGCTCTCAAAATTTAAATTTTAGGGCAATACACGTACTGAAGTGAAAGCCGCCACGACCGACTAGGGAGCGCCGGAGCGGGTTTAAAATTAAGATTTCTGAATTTTTAATCTAAATATTACTCGTATATTAATTCAAAATTTTGTTATATGATGTATCAATATCATATTAATTGTAGATTTTTTTACCAATTCTAATTTTTTTCTTTTATTATTTTTTTCTCTTTAAATCAATCATATTTTTACTTTATTTTTAATTCATTAATTAACCAATAGGTTTAATTCAAATTATTTAATTAAATGTAATTCTAATATTAATCTATATTTAAATCTTTATATCTATCATCTATAATCTATCTATAACATATCTTCTATTAATATTACTAATTCTATTAGAATCTTGACGGTAAGAATCTTCCCCACATTGTCTACGTACCACGAATATTTATTACGAAATATCATAATATTAAAAATATGAAAATACGCATATTAAAATATTCTCTTTCCCCGTATAATGGATTATTAAACGAAACTGTGTGATCATATTATTTGATTTTATTTTTCAAATATATTTATTCTTAATGTGGATATACATATTGGAGCCATTTACGCAACTATATAATGTCCGATAATCCATTCTCAAGAACACGCTCTCAATCAATTTACCCAAGCCGAGATATGCTCTCATACCATAGAATTTCATTCTTGCTCTTCTTCACCTCGATTATTGTACCATCATTATACTCCCTCCGTTCATACAGTCAAAATTTGAAATTACAAGGGATGGGAGATTAGGATCACGGGAAACTTCTAGCTAAAATCAAATTTGAAGTAAGTATATTTACATTTCTACAAACAAAAGGAAAGAGAGCTTAACAAACTTGATCTAAATAATCTTCCGTCGAGCGACGACGATGCCGATGTTGGCGATGTCGCTGGTGGAGAAGAGGCTGGAGATGCACATGTGCAAAGGGAGGGTGAAGATGCATTATCGATGATGATCCGATCGTCTTCTAGAGAACCCTTAGCGCCAGCCATCGATCTAAATCAACATCCAAATGAGGAGTTTGAGCGAATCGTCGTCTTTATTCCCAGTAATATGTAGACGAACAGGGATGGGTGGATTCATCGGTAATTTATAATTCCTCGGTATCTCTCTTCTTCGGGTCTCGAAAGGGGGTGTTGAAAGAAAGGTTAGGGTTTCGGAGAACTCGACCGTGACAGAAATAAGGATGGGTAGATTCAATCTCCCGCGCGATTCGTGTGTAGCAGGTGATCGACAAATCGATTCGAGTCACCATGGCGAATCTGATCTTGAATAGGATGAGGTATTGACGGAGAGGAAGAGGTTACAAATTGGGGGAATTGAAAATGGAAGATGAACAGTACTCCTCCGTGTTAATTAGAGTCAAAAATTGCAAGTAGTCAATTGTGGGACCTACGGTAGCGACAGATATTTTGATAAAGGCAAAATACCTCAAAACGTCTAATATAAACGAACGGAGGGAGTAATTAATTAGGACTACTCTGTTAATTCCTTAATTGGCGTGCCTACCCTCAAAACGTCTAATATAAACGAACGGAGGGAGTATAACTTATGTGTTCAAAAAGTCATCCGACTTTTTTTTACCAATCAATTTAATTGTTACTGAATCGATAATTTTTACTTTACAATAAGTTTAATATTTCTTTATTGTGTTAAAAGTGAATTGTAATTGAATCGATTTAATTTTTTTATAATGTTAAAATTGAATTATAAATGAATCAGTGATTTTTACATAGTTTAAATTTAGTGTAAACTTTAATGTTTTTTATTTTGTTGAAACTGAATTGTAATTGAATCGGCTTCATTATTTTTTATTATGTTAAAATTAAATTTTGAATGAATCATTTCAATTATCATTATATGTTTATATGTTAGCTAATTATGTTTTCCCTTTTAGTTGTGTAGTAGTGATAATAATAGTTATGTATGTATTTCAAACTATGGTGTGGTTGAGTTTATTACCACTTTATCTTATTAAATCATTTTTTTTTTATTAAGTATATTGTATCTTTTTCAAACTAATTTATAAATTCAAAACGATTATGTTATGCAATTTTTTCTTTTGTAAATAAGTATATAAATATATAGAATTATGTACGAATCAAATATATAATCGAATAATATTTTAAACAAATCACACGTCTTTAAGCGTGGGTATTACACTAATAACTAACTATCGTTAGAGAAGACAAAAAAGATGATGTGGCACATTCTCCATACTTCTAGCCATCCAGCCCTCTCGATCGTCCAATAAAATTTCATATTTATAATTTTTATTTTTATTTTCAATTCACAACACTAAATCTTTTCAATTATGTTACACTTAATTGCACCTATAATTTCTATCAATATATATCAATTTATGCTTCCAAAGAGATATTTATTTAATGGAAATAATATACTACGCTTTTTTTACGCAAGATAATAATTAGGTCGGGTCGGCCGCAGCAGAAGCCTTTCCTGGTGCATCCTTATGGACGAGAACAAGCAGTTCTGGATCATCCTCACAGTCCTCATCGGCAGGGGATGCATGGGCACTACGAGCAAGGTAGTCAGCCACAACATTGGATTCCTTAAAATATAACGAATTGCAACATAATTAAAGGACAAGATATTAGACATAATATCAGCTTGTAGCATCTCTATTGTCCAGGGGCATTTCCTGTCCCCCAGTAGAGCGCTTATCACTAGTAAGTTATCTCCTTCGATCAGAAGAGTAGATAGTTGCAACTCTTTTGCTCGTAGCAAACACATTCTAAGTCCGAGATTTTCGGCGTAAATGACCGAGGTATTGGTGCAAGCTGACCTACCAGCAGTGACACCTAAGTCATCAGAGTCACGAATGATAAAACCATAAGAGGATTTGCCACACGGTAGGACCGAAGCATCGAAATTGAGCTTATAGCAATTTGGGGGAGGTTTGTCCCATTTCCCAGACCGATCCTTAGCCCTGGAAGACGAAACCCTACCCTTAATAATCTGGTTAGAAGTACTGCTCTGAAAACGGCAATAGAGGATTAACGGTCCAGTCAGATCGTCGTCTAAAAGCTTAGACTGTTTCCATCAATGTGTATTCGTGTTGTGGAACAACAATATCTCATTGATATATAGTTACTTTGTTAATCTGGTCAAAAACGAGTTGGTTCGTAAAGAACCACATGGCCCACCCTGCTGAGGCTAAAGCGACAAATTTGCTGGTCTCAATCACATGGCCCATGCCGACAAAAGCAGTGATATGTCCCGGAATGTGGATCCGTGAAGGTTTAAGCAAATCAGTAGCCATAGGGCATCTAAAAAGAAGGTGATCACCCGACTCATTTGTATTGCCACAGAAAACGCACCCAGCAGGGACTGCCACGTGCGACTTCAGTAACTTGATTTTAGTCGGTAAACCATCACGCGAACCCAGATATTGTCTGGTTCAAAAATAATTTTCCAAAGAAGCTTCATTTGGAGAGCTATATTCATAGACTCCGCCTTATGAATCCCCAAACCACCTTTCATTGTATCCGAACAGATTTTGTCCCAGCTAATTAGCGGTGGAGCTTTAGAGGTTTTGTTCCAAAAAAATTTGTCTATACACTTTGTCAAGTTCAGGGAGGATATGAGAAAGAAGCAGGAAGACTTGCACAAGGAAAAGCGGTTTGGCACTAAGATTTGCTTTGATCAGCACCCATCGCCCTTCGACAGATAGATTCGAGGCTTTCCACTTAGTGAGTTGGTTCCTGGTCTTGAGAACCACATCCGCGAAAGTGTCCCTTTTGGTCCTACCATTAACGACTGGGTAGCCCAAAGATTTGTCGAAATTGTTTTCTTGAGGAATACCAAGCACTGCAATAGTAGACGCAATGGCGGTAGCAGTTGTATTAGGAGATGCTTGGAAGCTAGATTTATGCAGATTCACCTTTTGACCCGAAACTAAACAATATCTATCTAAGATGGACATTACAAATGTGCATGCCGAATGGGAAGCTTTGCAGAAAATAAGAATGTCATCAGCAAACGCTAGGAAAGGAACCTTGATACCCGGATTACCGAAAGTGATACCAAGGTCCTTACTAGCTAGCCCTTGGCTATGTAGTGTCCGTGCTAATACATCAGAAGCTAAAATAAAGAGAAAAGGGGAGAGGGGGTCTCCTTGTCTCAAACCTCCAGTTGGTTGAAATACCGTGGTTGGTTCATCATTAACGAGGGCCGAGTAGGATACAGTTGAGACACATTCCTTTATTCTGTCAATAAAAAGGTCGTTGAACCCAAACTTTGATAATACTTGGAACAGAAAGGGCAATTCGATGCGATCGTAAGTGTGATGCATAAAATCTGCATCGTAGTTGATCGATCTTGATCATGCTCTCAACCCGAGCCCTAGCCTGCAAACAAGAACGAACGAGGTCGGGGCGGGGCTTGTCTCCCCCGTAGGACCCTCCGACGCTCAAGTCAGTCCTCTCGTATTTATATTAGTCGAGCAGAAATGAAACGGTCAAGGCAATTAATTCAAGGAATTCGAATAGTTTTGATATTTAATAAAAGAAACCGTTACCGTACTAATGTCGGTCGAGGCATTAAATATAGGAAACGGTCGATGCATTTATGTGGGTCATCACAATAGAATAGGCGGTAATTGATAAAAGACGAAACTGCCCCTGTATCGTGATTTCGGGATTTTCCCTCTTACAATTGCCCCTCGGGTTTCCTCATCATGTCTCAATGATGAGGGAAGCCCGAAAAATCGGTGAATCATTGGCTGTAAATGGAGAGTTGGCGACTTTTTGGCCTTGAGCGGTGGTTTTGGCCTTGAGTGACTATCGTTAGCCGTAAATGACGGTTTCTAGTGGCCATAAGTGGCGATTTTCGGTGGCCGTAATTGGCGATTTTCGGTGGCCGTAATTGGCGATTTTCGGTGGCCGTAAGTGGCGATTTCCGGTGGCCGTAAGTGGCGATTTCCGGTGGCCGTAAGTGGCGATTTCCGGTGGCCGTAATTGGCGATTTCCGGTGGCCGTAATTGGCGATTTCCGGTGGCCGTAATTGGCGAATCTTCACTTTTTCGAATAACCGTTGTTACTTTGAAGACGTCGTTTTTATGACATCTGTAGTCGTTGGACCTAGTCGAAAACATTGCACTTCTACATAATTTAGAGCAATTATGCCATTAGAAGATTAGTATTGTAATGTGTAGTGCCCCTGCACACAATTTATATATTTTTTGGAGAAGTAGTATACTGAAATCTAGCTTGTAAGAGTTACACACTCATTAAGAAATTCTCACAAGTAAGAGGAATAGAAAACTTAGCTCACTCCTTGGTTTGAGTAATAAGAGTCATGGTGGCCGGAGTGGGTAGGATATTACACCTTTGGCTTGTAGCTCTCCATGGCTCAGCTCATTTTGATTGCATCGGTGCCCCACCATCATTGGTCGGAGTTAAGCGTATGATTACCGCTAAATCGAACTCGATGAGTTTCATACTCATATCCCTTTTACAGTATCCTATTCAAAACTGCATAATATACGGAGCAAACCAAGACAAGCAAGGGACTATCGGGATAATGGGAAAAAACTAGGCGGGAACTCAAGTAAACTAATATCAATCAATATAGAATAAATAGTCAAATATATTAAATTTAGCATGAAATAATTAAACTAATATCACTCGTATTGCTTCATGTCCTGGAGTTATCCCCGAGGATGGGACCGTCCTTGCCCCTCTCTTTTATTTTTTTATTTTTTGAGAGTTCAAACGTTCTTGCACTTTCTAGTTAAGGTACAAGAAATCATGCACTATCACTTTATCCAATTACTCTTCACTGTTTTCTCATTTAACAAACGTGGACAGAAAAGCAAACTCATTAGTCTATGTTGATCGAGAATAGTTGAAAATTGAAATCGATCACTTCTACTGATTTGCCTTTGCTAAAACCAGTTCATCAAATTGATCAAGCAACGAGATCATCCTTCAGATCATTAGTAGTCCAAGAAAATTTTCATCCAATAACCTCAAACTACTCGTAGATCATCGCTAATGGATCGAGGTGCTTGCCAAACAAAATCAGCAAAACAAGAAATATATATTTCAATCTCAATTTCCAAAGACCTGTTTAGGCTCTATCGATCTATATGACAATTGAAGTCAACCACAACAAGCTAATCCAATAATCTCCTCAAAAGCTAATTACGTGGCTAAAAAAAAAAAAAAGGCAAGGTGTGAGCAAAAACTAACCTTAATTGTGTTCGCGGAGAGCAGAGCCCCAAGCCCGGATACAAAGAACATAAAAATCAGCGATAACGGCGCGCAGCACTGTATATGCCGATATTTGTAGCCTCTCCTTGCTGATGATGTTTGTGCTTGTTAGCCGAAATTATAGACCCGCTTCTTCGTCTTTCTCCTTTCTTTGTCATTACCTACTTTCACCGTTCTGCATCCACTGTTTTGGATTCAAATCCGAGCGCGCGTGGCATGCCGCAGCCAATTCGGCAATCAACCGGCAGGAGTTTCTAGTCGTCGGATGCCCGAACGGAGGCGACGACGGCTTACACGCGAAATCCGACCCCGTGCCGATTATTCTGGATGTGTCCGGTGTCGGGGCTCGGATCCGAGGACGGATCGTGTGGAAGACGTACTCCCCTCCTTTTCCTACGAAGGATCTGAGGACAGATCCGACAACAATCAGCCAAAGAAGGATCCGGATCCGCCTCGCGGTAAGCGCGGTGGATGCGACGCCGGCGCCCGAGTCAGGGAAAGCCGCTTGGTTTTGGTTGGCGATCTTTGGCTTCTCCGGCGATGGAGATGCGGCGGCGTTGATGATCGACGGAGGCGGGAGTTGTGGAAGACCGGCGCCTTTTCGATGTCGGAATCGTCGAGTCGCCGTTGAGGAGGTCACCAAATCTGCTCCATTCCCTCCACCACCTCCTCTTTCCGATTCAATTGAGAGATCTATGATTCACGTGTACCAGATGGCCACACACCGATCGAATTTTTTTTCTTCCAATTGGGAGATCCGATCTTGTAGCTTTTTGATCGAATTCCCACAGACGGCGCCAATTGTGATGCATAAAATCTGCATCGTAGTTGATCGATCTTGATCATGCTCTCAACCCGAGCCCTAGCCTGCAAACAAGAACGAACGAGGGCGGGGCGGGGCTTGTCCCCCCCGTAGGACCCTCCGACGCTCAAGTCAGTCCTCTCGTATTTATATTAGTCGAGCAGAAATGAAACGGTCAAGGCAATTAATTCAAGGAATTCGAATAGTTTTGATATTTAATAAAAGAAACCGTTACCGTACTAATGTCGGTCGAGGCATTAAATATAGGAAACGGTCGATGCATTTATGTGGGTCATCACAATAGAATATGCGGTAATTGATAAAAGACGAAACTGCCCCTGTATCGTGATTTCGGGATTTTCCCTCTTACAGTAAGCCTTTCCCATATCTAATTTAATCGCAGCCATACCCATTTTGCCTTTCTTTAGCCGAAACGAATGCAAACCTTCATGAGCAATCAGGATATTGTCCTGGATAGATCTCCCTTTCGTGAAAGCTCCTTGGAGGGGGTGAATTAGTTTGTCGAAAATTCCGGTTAACCGTGCTGAAATTACTTTAGCTATGATTTTATAAATTGTAGAACATAAACCGATAGATCTATAGTGGTTTACTGCAGACGGGTCATCACATTTCGGTAGAAGAGTAATAAAAGTATGGTTTATCTGACGCAATATCCTGCCACTGGTGAAGAAAGCTTTGACGGCTTTAATTACATAAGGACCTACTGTAGGACAGAACTTTTGGTATAAACCAGCTGGGAAACCATCAGGGTCCAGAGCCTTTTCCGGACCCATGGAAAACACAACCGCTTTGATCTCATTGTTTGTTATAGGTACCGATAGCATATCGGTGTCTACTTGTGAAACTAAGGGTGGAATGACCAATAGGTCTGGAGACAGATCCGAAACAGGGGCCGACGAGGCTCTGAACCGAGCTTTGATGTCTCGGACAAATACTTCTTGGATTGTATGGAAATCGGATGTGGACTCCCCACCGGGGAATAGGATAGACTTGATCATTTTTCTGCCTCTTTTAGAAGTTGCTATCTTATGAAAATAGCCAGAATTGGAGTCGTTAAGTTTGGTATGTTTTACTTTGGCCCGCTGGCTCCAATAGCGACGGTGAAAATCGAGCATACGTTCTCTCTTGTTGAGTAATTATTTTAGGATTTGAACATCTTTGATGTTTTAGTTTGAGATGATAGATGCTTGTAACTTCAGGAGCTTTTGGTCCGTTACAAGTATTTGGTTATGAATATTACGTACATTATTCTTATGCCATGTTTTGGAAAGTTTTTTAAGGACTTTTGCCTTTTGAAGTAATTTAAACATCAAGGAACCTTGTGGGTTTGCTCTCCAGGCTTGCGAAACTAAGTTTCTGTAATCAGCCCTCGCGGCCCAAGCCAATTTGAACTTGTAAGGCCTATTCTTTGGCTAAATGTTGTGACGAAAATCTGTGGAGATCGGCGCATGATCAGATCTAGTAAAAGGATGGATCCGTGTACGAAGTGGGTCAAAAATGGTAAACATGTCCGTGTGGATTAGTAGACGATCAAGTTTTCCCAGGCAAATGACCACATCTTTGGATTTACGTTGCCAGGTAAACTGACCACCGTTAGTTGGTACTTCTAGGAGTAATTGTCTATTCTTTAAATCTAGCAGATGCGTGAAACGTGACGACAAGGGATAGGCTCCGCCAAGTTTGTTAGTTAGGGTTGTTATTTCATTAAGGTCTCCCATAATACAGAATGGAATAATAAGTGAATGTATGTATAGGGAGATCATTTCCCAGAAGGCTGATTTGCGACGATCATCCGGTGGAGCGTAGACCACAAGAACAGCAAAACACCGCTGAGACGCGTAGTCCGAGTAGTTAAAGTCAATGAATCGGTGATGAACCGAAATTAGTTCAATGGATCCTTGTGAGGCAGGGGTATCTTTCCACAGGAGACAAATCCCCCCAGAAAATATGATTGCCAGATCAAATGCAACGTTAGAGAAGCCACATTTACGCAGAGTGCTTTCGGCAGGAACCTTATCATTTTTAGTTTCTAAAAGGGCCAGTACGTTGATATTATTATTTTGATAGAAAATATCTACATTAGTCCAGAAATTACGGCTCCGGATGCCGAGTGAGTTCCAAGTGCATATATTCATAAAAACCTTTGAAGGCAAACTGTTTGTACTAATTTAGGACCGACTTGCTCTGTCTGAATGAAACTAGCCAATGAGAGGATAGTTCGATTGAAGAAAATATTTGGTCCAAATTCAATTGTGATCTGAAGTAATGTATCTAAGCAATGTATGGAAGATATATACCGAAGATAAAAACATGTTCTTGAATATATAAAATGTTGTATGAGACACCAAATAAGGCATTGGAGTGTCAAGTTGTCTTAGTAAGCAGCTAATGGTGGGAGCGAGTTGGTCTTGTGTGACCTTAATGTCTAGGATGTCTAGAATTGGGGGGGGGGGGGGGGGCAAGATCTGTAGATCTAAATATAGTGGAATATGTAAACTGAGTTGGGAAAATAGACAAGATTACAAGCATATGGGATGGCAAAACAAATAGCTCCCAAACGAACCAAGAGATACAATAGAAAGGTATAAAACTAACAGGGAGTAAGTCATTACAGTCCGCACAAGACCCAAACCACGCCAATAAAACAACCTCCAAGAAGGGAGTTCTTGCAAAGGCAATAGGCAGAGGACTAGAGAAGGAGGGCGGCGTCTTGGCAAATCGATAGTGAGAAGCAACCAAGGGAGAGGCGAGCAGCAACAGGCATCTCCCGCTGCAAACACGCAGCACCAGCATCCAGGGAGGGTGACAAGACCGAATCTGCAACAAGAATAGCACACCCGAGAGTACCTCGAAAGCAAAGGGAGGGTAAAAACTACCAAAATAAAGCAAACATGGTAATCAATCCAGACATAAGCGAGAGAAAGTTTATATAGATTAAAACTGATAACAAAATAAGCCCAAAGCTCAATACAAATGCACAAAAAGACTAGCTTTTTAAAGACTATGTAGCAGTAGGATAAAAACAGTTGGAAGACACCCCCACAAGGTAACCAAAAGCCAAAAGACCGGGATGGGAACCCAAAAACCAGCTTAAACCCAACACACTAGTCTCGGACAACACAAGGGGGTTGTATCATCATGATCAATTCTTGCGCTTCTTCGAAATGGATGACGCGGAGTCATCCATGGGCTTGTTGCTAAGCCGCTTACCCGCAACGGTTGAACCACAAGTGGAGTGGATGCCTAATTGCTTGAATCGGCGGATTTGCGACTGGGACGGACTCATGTTGTGAGTGTCGACGTATGACTCCTCATTGGGGGGAATAATCACTGAACGACCCGTCGCATGATCCACCAATGGAGCCGGCAGGTCAATTTTCATAACCGGCTCCAAATTTGCCCGGCTAGTAGCAATCGGCAAGTCAACAGCAGTAGCAAACGCACCCACGACTTCCTTGCACCACCCTAAGGTAACGTCATCAGAAGCAAGGAGCCCCAAGTCAGCTCTAGGCGGCAAAGCCTTAGTCGGGCCCAAGTGAGCATCATTCTTTGAAGGGCTGCAGACACCGACAAAAGTTCTTGAATAAGGAGCAAACCTAACCTTGATGAAGGCCATACCCATCATGTAAGGCTTGTGGCTCAAGTTTCTACTTGAGGATTCAGCCGGAGCCCCCTTCTTGGACAGACGGGTCCACCCCGCCTCAGCGGGATCAACCTGAACAGTCGGGGTATCCCAAATCACCACCTCGCTAAGAGGTTTCTAAAAAACAATCCTATCTGGAAAATCCTCATAAACATGGAGAAGATCCCCACAGAACCCACAACCAATGGGGAAATCCTCATCGTACATACGAAGCTCAAGAGGAAGGCTATCCTCATCAAGGACCGAGATCAAGCCACAAAGATAATTGAAATCCACATTGGCACAAAAGCGAGTGTAATCCAAACGAATATGCTGATGGGAAAGCTTATCAAGACGAATGAGAGTGCCACCATTGAATTCAGTCAGGATTTCCAGAAGAGCCTCACGGCACATGTACTCCACATGAAGTTTAGGGATTCTTACCCATATGTCGAGGTGTGTCACGTAAGCAGTGACGGGATCAAAAGTAGGATACCACTTCAGTAACACCAGAATCTGGCCGAACAGATGATAGGGGCGCTCCTCCCACACCTTCTTTAGGCCATCCTTTGAAGCAAAGCGGGCATCAAACCAACCATCTTCCCTTTCCACAAGCTCATAGTTT
Organism: Persicaria tinctoria; assembly: GCA_037127255.1. Taxonomy (NCBI): domain Eukaryota; kingdom Viridiplantae; phylum Streptophyta; class Magnoliopsida; order Caryophyllales; family Polygonaceae; genus Persicaria; species Persicaria tinctoria. The sequence continues at coordinate 73,864,464 of JBANSL010000002.1, read as the reverse complement.
CCCTGGCTCCGGCGCCACTCCCTTAGAGTTTATTCTTTACCCTAAAAAAATGAGTATACCCCCCAAAGAGAGAGCAAATGAGAATATGCTAATTTGCAGCAATATTTTTTTGTCTCAGCTCAGCAAGCCGAGCAAAATAGCTAGTATGATCAGGAGTGGTTGCCACAGTGGAAGGATTAACCCCAGCTGAGGCATCCTCTGAGACCACTTTCGCCTTCCCCTTTTCAGAGGCCGACATGGGAGAGACAGGTTGAGCAGCAACCTAAGCCACAGTGGCTACATGCGCCACCACAACAAGGGCCGACGACAAGGGGCCCGAAACCTCAATAGGAGTAGCTTGAGTATTGGACAAAGCATCAGGAAAATTTTTAGACGCCATGAAAGCAGAAGAAAGGAGAAGGAGAAATTCTAGCGATAGAACCCAGAAATAGAAATTAGGAAAGCAATTAAGAGAGTTGTGTGCTCTAATGCCTGGGAAAGGCTTTAAATAGATCAATTGCTTGGTAGCAAAATTGGTACTCAAGTGAAGATTAGGGAGAGAGAGGATACTTACAGAGCGCATTGATGGCCGATTGGAGAGCACACATGCGAGCAGGGCAAGCCGAGCCACCCACAACACCAACTGAAGTGACATCAACCACCAAGACACCTCCTGCCGGTCCCGTCCCACATAAAAGCCCCCTTTCGGAGTCTAATTAACCACTCAAAAGGTGGATTTCGCCAATAATCACACGAATCCGGAGTTGCCACCTCCCCAATTTTAGCCTTTCGCAGGCGACAGACAGCAGGCGCATAGAGGGGACGAGAAGTGAGTTCCCGGATCGACAGAGTAGGTATGAGTGGAGAGAAGACAAGGGAAGTGGGGGTTGTAGAGGGGCTGGCAATCGGTTGTTGCCGGTGAGCGAGACGGGGTGCAACAGAGGTGGTGTGACTAGGCTTGGCGGCCACATGAAGAAGGAAAAGGGGGTGCGTGCCCGCGCGTTCCTTGCGGAGCATATTGGGGTTTTTTGGGGCTAGGATATAGTCTATAGGGATTCGGTGTCGCCCTTGTACTTTGGTGATTTTGCCTCGTTTTAGTTTTATGTCTTATCTTGTTTGACGGTTCTCCGTCACCGATTTATTCGGCCTATCGACCAACCGGGCCTGTCCGGTGTGTCGAATTCTTACCTGATCAAATATATATATATATATATATATATATATATATATAATCGTTATATATATATAGGGTGTGGTTCGGGTGTGCATTGTGCACAAATATTATTCGGTGAAATGTGAAACGTTATTCGGTGAAATTTTAAGTATTATTCGGTGAAATGTGAAACATTCTACCGAACACTGTTATGTTTTTTTTTCCGTTCAGTTCAGATGAAAACGTCCCAATTCCACTGAATAATTTATAACATTCTACCGAATAATGTTTAGTTTTTTTATTTATCCATTTCAAATAAAAGAAACATCAATTCCCTAAACAATAGTTACAATTTATATAGAATGCCTCAAATTTCACCAAATAATGTTTCACATTCCCCTAAACAATACTCACATTTCACCGAATAATGCTTCAAATTTCACTGAATAATGTTTCACATTTCACCGAATAATATTTTGTGCACAATGCACATCCTAAACCTTGTGCACAAGTTACCTTCTCTCTATATATATATATAACTCAAAGTGGGGGTTGTGCCTTATACTTGATCGTGCAATATCTTGAGTTTGATTATAATACTCTGATGTTGATCTTTTGGGTTTTCTCACAATGTTATAATTACATACTATTATTGTGTGCTTGTAATTGTATTTTTCTTTACATTAATTACTTGGTGAGATAATCTCGACTTTCTTTGTATAAAACTTTGTTTACTATTTTCAACATTTATTGTATATTTGCATTTAATAAGAGAATACATAATATCTAAAAAAAATTCACTTGGTTCTCAGTATAAATGAATTGATACACATATAGTAGGATTTAGAATCTAACTAATAACAAATTATGATCAATAAATATAAAATAATAAGTTATGGCTATTAAGATGTTTTTTAAATTTGAATATTTTATCATTATGTTACACGCCATTGGCGCATGAAATATATATACTGGTATTATATTACAATCGAGCCTCCTTAATTAATACTCGATAAATTAATAAACTCTTTAAATTAATAATTTTCATCGGTCCCGACTTGGGTTAGTGGAAAATTTAATGCACTTCAATAAGATAATATATATTTTTAAACCAAAATGTAGATAAGGACTAAAAAATATCATAAATTAATAATTATATAAAAATTACATAGAAATAACTAAAAAAACTAAGACAATTTAGTAAAATACAATTCTAGTATATATTGTTTTTTCCCCTTAAAACTTAATTCTACTTAGAGCTCATCTCTAACTTTCCTTATGGCATTTAACATTTCTAGTGTTGTATTCTCAAACTGCACCAAGGATCTGTCCTCGTAATTGGTTTCCAATATATCGTATCGTTTTCAACATCATCGTCAGCACTAGTATCAAGGATTTGTAGCCACAATTTCTTTTAAACTCTCCGGATGTTTAATTTGAACATGCATCACTCTTTAAATTATAATAAATATTACTTTGTCAATTAATTAAGAAGAAAGTTGGCTAAATGTCCATTTTGTCAACCCCTTTTTGCAAAATGTCCACTTAAAATCAGTTTTTGCTAAATGTCCTAAAAAAATTTGAAAACCCCGTTTTGTCCCCGCCTTATAATTCAACCCTTTCTTCCCAATTGCAATACGTCATATACGTTGCACTTCCATTAAACCCTTCCCTTCATAATTTGTGACCACCGAATGAGAGATCAAACATTGAACGAGGAATCGAGCCACTGGCCTAGCGCTTCTTCCACCGCCGCTCCGGGAAAGTCATCGCTGTAAAGGCTCGGATTTTTTTTAAATAATAAATTCCAACAAATAATATAAAATGGATTTAATGCGAAAAAAATAGATATTTTAAGGAAAACTCGTCCTCAATTTAATAAATTGATTTTGAAACTCTTAAAACGGATTTCAGTCAAATTTTAAAATTTAATTTCGAATGAGTCGAAAACTAATTTCGGAACGCACCTCGAGACCACAACTTCCGTCTCATAGCACCAATTCTTATCAAATCTCTACACTTGGTCCCCTTGTTGACCAATTCCAACTCATCTCCCCCCCTATTTGGCAAATCTTATCCTCTTCTCCTCTCACTCCCTTCCTTGATTCCCTTTTATTTTGGAAAACAAATAAAGCTCTCTCTCTCCCTCTCTTGTATCCGGATTCAGCACCTTTCCCGGAGAAAGGTGCTGAAATCAGGCCCCTTTTTAACTCATTCCCAAACACAGCAAACAACACTTCTACTTCTCTTTTGAAATCAGTATTTCGAAATGAGACAAATACCCTGCAACTTGCCTTATCTTCACAAATCAGGAACACAACCTTCCCCCAAGCAACACATTTCATTTTCCATTTCAACATCCCTCTCCCTTGAGGACTGTCGTGAGCTCCCAACGCCAACCATTCCTCTTCCTTGCTCAGCTTGGCCACCACCGTACCTCCCCAGACCACCTTCTTCCATTCTCCGGCCGATGTTCAAGCCGCCAGAGCCACCACCGCGCCCAGAAGCCAAGCCGGCGCAGCACTTCCTCCCCTCCAATCCTCTGTTCCACTTCTTGTCCGCGGTAAGGTCTCGCCCTCCTCTTCCTTGCTTGAAATCAGTGTAAACTTCACCCTTAACCCTCCCTCTTTCTTTCTGGACTGAGCTCGTTTGATTCCGACCGTGGCGAAGCCAAGTCGCGCCTCCGACGATGATTTCCGGCGACGACCTCGAGACCATCGGGTGAGCTTTCTCCCTAGCCCTTTAACTCTTAAATGAAATAAAGGCCCGCCTTTAAGCCCTTTCTCGCGTCCCAGGTCAGGACGGCGTGAACCGCCTTCAACCGAGCCAGATCGAGCTCGATGGCCCTTTTTCCGGCGAGACTGTGAAGCCCTCTCGGTGATATTTCTTCTTCCTCCTTCTTCTTCATTCTCGTTCTGTCCTTGTGGTGTCGGTCGGGGTGGGAGATTCGCGCCGGATAGGGAGCCGCCAATGCCCAGAGCTCTGTTCTTTCCTTGAGGAGGGAGACGGGTTCGGTTTTATATTTCTTTAAATTGGTCCGGTTCATGTGATTTAAATAAAACCGGTTCGGTTCATTTCTTTTAAAAGAGATTTGGGTTGGGGCCTTGAGTGGGATCCGAAATTTAGAAAGATCTTGGGCCTTTCTTCTCTTGAGCCTAAATTTGGAAGATGTGTTTAATAAGGGAAAATGGGTTCTAAGGTATCATATTTTATTTCCGATATAAAATATATTAAATAATTGGAATACTACATCTTATATAATAATGTTGATGAGATTTAAACTATAAAATTATTATCTGAGATTTAATGATATAATATTATGAGACTTGAATTATTTAAAAAGGAGATTCTCAAGTTTTCGGAAATATCTCTTCAAGGATTGTGTTTGGAAAACCAAAATGCCAGAATTAATTCTATAATATGATTTTGAGGTATTTGTTGTAAGATTTAAATGTTTAATATCAAGATTCTTTGTTTTGGATTGATAATGCTGGTTTTGAGAAGGAAGTTGGAAATATTGTTGGTATGTTTTATCAATGGTTTTGATTGGAAGAATGCTTTTGGGTTGATGCTGATCAAATCGGAAGGGGTTTTGGAAAATGGTTATATCGTCGATTGGTTTTGAGGATATTGAGAACTTGAGTTCGTGTGTGTGAGAATGTTGGTACATTAGCTTATGAAAATGGCTTGGTTATAGGTGTGTATTGCTTTTGGATTGCTTTGGACTTGCATTTGGGCCATTGCTTGTATTATCCTGCTGTTCTGCATCTTCAGGTAAGTTCCCTCACTACTACAAAATTGGGAAAATAACCCATAGAATATAACCCGGGCGTGCCATATACGGTGTATAAAGTGGTGAAACCGAAAATAAAAAATTCGGATTACCTTTATATATCGGATATTGCAATATCCGGTGTATAAAAGTACAATTTTTAATCAAATAACCCTACGAAGGTACGCCCGGGTTATATTACTATAAGAATCTTTCCGTATATTCGGGTTATTTGACCCAATCTTTTAATTTGAAGATAGGGTAAACTCGATCTACGGTTCAAGCCCTCGATCCCTCTTCTCTCGTCACTTCTCTCGCCGACGTCTGTTCGGCACTGCTGTTACAGTTGGGCTCTCCGACGAAACCCGGGTTCGCGAACGGCTCAGTGTCCTCCATCCTCTTCCCTAATCGACTGCTCTCTCACTTTCGCAACTGCTGTTCAGCGTCGGGCTCGCGAACTCCGTCTTCTCTCGTCGGCGTCTGGTTCGTCACTGTTGTTCGGTCTCTTCCCTTCTCAATCCTTTCGGTTCTGCTCAGTGTCCTTTATCATATTCCCTAACCAACTCGCTCTCTCTATTTGTCGCTGGCGCAGCCACCACGAACGGAGTTGCTCTTTCTTTGGAACTGCCACCACCAAGAACAGACTCACTTTATCTTAGTTCTTGCTTCAATTGAAGCATTGAGAACACAAAAGGTATGTTTTTTTTAATGTTTTTATTACTCTTTTGGTTCAGATTTAGTTGAAATTAGGGTTAATTCGGGCTGAATTTGTGTAGATAATAGGGTAGTTGTGCCAAAATTTGGGTTGATACAAGTGTCTTTGTGCTGAATTTGTGTTCATGTAAGTGTATGGGAATGGTTTTATTTTGTTTGTCTTATGTGATTGTTCTTGGCTTAGTCAGACGGCCTTGCATGAATGAATGTAAAAGAGTTGATTAAAATTATAACAGTGGGAATTTAGGACTTAGAATTAGATTGGGAAGTGGGGGATCACGTGGTATCTTTTGATATGTAAATCCTTTTTTTACTTTGACAAGAAGCTTGGTTCGATCTTGCCACTTTGACAAGAAGCACCTTTTCTTTTCTTAAGATCTGTCATGTAGTTACTGTGGGATTCAAGTAGGTTTAACTTTGCTCTTTTGACTTGGGGATAAATATACTAAGCGGTAAGCACGCTCATCTTCCTCTTCTGTTGACTACATAAAGAAACTTGCCTTTGTTGAATTCCCTCTCTTGGAAACCAGCCAATGAGGCTTTTATATAAGTCATCCTACCATTTTTTATATTAGCTTGTAAAATGTCAAATAATATAGATGAAACAAATGTCCTTGCACTTGTTAAAGGTAAGATATATTTAGTTAATTAGAAATTAGACGCCTTGCCTTGAGAGGCCTGCGTGTTGCGAAGAACTTGGGAATGCCCAGACTCATCTTAGAGATGGATAGCGCGACGGTGATCGCCCAGCTGCGCGAGGAAGAGGAACCCATAGGAGAGAACAGTCAGATCTTAAGCCAATGCCGCAGCCTCATTAACAACGCCGAGTGGGAGGTGAGACTACGACATGTTCGTCGGACCGCCAACACAGTGGCAGATGTACTAGCAAATTATGCGATGTCTATTAGAAACCCCTTTATTGTGTTTGATGAGAGCCCGGACTGTATCCGTGAGCTTCTCAATCCAACTACTATGGTTGGAGTTACAACCTAAACTATTCTATGCAATAAAACAAGGGCCATGCCCTTCCTTTATACCAAAAAAAAAAAAAAGAAATTAGACGCCTTTATGAAGAGTATGAATATTAACCAGTTTGAGAAGGAATGAAGGATAGGCGGAAAAAAAAGAGTTATATAAGGAAAGAGTGTACACGATGCAGTTGGATATTTACTGATTTAGATCAACTAATTTAGTTGGCCATATATAGTCTAGCCCGGTTGGCAATTGGGATGAATTAAATGTTTTAATTGGTGGTGATATAAGCTTATTTGTGCCAAATTGGTGTTGGTCACAATGTAATTAATGCTTTGTTGTCTTTTTTTTGGGGGGGTATTTCCTCCTCTAGTTAAACTTTACATTTTCCGTTTCAGAACATTGCTAAGCATGGGTTTGCAGGGTAGCCTTTCAGGTGACATCCAAGAACTATCCGAACTTCAGGCACTGTACATTCCCATCATTCCCATTAAATGCACATAGTTCAAGGGTGGTATGGTGGAAATACCATGTTATTTCAGCATACAATATGATTTTTCTCGTTTTCTCCAGTCTTTCTTATTCTTTTTTATTTTCCTTTTGTTTGCATATATTTTGGAATGTATGTATACGAACTTATACAACTGTATCATCTTTCATACAGTGATCTATCTTACAATACAGGGCTAACCGGACCTCTTCCAGAAGCAATTGGGAAATTATCCAAACTTACAAATTTGTGAGGGAGACTCGATCATAATGATTTAATTCTTCCTGGTTCAATACGATCTCACAGTTATGTCTTATTTGGCACAGTTCTGGTTGGCTGTGGCTTTAGTGGTCCTATTCCAGACTCTATTGGATCTTTGACAGGACTGATCTTTTTGTAAGTGTCCTAATGCTGGATGATTTTCTTAATTCTTTAAGGAATTTGGTCCAACATTGATTTCAACCGTCAAGTGATGTTTAAACTTGACATCTATACAATGAAGTAAAAGTTTCTTTGGCAGAGTTCCTCCATATGTCTTGGCTTCTTTATTTTTTTAGATGTAGGGTGGAAGATGTTGAAGGTGCTGATATGTTGGCTTCACAGGTCTTTGAATTCAAATAGCTTCACTGGGAACATACCGGCTTCCATAGGTAATCTGGAGTACCTTTATTGGCTGGATCTTGCTGATAACCAGCTTATTGGCAGTATTCCCATTTCCAATGGGAATACTGCGCCAGATCTTGACTTGCTGGTGCATACCAAATATTTGTATGTCTATTACTTCATATTATTGTAACTTTGGTCTGTGTTTTATCATAAACAAACCTCCTCATTTTACTGATTATGTTATTTCTGAACTTGTAGCCATTTTGGAAACAACAAACTATCTGGCTCAATCCCAACTGAGCTCTTTAATTCTAATATGTCTCTGATACATTTGTAAGCACCATTTAAGACCCTTTTCATGGGCTGTTTACTAAATACAAGTAAAGGCTTCAAATATTCGCACAAATTCACATTTTATTTACATCTCATTGCAGGCTTTTAGACCACAACAATCTAACATGTTCTGTTCCTGCCACGCTAGGCTTGCTAAGAAAACTTGAGGTGTTGTAAGTATCTGTTTCAGACTCCACAGAGTCATTTTATAATTCTTTTTGTATTTCTCAATGTGACTCAAATAGCCACATCATTTATCTTGCTTCTAACTTCAGTTTGTTGTCAGACGAGTTGATAGAAATAAGCTGATGGAACTGCCCTCAAACCTCAACAACCTTACATCGGTCACTCAGATGTAAGTATATAGCTGTTTGGATTTCTGTAATTGTGGTCTTACTATGATTTTAATTCATGCTATTCCTCTATCCTTCAGGGTTTTGTCGAACAATTTTCTTGTTGGACCATTGCCGAACCTTACTGGCATGAAACTTCTCACTTATGTGTGCGCGGTGATTCATTGAACTCCTTATGCGCAGCGAATTTTACATCTTGCTCTCTTCTCTTGCTTAATTTGATTTAGGGATGGAAATGGATCGGGTTATGGGTGGATGTACCCACTCCATCACCCGATCCATTAAGAAATTTCCTCCACCCGATCCATCCATCATCCATTAACACTTGCATCCATATCTGATACATCCATCATCCGCGGGTTATTGGGTGGATCGGGTCAAATATATGGGCGATAAATTTCATGTAAATGTCCACCTAATTTTCAAAATGGAAATAAAACCTAATAAATAAAAATAAAAATTTAATATATTAAATTTAAAATACTCATCATTCATGACTTACACAAAAAATAAAAACTCAAACTATCAAATAAAGTTACATATAATATATAAGTTGCGTAAAAGATATGATAAAAGTCCATATAATAAACAATTTTAGTGGATCGGGTGGGTGGATCGGGTGATGGATCGGGTGGTGGATTGGACACCCCTTCATCCATATCCGATCCGATCCATCATCCACTTATTTATCCATTTATTCGGGTTTTCATCCACATATTCGGGGTGGATTAGTGGATGGATCAGGTCTCTGCGGGTTGATTTTCATCTCTAATTTGATTGCCTTGTGAACTTACAGGGATATGAGTAATAATAGCTTCGATATCTCAGATGTACCTTCCTGGTTTTCAACCTTACCTGCTCTCACAACATTGTATGGCTTCCTAACGCTGCCTATAATCCATAACGAAAGCAGTTCTTCAAATGACTGAATTTACATCAGAAAATGATCTCATACAATATCCAATGAAAACATGTGGACAGCTTGCACGAGGACCAGCTTGTTTTCTTTAATATATCATCACATAGAAAAGCGATCGAAAAGAAATCTATATACTTCTGATGATTTGTCTTGTCTTGTAGGATCCTTGAACGGGTAAGAATTCAGGGTTCTCTTCCTGCTGTTCAGTCTTCCTCAACTACAGAGTGCGTGAGTATTATCCCCACTTAATCTTGGTTATGTATTACAACTAACATCTGGAAAATGATAAAAAGAGTCCTCAAAGAGTTATGTTTACTTTAGATGTCTTAACATGATCTTAAGGAAGAATTTTCTAAATGGCTCCTTGGAGGTTGGTTCCAGCTACAGCACCCAGCTTTCAATTGTTGATTTACAGCAAAATGCTATTAGTTCTGTTATGCCAAGAAAACTAGATTGTCTGTTGATGTAAGCACCCTCCTGCTTTTCCCTCTTTATTAATTCTGCATGAAAAAAAGCCCCCTTAGAAGAACACATTTTATGTTTTCTGAGAACTCTAGTATATTGTGGAAATTATATCACGTTCCATTCAAATGTTTACCATGACAGACTCAAAGACAATCCAGTTTGTCAAGAAACACCTGTTGCAAGTTACTGCATAGATTCGTAGCAAGTCAGCAACCCATTACATCATATTCAACTCCTACAAAGAATTGCATCTCTCCAATATGCAGCTCCGGTGAAATCTTCAGCCCCACGTTCGGCACAAATACGCTTATCACATTAAATTATATTATTGTCGAAGAAGTGCAATGGTTCCTAAAGTGGTATGACATTAAATCTTTTAAATAAATTAAATTAAATTATTGTTTCTAATAAAAAATCTAATTAGTTTTATTCAAATATGATCAGTGGTGCGGAAAACAGCAAACGTTCTCAGAACAGGATATTGATGATGTTCGAAAGGAGTTCCTGGAGTATTGGATCCGTGTCTTATTTTAGGTATGGAATGCATAATATTAATTTAGCAAGATTCAATAACTACGGCATCTTGTTTTTGTACTTAGAGAAAATTTCATCGTCATCACTAACTTGCCTACAATTGTCTTTTCAGGTTGATTGATTGATGATGGAGTAGTCATGATCTTCATGATGAGATTATTCAATAACTACAAAATCTAAAGTACTCTTTATGATGAGATTATTATATTTTGGTAAATTTATTTATACTTTTGTAATTACATTTGTTGAGATGTTATGAGTGGTGTATGTATTTAAGCACGCACAGATTATGCATTTATACAGGCGGATTGAATGAAATACGAATATATTATATTAAAATAATACATATTATATAACCCGGACCTCGAAATCCCCGGGTTATTTGTTCTCGATTTCACTGGGGAAAAAGAGAGAGAATATAACCCGGATTTGCACGAACCGGTGTATATGCTCCATGCAAATGAAAAATATGACTATATAATACCCGGACTTTAAATATCCGGGTTATTTCATAAGCCCTTTATAACCCGGACCGGATCCCCGAATAACCCGGAGCGGTTGGTGTATATGCTGCTTGGATAACCGGCTAACTCGGATAAAATAACCCAGACATTAGCATATCCGGGTTATATTATCAACCCAAATAACCCGGACCGAATGGTGTATATACCATGCGGATAACCGGTTTACCCGGATAAAATAACCCGGATATAGGATCCGGGTTATATAGTGTACTGAGAATATAACCCGCTGACCATTAACCCGGACCATATCCGGGTTATAAAGGGTCAAATATCCGGGTTATATTCCCTTTTCTGTAGTAGTGCCTAAGGGGCTTACTCAGGTTGGACATTCATGCATGTTGTTGCATTTTATGTTAGGTGTTGCATATGCATAAAAGCATGCCATGTAGTATCCTGTTAGGTTGCACTAATTGAATGAGCATCTGCTTACTTATTGCATTTGAAACAGAATGGCCGTTATCTGTGATAGTCCTAGAGTCTTTGCTAGGGTCATAGGGTAGCCCAGCCTCATCGGGTACCCTGAGTCAATCGAGTCATGAACTTCCTTATATTATGAGATGCCTGCAAGCTTTATTGTGGAGCGGGTTAGGCATGCGTGCCGCCCGATTATGATGGAATGCATTCACGAGCTGGCCAGTCTCCGCCCTATCGGAAGGGGGTGGAGGTAGGAGAGGGATATGCCACTTGACATTTTCTTGGGCCCTTTACAACATTTTTACACATTATTATAACTAGGAGCATTCTAGTGTGTTTGACTTTCGTACTTCATTAGATCATCTTTATTAGGTATAGCACATACTATGTGGCCTCAGCGAGGACTGCCGGTCCCGCATGAGTGGCTCGATCTGACCCCTTTTCCCGTTTTTTTAAGGTATTTCTGCAGATCTTGTTTGCTTCTTGCTTCTGTGACGAGAAACCCTTTGGCGAATCAAAGAACCCGGCTAATAGTCTAACTTGGTAAAACGGTAATCACTCGCTTATGATTTGGTTTTGACTCGGCTCGATCTGTCGTGTCAACTGTACCTTAACTTTGCTTCCGCTTTACTTTCGTTTGGATTGGATTTCGCGACATAGTCTTAGGACAGGTTAAGGGTACCCAACGACCCTTCGAGGTTTTATGGTTTGAAATCTCCTTTATTACTGAGCTTAAAATTGAATTTGAAACCTCGACCCGTACCTGGATTGTAAGATCCGAACAAGGGGTTCATCCCTGAAACGTAACCCGGACATCATAATTCTGGGCCGTTACAACCGCTGCACAACCTCTGTTGCTGGATCCGAGCTCCAATGGCGCCAGATCCGAGCTCCAATCAGTAGATGCCATGGATGACTAGAACTCAGAGCAATCACTCAATTTCAAGCCCAGATCTGAGCAAGGGCATCAAATCTGAGTCAAATTCCATGGATCAATAGGAGGCTGAAGCGATCTGGAGATGTTGATGGACTGATGTTGATTGAATGCCTTGAGGGTTGATTTCTCCGATCTGGATGTCGTAATGTGTTTTGATACTAATTTTCGATCTGGATTTCTGATCGAGGATCTGGAAATATGAAGGTTAAAGAGTAACAAGAAGCTGATCTGAATTCTCTGTTGTTTTAAGGAGAAAATCAGTGTTTTAGGATATTATATTTTTAATTAGGGTTTCCTTTAATCTGAATAATTGATTATTGATTATGTTTGTATACGCGCAGAAGGAAGAAGGCGGGTTGTTGGGATTGCGAGGCGGAAAGGATGACTTGGAGAGCTTGTCAGGCGGAGACCATCTAGACCTCGAAGTCGGCGGCGCCATGGCCTTTGGCAACGAACTCGACATACCCCTGGAACAAGATCCAGCCCCAACTACTGGCAAGAAGAAGCGGTACCACTGTCACACCGCACACCAAATTCAGAAGATGGATGTGTAAGCTCATCCATATAATGCTTAATTTGTCTTTCTTAATTCTGATGAGTTTGGGTGCAATTATTTCAATTGTGATGGAGGAGATAGAGGTGTAAGTGGCCCCAACTACTTGTCGATTACTTTAAAGTTTTGAATTCTGATGACTGATGAGTTTGGGTGCAATTAGTCAATTGTCTTTCTTTAGTCTTCTATGTAAAAATGACTGGTTAACTTTTAATGTGAAATTAGAATGCTTAAATTTGGTCCAAGTTAGGTTACGTTTTTGGGAGAATTCATTAGGAGATTAGGCATTGTAATCAGCTGAGCACCCCATATCTGTCACTAACAGTGTCACCCCGGTGACACGGTTGACACTATTGGTGACGGTGTTCTAGTAAAAAAACTTCTAAAACAGAAATGTCATTGTCACCCAAAGAAAAGTTGTCACTAAATATGTTACCCAAAGAAAAGTTGTCACTAAATGTGTCACTAATAGTGTCACCAATGATATTAATAAGGGTGGTGACAGTGATCCTGCAAATAAATAAAAAATTCTATCACAAAAAAAGATGTTCTCGCATGTGTCACCACCAACAGTGTCACCACAGTGATTTCATAAAAAACTAAAAACAAAGGTGTCACTAAAAGAAGTTGTTAGTGATAACGATGGTGATAGTGATAAGGGTGGTGACAGTGATAAAGGTGGTGACAACGATAAGGGTGGTGACAGCGATGAGTGGTGACAACGATAGGGGTGGTAACAGTGATATATGATAAGGGTGGTGACATAGACCCCGTAAAAGCGGTGACACTATTGGTGACAAAAGCGGTGACACTGTCATCATTAAAAAAAAGTTGTCACCAAGGGTGGTGACACAACTAATAACACTTATCCTAGGGTTTTCCGTTGGTGACAACAATAGTTTTGCTTAGCATTAGCCCCTCTAGGGTTTATATTTCCCTTGTCCTAGTATTTTCTTTTGGTGACAACAACAATGTCATTTTTTTAAATTGTGGTGACACCACTAATAACACTTTTTACTATCGTAAGGTTTTCCTTTGGTGACAACGGTTGTTTGTTTCTCTTGATACACTGGTGGTGACAACACTTGGTACACTCGAGTTGACCCTGTTTTTGTGTTAGTGACACCGCTATTAACACACTTAGTCATTAGTCTCTTAACGGAGTACCGTTTTCCTTTGGTGACATCTGTGGATACATTTTTTTTTATTGTGGTGAGTGGTGACACTACTAATAACATTTTCCTTTGTCCTAGAGTTTCCTTTGGTGACAATAGTGATTACATATTTTTGTTTTTTTTTTATTGCGGTGACACTACTAACAACATTTTACCTTGTTTTATGGTTTTTTTTTTCTTTTGGTGACAATAATGATTACTTTTTTTTAATTGTGGTGACACTGCTTATAACACTTTTCCTTGTCCTAGTTTTTTTTTCTTTTGGTGACAATAGTGGTTGCTTTTATTTTAATGGTGGTGACACTACTAATAACGCTTTTTCTTACTCTATGGTTTTTCCTTTTGTGATAACAATGGTGAATCTAGTGACACTATTTTTTCCTTGGTTACGCTATTAATAACACTTTACCATTATTTCTCTTGCTACACCGGTGGTGACATCACTTTGTATATTTGTGGTGACACTGTTTTTATGGCGGTGACACCACCAAATTTTCTTTTGGTTAGGATTAGCCTCTATAATGATTTTTCTCCCTTTATCCCAGGATTTTTTTACTCTGGTGACAACAATTGTTTCACTATTTTTATGGCGGTGACACCACTAATAACACTTTAGAAGTGATTGAATCTGTTGATGAAAATACTAATAACACTTTCCCTTGTCTTAGGGTTTTTTTCTTTTGGTGACAGTAATGATTACTTTTATTTTAATTGTGGTGATACTACTAATAACACTTTCCCTTGTCCTATGGTTTTTTCTTTTGGTGACAACAGTGGTGAAACTACTAATATCACTTGACCATTCTTTTACCGTTTTTTTTATCTTAGTGACACTACTAAGATCACTTGACTATTCTTTTACCCTGGTGACACTATTAATATCACTCGATAGTTCTTTTGGTGACAGTATTGATTACACTGTTTTTTTATGAGGTCACTATTACCACCTTTGTTAATTATTAGTAAGATGACACCAAACAACCCTTATCTTTTAATGTAGACTATACATTCAATGATAATTAATGCTACAGTACGTATCACGAATACCATCCTTCCTTTAAACTTCATAGAATATTTAATTCGTATCATGTATGACACCTGTTCTCAAATAACAAAATCATTCGAGTGTTTATCTCAATTCACATAAAATCAATAATTGAAATAAACCATAATATGATAGGAGAATTTGACTTAGAAAATACGGAGTAGCACACAAATCCGATTCATAGCTAGGTAGCGAGCTGGACTCACAAGAGACGATGCCGATAAGCCTGCCATACGCCAAAACATGGCCGAAGGATTTACAGATCTATGCCAACAGCAAAGCTTGACGGATCACAACACAATTCCGAAATAGCTGAGCAGGGGGTAAAAACCGACAGATCGAGGTGTGAGAAGGGAAGCGAACGCGACAAGATCATCAGAAGAAACACAAAAATCCCCTCGGATTGAGAGTGAATCGGATTGATCTGAAGACGAGATCGAAGTAGTTGAAAGATCCAGACTAACCTCGATTTGATAGAAATATTTCGCTTCAGGAGCTTGGTCTTTATAGCCGAAGAGACGGAATCAGCTTCGAGTCGGAGGCGCCATAGCCGGAGCAGCCATGGTTGCTCGGCTGTAGGGAGGCCGCGGCGGAGGAAGGAGCCGTTGTAGGGAGGCGTCATGGTTGATTTTGGTTGAAACTGGATTTGAGGATGAAACGTAGGGCTTTCAAAATAAGAGCAGGTAAAAATGTCATATTAGGACATTTTGTAAAATGCATTATAAAAATAGACATTTTACAAAATGGCCTTATTAAAATGGCACTTGCCAAAAAAATCCATTAATTAATAACTCTATGAATTAATAAAAGGGGCATTTTGCAAAATGGTCACGAAATCCGTCTTATTTTGTGAAATAGCCGCGTTTTGGGACAATTTAATGAAATAGCCGCTATATAAACCTTTTTCTCTCTCCTGTCCTAATTTTTCTCTCTCCCGTCCTGATTCTCTCCCCTCTCTCCCTGGACCTCTCTCGCTCTCTCGCCCTCCCGCTCTCTCGTCCTCGCCGTCGCTCGATGTGCAAATTTCACCGATTTCCTTTCAATTGAAGATTCTCCGATGATCCTAGCTATCGATGGCGTCAGCTATCGATGCGAATCAGAGAGCGAGGGAGAACCGGTGGCTTCGGCAGTTCGGCGAGCGATGCGAAGCAGATGGCAAGGGAGCGAACGACGACGTCCAGATCCGGACTGGAGGTCGAGCGAGGTGGCGCAAGGGAGCGATTGCTCAGATCCGGCCTGGAGCGAGGTCGAGCGGTTGGAGATCGGCGTTCTGGACTTTCAGATCCGACGAGCGGCTCGAGGGAGAACCGTTGGCGTCGGCTATCGATGCGAAGCAGAGGGCGAGGGAGCGCGAGCGAGCGAAGGATCGACGACGACGTGCAGATCCGGACTGAAGGTCGAGCGAGCGAGGCGGCGTGAGCGAGCAAAAGGGTGCGAGGGAGATCGGCGTTCTGGATTTCAGATCCGGCGAGCGGCGTGAAGGTCCGAAGGAAGGAGATGAAGTTCTATGTTAAATTACAAAAATCACCCTATGAATATTAGAAATTAAAAAAAAATATCTATATTTTATTATGTGATCCATAATCTACTATATTTTTATTTTTATTTTTGCACAACAAAATGTTATATTTGCACAAGCATAACATACGGTTATATTTGCACGCCAAAATATAACGATGCGAAAAAAGAAAAAAAAAACTAGACTTGGGTCACATTTGCACAACTTACGGTTAAATTTGCACAACGTAATCTTATATTTGCACGACAAAATGTTAAGTAAAATTAAATTAAATTAAATTAAATTAAAAAATAAAAAAAAATTAGACTTTGGACATATTTGCACAACTTACGGTTATATTTGCACAATGTACTCTTATATTTTGCATGACAAAATGTTAAAAAAATTAAAAATTAAAAATAAAAAAACTAGACTTGGGTCATATTTGCTCAACATACGGTTATATTTGCTTATCATACTCTTATATTTGCACGACAAAATGTTAAATATTTTTTTTTTTTAAATTTCAACAAAAAGTGTTGAAACGAAAAAAGGTGCAACTCTAAACTAGACTTGGATCATATTTGCAAAATTTGCAGTTATATTTGCACAAAGTACTCTTATATTTGCACAAAGTACTCTTATATTTGCATGACAAAATGTAAAAAAAAATGTTTACAAAAACTAGACTTGGATCATATTTGCAGAACTTACGGGTAAATTTGAGAAAGTATGAAAATATATTGAGATAAAATAAGTTCATGTTGAGTATAAATTCACAAGTCTCGATTGTTGTGCAAAAATAACATATAGTTGAGCAAAAATAAGATGATGTTGAGCAAAATTTCACCAATCCCCCATGTTGTTCAATTATTGTCTATTGATGAGCAACTCTTACAACAGAGTCGTGCAACTCTTACAAAAGAGTCGTGCAACTCTTACAACAGAGCCGTGCAACTCTTAAAACAGAGTCGTGCAAACTCTTAAAATAGAGTCGTGCAACTCTTAAAACAGAGCCGTGCAACTCTTACAACAGACTTGTGCAATTCTTAAAACATAGTCGTGCAACTCGTATAAGAGAGTCGTGCAACTCTTAAACCAAGAGTCGTGCAACTCTTACAACAAAGTCGTGCAACTCTTACACAAGAGTCGTGCAACTCTTACAACAGAGCATGTTGTGCAATAATTTATTGAGAAAGTATGAAATTATATTGAGAGAAAATAAAATCATGTTGATAACAAATTCACAAGTCTCGATTGTTGTGCAAAAATAACCTATGGTTGAGCAAAAATAAGATGATGTTGTGCAATAATTTATTGAGAAAGTATGAAATTATATTGAGAGAAAATAAAATTATGTTGAGCACAATTTCACAAGTCTCATTGTTGTGCAAAAATAACCTATTATTGAGCAAAAATAAGATGATGTTGAGCAAAATTTCACCAATGCCTCATGTTGTGCAATTTTACTCTATTGATGAGCAAAAAATAAGACCGTGTTGTGCAATAATCTATTAAAAAAGTATAAAATTATATTTACAAAAAATAAGATTATGTGGAGACACAAATTCACAAGTCTTAATTGTTGTGCAAAAATAAAGAATTGTTGAGCAAAAATAAGAGCATTTTGTGCAAATATAGCCGTAAGTTGTGCAAATATGAATCAAATCTAATTTTTTTTTTAATTTTTTTTTAACATTTTGTCGTGCAAATATAAGATTCGTGCACAATTCTGTCATCGGTACTCATCAAATTTTAGATTTTATCATTATTGTTTACTTAAAAAAAACAATACCGTGTTGAGAAACAACATGATATTGCTTCTCAACATGGTATTTATCAACATGTTGAGCAAATTTTCACCACTAATTGCAACTAATATCAGTGTCAGCACTAATTGTAACTAATATCAGTGTCATCACTAATTGCTAGTGCTATATTTGTTTAGAGTTGCACAACTGTATTTTAGAGTTGCACAACTTCAGTTTTAGAGTTGCACAACTGTATTTTAGAGTTGCACAACTTCAGTTTTAGAGTTGCACAACTGTATTTTAGAGTTGATAATGGTTAGAGTTGCAAAACCGTGAGAAACGTTATGGACATGAGAGCTATCTATGGAGGGTAAACAAACTTATTTCCTTACTACTATATATACACAGTAGCTTGAAAATGTTGTGTCCGCTGAGCAAATTAAGCCTGAAAACATACATTCTGGTAAGTTTTTGCAAATTGTTCATCTTAACCATGAAAATGGTCCACTTGTTTCACCAAATGATGAACCAAAACAATTACACAACAGACTTGGCAACATAGCAAGTGGAGGGCTTGATCGACTGTAGAGGTCATCATCGTCGGCTCCACCTGGCGGAGGTTGTGAAGGGTTGAGTTCCTGCAGCACCAGTGGCCCAACTGGCCTCGGAGAAGCGTAACTCTCTGCCAAAGCCACGACACTGCTGCAACGTCTAAGCAAAGGGTTGGTACTTGCGGATGTCGGCATCGCTGACACTCATGCGAGCATACTTCATCGATTCCTCGAAATGGGCAGCCGTGATTTCAGAGACTTCATCCTCCCCATCCTCTTCCATGGCGTCGGGGTTCTCCCTTCTCTTCCTCTCCTTCTCAATGTCCTATAGATAAATCCAATAACTCAATATGAATACGAAATACACAATATGATAACCGGATATCAAGATTTATTGGCCTTTTGCTCTCCCTTACGGTGCTCTTCAGAACTCATGTTATTATAAAGATATGAGATTCATTCAATCAATGAAGCTCAAATGCACCTCACTATTGTTAATGAGAAACTTCAGTTACTATTACGATTGAAAAAAACAGCAGTGTCTAGAATCAGTTCAGATTCTCCCAAATCCTCAATAGATGCTTGAAAGTAGGCATCAAGTGTTATAAGAACAGCATAAAGCGGCAAAAGACCAAAAGTAACACGAGCCAAAAAACAGATTGAACCAAGGCTGACCTGCGACTATGCACAAGAAATTCACTTTGCTTGGCAGTGCTATAAAGTAAAGATTTTTGAGAAATCGTCAGGGTCACAACATCAATTTAGTAATCACGAAAAACACCATGAGGGCCGGTTGGAATGCCTAAGGCCTGATAGGAAGAAAAAGAAAAAAGATAAATTAACGGATATATAAAGATGAACCTTCAAATGACTGCTTATGCAAAAGAAACAAGAAAATAAATCAACAATGGAATAGGAATCAAAACATCATCCTTCGTCCTCCTGATTGGTATTGTGTAAGCACAACTGTACTTTCCTCATATCAAATCAAGCAGCAGCCAACAACATGTTACACAGAGGACAACAAAGAAAACAATGGAGAAAGTAAGTGTGAATGTATGGAAAATTAATAAATCAATCAATCGGTTTTTCTAATTGTATTTTAAAATATGCATATATATTTATAGAGGAAATTCATATTAGCTTCAATTCCATGTTGCACAACTATATTTATATATTTCTAGATTTGCACAACTCTATTATAGAGTTGGACAACTCTATTCTAGAGTTGGACAACTCTATTCTAGAGTTGGACAACTCTATTCTAGAGTTGCACAACTCTATTCTAGAGTTGCACCTGTCTACAAACTACAAAGAACCTAAAGCACTATTTTGTGACTATTTTTTTTGGCCTTCATGTATGAATTTTGGAGTAAAAAAATATACACAGTAAAATGCAGACTGATGACGAAGCGAAAGCTTAACATACTGAACCTCATTAAATATAAAATCAACTGAATTTTGCTTGTTAATTAGGCAGAAATGGTCATACATGTAGCAGCAGCTGCGGTTAGAGTTAGGATATCTCTTGTCAACTATATGTTCTTGTTGAATCAACACTTATGTTTGGATAACTCTCAAGAAGGAAACAGGAAGTAAAGAAACACCAGGACCATGAACCTTCATTTGTTCTCAGCATCTGTGAAATATATTCAAAGATTCTACATATAATCTTCCACAGTGAGATGTCCAATTTCAGAAGAACTCAGAAACAGGCATTTTCCTTGATATGTTAATTCCGACAGTATGATTTTGTCACCGTAGTTTATGAACAACATCAGGATCATCAATTTCATCAAGTGCAGGACTATTTAAGAAAGCATTGCAGCATAAGTTTGTTTCAATCCAAAGGCATTCTATGAATGAAATCAAAGAAATCCGTGACAAAGTAATCGAATATCAAATACAAATGATTACACATAAAATCCCCAAGAAGCAATGTATACCCTGCCTTGCCCAATAGAATTTCTCAATTGAAAGCCAAAAGCTCAATGATTCAATGAAGCAGAGAATTCGACATATTCAGTCAACAATCGGCACTAAGCAAGTGTAAAACACAACTGCAGCAGCTATACATCCCTCAAGAGTACCGATTTCAAAGTTCAGAGCGACAAAGAAAGAGAGGAGAGTTTAAGAGAAGAATACCTGGTCGGGAAGAAGTCGTGCAAGAGGAGAATAAGTTGTGAAGAAAGAGAAGAAGAGGAGGAGAAGGCCGAGCAAGTTGAGGAGCCGAACAGGAGAAGCGAGTCGCCGGCCGGGGGAGAATCACCGATGGAGCTCGAGAGGAGAGAAATAAGTGCCGGAAGGAGAGAGGCGGATCCATGGACAGAGCTCGGGAGGAGATTTGGAAAGGAGGTCTGGGAACGAACCTAATCCAAATCTCGGCGCTCGCTCAAACTCGCTCCGGCGCTTGCTCGACCTCGCTCCGGCGGTCGCTCAACCAGATCCGGCCTCTCGCTCCAGATCTCGGACGGCCACATCTGACGATTGCTCCGGCCTCCGTCGCTCGTTCGCTCCGGCCTCCGTCGCTCGTTCGCTCCGCCGCACGCTCGCCACTAGACGGCTGCTCTGGCGCCGGATCGAGAGCTCCATCGGCCATCGCCTTCAATGGGGAGCGGAGAGAGATTGAAGAGAGGATGGGATTGGGACCATCGATCAGAAAAAAAAAATAAAAAAATTGAGAATTAGTATATATGGTGACCATTTTGCTAAATTGTCCAAAAACAGGACTATTTTGCAAATACGTCCAAATAAAGTGTCTATTTGACAAATTTTTTCTTAATAAAATATCATGGTCCCTACCCTATTAATTTATAGAGGTTCTACTGTGAATCTATATCTACTATTACTCCTTATTTTTAGGCATTTTAGTTAATATACTCTAACTACAATTATATTAACGGGTTTTTAACCTATGCCCTAATGACATAGGTTAAGAACCTCACTCATAAAATATTTTCTAAAATAAAATTATTTTAGCGTTTTTAACCTATCCGAATTTCTTACTCGATGTGTTTTGCAAAAAAAAAAAAAAAAATACAGCCATAATATTTGTTTAAAGGTTGCAAGTGGATGTAAATGTGTGCATCGTGTGTTGATGTATTATCCAAATGGATTAACTGGGAGCAGTGGCAGAGCCATGATCAAATCTAGGGGGTACTAAAAAAATTTCGTAATTTTTTTTTATACCTATTAAGAAGATTTTTACAAAAAATATTGAATAAATACTAAAATTGTGATATATTTATGATATCTTTAGTTAAATAGTTGAAAGAAACAAAAAAAATATAGGAAAAAATCAAGAAGAATTAATTTTAAAACAATATTGAAGGAAAACATTAAATTTAAATATGACATGACATTTTATAATTGAAATAGTTTAGAGAAACTAAAAATATACAAAGAAATCCTTAAATAATTATGTGGAATAAGGATATAATAAAACAAATAAAAGGTGAAGAGTTTGAGAATTGAACCCAATACCATTTAATTCCCTTCCTTCCCTTTTACCATTGAGCTAAATTACAATTCTACTTCAAATATCACTTAAAAATCTTATATTACCTTAAATATACTAAATATATGTAAAAAAAAAATTGTATTTTTTTTCCGTCCAGGGGGTGCTCCCCCCCCCCCCAGCTCCGCCCCTGAGTGGGAGGGTGGGATTTAAATGTGAAGTATTGGGTTGATGAGGAATATTTGGGTGCAATAGGGTTAGATTTAAATGAAGACGTGAATATAATTTAGACGGAGTTTTGTAATGAGAGGGAATAAATGAAAAACAATGGCGTGAGTGGTATGTTGCTGCTACCTTCTTTTCGGCTCCTTTTTCTCCTTCTTTCATATCCAGAGTTCGAAGAAGGACGAGATAGGAGGGCCCTATGGAGAATGTGGTTAGAAATCCATAATAGAGTCCGACCACAACTGTTGACATTACTTGCTTTAGATTTCGGTTGAACCAATAGTGCAATGTGAATTGGTTTGTTATGATCAAAGTGTGTTGACCAAGCAAATTTGTGTATAAATACTTTGTGAGCATTGTTCAGCTAATCAATACAACAATTCATTCATTCATTCTCTCTTCTCCAAAGATAACATGGTATCAGGTTAGGATTTCTATGGCGGAATCCACCAATTCGTTGCTTTCCATTGATCTGAATGATGTTCTCTTCCTTCATCACTCGGATCATCCAAACTATGCTCTATCTACTTCTTTGCTCAATGATCATAACTACGGACCTTGGCGTCGTTCGGTTGAGCACTCGCTCATGGCGAAGAACAATCTTTCCTTCGTCACTGGGCCTATGTTCGTCCATCTGCTACTTCTTTACTTGTTGCTCAGTGGGATCGCTGCAACAGTATGGTGATCTCCTGGATTCTTCACTTAGTGGAGAAAGATATTGTCGAATCAATTCTGTATTTCTGATCTGCTGCACTCCTTTGGTCAGATTTGGAATCTCGCTTTTCTCTGTCCAATCGTACACGGAATTTTCAAATTCAGAGGGAATTATTCTCCATTTCACAAGGTAATCTGTCAATTACTGCTTATTTCACCAAAATTAAGAAGCTATGGGATGAATACCTTGTTTTGATTGAGAATCTTGTCTGTGGGTGTGGATCTGTGAGCCTCCTTCATCATCTGCTTGACGATTAACAAGTTATTCAGTTTCTGGTTGGTTTAAATGAGTCTTACAATGCAATCCGAGCTCAGATCTTACTTACTCAACCTCCTTCGAGGCTAAGTGAGGTCTATAAGTTGATTCTCCAGGAAGAAGAGCAGGGAGAACGCAGTAATACGTCGTCTTCTTCATCCGATGTTTCTTCTGCTCTCGCTTCTTAGAAATCTTCCGGCGCCAAATCTTCTCAAGGATCTACTAATTCTGCTGATCGTGGTCAATCTTCTGCTCCTCGTGGTCGTGGTTCTTCTTCTAAACCTTCACAAGGCAGTGGTCGTGGTACTCTTTTATATGATCACTGCAAGATTGGAGGTCATGTCATGGACACTTACTGAAAGATTCATGGACACACTTTGTTCTGTGATTTTTGCAAGCTTGGAGGCCATATGGCTGATAAGTGCTGGAAGAAGCATGGTTATCGATCCCCCTGGAAAAGGTCCTTCTCCGTCTTTTGGTGGTACTGCTCCTTCTGCTTCTTCTTCACTTGCTTCTGCATCAGGTCTCGCTCAAGATCAGTACAGCCAGCTCATTGCCTTGCTAAATAAATTCAGCGTCTCTTCTGGTCATTCAGCTACTTTCCTAGCAGGTACAAAATTTTGTTTCCTTTCTTCTGTGGATAATCCAGTTTGGATCATTGATAGTGATGAAACCGATCACCTAACTCCTCATAGACACTTCTTTACCTCACTCACTGCTTTGCCTGAGCCTATTTCTATAAGCATGCCTAATGGCAAAAATGCATCAGTTTTCTTCTTTGGCCCCGTGATTGTCAATTCTTCTCTTACCTTACACAATGTTCTTTATGTGCCTGATTTTTGTTTCAATCTTTTATTTGTCAAAAATATCATCAAAGATACGCATCTTGATGTTCTTTTCACTCTCAATTTTTGTTTTCTCCAGGGCCATTTGATAAAGAAGCCTCTTATGCTTGGTAGAGCAGTTAAGGAACTTTATGTTGCAATATGATTTCTCCTTAATTGTAAGCCAAACAATGATGTGCTTTTTGTTGACAGTTTTGCATTGAATAAACCTTTTGCTTGTGCATCTTCTACTGCATTGACAGATCATTTACTAGAGTTATGGCACTGTCGTCTTGTACATGTTTCATTCTCTCAGTTGAAACATCTTAGTTTATTCATTGATTCCTTGTCTAAGCCTACACATTTTTGCAAGATTTGCGCCAAGGCTAAGCAACACAGACACTCATTTCCAACTTCTGTTCCTAAAACCACTTCTCCCTTTGAGCTCATACACATTGACACTTGGGGACCTTATCGACATCTCACTTTGTTGTTGTAGTCGCTGCCGCAGCTGCAGCGGTTGCCGCGTCCTCGCTCTCGGCCTCCGCATTGTTGGGTTGGCCTGGGCTGGTTGGTAGGAAGGGGTCGGGCCGGGGGTAAGGGTTTGTGGGAAGGAAGTCCTTGGAGGACACAAGGACATTGGAAGGTGCCTGAGGGCGGCCATGACGGCTTTCCTCCCTGAAGAGCATGCTGCGAGCCACCATAAAAGTTGGCAGGGGCGAGGTGTTGCTGATCATACCACCGACGACGTCAAATTTGGTGGAGAGGTCATTGATGAGTTGAAGAACGAGGCGCTCTTCACAGACCTTGTGTCCGACGTCGCCAAGTTGATCGGCGATGGCCTTGATGGCAAGGCAATAGTCGGAGACGGTTGAGAAACTCTCTTGACGGTTATTGATGAACTTGCCCTCAAGATCCGCATCCCTAACAGATTGATTGTCGTGAAAAAGGCCCTTGATGCGGAGCTAAACATCACGAGCGGTGGAGCCGGGTTTAAGGACGATAATCAAAACATCATCGGATATGGTAGCATAGATCCATCCAAGAACGATGGAATCAAGGCGGTTCCGGAGAGGCTCGGGGACATCATCCGGACGGCCAGAGTCGTCGATGTGAGCGATGCCATCATGACCCTTACAGACGATATTGAAGAGTTCCACCCAGGTGTGGTATTGAACCTTCTTGAGGTCTAGGGTTAGGGGAGTTTGATTTTTGATGTTGGTAACGGATTGAGCGGAATGAAAAGGGTTATGTGGCTGCGATGGGGGGTTAGGGTTAGTTGGGGGGGGGGGGGGGGGGGTCGTGGAGTCCTCAATGGTAGACATCGGTAAAAGTAGGTTGTGGCGGCGGCAACAGGAGAAGGAGGGGAGGCGGCTAGCGTGGGAGCGGCGGCGGCTAGGTCGGTGGCAACAGTTCGACGGCGACGGTGGATTGATTTGTGAAACGGGAGATTTAGGGTTTCACAAAAAAGGTTGATATCTTGTAAGTGTTTGAGTAACTGAGTTCATACCGGATCTCAGAGGCCTACTCCTGTATATATATCGTTGGGTAAAAACCATGAGGGTACAATCGTCACTATACACATAATATGCACAAATATAATAAACGTCTGCTAACAACTTGATGCCATCAAAGAGCAATGCTCTTACTATAATCCAGTCTTTTGTTTCCCTCATTCATACACAATTCAATGCCTCCATTAAAATAATTCGTTCAAATAATGTTGTTAAGTTTTGTAGCTCAAATGCTATGCATTTTTTCTCTTCCAAAGGAATAGTTCACCAAACAAGCTGCCCTTACACTCCTCAACAAAACGGAGTTCTTGAAAGAAAGCGCAAACACCTCTTGGAGGTTGCTCGTGCTCTATTTTTTCAATCCAATCTTCCCATTTCCTTTTGGGGAGAGTGTGTGATCACTGCCACCTTCCTCATTAACCGAACACCTTTACCTTCACTTCAGTTTACCAGACCTTACTCTAAACTCTTCAATAAATACCCTGACTACTCCATCTTAAGAGCCTTTGGCTGTCTATGTTTTGTTTCACCCCAACCTCATTGTCCTGACAAGTTTCAGCCTCGTGCAAATAATTGTGTCTTCATTGGATATTCCTTTGGAAAGAAATGTTACAATGCTTTGGACTTAAAGACTCACACCATTTATCAAACAAGGGATATTGTTTTTCATGAATCCCACTTTCCTTTTCATCTTAAACATCCTTCTAATCAATCTGTTTTGCCCACTGTTACACCAGACCGGCCATGGTTATGATTTCATCTTTACTCCTGTCAATACTCAACCTGTTGTGCCTACATAATCCTTCTGATGATTCTATTCCTTGCAATACTATAAGGTCTTCTAGAACACATCGTACTCCTGCTTACTTGGATGATTATGTTTGCAACTTTAGTTTAGTAACCTCTACTGTGCACAATGTTGATTCTTCATCTTCTTACATTTTACCTTCCTCTCATTTTTCTTTGGTTAGCCATCTTTCCAATCGTGTTGAACCCACGTCTTATAAGGTTGCATCTCTTAATCCAAATTGGGTTATTGCCATGAGAAAAGAAATAGATGCTTTGCAGGCCAATAGCACATGGCCTGCAAAGATATAACCCACGTCCCTCTTCCTTTGGGTAAGACTCTAGTGGGTTGTCGTCAGGTCTTCAAAATCAAGTTAAAATTTGATGGGAGCCTTGAAAGATATAAGGCTCGCCTTGTAGCCAAGGAATTCGCACAGAAAGAGGGTGTTGATTTCCATGATACTTTTTCTCCAGTTGTCAAGAGAGCAACCATTCAAACCATTGTTGTTGTTGATGCATCAAATAAATGGCCTCTGTATCAGTTCGACGTTAACAACGCATT
Source organism: Persicaria tinctoria (assembly GCA_037127255.1). Taxonomy (NCBI): domain Eukaryota; kingdom Viridiplantae; phylum Streptophyta; class Magnoliopsida; order Caryophyllales; family Polygonaceae; genus Persicaria; species Persicaria tinctoria. Next base: position 73,837,388 of record JBANSL010000002.1, on the reverse strand, counting down.
TCTCCATAGGGATCTTTGTGAGGATGTGTACATGCTCATGCCTGAAGGTATTCCTAATCCTTCTCATATGGTTTGCAAGCTCAAGAAGTCTTTATACGACCTTAACCAAGCTTCAAGACAATGGTTTCACAAGCTTACCTCAGCCTTGTTGTCCTTGCAATTTGTTCAATCAAAGAATGATTATTCTTTGAATTGTTTGTGAAGAGGAGCTCTGGGTTGATCATCATTCTTGCAGTCTATGTGGATGATATTCTCATCACTGGGATTGATCAGGTGGGTAGTCAAAGGCTTAAATCTTTCTTGGACAACACCTTCAACATTAAAGACTTAGTCACTCTTCATTATTTTCTTGGGATACAAGTGTCTCATCTTCCTTCGGGGATTGCCATGACTCAATCCAAATTCACTTCTGAACTCATCAGTGAGGTTCATCAACCTCTAGACAAGCCTACCTTCACACCTCCTCCTCCTCATCTCAAGTTGAACAACACTGATGGAGATTTGTTGTTTGATACTCTTTCATATAGGACACTAGTTGGGAAGCCGAATTACCTTACCAATACCCGTCCTCATCTCAGCTTTGTTGTGCAATGCTTGAGTCAATTCATGCAATCCTCTTGCACTCCTCATTGAGAAGCTCTTCTTCATACTTTGTGTTATGTTAAACAGTCTCCTGGCAAGGGAATCCTTCTCAATGGTTGCACTTCACCTGTGTTAAGAACTTTTTTTTTATTCCGATTGGGCAGCATGCCCCATCACTCGTCGATCAGTTATAGGATTCATCATGTTGCTTGGGTCCTCTCCGGTCAGTTGGAAATTAAAGAAACAATCGGTTGTTTCTCGAAGTTCTTCTGAATCAGAATATCGTGCCATGGTCAGTGCAGCTACATAAATCACTTGGTTGATCAAATTGCTCCAAAAGCTTGGCGTTGAGTCATTGCAACCGGTCACTCTGCATTGTGACAACAGGTCTACTATGCAAATTGCTAAGAATCTTGTTTTCCATGAACAGACGAAGCACATAGAGGTGGACTGCCATTTTACATGAGACAAAGTCCTTGATGGACTCATATTTGAGCTCTCATACATTCCTTCGTCCGAGGAATTAGCTTTTTTCTCACAAAGATTTTGCCTACTCCTCAACACCAATATATCCTTTCTAAGCTAAGTTTGTTCCACCCTTCATCTTGTGGGGAGTGTTGACATTACTTGCTTTAGATTTCGGTTGAACCAATAGTGCAATGTGAATTGGTTTGTTATGAAAAGTTTGTTATGGTCAAAGTGTGTTGACCAAGCAAATTTGTGTATAAATACTTTGTGAGCATTGTTCAGCTAATCAATACAACAAATCATTCTCTCTTCCCCAAGGATAACAACAACGACTGAATTGATGATGTAGAAGAGGGGGAGAACTAGAATGCAGAAGATGTCAACATTGACAATGATCAACAATTTGTAATCGCATTAGAAAAAGGGATGGTTTTTGAAGAAGATGATGTGTTTATATGGTTTGTCATGATCGACTATGCAGGGCCGGACCTGAGTTTTCGATGGCCTGAGGCAAAATTTGAAATTGGGCCCCACTGCTATATAGTATGTATATATAAGCTATGCTAGAATAAATGATTTTTGAAATAGTTTTCTAATATCAAAAACCATTTAAATGAAAGTTAGAATTAAAAAAATCAACTAGGCCTCGTCTAACCAATTGGGAGTTGTCAAATAAAAAAATCAAACGCAAAAAAAAAACACAGGAATTTAAATTAAACAAACGTAAATTACCGGGGCGGAATTTTTTAAAAAACACAGGAATTTAAATTTTAAAAAATCAACAAAAGTTAAAATTATGGGGGGAAAGTTAAATAAAAAATTAAACGTAAATTACTGGGACGAAATTCTTATAAAAAAAAAATTAAACGCATAAAAATAAAACAAAGGAAGGGGGGAAGTTGGAAAAATTAAACGCAGAAAAATAAAACAAAGGAAGGAGGAAAGTTGGAAACAAAGGAAGGTGGAAAGTTGGAAAAAAATGGAGAAAAATAAAAGAAAGAGAGTGTCGATCCCTGAACCTCATGGTCAAATAAGAAACTCACAAGCTTCTTTAACAACTAGGCTACTAATTTCATGGAATATTAGGGATCATCTAATAGTAATATAACAAAAATTATATTTATGGGCCCCTTATACAAATTGGGCCTGGTCCAGCTCTGCGACTATGCAAAGGCAAACAACTTCGAACTAAGGGTTTATAAGATCGAAGGAGGAGGAAGGGCATATGCTGAACCCTTCAATGACAATCAAGCTAGTCGGGCTGATAATTTTGCAAGAATAAAGATTAATGTTTGCTCCAAAGAAGGAAAATTTGAGTCCATGTTGAAGCTAGCATCCGACAAGGCCAACGAGTAGGATCCGACAAGAGTGCCAATTTAAGATAATTGCGGTGGTGTCAGGTGTGCAACGATCGGAGAATGTGTAGGATATAGTGTCAACCTCGTGTAGAGAGGATATGATTTGTGAATTAAATGATTAATTCTCATTAAACTCAAACAGTATTTAAATTACAAATACACTGCATATGGTTAGAGAGAATCACGGTGCTAGTGGTGCTAGTGATGATAGGCTTTCTAACTAATCCTAAAATATAGGAATGACAGTAAACATAATAATATTATTCCTTAAGATGCCCCCACAAGTTGGGCAGCGTGGGAGGCTAGACCAAACTTGTCAAGCAGTTTTGATGACTTGGGCCGGCTGAGGGGTTTGGTTAGCACATCCGCCAGTTGATCATCAGTCGGAACATATGCAACCCGGAGCTTCTTGCCTTGAACTTGCTGTCGGATGAAGTGGAACGCAAGGGCGACATGTTTCATCCTGGAGTGAAAGACCGGATTAGAACTGAGGCTCAATGCCCCCAAATTGTCGCAATAAATAACCGGTTGATCTCGTTGTTCGACGCCAAGCTCACCAAGAAGAGACTCAATCCAAAGTAGTTCCGAGCAAGATTCAGCGAGAGCACGATACTCGGACTCAGTGGAGGATCGTGCAACTGATTTTTGTTTCCTGGTGCTCCAAGAAATTGGTGTCCGACCAAGGAAGAAGACATACCCGGTGGTGGAGGTGTAGTCATCCTTGTTGCCGGCCCAGTCAGCATCGGAAAACCCATGGAGTTGACGAGATATTTGCCGGTGGATGATGATGCCCTTATTGAGGGTCCCTTGAAGATACCGTAGAACCCGCTTAAGAGCACTGAAGTGAGCCGACGTCGGGGTATGCATAAACTGAGACAATTTGTTGACTGGAAAGCTGACATCCGGCCTCGTGAGAGAAATGTATTGGAGGCTGCCCACTGCCATTCTGTACTCTGTGGGATCGGAAAGGACAGTACCTGTTGTTTTGGTGAGGGCGGATGTGGTGTCCATAGGAGTAGAAATAGGGTTGCAATCTTGCATCTTCATCTTGATTAGAAGATCTAAGATGTACCGACGTTGGTTGAGGAACAAGCCTGCAGGATGAGGTTGGACTTCTACTCCAAGGAAGTACGACAGATCGCCCAGATCTTTGAGCGAAAAGCGATGGGAGAGATTCTGAATAACAGTGGTTAGGGCTGCCGGATTAGAGCCAGTGATTATTATGTCATCAACATACACTAGCAGGTAGATCACCCCAGATTGGTTGCGGAGAATGAAGAGCGATGCATCTGCGACAGAATTGACGAAGCCGATGCGTAGGAGGAACTGGCGGAGCTCGTTGTACCAAGCCCGAGGAGCCTGTTTGAGGCCGTAAATGGCCTTCTTGAGACGACAAACATGATCCGGTTTGGACTTATCATGGAAGTCGGGTGGTTGTGACATGAAGACCTGCTCATGGAGGGTGCCTTGGAGGAAGGCGTTGTTGATGTCAATTTGCCGAAGTGGCCAGCCGGATTGAACCGCCAAAGATAGGACTGTCCGAACTGTAACCGGTTTTACCACGGGACTAAAAGTCTCAGTAAAGTCGCAACCAAGGCGTTGATGAAAGCCCTTGGCTACCAACCGAGCTTTATACCGATCTAGGGTGTCGTTGGGACGTAGCTTTGTGCGGAAAACCCATTTACATCCGACAACATTGGTGTTGGGGATCTGCGGAACCAAATCCCAAGTACCATTCACCGATAGAGCATTGAATTCCTTCGTCATGGCCTCACGCCAATCCGGATCTTTAAGGGCTTGAGTGATGTTGTGTGGTTCTTTGAGGAGAGGAAGGTGAACATGAAGGTTGAGTTTTGAAATTGGTTTGGAGATATTATGTTTTGATCTGGTGATTATTTGGTGGGGAGGAGGTGTTAAGGGAAGTGGTGTGGGTGCGGCAATAGGAGGAGGTACAAGGGGAGTGGAGGGCGACGGCGGTAATTGAGGAGGGGGATTAGGGATTCCTGGAAGAGGGGGATTGAGTGGGGGTGGGCCCGGATTAGAGGGGAGAATGGGTAGAATTAGAGGGGGGCTATCAGTTTTGTGTGGCATGCCCGAATACGACATTAGGGAGAGACCAGTTTCTACAATGTGACGATGCCGGCGTTCAGCGAAACCATTGTGTTGGGGAGTATGAGGAGGAGAAGTTAAGTGGGTAATTCCATTCGAGGCAAAGAAATGTCGGAGAGAAATAAATTCGCCACCATTATCGGAGAAAAAGGTTTTAATTTTGGTGTTGAATTGATTTTCAACCAGGGATTTGAAGATGATGAATGTAGATTTTGTATCTGATTTATTTTTGAGTGGAAAGAACCATATATATTTGGTGAAATGGTCAACAAATATAACGTAATATTTATAGCCATCAAACGAAGTAGTAGGGCAAGTCCACACATCGGAAAATAAAACATCCAGGGGTGCTTTTGATTGAATGCTAGATTGATAAAATGGAAGTTTGTGAGCTTTGTTAATCGCACAAGCATTACAATGATCAAAGCGAGAATTAAAAGTGCCACTAGGAAAGAAAGATTGCAAAAGGGAAAGAACAGATGGCGAAGGATGTCCGAGGCGATGGTGCATCTCCGTGTTTGAAGAAGAACAAGTAGAGAAAACAATTGGCTTGGGCGTGACCGGCCAAGAATAGACGCCATTGGTAAGAGGTCCTTTAAGAAGGAGTTTGCCCGTGAGGAGATCCTTTACAAAAAAACAATCGGGTAAGAATGTGATAGAAACATTATTGTGAGCAGTGAATTTAGAAACGGAAAGAATATTTCTAGCAATTTTGGGAACACACAAAACATTATCAACATGAAACTGTTTGGTTGCCGAGTTTAGAGAAGTGTGACCAATATTTGAAATAGGGAGACCCTTACCATTACCAACAACTAGTTCATCTGGACTATCATAAGGATAGTGAAGACGGAGGTTTTGAAGATCATTTGTAACGTGGTGCGATGCACCACTGTCAACCAACCAAGGCTCGGACGAAGGTCGGTGAGTGGAGGTATGGGCCTGAGGCTGGGGTGAGCGGTTGTAGGCTGGTGGGCGAACAGAGGGGACCTGTTGGAGAAAGATAGGACAATAGGCGACGACATGGCCTTGTTCTCGACACCACTGACACCTCCCCTGAAAGGGTTTGTATGGCGGTCGAGAGGGGGACGAGCCTGGGGAAGGGGGTGTGGGAAGGGGGAGGAGAGGGGCCGGATTGGAGGAAGAAGATCCGGCAGGTTTGGTCTTAGGTTTAGGAGGGCGATATTGAGCAGTCATGGCAGTGATGGGAATGGGGCTAGAGGCATTGGTGGCTGCTCGGCGAAGGTGATTCTCCTTGGTGAGAAGCCGCTCATGTAACTCCGGGATGGTGATGGGGTTGTCCCGGGCATAAACACCATCGATGACCGGCTGGAAAGAGGAATCGAGGCCCTTGAGGATGGCGTCGACGATATCCTCCGTGTCCTGGGGTTTGCCTAATGAAGCCAGCAGATTGGCCACCCCAGTGACCTCTTGAATATAAGCAGAGATCGACCTAGAGCCTTTTTGAAGAGAGTGGAGCTTGTCCTTTAGGAGATGGACTCGAGCGCGAGACGGCGTGGCAAAGGTTTGTGCAAGAGTGGACCAGGCTTGCCTAGACGTGTCAGCCATCGTCACAAGGGGAGCAACCTCGGCAGTTAGGGTGCCAACAAGGGCACCAAGGATAAGTTGATCTTGGCGAGACCATGTGGTGTAGGCAGGAGTCGGAGCAGCCCCATCGACAGGAGCTGGCGGCGGCGGTGTGGTGCCGTCAACGAAAGAGAGGAGGCCAAGACCCATAAGAGTGGATCTGGTTTGCTTGACCCATGTAAGGTAGTTGGAATCATTTAGTTTTTGAGCATTAGGGAATTGAACGAGGATGAATGGTTTGGATGGATCGGCAACATTAGCCAGGATATTATGAGTAGGATTTGCCATCGTTGAAGGAAGAATTAGGGAAGAATTTGGATCAAAAATCTGATACCATGTAGAGAGGATATATGATTTGTGAATTAGATGATTAATTCTCATTAAACTCAAACAGTATTTAAATTACAAATACACTGCATATGGTTAGAGAGAATCACGGTGCTAGTGGTGCTAGTGATGATAGGCTTTCTAACTAATCCTAAAATATAGGAATGACAGTAAACATAATAATATTATTCCTTAAGACCTCGTACATAATCACGAGTACAGCCCAGAGAATTCAAAGTTCATGCCTAGTTTAAATGCATTAATGCAAGAAATAAGAACATATTCCTAGTCAATTATAGAGTTCGTGTACTTACCGGTTGTGAAAAACTACACAACATTCGTAGAGAACTATGATGGACACAAAGAGTCTCGTTCGACCAATCAAAAGTTGGTGTAGTCACTTGTGAGTGGGAGAGTCAGCCCCTTAAATGAGTCATGCAGTACTTGATCCAGATATAGATCTACTGAGTCGATCAAACTGGATTACAATTAAAAAAAAAAAAAAAAAAAGTCCCCTTCGAAGAGAGACGATAGTAACGCAATTGGTAAGGATAAAATGTCCCCTTCGAAGCGATGCACAACTATTAAAAAAAAAACCTCAGATCCGAACAAAACAACTAACAACAACTTAGAGGAGGAAGATCCTGACCCCCCACCGGGCGACTCAAAAACCCGGAGGAGAACACCAGGAACCCGACGGTAAACCCCGCGACCGCAGCCAAGAACACGCCTCCGTTGAACGACATGACCGCCAGCATAACGAGGTAAGCAAGGCCCACGCGGACGGTGTGCATCAGGGTACGGAGCAGCCCGGCGACCACGGGCCGGGTGCCGGGCTTGATGATTCGGCAGGCGGAGAGCCACTCGACGAGCACCGCGAGGACGAAGACGAACGCAAGTGAGACGGCGTACATGGCGGAGCCTCTCCTCCCCGGCCACCCGTCGAAGAGCACCTCCGCGGTGTTCCCCCAGTAGAAGGTCATGTGCATCATCATTCGGTGGCCCCGCGGCCGCATCCCGCCCGGGAATGGAGACGGGGCCGCTCCACCGCTTCCCATCATCATGCCGCCGTGGTGTTGATCCATGTTTTTTTTTTATCGATCTCGATTGCGGGCTTTGGATTGGATTGGATTGGATCGGCGTTGAGAGTGTGAGGAGTGATCGAGTTTGTTACACATTTTATATATGAACGCAAGTGAGAAGAGACGTATAGATTGATAGTACATTGTACATTGGAGGAGGGATGAGCTTAAGGGATTGTACTGCACATTTTTTTGTGGTGTTTTTTTCGGTTGAATTTTGTTTTCTTCCCCTCTTTTCGGGGCATAGATTTTATTTTACGGGTATGTTTTGCAACAGAAGATACTAGGTTTTCTGGATTAATTTTTTATTTGGAGAAAATAAATTTATACTCCGTAGTAAATATTTTTTTTCCCCTTATTTAAAACTAACTAGTAAAATTCTCGCGCCATGGCGCGGTTTTTTAAACTAAAATCTTGATAATGTAAAAAAATAATATTATAAAATATTAATAAAAGTTAAGATAAAAATCATTAAAATATTTGCCATAAATGTATCTTATAAGTATCTCAAAAAATTATTTTTAAAAAAACATCATGTAAAAGTATAATACATAAATATAGATATTTAAATCACTTAGTAAAAATAATAATGTCATTGTAACTTTTTTAAAATGTGATATGGTATAACAGTTATCTAAAATGATATTGGTTATGCCATATCATCGGAAAAGCGATTTTTTTCTCGAAATATTCACGATTTAAAAAATAATTACAAAACTGGGCATCGATTGAAACAATTTGTCAAAATGTTCAAAATTTCCAGGGGGAACAGAAAATTGTTTTTTTCTTTGAAAAAATTAAAGAAATTAAAAAATAATAATAATAAGGTAAACTGCAGTTTCAAACCGCGGTTCAACCTTCTTCTTTTTTAAAAAAACTAATCCCTATTTCAGGGGAGAGAGGAGCTGATCAAGCGAAGGGATAGGGGCGGTGGCGGTGCAAAGGAAGTCAGAGAGGAGGAGGGCAATGGCGATGGTAGCAAAGAGGAGAGAGGAGATTCAAGCGAAGGGAGAGCGGTGGATGAGTGGTGGACCAGAGCGATTATCGGTGGAGATCCAAGTGGCGAATTGACGAAGGAGGAGATCCAGGCGGCGAATTGACAGAGGAGGAGATCCAGGCGGCGGTTCTCGGTGGAGAAAGTGGTGGAGCGGTGACATCTTCGACGCCTGTTCGTTGCAAGGCCACCGCCTTCCTCCTCTCTATCTTCCTTCGCTGCCATCGCCACCGCCCACCGGCCCGGACCTTCCTTCGCTACCACTTCCATCGCCACCGCCCTCATCCTCTCTATCTTCCTCTGTTGTCATTGTCACCGCCCACCCGAGCCGCACCTTCCTTCGCTACCATCACACCTCTGTCCCTCCCTCTTCTTTGATGCCAATCCTGCCATCGCCACCACCCACCGACCTGCTCCTCTCTCCCTGCAAATCTGCAATAGGGATTGGTGATTCATTTTTAAAAATAAAAAATAAAAAGGTAAAACCGCGATTTACCTTATTGTATTTTATTTTTTAAATTCCCATGTAGTTTTCAAATAGAACAGCAATTTCAACCCGCGGGTTTCTGTTCCTCTTGACAATTTTGAACATTTTGACAAATAGTTTCTCGATGGTTACTTTTATAATTATTTTGTAAATCGTGAATATTTTGGAAAAAAAAAATCCAGAAAGGCTTTTATATATTATGTAGTATACATAGATTAGATATTTACAATATATAAATATTTACATGTAGATTAATAGTAAGCATTAGACTATATTAGATTTAATGCTTTGAATTAAGTCTAATAGGTAGTAAATATATTAAAAATAAAAAAAGAAATGTGATTGGTTTAAAGGGAAGAAGAAGAAAAATTAAAGTAAAAAATAGATTGATTTAAAGAGATAAAAAAGTAGGGATATCATATAGGCTAAAACTCTTTTATTTTAAGAATATACTAGTATAGTACCCGTGCCTTTGTAAAACATATTATATTTTTTAGAAGAGATTATCATAATTTATTTACAATATATATTAGATATATTTTAATATTATAATAATATGGAAACGATATAGCCAAATAATATAAATTTGGATAAAAAATAATGCTTATATTATATCAATATATAATATATATGGCAAAATATCAGGGTCTCATCTTCCTACTTTCCTAGATGGAAACAATTGTACACATAATTGTAGAGCGTTTTAATTTTTTTATTTTCCAACATTATAAGTATTTTTAGTAAGTTGATTGTTTACTTTGAGCATCAAACAAATATTTTCTGTGGTAATGGGTTGGAAAGTAAGACCAAAAAATTTGATAGTTCGACTACATATTACAAAAACACTAGATGAATGGAGGTCTAAGAGCTTTTGGATGGAGAGCACATAAAAATATCGGGGAAGCTATATTCTTGTAATAAACTTAAAAGTAAAAAAAAAATGCTTCATCCATCTCAAAATATAGGACGCTTTATTTTTTTGGCAAGTTTTTTAAGAAGTTAAAAACTCTATAAAATGTTATATATTTTATTGGGTTTTAAAAATAATATTATATTTATTAATAATAAGTATAGTATTATTTTAAAAAAACTAATAAAATAAATTTAATATTTTATAAAGTTTGTAGCACCTTAAAAAACGTGGTGAAAAGTAAAACGAATAATATTTTGAGACAGAGGAAATAAATTAATTAGATTACGTGTGTATTCTAAAAAATATTCTAAATAAATAAATTAGATTTATTAATCTAAAAACTAAATTAAATAGATTGTTTTACACGTATTACTCGGTAGTTAGCATATAAATAAATTATTCAAAAGAATATTATAAATAAATTAATTAGATTTATTAATTTAAAAATATATAAGATACAATTACTTTAATTTAACAAATAATTAAGTTGAAATAATTATTGAAAGTAGAGAATCTATATAAAAAATATTGTTTAGTTGAGATTACGTGTGGGTAGTGTGGCTATTGGGATTCATTTCAAACGGTTTTTGTTTAGTCGAGATTTTGTTCACTCAAGTTTCGGTTGATGTAGATTATATTAAATTGAATTTAGTTGTTGATTTTTTTTTATCTTTATCAGTCGGATTTTAATTTAGTTGAGCTTAGATCGATTGAAGTGGATTTCATTTGAGGCGATCCCCTCGGTTGAGCGGTTAAAATATGTGTTGCAAAAATATTTTTCGGAAATAATGAATTACCAAATCTTGAATAATTGATTTTTTAATTAAAAACATCACAGTTTATTAGGTAAGTAGATAAATTCAATTTTTTTTCCAGAATTTCATTTATTGATATCTCCTCCAGGTTGTTTTCTATAAACTTTGGCAAACAACTTTCTATATGCAATAGTCTTCTACCTGCAGAATGTCATCTTGAAGATGTAATATCACTTTGATCAAAATCAATTGATATTACACCTTCATCGTAATCTTCGAAGCTTGATGTCTTCTCCCCTGCCGGTTGTTATCTTGAGGTTGTCATATTCAAGAGTAAAAAGTGAAATTGAATTTTCATCTTTGAATCAACCTGCTTAAATTGTCAAATCAAATATGAGGGTACTATATGCAATGGTCTCCCCCCTTTACCATACTATATATATTCAATAGATTGCTCTATTTTAATATAGCAATACTTCTCCCAGAATCAGATATACAATACTCCCTCCGTTAATTAAAACTTGACGTTTTACTATTCACGCACGTTTTTTGAGGTGTTAAAAACTATATAAAATATTAACTTTTTAAATAATTTTTTAAAATAATATCATACTTATTACTATTAAGTATGACTTTATAAAAAACAAATTTTAAAAAAAGTTAATATTTTATATAGTTTTTATCATTCTAAAAAAGCGTGCATGAATAGTAAACGACAAGTTTTAATTAACAGAGGGAGTATTTGATTTGGCAAAATATCTGTTTTTTATATCATTCCAATAAACATAAATTAAGTAATTTATTTACAATTATTCTTTAATATAATTGGGTGTCACACAAGTTTTGATCCTGATTACAGGACTTCGAGAGCAATATATTGAAGTTCATAGAGGGCGAGTTCGTAGAGTCAATTTAAGGGAGGGTTTCACTTGCCGTTACAAAGGCTAAGAGAAGTTGTTAGAAGCATTGGACGCGGTTCTTTATAAAACGATTTGGGTAACCATGTTTGAGTAATAATCATAGTTAAAATATAATGTTAGGCTTATTTTCTATCAAATACCTCAATCTCGTTTTGAATATTTCACACAAATAATTAGATAATTAAAAAGTCAAATGGAAATTTATTAATTAGATAAATAAATTTGATTGTAAACCTTTAAATCATTGGAGAAACAATTGGGGATTTTTCTTAAATTTCTAACTAAATATAAACCTTATAAATAGGAAAAGAATTTTAAATCCTTGGAGAAGTAATTGAGGATTTTTCTTAAATTTCTGACTTTAAATGTATGGTCGCCACGTGTCCCAAATAAATTGCAAGTGTTTTAGTATTATATTAGATATTAGATATAGTAAATGTCATAAAAATTAAAAAATATATAAGCCCCCGATATCAGATATCGGATATCAGCCCCCGATATATGATATCTAGTGTTTGGTATGGCTAGATATCGATATCACTCAAACTGATATCAGTTTGAGTGATATCGATATCTAGTGTTTGGTATCCCTATTATATCACTTGATATCTGATATCTGTGTTTGGTAACACCCAGATATCGATATCAGTTGATATCTAGATATCAAATTTGACCTATTTTGATATACTGATTATTTGGGAGGTATCACTTGATATCGATATCGCCCGATATCGATATCTTGATACCGATACCGATATCTTGATATCACCCAATATCGATATCTTGATATCTAGATATCAATACCAAACGACCCCTGTGTTACCTTAAAAAATATGTTTGAGTAGTTACCTTCTCAAAACCGTCTATTATAATGCATCGTCAATTCAAAAGTGTGACATCAATAAAAAGGAAGCCTGTGTTTTCAAAGAAAGTATGCCGTTGATGTGCATAGGAAGGACTTGATCGAGATCAGGAAGACATTAATGAGAAGCATTCGATTAAATCAGCACAAGAGATCCCTAGAAAATTATAGAGCAACTGGTTTATTCTTAGCATCTGTATTGAGGAATTCCTTTCAATCAAGTTTCATATGTTTTTTTTTTAAAGAACAAACCTAAACTTATTCTTCTTGCAAAACATCTGAACATAGACTATTTTCAGTTTGGATCATATCCTGCAGTCCATGTTAAGACAGATTTGGTGTCATGTAAGAAATGTCAAGAAAAAATAAAGTGCAAAATCAGCAATGTTGAGTTATAAAAAAAAAAAAGAAGGAAAAAACAAAGAAGCTTCATCTGCTAATGGAAGGGAAAGTGTGGAAAGAGGATTTGAGTGGGTAGTAAACTGTAATCCGCTTCGTCCTTGATGCCTGACAATGCAGCTGTCGCCCTTGTAGTTGGTATCCATGATTCACCTGTTGAAGGTCATCTCTGCGCACTCTCCTACCTCATCCTTCCCTGGTAGTTGATGCCATTCCCAACGGCTTTCTCCTTCGGCAGAGCTTCATAATTCCAGTATGGACTGATGGGAGGGCTACTGGCCGAAAATAGTTGAAAGACTTCGGAGGAAAACAAGGATCAAGAGATGAGGATCTTCAATGCTTTATGACTTGAAACAGATGACAAATGTTGAGAGAGAAATTGTAGAAATCGTGACTGGCATTGCCAGGCAAGGTAACACTGCTTGCCCTGTCGAATGCAGAGAGCAAGATTCAAGACATCCTGTTGTACTTGTCTGCCTTCCTTGAGTTTCCTTGGATCTCTTTAAGTCACAAGCCCAAGGGTGACGACCGTGATGCCTTCCAAGCTAATCAGGTTTGCTCCTGATCTAGTGCCGAAACCAAACATAGAAGGGCAATTTTGAACCGTTTGGAGCAGGTATTGGCATGGATCCTAGCAGGTGCGGGAGCTCGGCAAGGATTTGGGCTGAAGCAATCCATTTTACCATAGAAAGTGAGTCAAATGACTCTGCTGCTGAATCAGAAAACCTCCATGTAAGTAGACAGAATATACATACAGAAAGACCAAGTTTTGATGACTGCTTTATTCCCCTCTCATTCAATTACAAACAAGTTGATTAGGCTTTAAGAATATGAATCAAACTTCTTGTGTTAATTTGTGATAAGGCAACCAACCGAAGTGTATCTAGGTTTCACTTGCAAAATCAAAAGGCATCTTTACATATCAAAATAAATCTTATGAACAAGAGTAATCATGAATCAACAATCATGGCCCATGATTTCAAATATTTTTATCCTCTCTTGGCTAATTTCATATACTACCTCCGCTCAGAAATAGATATCGTTTGACTTTTTGACACGTTTTTTAAGGAGCTAAAAAATAAAAAATATCAAAATTTTTTAATTTTTTAATTTTTTAATATAATATAAATACTCATTAATAATAAGTGTCATATTATTAAAAAAAATTGTTTAAAAAGTTAATATTTGATATATTTTTTAGCTCATTAAAAATATGTCAAAAAATCAAACGACATCTATTTCTGAATGGAGGTAGTACAACATTTGCCCGAAAGATACCTAAAAGGAGATATGCCCATAACATCACTTTTTTTTTGGTCTGAAAAAATCAGATCAAATGGAATTTCATATGAGACATCTGATAACAGAGACCTATAAATGAAGTTTCCCTCAACATATGAACACGCCACATGGCCACAAGATGAAGTTGGAAGGGAAGTACACTATGCAAGGATCAACTTCACAGCACCCATATCTCTCCTGTTTTACTAACCCCAGCACCCAAAGAATCCAAATCCCTGAAAGTCCTTAATCATTCCTGTTTTACTAACCCCAGCACCCAAAGAATCCAAATCCCTGAAAGTCCTTAATCATTGTCTATGAAAGCCCCAGCTACTTTTTCAAGCTACCATCTTACAATCTTAAAAATATTTCCTATAAAAAACTTATCGAGTCTAGAAGCTAGAACGGCAGCATTGGGGCTAAAAGCAGGATGGCATATGGCCTTTGCCGTGATGTTTCAATCACAAGCTTCTTTCAAATTGCATGAATAAATACAATTATTTCATTGATAAGCTGTATTGCCAAACACAATAAAATTCATTCCACACTCCCAATAACATCTGGTTACCTGAATGCATTGACGCATCACCTGGGAATCTGGGATGAGGATGCTCCACAGCCACGACCTACCAAACAAACCAAAAAGCAAGATAATCAGGGCATGACAGATCTTATCCATATAGCATGCAAGGAAAAATGATTAAATAAACCAGCACTAGATGGCACAGAAGACAGTCTTCGGAAATGTGCTTGGACTAAATTACATGTAAAGATACAACCAACAAATGAGTAATAATAGGATTCTGTTAGCTTTTACTAATCTACATAAAAAGCTTTACTCTATCCTATAATAAGTAGAATAGGACCCAAGGACACCATTTTCTATTTACTCTCTTCACAAAGTAAGTGACAACAAAGAACGAACTGACAACTGACTGCAGGTTTTCAATGGGAACAATTAACCACCAATGCTAGTTCTAAAGACGTCAAGCTTGAAGTAGCACGTGCATTTGCAAGTACAACCTATATAACAATTAGTAAAGAAGGTTGTTACCCTATTTTCTCAAGGAAGTAAAATGCAGCTACTTCCAGTAATCCAGAAGAATCAACAACAACAACAACTATCCCGGCATATCCCGCTCATAGGAAGGTCTGGGGTCTAGTAGAGTGCACCCTTTTCCTAACCAAGTTGAGAGGGTGTTTCCATGTAACCCAAGAATGTTATAAAAATAAATAGGGCAGACATAAACAACCAAATGAAGAAAGGCAAACACATTAACACTAAAAACCCTATATAGTGCAAAGAGAAAGGGGGATCAAGGGGGGGAAAAGGCTAGAAGAAACCGAAGGAACGCTGAAGGATGATGGATATGCCTCAGGTCACAAATTACTAGCCCTCTATATAAGTAGAAATTATAGAAGTTCATTACATTCTATAAGTAGAACAAGTATCCCTTGCAGTCTGTGTCATTAGACCTTAAGTTCAAGGGATGCAACAAGCCAAAAGTTAGGATGACAATAAATAGATCAGGGCACACCACCTGGGACTGCTCAGTAATATGTATGATCAACCTAGAAAGAGGAAAATGAAACCGGTCTCTACAACCCCCCCCCCCCACACACACACACACACAAAACAAAACAAAAAAAAGTACCACACTTTCACATCAAAAGTGCCTAGGCCCCTAACCAACACCAAGCAAACTATACCATGATCTCCCTTGAACATTTATTCAATCAATCATACCTAACTCGATCACATAAGCTATAAGTTCAGAATTTCTAGAGTGGAGTTTGTCCAGATGGAGAACTGAAAAGAGAAGACAACTGATGTGTGCATAACTTACTTGACAAAGGGAAAAACTTCAACTGCAGCTCCCTTGTTGAAACATCTTGCCAATAACCAGCTCATCATCAGGTAATAAATGCTAAATATTTGGCAGCTGTGCTTTCTAAAAAGGTCCTATGTGGAAGAAATACCTTCCACAGAGAGGGACTATCCCTTCTTCGGGACAAATTATAACCATATTTAGAAAAAGGACGACTCAATTCTATTCCTAACCCCCCCTCCCTCCCCCTCCCCCCCAAAAAATAAAAAATGTAACTAAATAAAAAGGCCTAATAAAAACTGCATACAGCAGATATGCCCCAGAGAAGCAGCAAATATATCTAATGGTAATCAGTATATATGGACGAAAGATGGCACCATTTAACAATGGGCTTACAAAATCCAACTAATAGAACAAGAGTCACAACAAGGAAAGAGTGAAAACCCCACCCTTGGCTACATATCTACGACATAATCTATTAAAAGTTCTGCTCTGTAGGGATGAAGCACGAATCCAAAAATGGTTTCACTCGCAAGCAGCCTCTTTTCTACTGCAGTTGGTCCACTACTATGTGACAAGAACACAATTGTGCAATCTATATTAATTGAATGCACCACTTGGCATGGATACACATCCAAATACCAAAGTAGCGACAGAAATAACCTGCTTGATCACAGAAGGCTCCAATACTTGTAAAAATTAGTCATAATAAGCAGAGTTCATTTGCTTTACCATAGAAAATCCAAAGAGCAACCCACTCAAGGGAGCATTCAAATTTCAGAGCTACATGACCCAGAAAGAAGTGATAAAATAATATAAAGCAGATTACTGAGAAGAGTTGTCAGGATTAGACCAAATGCAAGCTGAGCCTAAAAGACCAACCCCACTCCAGGGAGCATTTGAATTTATAAGACAGAAGACCAAAAGGAAAAGACGGGAACTATTTGACTTAATCAAACATATCAGAAAACAGGATGTTATCCTAAAGATAAATGTTCCTTTCCAGTATAACCTTGGCATTGGCAATATAAGAAGAGCATTCCAATACTGACAAGAATTCCTCAATGAAGCATCATCAAACACAAGTATAACAAGAAAATCCCGATTCTTATGAACTACGACATAAATCACTATGTTGCACTCAAAGACAGTTGAGATAATATCAAGGACAAAATACTTAATCTTGGGCAAATATACAAGGAACAGCCATAGAGTAAGGTGAATAATAGAAGCAGAGCCAGCTGCAACTGTTCATGACTCATGACCTCTATAACTAGTGAAATTTTAAAATGGTGCAAACTTGACAAATGTAAAGATGATACAATTGAACATTGATGAGATGGAAGGAAGGCAATTGGTCATCCTTGGGGAAATAAAATATGAAACAACTTGTATGATGAAATTAGATAGTTTAATTAACAGGATACAAAGTAAAAGCCAAGAGGAGCAAGATAGGAACATGCATCTAACAAGTACCATAAAAGAAAATTGCATCACCAGATGCAATAATGTATTGCCAGTTACAGCACCCCTACTACATCTGGTCGTATAATAACCACAGCTCTCAAGAGTCTCAAACAAGGCAATGCCACAGGATATTCAAAAGTAGAAACTCAAACCAAGTATCTAGTAAGTTGCAGCCTAAAGTACCAGCATTCAGCTGCATGAGCTATCATCCACTGCATAGGACAACTTTTTCATGAATTCATCTTTGTCCCTGAGCTCGTTGCTTATCATATGTACCCCGGGTATTATACCCTGGCCCATACTGCATGTGATTTTCTGCACCGGACTGCACCTAGAGTAATAAATAATAACAATAAATTAAAATGGACAAATATAAAAATTTCATGAAATCCTCTCTCCAAAGTTTTTTTTTTTAAAAAAAATGATCTGATACATAAGTTGTGTGGTTAGTCCTGCTAGGATACTACTAGTACATAAGACAATGCAACAACTTCAACTTATAGAATATGTGACATAACTATATTGTAGCTTAATTAAAAAGGTCAAGAGATCAATAAAGACAGATGTAGAAAAGGGTATTCAGCTTATCCATGGACAACAATGCCATTTGCAGTTGAAATTATTCAAACTACTTACAGAGTTCATGCTGTAGCCCATAGGGTACAGGTTTCCCGAATATCCAGCTTGTGCACTTCCATAATTGGTATTATACCCTGCAGTCACTGAAAATAGATGTAGGTTTACCGAATGCTACAAAATATATAGTGGTAATCAAAGATTTTGGAATTAAGCTAAATTGGCATGCAAAAGAACAGGAGAAATCTGTCCGATAGAGGTTCCTTAAGTTTCTAGAGCAGCTGATATGACAAATTTGTGAAAAAAATATAGTCAGTAAACAGTACCACTGCATAACCATTTGCAACTGTAACCTCTGCCAAAATCTGAACCTTATTCAAATCTCCTTAGACCATATATTTTTCCCCAATCCATCACTTGCTAATCGAACCAGAGAGTAGAGTCATCCATTCCACCAACCCAATCTACTAGACAGTTGACCCTTAATACGAATACCAGTAGAAACTGATAATGCTATAAAAGTGGTTACTCCTTGGCGGTGACAGATTTGGTGTCATCTACACCTTGCCCTCCAATACTGATCTAAGAAAAGCTAGCTTGAGCTAAAGATGGCACAGACACTATAAATATTGCTTCCTGTTGGCAGGCGAGACATATTGTAGTTGGGTAAAAGCAGCATTAAGTTAGGAAATTATAGAGAGAGTTGAAGATTGAGCAAAATGTTGTATGTTAGTCAGTAGACATGAGTACAAAATCAGTTAGTTAAGTGAAAAAGTTCCATCGGTCAACACCCAATCCAAATCCAATGATAAAGCAAGAGAATTGGACAGCAAGCAAATTTTTTCTTTTTGCGAATTAGTTATATACAACCTGTTGCTAAACGCAAAAGCAAGATGATTTACATCAAACCTCAGGGAATGAACTTAAAATAAAAAATGCACGGATTCCCCTTGCTAAATGTGGTATTTTAATTGCCTTAGACATATCCATCACATGTACTTCTCGTACATTGGAATTTCCATCACAATCTCTTCCAAGGAGCACATGTATATTCAGAAGTTATTATAAGTAATCCATCTCAAAAAAGTATCTTTCATAGAGGGGAGGGGGGGCAATTTGAACCAGTATAATGATGAAAACCCTAATATTAGCTTTAATATAAATATTAATTATTAATTTTCATTTTTTCGCATTAACACTTCCTAGTTTTTAGGCATTTTCCCCACTTCTTCCATGTTGTTTCCCATTTACTGCATGGTAATTGGTAAGTGTTTTAATATTAGGAGTTAGTTTTTTTTTTCTATTATAAAAGAAGCATTAGCTCCTTGTAAGAGAGAGACTTGCAATTGAATATGAAAACAGAGTGAGGATTCCTCAAACACTGGCTGATTTGCGAGACACTTGCATCTCAGATTTCTATCAAAAACCCTAGGAGTGAGATTATCGCTTTCAGATTCCATCTTTGC
This sequence comes from Persicaria tinctoria, assembly GCA_037127255.1. Classification (NCBI taxonomy): domain Eukaryota; kingdom Viridiplantae; phylum Streptophyta; class Magnoliopsida; order Caryophyllales; family Polygonaceae; genus Persicaria; species Persicaria tinctoria. The sequence continues at coordinate 73,817,926 of JBANSL010000002.1, read as the reverse complement.
TTATTTTCATGGTTTGGAGTTCTAAAATATGGCCTACATATTTCAAACATATGTCAATATGTCATACCAGAGTTGGCCACAGCTGCAGCAGCATGAGTTCTTTTCTCCTTATTAGATATCTCTCCTTGAAGCTTTTCCAGCTCTCGAGCCATGGCCACTAATTTCTTCTCCATTACCTGGCCATTCTCATAGTTCTCAGCATAACCTTTCTTCTCATGCTCAATGGCATTCCTATGAGCCGCAATGGGACAAAACAAAGTTTCCAAAATCAATATCTAAAACAAAAAGGCTGCACTAGATGGGACCAAATAATAAACCACAAATTGCATTTTGTACCTTGCACGCTGTAGCTCTTGTCTTACAAAGTCAATTTCAGCCTTCAAACCAGGTACCTGTTCCAAATCAGCTTTGGCTCTAGCCAAGTCCTTAGTCATTCCTCCAATTCGACCCATGAGATCCTCCTTCGCAGCAGTGAGCTCTTTAATATCACCACAAACTTGCATATGCTCAGCCTTCATTCCATCCAAGTTACGAAGATCCATCTCCAATTTCATTGCTTTGCCATGCATTTCTCTCATTTGGGTATCTTTCTCAGGATCTAACGAGTTGGCATATTGTTCCATCCGTTGCAACTCAAAGTGAGAAGCTTCAAGATTCTGCTTGAGCGCGACATGAATGGTAGCTAGTCCCTGGTTATCATTAAGCAAAGCATCGATTTCTTGGCGCTGCAATGCCAGACGGTCCTCAAGGATAGCAATGTGATGATGAGGTCCATCCATCCCGAACCGAGGTTCCCTCATTTCCTCCAGAATCATAGGGTGTCGAACAGGACCAAAGCCTCTGGAAAATGCAGCTTCATGAGCTTGTGGAGGAACATGGGCATGATGAGGCATGCCCTTTCCCGGCAGTAGGTGAGAAACACGGTTTCTTCCAGACATTCTATCCTCAATTTTAATAGCACTTGTGAATTGTGATGATACCAAACTAGCAGTAATAGTACTAGCAAACTCCTATAACAACCTGAATAGATTAAAAATGAAAACAAACTCTTGAGGCTGGTAAACTGGTAAATTATGCAGCAGATAAATTGAGAGTATAATAACAAAATTGTGCAACCTATTAAGAATGAATTATGATTTGTGAATCCACTTTCAAACAATACAAATGAATTACAACAGCTAATTTGTAAGATTAGGATCGACAAAGAACACCACTACAAACAAATGACGCGAAAATCTGGAATAGAAGGAATGAACCAGGGGGCGGGGGATCAAATAGGTGCGATGAACTCTATATCACGAGGACTGCGAACAATAACTTGGAAATTCACGCAACCGATTTCCGCGATTCTACCATCAAAAGCATGACATGGATCCCAGTCGATAAGAAAATCAGCAATGAATCAATCAAAATTAGGGCTTCCGTCAACGATTCAAGAAGCAGAGAGAAGATATTGATGAATTTACTCGCCTGCGAATTAGGGGATGATCGGCGGTAGAGTGTAGAGACCGCTTACGCCTTCGAACCAGGAAGAGAGAGGAAACCGACGGTAGCGTGGGAAATTAGAGAAATGGTCAACAACGTTTAACCACCCCCTTTATTGAGCCGTTTTCTATTATACACGAAACCGAGATCCGAGATCCGTACCCGAATAGAAGCCCAGCCCAAAAACCATGGACGAGCCCATATTTCTGCACTCCCCCTCCATCTCCCGGTGCCCACTTGCATTGCTATAGGCTATAGCCATTAACCAGTGACCAGTGTTACCTTATCCAGTAGAAAGCCGGGGCACAGCGCTTGCGCCATTGCTGCAGTCTAATTCACACGAAGCACCCACCACCAACGCCTTCATTCAATTCCCCCTTGGACAGCTACTCAGATATGGCGGCCATGGCGTACGCTTCGTCTTCTATGGTGATTTCGTCGACTACACAGAAACCCTCATTGGGTGTCCACGTTAACAAGTCCCAGTTTCTCGGGCTTCCTATCGTTTCATCGGTTAATAGGTTCCCAATTGCGAGGCCTGGTTCCAATAATGAACGTGTGGTTTCTGTGAAGTGCTCTAAAGATCTCTCTGTTGTTCCTCTTGACCAGCGCTGGATGTTTGAACAATCTGAAGTTAATGGCCCGGTATCTCTCTCTCTCTCCCCCCTTCTTCTCTTTCACTTTCCAGCTTCTGTATGCATTGTTCAATTTAGGGTTTCTACTTATAGCTGCCATTAATCGGCTTGTTTGAAGAACTTGTAGTAGTGTCGATTTCAGGAGGTTTGGTTTTATGTTTGCTGGAGAAATGTCTGATCCACACTGACATAAATTGAACCTGAGGGAGGAAATTGAAATGTTTCATTTAGTTGTTTAGGAAAATTAGGAATGTGTTTTTTTTGGTGTCGAAATTGGAACTCTCTGCATTGCAGTGACCTGCGTTTTGAGGAGATGCGCTGATTGCGTATAACTATCTTATAAAGTACAATATGTGTTGATAAGGTGCTGATATGGAGCTTATAATGTATCATGATCTTGCATCAAACAGTCCATAAGTCCAAATTCAAAATTTACTGACTTCATCAAGAGTGTTGAGAAATGCTGGTTCTGTTGACTTGGTCTGAAGAAGGAAAAGTTTGGATTGCTAGTAAGTTGTGGGTTAGCTAGTAGCTAGGTTGCACAGAAACTTCAAACGAATGACATTTACTATTTCTGTTTCGTAGGGAAACACAGAAACACACATTCTTGTGTAAAATTATGGAAATTCCAAACAAATTGACGTTTCCCACCGTATTTGTTTCCCGTGTTTGTGCTTCCTCTGCTAGTAGTATACTCTTATGCTTGATAGTGTAGGTCTCTTTCTTATCTCTGTGCAATTCAGTATGTTGCCTTCTACACATGTGCTTTTTTTTTATAGAGATAATAATCATCTTAGTTTATCTGCATTTCATTTGGGCTTTTCAGAATCAGATGATGGAATCGAGTGATGTTTCTCATTATGCAGGATATTTGGAACACTACATGGTATCCAAAAGCTTCGGATCACGTTAACACAGACAAGCCTTGGTACATTGTGGATGCCACTGACAAGATTCTTGGGAGGCTGGCATCGACCATTGCAGTTTATATCCGTGGGAAGAATTTGGCTACCTACACACCTAGTGTGGACATGGGGGCCTTCATCGTTGTGGTATGGAAGTTATGTTGATGTTCGCTTCTTCAATTTAATTTTATATTATTTTCGTGATTGTAGTTACGTCATATTTGTCTCACTTTAATTTTATATTATTTTCGTGATTGTTGGTTCAAAGTTGCATGCAATAGATTGAAAACTCTTTTCTATGAGTTAGTCAGTTCCACAAGGTATAAAAAACCTTGCGGAGTAATATTCTCTATGATTCAAAAAGAGGAAGTTGCATAGCATGAAGAATCGCTTCTGCATTGCCAAGTCTTGTTTTTCTTGTATGATTTGCTATATGTAAAGCTCCTCTTTGTTTTACCTTGAAATTGGTTTGTAGAACAAAAAACCCGGGTTCACTCATTCGGTGTTGGGTATACACTGGATATGTATATAGGTGTTTTATGAATTTTCCGTAATGATTTAGCTATGAAAATGCATGCTTGGGATATGCGGGAGATGTATATAGGTGTTTTGTGAATTTACTGCAAGGATTTAGCTATGGAAATGCCTGCTTGGGGTGTTCCTTTATCCGTCTTGTAATTCGATCAGTTATCTCCTGATGTGTTAATAGATAAACGCGGAGAAAATTGCTGTCTCGGGTAAGAAGCGGTCTCAAAAGCTATACAGGAGGCATTCAGGAAGACCGGGTGGTATGACAGTGGAGACATTTGCTCAGCTTCAACAAAGAATCCCGGAGAGGATCATTGAACATGCAGTTGAAGGCATGCTTCCTAGGGGAAGGGTAAGCACTTTGACATTGACATCTTTGCTCTCTCCTTTCACAACGTAAAACCATATCACAAGTCGGCCACCTCCTCATTTCCCATCCTCTTAGTCCTTGTGTTGCACTCTGACCGTGCTGTTCTGCTTTCTGGCTCCGCTGTGAACATGCCACATGCCAAAGCACACCCTGAGTTAAGACATGTTTATACTTGATGCTTTTTCCTCACGCTCATTTCATTCATCGTGTGCAGTTGGGTAGGAGACTCTTCCACCATCTTAAAGTATACACGGGTCCAGACCATCCTCATCAGGCGCAGCAGCCCATTGAGCTTCCATTGAGGGACAAGAGAATCCAAAAGCTGACGTAAATTAACCTTGCATTTTCTGATTTAGAGGACTCAGCATACAATCAGTCCATGCTTTCGATTCGAAGCCGTTCAGCCCTGTTCATTTGTTGCGTTACTTTTTGGTCTTTTTTTTTTTTTGTGATCTATGACATGGTAGAAGGTATTTGCTTGGCACATTTTGTATCCTTGTAATATTGGACCAACAATGAAAGCAATGTATTATTCTTATTCCTTGAGAAATGTACCTTTTGATTTTGCTCAGAAATAAGCTTATAATATAACCACAACTAAAGATCTAACCGGTCAGTTACATTCTTGGCAAGATCTTGTAACTAGCTATCCTATTGCAACCTTTTGCTCTTACTGTTTCAAATGTTTATCTAAGTGAACCTCTATGGCTTCTTAGCGGTTTTGTGTATTGCTTGTTATTTGCCACTGTAACGCCTTGTATCCACTGCTACATATGCTTAATGGTAATCAAGTATGGCTGTACTCCTTGTCTTGGCCACTGCATTAACCTTAATTCTTGCTGCTGCATTACTCACCTGTTTATTTTCTACCTAATGTTTCATCATCCCAAATTTGCTGTATACTGTTGCTGCAATCCTTCTCTCCCTCTAGTGAACACTTACCTATCTGGCTATCTGGAACAACTTACTGTGGCTTCAATAATCAGTCTCAAAAGATTATTTACTTTGAATATTTATATCATCAAATTGACTTTTACAGAATAAACATTTGAACTATATCAATTACAAACAATGTCTTATCTCTCAATGGGATTACACTGTACTATTCTCATAACTCTGGCTATTCTTAATCTTGCTTTGATCATGAAGCTAACGTTTGAACCAATCATATCAAGCTTCTTCTCAATGGAAAAGATAGAAATCTTATTTGTGGAAGAGTCATCTCTTCTTTTTAATTGTATAGACTGCACTAATATATTGAAGAGGAGACCAGAACTCATGTGTTTGGAGGACTGTCATCATCTCTGTAATAGTGTTAATTTGGGTTTACCCTGTCAAATATAAACTGGATATACACATAACAGCTAAATCAAGATTGTCTATCGATGCTTTGACAGAACTCATGTACACTGCTAGCACAGGACAACCCTGTCTCAACCAATTTGGAATTTTGAAGATGCTGACTACTAGGCTCCATTGTCCTAGTTTAGCTTCTTATATTGGTAGATTGCCATATACGACATCTTATGTTGTTTTTAGACCTACTGTGAGGCTGCTGTTTGGCCCTGTCTTTCATATTAATATAGATCAAGTGATCAACTGAACCCCATGATTTTCATATCACTCAGCTATATACTCATTTACTCTTGGACACTAATGTTATTAGAACTAATTATAGATACACCGGAATAAAAATCAAACATGATCTTGAGCTGTATAGCCTCTCTAATGTAATCCTAAGGGTTATCTGTTGATGTGCCTGGATCACACCCTTATAAGCTGGTCAAAAAATTAGAGGAAGTGAAAAGGAAAAGTAAAGCCTGGAGCAAGGTTACTTTGGGTAACATCTTTAGGCAAATAACTTTGGTCAAAAATGAGCTACATGACTGTTAGAGATGTGAATGAGACCAAAAGTTGTTCCACATCGAAAAGTTGAACATATCAAGCCCTAGTATATAAGTCGGTGGGTACTCCTTCTATTTCCAATTGGTTTTAGAATGGAACCCCACTCGACTTGTATGCTAGGCTACTAGCTCATGTGCGCCCGTGCACACGACCTCCAGTCATCGGTCCGAGTCGGACTTTGATAAGGACCCCTAGCCATCGGTCCGAGTCAGACTTTGATAAGGACTTGCAACAACAACTATGCAATTCGTAGAACAAGTACTGGGGTCAACGAGCTAAAAATCTATACAAAAATCTATACAGCTGCAGGAGTAACAATGACCAAAGAAAATGGTATACGTAATATCATCAAGGAGGACTTTATCAAACGATATTCGTACCAACGCAGAAAAGGAACCCCAATTGATTTACTAGATACTCCGTAATATATATGTATATATATAGTGAAATATCGGCTGAAGATAATAATTGGTTAACAAGGCAAATTAGCAACTCGGAGATAAAGAATGCGGTTTTTGGACTCACAAATGAAAAATCCCCGGGGCTTCCCGGCTAGTTTCTTCAAGAAATACTGACATATTGTTGGACCTTCACTAATCAAGTTTGTCAAGAGTTTTTTCTCAGCAGAAGGATCCTTACTGAAGTCCGTTGGGACTTGGGACCGGGGGTCTTGTGCACCATTGCACTAATAGCCTAGCTAGCACATAAGTCGAGCGGGGTTCCATCCTAAAACCAATTGGCAATAGGAGAGGAGTAACTCACTAGCTTATATACTAAGACTTCTTTGTTCATATTGTCGATGTGGGACTCTTTTTGTCTCTTCACATCTTTCATTCTCTCAACACACCCCCGCAAGTGCAACTAGGGTCGTTTTTTCGCCTCTAGTTGACACTTGGACAACGGGTCTATAGCATCTCATTCTCTTTTTATAGCTAGCACATGATCGAGAGTCAGACCGTTTGGCTTTTCCGCTCTGATACCATACTGAAGTCCGGTGGGAATCGGGATCGGGGGTCTTGTGCACACGTGCACCCTTGCGATAATACCCTAGCACATAAGCCGAGCGGGGTTCCATCCTAAAACTAATTGGCAATAGGAGGAGTAACCCACTAACTTACTAACTTATATACCAAGACTTCTTTGTTCATATTGTCAACGTGGGACTCTTTTAGTCTCTTCATATCTTTCATTCTCTCAACAATCCTAAAGCAAATAAACCATACATTTATAGCGTTGATACCCAAATGTGAAGACCCCAAAACCACATCCCAATATAGACCCATTAGACTATGTTCAACTTCTTATATAATCATTTCAAAAATATTGGCCACTAGACTGAAAAAAATATTTCCTAAAATAATTAACCCATTGCAAAGTGCTTTTACAGCAGGAAGATCTATACAAGATAACATTCTAATTGCTAACGAAATCTTCCACTCATTCACCAAAAAGAAAGGATGCTCGGGCTGGATGGCAGTTAAACTGGATATGGAAAAAACTTTTGACCTGGTTGATTGGGCTTCCTCCTAGCTGTAATGACTCGTTTTGGATTCTCCCAACGTTTCATTGGATGGATCAAAGAGTGCATAACCACGGTTTCCTATTATGTACTAGTTAACAACGAGCCCACATATTTATTTGTTCCTGAACGTGGATTGAGGCAAGGCGATCCTCTATCACCCTACCTCTTTCTAATTCTTTCTAAAGTACTCTCCCGAGGGCCTCAAAAAGAATCTGTTAAACCAAGTACCCATTTAGGAATCAAAATAGTACGTAATGGAACAAGAATCCTCTTTTTGGCATTTGCAGATGGCATTATAATTTTCGCCTCAGCAACCAAGACTGCCTATTACTAAATCAATAAGGTTCTAATGGAATATTGCTCCTTATCAGGACAAAAGGTCTATAGACATAAATCACATTTTCAAACAACTGCCAATGTAACAAATAATCAGAAATCTGTTATCCAAAATGAATTAGAAATACCTCTCACAAATGACCTGGGTACCTATCTGGGTTGCCCTATCATTTGCGGGAGAGTAATGAAGAATGTGTTTAATGATCACCTTCTAAATACCAAATCACAATTACAAAAGTGGAAAGCTAACTGTCTCTCTCAGGAAGGCAGATGCAGTCTAATCAAAACAACTTTGTCAGCAAAACCACTGCACATTATGCAATGTTTTTTACTACCTAAATCCATACACTTGGAACTAGATAAGATTAATCGGAACTTCCTATGGAACAAAGGTCCCAAGTATAAGCCATTAATCAATTGGTTCGAGGTATGTAAATTTAAAACCAATGGGGGCTTAAGACTCCAAAATTCAGAGGATATGAACAAAGCACGTACTGCAAATGAAACTAATATAGAAAATATTAGCGAAACCAGACAACCCCTAGGTTTATCTAGTAACAGAAAAATACCTCAAGAACCAAAGCACATTAAACTACTGGAGGAGGGGTGATTCCTCCTGGCAGTGGACTCAACTCATGAAATTAATACCTATCTTTAAGGAAGGAATCCGGTGGTCTATCGGCAAAGGAGAAAACGTTAACTTCTGGTTAGATCACTAGTGTGACGAAGGCCCGCTCATCTCAATAACTGCAAGTGATCAGCAGATTGACCCAAAAATAACAATTGCACAATTCATAAAAGAAGACAAAACGCGGGACATTGAAAAATTGCATAACAACTTCAAAGATATGTTGCCTAAGGAAATACTACAATCTATAGAAATAACCCCGATACCAAAAAAACATACATATGGACAGACTTTACTAGAAATGGAGTAGGAATGGATGGGTCTCTACAAGCTCGGCAGTAGCAATGCTAGATGATAGGAAACAACACCACAAATCTGACTTTAAATGGATCTGGAACCTAGATTTACCACCCAAGATTAAATCCTTCCTTTGGAAAATCACTAAAAATGGAATTCCTACCTCTGCAAGGCTGGCTTCCAGAGGTTTGGACGTTCTGACATCTTGCCATCACTGTGACTCAAACTATGAAGACCTTGAACATCTTCTTTGGGATTGTCCCATCGATCTCCCGAGCATCCATAGCAACAATAGACCGATCACTATTAATAAAACTAGATAGTTTTATTTCCCAGGGACATGACCTAAACACGAACATTCAAGCAATTAAGGAAGAATTTGGCACCCATAGATTCACTAAACTAGCCTTTGCTTGGTGGAGTATTTGGTACTTTAGGAACAAGACTTTATTTGATGATACCAAACCGGATGCACTCAGCATAACAACATTTGCAAGAGATCAAGCTATACTGTGGAATAATTCCATACAACAGGATGATAATATACGAAAACCACAACAAGGGGACAATAGCTCAAGCACAACAAAAGGAACTCGAAAAAAGGTCATGTGGCAGGCACCAGCAACTGGAACATACAAACTCAACTTTGATGGGGCTCTTTCACCATCTTCTAAGGAATCCTTTGGATTCATTATCAGAAACCATATAGGAACCCATATTTTCTATGGATTTGGACCTAGCCCTATTTCTTATGTCGTTGGTTCTAAGGGTTTTGCGCTTTGGATAGGGATTACAGCGTCACTAAACTTAAACATAAAAAACTTAATAATTGAGGGTGATTACCTCACCATCGTCAATAGTCTTAAAGGCATTGGAAGCCTACTAGAGATTATGAGATGATTGTCTCTAACAGTCTAGTCTCCATAGGTTTCTTTCCATCAATTCAGATTCATCATGTCTATCGGGAAACAAACTGGGTTGTGGACAAATTATCGCACTCTAACAGTCTAGTCTCCATAGGTTTCTTTCCATCAATTCAGATTCATCATGTCTATCGGGAAGCAAACTGGGTTGTGGACAAATTATCGCATTTGGACTTTGCTTTCTCTGGAGCTCAGACGCTTGGCGATTCTATGTTGCATAATTTCATCCACTTGGACGCCCTTGGCATTTAGGGCCTCCCTATTGCCAAAATTTTTCCGGTTAAAAAAAAATTGAAGTATGTTTTTTAGTAGAATGAAAACTATAATATATATATATATATATAATATCTATTTTTTATAAAAAAAAATTCGTAGTTACTATTAATAAGTACAAAATTGTTTAAAAAACTATTAAAAAATAATGCTTTATATAGTTTTTATCATCTTAAAAAATTGTGCATATATAGTAAAAAATTGACTTACAATCGATAAAAATGAAAAAGTTTATCAATATATAGGGCCGAATAAGCAGTGGAAAATTGACGAACTAAGTCAAGTACTACCAACAAATATAGTGCACATGATACATAATAGTCGGATACCTATGAATAGAGATGGCAATGGGTCTGGTAATGGGTGGATGATCTACTTCCAATTTCGTCACCCGACCCACTACTACCCAAAACCCTTCACCCTACCTAACCCATCACCCACCCCGTCCACCCATCACCCATCGGGTGGATCGGGTGATAATTCGGGTGAAATACAAGACATCAAGTTCATAAAGAAATTTATTAAAAAACATATGTCGAACACATTGACGAATAAACATTAATTAGGAGCCGATTGCATTCACGTTTCCATTTTAATTTAGAGTCATTTGAATTGCATATCTTCAAATAAAAATTGCATAACTTATTTTATGACAAGATATTTCCATTTTAATCGTTTGACAAGTATCTTGAATTAGGGTTTAGGAGGTATATTGGTAATTTTACATATAAAATAAAATTATATAATATAAGTCGGGAGATGGGTCGGATGATCGATCGGGAATGTCTTCACCCAAATCCGACCGACCCATCACTCGTTCACCCATCACCCGTTTAATATCCGCTTTATTTCGGATTTTCACCCACTTTTTCGAGTCAGGTGAGACGGATATCCATCGGGTGCATGTGAAATTGTCATCCCTACCTATGAAAGAGATTGAAAATCGAATTTACTAGCAAGCTAGCATGCACGGTTGGTTTACAACATCTACAACCCTTGATAGAATCACAAGGAACCTAACACATCAAAAAATTGATATTGTCTGGATCTAGGGAATCAAGTGTCTCCCAAAGATCTAAAAAAAACCTCATATGAAAGCTTGTCATGACTGGAACCCCAAAAAAAATGAGACTAGCACAACAAAGAGTTGCAGTCTCACTACGACTTGCACATTTTGTAACCAATCTGATGAAGATGACACCCATCTACTCACGAGGTGGAAGATGAACATCATAAGGGTCACCAGGGCCGTGCCAATCAATTGGAGGGCCCTATACAAAAACTAATTAAAATTAATCATGTTAATTAATTATTATTTTGTATTTATTTAATTTATAGTGATATATATTAAAGTAAAAAAAATATTACACTATATTTATCCAATTTTATATTAATTTAATCAAAATATATTAAAATAAGATAAACATTAAATGTTATAAACCAATTTTTATTTTTATTTTTGTACAAAGAGGATTTAGATGGTTTTTAAATAAATACTTGTAGTGATTTGTATTTCTCTTCCTTTTGTTTTTACATTTTTAAAATTCAATTAATTTCATTAAGTGAATAGAATTTTTTATAAAATCCTCAACATAAAATACTTCAATATTAAAACAAAGATAATCTGCTAAAAAAATACAAGTATAAAAATGATAAGAAAATTAGCACGTAAGCTCCACCAAATTAATAAAAAAAAAAGTACATTGAACCCAACAAAAAAAAAAGTAAATATGGGTAGTAAATACAGAGTATATTGAAACAAAAAAAAGAAAAACATAAATATGGAAAGTTACTCCTTACTGCAGAATTCTTTATTGAAGCAAAAAAAAAAAAAAAAAAACGTGAAAAGGGCCCCAAAATCTAGGGCTGGGCAAAATATGGATCGGACCGGAATCGGGCCGGGACCAGACCGGAATTTACGGTCTTTGGATCGGACCGGAATATTACGGTCTGGTCCGCGGTCCAACATATTGTCAAATCCGGGTTCCGGTCCAAACCCGGGACCAGACTGGAATTTCCGGTCCGGACCGGAATTGGACCGGAACCTGCTTTATTTAAAAAAAAAAAAAAAAAGAAAGAAAGAAAAGAAAACCTAAAGAAGAGGGCAAGGGATGCGTTTCAACATTCATTTCATCACTACACTTCGCCGCCCGCTGTCGCTCAGTTGCTCCTTACTCTCTCTCTGTTGATTGTTCGGTACACCAATGACCGGCCCTCGCTCGACCCTGTCCCTCGCCACTCGCCAGAAGCCACACGCCACCACCCTTCTCGGCTCTCTCAGTAGGCCACCGGCCCTCTCGACTCTCTCAGTCTTGGATCTCTCAGTAAGTGACTCCCTCTCTCTCAATTTCACTTTTAGATCTAGATTTTTATGTATATTTTGACAAATTAATGTCGATTTTAGTATAGATTCGGAGAAATTATAAGTATTCTAGACTAAGATTGAAGAATGAATCTTTTCCCAATTTTAAATCTAGGGTTAAGAAATTTCAATTTGTAATATTTCTCGTTCCATTCTCATCTGCACACTCGTTAATCAATTATATATGTATAAACAAACAGATTTGGAAGATATGAAGACCATCAAATTATTGTATAATAATTTGAACAAGAAGAACAAGGCGGGACATACAAGACGATCGAGGATGAAGACGAGGTCGAGAAAGGTTGGGAATTAGGACTACTGTAAGTCATGTCCAAAGAATTTTAACAGAAAAAGATCGAGGACGGCTAGAGTGATTACAAATTTACAACTTTACAAGAGATGAGTATCATCAAATCTCTTTGGGTTTCCGATTGACTATTTTATCTACTGTTTAATTTTGTTGTGTAGGTGTGTTTGAATACTCCTTGTTTGATTTTTGTAAAATCTATATTTTATCTAAACTTAAAAAAAAAAGAAAAAAAGGACTACAGGAACAACCGGTCCAACCGGTCTTTCCGGTCCGCGGACCGGAAAACCCGGGACCATATTTCTCGGTCCCGGTCCGATCCGCGGTCCAAGTTTTAAATAATTCTGGTCCATCGGATCGGACCGGGACCGGAATGTCCGGTCCGGTCCGGTTCAGACCGGATGCCCAGCCCTACCAAAATCTAACAAAACGGGATTCGAACTCGGAACTCCAGAGATGGAGCACAAGTCCTTAACCACCAAGGTGCTATCGACATTAGGTCTATGAAGGGAAGTCATTTATATATATAATTAACTACTGGGCTATATGATATTAGGCCCCAAAAATTTGAGGGCCCGGTTCAAAAGATCCACTTGCACATGCCCTCTCACGGGCCCGAGGGTCACGACAACAACAAATCGAATGAAGCAACAATTGCACAACCACAAACCCAACCTAGGAAAAAAGAAGAACATAAGGTGGAAAAGACCCCAGTGGGATAATGGCTTGATTATGGCCTTCAGTAGTTTCCTTTGTGATGATGCTTCCTCCTTGATGGCTAAAGTTTTGACGCTTCGGTTTAGCCTAGTGACAGTTAGAGACCTTGACTACAAAAACATCAACATCAGGAGACAACCTTACGGATATGAACTCCATGTATAGCAAGTGGAAATATCATTAGGAGATCGAGATTATCATTACGGACATTCGGCATTCCCTCCAGCATTTTGAGCGATCCTCCTACACACATCTTGATACGTGATGATCTTATAGAATCACCCGGTCGTGTTGTAGGTTCGATCTTGTTCCAATCTCCAAGAACAATAAAAATAATATGGATCGATGAAGGTGTTTAATGAATAAGAACAATAAGAATGCAAAGATGTTTTGGTGGAAATTGAAGGACCCTTAGCCAATGATACCCTCAATTTAATTTCACATAATTTTATTCATCCAGTAACTAGAAATCCTAATTCTATCTATAATCTAAATAAACAATCTAATATGTATACGATAAAATTAGGTAATTACTTGACAATTAAGAAAGCGTAAATCTCATGCACAATTCATGGAATAGTGTATTCAACCCTAGAAGGTATTTACATGAGTGTTTAAATAATTCATATGAAACTAAAACCTTAATTCTATCTAATGTGGTCAGCCGATATCCTATGCAAAGGATAGGCTTTGGCTAGACCCGGGCAAACGCGGGTGCGGGCCGGGCTTGGGCCGAGCTTTAGTCCAAATTTTATCCCGGTATTGCGGGCGCGGGCCAGGCTAAGCCCGCTTAACGGGTTGAAAATATTGTCCGAGCCCGTCCGTTATTGCGGTTGCGGGTGCCCGTCAAATTTCACCCTTACCTGTTAGCGTTAAAAAAATATATATCTATTGGCTTTGTGTTGTTATATTGTTAGAGCTACAAGTTTAAAGAAGTAAGTGAGACATCAAGGAAATAAATTATTAAATGGATAGAGCTTCTCTCTCTAGAAAACCCAAAACCCAAAACTCAAACACCACCACCATCAACAAGCTAGCTCCACCGGATCACCACCATCGGTCCACCACCACCAACAACCTTCGGGGAACAACCGAGATGTAACAATCTCAACTCCGATTAAAAATTTTAGGGAAAAAAAAAACCATCTTTGGGTAACCCCTAATCTGATTTTCTACCAAAAATCATGAATCATTTGAGAGAAGAACCCCATACTCTTCACTTCATCAGACCAAGGAATCCTTTCATACTAACTCCACCCACATTCATCTGATCAACTTGTGCGGGGACAAACAGAGAGTTTACTCTCAACCCCATATCCTGCAAAGGAAAAAAATCACATTATTGGGCAACCCCCAAAAAATCACATTATTGGGTAACCCCCACTCGACCTAATGAACAACAAGTTTCTTTATGTGCTCATGCACGCAAACCTCCAACAACGACAGGCTCTTCCGGCCACAACAGCCACCTTCGTTCACAACCTTTATACCATCTGTCTTGGGAAGCCAACTCTTCTTAGGACATCTCTTTCATATGCAATTTACAACAAATAGCAACTACAATGTCATATATTTGGGGCTTTCTCAAAATTTTGGTGTTTGCCCTTAGATCTGATGTGTCGTTGGCTAAAATTGATCCTATTTTACTCCCCTTTTGGATCCAAGCTTAGATCTGCGATAGCACAAAAAACCCTAAAACCCAATTGAGCCTCAAAATTGATAAAATACCACTCACCTTCTACCCCTCGATTCTAATCGTTCGCGTTTGGTGGCTTACTCTATCGCCTAGACTCCTCATCTACTTTCCCTGGCATCGGTCTCCGTCCGTTGGCGTCCTTCTGCACTTAAATACTCTCATTTGAAACTAAAATTTGATAATCCAAGGCTCGATGGTGAGGTTGATGTTATGGTTGACATCTCTTACCGGGGCTCTTTCCTCTTCAGGGCCGGCTTCCCCTTCCTCCTCCGGCGGCCAGTGGCGTTGTGTCGCCTTTGGTTGTCTTTGGTGGGGTGGCTTAGGTCTGCTGAACCGGCTTCCCTTCTCACTGTCACCCTTCCTCTCCATAGTGCAACCATCAACGACGTCTCCTCCTCCTAGTTTCTACCGTTGTTACCGACTTGGTGGTTGCCCTTTTGTGTGCCGACGGTTGGCCTCCTCGCCATACTCTCTCTCTATCTTACAAACCTCCGTGCTAGCGAAAACAAAAAAATAAAATAATAATTATACATGATTTTTGTTTAGCGCGTGGTTAAATTTTCGTTTAGCGCATATCCAATTGGTCGCAACGACCAAATGTGAATTAGTCGTTGCGACCAATTTTTTTTTTAAATAAAGTGGTGGTCGCTACGACCATATCAATGGGTGGTCGCAACGGCCATGTCAATGGTTGGTCGCAACGACCGGGTGCGAATTGGTAGTCGGAAGGCTTCCTTCAATCCTGCAACAGCTGCGGTGGACTCGACCTCTTGGCGGCCCTATTCCTCGGCGCCGCCTCCGGCCAAACTTGCCATGGCCAAGGCCTTTGCTGCAGCAAGCATGGATACTGCGACTTTCTTCAATCCTGCAACAATTGTAGTAGGCCTCGTCTTCTCGGTGGCCCTTTTCCTCGGCGCCGCCTCCGGTCAAACCTGCCACGGCCAATGTGTCGCCCAAGGCCTTTGTTGCAGCAAGCACAGATATTGCGGCTCCACTATCGACTACTGCGGCGACGGCTGCAAGGAAGGCCCTTGCAGACCCAACAGTACTATCGAATCATGTTCTTGCACTCCCTATGTTCTCTTTGATTCTCACCTTTTGATCTTTGATCTTGGTCCACTCCTTGGTGCCCCTCCATGTTGACGGAGAGGGAAGCTCTACATCCATTCAAGAGAATGGTTAGGCTGAGAGTTGGGCCTTCGACCCAACCTCATAGTTAGGCCCATTCCTTTTGTCGTCACTCGGATATAAGCACTATTGTAACTGAATTCTGTTTCATTCACAATATACACAGATATTTCCTTCCCTCCTTTTCTCTCAATTCCGCCATTTTTAAGCTCAAGTTCTCTCTGAGTTTTCATGGTATCAGAGCAGGCGTTGCTACTCTGAGTTGACCGAAGTGCCGCATTTGACTCCGAGAGCCAGGATCTGCATTTTCTTGCTCATCGGAGAAGGATCGAAGCTAAGCAGTTGCAATGGCGTCGGAAACTGCAATTAAGCTCACAATTGACTCCACAGACCCACTGTTTCTGCACTCAAGTGACCATCCTGGCTTGGTACTGGTCACTGGCACCTTCGATGGTAGGAATTATGGACAGTGGAAGAGATCGGCGAAGTTAGCACTAAATGCGAAGAACAAGTACCTGTTTGTGACCGGAGGTCTCCCCAAACCTGTTGAGGATGCTCACAAGGCTCAGGTTTGGGAACGATGCAACGACATGGTCATGGCATGGCTTCTGAATGGCGTTAGTGCTGAAATCAAGAGTAGCGTGATCTACGCGGAGACTGCCAAGGAAATCTGGGATGAACTCGAGACCAGATTCGGTCGAACAAGCGGAATGCAAGTGTTTGCCCTCCAGCAAGAGTTAGCGCAGATCTCCCAAGGTTCGATGTCTATCTCTGGTTATTTTACTAAGCTCAAATCTCTGTGGGATGAACTTGATAGTGCTAGACGTCTGCCTGCTTGCACATGTGGTTCTGCAAAAGAAATTTTCCGTTTCACAGATGAACAGAAACTTATGCAATTTCTAATGGGTTTAAATGAGAATTTTGTCTCTGTGAGAGGCTCTATATTGATGATTCAGCCACTACCGAGTGCTAGTGTGGCATATTCCATGATCTCTCAAGATGAAGAACAACAGGAACTGAGAAACAAATCCAATGTGAATCCGGATTTGGCCTCTTCCTTCAGTGTTGACACCAAGAAGGGAGATCTGCAGGGCCAAAACAAGAAACCTGATGGCCAGGGGCAGGGCAAGAAATCCAACTTGTTTTGCACTCACTGCAAGAAGACCAACCATATGGTGGAGAAATGCTACTTCATCCAAGGATTTCCCAACAAAAACAACAAGAATAAGAAATTTTTTGCGCAGGTGGATGAAACTGAGTCACGAGTCAGTGTGCCAGAATTGACAGCTTCCCAATACGCTCAGCTCCTTGATTTGCTGAACGTCAGGGACCGGAGGAGCAGGGATGCGGTGACTGGTAATAGTCAGGACTTTGCCGGCTTCGCAGGTAATGCTCTTAGATGTGATTCAAAAAGGTGCACCTGGATCCTTGATATAGGAGCAAACAAGCACATGTGCATTGATAAATCTCTCATCGTTGATCAAATGCCCTTGAAACGACCTTTCTCTGTGGTGTTGCCCACTGGATCCTCTTTGAATGTGGACACCATTGGAAGTGTTGAACTGATGAAAGGGTTGAGATTGAAAGGGGTGCTGTACGTGCCTTATTTCAAGTGCAACCTTCTCTCAGTAGGGAAATTGATCAAGGATAGAAACTGCTCAGTTTTGTTCACTGCCAAACTGTGTCTCATGCAGGATGCGCTTATGACGAAGCCTCTTCTTCTTGGAAGATGTAGCAGGGACCTCTACTTTCTAGAGAAAAGCATCAGCGTCTTTGAAGGTGATGCTCCACTGGTGAAGGATAATTCCATTGCAATTTCTGTTGCTGTAATAAGTGCCAGGACATGGCATACGAGACTTGGGCATCTACCTGTTTACAAACTTAGCAAACTCTTTCCTTCAGTTCATGATTTAGATACTTTACCACCTTGTAAGGTGTGTGCAAGGGCTAGGCAACAGAGGTTGTCATGTCCCAGAAGTTTTATTGCTACTAAGAAACCTTTTCAGCTTATACATGTCGATGTTTGGGGGCCATTCCAGGTGCATACATAAAATGGCTATAGATACTTCATCACAATCGTTGATGACTTTAGCAGACATACCTGGGTTCACCTATTGGGGTGTAAAGAGAATGTTGCTACGGTGCTTCAGGCTTTTGTGGCGATGGTTGAAACACAATTTGGTTGCCGGGTTGAAACAGTAAGAACCGACAATGCCCAGGAGCTAGGCCTCAGTCATGCTACGTCTGGTTTCTTCAGGAGCAAAGGGATTGCTCACCAAACTTCTTGTGTAGCAACACCACAACAGAACGGTGTTGTTGAATGCAAGCATTGGCATATCCTAGAGGTAGCTAGAGCTATGCTTTTTCAATCCAAATTGCCCTTAAGGTATTGGGGAGAATTGTTGTGAGCTGAATCTGCCATGTTTTATAGTAACTTTTATATCAATTTCTGCATACATCGCATACATTTGGGTTTAGATAGTACAGAATCTATGTAATTTATATTTATTTGCCAAATTATGGAATCTACACCAGTTTTTGTTTAAATCGCAGAAATCAAGGCGTTTTACAGCAATTCTACAAAAGGTCGGAAAAGCTCGGAAAACCACTACAGAAGTCCAAGGTCAAAGCAGCGGAACAAGTCTGAGAGTCGAGACTACTCGATCTCGAGTAAAGCCTACTCGACCTAGACGAGCATATCCGGGCACAGCCTGGTCGACAAAGCCATGATCGAGAACCAAGCTCCCCGAGCTCCGAAGCCAACTCGATCTCGAGGACCGTTAGTCGAGGTCGACGAAGCCACAGCACCAGATCCGGAGTCCCTCGAGGAGAGCTGCTCGAGAAACCCTAGTCGGCGAGCCACCGTACTCGAAGTCGACTAGGGCTTGTCGAAGTCGACGAGCGCCTGAGTCCTTGTCCGAGCCGGTCGAGCACACCAAACCGATGACGAGAAGCCGAGCCACCTCTACTCGATCTCGACTAACCCTTGTCGAGATCGACGAGCCGCCCTGAGCCATGTCTGAGCAACCCGAGGAGATCCACCCGAGGAGGTCTAGTCGATGGCCCTAGCCCTTGTCGAAGTCGACGAGACCAACTCGAGGTCGACGAGCCCAGGAAGCCATGACGAGCCACATCAAGCACCAGACGACGAATCCTACTCGAAGTCGACCAAGCCTTGTCGAGGTCGACTAGAGCAGTGCCCAGAAACGCGTCGTCGATGACCTGTCCGAGTAGAGTTGGGATTCCTTGGTGCCGAAGGCGGAAGATTCTATCCGATTTATCAAGTTCTATCATCAAGAAGCAAGATCTATCAACATGAAGACATATTTCCATATTTAGTTTTATCTTTTTTCCTTATGGATTTAATTCCATTATGTCATTTATTTATCTTTTAAGCTTTTTGGATATAGATAGATATCTTCTTTCCTAGAATAGCTAGGGAATGAAGGCTATAAATAAGGCCCTAGGGGCTCAGTTTCAATCATTCAATTTGGGAGAGAAGTAAGTAGTTCCATTCAGAGACAAGTAGAGTAGGAGTTCTAAGGTTTTTAGGGTTTTGGCTTACAGCGAAAGTTGATTGCTAGGATTGTAAAAGGCTTTGAATTTAGTTTATGCAATTTAGTTCTTTTCATCAATCAATGTCTGCAATTGCGATGAGGCGTGAGTAGTCCACCCACTTCTGGGGCTGGGGTGAGCCCGACGGTGGCCATGTGAGGCGATGCGATAAAGGTCAGATCTTTTTGTGCGATTCATCTTCTATCCCTATGAGCATGATTCTTTTGCGAGAGTTGAAGGTGATCCTTGTTTGTGTTATTGAAGCGAAAGTGATCTTAATGCAACTTGGATTAATTATGTGAAAAAGGGTTAGTAACAATTAGGGTTTATGCGAAAGCCTCTATATTCCTATTTGTTAATGACGAAAGTTATTTGATGGAAAGCATGATCTTTTATGCCTTTATGTGTTGTTTTGCATGGTTATCGTTGTGGTGTTGAAACCCTAGCCTTGGAGGTCTTTTAATATATTGATTTATTTCATAAAAATTCTGAGTTTTGGTTCGAAATTCTGCAAGTTTTAAAGTTTCTGTCTTTTCACTGTTTCTTGTCGACACAGACCAGCCTTTGTCGATCTCGAGTACACCTTTGTCGAGGTCGAGGAGAGTTAGTCTAGGTCGAGTTGAGTCTTTGCTTCTGTTGTCGATTTCTGAAGTTTCTGTGTTTACAGTTCCTAGTCGATATCGAGTACCTCTTGTCGAGGTCGAGTAGGGCTGTCTTTGTCGAATCGTTTTCTTTTGTTCTTTACTTTCTGTTTTCAGTACTGTCTTGTCGACCTAGAGGACAGCTTGTCGACTTCGACCAGCTTCTGTGTCCTCGAGTTACTTTCTGCCTTTGCTTTCGTCTTTGCTTTGCTTTGCCTTTATTTCTTGCTTTGTTCTTTGCTTTTGTTTTAGTTGCCCTTGCCGGGATTATTTGTTTCTATTTTATTTCTGCTTCTGCTTGTGTTTCTGTGCTATTCTGATGCTGTTGTGAGAATCTGATAGCTACCTGAGAACTGCTGACGTGCTTCCTCGTGGATTCGATCCTGACTTTTCTCTTACTACAACGGGAGGAAGTCTTGTATTTATTTGCTGAGACAGGGGAGTCGTTCTGAACTATATCTGATTTTATACTTGACTTACTCCTGCAACAACAAGAATCTGTGTTGACAGCTGTGTATGACATTAATCGTTTGCCAAGCTCACTGTTGAGAGGCAAAAGCCCTTTTGAGGTGTTGCACAACACTACACCAGACTATGCTCAGATGAAGAGTTTTGGTTGTTTGTGCTACACTTCAACCCTTAAAGGGGGGCGCCAGAAATTCATGCCAAGAGCATGCCCAAGCATTTTCCTGGGCTATCCTCCGGGTACTAAAGGCTAAAAAGTTCTCAATTTGGACACCTTCAAAGTTGAGGTTTCAAGAGACGTGGTCTTCCATGAATTTCTTTTTCCATACAAAGATAGGGATGGTCAATTACCCCGTCTTTCCTGCACAATCACCTTCTTGGGATGAAGATGATCGTGTCCATTCAAGGGATTCAATTCCCTTAGTCCAACAATCAGTCATGGTGACGAGTGAGCCTGGGCAATCAGTGCCGAATGAACCAAGACGGTCGTCTCGGGTGCCAGCTCCTCCGAGTTACCTTTAGGACTATGTTTGCAACCATGTTGAGAGCAATGCTTGCCTTTGTTGCCACACTCTCACATCCAATGTGACGTTGGGGGTCACCAACCCATCTGAAATTCGTCCATCCATAGAGCCTGATAGTAATAACGATGCCTGTCAATATAAAGTCTGGATTGATGCCATGGGAGATGAGTTCAACGCTCTCGACCTCAATAACACCTGGGATCTCGTTCCTCTGCCCCGGGGTGCTAGACCAATTGGGTGCCGATGGGTTTATAAAGTTAAACATAAGGCCGATGGTTCGATAGAACGTTACAAAGCCCGGTTGGTGGTTAAAGGGTACACACAGCGTGAAGGCATCGACTACACCGAGACGTTCTCGCCAGTGGTTAAGATGACAACGGTTCGTGCGCTTGTAACAGTTGCAACCAATAACAATTGGCCTTTGTTGCAATTGGACGTCAACAACGCCTTCTTGAACGGGGAGTTACATGAGGTTGTCTATATGCGTGTTCCTCCGGGATTGAATGCACCAACAAGCCATGTTTGTAGGCTTCGTAAGTCATTATACGGCCTCAAACAAGCATCCCGCCAGTGGTATGCGAAGCTGTCACATGCCTTGCAGTTCAAAGGGTACGTTCAGTCACTGAACGATTACTCTCTCTTCATGAAGCATTGTGGCAACGCTGTCACATATCTCGCTGTATATGTTGACGATATCCTCCTCTCTGGTAACGATGACAGTGAAATCAGCTCCATCAAGGCTTTTCTGGATGCTGAATTTCGAATTAAGGATTTGGGTCCTTTAAGTTTGTTCTTAGGGATGGAGTTTTTGCATCATCCTGATGGCATTTTCATGAGTCAGAAGCGATTCATTACTGACACACTCAAGGAATTTGACTGTCTGGATGCAACTCCTGCTATCAGTCCTCTTGTCTTGGATACCAAAGTAATTGTTGAAGGGGGGGATTTTCTTCCAAATGAATCTGTGTACCGGAAGCTCATTGGAAAACTGAATTTCCTCCACTAGTACAAAAAAGGTCTTAGACAACGCCTTATAGACAACGGTTTTTAAAATAATGTTGTCTATATAGGCAAAAATTAGAGTTTTTGGACGGACAACAGTTATTAGCTATAACCGTTGTCTTTGTAACATAGACAACGAATATATAAAGAACCGTTGTCATACATATAGAAGACATCTCAAATAATACGGTTGACAAAACCGTTGTCTATGCCCAATTAAAACCGTTGGTTTTGTAATTGCAAAGACAACAAAAATATAAAGAACCGTTGTCATATATATATAGAGGATATCTCAAATAATATGATTGATAGAACCGTTGTCTTTACCCAATTAAAATTGTTGTCTTTGTAATTATAAAGACAGCGAATATAAAAAGAACCGTTGTTATAGATATTGAAGACATCTCAAATAATACGGCTGATGAACTGTTGTCTATGTCAATCGAAAATTGTTGTCTTTGTATTGCAAAGACAACGAATATATAAAAAAACCGTTGTCATACATATGGAAGAATGGAACATACCGCAAAGAATATGGTTGACAAAACCGTTGTTTATGCCCAATCGAAACCGTTGTCCTTGTAATTATAAAGACAATGAATATATAAAGAACCGTTGTCATACATATAGAAGATATCTAAAAGAATATGGTTGACTAAACCATTATCTATATCCAATTGAAACTGTTTTCTTTGTAATTACAAAGACAATGAATATATAAACAACATTTTTATAGATATAGAAGGCATCTCAAAGAATACGATTGAGAAAATTGTTGTCTATATCCAATTAAATTAATGACCTAAATTTTTAGGTTTTATTTAAAAATACTTATATCACACTAATAATCTTAATTATATTCTTATTCAGAATTTGAATTTAATTGGATATTTAATAAATTGATTTTAGGGAACTTTGATATAAATATATTAAACGTTTCAATAATTTTCAAGACATATAATTAAATATATCTTTAATGTGCATATGTCAAAATGGTTTTGAGGAATTCTTAGGATGTTTTCAATATAACTAAAATCTATTGGGAGGTATTTCGTAAGTGAATATGGTGAAAATTTTATAACCTAAAAACTACGAACTCATTTTGTAATTTTCCGCAACTTAATTAACCTAACCCTAGCTATTATATAAATCCCGCCCACGCACTCTCTTTGAAAACCCAGCGTCGTCTCCCTCTCTCAACTCCCTCTTTTCGTCCGCCATTAGAGAGCTCGAAGCTTTTTCCCTTCTCTATGTTTCGCCCATCCTCTCCCTGCTCATGTCAACTCTCATCCTCTTCCCCGGCCCGCGCACATCTCGTTCGTTCACCATAGAAGAGTAGCCGCAACGCACAAGAACCGAGAACGAACGAGCCTAGATGGCCAAGTCGTCCCATCGATGAACGAGCCCCTGCGATCGAGCATCTCTCACCTCCACTTGATGATGCCGGGCTGCGAACCGAGTACCTCAGATTCAGTCCTAAGTGCCTCGTAGTTCAGAATCGATACCGGACAGCCCTTGCCGAGCAGCTCAGTTGCAAGGTCGATGCGAACCCGAAGATGAGAGTTGTAGATCCAGCCAGCGGAGCGTCCTTGCCCTAGTCGAGTCGGTAACCGTCCAAGAAGCCAAGTCTTTGAATCCAAACTATTCGTGGCCTCGTCGGGATCGGGGTATAATTTCCTGCCTAGATCTTTCTCTTCAATTTAATTAGTTTTGCTTCAATCGATTTAGTTTGGCTTCAATCGAATTTGTTGAGTTTATCTTGAATCCAAACCATCCGTAACCTTGTATGTTTTGTTTCTCAACTTGTTTGTTTGCTTTTTTTTTCCTGTAAAGTTGCTTATGCATCTTGAATCACTTAGTCAATTGGATACATGTTACAATTAAAGCTAGTGTATTTAGACATCGGTTAAAGGGTATTTATAGATAATGCTAAAAAGCGTTATACTGCGGTTAAAGCGTATTTAGACAACGTTGAAATTCTTCTTACACAAAGAATTACTTGGACAACGATTAATGTGTACCTAAACCACGCATGATTAATGGGTACCTAAACCACACCTAAAGGATACATAGACAACGATTAAGAGGAATTAAGACAACGGGTAAAATGTACATAGGCAACGGTTATAGTTCATCAATACAACAATTAGAGTATACATAGACAACGGTTCAATTGTATTAAGACAACGATTATATGATACATAAACAACGGTTAATGCATCATCTGACAACGATTATAACCATTTAATATTGATTGTGCTGAATTTTGGAGACGCATAAACAACAGTTGTTGGGCATCTTAGACAACGGATATAACTGTTGTCTTAATGAACCGTTGTCATAGATCTAACCGTTGTTTTACCAAAAACCGCACTGACATAGACAACAGTGCAATAATCGTTGTCTATGTTGATAATTAACAGTTGTCTAAGACCTTTTTTGTACTAGTGCTCACACACACACGCCCAGACATCAGCTTTGCGGTTCAATTTTTGAGCCAATTTCTTAAGGCCCCTCGTATCAAGCACTTTGAAGCCGGGATTCGAGCTTTGCGCTACCTCAAAGGTACCCAACATCGTTCTCTTTTTCTGTCCCGGACACCAGTGTTTGATTTACAGGCCTATGTCATCGTTCTCTTTGCGCTACCTCAAAGGTGCCCTCTGACCCGTCGATCTGTCAGTGGCTATGTCATATTCCTCGGTGGAAGTCTTATTTCATGGAAATCGAAGAAGCAAGCAACGTTGTCCTTGTCTTCGGCCGAGGCTGAGTATCGCTCCATTCGAAGAGTGTGCACTGAGCTCGCGTGGCTCACTCAATTGCTTGCTGAACTTGGTGTGCCAAACATCACTCCCATCCCCGTCCGGTGCGACAATCAAGCGGCAATTCACATTGCCCGGAATCCGGTGTTCCATGAGCGCACGAAACATATAGAGCTTCACTGCCATTTTGTCCGCGAGAAGGTCCTTGATGGCTTGATTGCTTTGAAGCACGTTGCTGCTCGTGATCAATTGTCGGATGCTCTCACCAAGCCTCTTCCAGGGTCCAGCTTCCCCACCATCTTGGACAAGCTCGGAGTATGGATTGAAGACCCTCCTCTGTGCTTGAAGGGGGGTGTTGACGGGGAGGGAAGCTCTGCATCCATTCAAGCATCCATTCAAGAGAATGGTTAGGCCGAGAGTTAGGCCTTCAGCCCAACCTCATAGTTAGGCACATTCCTTTTGCCGTCACTCGGATATAAGCACTATTGTAACTGAATTCTATTTCATTCACAATATACACAGATATTTTCTTCCCTCCTTTTCTCTCAATTCCGCCATTGTTAAGCTCAAGCTCTCTCCGAGTTTTCACTCCAACCCAAATGGAGTCCAAACAAGATTAAGACCTACACAGTAAGGAGTAAGGGCTATAGATAATAATATATTGGGTTGCCTTGGTTTGAGATCTCGTCGCCACTGTTGAAGAACAAATGGAGATAATTTCGTTGGGGTGTGAGATGGGTAGAAGGTAATTTTAATTATTTGAAGGGGCGTTTTCGTCATGATGCTCTAAAAGGTCATTCCCCTGTTCTAAAAAGTAGACCCCTAATTATAATAATAATAAAATAAAACAATTGAATGAATCCATTGTCACCTTTGATGCTCGGTCCACACGCGTGTTTGGTCCTTGGGCCAATGTTTGGTTCTCTTCGGCCCAAGGGGTATATTTTGATAAGAAACCCTACCTACATTAAATACCACGTTCTTAGTTTTCACTAACAAATGGTTTTATTGCTTTTACCCTTAACCCATTTCATTTGATCTCGGTTTATTTTGCCCGTTAGAGTGGAGTCGTTTTTTGGGTGCGGTTTCGTTTAGTTTCGGATGAAGTGCAGTCTCGGGCGCCCTGTTGTTCGAGTTGACCGTGGTAGTGTTCGTGATTCTCGAAGATCTTTCATCTAGGTGGGAGGAACGTCGTTGATCCACACTTCCCCAGGTGATGCCTTTTCCGATGGTTTTCTACATCTGTCTCCTCGGCGTTGAGTCGTCGTGTCAGTCCATCGACTTTCCCATGTTCTCGGCATTCGCAGCTTCCACTCGGAGTCCTTCGACTGTCTCTCTTCTGGTCTTTTTGCTGAGATCTTGTGTTTTTGGGTTTTCCTCTGTATTTTGCTTTTCTGGTTGTATCATGACGGTTAGTCAGTCTGCCGATTTCTTTCGACCTCTCGTTGTCCCAGATTTCAGTTGAAGTTTGGGACTTCGAATTATTTCCGGTTCAAAAAAAAAAAGTAAGTAAGATGAGTTAATTAATCACTAGCTTAATTTATACGTTCAAAAAAGTTACCATGTTAAGATTGTTAACCCTTCTCATTTTATTTATTAATCCAAAATTTCACCCAACACCGAAAACAAATTAGGGATTTAGCCTTTAGGAAATTAGGAAAACAATAAAGGTAGATATTTTTTTTCTTAGAATTAATAATATATATATATATATATATATATATATATATATATATATATATATATATATATATATATATATATATAGGGTAGGGTTCAAGTGAGAAGAATGTGGTCCGGTGAGAAGGAAAGAAGTGATTTCATTGGTTAAAACAGATCTGATTTTTACTTTAAAAAAACAAGTCTCACACGCCTCATTATTCTCGTCTTCTTCCGTCTTCCTCCATCAGAAAACTCCGCTCCAGATCTCCGCTCCCAAATCCCGTGTCTCCGCTCCCA
Source organism: Persicaria tinctoria (assembly GCA_037127255.1). Taxonomy (NCBI): domain Eukaryota; kingdom Viridiplantae; phylum Streptophyta; class Magnoliopsida; order Caryophyllales; family Polygonaceae; genus Persicaria; species Persicaria tinctoria. The sequence continues at coordinate 73,791,001 of JBANSL010000002.1, read as the reverse complement.
TCATCCCGCTCCATCAGAAAAGCTCCCTCGCTCGACGAACTCGTAGATCAGGAGGCGGTCACTGCCGGAGACACAGTAGCCAATCATCTTGACGATGTTCGGAGCCGGAGGTTAGATAGGGTTTCCATCTCGGTGCGGAACTCTCGGAGCCCCTAGAAGGCATCGGGGCTGAGCTTTTTGTTGATTCAACTTCTAGTAGGCTTATCACCGCCGTCAATCCTCGGAATCCCCGGGTGTGAGCCGCTGCCTTGAGATGCCGCAGACATAAGCAAAAAGAGGAGGTCGGTGAAGGCGCCGACGATGAACTTGTGGGTGTGCTTGGATCTGGTGACTTGGACAAGGAGATACGAGAGGGTGAAAGCGAAGGCCTAGGATTAGAGATACTAGCTGCCTTAATTTGTCGATGAAGGTGTGATATTGCTTGTAATATTGTTTGGATATATTAAATGTTTTATAGTTTAGATACATCAAATGAAAGAGTTCAACATTTTAATAATTCACTTTTAAGAGTTTAATAACTGTGTAGTTGCTAAATGTATAAAAAATGTCACCTATGAAACTGAATTAGGGAAATTTACCCATTCTTTAATAGTGGTTCAGAGTTTTATTACCAAGTAGTTCAGAGGTTTTATACTAAGTGGTTCAGGATTTTTATACTAAATGGTTTAAGGTTTTAATATCAAGTGGTTCAGGTCGGGTTTTAATACCAAGTGGTTCAGAAGTTTTATACCAAGTGGTTCAGTATTTTAATACCAAGTGGTTCACGAAGTAAATAGTGTTGGTTCATGACTAAAAAGAGGTTGGTTCAGTGTCTAAATAGAGGTTGGCTCAGTGACTAAATAAAGGTTGGTTCAGTGACCGAATAGAGAGTGGTTCAGTGACCGAATAGAGAGTGGTTCAGTGACCGAATAGAGAGTGATTCAGTGACCGAATAGATAGTGGTTCAGTGACCGGATAAAGTGGTTCAGTAATCGAATAGAGATTGGTTCAGTGACCGAATAAAGTCGTTCAGTGAACGAATAGAGAGTGGTTTAGTGACCGAATAGAGAGTGACTAAATAGGTTGGTTCAGTGGCTAAATAGAGGTTGGTTCAGTGACTAAATAGGTTGGTTCAGTGGCTAAATAGAGATTGGTTCACTGTGAATAAAATTGCTGAACCACTGTGAATAAAATTGCTGAACCACTGTGAATAAAATTGATGAACCACTGCGAATAAAATTGCTGAACCACTGTGAATAAAATTGTTGAACCGCTTCTTGTGAATTTTTTTTTCCAACAAAACATATACAAAGTGGGTGTCTATGTGTAGATAAATTAAATTACACTCAAATATATATTTTTTATATTTTTTTAACAAGTGAAAATGTCAAAAAATGATTTTTAAAAGTTGAAGTGAACACTTTTACATGTACGTACAATTTCTAATTGATTAAAAAGTTGGCGCGTGTAATTAATTAGTGTGTGAGTGAGAGTGGGGGTGTTACTAATTAATTTGGATGTGTGTTACTAATTAATTAGGGAAGGAATTGGGGAAGCCGCGTGTCTCTTAATTTTAATTCAATTTTGCACACGTGGACCAATCAAATTGCTTCTTTCCTTCTCACTTTTGGTGACCTTTGCACCCGAACCCAACCCTATATATATATATATATATATATATATATATATATATATATATATATATATAAATAGCGGATACCCGTAACGGGTAGATTAGCCTACCCAATCCCGTACCCGTTGCGGGCGCAGGCCGGGTCTAGCGGCCCGCTTGGGCTTTTTCCTCTACCCAAGCTCGTCAAAAAATGCGGGCGGGCCGGGCGGGCCAGCCCGCGTTTGCCCAGGTCTAGCTTTGGCTCATCTAAAAATATAATATATGACTAAATAAATCCCACCTAAAGATATGATAGAAAGAAAGTAAATTGATGATTAAGGAAGTTTAAAAGATAGACATTCCTAGCCATCTTATTTATCCTAACTAAGAATACTAAAATAATAATTAATTTCATAATTAGACTCCAACTAACATAAGAATTACTAAAAATGAAAAGTAATAAAAATAACTAAAATAAAAATATCATTTAATTCAAATCTTCCTCCTCAAGTACTCCTCGAACCTCACTTACTCGCCTCTTGAGTCAATATCGTTGTTTGACCCACATAAGGGTAATTTTGACTGCATCACATGTCTTCCATGAGGTTAATCAGGTGGTAGACAAAGTTGCATAATTAAGGCACTTCATAGACCATGATGCTATCATGTAGCATCTAAAGCTCATTTTCCTAGAAAATATGCAATTGGATGGTGGATAAGTAGAACCTGAAACTAGTTGATAAATTTTTACTTTGTATATAAAAAAATACACATGCCTAAATTTTAACGGGACACATTCTATATAATCCCATTAATTAACCACTTCCTTTTTTTTATTTTATCTATCTATTTATTCCCCCTGCAGATCATATGTACCACAATTTACATAGATTTATATTATTTGGGGTATAATTTTATTCCAAAAAAGTTTTAAAATATTTTTTATTTCATAGACTTGTATTTATATGTTTGTAAATTTTTATCATGAAAAATTATGTTTTAGAAAAATATAAGAATTATAAACTAATATAATCGATTTTTTTAATTATATATAATTTTAAAACATATTTTTCCACAATAAAATTTTATAGATACATAAAAAAAAATTATACCGCAAATAATTTTATGATACACGAACTGAAGAAGGTGTGATATATGATCCATGCTACAAAAAACTCCTTCGGCCTCCCATGGCGGTGGAAGTGTGCCTCCCATGGCGTTGGCCCGATGAGCCTCGAACAATATCTTCGGCTAAATCTCTCTTTTTGGAGAGCCTAAATCTCTCTTCGGAGAGCCCCGATTCCTCCCTTCGGCGAGTCTCGGCTCCGTAGGTTGCTCCTCCTCGACGTAGTCGGCTCGGCTGATGTCCCACAACCACCGATTGTCCACCTCCGTCTTGCCTCAGCTCCTCGGCCTGCCTGGTTGCGGGGTTGAGTGGGATTTCCCTCTCCTTCTTCCTCCGCCTGGTTGGATTCCCGTCAAAACCTCAATCGATTTGGGGCTTTTATGGTTCTTTGGTTTTGCCCCTAAATCCTCATTCCTCCCCGTCCCTTGCGTCTTCCGACCTCTTTCCGATCCCGATCTACTGGTTGTCTTTTGTGATCGGCCCCAATTCAGGCCGATGTTTGCTGGCCTTCATGGTCTCTGGAGGTGGTCTCCTCCCATCTGTGGAGATTTGTGACCTGGCGGTGGTCTCCTTTCAGCGTGGCTCCTTCTCGCCTCCGGCTTTGGTGGTTCTCTCCGACCGTCTCCGCCTGTGCTTCCTCTGCTTCTCTCGCATCATCGTCAGGTGTGTTTAGCCTGCTGGAAGCTTGTGCGTTGGGGGTTTCGGGTCCAATTTTGTTTCTTTGGGCCCAAGGCTTGGCCTTAGGCCCTAAGTTGGCCCGAAACAGGTAAAACAAAAACACACAAAAAAAAAGTAATGAATATAAAATCATCGTTAGGATTTTTATCATGTAGTTATATATATATAGGGATTGATTCCGGTGAAAACCTCAAATTGTGGTAAAAACCGTGAGGACTACTTTATAGCTTGGTTTATTTGAAACCCGTGCTAAAAACCTCAGTCACACGGTGACTTTACAACTCGGTTCAATCTAAAAACCGTGCTAAAAACTCCAATTTTCAAATAACACATGACTTTATAGTTCGGTCAAGCCTAAAAATCATGCTAAAAAACTCATGTTATAAAACTACATAGTGACTTTATAGCTCGATTTTATTCAAAAGCGGACTAAAATTTATGACTTTATAGATCGGTTCTATTCATAATCGGGCTATAAAGCAAGTGAACCGGGCTAAAAAGCCGGTCCTCACGGGTTTTTACCGCAATTTTATTTTTCACCAGAGCACACCCCTATATATATCCCGTATAAAATCCCACAAGGGCTCGAAACACCGCTCGGAAGAGCTTGGATTAAATCTCGTTTGGGCTTGATCGGTCCATTGTGACCGGTCTTTCGCGGTTTGCTTTGCTCAGGTGGTGTGCGTCTCTGCTTTCGTGCGGCTGGGGGTTATTCTTCTATGTTGGGGTTCTGGCAGTCAGAGTCGGAGTCGGGTCTGGCTGGGATCACTAGTACAAAATCTCAATCTTACGGCTGGAACTTATCGGGAGTTTAGAAAGACTCCCAAGAAAAGGATATTCGCACAGGAGTTTTTTAAAAAACACCCGCTAAATGCTTTTACCTTTTTTTTTATTAAGAAAAAAAAGCATTCTATAAGAGGTTTTGTTTTAACTCCTGTTAGTTGAATAACTCTATCGGGAATTTCTAATTAAGATGCCATTCTTAACCCCCTCTTCCATCAATCGCTCACTCTGAGTTGTAGAGGTTGATGATAATTTCCTCCGAAGAATCTATAATTTCCTCGATTAATTAATCATATTGAGGTCGGCGAATTGAGTTCTCGGCGTAGTTCTTTCCCGTTGGTTTAGGGTTGTTCGCCCCTTCTCCGGTCGATTTTAGGGCGATTAGGGTTTTCCTCTCTCCATGGGTTGCAAAGGGTTGTCCTCTTCCACCGGTTGTAGAGAGAGAGGGCGAACAGGTACGCTCTTCTTCCCATATTCTTCTTCTCTCCTCTCCTTCTTCAGGCAATGTCGACTCATCGATTCCAGGTACGATATTCTTCTTCTCTGCTCCTGGATCCGAGATTTTGGGTTAGGGTTTCAGGTTAGGGATTTTAATTGAATGTGTTGTTGGTTTGTGATACGTAGTCGACTCGGATTAAGGATTTGCTTGAGGAATTGCTGCGAAATAGGGACAGCGGAGGCAGCGAGCGTTGAGTTCATCAATCATTGCACATTTTAACTTTTCATGCTTTGTAAAGGGGAAAGGAACAAGAGTAATGTGAGTTTTGGACGATTCAGGAACCCGGGCTTGTCATAAAATTCACAATTTTAAACTGAGAGCTTTAGGAATCTGTAAACTGTGATGTGATCCGAGTATAAGATTCTAGTTTTCAATAGTTTTTGGTGATTTTTCATGAGAAAATGTTTAAGCAATAAAAAAAAGTAGCTCAAAAAAAGTATAAGGAGGTTTGATGTTAAGCCATCTGAAACAACAACTTAAATCTTTCCTTTTGTCCATTCCTTTACTCTACCAACAAGATTAGGTTCTGAATTCCCAATCACAAGTTGCGTGGATAAGATATATAACTTATATGGTCAAAATAGCCGCCAAAGAAAATAAAATAGATAGGGGGTTTTCTGCTCTTTTTGGTTAAATAAAATGGGTCATTTCTGATTGACCATGAAACAAATTCAAGTATTGTTCTATTCTTATCGATCATGCAACCATCCTTTCTACATTGTAAATTTGTTATTCTTATCTCACAGATAAAGGAAATCAGTTCAAATAAAGGATACATCATACATTTAGTCCTCTGCGCAGCACCTTCTTTGGAAATCAGTTCATGTGGGATTCTAGGGTTATCCTTTCTCCGATTTTTTTTTTCCTAATGGTTATTTTTAATTTCTGATAAAATTTATTTGAACATTTGAACTATTCTCAACCCTTGACCAATTGATCTTAACCTTGCAGAGGAGGCCCCTCGTGGCGCAATACATATACAGTTCAACCCCTCTCTTTGCACGCCCTCTCTCTGTTGGTTTTGGGTTGCCCTCTCTCCGATCGTTTTTGCTCACCAAAATAGGTAGGTTGGTATATCGATCTCGTTCTTATGTTTAATTTCTGTGCAATTTAGAGAAGAGCAATCTATGTGATTTGATTATTGGCACTATTATGTTAGTAAGCTTAGCAAGATTCTGAACATCTGTTGGGCTTGCATCAGGCGACAAAGAATAACCAAAATACATAATCAATGGTTTCAGTACTATTCAAGTAACGATGGTCGATTTTTGTGTAGCAAAATTAGTTGTTTTAGAAAATTCATATAGAACTGTTTTAACTATTCAACTTTGCAAAGTTTTATTTCTACAATCACTCTTGAGCATTAAGGTAATACCCATCAAGTATGAATGATGCCACAGCTTGATCATAATGCATTTACTTTCAATATCAAATATCCATTAAGTATATATGAATTACATTTTAATCTATTAATGAGTTCCTTTACTCTTTATTTGTGAAGTTAGTGAAATTTTAAGGTGTTTTTTGATCTCGTGTATGTGGGTTTGTTTAAATTTACACAGTTCTAGATATTACCAGCATGTTCTTGCCACTGTTACCAGTGTATATCACCATACTAGGATGTGTTTATTTTAAATTAATAGATCATGCTTGGCCATTTTAATTAGCAAAATGTTCAAAAGAGATCTTATTATGCACAAAACATTATTGTCAATATTCTTCTATTTGACTAAAGTCACTAAACAACGCATTTTGAAGTAGTTTCTTTGAATATCCTTTATAAATTTATCTTGTTTGAATAAAACAAATCTAGCTATATGGTTTATTTTTTGCCTCTTTTGTAATTGGAATATTTTATGACTGTTTGAATAAAACACATTTGGTGTATGGTTGATGGATACTTTCTAATTTTAATTAGGCTATTTGTTACCCATATGCTTGCACGGTTATTGATTTGTGGTTAATGGTTGCTTGTTTTCTCATCTTGCACTCTTATTGACATAGCTCTGGGCATCCCTGCCATTTTCTAGCTAAATAGTGCTTGATCAATAGTACGTTGTGGGGTTTGTAAATGGATAATTACAATTTGCAGGTTCTTAATTGGAAAAGCGTCACTAGCAGTGTATCCCCACATACTTCAGCTATAGATAAACATGCTTGCTCTTTTTTATAAATGGAGAGCAGTGCACCACCTTTGAGCAAATTGCTTCCTTTCTTTTTTATGCAAGGAATGTGGGATATAAGATTCAGTGTGCGGTGCTAGCGTATTAGTGAAAAAGAGTAACTTGTGGTGATCCGATTGTCCTACCTGGTCTATGATAATTACGGGTACATTGTCTTACTCGTTTATTTCTTCTCTTATTTTATCGTTGTACATGTTATCTTGTTGTTTATCGGCTCCTTGTTTTTTGTTAATCTATGATAATTACGGGTACATTGTCTTACTCGTTTATTTCTTCTCTTATTTTTTGTTAATCATTTTGTTGCTAATGACTATACACGTACTTCTCTTCAGGGAGTATATGTGCATCATCTTCTCTGCAATTTTGGGAATTGGAAACAGCTATCAATGTACATGCTATGATCATTTCATTTCAACAGTGGAGTACGTATGGATTGATATTTTTCTTGAGTACTCTTTGTGTCTTCTACTTGTCTTTATAATCATTGCTACCATGTAGTTTTCAAAGTTATTAGTTATGTTTTGGGGATAGTTTTCCATCAGACTTTAGTTTTAACTCTATGATTGTCACAATGTTCCTGTAATGCTGTTAAAATTGGTATATATGTTTGTTGACAGATTATATGTCATTAATTTGTGGACAGATTACCATTTGTATTTTAAGCCAGTACTGATGTATCGATTATTGATTAGCAGTAACAAATGGGGCTTTCTATCCTAATATTTTTTTTTAAAAAAAAATATTGGGTTCGAAAGCTCCATATTTTTAAAAAAAAATTCACCCCCTTTCTCGGGAGTTTTTTTTAAAAGCTCCTGAGATAGTTTATCAGGAGTTTTTTCAAAGCTCCTTATAGAAGTAGACTTGGGATGGTGTTTTAGAAAACACAATTTCTCGGGAGTTTTTAAAAAACTCCTGACCGAATATTGTATCTCAGGGGTTTTTATAAAACCCGGAGAGATATCTATCAGGAGGACGAATATAAGGAGTTAGAAAACTCCCGTCCGTTTATTAAAAAAAACCCTGAAACACGTTGAATCTGTACTAGTGGATCGAGGTAGTGTGTACGGGGCGACTCCGTGTACGGGAAGGAGCTTCCTGGAGCTTTGTCTTCACTACCCACAGAGATTCGTGATGTATCGCCGGCCAGCGGTGCTGTTTTAGAACGGTGTTTGGCTTTCGTCCGTAATCTACGTTCCATTCGTGTTAGATTTAGTTTTTCTTGGCTCGTTTTCGTGCAGGGTGCGTGTCCACTTATTTTTTTGCTCCTCTTTTTATTTTCGTTTCTGTTCGTATGTATTGACGGGTTTCCGTCTGCCGACTTGTCAGTCGATGATTCAGGTATATCTGATCTCGAATTATTTACTAATAAAAAAAAAAATTCATGCTGCTGTACTATCTACTGTTACAACTACAAGAGGTCTTGAAATGAATAGTGTAGTGAGTCGTGACTACTTTGTCCCTATTATTTTAACAAAATGACAAAATAATCATTCTTTTTTTTATTTGACTAGCTTAACCCATTGTCAATTCAACTTTGACTCAAGAACAAAAATGGGAGATTTAGTTGCTGCTCTAATCTGGTAGCAACTTGGCTATGTTGTTTACTTGTTTTGATCGGCCTGCGCTTTGGTAGGTAAGATTTGAGAAACTGATGAATGGAGTTTATCAAGTGTAAGTGGCCATAAACGCCCCTTTGTGAGCTTTAAATACCCTCCTCCGGGAGCCCCAAATCTCCTCCGGGAGCTCTAAATCTCCTTCGGGAGCCCACACCCAATCCCTTAGGGGTTTTCGTATGCTTTCCGATTCGATTGGCCTTCTCTGCCTGCGAGTTTCTTGGTCTTTCGGCCTGGGTTCTCAACGGTTGTCCACAGTTTGTCGGCGGTCTATGCACCGCTCCATCACGGCCCTTGTCTGGCTGAGTTCGGTTGCCCGTCGTCGACCAATTGCAATCTCCTCTCCGACTTACCTTTTCCTAGTCCGGCGGAAGCTTTCGTCTGTCCGTCGCCACCCAAGTTCTTCATCTTCTTCCTCCTCTAATTTTTGTTTCAATAGAGTCTAAAATTACTTTGGGGCTTTTATTGATTTGTCTCTCCTTCCCCCAAAACTGCAATCGATTGGACTGTCACGTCCCTCTTTCTTCCCTCTGGGTCGATTGTTCGGATGGTGTGCGCTCCAGTGCCGATCTGTTCAACCTGCTCGACGGCTTCAGTCCCTGCGGCTCCGTTGGCCTCGCTCGGTGCCGGTGCGTGGGAGGTCTCCTCGCCTCACCAGACCCATGCCGTACTGCTCGTCCGGTGTCCATGGCGTCCGCCGTTCCTCTATTGTTCCATCGCTCCGCGCTCCTCCCGGGTTCCTTCGCCCTTCCCTGCTCGTTGGTTTCCCGGTTTGTGGCTGTGCGGGCCGTTGTTTGCTTTTTTGTTGCCTAATCGGTGTGCCGGCTTTGCCTGGTGACGGTCGGTCGTTGCTCCCTCCGCCGGGGCTCGGCCTGGTTGTTGCTCTTTCCAGGCTTCTAGGTTTCCATTTGGTGGATGTTTGTGCTTCGGGCCCCTTTCGGGTTTTGACTTGGGACCTAAGGTGGCCCGGATTTGGATTTGGGGTTCCTTGGCCCATTGATTGCTGCTGGCCCTTTACTAATTTGGGGTGAACATTTTAAATCTGAAATTATAAGTATTTAAGTCTTAAATAAACTTTATAAACACGTAAATGGCAATAACTAGCTATAAATTATAATCTGTGTGCAAATTATAAGTATTAAAACTCCCGTAATGGTTATATAAATCCCGAAAGGGGTAGGAAAATAATTTTAAGAATAAGTTGCACATAAATTTTTGTTGGATGCTTGATTTTCCCTTATTGATCTGTTTATGTTCGTTCGTTTGGCGTCGGGTCGTTGCTTAGGTGTGGTGGCGTTTAGTTTCGAGGTGGGTTGCAGTAGCGGGCTGCCAGTATGATCGTGAGGATTGTGGTTGTGTTCGTGGTCTTCGAAGATCCCTCATCTAGGTGGGGGCAACGTCGGTGATCCACACTTCCCCTGGTTTCGCCCTTTCCGATAGTGGGTTACTGTTCTCCGCCATCTCGGCGTCGAGTCGCCGTGTGAGTCGTCGTACTCCCCCGCGTTCTCGGCATTCGTGGCCCGCCCTAGATCTCCCTCGACTCTTCTGCTGACGGACGACTTTTTCGGGTTGTTTGGGCTTTTTCTTTCATCTTTGCTTATTTGTGTATTTAGTATGTTGTTTGTTGATGGCTAGTCCGTCTGCCGATTAGTCGGCCTCTCGAGTTTCAGGCCTGTCTGAACTCGAATTTTTTCCTTATCAAAAAAAAAAAAAAAAATTCAACTTTGACTCATAAGAGCTAGGGACACACTTTAATTTACACGTATAGACATATATACATTAAATTCGTATGTGACGGAGTTAATAAACGAATTAAAATTATAAACGTGGTAGAATTTATAAATTGTTGGTAAAAGTAGTTAAAAATTAAAAAAAAAAACAAGATAATCTCCGTATGAGGTAAAAAACAGTTTATTTGTAAAAAGTGAAATTTATTTGGTTGTTATTAAGGATATTATGGTACTTTCAAACCTAATAAGATAAAAGGGAAAGAGGTGAAAACGTCTTTTGCACAATAAACAAATAAAAAAGCAACGATTTGTAGCTTATTTTTTAACTCCTTTTTTAAATAGTATTTACATGTTTTTGCCCTCTCATACACCCATTTTAACTACTTAAAAAATAAGGGAAAACTAATTAAAATATCCCCACCTTTGGGGGTATGGTAAAAATATATCCTCAACTTTCAAATGTAATAAAAATATCTCGACCTTTGCGGGTAGTGGTAATATATTACCACAAGTTTTTTTACGAGTCAAAAATGCTAACAAGGCAGCCTACGCAGATTTTTTACAAGGGTTTTCTTGAACAGTGTCCTTAGGAAAAAAATAAAGAGTTGGATCGGGTTCATACCTAACGCCCTTTCCTCCCTCATATCTTCTTCCATGGACTGTGGTCGCCTCTTGAATTGTCTTCTAGTTCTTTCAGGTAGCTCATGATTCATCTTCAATGTCAGTCTTCCTCCTGGCCTCGTGGTGGACTATCTTGAGTTGTCTCTCTCGCATCTTCTTCCCCTTTGATTCATTCACGGATTTGGGTGGGTAAGTTTTTTTCCCCTCTTCGTTGTTGTTGTTGGTTTAGTTTTGTTGTCGGTTTGGTGTTAGGAATATTCGTGTTTTGTTAATTTGAGGCAATTTTGACCAGATTAGTTGCTTGGTTGAATCAATTTCGTTTTCCGGGTTTAATTTGTCGTCGTTTTATTTTTTTCCTAAGGAAACCGGTCAATAAAATTCAATTTTTGTGCTAATTTGTAAAAAAAGAGCTTCCACGTATGTTGTCTTGTCAAAAAAATTCCACGTAGGCTGTCTTGTCAGCATTTTTGACCCGTGAGAAAACACAGGGTAATATATTAACACCATCCTCAAAGGTCGGGATATTTTTATTACATTTGAAAGTTGAGGATATATTTTTACCACACCCCAAAAGATGGGGGTATTTTAATTAGTTTTCCCAAAAAATAAACACATGTTTTTACTTAATTTTTACCTGTTTATTTACACACCCATACACACCCATTATGTAAGAGTTAAAAATAGCATACAACATCGTCGATCGATGTCTACTAAATCGAGAGATCAAACAAATGGACTAACTATTATAAAACAAAAAAGAAAATCAACTAACCATTATAAAACAAAAAAGATCGAAAATCAACTGTATAAAAGAAAGGTCAGAAGATGAGAACACAAGTTACACAACTGAACATAACCACAATTAAATCGACCCAATAAGAAGTCGAAGAAGACCCGTGGTTGAACTACGAATAGCGAGAATATGGAGAGACATAAAGTCGCTACGAAATCTCGCCGCCAGAGAGATAAGAGCGCAAAAACTCACAATCGTAAAAGTAACATCTCTAGAGATCGACTACAGTTAGTGTGAACCAGTGACGTTTTCTCCACCTAGATGGGGATCTTCAAAAGTCACTAATACGATCACGATCAATTCGATATTTAGGGTACACGAGATTGCAATTTCGACTGAAACTAAGCTCAAACACACCTAAGATGTACAACGAGTACTAGGGGTGGGCACAAATCCCGCAAATCCCGATCCCGTCCCGGTCCCGTCCCGATCCCGTCCCGATCCCGGTGGGATTTAGGACAAAATAGCGAATCCCGTCCCGATCCCGTCCCGCAAAAATTATGCGGGACGAAACGCGGGACGATCCCGGTGGGATCCCGCAAATCCCGTCCCGTCCCGCATATAATAATAATAATAATAATAATAATAATAATTTTTATAATAATAATAATATAATATTATAGAATAATAATAATATATTATTAGTATTATTATTTTGAGCAAATATTATAATTATAATTATAATCATAATCTTCCATTTATAATAATAATAATAATATTTGTTTATAATAATAATATTATTATTATTTGAGCAAATATTATTTATAACTATAATAACAATTTTCAATTTATAATAATAATAATATTATTATTATATAATATTATAATATAATTTAATAATAATATTAATTTATAATAAAATTATTATTATTATTATTATATCATATTATATTTTTTTCTTGTAAAGTATAATTATTTTATAATAATAACAATAAAAATAAGTAATATTATTTTATTGTATTTTTAATTATAACGTGGGATTATTATTATTATTATTATTATTATTATTATTATTATTATTATTATACCCATTTAGAGTTACAAGAGGCAAATAGCTAAATACGGTATTCTTCCCAATTATCAATCGATAATGAGACAATATCTAGTGAATCTCGTCTCAATTCCTTTCCGTCCTGATCTAGTAAAATAATGTAGCCAAATATGTTGAACATTATAATTAATTATACAATCATTGTATGAATTAATAATAGTATAATACTATTATTATTATTATTATTGTTGTTGTTGAATAATATAGTTGAGAAGAATACCGTATTCAACATATTATACAAAATAATGAATTATGAAAGCATTTTTCACTTTGCAAATTTATATAATATTTTATTATTTTTATATGCGGGACAAGGCCCGTCCCGTCCCGATCCCGTCCCGTCCAGACACCATCCCGTCCCGATCCCGTCCCGAAAAAAAAGTGTCAATCCCGTCCCGATCCCGTCCCGTAAAAATTTCGCGGGACGAGTCCCGTCCCGGCTCAATCCCATCCCGTCCCGTCCCGTGCCCACCCCTAACGAGTACTCTACCAAACAAGACAGATTAAATATTGGTCGAATTAAAGTTTTGTTATAACAAACCGGGTTACCGAGTCGACACTCAATTGATTAATAAAAATATCGATTTTCCGGGTTCGAGTGAAAGAAAAATCTGAAATAAATTTTTTTGGGTTTTATCCCGATATATTTTTGGATATTCGAATTGGATTGGATTTTAAGAGTTGTAATTGTTACTCACCTATGTAGACAGTAGACTGTAGAGTATGACTATATATGCGTAAATGTTTACCATTGCCAAGCGCCTGTAATCAAACTATCAAAGCATGTGTGGCATTGGTGGACTCGTAGAATAATTGCTGAAGGATCCATCACATCACATGCATGCAAAGTACTCCGTAGTCAAGAATAAACAAAGGACCCACACGGTAATAGATTGTCCCACTTTTTCTTTTTAAAACAAGTAATTAAATATATTAATATATATCACGAAAATTGGTTGGATATATGCATGCATGATGGTTCTATATTCAGGGACGGACTGAGATGGTGATTGCAGATGTTCTCGGCCTCTGCAATTCTTTTGACGCCATCGACTTCTTCCACACTTTACGGGAAGGTAACCAGGTCGCTGATAGATTGACGCATGCTGGTTTGACCTCCTCTTTCTCCGTTGAGCGGTGCCCAGTTGAGATTGAGGATTTAGTCCGTAAGGACGCCATTGGGCAGTGGTTCAACACCGAGGTTGACCACCCCAAATTTTCGCCTTGTATCAAAAAAAAAAAGGGACGGACTGAGGATAAATTGGGATCCGCTCTAATCCGTTCAATTAATTTTAAAAAGTAAAAATAAAATATTATCTCCGTTGCAAAATATAAGGGATGATTTGCACCAATATACAAAATCAAATTCAACTTTGTAAAAATGATCATGGGAGGATAATTTGCATGAGAATGATAAAATGTCATTTTTGCAAATTTTTTGTATACATTCCTAACCGGTTGAAGGTAATCAAGACTAGGGGGAGAGAGAGGAGGAGGAGAGAGAGACACACTTTACTTATTTTAAACTGATTTTTTACCATATTTATTTGTTAAAATTAAAAAATAAATTTATTTTCGAACTTAATTTAATTTTATCTATCTATAGACACCCACTTTATATATGTTTATGAAAAAAAATATTTCGAAGTAAAGTTGGGTCTACATCGTATCTTGATCTATCTATAGACACCCACTTACTAGCCAGTAACTACTGTTGCCTATCCAATAACTACTATTGGCTAGCCACTAACTACGATCTCTTAGCCGATATAAGGCTAACCCCTATTCAACCCTCTGCTTCACCTTGGTGTCCGACGAGGCAAAGAGATGTCGTGGCCGGAGAGAACCCCCTCCATCCATCTCTACCACCCTTCCTTCACAAATCTCCCTCCATCTCCACGTACGTACAAATCCGACCAACCTCCACACATTTACATTTCCCCTTTCACAAAATCCCCCCCCCCCCTCAATAAAAAGAGAAAGAGAAGAGGAAGAGCCACCATGACCGCCGCCGTTAGTCTCAGGCCTCCACTTCCCCTTCTTCCTTCTCCTGTTCGGTTGTTGTGAACCCTCTCTCTCTCTCTCTCTCTCTCTCTCTCTCTCTCTCTCTCTCTCTCTCTCCCTCACTCTCCCTCATTTGCTTTGCCTTAAATCCCGCTCAAACACACCTCCAAAATTTCAAACTCCCGCAAAAAAAAAAGTTACGATTTACGTTTACTAGCCAGTAACTACTTTTCCCTGGCCACTAACTACGATCTCTTAGCCAATATAAGACTAACCCCTATTCAATCCTCTACTGTTCAATCATCCGCTTCACCTTGGTGTCCAGCGAGGCAAAGAGTCGTCGTGGCCGGAGTGAACCCTCTCCATCCATCTCTACCACCCTTCCTTCACAAATCTCCCTCCGTCTCCACAAATCCGACTGGCCTCCACACATTTCCATTTCCCCTTTCAAAAAATCCGAAAACAAAAAGAAAGAAGAGGAAGAGTCACCACGACCGCCGCCGTCAGCCTCAGGCCTCCACTTCCCCTTCTTCCTTCTCCTGTTGTGAACTCTCGCTCTCTCTCCTTTGCTTTGCCTTAAACCCCACCCGAACAACCTCCAAAATTTTAGACTCCCTCCAAAAATTTTATCACACTATAATGGGTAAGAGTGACTTGTTATTTTTGCAAATAAATGTTACTTTTTGACATTTGACTAATTTTTTATGGGGGAGAGACATTTTTGCAAAGGGTTAACTTTTTTAGTATATTGAGTACAAATTTCTCAAATATAAGAGCGTTTACTATTGTTGTAAACGCCTTTATATTTTCCAACGGATGTAGTACTACCTCCGATCCAAAAAGATTGTTGTTTGAGTTTTTAACACGTATTTTAAGGAGCTAAAAACTATATAAAATATCAACTTTTTTTAAATTATTTTTTTACAATCTAATACTTATTACCAACAAATATTTAGTTGTAAAAAAATAATTTAAAAAAAATTGATATTTTATATAGTTTTTAGCTCCTTAAAATACGTGTTAAAAAGTCAAACGACAATCTTTTTGGATTGGATGGAGTAGTAGGTAAAAAATTACTCCGTAAGAATTAAGAAAAATTAATAAGAAAATTATCTATTTAGTTATTAAATTAATGATTTTTAATAAAAATTATACGTATAAGAAAATTTAGTTTAACTATATCTGATGTAATTGGTGATTTTTTCCTCCAAAAAGTAACTTATTGACACGAATTTTAATATTGATACTCGTACGTTTAATGAAAAATTAATTGGGTATAGAGTAGCCCCAAACAATATTATTGCTTTCTTTTTCTTATGAGATTCTTCAACAATAAATTCATTCAATTCAATCTTGTATTCAATTATATGGCTAGTTGGCTACAAGTAGGAAGTTTGTAATTAATATAACTAGCTATCTGCCGACGACTTTGATTACATTTAATGGGCATTCAAGAAAGACATCGAATTTGGATATAAATTAAACGTATTTCAACGTATGATGCTATGAGCAAACAATGGTAATCAAACTTATAACAAGTTACGGTAAACAAGGTTTCCACAAGTGCAATGCAATTATAAATAGAACTAGTGTGTGCCCCAAATCCGTGCATAGGAATATTTTAACACGAGATTATAAAATTATATTGATTATTTATAACAGAAATTTATTAAAAACATGACAACAATGATAAATTTGAATTACAGCGTGAGAATATAATGATAACTTAAAGTATGTAAAAAATATAAAATAAAAATTAATCTAGATATAAATAGTTCATTACACCGAAAAAAATAAATATAAATAAAATAGTAGCTAGCAAATATTCACTAAAAATAAACTATATATAAATACAACTATTAAATATTTATTTGTTAATATTTGATAAGTATGGTTAATTGATAAAAATATAAATAAAAACTATTATATATATTAGTTAATTAATAAAAATATAAATCAAAACTATTTCATAACCATACTTATCATAACCGGTCTAACCCCATCCTAGCGTGTTTTTCCTGACGACAACCTTGAGTTCTGCGTCTTTGTACAAAGCTTTTGTCGTCAGGGATCGATACAATAAGTCAGATGCGCAATCCTATCTGCAACCGTATTCGCTTCCCTGAAAATATGACGAATAAAGACTGAGTTAAAGAAACCTAATAATTGTTTAGTATCTATTATATCACAATTTCAATATTCTAAAGGCATTTCTAATAATCCAAAAGGGCCTTGATAACCGATATATCGATTATCTTCATCAATGAGGATATTTTAAAGCCACAGCACTTTAGCTGGAACAGAATGCTTTATGGCTAATAGCTAGGATATATTCTAAAATCAATTTATAATAGAATGAGTAGTTTGCCAATAATAACACATGATGCTCATGTTTTGCTTCAGCAACCACACACAGAGGAACGGGATGACGCTGCCTCATCATCGTCGTTGTTGTGTCACAACAGCTCAAGAGGAGGTGATACATCATCAATCCGTGTGCTCAACACAAGAGCTAATCAAGACCGTTCGAAGACAAGTGAAATGAACGGTGATTAGAGGAGGAGTTAGTTGTGGGTTGTTTGTTTTCCCGCTCTTTCCATCTTGTATATATTCCATCCAAGTGTAATAAGTGAGATCAATATCTCATGTACAAGCTCTCTTTTTCAGTTTACAAATCAATAAAGCCATCCGTCATTGATGGTCTAAAATCCGAGCTTGTTCTCTGTTTTCTTGATTGCCTTCTCACTCGATCTCGTACTAGTGTGATATCTTTTACTCGATCTCGAGTTACTTTCATTTCTGTCATGGTATCAGAGTCGTGAGCTTTTCCGGCGATTGCTTCCGCTTTCCAAGCTCCCATGGAGAATATTAAAGGTGATCCGTCAAGTGTTCTAATCAGTCAAAGAGTGCATCTAGTTCTACTAACAACAACAATAATGGTCGTCGTTCGAAGTATTTTTGTGATCATTGCAAGAGAGAAGGTCACAACATCGAGAGATGCTTAAAAATTCATGGCTATCCGGGAGATAAAGATAAGCCACATCATAGAAATTTTTCTGCCAACAATTCCTCTGTGAATCTGAATGAAGAAGGGAACAAGATGGCGGACGATCAAGTTCCTACGCTGACTAAAGACCAGTATGCAAAGTTGATTGCACTCCTCAGCAAGCAAAGTGTATCAACTGTTGGCCAAGCTTCTAGCATGATGGTTGGTACGAGCCTTTGCTTCTCTATTAATGGTAGTAATCGTTGTTGGATTATTGACAGTGGAGCCACCCATCATATCACACCCAATCTTCATCTTTTTCATACCTCCACAAAAATGCCTATTTCCAATTTTATAACTAAACCTAATGGTACTCAATCTCCTATTGCTAATATATGGATGATTAAGTTGAGTGATGACGTTATTCTGAGCAATGCTCTTCACGTTCCAGATTTTGAGTATAATCTTATGTCTACAAGAAGACTCACTTTGGACCTCTACAAAAACATTCTTCTTACTCCCACTCATTGTTTATTTCTCCATGGCCTTTCAATGAGCAATTTAACGGTTCTTGGTGAGGAACACAATGGGATATGCACCACCAGTACATCCAAGCTTCTTCAATTGAATTATGTGTCTTAACCTTGTCAAGATGTTTCTAATGCTTCTTGTAATGTTTCTTTGCCTTTATGGAACTTACGTTTGTGACATGTTCCATATTCTCAAATGCATTTGTTTCCTTTCATTAGATCTGTTGTATTAGATCATCTAAACTCCTACATTGTTTGCCCCAAACAAGACAGCAAAGGGCTTGTTTTCCCATCAGTACAATAAAGAGCATTCATCCTTTTCAGTTGATTCATGTCGACATTTGGGGCCCTTACATACTCATACATACAATGGTAATCGATTTTTTTCTTAAAGTGGTGGATGACTTAATTATTAACATAAACACCTTCTTGAGACTGCTCGAGCCTTGTTTTTTCAATCTTGCATTCCTATGGCATATTGAGGTGAATGTGTTCTTCATGCTACCTACCTTATTGACAAGTTTCCTTTGTCCTCATTACAGTTCAAGACCCCCTTTGAAAAGCTTTACAACACTCTTCCATCCTATGATCATCTTCGTCCCTTTGGTTGCTTATGCTTTGCTAGCATCATTCGTGCTCGTAGACACAAATTTGATCCCCGTAGTGTTTCTTGTGTCTTTTTGGGGTTTGCTCCTGGTGTCAAAGGGTACAAAGTTCTTGATCTTCAATCCATAAAAGTGTTTATATCCAGAGATGTCATCTTCAATGTGAATGTATTCCCCTTTCAAACAACCAGTGATCCATCCAGTTTCCCCTTACCCAGTTTTGTCCCCGACACCTCTGATTCTATCAATTCAGTTATACCATCTTCACCAGATCAAACCCCATCCCCACCTTCAATTCCCATACGACGCTCTACCCGAGATCGCCGTCCCCCTGCCCACCTCACAGATTATGTACTCTTAGCCTCATTGCCTCATGATCAATTCCCTTTCTCCCCATGCTTTACCCCATCCATTTTCTGTACATCGTCTCACTCCCCTAATGTCATTGAACCAAAATCCTATTCCTAAGCTGTTAAGGATCCACAATGGGTTACTGCCATGAACAAAGAAATTGAAGCACTTCGTGCCAATCATACATGGGAAGAGGTTCCTCTCCCTCCTCATAAGAAGTCAGTCGGGTGTCGCTGGGTTTACAAACTGAAGTTGAAAGCCGATGGTTCAACGGAGCGCTTCAAAGCTCGGCTAGTTGCTAAAAGTTACATTCAAGAGTATGGAATCGATTATGAGGAAGCTTTTTCTCCTGTTGTTCGAATGAATACCATTTGAGCCATTATCTCTCTTGATGTTAGTAATGGCTGAAGTTTACATGATATGGATGTAAACAACTCCTTTCTCCATGGCGATTTACTTGAGGAGGTGTACATGATCATGCCTCCAGGCATCCCCAATGAGTGCAATGTGTGTCGTTTGCGTAAGTCTCTCTATGGCCTTAAACAGGCGTCTCGACAATGGTATTCTAAATTAGCATCTACTCTGCAGACATTGGGTTTCAGATTGAGCAAATTCGATTCCCTTATTCCTCAAGATTGTAGGCTCAGCAATCACTCTTGTTGCCATATATGTTGATGAAATTTTAGTTACTGGGAACACTTCTTCAGAGATCTCTCACTTGAAGGTTAGTCTTGACACCTTGTTTAGCATCAAGGATTTGGGGCATTTGAACTTTTTCATGGGTATGGAGGTGGTTCATTCTGCAGATGGGTTGATTCTTCGTCAACACAAATTCGCTCAAGAAATCATCACTGATGCGAAGGCCACTGATCTATCACCATATGTTACCCCATTAACTCTCAATTTCAAGTTGGGCCTTGTTGATAGGAGGAAATCGAGAATGCAAAATAGAATGTAAATAAACTAAGGCAAACCAGATTCCGTCCCTTGCAAATAATTACAAGACTTCCTCCCGATGCAGCAGTGGGAAGTCAAGATCGATCCACGAGGAAGCGTGTCAGCGGATCCTAGGCAGCGAAGAAATCTCACAGAAGTCGACAACAGGGTCCTAGATCTCGAGTACAGCAACTCGACAGAAGATCAGACAGTCGAACAACGCAGCAACAAGCACAGGCACTGGTGGTCGATCTCGACAAGCCCTTACTCGAGATTGAGTAGGGTCCTGGTCGACGTCGGCTTGTCTTGGTCGAGCACCTGCACACAGAAGCTACATCGACTTTGGGTCGAAGATCAGTAGTCGAGATCGAGGAGTGCTATTCGATCTCGAGGAGACAGAGAATAAAACGAATAAAAGTAAATGCAAAGGCTTTTGGGTTTCGAACTAAACTTAATGTAAAAGAACTTTCAAGATTGGGGTTTGCAACAACGATAACCAAGCATGCATAAGGCAGAAATAAAACAGATAATCATGTGAATCGCATCAAAGGACTAAGCTTTCGCCTTTTCCAACAATTAGACAACTCTTTCAAGAAACCCTAATTGTCTCTACTGATTTTATGTTTACAATCCAAGTTGTTAGCATGGACCTCCATTAAATGGGTAATAAACACATAACAAGTAGTAGATGCTCAAAACATGATAAAAGTCGGATCTTTACCTTATACACGCAGGGCTATCGTCGGGCTCGCCCCAACCCTAGAAGTGGGTGGACTACTCGTGGTTCATCGCAACCTCAGACATTGATTGATGAGAAATAATAACTTGCATTTAACTAAATTCAAAGACTTTACAATCCCGGCGATCCAACTCTCGTTGAACGCCAAAACCCTAAAACCTTCGAACTCCTAAACCGTCTCTGTGAACTACTTCCCCTCCTTCTGAATTGAATGATTAAAATTCAGCCCCATGGGCTTTATTTATAGGCTTCTAAACCTTGCTATTCAAGGATAGAAGATATCTATCTATATCTAAAATTATATCTAAAACTTTAAAAGATAAATAAAACCAATTTAGGAATCAAATCTAAAAGGGAAAGATAAATCTAAAATAAGTAAGATGTCTTCATGTTGATAGATCTTGACTTTTATGGATAAAACTTGATGTATCTCGGCAATCTCGGATTCCTTCGGCCCCAAGGACTCCCAGCTCGACACGGACAGCTCAATGCGCGTGACGCAGTTTTGGACACGACGCTCGTCGATCTCGAGTAGGGCTCCTCGACATCGAGTAGGATTGGCTCGTCGACTGGGGATGGCTGGGCTTCTCGGGCGCTGGTGCTCGACAGGCTCGGACATGGCTCATGGGCGTCGTCGATCTCGAGTACCCTTACTCGATCTCGAGTAAAGGTGGCTCGTCGACTAGGTCTTCTCGGCAGCGTCGAGTAGATCTTCTCGACATGGCTCGGGTGCCGGCTTCCGGGTTCCTCGATCTCGAGTAGGTCTACTCGATCTCGAGTAGAGTGTAACCCGGCATGTCTTCGTCTTCGGCTTCTCGATCAGCTCCTCCTCGACCAGGCACTCCTTGGACATTTTTGGTCGATCTCGAGTACTCTTACTCGACATCGAGTAAATCTCTCAACTTTCTGCTCTGTTCTTAAAACGCACTTTCCCGAGTCCTCGTTCGTCGGATTGACGTATATGACCATGAGTTGGAAAGCTCTTTCCGAGGGCTACAACTCTCATGAAGACATCAAAGCTTGATTCAGAACGAAGAATGGTGAAAAATGGCCTTTTCTCTAGCTGCACCATTCTTAGCTTCTCCATGAGTTTCCTTTAAGCTCCAAAGTGCGTACGATTTCTGCGAAATATAACCAAAACTTGTGTAGACCTCCATATATTGCAAATAAGTGTAAACTACACAGTTTCTGTAATATTCTAACCTAAATGCATGCAATGTATGCAGAAATCGATATAAAAGTAAGTGTAAAACATGACAAATTAGGCTCACAACAAACACCCCATACTTAAGCTTGCTTGTCCTCAAGCAATACTTTTATTTGTCATTCAGGGGAAGAATTCAAACTCTCAACATCTTAGATTCATTCTCATATGTCCCCTGCAATCAATTACCATCCTCGAAAAGGTACTAGTGTCACAGATACATGCATGTGCAATTATACAAAAACAACATCTACTCACAAAAGGAGGGTCATGCAAAAACAATTCATGTGACAAAGCATTAATAATCAAGAGGACTTTAATTTAAGCTCAATAGGGAGTAGATTAGTAAAAGGCTAAAGGTGGGCAGTTTTTGGCCATGTGGTGCTAACGATCCGGGGAAATGGAGTATTTCCAAACTGAATTTCATACCACATTCTTTCTCATAAGATTCATCACCTTTCATACTGCTTTTTCTCAATAATAATGCTTTTACTTCTCTAACCTCAGCACTGCCTTCTCGCGAGTCACAAACATGGGTGTCATGAATGGCCTCGGATACTTAGTGCTTTGGACTCCTCACAATGTGTCCCATCTCTCCAAACTATTATCTCAGAGAGCAGGGTCAATCTACCTTTATCTCTTGTGGTGATTGGATTTTTTTCTCACTCGTTAAATTTTCCATATTTTTCAAACAATTTCCTACCAAACTCCAATAATGATAACAACAACACAAAAACCATACAATAATCTCCATAATGTAACATCATTCTCAACATAATCCCCGGATAGGAAATAAGGTAAAGAATGGGCAATATTTAGAACATGTGGAGCAATAATTGAAATAAGGGATATTATGGCTTTTTGTGATGCATAAGCATAGGTAAGGCTAGGATTATAACAATGAGCATTATATGGAAATATAAAGTCCTCCATCCTCTTATTATGCAATATGTCAAAAGCAACATCAAATTTTTCCTCCTTTCATGGTTTTCAAGAAAATATGCACTTCATTGTGACTTGCCTTTACTAGGCAATTTCATGTTATATCTCTAATGAATCCAATTTTGCATCGTCGAGTTCAATATAAGCTTCCATGACATTATCAAAATTTTAAAATGGGGGGGGGGTCATTTTTCTCAAACTTTTGGAAAACATGCATATAAGCACATAAATCAATAATGAATTCCAAAATAGCCATGTATATATTCAAAACAATAAATTCCAAATATGCACAAATAATGTCAAATATGGAAAATATGCATAAAGTAAGCCCTTCCCCCACCCCATACTTAAACATTACAGTGTCCTCACTGTATAAAAACAAGGGTAAAGAAAGAAACTCACTAGACAGGTGTGCAGGACCTCTTAATATTGAATGAAGGAGTCGCATGGGCCGAGTATGAATATGAATATAGCTTGCTTCTATCCATGGACCTGAAAAGTGTAGAAGACATATACCCACAATAGAAAAACTAAAAGTTCAAAACCAAAAACAAACAAAAGCAACAATGTCCAAAAGTCCCAAAAATAAATGTCTATTTTCCGAGGGCTACAATTCTCATGAAGACATCAAAGCTTGATTCAGAACAAAGAATAGTGAAAAATGGCCTTTTCTCCAGCTGCACCATTCTTAGCTTCTCCATGAGTTTTCTTTAAGCTCCAAAGTGCGTACGATTTTTGCGAAATGTAACCAAAACTTGTGTAGACCTCCATATATTGCAAATAAGTGTAAACTGCATAATTTCTGTATTATTCAAGCCCAAATGCATGCAATGTATGCAGAAATCGATATAAAAGTAAGTGTAAAACATGGCAAATTAGGCTCACAACAGGCCTTGACACTGATGGTATTGCTCTCCCTGATCCTACTGTGTTCAGGAGCTTAGTGGGTAAGCTCAATTACCTCACTAATACTCGCCCAGATATTTCCTTTCTTGTCCAGTGCTTGAGCCAGTTTATGCAACATCCGAAGCAGAGTCACTTCGATGCTTTGATGCATTTGATTCGTTATATCAAAGGTACATCAGGGTATGGTCTTCGTTTCCAATCCGAGAAGGATATTTCTATTCAAGCCTTTTCTGATTTAGACTGGGCTTCGTGTCCTAACTCTCGAAGATCAGTCACTGGTTATGTTATATTGACGGGTTCTAATCCTATATGTTGGCGATCAAATAAACAAGCTACAGTGTCAAAGAGCCCTTCTGAAGCCGAATATCATGCGATGTCTCATGCTGCTTCAGAAGTCACCCGGCTTGTTGGATTGTTACAGGAGCTTGGTGTCTCTAATCTCACTCATGTACGTGTCTTTGCATTGTGACAATCGATTTGCCTTACATATTGCTTGCAATCCAGTGTTTCATGAGAGAACGAAACATATTGAAATCGATTGTCATTTTACACGCGAAAAGGTTTTTGATGGGTTGCTGCAGTTGTCATTTCTCCCAACTCACAATCAGCTAGCTGATGTTCTGATCATGACCAAGGTTTTACCTTCCTCTAAGCTTAAGGAATTATTGATGCTCATGTTTTGCTTCAACAACCACACACAGAGGAACGGGATGACACTGCCCCATCGTCGTTGTTGCTATGTCACAACAACTCAAGAGGAAGTGACACATCAGCAATCCGTGTGCTCAAAACAAGAGCTAATCAAGACCGTTCGAAGACAAGTGAAATGAACGGTGATTAGAGGAGGAGTTAGTCGTGGGTTGTTTGTTTTCCCGCTCTTTCCATCTTGTATATATTCCATCCGAGTGTAATAAGTGAGATCAATATCTCATGTACAAGCTCTCTTTTTCAGTTTACAAATCAATGACAATGTTCTAAAAGGCACTAGGCGGCGCCTAGGCGAACTTAGAACAAAGTTGATTATTTCCTTATATTTTGACGAATAACACTTGTTAATAAATCATATAATGTAATAATAATCCATAATATCACTCATAAACCCAAATTTGTAGTAGTTAACTAGCACTAAAGTAAATAAACGCAAAAGTACATGTCTGACTAACAACTCTAAACCTCCTAAAATCCAAAACTATAAGTTCGACTGAAAAACAAATGCATCTCGACATGGGGGATAAAACAAACTCTAAGTCAACTAATCATATGCTTATAAGCTCAAATTGAATGATCGTTGGACTAGGCGGTGCCTAGGCTGGACCAGGCGGAACTAGGCGGTGCCTAGGTGGGACCAGGTGATGCCTAGGCGGCCCCTAGGCGGTTCCTGGACGAATTTCCGCCTAGAGGTCCGCCTAGGCTTAAAAATTCCTAGGTCCCGTCCCGCCTAGCGCCTAGCGCCTAGGCGCGATTTTTAGAACACTGATCAATAAAGCCATCCGCCATTGATGGTCTAAAATCCGAGCTTGTTCTCTGTTTTCTTGATTGCCTTCTCACTCGATCTCGTGCTAGTGTGATCTCTTTTACTCGATCTCGAGTTACTTTCATTTCTGTTAACCAATCTTTTTTTTATCTCTTTGTATATCATATTTTTATCTGTGTGTATAATCGATGGCGTAGTTTGTACATGATGAAGTTTATCAATATGAGAGGTACAAACCAAATGAATTTCATTATAAGGAACAACTATAGTTGAAATTTGATGATGTATCTAATGTCCACTAAAATAGCCATGTTGAAATGCACATTTTAGCTCCATATTTTGTACACTTTACATATTTCAGGATGGGAATATGTTGAATTTATGTAATATGTGTTTATTTAC
The DNA here is from genome assembly GCA_037127255.1 of Persicaria tinctoria. Lineage (NCBI taxonomy): Eukaryota > Viridiplantae > Streptophyta > Magnoliopsida > Caryophyllales > Polygonaceae > Persicaria > Persicaria tinctoria. The sequence goes on along the minus strand of JBANSL010000002.1, from coordinate 73,765,254 downwards.
AAGAAATAGAGGTCTACATAAGTTTTGGTTTAATATTGCAGAATTTGGAGCCATTTCAGGAGAAAACCAAGCAGCAAAGACTGAGGCTAAAAATTACTCGATATCGAGTACACTTCCTCGATATCGACAAAAATGTCCGGGCATAGCATGATCGAGGACAACCATATCGAGAAGCTGAGAGTTGAAGCTCCCCGACTCTAGAGAGTTACTCGATATCGAGTACTTTACTCGATATCGACAAGATCTGAAGACCAGCCCGGAGTCGAGGAAGACCACCTGATCGAGAAGCTGAAGACGAAAACATGCTGAGCAGCCTTTACTCGATATCGAGTACTTTGCTTGATATCGACAAACCCAGTACCAGATGACCGAGCCAGTTTCGGGGAGAGGTTCCTCGACAACACCAGGCCAGCCAAAGTCGACACCACTTACTCGATATCGAGTACTTTACTCGGTATCGACAAGAGCAGAGCACATGTCCGAGCAGATCGAGGACAGGTTACTCGAGATGCCTATCCAGCCAAGTCGACGACACATAGTTACTCGATATCGAGTACTTTACTCGATATTGAGGAGAGATTTCTGGGCCGCGTTACGCAGTAAGCTGTCCGACGCGGTTTAGGATTACTTGGAGCCAAAGGAGTCCGATTTTATCCAAGATCTATCTATGGAGAGGAGATTTACCCGCACATGGAGGATTTACCTTTTTGGATTTATTTATTTTATTCCATTTATTTATCTTTAAGTAAGTAGATATTTAGATATAGATATAGATAGGATCTTCTTTCCTAATTAAAGAGGGAATGAAGCCTATAAATAAAGCCTTAGGAGCTGAGTTTTATTCATTCAATTCAAGACACAATTAGTTACATAGAGGTAGAGAGAGAGTGAGTGGCCAAGAGGAGTTCTGTGAAGCGAGAGCGGAATTGGCTTCCTTTGGTTGTAAGCTTTGTTTGGTTTAATGCAAGTAGTTTATTTTCCAACAATGTCTGCAATTGCGATGAAGCGCGAGTAGTCCACCTACTTCTAGGGTTGGGGTGAGCCCGACGATAGCCCTGCGTGGTTGAGGTAAAGATCCAACTTTTATCATGTCTTGAGCATCTACTACTTGTTATATGTTTATTACCCATCTAATGGAGGTCCATGCTAACAACTTGGATTGTAAACATAAAATCGGTAGATACAATTAGGGTTTCTTGAAAGAGTTGTCTAATTGTTGGAAAAGGCGAAAGCTTGGTCCTTCGATGCAATTTACATGATTATCTGTTTTATTCCTGCCTTATGCATGCTTGGTTATCGTTGTCGCAAATCCTAATCTTGGAAGTTTCTTTACATTCATAGTTTATTTCGAATCCCACAATATTTGTTCTTTATTTTATTTCGGTTTCTGTCTCCTTGATATCGAGTAATCTACTCGATATCGACTACTGATCCCCGATCCCAGATCGCCGTAGCTTCTCTTGTGCAGGTACTCGACAAAGTCTTCCTCGACGTCGACTTCTTTACTCGATATCGAGTAAGAACTGGTCGATATCGACAACACTCCTGGGACTACTGCTGCGTGAATCGACTTGTCCGATCTTTTGTTGACTAACCCTAGTCGAGATCGAGCAACTGTGGTCGACTTCTGTTCGTGAGATTTCTCCACTGCCTAGGACCCGCTGACACGCTTCCTCGTGGATCGATTCTAACTTCCCACTGCTGCATCGGGAGGAAGTCTTCCCACACGCTTCCTCGTGGATCGATTCTAACTTCTCACTCCCTCCGTCTCGAAATTCATGTCATTTTAGCCTTATGCACAAATATTAATAAAAACACTCATCCATCAATCAGCATCATCATTCCACTAACTTTTTCATTAATTTTATTACCCACTACATTTTTTAACCAATCAAAACCTTCAAAAAAGTCAACAACATACAAATCATTACTATGCACTACCTAGAAAACCTAAAACGACATCTATTTTGATACAAAACTAAATAGCTAAAATGACATGAATTTCGAGACGGATGGAGTAATTATTTGCGTGGGCACGAATCTGATTTGATCTATTTTATTATATTTTAAACTCGATTTCCTCGTACAACAAACTCGATCTCCTATAGTAAATTTCTTATAATATATTATCAGAAATGATAATCTAAGTAATGATTAAACTGACTTCCTAATTTTTACCTACTTGAGAAACAATCATTGGCACCATGAAAAAATTATTGGCACCATACGACGAATATAAGGCTTGAAATGGGGGATGAACAGGTATTCATTTCTCTCGGCACAATGATTCGATGACTTGCCTAAGGGTGACAATAGGGGTATTTGGAGGTCATTTTGAAAATATGTATAAAGAAAAAAGGAAAATAAGTGAAAGTAGGTTAGCTTTTTCTAAAAGGCTACTCTAGTGCTAGGCTCCCCCTTCTAATTTATCTACTCTTTTCTTTTTGGGTTAAGTTATATTTCAACTTTATTTTTTTTACAATTCTTTAGTAATTGTAATTTATTAGTGTTCATTTATAATTCACGTTTTTTTTATAATTCTGTTTATATAATAAAATCAGTCTTATAATTCACATTTTATTAACCACATTGTAAAATTATTTATTTGATCTTTATTTAAACCGGATCGAATTATCATAACATCCCGAGTTCGCATGATAATAATACTACCTCCGTTAATTAATAAGTGTCGTTTGACTTTTCGACATGTTTGCTAAAAACTATACTCCGTATAAAATATTAATTGCAACTCTCGTTTTATAAATTCTAGAATCCTTTTTCCATATAATTACCCATTTTATAAATTCTACAAATTAGTACTAATGGAAATAGAACCAAGCTTTACTAAAATAATGGTCATGTGTTCGACTCACAGTTTCGGGAAAAACAAATTATTTTTTGAACAAATGTATATTATATACAATATTTATTTTTAATACAGAAATAACAGGCAGCGGGCATTTGTTTGTGTGTATATATAAAGTTTATAATCAATTCTTTAAAAATATCATTTTTAAAAAGATGTTCGTTAAAAATTATTTACGTTATTTTTAATAAATTAATAACTACACTAATCTCGTTTTTCCACGAATGTCTATTATATATTTATTTTTTATACGAAAATAACAGAAAGCGGCTTTCCGATAAGCCTGCGGGCACTTATAATTAAATTCAGTGGATTGCCGATCAGCCTGCGGAAAGGCAGCGAATTGCCAAGAAGCCTGCGGGCACTTATAATGAAAGTTAGCGAATTGCCGATCAGCCTGCGGAAAGGTAGCGGATTGTCGAGAAGCATGCAGACACTTATAATGTATCACCTAAAAGTATTACAATGTTACATTTGATAACAAAAATATTACTTTTGAGTTAAATGTTACATTTTAGAATAAATGTTACCTTAATAGAATTTGTTAAATTTAACCAAATATGTTACATCCAAATAATAGTGTTACAATTAAACAACAATGTTACTCTTGATTTCAACTACTACATTTCAATTAAATTTGTAGCCAATGCGGGATTTGAACCCACATCTTTGTGCTTGAGCACAACGCTCTACCAATTTGAGCTAAGAGGCTTTAGATTGGTCACAACTCACAAGTACTCAAACTGGAATTCAAGAGAGCTGAACTGAACTGGCAATGAAATATACAAAATTACAGATACAGTTTAAGTTATCTAATAGAGTTAAAAAGCCAAGGGAACTCAAAGTAATAACCAAGGCTGAAAAGACCGGCATATAGAACACGAAAAGATGATGCACCAAATTAAGGGTTGGAGCGATACAAACTAAACAAAATATGAAAAGTTTCAAAGGAGATTTGTGTGCGATCTACATGAATCTTAATAAAAACAAGCTGAAGTTTAATCAATTCTCAACAGCAATGCTTCCTTATCCCATAGGGCTGGTCACAAAAACTATGAAGCTTCTAACAAGCTATATGTAAGTCTTGAAACAGAAAAGCTACAATAAATGTTTAATCAATTCTCACCAGCACAGATTTGCAAAGGTATTCTAATCAATACTTGGTACATTGTAACGTTTAACTTTAACTACCCTGCATTTCTTTTTAATCTACTTTGAATCGAAGTGCACTAATGGACATATAGCAAAATAGCATGCCCTTCTTGCTCTAAGAAGCAAAGCAACATTCGTAACCAAGCTATTGAAAGTTAGTTTAAGGACTCTACTTATACGAAAGTTGCAATTGTTCTTGTAAATTCAAGGACTCTATTTATAAGCCTTCACCTACAAGCAGTGAAATAAGCATATACTTAAAGGCAGGACTTTTAGCAATTAGCATATACATGCTAATTGCTAAAAGCATCCGTAATATCCTCAACTCCCTTCATGAAGCAATATAATGTAGTGTATTTTATTCATGCAAAGAGATGTGGGATAGGAAAAGCAATATCCTCAACTCCCTTCTATGCAACTCCCCGATCACGATTGAAAAAGGAAAAGTGGTCACAAACACTCAAATTGGAATTAGAACTGGCTAGAAAACAAAACACAGATACACTTTACGGTTATGGAGCAGAGTTAAAACCAGGGAGCTCAAAGTAGCAACCAGTACATAGAACAAAGAGACTTGGGAATCGACAGCAGATTGATTACACATAAGGGCTGAAAAATCAGTATACAGTAAAAGGAATAATGAACTAAACAAAAGAAGGTGAATGGAACAAAGGATGATATATCCAAAGGAGGGTGGGAGCAATATGAACTAAACAAAAGAACCAAAGAAAAGAAGGTGAATGGAACAAAGGATTGCTGCACACATAGAACTATATCATCATTCACACTGGTTGTACAATGAATTCAATTTTTGTGACGGGAAAACACGAACAGAAAAGGAAACACGTGATTATAGAAATTATCAAAGCTAAACTAGAGCAAGAATATTGTGAGAAAAGATGATATAGAACATTAGAATGAACTTGTATTTAGGATAATAGAAACTAAATAAGAATCCATTCAAAGACAATTTTTATTGAACTACAGTGCAAGAATCAGCTCGACAAGATATATAAGAAAATACAAAAGGGCAATCTTAGAAGTGTTCTTATGTTATCCACATTTCTTATCAATGCCTTTTAGGTTCAGCTAAGGTAGAAGGGTAAGGTGATGGAGGTTTGATGGTATGGCTGGGTAAGACAATGGAGGTCATAGATTTTTATTTTTTAAGAAGAATGGAGGACAGAGTGGTAAGGTAGAGGAAGAGAGGAAGAGTTGCTTAAAAGCTAGCTCCTAGAAGGATTGTTTCTTTCATTTACATTTCTTTTCAACATAGAAAATAAAGAGGAAAACACATGATCTCTGATTCACTAGTAGAAAAAACACATTTTAGCCCGGACCTAAAAGTTAATATAGCCTGGATCATTGTGATTTTTATGGTGTAAGATTTGCTTTTAAATCCACCGATCATTGTGATTTTTATGGTGTAAGATTTGCTTTTAAATCCGGTACAAGCCCAGTTCAATTCCATGAGCTGATATAATATTAGGGCCATTGGGCAGCTAAAATGCACAATTCTAGAAAATTCAACTTGTTCATTTTCTCATCCACAAACAGTTAAAATGCACAGTTCTAGAAATTCACTAATCTTGGCACCCAAGTAATTACACTTTGAATATTAATGAAAAAGAACTTGGTGCAAGCAACAATACTTGGTGCAAACAGAACTTGGTGCAAGCAACATTCATCTAATGACCCCTTCATTAACCTGGAATAAGCGTGGACTGAACCAGAAAACAAAGCTTCACTATCAAAGCATTTGGGTACACCAGAATAGTACTGAACTGAAACTACAGTTAAATCGATATCTGAAGAGTCTTTGTATAGTAATTACAAGGGATCACCAGCCTTTAATATGAAAACCAGAAAAGTAGTGAACTGAAAGTACAGTTAAGACCGACATTAAGATGAAAACCTGATCAGTTTGATGTCTGTATTGATATTGCCAAACAAAGCATCTATACAATGATCCAAAGAATGCCCTGCAATTGATCCAAAGAATGCCCTGCAATTGACAGTAGAGTGACAAAAATTAAAACCACGGTGTCTGCAATTGACAAATATTTGATTAAAAAAATGCCATATGTGAAGCCAAGATACTTAAGTCTCAGTCGGGGCTCATGAGATGACTTGTCAGCATTGCATAACCACTGTTTGACCAAAACACAATTTTGTTTAAAAAATGAGCAATCAAGCTACACACTAATTCTAGAACAAAAGGGATCTTACATCATTCGCCATGGAGTGCCATTCTGTGAATCCCTGAGACCACACCAGTACACGTACACCACTCACTACTTTGAGGACAAGCGAAAGAACAAAACTAATTAACAAAGTTATTTAAAAGGAATGGATTGATGTTAAAAGTCTAAAAAGCTTAGATGAAAAAGGCATCTTACAGAAGAGACATTGCAATAAACACTCAAATGAGAGAAAACCCTATCCAAAACAAACGGAATTGAAACACAATTCAGAAAATAGCAACTCAAACCTGACAAATAGCATCAATAAGCTAATATTTCCCAATTAGTAACTAAGATCCATCTTTATAATGCGAACAAAGAGACAAATACTCCCAAGAATCAAGGACATTCTAAGATTGAACTCAACATCCCAACAATAGCGATATCCATGCCAAATCAAAATAATTGATAGAGTGAATGAATAGATCAGAAGCAGCTACTTACTAATTCAGCCGGAAGACGAAGCAGTTGGCGATACTCTTCTATCCTTGAAGCCAACTGCCATCGGAAATGAAAAAGAACCATTACAAACACCAAGATTCATAATCAATTTGACAAAATTAAAGAGGGTTTCATGATTTCAGCATACAAAGCAATATAAAGTATTGCCTTGGTCGGATTGTGGTTAGACAGCAAGTCTCTCAAGTCTCAACAATGACTTGTCAAAATCAATTGCAGTTGGAGGTTGATCCTTTCCATTTGCATACAAGAATACCTTGGCTTGCCCCATCAAGTCACCCGACTCTTCCAGAAATAACAAGTATATAGTTGCCTCAAAATTTCTTTTACAGTGAACTAAGAAACTACTTCATTATGATATCTCTAGAACCCTTCATCCTACAAGCGAATTCGGAATACTCTGCAGTCTGCACGACAATATATCAAAACCTCATATACTCACCAGTTCGAGGTTGAGCGACAGATAGAGTCTGAGGTGGCTAGGGCTTCGGATTTGGGATTGAGAGGCTTTGGAAGAAGGGGCTAGGGCTTTGGATTTGGGAAGGATATGTGAGATCGAAAAAGTTTCAGATCAGGGAGGAAGATGAGGCAAGGAGAAGGAGAGATGCGAATTAGAGAGGAAGATATGGTCATTTGAGATCGAGCGAAGAGGGAGAGAAGTGAAACTCGAGCGACTCGACGTCGGCCAGTGAAGAAGAGATGTAGATCTGGGATTACATCGCAGTCAAGTCCACGAGATTTGTGAACTCGAAGCCCAACTGAAGAAGATTTTGTGGAGGAGTTCGGCCATAGACTATGTGAACCGATGAAGGAGCGCCATCCAGCGAGAGTGAGAGGGCAGAGAGAATGTGAACGGAGGGAGTGAGAGGCGAGATGGAGGCGCAGGGAGGAAGATCTGTGTGCTAGTTGAAATTAAAGTCTCAACCGCTAGATTAAAGTTAATCAACGGTTCACAGGTTAGTATGGAAGATATTTATTGGCTGATAAGAAGAGCACACGGATCACCTTTTCTACCGTTAGATATAGAAAAATGGTTGGTACAAATCGATTATAATTTATATCATTTTTATATTTAAAATAGTATATATATATAGCAATATAAATTTTAAACATATTATTATAGTTCATTTAAAAAAATATTATTTTGATTTAAATTATAAATTTATTATAATAGCTTATAGAGTAATAAATAGGAAACTAACATTTAGAATACTTTTATATATGTAGGAACTTGTATAAATTAGTTCAACCAAAAACTATGAGTTTATGTAATAGATCTTATTAGTATAGGTTTAGTTAATTATGAACTTATATTAGTATAGCTTTTATATATGTATGAACTTATATAAATTTATTCCACTACATCTTATGAACTTACATGTATTGTTCTCAATCTCAACTATTAACTCGGTCTCATTTATCAAATCTTACTCTCAATTCTAAAATATAAAATCTCAATATCAAAAGTCGATCTTGATCTTAATCTTGATTTAAAATATCAATGACAAATCTCAAATCGCGATCTCAATCTCAAATCTCGATATCAAACTTAATCTCAAACTCTCACTCTCAATTCACAAATATGAAATCTCAATATCAAAAGTCGACATTGATCTTAATCTTGATTTTAAATCTCAATTAAAAATCTCAAATTGCGATATAAATCTCAAAGTCAAATTAAATCTCAATCTCAAATATCAAACTTCACTCTAAAATCTCAAATATAAATTCTCAATATCAAATCGTTCATCTTGATCTTAATATTGACTTCAAATCTCAATGACAAATCTCAAAACTATGTTGATCAAATTAAATTTCCTCAATGAATCAAAGTATTCTCTTGATGAGTACATAAAATATATTTAATAAACTTTGCATATACCCTAAACCCCATAAACCCTATACCCTATACCCTATACCCTATACCCTATACCCTAAACCCTAAACCCTAAACCCTATACCCTATAACATAAACCCTAAATCCTAAACCCTAAACCCTAAACCCTAAACCATAAACCATATACCCTAAACCCTAAACCCCAAACCTTAAACCCTAATCCCACGCTCTAGAGCTAGGCTTTATAATTTTTTTTTCTTTTCGGCTAAGACCTAATTTATAATTCAACTTTATACCAATTATATATTCAAATATTTTTTTTATTTTATTAAATCGATTATCTATAAAATTAGAACAATATAAATCTTATCCTCAATCTTAAATCTCGATTTTCGATCTCAATCTCAAATATCAAACCTCGCTCTCAATTATCAAATATAAAATCTCAATATCAAACTGTCGATCTTGATCTGAATCTTGATTTCAAATCTCAAAACTATGTTGATCAAATTAAACTTCATCGATCAATCAAAATATTCTCTTGATGAATCGAGAAAAATATATTTAATAAACTTTGCATTTTAGTTTAAATATTTGAAAAAAAATGTTTGATCAAATTAAACTACCTCTATCGATCAATATACCCTAAACCCCAAAACCCAAACCCTACCCTCTAGGGCTAGGTTTCCCTCTATAATTTATTTATTTCTTTTCTTTTCGGCTAAGACCTAAGTTAATTCAACATTATTTTTTCTCATAATTCTTTATTTTTAACTCATTGTTATTAATGAACATAATTTATAATTCACGTTTTTTTATAATTCTATTTATTTCACTTATATTATAAAAGTTGGCAATATATTCACGTTTTTTAACATAGTGTAATTTATTTGACCTTTATTTAAACAGGATCAAATTATCGTAAAATCTCGAGTTCGCCTAAAAATAATAATTTAAACTCTCGGTAATGGGTATCGAGTTACCATAAAATCACAAAGTCGAACAAATATCTCGAGAATCCTTTATGTTAAATTTCTTATTTTATAAAATAGTCAAATTTATGTTGAGTAAGTTTTGATTAAAATATAAATATAATTACAATGGTTTTTTCTAACACCTGTTTTTTGTCATAATAAATAGAACCCGCATACAAAACACGTCACAAGCATAGCATAGACATTGTCACATTGCACAAACAAAACTCACATATATACTAAACAACCTACACACAAAATGTGGAAGGCAATGAGCCTGGGTGTTGATACGAAGACCATGGGTCTAATACGCGGTGAGTTACCACCTGTTTTCTACCACCTGATGCAGAGAGCTAATACGAAGAGCATGTGTGTTATTTCTTTTAGGAAGTGGAGCAACGCCAAGAGTGTGTAAATGCTGAAAAAAGGAGGATAACCATAATTAGTTCAAAGTGAATGCCCGGGATGACTAATGCAAAAATTGTGGGAAGGCAAGAATGACAGTTTACCTTAACAAAGTGGTATTTTCTATCACTCAACGGGTCCAACATAGAGCCACAGGTAAGTGGATCTACACACAACTCGTACATGAGCTGCATATTTTCAACACTCAAAATTCAGGATAGAAAACTAATTGTGCAATCCTCTTAAACAAAATGGACACAAAGCTAAGTACTAACGTGGAAGCCAAATTCATGGAGCAAACCATTGATTTCAGGCCTCAAAAGTTTGTTCAAGATTTCAAGAATAACCTTCAAGCAAATGCAAGTTCAAATAACCTACATAAATTTCACGACAAAAATGCAGGAACAAACAAGATAAAGCATTTGTACCTGTAATTAAATTTTGGCTGCAGAACTGTAAGCTCAATAGGGATATCTAAATCAAACTTTAGTAGTAAATGTGCTAAATTTGGGGCAGTTGATGTTGTCAACCAAAAGCTGCACAAAATAGATCATGGTTAAAAATTGTGTTTATCAAGGGATCAACCAATATAAACAATATGCTGATTTTAAATTGCACCTGCAGTATAAGAAGTAAGAACCTCTGGATCATCACTGTTACCTCCTACCTTTAGTTTCAAATCTCATTAGTTCCGTAAAAGATCAAGTCTTGGCCTATTCAAAAACAAAGAATTTCATATATAAGAGTTCTTTCTTAAAATTAACTTCACCTTCCGAAGCTTAATCTGCACCATGTTTTCAATTCCCAGTCTGCAGAAGGAAAAAAACCCTAATTTTGTTTTGGGAGAATTAGCAAACGGAAAAGCAACAGCAAAAGGGATGATGAATCGAAATTAATAAGTGATACAGGAGGCTAGGAAACACAAGTAGAACTCCCATTCAAATAACTTGAATCATTCCAACTTTAATTGCCTCCTCTTTCACAAATTCAAATACTTTCATCAGAAACCACGGTGACAGATTCCCATTGAAATAACTTGAATCATTGTAATTCCCATTCAAATAACTTGAATCGTTGTAAACTAATTTCAATTTGGTACCTGCCTAATTTCAGACTTCATTTAGTACTGAAAAAAAGATAGCAAAGAGATAAATTTTGCTAATTCCGGAGTAAAATTGCCATACTATGAAACTAAGTAGCAAGGAGATAAATTAAAAAGAGGAAATCCAATTTCTGAAAGTGGATAATTAAACGCAATAGACCAACTCCTCAAATTGCAAATTCTAAAGAAAACAGAGCAAAAACGTGAGAAAATTAATACACAACCAAAATTACAGGCTGATACTCAACACAACTGGGCATGAGGTGCATCTCATTCCAACTTTAATTGCCTCCTCTTTCACAAATTCAAATACTTTAATCAGAAAACAGGAGAGACAGGGAGAAGTAGGTATTGTTACCGGCGTTTGTACTGAAGCAGTCGAAATAGAAGAAGCGAGAGGCGGCGAACTCGGATCGGGCGTGACTGGACCTCCAGCGTCGGCGTCTTCTTCTGTCTCATGTCCCCTGACTGCACAACAGTCCTGGCCTTCGAGAGAGCGAGCAACAGAGGCGGAAGGCTGAGCAGGAGAGGCTTCAGAGACTTTGAACGAACGGCTGAGCAGGAGCAACAGCGGGGGCTTCAGCGACTTCGAGAGGAGAGGCGGCTTCAGACGGGCGGCCGAGAAGGATGAGCAGCAGCCGGCCGGAATGGGGGCTGCTCGGAGGAGAGCATCGAAGAGGGTGCTCGGGATGTTGAGAGGAAGACAGACGTGAGTTTGAGAGGAATGAAGATATGGGTTTGAGATGGTGATCTGAGTTTGAGAGGAAGACAGACGTGAAGAGAGGCGGTGGATCTAGGGTTAGTGTGAATGCCCCCAATAAAATTAACGAGCGGGGATTATACCGCCCAATTTTCACAAGAGATTTTCACAATGCATCCCCACAAAATTAAGAAGCGGGAATTATACCGCTAATGAATTAATTTGACTTACATTAAAATTGATTATTACAACTTACACAAAAAAAGATGGATTATTACACCAAATTATAATTAACTAGTATTCATAGGTCAATAAATTTTAAAAATATATAAATAACATATGATCTTTTTTTTTTAATTTTTATACCACTTATATATTTAAATATATAATTTTGTTATTTTGTAAAATCAATTATCTATAAAATTAGAACAAATATATTCTATAAAATTAGAACCAATATATCTTGGTATGAATCTCAATTTCAAATCTCGATCTCAACCTTTATCTCAGTCTAAAATCTCAACCTTTAACTCAATCTAAAATCTCAACCTCAAACATTGATCTTAATCTCAATATCAATCTCGATCTTGATCTTAATCTTGATCTCAATCTCAAATCACAAATCTCAAATCTCGATATCAATATCAAATCTCAAATCTCGATATCAATATCAAATCTTTATCTTAAACTCAATCTCAAATCTCATATATCAAATGTCCATATTGGTCTCAATCTCAAATATCAAATTTCAATCTCAAATGTCGATCTTTAACCACCAATGATGTAAAATTTCATTTTGTGAAAAAGTTTTACATTTTTAACCAATAGGATATGATAAATTCAAAACATATGATTTTTTTTTGTCAATCCCCGTTAAGTTATGATATCTAACAATCAATCATATATTTATAATTATGACTTTATGATATTAACTTACTTTATCATCTATACTAACGATATTTTTTATAATAAAAATACTCATGCCTTCATATTAGTACTAAAATATAATACTTTTGTATATTAAGGTGGGACTTAGGGTGCCCATTTGAAAAAAAATGAAAAGTTTTGGTGGAGGTATGAGAACTAGGGTGTTCTTTTGAGAGAGAGAAAAAAGTTTTAGACAATTACGTAAGAAATAGGGTGCTGTTTTGGAATAATATAGGAAGTTTAAACATCAAATTGTAATAATAAATTGTCTTCACACATACAAATGGTAAATCTTAAAGCCTGTATCAATATAGCCCATTAATAAAGCCTAGCCCAGTATTATCTTCAGATCTCTAAGAAACCCTAAAGCTAAACTCTAAACTCATGAACGCCGACATCATCCATCTTCCTTGCACATTTGTTGCTCGCTAGATAATTTGTGAACGTCGATGTACCTCATCGGGGTAGCGAGTTACTTCATCGATGCCAACTTCAACATCAGCCTTGGTTCACCGGCACTAGGAGCAAGGAGAAGGGATGGGACGTAGCTCGGTCGACTCCGAGAGGTGAGCAGGAGAGATAGAGCATGATTGATGGTAGATTTGAGGTAGTTGGTGAGCGAGAGGATGATTATGCGATGCAGGTGCCTTAATTGAGGCATTATATCTACAAATCCTCCCCTGAATCAAATGTTTTGATTGTATATATTCATTACATCGATCACTTATTTGTGCAATTAGACAAGGCTTAAGGCCAATGTTCATTATTGTATGCAATTCAACTACGCAAGCAATTGCTAGTAGATTTATTTGATCAAATATTTTTTTTTTTCTTAAAATTCTACACAATTTAAATAATAAAAATCACAAAACATTTAATTAAAGGAGTACATTTTATAATAACATTTTTCTAAAACCCTATATTAAATATTTTACATACATTAAAATAAAGTACAATCATAAATTCCACTTTAGTTTTGAGGAAATATACAACTTTGTATTAAAATAATATAACTTAAAAATAAATTTATTTAAAATCTATTTATTACGAGTGCACATAAACAAATAAGAATGTACAAAAAAAAGAATGAAATAAAAATAGAGGAAAAAAAGGGGGATTTATACCGCTGTTGGGATTCGAAATCGGGTTGATGGGGTGTATAGGAGATGTTGTGACCATTGGGTTATATGCATCCCATGTTTACTTATCCAACTAAATTTGATGTGTAGAGTATCCTTGAATGTGAAGAGATCTTGAGCGTTTGTTTACATGGATCTAATGGTCCGCACTCGGAATCCATGTGAACTACTCTCCACCAATACCAATTTCTGTAATTTTTTTTAAAAAAGAGCCATTTTTAAATTTTCAATCTGGCGCCTGCTGATAGCCGGGCGACCTGCTGCTCCTTTTAATATATACTTCATACATCCCAATTGGATAGAATAACTGACAGCAGCTTGCCGATCGGCCTGCGGACATTGGTCTGAAGCCATAGCAAGAGCATTTGAAAAAAAAAACACTGAAAAATAAGACGATGGCACTATCCGGCATGCAGGCATTGGTTCGACTCTCAATTTTTAGAAGATTTAAAAAAAAACTTAAACTAATAAATCTAAAATTATGCTTCAATTTAAAACAGTTACTATTCAGAAAAAAAGTCACTATTCAATTTTTTTTTAATAACTATATTTTAAATTTTTTATTTTGATTTTTAACAACTTTACCAAAATATGCTTTATAAAATAAATTATACGAAATGTTTATTGATTCCCAATAAATATAGTTAATATTGTAGTAAATAAATCCATTTCGAATATACATTCCCATTTTATATTATACGCATCATATGATGTAAGTTGGACATAAAGTATATTTTCTTTTATGTTTTTAAAATATTAATTTGTTATATTATTAAAATTTTATTTTTAAGAACACTAATCGATATTAAAATTGTTGATGTAAAATCCAACCTAACACGTTCCATATAAAATTTACGTTAAATATCGAGTTCACATAGTTTGAGTTAGGACATGGTTTATAATATTATTTTATGATATTTAATCTGTCATATAAAAAGAAGCATATATTATTTTTATTATAGTGAATTCCAGATACAATTAGATTGAATCAAATATTTCAACTCCATACAAGTAAATGTGATACACGCATATGATAATGTAAAAAATATACACAAATGATTAATGGACTTTAAAAATACCATATTCAATAAAGAAAATAATAGTATTATATAAGCATGAACTTGGACAGAGATTGATACTCACAATTAATTCATTTACGGTTGTTATTAATCTTGGACGGTTATGAGAATTTTGTTCCATTAATTTTTTAAAATTGAGATTTAGGTGGCATGCGTCATTTTGGTATGAAAAATAAAAGTTAAAGCATCATCATTAATTTTTTTTAAATTGAGAGTTTGAATAACTTGAGAGTTTGTAATTGAATAAAATGTAAATTTGCAATTCAAGTATTTGATAGGAAAAGTAAAATTAAAAACATCATCATTAACCTAGGCTAGAAGTAGGGTACTCATTACCTACTTTTCAAATTTTAGTTTTCTTTTATCCATTTGAATTTTTTTGTGGAATTTACATAACTACCCCCATTGTCACCCTTATGGGAGTCATCCAAGTATTTTCCTTTCTCTCGCACCATTTTTGCCAGTGAATTAAAACCCATAAAAAGAGGGTGACAAATGATGCAAATAATGGATGAAATGGGTGATGGGGTGGTCATAGTGTACTGATGTCTAACTGTCTAAAAGTAGAAATAGGACAGGTTATGGGTAAAAATAGTTATTCCAACACACCTCCTAATCTCCTTTTTTTTTTTTTTTTTTTTTTTGATTAGGTAAAAATTCGAAGGTCAGACAGGCCTGACTCATCGAGAGGCCGACCGAAGTCGGCAGACGGCGAACCGTCTAACAGAGCAATCTAAAAAACAGAAATACAAATAACAGACGTAAAGAACCAAGCAGAAATAAACTCTACAACAAACGTCCAAGAAGACCAAACACTCGAAAAGTTGAGGAAGTCACCGAAGAACGCAGCCAAGCACCACCGAACAGTAGCACCACGGGCCAGTAGTACAGTAGGACACTAACTCCTGTGGGTAGTGCAGACGAACTCCAAGGAAGACTCAATCCCGAATACGGAGTCGCCTTGAGCGCACCACCTCGACCCCAGCCAGACCCGACTACAGACTCCACGCCCCCCAACCAAGCAGAAGATCTCATAAAAACATCGGCAGCAGAGCCGCAAACTGCTCGAACAAAACTCCAACAAGCTTTCACCTGCAAAAAGTATCGACAAGCGCTTGCGGGATTTTCTCAAACCCTTTCGGGTGGTTATACTCAAGACCCTTTTGGAACAATGTCAAGAACCCGATTCAGGGTCTTAACAAAACCCCAATCGGGTGGGTTTGATGAAGAATTATATATGTAAAGCAGAAGAAAATCTGATTAATTACATATATAAAATCCTTTTTTTTTTAATTGGAGGCAAGACTTGGCGTGCAAGGCCCGAACTTAGCCTTGCACGCCAAGGACTGATAAAAACATCGCAACACAAATACGGCAAGGAGTAGGCAGAGCGTGCACGCCAAGCAATGGCGCCCAGTAGCACGCCCCAGCTGCCAGCCGACCGGCGAATGACAGAAGGAAGACAGCGCCGGCCATGAGCCCAACCGGCAACGGCAAGCCCCGACCACCCGATACACAGACAACAGGACCAACGATGAGGGGTTCATGGGAACCACCGATAGACGACCGATGGCCCCGGAGAGCCATCAGGAGAAGCAAACGGATGGGCTAGGGAGGAGATCGGAAAGGAGATAGTCCGGTGGCGCACGAGAGAAACCAAAGAAGATGAGGCTGAGCGGAGGCAGGAGACGCCACCAACTCGGAAGTGACGATGCTGGTGAAGACGAGAAGGCAAGGAAACAGGAGGAGGCAGCGGAGCAACCGCCGACGACACCCAGCCTGCCCACACCAATCGCCACCAACAGGAAGATCCACCGGCCAAAACGAGGGACAATAGAAACCCCCAGAGAAGGAACCCCAATTTCACACACTGAGACGTGAAGGAGAAGGACAAGCCACATCAAACCCCTCAAAAACCCCCAAATCCCAGAAGTACCTAGCAAAGACGGGTGAACAAAGGAAGGATCCCAAATCAATTTTGAAGAATCACTCAAAAATCGGAAAATAGAAAGGGCTGGAGCCCTTGGGTTCACAAAATGATTTGGTGCTCTAGAGAGGGAGAGGCAGAGCCTTTCTCTCTAGATTTGCTCCTCCACTCCCTATTAAATAATATACAATCGATCCCCTAACTTTAGGACGCCCCTTCACGTACATACAAACTTTTTATCCAATTAAAAATTAAATCGATCCCCTAATCTCCTATGGATATAAATCTCTAGGACGCCCCTTCACGTACATACAAACTTTTTATCCGATTAAAAATTAAACAATAAACGAAATACGGAGTATTTACTTTATAAACATATCTATCCTTTCAAATTGGAGTTCAACAATACATTATAACATTTTATATCCACTTTACAACTAAAAATAAAACCATTATGGATTCTAAAAATAATACTAACTCTGATCCAAAATATACATCGGTTGACTTTTCAACACATTTTTTAAAAAGGTAAAAACTATATAAAATATGAACTTTTTTAAATTATTTTTTACAACTTAATATTTGTTGGTAATAAGTATTAAATTGTAAAAAAAAGTTAATATATTATATAGTTTTTAACTCATTAAAATACGTGTAAAAAAGTCAAACGACATGTATTTTTGATCGGATGGAGTATTCTGGATTCTAGTTTAACTATACATGTATATTAGATATATAAAAAAAAAATGAATATTAAACTACGAGACTAATACATTGTGAATTAAGTGAATAGTGAGCTAACAGTATTAGCAAATTGTGGGTGATCACAATAATATAATCAAAGTTTGAACAGGATATATAACGAGGGAATTTGGCGAATTAGACCCTTAGAGATATTTAGTTGAGTGATTAGCCCCTTAAATGTTTTTTTAGGGGTGTTGATAGATACACCGCAAATGACGATTAAGGATTTCACGTCCTTAACGTTAAGGACTTGCAAGTGTGGGAATGTGCACGTCCACTAGCAAACCATTTGCACGTCCTTTAGGACGTGCAATATTTGCACATTGTTAAGGACGTGCAAACCCTAGTTAGGGTTTCGCGTTTAGGGTTTAGGGTTTCCGAGGGTTTTGTATTGTTAATTGAAAAAATTGAAGTGTTTAGCTAGTGGAGTTGAAGGATTTAGGGTCTAATTAAATGGAAAACAATAATTTTTAAGGTTTTCATTCGGATAATATGTGAATAATGTTACAAGGAACGGAAAAAAAGGTTTACATCCATAATTTTAATAAACTGGTGGAATAAAATCTAGGAAAATAGTAAAGGGCGATCGGACTCGACACGTAAGGCTCGAAATCTCTCAAACTGAGCTTGAAACGGAGCATCCCATCATTCGACGCTCGGTTGATGATGTACGACCCATTCTGGCGGAGGCGGCGGAATAGGAGCGTTAGGACGCAACCAGATCTATGAGAACAGAAAATTAGAGTTAGAGTATTGATATATATATATATATATATATATAGGTAAAGGTTCAAATGAAAATAGGGCTTAAAGTGAAAAAACCTCTTAAAGTGAAAATAGAATAACTTCAAGCGCGGGCTGATTAAAAAAAGAAACAAAATGCCAGCGTTTTCATCATCTCTCATTCTCTCGTCTCTACGCGCTCTCTCTCTCCTCTCTCTCTCTGAGATTTCCTCTCCGGTGTCGAAGTCCGGCCAAACTAGAAGGAAGCCACCAGGAGTCGAGCCAAAGACACGACCCCCTTCCGCGCCATACCTCCGCCTTGTTGATTCGAAGCCAAGAAGAAGAAGCGGTCTCGGGCGGCAACGATGATGTTTTAGTTCTCCCCGCCTTCGAATCTCTGCTCTCTCGTTGGTTGTCCCCACGATTTTCGACTTCAGCACTCCGATTCAGCAAGCGATGTTGCCCTACCGCGTGCTCTTTGCTCCTCCCCCTTACCCGTGCTGCAATTGGTGACCATGGGATGAAGAACCCTAATTTTTGGTAAGGTTCACCTCTTACTCGGTTATTATCTTGTTATTGATTTCAATTTGTGCTTGATGTTTTACCATTGCTTGTATCATTTTTCGAAGTATAGAGCATCTTTATTATCTAGTTCTTTAGGCTGTCATTGCAATTTTCTGTCCGGGCTTTAAAAAGGAGGTTTAGATGTGTTGATGTTGTTGTGCCAATTGCGATTTCTAGGGGTTGTGTGAGTTGTGCATTTGAATATCCATTTGAATTTCGAGCTCTTGAAGTCGCGTTGGAGGCCATTTGTAGCTTTCTTCCAACTTTAGATGAGCTTACCTCCAATGTTGTGCTTGGTTGTTCATCTTTCTCCACTTCTTTAATTGCTTCTGTTTTGTATGTTGTTGGTTCTTAGAAACAGCCCTCGATCATCCTTCAAATAATCAACTTGTAAGCGGTAGCTTATCAAGCAGTGGATAGTCAAATTTAGGACCTAAAAATGGGGATCACAATTAGACCTCAATGAACTTGGGATCGACTCACATATATACATCAGAGCATTTTGAATTGTTTTGTAATATGCAGATTAGTAGCCTCATAATTAAATTTTAATTTGACAAGATCAAAGTTTGAACTGTGGTAAGGAAGAGAAAATAATGAAAACTGAAATGAAATATAGCAAAAGGAAATGATCGTAGATGCTGTTAAGTAGCACAAATTAGTAGGATTTGCTGATGTTTTGAGCAACTGAGAGCGAAATTGTTAATCTTGGATATCGGTGTGCAGAAGGACAAGCTCCTACCGCATCTGCTACTGTTGTCCTGGGAGGAAAGGCACTTACTTAACTTCTTTAGTAAGGGCTGATTCAGCCGGTAGCTCCCGAGGATTGTTGTCCGGTGCTTTAGCCCTCCTAGCTGCAAGTATTGAGATGTCTATTATAAAACAACATTTTATAGACTGTTTCAGTTTTTGTTTAATTGTTAATGAAATGTGAAGTATCATACATGCTGATCAATTTTTGGATTGTGTTGAGATATATGGCTACTGCAGATGCATTTTTATGTTCTTGCCATGATTGTAATTGGTTTAACTTGGATCTCTAAATATTGTTGGGAAATTGCAAAAGTTATGCGGTGAACTTTCTTGGCTTTTCAATGAACAATTAGTTTTGCATGGTTTGAGAACCATGGATTATGGAGAAAAATATTTTATATATCATTCTATAATTTGAATAAAAAGGGGATTTGTCCCTTGCTTAAGTTTAGCATTGTGTCATTTGGAATCTCTTCTCTTGCAACAGTAGAAGAAAGGCTTATGAATGGCTCCAGTTTTAGCGTTAAGATGTTATTCATCGTCCTTTAAACTGGTGTGACAAACCCTGTAATAACTGCTGGTTTTTGCATCGTTCTTTCTTGTAGGATTATACCACATTTTAATTTGATCGACCTATTTTCTTGAGCATCTTTACATTTATTTAGTGTCTTGATTTCCTTGATCATTTCCAATTTTATGACAGTATGTGTGTCATGACGTATGATGTATATATAAGTACCTGAAAGTGTATATTTATGGTCAGAGTTAGAGCTGAAGTTGGGGATGTTTATACATGCACTCTCATCAAACGACCTGACAATAGCTATGGACCAGAGGTTTTAGAGCCAAAGGAAATTTAAAATATGTCTAAATTGGCTATTGCGCTGTCAGTCATGGACGAGTGCTTTTTGCCAATCATAGACCATAGAAGTGGCATCAATATGATGTGCCACACACTCTATAGTTGCGGGTAAGTTGGTGGTATAAAAGTTTGCAACTAGTTCTTTGACTGAAGTCTGCACTTGTTACTTGTATAATATTCTAATTATTACCATGATTTACTGTTCTCTCTTTTGCTGTTGTTTGAGTGAAGCTTATTGCTTTTATATCCTTGTTGATTTCTTTTCTTCTTCCGATTACCCATTTTTTTTCCTGTTTGCAAATTAAATCAGTTTCTGTAGCATTAGACTTTTAGTTTAAACTGATCTTTTAACAATTGTTCTATACCATTGTTGTATATTTCAGCTAAAATTTCAAGCGACTCAATTTCAGAGGGTTTTTTACTGCTATTCTAGTGAAGGAAGAGGAAATCATATGTGCTGCATCCATCAGGTGTAGTTTTCTGCCTTGAAATAGTTTGATGAAAACCATCTGAAAGCAAGATGATGTCGCACAAGGATCAATCATCTGGAATATTGCAACCGATGCTTTCGCACAAGGTATTGACATTAAATCAATCAAGTTCCACTTCAGCAGCAAGATATCAAGGGCTGGATTAGAGGAAGCTTTCATATAATTTACCATTTTTCTAGCCTATTGCATTGCAAGGTGCGAAATCATAGGTGCTTTCGAGACCCTGTGGTTCGTCCTTGGAACCTAGGCACGGCAAAATTCCTATCTAATATAATGTGCAATTTTAGTTTGATAAAGTGCATAAATAAGGTGATAAAGTGCAAGAATAAAATGATGCAGATCCTTCAACTTGCCATATTTATGGGCTGAACTTAGAAATATTGCTGCCGATTTAGGTCACAATGTCTTGTGGGCTCTATTAGGCGATATGAATTGCATCCTGCTGGTGTTATCTCTTGTATTGCTGCTGGTCACAAAAATATTGCTCCTGGTCTCATCTTTTGTATTTAGGTGTTTTCACCTCATCTCTGTATTTACCTTTTCAAGCGATGTGCATGAATAAGATTCTGAAGTGCACAATTAAGATTATAAAGTGCAAAAATAAGATGATAAAGTTCAAGAATAATAATATGACGTGCATGAATAAGACTCTGAAGTGCACAATTAAGATTATAAAGTGCAAAAATAAGATGATGAAGTGCATGAATAAGATGATAAAGTGCAAGAATAATAATATGAAGTGCATGAATAAGATTGTGAAGTGCACAATTAAGATTATAAAGTGCATAAATAAAACGATAAAGTGCAAGAATAATATGATAGAGTGTATGAATAAGATTATGAAGTGCGTGAATAAGATTCTGAAGTGCAAGAATAAAATGATGAAGTGCACAATTTAAGATCATAAAGTGCATAAATAAAATGATAAAGTGTAAGAATCAAATCATGAAGTGCATGAATAAGATTATGAAGTGCACAATTAAGATTATAAAGTGCATAAATAAAATGATAAAGTGCAAGAATAATATGATGAAGTGTATGAATAAGATTATGAAGTGCATGAATAAGATTCTGAAGTGCAAGAATAAAATGATGAAGTGCATGAATAAGATTATGAAGTGCATGAATAAGATTCTGAAGTGCAAGAATAAGATTATGAAGTGCATGAATAAGATTCTGAAGTGCAAGAATAAAATGATGAAGTGCATGAATAAGATTCTGAAGTGCACAATTAAGACTACAAAGTGCAAGAATAAAGTGATGAAGTGCATGAATAATACCATAGAGTGCAAGAATTATATTAATTATAGATTGCATAAGCTCAATGTAAAGCATAAGAAAAATCAGCCAAAAACATAATTTACATCCAAAGTTTGCAACTGCGAGTGTTGTTGGAATCGGCACAACAACATAAACAAGCGAAATGTGCAATCAAATCTAACACAAGATTTATTGAGACTAAAAAGGCTAAGTAAATTTCTTTAAAACCTTCTATTTGAGCTTCTAGAATTAAAGTGCACAAATAAGATAAAATAAGTTCATAAATAAAATGATTAGGTGGACAAATAACAATAGATCTAAAATTTGGACATTGAAACAATAGATAGATCCCGGTGGAGTCGAACCACCAACCTCCTGAACAACAATTGTTCAGGCGCTCATTCCTAATTGAGCTTTTGGATCTTAATACAAGTAACAAGCTAACCCAAATATGGACAAGATAAGAACATTTAAGTTCTAAAAATGCACTTTTTAGTTTTATATTCGCACTTTTTAGTTTTTTCTCCTACCAAGATATAGAGTTTTGTTATTGTGCCCTCTGTTGAAAACCAAGTGAAAGAGTTTGGAATGTGTACATATTACTGATCTTCCAGTAATAATAAGCCTTAATATTATATTAAACTAAAATCAAGTGTGGCAAGAACATGCTATAAAATTATTATAAAAAACTAAAAAGGTCAAAGTAAAGCCAAAAGAATGAGCATCAATATTCAATACATCATCTATATTATCTAAGTTGTACATAGCTAAAGGAAGATCAGCTGATCAATTTTTCATTATCTCTTTAATTCCTATGAATATAGGAAACTTGTATTTCTCATTCATTGACATATGTTAAACAACAAATCCAATTCAATTCAATTAGAACAGAAATCTAAATTCACAAATTTAGCTGATAAGAAAACTTGCACACTTGACACAGACCTGATGCACGTCCTTTACTTATATGAAATCATGAAATAAATGCAAGTAGGTATGGATACTAAACACCAAATGCAATTCAATTAGAACAAAAGTATAATATGAGCATCACTGCTTTCCTTGTAATCTATTCAAAGCAACAAAAGCATAATATGAGCATCACCTTCTATTCTCACAAAGTCACAAACGAGTAAAAATTATCCAACCAAGCACAATACAAGAATGAGACTGCCTTATTACATCCGGGTATGAGTTCTTGAAGCAATCTCATCCTCTGACTGATATTTTCTCTTCTCACCTGCAAGTGAACACTTTTTAACATGGTACACGATTCAACTCTCAAAATCTGTAATCTTTGAGCGCTCATACATTGAGAGCAAAAGATTCATACCCGCTCAGCGAGGCTGTGACTATTTATCGTCTGTCTTCTTCTGGCTCTCACATGAATATAATCCTCTTTTCTCCACTTGGGGAACTATCTCTAGCTGGCTCTCACAAGGCAAGCAGGAATTGGTCTTACCCAATGAGCACCATAGACTTTAAAAAGACCATTTTCATGGCTATGTCAACCCTCTCTCCAGTCCTTTGATCTTCAAAAGCTCCAAACAACTTATAGAGAATAACATCTGAATGTTATCCTCTTCAATTCAATTTCAAAACTAAAACTTAAAAAGCTGAGAAATTCAAAATGAAACTTCAAGAGAGGAAAATCTAGAAATAAGAAGTGATACGATGTGCTGAATAATCAATGTACAACATTAAACAATCTTAATTCTTTTTGCTCACAGAAAACCCAACCTTTTTTTTTTTTGCAGATTGGATGGGAATCAGCTTCAATTTAACAACAGATGGTGAGAAAGGGAGACACCTGCAACAACAAAACCACTTCACAAAAGCCAAACCTCTCTAATGATTAAGGCGAGAGCAAACCACCAAAATTGAGCAACAAAAACAAAACTGAGAGAACACTGCAATCGACGAATGAAGAAACATAAAATTACGGAACAAGTTTTCTAGATAACGATTTCAATTGAAGTAAGGTCTCCTCAACTTTCACAGAAATCACTAACCTCACGGAAATTTCTCAAGAAATTCATAAAAAGGATTATCCGAAATCACCTGTACTCATTGCAAGCTTCATCGTCTCCTTCTCCGTGGTCCGTAATCAGAAGAAGGAATGATGATCTCCATCGTTGCAAGCGTCATCGTCCGCGACTCGGCGTCTCCTTCATCCTCTAGAGTTTTGCGCGAGAGATCCGGCTGGGGGCAAGGTAGGTGGAAGGATTCATCCTCTAGGTGGGGCGACATTGAAGAGAGATCCGGTTGGTGCAGGTGTGGAGCCAAGAGAGGTCTGGAGCCGAGAAAGAGTGATAGGGGAAGAAGCCATTAAAGGGGAAGCGGAGAGCGATTAGGTCTGAATGTCAAATTGGGGTGGTTTTGTGTTTTTTTCTCCCGGTTCAAACGGGTCCGGTTTTTTTAATTAAGACCCGCGTGCCATTAACCACTAAAAGTCTTATTTTCACTTTAAGCAAATTTTTCATCTTAAGCCCCATTTTCACTTTAACCTCACCCTATATATATATATATATATATATATATATATATATATATATATGAAAAACAAGAATAGATAATAAAAAAAGATGTTGAAGTCGTACCGCGGCAAAATGGTCTTGGTTCTGCATGCATTCCTCGACCCCCGAGGCCTCCCTTTCCTTCAGACGCTTGCAGATGAGGGTGGGTGGAGCCCATCGTCGCATAAATCATTGGAAGTCGTGTATGAAGCTGACAACTCATATGGAAGTGGGGTGTCGTCGATGTCAGTCCATGACAAATCCATCCAGAACTGGTGGATGTCCTCGGCGGGTATCGGAGTACCGGAGTTGACGTATGCCTGAATCTCATGGACACAAGAGATCCCGTAACAAACCCTCCAATGTCGGTCCGTGCATTCCAGAGGAATGTTTTGGTTCACGACATCCTGCCACATCTTGTACAGATAATCGAAGCACTTTTTGGAGACTAAAGTCTTTACCTCATCAAAAAGGTTGACTTTATGCGCCGATGTTGGCCATTTGAAGCGATCGATCTCCAAAGCAGTATGCAGCTCATGCAGATGACAATCGTTGACTCTATGGATTGCATCGATCACGATGCGAAAGTCACCAGTCGATGAGTGCAGTGCTTTCTTCAGAACCTTGTGTTGACCCTCAACTCTGTACACATTGAAGTGCGTACCATTAAATGTTTGATGTCATATAATATTGTAATGGGAGATATGAAGTAAGGTGTACCTGTTTGTCGTACGGGTGTCGAGATGGAAGACATTATTTACGTAGCATCGTACGATGTTCCTGCTGTACGGAAGCCACACCGCCTCTAAATACGTCACCACACCTGGGAATGGGTGCCATGCAACGTGTAGCGCCCGACGACGGCGGTTGAATGATTCCTCCGACCTCGATTGGAACAACCCCCAATAGTTGCCCTTGAAGGTGCCAATGTGGTTTAAATTCTTTGTGATCTTCATAGCATCTTCCTCGCATCTTCTCGTCACGTGTAACCAGCAAAGAAGATGTTGGACATTTGGGAAGACAACATTCAGCGCTGCCAAGAGGCCTAGCTCCCGGTCAATCATAATAGCTTGAGGTTGAACCGTCCCAAGCAAGACTTGAAGCTGACACAACACCCAGGCGTATGTCTCTTCGTTCTCGTGCGACATGAAGGCATAAGCGATGCAGTAAGTCTTGCCCGAGGGTGTGAACCCGACCACCTCGCACAATGGAATCCCATATCTGCAAGTGTAAATGTGTTACATGTACAATACTTTATAATTGACTATATGTGTAATAATGTAATCGTAAATAGTTAACTTACACATTTGTTTTGTACGTGTTGTCCAATACGATGATGTAATGGAACCTTCGGAGAAGCCGGATCCCGTCAGGATGCGCCAGGAAGAGGTCGCTCAAGACGTTGTCGTCATCCGGATGTCGTTTGAACTCGTAGTAGTTCCCTCTTTCCCGCAGATGATGCAGGGTATCTTGGGTCATCGTCTGACTACCCCTTTCTTCGACGATCATCTTGTTGAGCGTGTTGTTAAGGGAACGCGACGACGTGACGATGGTCTCATCCAACTGCCTCAATCTGTACCCAATAGCTTTTGGAGGGGTACCAATTTCCTTCATCCACCTAGCCATCTTCTTTTCCCCCTCTGTCATCTGTCCGGCGATGGCGTGACCCTTCAAGCTCGTGGGAAGCCCGTGGTTATGAACACCGTGTGTTACCGTCATAACCTAGTGACCCGGCGGAGCTTCGTGCCCGTGTAGAGAGATAAAACAATATAGTATCAAACTATATTATAAAACTATAAAACTAAATTAAATAAAATAAATAATTCAAATAACATACCGGTGGGGTCGGGACCGGAGAAACCTCAATAGTCCGCCGCTTCCGCGACGGTATTAGAGGATCCGCCACCACCCCCGCCACTCCTCCACCACCACCACCACCACCACCAGACGCCGCCGCGACCACTACTCCGCCACCACCACCACCAAACGCCTCCGCCGTTGCTGCTCCACCACCACCACCGTCACCACCACCACCCTCCTCAACCTCCATGGGCGTCGCCCCACCACCACCCTCCTCAGCCACCGGCTCCACCACCTCCGTTGTCTCCTCCATCAACACCGCCGGCTCCACCACCACCGCCTCCGCCTCCAGCTCTCTCTCCGGCTCCATCTCTCTCTCTCTCTCTCTCTGGCAATCTCTCTTCCTCCGGCAATCGCTCTCTCGACCGCTCTCTCTTTCTCTCTGGATTAGGATGGAATTGGGAACGATGCACGTCGACTTCGATTTTAGAACGTGCAAGCACGTTTTTTTTTAAAAAAAAAAACGTGCTTGCACGTCCGGGCTTGGGTGGTTGTAAACCCAACTGCACGTCTGTGCTTGCACGTGTGGATTTGCGGTGTATATAGCCGAAATGTTTTTTAGCCGCCCTACACCCTTTTCAATTTTTATAAGCTCCCTGTACCCTGCAACCCTAACCCTCTTCGGCTCCCCATTTAACTTTCCCGTTACCATGGCGTTTCTCGATCCCCTTCGCAAGTTCCACATCGACAACGTTCACCACCCTCACAGCAACCACCACGCCGTCGCCGCTAGGTCTCCTTCGCTAGGTCAAACGGCGCCGTCCCCTTCCCCGTTGTCCTCTCCATCGGAGTTACCGTCGACGGCTTCCTTGTCGGCCCCGCCCACGGTAATGTTGCAGGTTCTCCCTCTCCTTTTGCATGCGCTTCTTCTTCCCCTGTCAGAGCGACATCTTCTCCTCCGGTCAAGGTACTTCTTTTACCTATCTCTTTGTCCACACGTTCTCTTCCTCCTCTCAGATTTTGGTTTTGTTTGGTTCAGATCTAGGTTTCTCCTCTTTGTTTCGATTTCTCCTCCATTTTCTAAATTTGTTGATTTCTTCAACTGTGATGTTCGATTTTCCTCATTGTTGTGTCCGGATTTTGATTTATGCTCCTTTAATTTTTCGATCTATTTGCTTCTTCTGTGGCGTGGTATCCGGAGTTTGATGTTCAATCTATTTCTTCTATTGTGATGCTCGATTGTGGAGTTCTGATTTGGGCTCATTATAATTTTTCGTCCCCCCTACTCCCTCCTTGTTCATCTTTTATTGGTAATCTGTATTTCCAAATTCCCCTGAAATTTGTACAGCTGCATGAGTAGAGCATAGATATTGAAAAATTTCATTTATGGGTGATGCCATAGAAGACGATTTTGTTAATTAGTTATTGATTTGCTACGATTTTTTGGTCTGATTGTGGCTGACATCTTAAGGTTTTGGCATCATTGTTCACTCATATTAGGTTGTAAATGAACTGCACATAAGGTGTTTGATAATATTCCTCACAGAAATCGCTTGGTTTCTTTCTTTTGGTTCCTAATTTTCCTTGGCTGATTTTGTAAATGAACTGCACATAAGGTGTTTGATAATATGTAGCTTGAAGGTATTGAGCTCATGCTGTTACAAATCCATCTCGCCTAGCTAGGATATAGAATGAACTTTGATTTGTAGTAGTTTGATTGTGCTTGTTATATCATGTTAAACTAGGCAATTGACCTCACTTGGTTCCTTCTGTGTCTAACGATTGGTATGCTGCCCATGTAGCCAAACTGCAGCTAGCCACATCGAGCTTGCTTTTCAGCCTAAAGTAGGTTCACAATGGCTTTAACTGGCTTAGCCATATACTTTTTTTTTTATCCTGTGCTTAGCCATATACTATATGCATGCTTCATTCTACTTTTTTTTTGCCGCATTCTACTTTTTTATATCTAACTTGCAACGAGTATCGTTCTATTAAAAAATTTCTTTCATCACTAGGTCATTCTAAGAGCAGAAGAGATCATTTAGTTCATCAATAGAATGTTACTATTAAGGGATCTCACCTAAGAAACTAAATGGCATGGTGCTAATTATATGTCCGTTCCACAAGAACTAGTTTCCCCTTATACTTTTCCACTGATTTGCATTTTTCTTCATCTTGTTCTCTTTTTGCAGTGAAGATAATAAATTAATAATATTCTCTTCCCATTAAATTCTTCATCATGTTCTCTTTCATTCATGTTATAATTTGTGTACTAAGAAAGCCGAGGAACTTCTGGCATATATGCTCACAATTGAAAGGGGAGATGAGCCAAGGTTTTGGCCAAAGCTTATTCTAATTATAGAGATGATTTGATTTTTCTTAATTTACCTATATGTTTGATCAGTACTCATCCTTAAAGTTTTTGTCCATGACATCCCTTTTTCCTTTGCTTCCTGATTCCAATGTTGTGTCACACAACAATGAAGATAGAAGGATCTCAAGTCTTGGCATCATCTGGAGCCTATAGAGCTATGAGTTGCTTTCTTCATGAATTTTTGGTAGTATAACTTTTGCATTTTTAAGTGATTATTCATCCTGGAAATTTTCATGTAGTGTGATTGAATTTCAATAATTCTATCATTGCATGAATGTCACTTTATGTCATCCATTTATCACTTTCACCTGCCACCTGGACTTGCTAATGTTAGTGTTTTGATATCTCTATAGGTTGTGGAATGTTCTATGAAGCTAATCAGTTCCGATCCATGTGGTACTGACGACAATAGATGCGGGTTCAGATCCATGTCAACATTTAGAACATTAATAACCGTGAAAGTATAGGGAGACCGGTTACATGCATGTATGTATGGTTAAGTGTGCTTAAGATTGGAACCTTAGTTAGGCAGTTAGAACTAGAGTTAGATCAGCTAGCATTTCATATAAATAGGTTGTTCTTACCTTTGTAAATTGGTTGGTTGAATACAGAAAATGAAATTCCCAAATCTCTCTCTCCCAATCTGTTCGTTTCTCATTTGAGTGATCAGATCTAAGCTCCAGCCTAGCTCAGATCTGATATGGTATCAGAGCCTATCAACACTAACGATCTAGTGTTGTGATTCTCGCGTTTTCAATTCCTCATGGCGAATTCTGGAGCTGAAGATCAAGGTGACAATGGTGGCGATCAAGGAGGATCGTCGTCAACTGCTGGTGGTCGGAATCTCGGGGCAAATCGGTCGGATCCACTGTTCCTGTCCAATTCCGATCATCCTGGGATGGTCCTGGTGTCCACACCGTTCAACGGAGTGAATTTTCACAGCTGGTGTCGAGCTGTGCGCATGGCGTTGGGAGCCAAGATGAAGCTCCAGATTCATCAACGGTAAGTGCGAGCGACCTCTTGAAATTCATGATGATTATGATCGCTGGATGCGTTGTGATTATATGGTGTCCAGTTGGATCATCAATTCGATGAAATCTGAAATACCGGAAAGTTTTATGTACACTACTTCGTCCAAGGATCTCTGGGATGATATCCAGGAGCGATTCGCTGAATCGAATGCTCCTTTGGTTTATCAGATTAAGAAAGAGATTTACCAGTTTAAGCAGGATAATCAAAGTGTTTCCACTTACTATGGAAAACGGAAAAGAGCTTGGGATGAGCTCCAGGAAATAGAATCGATTCCGATCTGTAAATGTGGGGGACTGAAACTGTGTTCTTGTGGAATCCTGAAGAAGCTTGTTGAACGAGATGCTACTACGCGTCTGATGCAGTTCTTAATGGGACTCTCGGACACTTTCGAAGGGATCAAGAGCCTCATCTTATCCATGAATCCTCTTCCATCTGTCAACCGTGCTTTCCACATGGTGCTGCAAATTGAGCACCAGAAAGAGATCACAGGAGGTGCTAGCAATCAGCATGAGGTTCTGGCTACACGTTCTTACAACAATTCTGGATCTGGAACTGGATCTTCAACTAAGGGAGGCTATGGAGCTCAGGCTAGTGGATCTGGTCAGAACAGGTCCACAGATCAGAAGAAGGACACCAAGAAAGCTAAGATGGAATTGTTTTGCAACTATTGTAAGGAGCGTGGACATGTTAAGGAAACATGTTTCCAGCTCGTCGGATTTCCCAATTGGTACACTGGCCCCAAGTGTCCTAGCAATGACAAAGTGGCTGCTAATGTTCAAGATGTCATGGATGTTGACAGTCCTCTTACCTCTGATAATGGAACTGCTGCTCCTCACAATCAGCACATTGATACTTCCTTGGTGAATGCTGTGGTGGCTGAGGTCATGAGAGCATTCAAAGGCAAAGCTCCAGTTGATCCTAATCATCATGGAGACAGCTCCATCAATTTTGCAGGTATGATCTCCTACTCTCATCAAAGAGGAAATGGCATCAACAAGGTATGAATTGTCAACTCTGGAGCATCAGATCACATAGCTTGCAGTAGTGCCATGTTCATTGACATGAAACAACTGCCAAAGCCGATTGTGATTGGATTTCCAGATGGTGTTACACATGCAGTGAAATATTCTGGTAGTGTGAACATCAATCAGAATATCGTGCTCCATGATGTGCTATATATGCCTAACTTCAAGTATAACCTTCTCTCTGTTTCCAAGCTACTAGATGATGATAAAAATCTGTTTGTCTTCTCGAAATTGAAATGCTGGTTGCAGGATACTTCCACTGATAAAGTGGTAGCTTATGGTGTTCGAGAAGGTGGTCTTTACAAGTTTGGTGATGCCTTTTCATGCTTTCCTGGTAGCACTGGTGTTCGTCGTCTTGACTCTCTTCCTTCAAGGAACAATGTGAATAGTTTGATTGCCTCTGTGAGGACAAGTTTAATAAGCATCCATCATGCCAGACTTGGACATGTTTTTCCTTCTAAGATGCGCCTATTTGACTGGGTTAAGGGACCTAGTTTGAAAACTTTCAATTGTGATGTTTGTCATTTAGCTAAATTGCATAAGCTTCCTTTCAATTCAAGTGCATCTGTTGCTTCTAAGCCCCTTGAATTGTGGTGCTCGTTACTTCTTGACTATCTTGGATGATTTTTCTCAGTCCACATGGACATTTCTGCTTCGAGACAAAGGACAGGTCTTTGAGGTAGTGTCTGGATTTTTGGCAAGGGTTGAAAATCAGTTTGAGACCCATGTCAAGACTCTCAGAACAGACAATGGGTCTGAATTTGTTAACTCCGGGTTAACAGCCTTGCTTCATGCTAAAGGAATTCAGCATCAGAAATGTGTTCCATATGTTCATGAGCAAAATGGCCGAGTGGAGAGAAAACATAGGCATTTGATTGAGATGGCTCGAGCAATACGGATTAATGCTGGCCTTCCAATCAGATTTTGGGGGGAGTGTATGTTAGGAGCCACACACATCATCAATACTTTGCCTTCATCTGTCTTGAACCATAAAACTCCCTATGAAGTTCTGTTCAGAAAGCAGCCATCATATGGTCATTTGAGAGTGATAGGATGCCTTTGCTTTGCCCACATTCCTAAAGTTCACATATCTAAGATGGATGCATCAGGAAGGAAGTGTGTGTTGTTAGGATATCCATCTGATTACAAAGCTTATAAGCTTTATGATTTAGATAGTCACAAGGTTTTTGTGAGCAGAGATGTCCTCTTTAAGGAATGGTTATTTCCTTTCAAAGGCAAGCAAACTGACCTTGCCAATGATGATTCCTTGATGAATCCTTCCCTTCCTCGAGTATTGTTTGGAGATTACAGTACTGGTCCCCATCCTTCTCCTGCATCTCTGCACTCTGCACCTGATGCTTTTCCTCAAGCCAGTAGAGTTTCAGATAAGGATGAGGTAAATGATGTCGAGGCCTCAACATCCAAGGGGACCACACCTGAATTGGTGAATGATTCCTTTCCCTCTACAGACATACTTCCAATTCTAATTCCTGAAGACAGGCAACCCAACCTTGCCATTAGGCCTGCTAGATGGATTATTAGGCCAGCTAGGCTCCAAGATTATGTTTGTCCTCCTCTTCCAACCAAGGCTGGTCAATTTGATTCCTCGTCCTCTTTTGTGTTTTCAGTAGTCACTCCTGAAGATCTGAGAATGCACTCACCTGACTATGTACATTCCCTCTATAATGTCCTATCAGTGGTTGAGCCTACCTCTTTCTCACAAGCTCAGAAGGTGCCTGAGTGGAGGGAGGCTATGAGAGTGGAGTTAGAAGCTCTAGAGGCCAACAAGACATGGACATTGACTCCTTTGCCTCCTGGTCATCACTCAATTGTGTGTAAGTGGGTATTTCGAGTCAAATTTTGGGCTGATGGCTTGGTTGAGCGTTACAAGGCTCGATTAGTTGCTAAGGGTTTCAACTAGATCAAGGATCGGGACTATAAGGAGACTTTCTCTCCTGTTGCTAAGTATACAACTGTTCGATTGCTGCTAGCTGTAGCTTCTGTTCGAAATTGGCCATTACACCAATTGGATGTGAACAATACGTTCTTGCACGGATATTTGGATGAAGAGGTTTATATGATACCTCCTCCAGGCTACGACAAAGCATCCCCAGGTGTTGTATGCAAGCTCAATCGGTCATTATACGACCTCAAACAAGCTAGCCGACAATGGAATTTTGAACTGACAAAGCATCTCACTGCACTGGGTTTTGTTCAGTCTCGTCAAGATTATTCTCTTTTTGTGCTAAGGAAAAATTCAAGCATGACAGTGGCGTTAGTGTACGTTGATGATATGCTGCTCACAGGGGATGATGAGCTCATGATATCCAATGTCAAGAGTTCCTTACACAAGGCATTTACCATCAAAGATCTAGGTCATGCTCGTTATTTTCTTGGCATGGAAATCTCCAGGTCAAGCACTGATATTATGCTTAATCAACGCAAATATGTCTCCGATCTGCTATCAAATGCAGCCATGTTGAACTGTAAATTAGCTAAATTTCCTATGCAACGGAATCTTCACCTGAGCATCCATGAAGGGAAAGCTTTGGAAGATCTTGAGAGCTATCGTCGTCTGGTGGGACATCTGCTATACCTCACCATGACAAGGCCCGATATAGCTTATACAGTTCAGCAGCATACCCAATTTATGTCGGTACCCAGAGCTCCTCATATGCGAGCAACTCTATTTCTCCTTCGTTACTTGAAAGCCACTATCCATTGCTCTTTATTCTACCCAACATCAAGTTCTCTAGAGGTCAGAGCATACTCTGATGCAGATTGAGGCAGCAGCAGAGATACTAGTCGATCCCTATCGAGCTATTGCGTTTTCCTTGGTGATTGCTTGGTCTCATGGAAGACCAAGAAACAGAGAACTGTCTCCAAATCTTCCGCAGAGAGCGAATATCGGAGCATGTCCGCGACTGGTAGTGAGATAGAGTGGATTGCAGGTGTGCTGGCTGATTTGGTCATCCCATTTTCTCTGCCAATTCCAATGTGTTGTAATAACAAATCCGCTCAGCAGCTCGCTGTGAATCCAGTTTACCACGAGCGTACTAAACACATTCGTATGGGCAGCCATTACTGTAAAGGCTCGGATTTTTAAATCCTAATTTTTTTTCGAAAAAAGAGAATTAAAAATGAGATTAAAATCGGGTTAAAACTCGTTTAGCGGATTCCGACCGGAATGTAAAATTTGGCAAACGATTTCCGTCCTTGACCTTGAAAATTCAAAATAATTATCAGATGGCGATATCCTTGTCTATTTTAAAAATCTAATTGATCGAGAGAGCGAGAGTCGAAGAAACTAACATTTGTGAACTAATTCGAGGTTTGAGATTCGCGTATTCGGGATTTATTGCCGGGTATTAGTTTAACTAATTTCACACTCCACCCTTACTTTACCCACTCCCTCACCCTCACCATGCCTCCTTCAAATCACCTTACCCCGTCACCCTCACCATAACCATTCACCGTCACTTTCACCAACTCCATCTCCCCATCATCTGCCTTCGATTCCCATTGGAACAAGGATGAGCAAATCCTCCCTTCCCTTCTTCATTAACTCCAATCCATCCTTCCTTCTGTTCCAATTCTCCCCGAGCCGCCGACGCCATCACCGCCACCGTCCCTCCCCTATTCTTCCAAGAGCATCGCAGCAGTAGCATCCACTCCTTGCTTCTTCCTTTCCACCTCGAGCCAACAGCGGGAGTTCTCCTCGACGCCCTGCCAAGAGCCACCCGCAGCAGCGACAGCAGGAGGAGCCGGAGACCAAGCAAGCATCACCGTCCATCATCTCCCCTACTCGAACTCGAACTCCGCTTCGGTAAGCCGTTCTCCTCCGTTTTCAACCGGAATCGTCCTCGTACTTCACCATCACCCTCACCCATGTTCCAAGTAGGACCGACGAGCCACTGCGAGCCTCCGACGACGCCCAGAACTCCAATCGAAGCTCCGACTTCCGCGAATTTACCTCGGTGGGCTTCGTTCGTTTTATTTGTTTCGTTCGATCCCTTGTTTCATATTGTTATGGGTTGGGAAGAGGGTGTGAGCTGAGTGCGGGACGATGGGGTGTGCTCGAGAGCTCCGGCGAGCTCGAGAGCGGCGAAGTCGGTGCGGTTTCGTGAGTGTGAGCGAGGGCGCATGCGAGGCTGTTGGGTACGGGCAGACGAGCTGCGAGCGTGAACTGGACCGGGCGTGGGAGGTGCGAGAGCTGAGCCAGGCGATTCCGGGCGAGCAGACGGGAGCGCGATGGGTCATTCCGGCAGAGTCGAGCTCCATCACCAAGCGCGGGCAGCTCCCTTCTGAATTCTGGAGGAGGAAGATGACGCTGACGTGGCTTTGTGGGGCCCTTGTCCATTCTACATATTTTGTTTTAACATTTTAACCGATTGGGATTAATATTATGGGTTCGGTTCGGTTCGGGTTCATTTGTTAATTTATTTAACTATTTAACGGTAATTAAAATATATTATATATACAATATTATTGGGGATTTTAAGAGATAAAATATTATTTTGGAAAAATTATAAGGGTTGGTTTATTAAATAAAAATGATCGGGATTTTAGGGGATTTGGAAATAATTTATAAAAGTCTTAAATAAATGGTATTTAAAATATCATGTAATACTATTTGAGATTTAAAATATATTATTGGGACTTAAAGATTTGTAAAGAATTTGAAAACGAATTTCAAGGTTGGAAAGTAATCTAATAAATAAATTTAAAAGGGAATTTGGCGAGTATTTTCAATGGTCGGAACTCGGAATACTTAACTATTTAACTGGGATTTGAAACGGTTTTGAAACTAACTTGGGAATAAGACTTATTCGATGACTAACTAGCATGATATTATGATCGTTTGACTAACAGTATGATATGTATGACTAATAACATGACTTGTGATGAATTATTATATGAGATTAAATGTTGGATAATTATGACGATCTAGTAGGATTTTATATCATACAAATTATGTCTTATGATTTTGATGAACCGTTGAGGTATATGCGGAATTGATGTATATGAACATGCGGAATTGGTTAATTGAATGATTTATGGAGAACGATGTGGTCTCGGGGAGCGGATGATGCGATAAAAGGACTTTCATAATATGTTACTTGTTTTATTGATTGAGGTGTGCTTGAGTGCTTAATAGTTGGATGTAGACTTATGTAGATTCCATTATGTACTAGGTGATACTCTGTGATTGTGACTACTGTGTGCCGGATTCTTCTATTGCCGATCTGCTAGCCAGGTAAGTACCTCCGGGGCTTACTCAGTAACCAGTACCTCATGCCTGATGTGTCATATAGTATGTAGGTGTTGCATATGCATAAGAGCATGTCATGTAGTAGCATGCTTAGGAATTGCACTTACGAATGAGCATTCTTATTCTGTATGCGTTTGAATACAGAACGGTCGTTACTTGTGGGTTCTAGAGTCCTTGCTAGGGTCATAGGACAGCCCAGCTTCATCGGGTGTTGTCCTCCTCGAGTCATTTATATATATCACGAGATACGAGATGGGCATGAGATATGATATGATGATGAGATGTGATATGATGATGAGAATTGATATGCTATAGAATCGAACTGGACAGTTTCCACCCTGCCAGGAAGGGGGGTGGTGGTAGAAGAGGGATATACCACTTGGTATTCTTTGTTAAGGCCTTACTAAATATTCTGCACATATGAATTAGGAACATGATAGTGTGGTTAATATTCCAATAATGCATGAAGGCATCCTTTATTCTAGGTATAGGCGTATTATATGTCCTCAGCGCGGTCAGAGGACCCGCGGGCGGACTCTTGGCCTGACTTGGTGGTATAGTTTCAGGTACCCGATACACTACTTGATTTTGTGCTGTTATGACGGGGTCTATTCATATGGCGGAGAGTGAGTGCTTGAAATCTGACTTCACCATATTCATGCTTTTGGGATTTCTCCCTACTTATACTCTGTTTTGACCCGGCTCTGCCGTGGCATTGGTTGTATCATTTTCAGAACTTATGCCTTTTGCATGATAAAGGATTTCCCGCGTTGTAGACTTAGGACAGGTACAGGGGTTTACCCCGGGGTCTCCAATGGACCTTCCGGATTTGGGTGCGAAATCCCACTTTAAACTACAAATCTTCGGTTTCAAACCTTCAACCTGTACTCGGGGCGCAAGATCCCAACGAGGGGTTTCATCCCTCAAAACGTAACTCGGGAATCATAATCCCGGGCCGTTACAAAGGTGGTATCAGAGATGAGGTTTCGCAATCCGAGTACAATAGGTTGAAGATGGTTTTGAAAATTGCCCAATGTTTTCAAATGGTTTTGGAACATGTTTTTAAAATGGGAAAATGAATTTAATTGAAATTAAACCTAAATGAATAAGGGGAAATAATCTCGTGGGTAGAGACCCAAGCGGTAGACATCCCTTATGGATGTAGAATTCGGGGAACGGTAGTCAAAATACTAGCTTTTATTTACAGATGGGCCTAGAAGACTCCAAGGAACACCACGGAGGTTGGAGTGTTGAGTTAGGAGGCTGTGAGGTTTTGCCCCTCCGGTCAGTCGTCCCTCGAAGGACGGAATAGATCGTCTCTATGCTTAAGTTTATATATGTACATATATGCAATTGGGCTCGAGGGCGATTTTCCTCGAAGAGGATCATATTAATCTTGTTGATTGCTTCTGTGATGAGTGCTCTATTGTGCTTAGGATAGCGAACTAATCAGTATGCCTTGACTTGAATCATGTGTTGAATAATTGTGCAAACGGGATAGTGGGAGAAAACCTTGTTCTTATGTAATCGGAATTCCTGTCTTGTCGGAATAGTTCTTCCATAGTACAACCCCCTTGATAATCCCGATTCCGTCGTCCGTCCCACCAAAGCACTTGGATGTGTTAGTAAGATCGAGAGTGTATGTTCCTCTTGACTTGAGTCCTATTTGTATTCCAACCATAGATGTTCATCGAGTCTCATACCTAATGTCAACATTCTCTACGGGAAATTAGGTCGGTCAACTTACTACTTTCGGGGATTGTGTATGGTGTGAGGGTTACCTGAGGTTGATTATCGACATTCTTCCAAGTTAGGAGTGTGTTATCTTATGGAGTCATCCCTCGTGAGTCTCGTAATGGTCAACCGTGTCTCCTTGCGAAAAGAGTCGTAACACGAATTCTACCATCTTCTCTCGGAAACGGCGTGAATGTCCTTGTGTCCAGCGAGTCATACTAGCGTCCCACGGGGAAACTGTGATGTGATCTGAGCTCTTTCGACACATGCTCGGTGTTTTGGTCATAACAGGAGCTATATATCTCCGGTTAAGGTGTGTGAGTACTTGTTGGAAAGATAATTCGAAGGGCTACATCTTTTATGAAGACCAAAGTACTGAAATCATCCAAGAACAGGTCCGAAATTGGCAATAAATCAGCATTCCGAAATCTGGACAGCTTTCCCGAAGCATTGAATGACGTCGGAATAGATGAGATGTATCGAAGGGTCTTCATCCAATGGGAATTGATGGTTTTCTACACTTTATGAGGACAACCGACCCTTCATTTTCCACCATGAGGCTGTCCACGTTTCTCCATCAATTCCGAGAACCTTTTCATCTTTTCCGTCTTTAATTTGTTGTTTTAATTGTTGCTTGTTTTTTTGCTATAAAATGCCTTGACCTTTGTCATAAGAAATAAGATTGAGTTGAGAATTTTTGGAAGAAAAGTGTGTGTGTTTTGTTGATTTGGTGAGATGCCATTTTGACACCCCATTCCGGAGTGAGAGGCCGAGGAATGGTTCCATTTGTCTAACTCTTTCCGTTGAGATGCTTGTTAGAGTTGTTCAAACAAAGGCTTGATTGCTCGGGAGTGAGATGCCGACGAGTGAGAGAGCGAGTTTGGTAAGTCTATGGGTGAGATGCTCATAGATTTATCCATCCATATCTTGTTTTTATTTTCCCATAAATCTAGAAAAATCCAAATAAAAGAGTCGCGTGTGTCAAATTTTGTTCTCGTGCTCGGTTGAAGCTTTGTAACTTGTTGGATCGATCATTTGGGTCATATCAAACTGGGTGGTGATTCAGTGATTGCCCTTAGAGAATTCTGTCAAGTTATAATGATAGTCTCCTTGTGATTTCATGAAATTGTATATTGGTATAATTCAGCATGACTTGCCTGGTACCTTGCATGGTTGCACTTATGAGTCGTATGTATTGAATCCCCATGATTACCGTCTCCCTATGAACTAGGTCCATGATAGTGTGCTCAACTCTTGTTGTATGGTAAAACGTGAATTGGATGACTTAGCATGCCAGATGAACCTCATTGGACCTCATGACTGTGTACATGTTTAATAAGTATTGCTAGTATCATGTAGGATATATACCTCCCAGTTATAAGCCCTCATATGATTGTGTGACGTCTTAGTCTTACTATGTGAATATGGATGTATGTGATGAGATAGTTGCTATACCAACCCTGCATTAACTGACCATACCCTCAGCATGATTTTTAGGGTGCATCTTAGCATGCTTGCCTCAATCTCGCAATATTATGACTTATTTATGTGTGTATCTAAATTGAGTGATAAGTCATGCATATGATATCCTGTGATGTTTGCTAGGTCTTGCATAACTTATGCCATATATGTCCCATGTCAGTCTGTGCATACATGTTCCTAGTCTCTCAAGCATGATTGGTGAATGAAATGATAGGTTGCTAGCTTGTTCTGCGCACACATAAAGATGATTATATGAACATGTTATGAATGCATAAATCGATATCCCTTGAGATAGGTGCATACTAGTGTGAAATAATGTGATGATATCTCTTGATTTTTATGTGCTTGCGTAGTTGCGTGCCACAATTATAAGGGCATCGTTGTAACTCTCGGGTTAGGATCTTCTCCTTGGTCTCGTCGTCCCTAGTCCTGCTCCATGTCTGAACTCTTAAGGAAGTTCTGTCGTCCGCCCTTGTCTCTCCCATATCTCCGTAACTTCTAGCCCTTGCAATCCTTCGATGAGTGCTGACATGCAAGAAAGAACCGACGACCAAGTGGCACCATAGCAGCATAACGGAAGTGTGATGGGTCCATGACCCATAGACCACAGGACTAACGTCGCCAGAAGTATACAAAGGACGAACACATTTGAAAGATGGTAGCCGCGTACGTGATTCTCTTAGATGACTCAAGGAAGGACGTTCTTAATTCAAATCGTGGATTCTTCTATACTAATCGGAATTGATGTATTGTGATAGGCCTAGAACTGACATAATTGAATGTGTGATGACGGATGTGCTGAATTGGTAGAAATGATTGCCTAACTAACTTGTTTCTATGACGATGTGCCTTGGTGCTTGGTATACTGACTTGCGGGAGAGTAGGTTATGGGTTATATGTATGGGAGTGCTTTTTTCTTGAGCATGAGTCGTGAGATTCTTCGGTGAGACGGGTCGAAAAGTGGCAGGTGGATTGAGGTCTTCGGATTGGGTCATTGTTTGTGTGAAATGGGGTGCATGAATGATGTTTTAGCTTGAGTAGAGCCGAGTGAGTTGGGATTTGTCGAAGATAGTGGTTCGTGAGTATAGATGAGGTTCCAGGTAGGTCTTAGGTGGAGAGTGGGGCTAGTATGGCGAGATTTTGAGGGAGATGTCCAAGTGAGAAGTGGTTATCTAGGCAGGTACTGTGTGCGGATAGTATAAGAGAGTGGTTGACTGAGGTCTGGACTAGTTTCATTAGGGTGATCTTGAGATTGGGTGTTCTTGAGATTGGGTGTGGGTAGAGGTAGTCAGGATAGTTCTAGAGGTGGATGGGCAAGCTAGGAGTTGATCGGGGGATTCTTGAGGGGAGGTGTTGTGAGACAGATTGGTGTGCTAAGGAAGGTTCCTAGATAGTCTATGAGCGGATTGTGGGCGGTGTCGAGGATGATCGATTAAGGAACGTCTGAGGAATCGTAGAATTTGGGACTAGGTGGTGTGTATTGTGAGTGAGAGCGATTTCGGTAAGGGGTGAGGTTGAGGAATTTCCAAGGAAGAGTAGTATGAGGTTTCTTGGGAAATTATTGATCGGGGGTATTAGGTTGTTCATCTCAGGGTTGTTCGTGTGATGAGTATTTGGGGTTGTTTAGACAGGATTGGTAATGCTTGGGGAATTTATGAGTGGAGGTTATTGTGGCTATTGAGGTATTTTAGGATGTGAGATCAATCTTCGAGGAAAGGCTGGTAGCTATGCAATGATGAAGTTTAGATTCCTAGTAAGACTGTGGGCTTAAGTTTGAGATAGAGAGATTATGCGCATGGATTTGGGAACTAGGCAAAGCAGAAGGTACTGAGGACGCTAGAAAGATTTTTGAAGGTTGGTGAAGTTGCGATGCTTAGGAAATTCGGACGAGGATGTCATAGGAATTCGGTGAAAATGATGATCGGTACATAAGGGTTTAAGTAGTAGAGATTTCGAAGTTTAAGAAGCGCGATCTGAGACAATTTGGGGAAACATGCGGAGTTGAGGGAACTAGTCTAACTAGGTACAGTATGCCGGGAAGAGGATCTAGAGTGGGTCGGCTTGATGGTCATGGTGATTCGTGGTTGGGAGTACCACTAGTTGAGTTCTACATTAGAATTGGTCGGGAGTGTCAGGTGTGAGATGACTAGTATGAGTTGGATTCTTAGAGGTGGATGGTTAGTGAGAGTGGTTAGTGGCGTGGGAAGTATGATAGGGTTAGCAAGGTGATTCGAGATGTATCTTTGGGGGATGATGTTCATGTGGAGTCTTGGTAGTTGGTCGAGTTGTTAAGCTTGTCGGATCAGGAAACCGTGTGATTGGGAACTCCGAGAAATAGTTTAGATGGTCGAGTGAAAGGTAAGACTTGAGATCGGGATGTCGAAATGGATTGGCCCTTAGATGGCTTGATGGCATAGGAGTTGAGATACCTAGTAGTTGGTTTGGGTATTCGGCCTAGATTGCGAATAGTTATGAGGCTAGAAGGGTTATATGTGAGCAGGATACAATGGTGCCTAGAACTGGTAGTGGATTGAGTTGGTAGACCTCAGTGAAGTGGTCTTAGTGCGAGGGATGGTGAGTAGTGATCTAGTGTATACTTTACTTGGGGCCGAATGTTGTGCAAATTCCATGCTATAGACGATGTTGATTCTCTGATGTGTTGTCGTTGACAATAGGGAATTGTTAGTACTAACATAGTTATCCCTGAACTCGATTGAATGCTACTGTACGAAAACAGTTGTTTGCCTCTAGTGCGATGACGCTTGGTAGTTAGAATGAGTATGATGTACTTATCTGATTGATATAACGTGCTTATCTGATTGATGTTGTTGCAGGAGGAGTTTCAAGTATGAAATAAATATAAAATAAAGATCAGACTGACTTCCCTGTCTCAGCAAATAAATACAAGACTTCCTCCCGTTGTAGTAGAAGGTTGTCAGGATCGAATCCACGAGGAAGCACGTCAGCAGTTCTTAGGTAGCTATAAATTCTCACAGACAAGCAACAGAAAAGACAGAAACAAAAAAACAGAGGAAGAAAGACAAAACAAAGCAGAAAATAACGAATGAAAGTAAAGAACAAAGCAAGACGGAAAGCAACTCAACCTCGACAAGAGGCACTCGAGATCGACAACAACAGTGAAAAACAGAAACTCAGAAAACGAAATAGGCAACT
The DNA here is from genome assembly GCA_037127255.1 of Persicaria tinctoria. Taxonomy (NCBI): domain Eukaryota; kingdom Viridiplantae; phylum Streptophyta; class Magnoliopsida; order Caryophyllales; family Polygonaceae; genus Persicaria; species Persicaria tinctoria. The sequence continues at coordinate 73,722,638 of JBANSL010000002.1, read as the reverse complement.
CGACGTAGACAAGCCAACTCGATATCGAGTAGAGGCTACTCGAGATCGACAAAGCTCATTTGTATCGACTAGAAAACAGTAACTTTAAAATGCAAATTCTCGAACCCAAAACTAAGATTTCTGACGAAATAAATCAATATAATAAAAGACTTCCAAAGCCAGGGTATCAACACCACAACGATAACCATGCATGGTAACACATAAAGGCATAAAAGATCATGCTTTCCATTAAACAACTTTTGTTGTTAACAAATAGGCATATAGAGGCTTTCGCATAAACCCTAATTGTTACTAACCCTTTTCACATAATTAATCCAAGTTGTATTAAGATCACTTTCGCTTCAATAACACAAACAATGATCACCTTCAACTCTCGCAAAAGAATCATGCTCATAGGGATAGAAGATGAATTGCATAAAAAGATCTGACCTTTACCGCATCACCTCACATAGCCACCGTCGGGCTCACCCCAGCCCCAGAAGTGGGTGGACTACTCACGCCTCATCGCAATCGCAGATATTGATGTATAAAAAGAAACTTGCATTAAAACTAAATTCAAAGCTTTTACAATCTTGGCAATCAACCTTCGCAGAAAGCCAAAACCCTAAAAACCTTAGAACTCCTAAACTATATGTGTAATTGTGTCTCTGAATTGGAATGAATGAAAAACCAGCCCCTAGGGCTTTATTTATAGCCTTCTATTCGTTGCTAATCAAGGATAGAATCTTCTATCTATATCTAAATTTATATCAAAAAGCATAAAAGATAAATAAATTGCTTAAGGGAAATAAATCTAAAAGGGAAAAGATAAATCTAAATAGGTAAGTCTTCATGTCTTGATAGATCTCCCTTCCATGGATAGAATTGATCAAAATGGATAGATCTTCGGCTTCCCTTGGCCCCTAAGGAATCCCAACTCTACTCGGACTGCTCTTCGTCGACACGTTACTGGAAACTGGTCTACTCGACATCGACAAGGGCTTCGTCGACCTCGACTAAGATCCATCGTCGACTGGACTTCTCGGCTAGATCTGCTCGACAGGCTTGGATCTGGGTTCCTGGCGCTCGTCGATCTCGACTACGGCTACTCGAGATCGACTAGGATTGTCGTCGACTTGGTCTGGCTGGGTGACTCTGCTCGACAAGCTCGGACAAGGCTCCTGGGTCTCGTCGATCTCGACTAAGGTCTCCTCGAGATCGACTAGAGTGTGGTCCAAGACGGCTCTCTGGTGGTGTCGAGGACTCTTCCTTGGCAAGGACTCGGACAGGTGCTTTGGGCTACTCGACCTCGACAAGGATCTACTCGAGATCGAGTAGACTTGCTCTGCGTTTTCGTCCTCGGTTTCTCGGTCAGCTCCTCTCCTTGTCGACTCCGGGTGTGGCACTGGGCTTTGTTGATCTCGACTAGGGCTTGTCGAGATCGAGTAGACTTCCGGAGCTGGGTTGGTCTGGCTCTCGACACTGCTCCTAGTCGACAAGGCAGTGCTCGGACATGCTCGTCGAGATCGAGTAAGGTCTACTCGAGATCGAGTATCCTGGGTTCTCAGCTCGATTCGACTGGTTCCGCTGCTTCTTTGACCTTGGACTTCTGTAGTGGATTTCTGAGCTTTTCCGACCTTCCTTAGAATTACTGTAAAATGCCTCGAATTCTGCGAATTAAACAGAAACTGGTGTAGATTCCATAATTTGGCAAATAACCATAAACCACATAGATTCTGTACTATCTTAGCCCAAATGCATGAAATGTATGCAGAAATCGATATAAAAGTAAATGTAGAACATGGCAAATTAGGCTTACAACAAACACCCCATACTTAAGCTTGCTTGTCCTCAAGCAATACTTTTATTTGTCATTCAGGGGAAGAATTCAAACTCGCAACATCTTAGATGCATTCTCATATGTCCCCTGCAATCAATTACCATCCTCGAAAAGGTACTAGTGTCACAGATCCATGCATGTGCAAATATATAAAAGCAACATCTACTCACAAAAAGGAGGGTTATGCAAAAACAATTCATGTGACAAAGCATTAATAATCAAGAGGACTTTAATTTAAGCTCAATAAGGAGTAGATTGATAAAAGGCTAAAGGTGGGCTATTTTTTTTTTTTTGGCAATGTGGTGCTTAATGATCCGGGGAAATGGAGTATTTCCAAACTTTCACAACACATTCCTTCTTCATAAGATTCATCACCTTTCATATTGCTTTTCTCAATAATAATGCTTTTACATCTCTAACCTCAGCACTGCCTTCTCGCGAGTCGCAAACATGGGTGTCATGAATGGCCCTGGATACTTAGTGCTTTGGACTCCTCACAATGTGTCCCATCTCTCCAAACTATTATCTTAGAGAGCAGGGTCAATCTACATTTATCTCCTGAGATGATTGGATTTTCTTTCACTCATTAAATTTTCCATATATTTCAAATAATTTCCCGCCAAACTCCAATAATGATAATAATCACAAAACACCATATGACATCTCCATAATGTAACATCATTCTCAACATAATCCCCGGATAAGGTAAAGAATGGAAAATATTTAGATCATGTGGAGCAATATATGAAATAAGGCATAATATGACTTTTGTGTAATGCATAAGCATAGGTAAGGCAAGGATTATAACAATATGAGCATTATATGGAAATATAAAGTCCTCCATCATCTTATCATGCAACATGTCAAAAGCAATTTCAAATTTTACCTCCTTTCATGGTTTTCAAGAAATAATGCACTTCATTGTGACTTCCCTTTACTAGGCAATTTCATGCTATATCTCTAATGAATCCAATTTTGCATCGTCGAGTTCAATAAAGCTTCCATGACATTATTCAAAAATTTTCAATGGGGGTGATTTTTCAACACTTTGGAAAACATGCATATATAAGCACATAAATCAATAATGCATTCCAAAATAGCCATGTAGCAATTCAAAGATTAAATTCTAAATATGCACCAGTAATGTCAAATATGTCAAATATGCATAAAGTAAGCCCTTCCCCCACCCCATACTTAAACATTACAGTGTCCTCACTGTATAAAAACAAGGGTAAAGAAAGGAACTCACTAGACATGGGTGCAGGGCCTCTCAATTTTGAATAAAAGGATCCTGGGCCGAGTCTGAATGTAGCTTGCTTCTATCCATGGACCTGAAAAGTGTAGAAGACATATACCCACAATAGCAAAACTAAAAGTGTTCAAAACAAAAACAAAACAATGTCCAAAAAGTCCTAAAAAGTTTATGTACATGCTCTAGATTTTATAGTCGCTAGACCGACTTTCCATTCATGCTCAAGGTGGCATCTGCAGGGCCCATGTAGCCTGGGCCTCAAATAAGACTCCATTCTTGTCCATCAGCTGTAATCCTCCAAAATGGATCTTGTTCACCATGAAAGGCCCCATCCGCTTCTTGTTGAATTTGTTTGGGAAACCAATGATCCTTTGATTTAGAGACATAGAGTTTGTCTCCAACTTTATACTCCTTGGGCTCATCATTGGATATCCTGCATAATCGCACATACCAAGGCAAACCTCTCCCATGTATAGATAAATATTTGATGGAAATAGGAGAAGAAAGATCCATACCTTGGCTTACCTTTGCAGAGACGGAATCGAGAACCACGGTATTTGGTCGATCTCGACTAGGGTTAGTCGATCTCGATGAGGTTTCACATCCTGGTGGTGGCCTGCTCGAGGATGCAGAAGTCGACAAAGAAGATGGCTTGTCGATCTCGACAAGGCTACTCGATCTCGAGTAGTTTTCTGCTCCTGGTGGTTGCAGCGTCGAGGAGGAAGAAACTGGTGGAGCCGGATGGTGGTCGATCTCGACAAGCTTTGTCGAGATCGACGAGCTTGGTCCGTCTGGTGGAGTCTGTGTCGAGGAAGACGGTGCCCGGGGATGCTGAAGTTGGTCGACATCGAGTAGCGTACTCGAGATCGACAAGGGTTCTGGTTCTGGAGTCGTCAGCGTCGAGGAAGGCGAAGTCGAGTTGGCCGAGTGGTGGTCGATCTCGACGAGTCTACTCGAGGTCGAGTAGGGTTCTGCTTTCGTCTGGCTGCTCGACGAGGCTGGTGCTGGTGGAGGCTCCTTGGTCTGGTCGAGATCGACTAGGGTCCTCGATGTCGAGGAGTCTTGGTCGATCTTGACCCCATACTTAGTTCCTGTCAAGGCATCCGAAAAATAATTAATCCATAACGACTTACCTTGGTCTGTGTCGATTGGATTTTCTGTGTTCTCTTTGAGGATTGCCATGATCTTCTCCACCTGGGCCTCCATGTCCCTCTTTTCCAGCTCCTCAGGGGTCATATTTCTGACCTTGGGTTCCCCGCAGGTGATGTAGCCAGCTGAGATAGATTTGACCTCTTCCATTGGACCTATATGCCTTTCAGTTTTATTAAAGGAATACTCAATTTCCTCATCGCTGATGTTGAAGGTGAGCACTCCTTTCCTTACGCTTATGTTGGCATCCACCGTCGCCAAGAAGGGCCTTCCTAGAATAATTGGACAAGTAGGATCCTCTTGCATATGAACAACTAGGAAATCAGCAGGGACAAAGAATTTACCTACTTGTACTGGCACATTGTCCACCATGCATGTTGGAATGACCACCGTGTTGTTGGCCATGTAAAGTCTAGCATCCACAGGCTCTAGGGCACCTATCTTAATCTTGGACCAAATCGTTAAAGGCATTATACTCACACTAGCTCCAAGATCACATAAAGCATTAATTTTGTATGGACCAAACCCAATAGTTATAGCAAACTTACCTGGATCCGGCCTCTTCTCCAATATGTCTAGATGGCTGCACTCCTCTGTGATTTCCGCCATTGATCGCTTTTTGCTCAAAATCTCATTCAGGAACTTGACATAAGATGACATTTCATTGAGAGCTTCTGTGAAGGGGATGGTGACGTTGAGTTTCTGAAGCATCTTGATGAAGCGTTGAAATTTCTTTTCTGCCGGGTCTTTTGGAGATTTTGTGGGGAAAGGCAGTTTTTTTTCTGAGCCAGAACAGACATCAAAGATGCTGCAGGCTGCTCTATGTCGACTAAGGGCACCTCGACATCGACTAGGCCCTTGTCGATCTCGACCAGTTTGGGTGCAGTCGAGTTGCTGTTCGGCGTAGACGAAGGTTTCTGAAGCTTCTCCTCGAGGTTGAGTTGGCCGTCCTCGAGATCGACTAGGCTCTGGTCGACCAGCTGTTCTCCGTTGTTCTGCTGCTTTCCGACCTTTGGCTCTTGCAATTGATGGTCGCTTCTGAGTTTTACAGCTGCGATATGTCCAGTCTTTCACTTAGGATTTGGTTCTGAAGATCCAGGGAGCGAACCTGACTGTCTGGGATTCCTGCTGCTAGCTGACCAATCTGTGTATCAACTGATTTTCGCCATATATCAATTTCCCCAAGCCTAGAGTTGACACCTTGCATCCGAGTATAGACTGAGTCGAAGGATTGCCTAGTTTCTGAGTGATTCTTCCTTATTTCCTCCAGGACTGTCTGTATATCATCCTTTTTCTGGTCCCTTTCCGGATGTCCTGGAGCTCTCTAGGGCGGGGGGTTCCTAGGGACACCTTGGTTCCATTGTGGTTGCTGAAATCTTTGGTCCCCCGTGTAGCGATTGGGACCCCCTACTTAAGCTACCTCCTCGTGATGCTCTGCCATCCTGACTTGTTCTGCGTGTGGGCACTCAGGAGTGGTGTGCCTTTGCGATCCGCATTCAATACAAGGCTGGTTGACAGAGAGATACTTTACTTGCTTGAGGAGTTTCTTATTCTGGTCTCTGTAGTACTGCTCCCTAACATCTGGATCAATCTCCTTAGGGGGATCATAGAGGGGAATGGATGGTGTTGGCCTGGCGTATGGGTTCTCTTCATAAGTTGCAGTAGACCCATACTTGTTGTCGTAGTTGGTGAGTTTCTCCAGCACACCCCGTGCGTCACTTGGCGGCATTGTCAGATACTCATAGCGAGTATAATGGTTGATTCTGTCCTTAGTGACTTGATCAAGAGAGTTGAAGAAGATCTCCTGAATGACGTAGGGTGGCTGTCCATGAGTAGGGCAAGATCGCAAAAGTTCCTTGTAGCGCTCCCATGCCTTTGCCAGCGATTCCCATTGCTTCTGTTTGAAGGCGGTGATTTTCTGGCGGAGATGTGCTGGTTTGGCGGGTGGAAAGAATTTGTTCAGAAACTCTTGCTCTACTTGGGCCCAGGTTGTGAGTGATCTTGCTTTCAGCCCTTCAAGCCATTTCAGTGCAGGCCCAGCGAGAGACCAGCGAAAAGATTTCATCTTGACATATTCCAGAGTTGTACCTTCAGCAAGAGTACGGCACATGTCAGAAAAGTTTGTAATATGTTCAAGAGGACACTCATTAAATCTACCATAAAAGGCATTATTTTTAAGCTCTATAAGAAATTGAGTGCGAATTTCAAAAGAGTTATCAGGGATTAGAATCGCCGATTCAGGCACGACGAGAGTGGGATGCATATAATCCTCTGCAGTGGTTGGATATTGGGCAAGCTCAGCTTCTGCTTGCCTTGCGCTCATTTGCTTGTTCCGTTGGTGTCCTCTCATTGGCGATAGTAGTATCCTTTGCGGCTAGTGCCCTGGTAAGCCTCTGTATCGGCTGCTCCTGTGCTTCAGCGGCTGCCATGGCTCTTTACAGTCTAGCTCTGATGTGTAGGAGGCGTTCCGGTTCGTCTAAGGCGTCAAACTCAGGTGGGATACCAGAACGGCGCATACACCTGCGAATTCACTCAAGAGAAAAGTGAGAACTGACTACCTAAGGCGCGAATGATTGCTTCCCCGGCAACGGCGCCAATTTGTTGTTGCAGGAGGAGTTTCAAGTATGAAATAAATATAAAATAAAGATCAGACTGAGTTCCCTGTCTCAGCAAATAAATACAAGACTTCCTCCCGTTGTAGTAGAAGGTTGTCAGGATCGAATCCACGAGGAAGCACGTTAGCAGTTCTTAGGTAGCCATAAATTCTCACAGACAAGCAACAGAAAAGACAGAAACCAAAGAACAGAGGAAGAAAGACAAAGCAAAGCAGAAAATAACGAATGAAAGTAAAGAACAAAGCAAGACGGAAAGCTACTCGACCTCGACAAGAGGCACCCGAGATCGACAATAGCAGTGAACAACAGAAACTCAGAAAACGAAACAGGAAACTCGACGTAGACAAGCCAACTCGATATCGAGTAGAGGCTACTTGAGATCGACAAAGCTCCTCTGTATCGACTAGAAAACAGTAACTTTAAAATGCAAATTCTCGAACCCAAAACTCAGATTTCTAACGAAATAAATCAATATAATAAAAGACTTCCAAAGCCAGGGTATCAACACCACAACGATAACCATGCAAAGTAACACATAAAGGCATAAAAGATCATGCTTTTCATCAAACAACCTTCGTTGTTAACAAATAGGCATATAGAGGCTTTCGCATAAACCCTAATTGTTACTAACCCTTTTCACATAATTAATCCAAGTTGTATTAAGATCACTTTCGCTTCAATAACACAAACAAGGATCACCTTCAACTCTCGCAAAAGAATCATGCTCATAGGGATAGAAGATGAATTGCATAAAAAGATCTGACCTTTACCGCATCACCTCACATAGCCACCGTCGGGCTCACCCTAGCCCCAGAAGTGGGTGGACTACTCACGCCTAATCGCAATCGCACATATTTATGTATAAAAAGAAACTTGCATTAAAACTAAATTCAAAGCTTTTACAATCCTGGCAATCAACCTTCGCAGAAAGCCAAAACCCTAAAAACCTTAGAAATCCTAAACTATATGTGTAATTGTGTCTCTGAATTGGAATGAATGAAAAACCAGCCCCTAGGGCTTTATTTATAGCCTTCTATTCCTTTCTAATCAAGGATAGAATCTTCTATCTGTATCTAAATTTATATCAAAAAGCATAAAAGATAAATAAATTGCTTAAGGGAAATAAATCTAAAAGGGAAAAGATAAATCTAAATAGGTAAGTCTTCATGTCTTGATAGATCTCCCTTCCATGGATAGAATTGATCAAAATGGATAGATCTTCGGCTTCCTTTGGCCCCTAAGGAATCCCAACTCTACTCGGACTGCTCTTCGTCGACACGTTACTGGAAACTGGTCTACTCGACATCAACAAGGGCTTCGTCGACCTCGACTAGGATCCATCGTCGACTGGACTTCTCGGCTAGATCTGCTCGACAGGCTCGGATCATGATTACTGGCGCTCGTCGATCTCGACTACGGCTACTCGAGATCGACTAGGATTGTCGTCGACCTTGACAAAACCGGATTTTCGGAATCCCGTGTCGGCGGGTTCCGGGATCAAGTGGAGCGTAGGCGAGCTCAGACGATCGGGCTTACCTGAGACGTGCGACGAGATTTTGTCCGCGTACCCAAACCTGTGCCAATCCGAGCTCAAGCCATCCGCGTACCACCGTCCTCCTTCGGCTCCATCAATGTCGGTTTTTACCAGCCGAGACTAATCCCTCTTGAAAGGGGGCTCAAAGCTAGGGAATCCGGCCTAAGCCGTTAGAGATCCCAATTTCCGACCTTTGCTAATGAGGCCTTGCCCTCCTATTTATAGTGCAAGTATTTGCACATGAACATTTACTTATTGCCAAGTGTCGCGGGCTTAATGACACATGTTATGGAGGCATGATTGCCACATGTCATGACATGTGGGTGGGGGGCATGGATGCCAAGTGTCATGGCAAACATCTTGGAGCCGCGGGCGGTTTATCGTTCGCGGACGTCTTAAGTCTGTACCTCGATTTGTATTCGCCCATTCTTAATGCTTATAAGGTTCTATTTGTATAGCGGGGAACCTTTATTTATGATTATATATTCTTATTTACGCATGACAAAATAAATATTATTATTTATTTTTTGGTGTTTCGTCACAGCTCCTCGGACCTTTCCTCGGACCTTAGTTAAGATGAGACTTAGCTAGGGTTCGATTAAAACGAGACAAAATATGCATCTGTACTTTGTCTTCCATATATCAGAGTTTTGGTGTAATGTTTTAAATAAGTTTGTTTGGTCTGGGCTGTACCCAACTTTTTAGTGGGTTGCCTACGTATCTCTTGGAAAGAGAATCAAGCCTTTCGTAGTTCAATCAGGAAGCCCTCCGCGGATGAGAGCTCCGTCGTTGAGGGACTTTTAATTTATACTCATTTAGAGTTTATCTCCGCGGGCTAACCAGCTACGAGCAGGAGGCCCTCCGCGAGCGATAGCTCCATCGTCGAGGGATTTAGTTCATACTGATTAAGAGTTTATCTCCGCGAGCATATGATCTATGATCGGAGGCCCTCCGCGAGCGATAGCTCCAACGTCGAGGGACTTAGTTTATACTCGTTAAGAGTTTTATCTCCGCGGGCTAACCAGCTACGAGCAGGAGGCCCTCCGCGAGCGATAGCTCCAGCGTTGAGGGATATAGTTCATACTCGTTAAGAGTTTATCTCCGCGAGCATATGATCTATGATCGGAGGCCCTCCGCGAGCGATAGCTCCAACATCGAGGGACTTAGTTTATACTCGTTAAGAGTTTTATCTCTGCGAGCATATGAGCTACGATCAGAGGCCCTATGCGAGCGATAGCTCCAGCGTTGAGGGACTTAATTAAATCTTCGATCCGAGAGGCGAGCTCTACCGGATGCCCGACGTGGAGTAAGCTCCAGCGTGATGGGACTTAATAAAATATTCAATCCGGGAGGCAAACTCTACGACCGGATGCTCGACGCGGAGCAAGATCACGCGTAATGGGACTTAATAAAATATTCGATCCGGGAGGCAAGCTCTACGACCGTATTCCCGACGCGGAGCCAAGCTCCAGCGTCCTAAGACTTAATATAAAATATCATCTCCGAGAATGCAGATTCGATCGGAGGCCCGACGCGGAGCCAAGCTCCAGCGTCCTAGGACTTAATATAGAATATGATCGGAGGCCCAACGCGGAGCCAAGCTCCAGCGTCCTAGGACTTAATATAGAATATCATCTCCGAGAATGCAGATTCGATCGGAGGCCCGACGCGGAGCCAAGCTCCAGCGTCCTAGGACTTAATATAAAATATCATCTCCGAGAATGCAGATTCGATCGGAGGCCCGACGCGGAGCCAAGCTCCAGCGTCCTAGGACTTAATATAAAATATCATCTCCGAGAATGCAGATTCGATCGGAGGCCCGACGCGGAGCCAAGCTCCAGCGTCCTAGGACTTAATATAAAATATCATCTCCGAGAATGCAGATTCGATCGGAGGCCCGACGCGGAGCCAAGCTCCAGCGGGTATCGGAATCCCGTGTCGGCGGGTTCCGGGAGCAAGTGGAGCGTAGGGGAGCTCAGACGATCGGGCTTACCTGAGACGCGCGACGAGATTTTGTCCGCGTACCCAAACCTGTGCCAATCCGAGCTCAAGCCATCCGCGTACCACCGTCCTCCTTCGGCTCCATCAATGTCGGTTTTTACCAACCGAGACTAATCCCGCTTGAAAGGGGGCTCAAAGCTAGGGAATCCGTCCTAAGCCGTTAGAGATCCCAATTTCCGACCTTTGCTAATGAGGCCTTGCCCTCCTATTTATAGTGCAAGTATTTGCACATGAACATTTACTTATTGCCAAGTGTCGCGGGCTTAATGACACATGTTATGGAGGCATGATTGCCACATGTCAAGACATGTGGGTGGGGGGCATGGATGCCAAGTGTCATGGCAAACATCTTGGAGCCGCGGGCGGTTTATCGTCCGCGGACGTCTTAAGTCTGTACCTCGATTTGTATTCGCCCATTCTTAATGCTTATAAGGTTCTATTTGTATAGCGGGGAACCTTTATTTATGATTATATATTCTTATTTACGCATGACAAAATAAATATTATTATTTATTTTTTGGTGTTTCGTCACAGCTCCTCGGACCTTAGTTAAGATGAGACTTAGCTAGGGTTCGATTAAAACGAGACAAAATATGCATCTGTACTTTGTCTTCCATATATCAGAGTTTTGGTGTAATGTTTTAAATAAGTTTGTTTGCTCTGGGTTGTACCCAACTTTTTAGTGGGTTGCCTACGTATCTCTTGGAAAGAGAATCAAGCCTTTCGTAGTTCAATCAGGAAGCCCTCCGCGGATGAGAGCTCCGTCGTTGAGGGACTTTTAATTTATACTCATTTAGAGTTTATCTCCGCGGGCTAACCAGCTACGAGCAGGAGGCCCTCCGCGAGCGATAGCTCCATCGTCGAGGGATTTAGTTCATACTCATTAAGAGTTTATCTCCGCGAGCATATGATCTATGATCGGAGGCCCTCCGCGAGCGATAGCTCCAACGTCGAGGGACTTAGTTTATACTCGTTAAGAGTTTTATCTCCGCGGGCTAACCAGCTACGAGCAGGAGGCCCTCCGCGAGCGATAGCTCCAGCGTCGAGGGATTTAGTTCATACTCGTTAAGAGTTTATCTCCGCGAGCATATGATCTATGATCGGAGGCCCTCCGCGAGCGATAGCTCCAACGTCGAGGGACTTAGTTTATACTCGTTAAGAGTTTTATCTCCGCGAGCATATGAGCTACGATCAGAGGCCCTCCGCGAGCGATAGCTCCAGCGTTGAGGGACTTAATTAAATCTTCGATTCGAGAGGCGAGCTCTACCGGATGCCCGACGTGGAGTAAGCTCCAGCGTGATGGGACTTAATAAAATATTCAATCCGGGAGGCAAACTCTACGACCGGATGCTCGACGCGGAGCAAGATCACGCGTAATGGGACTTAATAAAATATTCGATCCGGGAGGCAAGCTCTACGACCGTATTCCCGACGCGGAGCCAAGCTCCAGCGTCCTAAGACTTAATATAAAATATCATCGCCGAGAATGCAGATTCGATCGGAGGCCCGACGCGGAGCCAAGCTCCAGCGTCCTAGGACTTAATATAGAATATGATCGGAGGCCCAACGCGGAGCCAAGCTCCAGCGTCCTAGGACTTAATATAGAATATCATCTCCGAGAATGCAGATTCGATCGGAGGCCCGACGCGGAGCCAAGCTCCAGCGTCCTAGGACTTAATATAAAATATCATCTCCGAGAATGCAGATTCGATCGGAGGCCCGACGCGGAGCCAAGCTCCAGCGTCCTAGGACTTAATATAAAATATCATCTCCGAGAATGCAGACTCGATCGGAGGCCCGACGCGGAGCCAAGCTCCAGCGTCCTAGGACTTAATATAAAATATCATCTCCGAGAATGCAGATTCGATCGGAGGCCTGACGCGGAGCAAGATCACGCGTAAGGAGACTAAATAAAATCTACGATCCGGGAGGCCAGCTCTACGACCGGATGCCCGACGCGGAGCAAGATCACGCGTAAGGAGACTAAATAAAACAAAATACGAAAGATATATAGCACAATTATATATAGACCAATTTGCTCGTGTGCCGATCGGAGCACTTGCTAATCAATTTGCTTGCCTTTCTCACGTGATCTCCATTGGAGAGATTTACAGGAGGTCATTACTATCATCGGCTCCACAGTGCACTCAAAGGAAAAGGATGACCCGTTGCCAGACCGATCATCCATTTATGCACAAAGAATTACTTCAATAGAGTCTAGACTTCCATTTATGCACAAAGAATTCAATCGAGGTGAGAATTACATCTTTTTATGCTAGCTTCAGACAAATATAATCAATAAATGGCTCCATTATTCTCATGGAAACCAGTTTGAGTCCCGGTTAAGAAAACAAAGGTTGTCGTTGAATGCTTCTATTGAAATAATAGTCCGCGAGGGGACATACAAGCAAGTCATTTAGTCGCTAAAGATCCTCAAGGACTGTAACTAAGCGGGAACCCAATCCGCGAAAATCAGCCGTGAAGCATCACCGATTTTTAATTTGCAAAGAATGTATGGAGAAGATGCGCTCGAGGTGAGCTCAATAGCTTAAGTTTGTGATGCACAGAGATATACTAACAAATCTATCTAGTTGTATGTATCCAAAATTTTGACATTTAGGTGATATTTATCCGATGTGAGAGGGGGGTTATCATAGCATCTGTCCTCTTGCCGCGGACCATTACTAAGAAAGGCAGGTCATTTAGCAGCTCATTTGCAAGCCTACATACACATGTGTACATTCCTCTTTAATGAATCATAATGATATCCTTCCAATCTCTATCCCCCGTACAAGTTCCTGCCGCGCAACAATGACCCATATTGTCCGCGGACCGCTCGGACACAAGCTACCGAGTGACCTATACATCCTAGGAGATAGACATATACATCCTCAAACTCTCATATATTTACTATATAGTCAACTGCATTTGAAAAGAAATTATATCCACGTATACAAATTTGCATCCAAAAGCCAGTAGGCTCGCTATCTACGAATTTTCAATTCAAATACAAGTGAGTGGCGGATGTTCGTAGACGCGGTCTCAACCAGTTTCAACAACAATTGGTGGAGGAACCGGGTTGACCGCGCTTATCCGCGGATGAATAGGTATAAAGTCGGTCAAAGCAACATAATATAAATATGATACTACACTCGTTTAACCAAATCAATAAACGTCAACCGATTGATACTGTACCTTAGGGTCCTAAATGCAGGATAAGGGATGAATGATTTTTTAATGTAATTCATTAACTTCCTAAAAGGAAGGTTCGTAGGCTTACAAAGGAGTAAGCTACTGAGCGCTCTTATCCACCTAGACGCGATCGAATAACTATGTCAACGGCTTACTTACGTGGGTTCTTTATTAAAAAAGTAAGAGGTGTCCGCACAATCCATCCGCGGCTGGGTTATGGACCGTGATCATTGACCAGGCCTGCGCTCTAAGCTTCGCGCATATTTATTCTTGTACACATGTATTTTTATACATTCACCAGTAGTGAGCTCGCATGCTACCCACATATATATCATATATAATATAATTTCCCCACTTACGATCTACATCCATATAGAAGAAAGGGGAAATAATTCATAATGCGGCAGAAGACGTTATTTACGTACGCGGCCACTTATTAAATTCGTAAACACAAACCGATTGAAGCAAGCATAAAAGATATAGTACTTCAATCCGATTATTACCTCTTAGCGTGAGAGATCCCCACGGACGGCGCCAGTGACAAAACCGGATTTTCGGAATCCCGTGTCGGCGGGTTCCGGGATCAAGTGGAGCGTAGGCGAGCTCAGACGATCGGGCTTACCTGAGACGCGCGACGAGATTTTGTCCGCGTACCCAAACCTGTGCCAATCCGAGCTCAAGCCATCCGCGTACCACCGTCCTCCTTCGGCTCCATCAATGTCGGTTTTTACCAGCCGAGACTAATCCCGCTTGAAAGGGGGCTCAAAGCTAGGGAATCCGGCCTAAGCCGTTAGAGATCCCAATTTCCGACCTTTGCTAATGAGGCCTTGCCCTCCTATTTATAGTGCAAGTATTTGCACATGAACATTTACTTATTGCCAAGTGTCGCGGGCTTAATGACACATGTTATGGAGGCATGATTGCCACATGTCATGACATGTGGGTGGGGGGCATGGATGCCAAGTGTCATGGCAAACATCTTGGAGCCGCGGGCGGTTTATCGTCCGCGGACGTCTTAAGTCTGTACCTCGATTTGTATTCACCCATTCTTAATGCTTATAAGGTTCTATTTGTATAGCGGGGAACCTTTATTTATGATTATATATTCTTATTTACGCATGACAAAATAAATATTATTATTTATTTTTTGGTGTTTCGTCAGACCTGTTCTGGCTGGGTGACTCTACTCGACAAGCTCGGACAAGGCTCCTGGGTCTCGTCGATCTCGGCTAAGGTCTCCTCGAGATCGACTAGAGTGTGGTTGACGACGGCTCTCTGGTGGTGTCGAGGACTCCTCCTTGGCAAGGACTAGGACAGGTGCTCTGGGCTACTCGACCTCGGCAAGGATCTCCTCGAGATCGAGTAGACTTGCTCGGCGTTTTCGTCCTCGGTTTCTCGGTCATCTCCTCTCCTTGTCGACTCCGGGTGTGGCAATGGGCTTTGTCGATCTCGACTAGGGCTTGTCGAGATCGAGTAGACTTCCGGAGCTGGGTTGGTCTGGCTTTCGACACTGCTCCTAGTCGACAAGGCAGTGCTCGGACATGCTCGTCGAGATCGAGTAAGGTCTACTCGAGATCGAGTAGCCTGGGTTCTCAGCTCGATTCGACTGGTTCCGCTGCTTCTTTGACATTGGACTTCTGTAGTGGATTTCCGAGCTTTTCCGACCTTCTTTAGAATTGCTGTAAAATGCCTCGAATTCTGTGAATTAAACAGAAACTGGTGTAGATTCCATAATTGGGCAAATAACCATAAACCACATAGATTCTGTACTATCTTAGCTCAAAAGCATGAAATGTATGCAGAAATCGATATAAAAGTAAATGTAGAACATGGCAAATTAGGCTTACAACAATTGATATGTTGTGTAACTTCCGTGAGATGATGTGATAAATTCTACCATATATGATACGATGCTAGATATGCTATGCTATGTGGCAATCCTTGAGGTGATTATGTTATGCTATTCGACGTGAGGTGCTATTGTTATTCGATATATATACATGATGCTTGATGATGGAAATGATAAAAATTGAACTGTTGAACCCTGATTCTGACTTAGAACCTAGGAAGAGAATATGAGATTAGCCTTTAGAAGTGGATGGTAGGATGAATGGAGAGGTTAGGAATGCTTTTGACTAATGCCAAACTTGAAGTTTTAACTGTGTTTTAAAGAGGACGTTGTGATGTTTTGAGTTATGATATGACCGAGGAGTCGGAGTAAGGATGTGGTAGGGGCCCATATTACATCTTTACTGCGATCTATTTGGGGATATTATGATCACGGCAACGGTACTGTGAGGACCTCATAGGGGCACTTATGAGGTGTTTACGGGATCAATGGCATGATCCATGGACTCACCAATTTCAGACTTCATCCCCTATTTTAAAAATGATTTTAGTCTCGAGGACGAGACTTGTTTTTAGAGGTGGATGATGTAAAGGCTCGGATTTTTAAATCGTAATTTTTTTCGGAAAAAGAGAATTAAAAATGAGATTAAAATCGGGTTAAAACTCGTTTAGCGGATTCCGACCGGAATGTAAAATTTGGCAAACGATTTCCGTCCTTGACCTCGAAAATTCAAAATAATTATCAGATGGCGATATCCTTGTCTATTTTAAAAATCTAATTGATCGAGAGAGCGAGAGTCGAAGAAACTAACATTTGTGAACTAATTCGAGGTTTGAGATTCGCGTATTCGGGATTTATTGCCGGGTATTAGTTTAACTAATTTCACACTCCACCCTTACTTTACCCACTCCCTCACCCTCACCATGCCTCCTTCAAATCACCTTACCCCGTCACCCTCACCATAACCATTCACCGTCACTTTCACCAACTCCATCTCCCCATCATCTGCCTTTGATTCCCATTGGAACAAGGATGAGCAAATCCTCCCTTCCCTTCTTCATTAACTCCAATCCATCCTTCCTTCTGTTCCAATTCTCCCCGAGCCGCCGACGCCATCACCGCCACCGTCCCTCCCCTGTTCTTCCAAGAGCATCGCAATAGTAGCATCCACTCCTTGCTTCTTCCTTTCCACCTCGAGCCAACCGCGGGAGTCCTCCTCGACGCCCTGCCAAGAGCCACCCGCAACAGCGACAGCAGGAGGAGCCGGAGACCAAGCAAGCACCACCGTCCATCATCTCCCCTACTCGAACTCGAACTCCGCTTCGGTAAGCCGTTCTCATCCGTTTTCAACCGGAATCGTCCTCGTACTTCACCATGATCGGGATTTTAGGGGATTTGGAAATAATTTATAAAAGTGTTAAATAAATGGTATTTAACATATCATGTAATACTATTTGAGATTTAAAATATATTATTGGGACTTAAAGATTTGTAAAGAATTTGAAAACGAATTTCAAGGTTGGAAAGTAATCTAATAAATAAATTTAAAAGGGAATTTGGCGAGTATTTTCAATGGTCGGAACTCGGAATACTTAACTATTTAACTGGGATTTGAAACGGTTTTGAAACTAACTTGGGAATAAGACTTATTCGATGACTAACTAGCATGATATTATGACCGTTTGACTAACAGTATGATATGTATGACTAATAGCATGACTTGTGATGAATTATTATATGAGATTAAATGTTGGATAATTATGACGATCTAGTAGGATTTTATATCATACAAATTATGTCTTATGGTTTTGATGAACCGTTGAGGTATATGCGGGATTGATGTATATGAACATGCGGAATTGGTTAATTGAATGATTTATGGAGAACGATGTGGTCTCGGGGAGCGGATGATGCGATAAAAGGACTTTCATAATATGTTACTTGTTTTATTGATTGAGGTGTGCTTGAGTGCTTAATAGTTGGATGTAGACTTATGTATATTCCATTACGTACTAGGTGATACTCTGTGATTGTGACTACTGTGTGCCGGATTCTTCTATTGTCGATCTGCTAGCCAGGTAAGTACCTTCGGGGCTTACTCAGTAACCAGTACCTCATGCCTGATGTGTCATATAGTATGTAGGTGTTGCATATGCATAAGAGCATGTCATGTAGTAGCATGCTTAGGAATTGCACTTACGAATGAGCATTCTTATTATGTATGCGTTTGAATACAGAACGGTCGTTACCTGTGGGTTCTAGAGTCCTTGCTAGGGTCATAGGACAGCCCAGCTTCATCGGGTGTTGTCCTCCTTGAGTCATTTATATATATCACGAGATACGAGACGGGCATGAGATATGATATGATGATGAGATGTGATATGATGATGAGAATTGATATGCTATAGAATCGAACTGGACAGTCTCCACCCTGCCAGGAAGGGGGGGTGGTGGTAGAAGAGGGATATACCACTTGGTATTCTTTGTTAAGGCCTTACTAAATATTCTGCACATATGAATTAGGAACATGATAGTGTGGTTAATATTCCAATACTGCATGAAGGCATCCTTTATTCTAGGTATAGGCGTATTATATGTCCTCAGCGCGGTCAGAGGACCCGCGGGTGGACTCTTGGCCTGACTTGGTGGTATAGTTTCAGGTACCCGATACACTACTTGATTTTGTGCTGTTATGACGGGGTCTATTCATATGGCGGAGAGTGAGTGCTTGAAATCTGACTTCACCATATTCATGCTTTTGGGATTTCTCCCTACTTATACTCTGTTTTGACCCGGCTCTGCCGTGGCATTGGTTGTATCATTTTCAGAACTTATGCCCTTTGCATGATAAAGGATTTCCCGTGTTGTAGACTTAGGACAGGTACATGGGTTTACCCCGGGGTCTCCAATGGACCTTCCGGATTTGGGTGCGAAATCCCACTTTAAACTACAAATCTTCGGTTTTAAACCTTCAATCCGTACTCGGGGCGCAAGATCCCAACGAGGGGTTTCATTCATCAATTGTATAAAAATATCATCAACAAAGAATGTCATCACAAGTGTGTCATCACTCATCAGTGAATAAAAGTATAATCAATGAAAATATATCGATATACAATTGATTAAATTAAAAAAGCTGGCATCAAACGATTTGATTAAAAAAGTGGCATTAAATAATTACATTATAAAAATGACATCAAAACACCATTTTGAAAAAGTTGTATCATATTAAAGAAAAAAAATGTCATCAAAATACTACTTTGAAAAAATATCATCAAAAATATGGCATCACGGTAAAAAAAAATATTATCAAAAAATTGACATAAAAAAAAGTGGTATCAATCGTTAATAGTAAAAAAATGGTATCAATGGGCAACGTGACAACTGACATTACAGTAAACAAAAAATGGCATCAAGGTTTAAAAAAAGTGGCATTAAAAAAGTGTCATCCAATCATTTCATTAGAAAAGTGGCATCAAAGTGAAAATAAAATATAATAAAATTTTGGCATCAAAACGGTAAAATATGGCATCACTAAAAAAAATCCAAATGGGTTGGTCAACGGTGACCATTCCACTCTATTTGGAAGGGTCTCATAAAACTAATTAAATTAGTTTGGGGTCTAAGTACTCAATTGAACATTCAAAAATGGTCATCTACCAAAATCACCCATATATAATTGGTTTTTTTTATCAAGATAAAAAAAAACATTAATTACGAGTTTAATTGAATTATTTAATTATTAATGAATAATTATTGATATGGATTAATAAATCGAGTTATAGCGCGGATTATTAAACCGAAAATTGAATGAAAAATCTTCACGGTAGATTTAATAATCATCCATTTTAGAAAATACAATGGAAAATCTATTAAACCAAAATATACCTTAAAATTGTTCTAAAACAAAGAAATGAAGATGCTCTTCAGTTACCCGTAGCTGTAGCACAAGCGCGTATTAGTAGTACTAGGGACGCTTAAGACCAAAAAAAAAAGTAGTACTAGGGACGCCCGGGCCATCACCGTAATGTCGCCGACGTGGACCCCATGATTTGGACTCCGGCGTCCAGTGTCCCTCCATTTCACTCTTTTTTTAATTAATAAATAAAAATATATAAATGAGTCTCCAATTCTCCATAGTGATACGGTGTTCAGTCAATCTGCAAATGCATTTCCTTCTTACTTCTTATAGTAACTGCTCTTTCCTCTCTCTCTCGCAAACCCTCCCAAAATCTCTTGCCCTCTCCTCTCCGAATCACATCTCCGCCGTTTGATTTTCCGGCCGACGAACGGCCAGGATTTCGCCTGAGTATCCATGAATCATCCTCCGGCTTCTCTCTCCACTCTCCTCTTGCTGCTGCTCCTCTGCATTTGCTTCTCCGGCTTCCAATCCCACGCTCAAATCCTCCCCAAAGATGAAGGTAAAACCGCTGTTTCTGTTCATTTCATCGTCTCCATTTCGAATTTTCATTCAAAATTACTCCTGTTTTACTCTTTCTCGATCGATTCGTTTGATTTTCCCGCCAATTTTAGTTGTTTTTCCCTCTTGAATTGAATGCGATCGATCGATTGTTTCCGTCAAATTGAATCGAGAAAAGTCTAATTTCACCGTGTTAAGTATGAACGCTCTTTTTGAACATCAAAATTGACAAATATATGATTTTGGAGCTAAGCGTTTCCTTCACATCAAACACGTGAAAATTCATTGCAGCAGCAGTAGCATGATTGATATTTGGCACCTATCTCCTATTCATTTTTTAATCTTAGATTTTCTTTTTATATATAAAAAAATCTTCTAATCATTGTTAGGCTGATAAAATTCAAACATTTTTAGCACTGTAAAAGTTACTAATAACATTTTTTTTTTGGTAAAGAAAGTTAATACTATACTCAAGGTAATAGCCTATCAGATCAGATATACATCAAAGAGTTTGAGCAAGCTAGCTTTTCATAATTAGGTCAACCCTTTTTTTTAAAAAATAAAAATAACAACTTAATGTGAAATAATATTTTTTCTTGCTGCAATTAATTTTAGTATATTTTATTAATTGAATACTCCGTAAGTTAGTACAGTAATGAAGATTGGTAGACAAGAAGTGTCAAGAGTCCAATACGGCCGAATATAAACTCACGGTTTGTATTATGTAGACAGTAGACAGTAGACAGTCGACATATATGCATATTGACCAGTTGACCAAATCAATTATTATATTGCATTTCTGAGCTGTCCAAGAGTGACTCGGTGTGACACTTTGGATTAATCCACCATGGGACCAGTTATTGGAAAGCTTATCCTTCAATAAATATTGTAGGGCCTTCACATATACTTTGATTCTTTGACCACATTATCACATCTAAAAGATAAATCAACCCAATAAATGTGATTGCTTATGGTGACTGAAAAACTCAAAGGACTATATAACTACTTGCCAGAGCCAGAGGTATTAATGCTTATCTATAAAGTAGTTGTTTGGTTTGATAAGAGGCAAACTTGAATTGATCGCGTCAAATTAAGATTGGATTGGATGCCCAGTTGCTACAGAACCATGGTGTTAAGAATGTACTTTCACATTACTTCTATTCCTTATGGTCCCTACAAGGGACCGATGAGTCGATACAGAGGTAGGCTTGTTGAAGCCGACCCCAATCTAAAAACATAACATATAGGTATATTTGGTCTATTGGTCTTCATTCATTCATAAACAAAAAACAATTTGCAAGAACAATTTGTCTAAAGGTTTTTCACTTTTTCCGAAACGTAAGAATTATTTACTGTCCCTAATTGTGCACACCCCTCCAAAATTCCTGGCTCCGCTAGTGCTTGTACCCTCACTCACATATATATAAGTTACTGATGAATCCTTTACATTGCAGTGAAAGCTCTCAAAGTGATTGCTACCAAGCTCAACATCACATATTGGAATGTCAGCCAAACGGCTTGCATACATCCAGAAAGAAATTTCAACAAGAACATCAGTAGTGATGACATTGTTAGCTATGTTACCTGTAATTGCTCATATACGGACAGCACTACTTGCCATGTTACTAACATGTAAGATGCTTGATTTTACTATTTTCATCTTCAATCAACATAGTACATGCCTTTGCATCCATTGGGGTGTGTTTGAATCTATTGCTTTTTATGTGTCTTGTAATCTCATTGTTCTCTTTTTTCTTTACAGCCTGCTTAAGGGTCTGAATCTCACTGGAGTCATACCTAATGAATTTGCAAATCTCACTAAACTGACAGTGATGTAAGTACTACCATCTTCCTGATTTGTATAACTGCATAGGTGACTGATAATTGATTCAAACTCGTTGAGATTCTATCATGTTTGGGACTATGAACTATCCCCTTATACTTTTGCAAAGATCTTCCCTGCCTATTTTGAAAGTTGAGAATCAGAATGAGGTCTGATCAACTATGAAAAACAGCTAATCTTTGTAATTACTGAACGGTGGGGGATGGTCATCAACTCCTCACTCCTATCAATACATTACTGCAGTCTGCAGTACTACTGTTTTATATTATGTGTGCAAAATAAGTTAATTTTCCTTGTTTCTTTTTCATCAGTGATCTCACCAGGAACTATATGAGTGGACCAATACCATCAAGTCTGGCTAAAATTCCTCTTGTAACATTGTAAGCAAAGGATTGCTTCTTTTCATCGAAAATGTGTAGAGATTTCTTTCAACAAGAAAACTCTTGACTATTTGGGAAATTGCAGGGCCCTTGTTGGTAACCGTTTCAATGGTTCAATTCCTAAGGAAATTGGTCAAATCTCCACCCTTGAGGAGCTGTAAGTTGTGGAACTTAAAATGATGCACCGAATAGGACTGGTTTTCGCTGTTTGAATCTGCTTATAACCATCAGAAGGATTTCTTTTTCAGAGTCTTGGATGACAACCTTCTTGGAGGACAACTTCCAAACAGCCTAGGAAACTTGAAAAAGCTGCGAAGATTGTAAGAAAGTTTTCCTTGTGATTTTTTTTCGGTCTCTCACTAATCGCCTACCTTGTTAAATAACCAACATAAGCAATATACAAGCAATCATTTTTTCAAGTTCGTTGCTGTTAGTTTTTTCACTGATGCAACATTATAGCATGTAGGCAGAATTACTTCTTATGCACCTAGTTTGTTGTACAACTTCTGGTAAAATACCACATAGACATTGAATGTCTGGAAAATGAACTGAAATTTTAGGTTATTGATGCGTCTTTTTGTGAATTCATTTTGTTTTCTTTGAGGCTGTATTTTAGGTGAAAAAGGCACATTCATGCTTGTTTATATTCCTTACACTGGTTTTGTAAATTTTGATATCTGGAATTCTTTTTGCTTACTGAGAAATTACTTTTTCACACAGGCTACTGTCAGCCAACAACTTCACAGGAACAATACCAGAAACATTTGGCAATCTAAAGAAGCTTAACGATTTGTAAGTTATCTGCTTACGTTGGTTGTATATCAGTTTCAAAAATGATCTCTAAGCATAGTTGTCTTACTTGTAGTCGGATAGATGGAAGTAATTTAACTGGAGCGATACCGAGCTTCATTGGGAACTGGACAAACATAAAAACTTTGTGGGTAACATTGTTCTTTCTGCTAGCCTTTTAAGAGCCTACATTACTAAATATGAGGCAATATTTTTGTCTATTCATCATGAACTCATCTCAGTTTTTTTCAGGCATATGCAAGGCACTAATATGGAGGGACCTATTCCTTCCACAATAGCTTTGTTGACAAAGATGACTGAGCTGTAAGTATGAATTTGAACCTAGTTCTTATTGGTGAAGACTGATATCCTTATATGATGAAAACGATGTACGTTTTTGTTTCCAGGAGAATATCTGATCTCAGAGGATCCAGTATGAAGTTTCCTGATTTAACAGGATTAACTGATTTAAAGAATCTGTGAGTTCTTTCAAACTTGTGATTAATAAAAAGAATACCATAGGGAAATATTAGCAAACAATTATTATTAGCCTACTCTCTTCGTCAAGTCATGCTTTTTGCTGAATTCAGCGTACTGCGGAATTGCTTGATTACTGATACAATACCCGGATACATTGGAGAGTTGAAGAGCCTAAAGATTTTGTGAGTTCTCTTTTTATGCCTTTCCTCTTTCTTTTTATGTTAAGGTTCATGCTTTTTACAAGTGAATCTACCACAATAGGTTCTAGTAGCTCACTTTTGAATTTTCCTTGCAGAGATCTGAGCTTCAACAAGTTAACTGGGCCTATCCCAGACAGGTTCCGAAACCTGAATGAGAACAAGCTCGGCTATATGTAAGCCGATATTTTAACTGTGCAAAATCAACAACATTTAATGTGTCAGCAGCCTCTTTGTGTTCTTCATTTTCATTTATGTTTAATGTGAAATATATGTGACAAAACTTGTACAGGTTTCTGACAAACAATTCACTGAGCGGTTCAGTACCAGACTGGATAATATCCAGCAAGGATAGAATGTGAGCATTGTTTGATTGTTTTACTAGGTTCATGACCTCTAAGACGGATTCTAATTTCATACTTTTTGCACAACTACTTGAGGGAGACCTAATCAAACCTTTCATTTTATCACAGTGATGTATCTGATAATAGCTTCACGGGGTCAGTAACCACTAGTTGCCAGCAACAAAATGTGTAAGTTCTTATTCGTGTTTGATCAGGTTTCATTATATCAGTAATCTTTCTATTTTCTCTAACCTTCTTCATGTGTAATCTCTTCCTCTCTTCAGGAACTTAGCTTCTAGTTTTCTGTCAGCAAAAGGCACCTCGTAAGTTCCAATTATACTGTCTACTCTTGTTTAAAGAAAGTGATCTTGCAAACTCACCATCAGCTGAAACTTTAATATTTGCAGGGATACTTGGTGCTGGAAAAAGGATTTACCTTGTCCTCATAAGGCCAAAGGTAAAGCTTCTTATAAAACATTTATATTCTTCTGGTTATCAGGCTTCTCCTCGTCTATTCACGAATTCCTACCTTTGTTCTCTTCATGATTATGCAGAATCTTCTTTCTTTATCAACTGCGGAGGCACTGCGACAAATGATGGCGAGAATGAGTATGAAGAGGACGCTGTTAACATAGGATCTTCTTACTTCTCTTCTTCGGATAAGTGGGCCGTCAGCAGTACAGGTGCTTTCATGATGAACGAGAAGAACGGGAATTATATCACATCAGCCATTTCTGGCCTCAATGTGACTGGTCCAGCTTACTTGCACACTGCTCGGATTGCTGCTATATCGCTAAAGTACTATGGCACTTGCATGCGAAAGGGAAGCTACACAGTGCAACTACACTTTGCTGAGATAATGTTTTCCAATGATCATACTTTCAGCGGCCTGGGAAGACGTATCTTTGATGTCGCAATCCAGGTTGGTAATGACTGCTTCAGATGCTAAGTATTCAGCAAATCAGTTATAGTAGGAACGAGCAAATAATGAATGCTTCAACAGGGGACTGTAATGCTGAAAGATTTTAACATCATGGACGAAGCTGGTGTTGCTGGTAATGGAACAACGAAAGTGTTCAATAATGTTCTTGTAAATGGAAGCACTCTGGAAATACACTTGTATTGGAGAGGGAAAGGAACCAACAACATTCCTAGTCGAGGAATATATGGGCCTCTTATTAACGCCATAAGCGTCACTCCAAGTATGTTTACTTTGTATTCTTGAGAAGGAAATCTTTGAAACTTCCAAGCTTTCACTCATCTGTAACTCTGATCTTTCCCTCTTTCAGATTTCAAGGTTGATGATCATAAGGGATTCCCTATTGGAGCTATTGTTGGCATCGCCATAGCTGCTTTTCTTGTTGTTCTAGTCTTGATTCTTGTTCTCCTCAAACTAACTGGTGTCATTGGAAGAAAAGAACCCAACGGTAAGCACACTTGCGAGTTTCTTTTGATGTACACCTTCTTGTTTGCATTTCAATACAACCATCTAAAATTGCATTCTAATATACTATTTTTCAATTTACAGAATTCCAGAACCTTGCCACAGGATATTTCAGTTTGAGACAGATCAAAACTGCAACAGATGACTTCAATCCTGCAAACAAGATCGGTGAAGGCGGCTTTGGCCCTGTCTACAAGGTAAACCAGGACCCTTTGCTATTTGGCGACGCCTGATCTTCATGTGTATAATATTGGCCGATCATAGCTATTAACTACATGTGTTTCATATCATTATCTTCTCCCTTACTGAGCTTGTTATGGCTACAGGGTGTTCTTCCGGATGGAAAGGTAATTGCTGTTAAACAGCTATCCGCCAAATCAAAGCAAGGAAATCGTGAATTTGTGAATGAGATAGGCATGATATCTGCCTTACAACACCCTAATCTTGTCAAACTCCATGGCTGCTGCATCGAAGGAAAAGAATTGCTGCTAATTTACGAGTATATGGAGAACAACAGCCTTACCCGTGCCCTCTTTGGTAAGTTCCTTGTAAAATGCATAACCAACACAAAACAAGCACGGCATGATTTTCTCCTCTCCTATCTGTTATATATCTGCCTATTGAATGCAAATGATTCTTTAGGTCACAAGGGTGAAGGGTTGAACTTGGACTGGCAAACAAGGAAGAAAATATGTTTGGGCATCGCGAGGGGATTAGCTTATCTCCACGAAGAATCAAGGCTGAAAATCGTTCATAGGGACATAAAGGGCACTAATGTGCTGCTCGACAAGGACTTGAACGCAAAGATCTCAGATTTTGGTTTAGCAAAGCTTGATGAGGAGGACAACACACATATCAGCACAAGAATAGCAGGAACAATGTGAGTTTGGATCCTTCTTTCCCACTTCTATTCGGTTTTGGTATGTTTTCAGAAACGCAGTGATCATTTTCGACAAATGCTGTCCATATTACAAGTAGAAATGAACCTGCAATTCATGAATTTCTTGCATCTTTTTCCTGCACATAGATCCTGGGTTCATTTTCGTTTTTTTGGTTTTCAATTGTGACTCTCTTCAGAGGATATATGGCCCCGGAGTATGCAATGAGGGGTTACCTGACATACAAAGCAGATGTCTACAGCTTTGGAATAGTTGCTCTTGAGCTCTTCAGCGGGAAAAGCAATACCAACTACAGACCCAAGGACGAGTTCGTTTATCTTCTTGACTGGGTATGCTCTTTCATTTTATTAGTTGGATTATCGGACAGAGCTAGTTGCTGTAACAACCTGCAATTTGTGTTCTTTATGAAATTCAGCAGTTGAGCTGAAGCTGCTAATTTGATCTAATTCTAATCTCTTTTGTTTGTGGCAACTTGAAGGCCTATGTTTTACAAGACCAGGGAAAACTGCTAGAGATCATGGATCCAGCTCTCGGTACAGACTACTCAAAAGAAGAGGCGTTGAGGCTACTTACCCTGGCCTTGCTGTGCACCAACCCATCCCCAAGTCTCCGACCAGTGATGTCCTCGGTTGTCAGTATGATCGAGGGCAAGACCCCAGTTCAAGCCCAGGTTGCCCGGCTGACAGAGATAGAACTGAGTGCTCTCCGTAACATGTCCCGTAGCACTTATTCTCAGGTCTCTACTAATTCACAGCACAGCACGCACAGTGGAAACGTAATGGGAGATGGCCCTTGGGTCAACTCCTCGGTCGCCAACGGAAGGAACGATGAAACCGACGGAAGTTCACCGAATACCACACTCCTTGAACACGTCACGCTTTGATGCGAGTTTAGACAGTTTTTCAATCTCTTTTAGACTAGTTTGTACTCAATATCATGCAGGCGATGCACCAAGTGTATGTATCAGCAAATGAATCCTTTGTTGTAAAATTTGTAAGAGATATGTTGTATCAGCAAATGAACATGCATTACGTTTTAGTTTAGTGGTTAAGATTATGATTGTATCTGTTTCATTCTGTATTCAAACTCAAGTCAGGGACGCAAACTCTTGTCCCGCCACATATTATTCACTACTCACTATACCTTTTGCAATCAGACTAAACAGATCCTAGACCTAACCCTATATCCAAAAACTATGTCACTTGTTTGAATTTCTAAATCCATCATGACTACTGAGTTTTGATGAGAATGAAATAGGTGATGAGCAAAGGTTCGAACAGGGAAGGGCGCGTAAATTTTCAAACATGTACAAAAGGAAGAAAGCTGATGGAGGAGTCAGCAGTAGTTATTGACAATCTGTATATTCACAAGTTGTAACATTGGTCTATGAGCTTTGATTGGTCTATATACTGTTTCTGAAACTTTTAGCTGCAGAATGCAAGGGGCATGGAAAGATCAAAACTCAATGCCACTGTTTAACTGAACAGAAAAGGAAGGCCTACCGAAGGTACTGAGCGGGGCTTCAACTCTCACGACTACACCTGAGCTCCCGACATTTCCATTCCACTTGGACCTACCAAGCTGCAAGTGTCATAATGAAAGCATAAGCCCAAGTCGCATTATGAACCAGTGAATAAGATGAAACTGTTCTTGATGGACAGTTCAACGTCGGATATGCTTGTAAAGAAAATAAGCACTTAATATTATCACAGAAAGTACTCACTGAGACAGCTGCAAACGCAGAGGGAATGGTTGTGAATGAACAGCCAGAGATCAGACTAAGCCGCTCTTTGACATGATGAACGAGTTCTGTCCGCACCCCAGGATCGGAACCACCAAAAGTCGGGCACATGCTGCATTGAGGAAATCACTGTCAGTGTGAAAGCGAGGCAGCAGACTGATTACTGGTTTTGGAAGGAAAAGTGAATGCTGTTCAGTGGAAAAACGAGTTAAGACACTGGTAGCAAACAATCAGGGCTTGAATTCAACTGTTTAAGTGAGAAAACAGAGAAATTTTGGGCAACTTTCCCAAAACAGAGAAATTTTAAAGAAACTGAAGCATCTCTTGGTTCATTTTGTGACACTCACTTAACGAAAAAAAAAATTCCATTTTCACACCAATTTGACGAATGAACGGCCAAACCAAGTAAAATACATGAAAATCTAATAATAACATAGGAATAGAGTTGAGACTAACATAATTCTTCTATGTTAATCTGCAGTCAGTTTTAACCAATACTGAGAGTAACCAGAGAGATCATGAAGCAAGAAGAACCAAATTCTTCTTACCTGAACTGGATAGTTGGTTTCATCATGAGGCCAGATTTCTGCCATGCCAAGGCTTGCGTAACTTCAAGCATGAATGCTCTATCAGGCCATTGCACAGTAGGAGTGATACGTGTTCCCCACTTGTTCTGCACCATGTCACCATAATAAATGTCAACAACCTATGAACCTAATAAAGGAATCTACTTTTGACGGAGCTAGAAGTTGTCAAAAAAAAAATACAAGTGCAAAGCTGTTTAGCTTACTTTACAAGAGAAACTAAACTTCATCTCTCCTGGAAGTTGTCCCTGTGCCTGAAGTAGGCCTCCAAAAATAGGAAGAAATGCACTGGTGGTAAGCCCTTCCCCTGCTACATACGTAAGCTGCCCATTTGGGAACTGTAAATCCATGAACGACTGCAGAAAATAAAGCTTGAAATTAGTCTTCAATCCATAACAAGAAAGCATTGGAGTGTCAATTGCTAACTGATTATGATAGACAGAAGCACTAAATCAGGTGAGATAAAGATCATGAGCTACCAGTATAAGATCATGCAGCATGTTATAGTTTTTACGGATTCCTTATATTCCATACTACTTGTACATAGTAGGTTTCAAACAGAATGTTGGGGATGTACTTTATCTTAGCTTGCAAAGCATACTGTACAACTTACACAGGCCAAAGGGTTGAGACATATCATGGACATCAACAGCCATCTTCTATGCTTCGACCAAATAGCTGGACAGAGGGAGTGTAGGCCATTCTGGGAGATAAAAAGTATATTCAGATCAAAGCTGGAAAACTTTACTGTAATATTGGGAAAAATATATATATATATATATTTGAATGGAAACATAACATAAAGGATGTGAAAACTGAAACAAAAAGAACAGACATGCACACATCAGCTGTACATACATACATATATATAACTTCTCCCATGTAATTCAACAGCTAAACTAAAAGATGCATCAAATTTTGACAAGGAAAAATCAATCATCCGTCATTTCATTCTTTTGAGTCACTAGGTAGTTAGTCAAAGAGTAAATTTGGAAGATTAGCAAGGTACCCAACCATCCCTTTACCCTTCATTTCATACTTTTGAATGTTTTCTGGCTAATCACGGATATAATTTGAAAGGCCTATCAAGATTCTGTTGCCTCCTCTTTTCTCCCTTGACTTGGCAAATATTGCATTCTTATAATTGCACATGAGTGCACGCATGTTAAATGCATGTCAGCAAATGCAGATGCAAAATACATGACGTAACAAGAAGATGAAGATCAATGATGCACAGATATATAACAAAAGACTAAGAAAATGTTTTCTAAAGAAAACTATGTTGTGAGTAAATTTATCTTCCAAAAGAGAAAGTCTGCCTACCTTCCTATCATAACCATACCAGAGCAAGTGTTGCTTAGACAAATGCACAGGTAAAAGTAATGTTGTGTCTCGAACAAGCAAAATTGGTCCAAGCTGTACAAGCACAAGAGATGAACTTGAACTCCCTGGGATAGAACCACCATTTGATGCCTCTATCCTCCATAAATCTCCCCTTGCCATTAAGGAGCTCTCTATGTCCCGGGTTCTACTGTCATAAATTGAAGAGATATTGACAGACCCCTACATGAATCACAAAAATAGTAATCAGTATGGAGAAAATGGGGGTTTCACAACAATAGAGAGCTTTCAAAATGAGAATATTATATCAAGGTAGAAAACTTTGTGAAAGTACGAAA
Organism: Persicaria tinctoria; assembly: GCA_037127255.1. Lineage (NCBI taxonomy): Eukaryota > Viridiplantae > Streptophyta > Magnoliopsida > Caryophyllales > Polygonaceae > Persicaria > Persicaria tinctoria. The sequence continues at coordinate 73,692,427 of JBANSL010000002.1, read as the reverse complement.
GGGCCTGAAAAAAAAGGGGGAAATATAGCAAAACATTCAGATCACGTTGGACATCAAGCAAAAGCAAGCATCTGATTACAGTAAAGATGAATTCACAAGGTAAGAAGATCTGTGAAGCAAGTTATTACATCATCAAGGGCGCATTTGGAAGGAAAGTTTTGTTATCAATTATCATGTATAGTGAGGTATGGGATAACAGGTATTGTTGGTTAAGTTGATTGGGTATGGTAGGAACTGATACTAGGTACGAGTGATACCCATACCTTCATACCACCAAAAGAGTAGTGGTATCACTTATCCAATGATGGTCGGGACTCAGGAATACCATAACTCATAACCAAATCCTATTCAAACACCACATTTTAAAACTCCATACCCATACACATACGGACATACCTATGGGTACCAAACAGAAAATTTGTTATTATGCACAATCAACCAATCTAACAACAACAACGAGCTAAAGCATGTCAGCAAATACGATGCATATTCACAAAAACGCAAAAGACCGAAATTGAAATGCCCTCACCATACCTATGAACACGGAAAAGAAATCTAGTAACATACCTGAGATCTACCAAAGAGCCCAACCATTTTCATGTTAAACCATGAAAGATCGTCATCACTGCTCCCACCAAACTCGCCATCATCCTCATAACCTCTTTGGCCTCTCAGCTGCTGTGCTATTGAGTCCAAATCCTCTCTCGTCGATAAACTCAAATCACTCATCTCCCCTCCCATATCAACACGGAGCTTCACCACGCCATTATCCCTTCCATCATACTTGAACGGCAACGGGAAGCTTCGAAAAAACTGATGGACTATGCCATTAAAGCACGCCCCGAAATCCGCCCCTGCTTGCCCTATCTTGTTACCTATATCAAGTATAGCAGAGACACCATCGATCCCTGCGGTATCAATCGGGAGGCCGAAATCCTTCGGGACAAAACTCTGGGAGGGAACGGGAAACTCGAATTCAAAATTAGGTTTTTGAGGGTTCGGCCAGGGGAAGGAAGGAGGGGAATGGATTAATCCTGTAAAGCCCTGCGTTAATCGATCGGCCAGGTCCTGGCTATGCCTCTGCACCTCTTCCCACGCCTCGAACGATCTCTCCGCAGACATCCGCCGTCAATTTCAATCTCGAGCCAATTCGATTCGATATAGTTGGTGAAAGATGAAAGTTCGGTTGAAATCGAATTGCTTTTCTAGCTCCCGAGCTCCGATCAATTTGCAAGGCGGAAACTTTATAATATCCTTCTGATAATCTGCGGAAATTCAAAGCTCTTTTAATCCAAACAGCTGAGAATCAGAACAGTTGAAGGCAATAGCCGCCGGACAGATAAAACAAACCCTAAAGACTAAGGGTTGGCGAAATTTTGGAGTTTTGCAGGGGTATGATAATCAATTGAACGCCAGTAGCAATTACAGTAGAATCTAAGGAAAAGCAATTGCCTGTTTGGTGATTGAAATGGAATCGAGGAAGATGAGATTTGAGGGAGTGAAGTCAAGTGGAGCGGATCGATGATAACGAACAGACAACATAATTTGAGTCGAGATTGTGGAGCTTGTTTTCGGTTAGTTGTATATATACTGCCATTGTTGGCCAATCAATTGGGTATCGGGTTGGGATCTTTTCGCTTTTTTTTCTTTTTTCTTGGAATTATTACTATTTTTACACCCTCAAATCAATTCCTCCACCCTAGGTTTTAGAGAGAGGAAAGATTGTGAAGGAAGAGTGGTCGGGGTTCTTGCCTCGCGCCCCTAATGTACCGGCTTCGGCCGCCTCACCACGGCTTCGGCCGCCCCAAATCGGTTTCGGCCGTCCAACCACGGCTTCGGCCATCTCCGATCTAAAGTCCTCGCATACCAATTTGGATGTTCCCCTTTGTCTCAATCACCCTGGCCGGTTCTTGCCCTGGCCTCGGGTCTCCTCTCCCCTCTTCTCCCTGGCCCCTCGTGTCTCAAGGAGACTGAATAACCTCCCCCCGTGCTCAGTCGATTGGGGTCTTTGCATCTGTTTCTCTCGAACTGTTTGATTTTCCGGTGTTGAACCCCTCGTAACGCCTCTCGCCCTAGTCTATCGAGCCTTTTCGGTTCAATCTATCCGTGCTCAGTCGATTTCCTCCTGCTCCCCTTGAATCGTGGCCCTTTTTGAGGGGTAGCTAGGTCTTCTTTTCAACCCCTGACTAACGTTGGGTTTCTTGCCTGTCGAACCCTATCTATTCAAGCTTCGTTGCTTGAATCTTCCCCCTTGCCCTTGTTTTGACTAGATCTTGTGTTATCGCTGGTTTGTGCACGAATTGGGGCGTACTGAGTTCACCCTTCTGCTCCTCCCCCAATCTCCTCCCTGGGTATCTTTTTTCTCCTTCAATCTCCCTCTTTGGAGGTTTTGCGGATCTATTCTCCTGATTCCTCCACCGTCGGATCCACCGTGTTTTGCCGGTGTTTGGCTGCCGGCGTACTGCTCATCTGGCGGTGCCGTGAAACTATTTCGCCCGGCCTTGCACGCCAAGGCTCATTGAAATATTAAAAAATTAATTAAAAAATAAAAGACCGAAGTCTTTTGTGTTTCTTCTAATATGTTGGTGGGCCGAACCAAGTGCTTTGGGCCCGGTCTGCCCATCTGCATTTTTCATAGGAGAACACATTTGATTTATACGTATATATAAATATATTTCTCCGATAACAAATATATATGTTTTTGTTTGTGGAATTAAATCCCGAGAGGGCTTCGAATTATTCCCGAAAGGGCTTTTGGTGCATCGTACAATGGCGGTTCTCGGCTGCATGGCTGGTTGTTCGTGGCGTTCTTCGTCTGTGTTGGAGCTCTGGCGATCGATGTCGGGTCTGGCTCGGGTCGAGGCGGTGTGTATCGATGTCAGGACTCCTGATGTACCGCTGGCCAGCGGTGTCACTTCTTGGTGGTGCTTGGCATCGACTCTTGTCTACGTTGTCTCCAGCCTGGTGGGCTTAGTTCGCTCGTTCGACTGCTTTTGTGTGTCTCTCTCCGCCTATCCTGCACCTTTTTCTGTTTTTTTGTTGTATTTTCTATTTTTATGTAGTATGTTTAGACGGCTTGCCGTCTGCCGACTTTGTCGGCCTCTCGAGGTCCGGGTCTGTCCGGCCTCGAATTATTTCCTTATCAAAAATAAAATAAAATTCATCCACCCATTGTGAAGAAGATGCAACTAACATTATGGAAACATTATGCAACTAACATTATGGCCAACAATGGCATGTCCAACATCTCTGACTCTAATTGGTAGAGATAGAATGGACAAGCAGATTGAACGTCTAATACGAAACAATGACAAAACTAACATTATGGAAAAATTCTCCCAAATATCAACTACGCAGAAATCAATTTTAGCATTCTCCTTGTGGGGATATGGTCAATGAGAAATAAAATTCTCTTCGAAAATCGTGATGTCAGAATTATGTAACAATAGATAAAGACCATCACACAAATATAGATTATCATGGAAAAAAAGCCCTGGAAGATAATCTAGAGAATGACGATACTAAATCTACGCATCAAAAACTGCAAAACAAGTCGACACGCAGACAAAAGTTAAATGGAAGAAACTGTCTGAGGGATTTTTAAAGCTAAATTTTGATGGTGCCATGGTCGCTTCTGGGCAAACTATTGCTAGCTTTGTTATTCGCAATAGCTGTGGAAGTGTGGTGGCCTACGGAGCCCAAGGCCTGGGGTGTGCTTCTTCGATCCAAGCTGAGTGTCTCGGTCTTCACACCGGCCTGTTGACTGCTATGTGACGAAACCAACAATAAAAACATCTGGATTAACAACAACAAAAATAAATCGCGACAATAGGCAAAAAGGACGTCCGCGGATGAGCTTCCTACCAAAGACTATAAACTCACTGAAGCCATATCATCCGCGGATAGAGAAGAGGAACACGTGTTCGACATGCCCACATCCCACGAGTCGGACACTTGTCAAACTACAATCCCCACGTGGCGAGTCAATCGAAGCTCACCCATCACCTATAAAAAACAAAAACCAACATATGAAAAGGGACTTTTTGGGAAGCAAGGCCAAGGGGAGGAAAAGGGAGAAAGGAGCGTATCAAGATCGAACATCCTGAGAAAAGTGAGGAAAAGAGAGAAGGAGAGAAAGTGAAGGTAAGTTTAACCCATGTGGAACCTCTTTTCGTGAAGAAGAAATTGCTTCGCGGACATAAAACTCTTTTCACCCTTTGAAAACCCGAAGCAAGAATCGAGAATTTGTCGTTGTTAGTCCCCAAGTCAACTAACGGCGGCAGGTAAGCGGTTGATTCCCAATTCGTCTGAGGAAAACTCGATAAGGGAATTATCCATCATCATTCATAATCAGATTATTCCCGCGGCACAGGTTGGGCCGCACCGATTATTTCGATGCGGGTCAGGTAAGACCGTTGGGAATATTGAAGGCCCCCACTGGGTATATTCCCGGGTCCCACAAAAAATGGTGGCTTTTTGAGTTCGAGTCTTTTCACTGGCGTCGTCTGTGGGAACCCCCTCACACTAAGGGGTTCCTCTAAAAAATTCTTTTTGTTTGAAAAAATCAGGCAAAGACCCTCAGATCATTGAAAGAAGCAAGGGTCCGCGTCTGAATCTAGAAATATGAATATGTGCATATGAAAATGAGTTTTTCACTTTGGCGTAAGTACCGACACGAAAAGAATGAGTGATAATCAAGACAACGCGACACAGAGCATGAGCCATGGGATCCACCAGGATCAAGAGGCCTCAAATATGTATGTCCCGTTAACGCCACAACCCAACCCAGAAGATGAAACAGGAGACCGGCCCCATGATATTCCTCCGCGTCACTATTACAATCAATATGGAGCAGAAGGGGGGCACGTGCCCCAAAATTTCTGGTATTATGAAGTTCACCATGAGCAGCCTAATCCCCTTCAACAAGAACGATCACAGTATTATGACCACTAGGGCCAGGATCCGCGTCAACAAGGAAATTTCCATCACGAGGAGCAGCGTGGAAATTTCGATAGATATTATACTGCATACAACAACCCGGGGAACGTGAACTACGGTTTCCAAGGTCATGCAATGCCACATCAGGCAGGGCAAAACGATCAGCGACAGCATGAAAACAAGTACCGGCGTGGAGAGAAGTCCACGGACGTCTCTACCTCCACAAAATCTGGCTCAACAAACAAAGGGGCAGAAGGACTCGCGACCTTCCCATCTGTGTTTACCCAAGAAATTTGTACTGCGGCAGTACCAAAAAGATGGAGGGATGTGAACCTTATGAAGTATGACGGAACAACCGACCCTGAAGATCATCTCTGTCATTTTACAACCGCAATGGGGATAAATGAGTACAACGACGCTATGTTATGCAGAACCTTTCCCTCAACTTTGAAGAAAATCGCCCTTACATGGTTCACTAACCTACCAAAAAACTCTGTGACCAGTTTCACCCAGCTGTCTCTCATCTTCACATCCCATTTTGGAAGCGCGCGGTCGAGAAAGAAGACCATGCTTGATCTTAATTCAATCAGGCAAGGAAATGGGGAAACCTTAGGGCACTTTTTTACTCGATTCACCAGTGTGGTAGTGCAAATCCCCAACTTTAATCATGAGTCGACGATCATTATACTCATGGGAAATTTGGTAGAGGGGACTTCAAGACATACCTATTTCGGAAGAAACCAACTAGTTACGATGATTTGAGGGAACGGGTGTCAAGGCAGATCGAGGCCGAAGAGGCAGCCGCGTCCAGCTCAAGAGCAAACACAAGCAATCAGGGATTCTTTGGGAAACTCGCTGGAAAGTTCAAGAAGGAGAAAGCCAAGCCGCCTAGACATCAATCAGAAGCGGTAGATTTTCGTCCCCGCCGCGACGAAGTACACATGAATTCTGAAAGAGGCCAAGAGTCTCATCGAAGAGATGATCATCCGCGGTCTTATCATCCAAGAGAGAACCCCGGCCTATAGGAATCAAGAAATGAGATTTCCACCAAGAAGAGAAGATTGCCCCAATCGGAGACTGGATTTGGAGGACCGCAACCCCAGATTTGATGAACCTCGCGAACGATAGAACCGTTACCTAGGGCAACAAGATCAGCGCAGAGATCCCCCTTTTTACAACCGGGGAAGAGGCAGGGGACTAAGAGGGCGCGGAGGTAGACAGAACTATCCGCCAACTATACAAAGATCCGTTAATCAGGGAGAAGCTCGAAGACCGGGAGAAGGCCACATACCAGAATCCGAGGGTTTCATCAATACCCTCACGGGAGGGTACTCCATGGCAGGATCAAGTAGATAACAAAAGAGGAACTACGAGCGAGAAGGAAGGCAACCTCCATCCGCGTCAAGCAGAAGGATCTCTCTGTCACAACATGAAGACATATCTTTTTCGCCAAAAGACGCTAAGGAAGTAAGGATGCCGCACTCAGACCCTTTGGTCATCCATGCTCAGATAGCTGCCAAGACAGTCAAAAGAGTGTTTATTGACACCGGTTCGTCTGTCGATATCTTATCATGGGAAATTTTCTCTCAGATGGGGATTTCCGCGGCATCATTAAAATCGTACTCAGGCACTCATTAAAACTGTGTACAATGCTTTGTTGGGACGCGTCTCGCTCTATAAATTTCAAATGATAGTGCGATTTATTACTTCGTTGGGAAGTTTCCCTTGCTGGGAGGGGGAATCGGTGAAGTTCGTGGCCAGCAGCCAGAAAGCAGAAGCTGCTACTTGACTTCCATCAAGAAGAGAAAAGAGGTAATGTGTATTAGTGAGAAATGTGAATCCATGGTGGAAGACAACGACCCATCAGGGCTCTCAGAGGCTGAGCTTGAGGTAAGACCGACAGAAGCAAAAATACCAACCACGGATGAAAGAGTTGCCTATACGCCTTTTCCAAACCCCGAAGAGAAAGTCTATTTAGGACAAGCACTAGAACCAGAAGAAAGAGATCGGGTCTTGGAAATCATAGCAAGATCAAGAGACGTTTTTGCATGGACTCCGCGGGACCTGTTGGGAGTCCCATCCGCAACTGCTTTGCATACTCTAAGAATCCATCCAGGAACAAAGCCCATAGTACAAAAGAAGAGGAAAATGGTTCCCGAGAAAGCTGCCGCGACAAAAGAAGAAACTAACAATCTGTTGGAAGTAGGATTCATATAAGAGGTAGAAGACTCGATTGGCTCTCAAATGTGGTTCTGGTGAAGAAGTCTAATGGGAAGTGGAGAATGTGCATCGATTTCACTGATCTTAATAAATCTTGCCCCAAAGATAGTTACCCATTGCCATCCATAGACGAGCTTGTCGACAGAACCGCAGGTAACAAGGTCCTCAGTTTTCTTGATGCTTATTCTGGATACAATCAGATAAGCTTGGACCCGCTAGACAAGAAGGCAACTACTTTCATCACCAACCAGGGGATGTTTTGCTACCGTGTCATGCCCTTTGGACTCAGGAATGCCCGAGCTACGTTTCAAAGAACTGTTGATCGATTCTTCTGTAAGCAGATTGGGAGGAATGTGTCGATATATGTGGATGATATTGTAGTCAAGAGCAAGAGAGCAGAAGATCACGCGGCATATCTGCAAGAAACATTTGATTCCCTACGCAGAGGAGGTTTGAACTTGAACGCGGAAAAGTGTGTCTTTGGGGTTGATTCTGGAAAATTCCTTGGTTTCATGGTTAGCCATCAAGGAATTGATGTAAATCCTGAAAAAGTGGCGGCAATCCAAAATCTTCAACCACCACAGACGATCAAAGAATTGCAGTCGTTAAACGGGGCAGTAAACTACCTAAGCCGATTTTGCTCATGCCTAGCCGACAAGTCATTACCTTTCTTTGCTTTGCTCAAGAAAAAGGGACCAATACGGTGGACTCCAGAATTACAGGAAGCATTCGGGGGTTTGAAAATTTTCTTATCAACACTCCCCACTCTGCACCAACCTGAGAAACATGAGGCTCTACACCTGTACCTAGCAGTAAAAAAACATTACCATAAGCGCGGTTTTGACGCGAGAAGAAAAGTACCCAGTGTATTATGTCAGTCGTGTGCTACAGGATGCTGAGACGCGGTACAAACCAGTGGAGAAAATGATTCTATGTCTGGTATTCGCGGCAAGAAGGTTGAGGCCCTACTTCCAGGATCACATCATCAGAGTAATGACTGAACTACCTTTACGTCAAATTCATCATTCCCCATGCTTGTCAGGGAGGATGATGAAAGTGGGCAGTTGAGTTGAGAGAATTTAAAATAGAATATACCCCGCGGAAGGTAGCACTGGCTCAGACTCTAGCCGATTTCATCAGTGAAACGAGTTTTGAACTAGGTGCTCAAACGGAAAGAAGCGAGTGGACACTCAGGGTAGATGGCGCATCCAAAAAAGATGGATGCGGAGCCGGGGTTACTCTCACTACACCGGATGAACAACAGTACAACTATGCTTATAAACTGGACTTCCATGCCACGAACAATGAAGCCGAGTATGAGGCCCTGCTCGCGGGCCTGGAAGTAGCTTTGATCAAAGGCGCCAGACAAGTATCAATCTACACTGACTCAGAAGTGATGGCACGACAGATAACGGAGGAGTATGAGGCTAGAACTCGTTTAATGTCAGACTATCGGAGAAAAGCACGGGCATTATCAAAGGCATTCTTGAGTTTTTGCCTAACGGTAATTTCCAGGAATGACAACCAGCAAGCGGACACGCTGGCTCGATTAGGGGCAGTCATGCCTGAAGAGGTAGGAAAGGAGGTGATCCTCGAAAGAATGAATAGTCGCAGGCTTATCCAAGAGGTCTATCAAGTCCGGGGGATTGAAGAAGGAGACTAGAGGACGCTGCTCGCGGATTATCTGGGTAAGGGCATTCTACCCGAAGATAAAGACGCGGCCAGGAGGGTGATCACAAAATCCTCCCGTTTCACCATTAGAGAAGGAAGGCTTTACAAGAGGGGCTATTGTCTCCCGGATCTGTTATGCATATCGATTGAGGAAGGAGGTCTCATCATAAAAGAGTTGCATGATGGAATTTGTGCACATCACCATGGGTGGAGAGCCATGGTGGCCAAAGCAACCAGACCTGGGGTATTACTAGCCGACTATGAGGCAGGATGTTCAAAATTATATTCAGAAATGTGACGTATGTCAGAGATTTGGAAATTTGATACACCGCCCTTCTGAAATAACGAAAAGTATAACTGGAGCTTGCCCTTTTTCTGTCTGGGGAATGGATATCCTTGGTCCATTTCCCACTGCCCCAGGATAATTGAAGTATGTGCTTGTCTTAGTTGATTACTTCACGAAATGGGTTGAGGCCGAAGCAATGGGACTAATCACCGCGGAAGAAGTAAGAAGGTTCTTGTGGAAGAACATCGTCTGCCGTTTTGGGGTACCCAACTCGATAATCACAGATCATGGACCTCAGTTTGATTGTGAAGCAATTAGGGATTTTTGCGCATGATTGGGCATAAACTTCAAATTCTCATATGTGGCTCATCCACAGACGAACGGACAGGCGGAAACAACCAATCGGCAATTGCTACATGGGATACAAAAGAAACTTGGGAGCACAACAAAAGGGCGATGGGCTGAACTTCTACCATTAGTTCTCTGGTCCTACCGCACATCAGTAAAAACTCCAACCGGAGAGACCCCTTTTTCACTAGTTTTTGGTATGGACGCGGTCGTTCCAGTAGAAAGGCTGGTCCCCTCGGCGCGAATAATAACATACAACCAGGAAACCAACGATGAAGCATTGGAACTCGAACTCCATCTCATCGAGGAGTGCATGATGGCAGCAGCCATAATGGAGCAAGAATATAAAAGGTGTCTATCTATATATCGGGATAGACGAGTTCGCCCGCGGCATCTCATGGAGGGAGATTTAGTGCTCCGTCAAGCAACCACTGGAGGAAAATTGGACCCGAACTGGGAGGGGCCTTATGTGATCGTAAAGGAAGTCCAAGAAGGAGCGTACAAACTCAGCACCCCCGAAGGCACCGTTCTGAACAAAACCTGGAATGCAGATAATCTAAAGAAATACTATGTGTAATAGCCAGGGTTTGTATGCAACGGGAAACTTAGTCGCCCCCGCGAAAATGAAATAAAGCGGTTAGAGGGTGCTTTTATTATCTTCCTCCAGATAAATTCCTAACTAAGTCCCAAAGACGCAGGATCTTGGCTCCGCGTCGGGCCTCCTATAGAAGCTGCATTCTCGGAGATGAAATTTTACTAAGTCCCAAAGACGCAGGAGCTTGGCTCCGCGTCGGGCCTCCGATCGAAGCTGCATTCTCGGAGATGAAGTTTTATTAAGTCCTAAAGACGCAGGAGCTTGGCTCCGCGTCGGGCCTCCGATCGAAGCTGCATTCTCGGAGATGAAATTTTACTAAGTCCCAAAGACGCAGGAGCTTGGCTTCGCATCGGGCCTTCGATCGAAGCTGCATTCTCGGATATGAAGTTTTACTAAGTCTCAAAGACGCAGGAGCTTGGCTCCGTGTCGGGCCTCCGATCGAAGCTGCATTCTCGGAGATGAAATTTTACTAAGTCCCAAAGACGCAGGAGCTTGGCTCCGCGTCGGGCTTCCGATCGAAGCTGCATTCTCGGAGATGAAGTTTTATTAAGTCCCAAAGACGCAAGAGCTTGGCTCCGCGTCGGGCCTCTGATCGAAGCTGCATTCTCGTAGATGAAGTTCTATTAAGTCCCAAAGACGCAGGAGCTTGGCTCCGCGTCGGGCCTCCGGTCGAAGCTGCATTCTCGGAGATGAAGTTTTATTAAGTCCTGAAGACGCATGAGCTTGGCTCCGCATCGGGCCTCCGATCGAAGCTGCATTCTCGGAGAAAAAATCTTATTAAGTCCCAAACACGCAGGAGCTTGGCTCCGCGTCAGGCCTCCATTCAAAGCTGCATTCTCGGAGATAAAGTCTTAATAAATCCCAAAGACGCTGGAGCTTATCTCCACATCAGGTCTCCGACCAAAGCTACATTCTTGGAAGATATATTCTTAAATATAACCCTAATACGCTGGAGCTCTGTCTCCGCGTCCCCGTCCAAAATATTTTAAGAAATAATTTTCATAAGCCTTTCAAGAACGCCGAGATTCGTTGACAAACATAAAAAGCGTCAGCCATGAACTAACAACCAGACATAAAATAGACCACATGGTGACCAAAATACGCTAGCACTTCCAAATATTTACCCGCTTAAAAAGAAAAAGATACAAACACCAACTTAGGCCCTCCGGGGCCTGGCCGGAATTAAACGGGTTCTACCTTGACTCAAGCGAAATCTATTTGAAAGGGGGCCTCCTGATTCTGAAGAAGCCCATTCAGCATCGACTTCATCACTCACGACATCTAAGACACGAACCTCAAAACGATTTCCTCCTTTGTAAATAAAATTCAAGGAAGAACCAATGTTGATACTGTGCGACTCGTCAAAATCATTCCAACCATCTCTCATAAAGTGAACACCATAAGCACCGCGTATAACTTCCACCGAGAAGTCAAGAAGAATCCTATTTGACAAAAGGATGTTCCCAGGAAGATCAGAGAATAAAGAGCTTAAAGAGAAACCTAACAGGTACTAGCAAAACACAAAGGAAAGAGAATGTTGAGAAAAAACAAAACCTTAAAGAGAAACCCAACAGGTGAGAGACTAACCAAACGGCGAAGCTGCTAAGGAAAGCTGATGCGCTCAAAAAATGACCAAGTCTGTCGAACAGGAGAAGGAAAAGGCATTTTGAAAGAAAAAGATCGAGTATAAACACATCACCCATATGCTCTCTTTTATAGAACACTTTGACAGTGCTAGCACGCGTCACAAGCCGAGACAGGAACTCAGAAAACTTAAAAGGTTGATTCATCAAAATCTAACAAATGGCACGTCATGCATAAGGTAACAAAAGACACTGTTATCTGAGGACAAAATTGGGATACCCATGGTTGACGTATCACGACAAGATTGCATCGAGAACGCAAATCGTGCAGTAGGCATGCATAATCTTGAAAATCCCCCAAAGGAAAAGCCGCAAGCCCACAGTTAACTGAAGCGGCGCCCATCATCCCAGCTACTCCCTTTTTTGAAAATAAAGAGCTTTAATTTATTAAACAAGTCGACAAACAAATCCCAAAATATTGCTTTATCAAACACAGACATAAAAGACTAAGCTCAAGCGCCGTTCGAGGCTAATCCACGAGAGGAAAGATCATTGTGACTAGTTTCACGCTCTCTTCCGCGGGAGTCCATCACTTGAACCTCAAAACAAGCCTCACCCATATGAGTAAAGATCATGGAAACCCCCATCTCAAAATCGTGCGATCCTACAAAATCTTTCCATCCGCGACCAAAGTAGAGTAAACCACTATCCTGACGTTCTACGCGAACCGGAAAATTGCGTAACTGATAAGAAGAAAGCAAGACCCGACTGGGAATAGCGTCCTCATATACTTCTTCAAACCTAAGTGGCAGTAGCTGAAAAATGGAAAAGATAAAAATAAAGAAAGAATTCATGAAGGAGATATGGAAATTATACACAAAAATCTTACCAAGCGCAGGAACTGTTCAGGGTAATCAATTGCTTGGAAGAAAGCCCATCGAGACTCTCGCTCAGAAGCCGTGTCGGCCCTGAATGCTAAAGGGGGAACTATAATGGATCCCTGCATCTCGAAAATAGCAAGAGGAAAACAATAGTTTTTTTTTTCTCTTGTCTCATCACTCACGAGAAAAACAGTCAAGTAAAGAGGGAAGAGTTGCATGCATGGCGCGCAACAGGTGACACAGTCACCCAGGGCACGCGTCCTCTTTTTTCTAAAATCAAAGTTAATTTCATTGACCATCCCGCCAAAACCCAACAAACCTCTTAGAAGAGGCCTTTTAAGCAACCAAGAGTAAGCTAGAAAAGAAAAACTAAATTGCTTTTCAATAAAAGGCGATAAGTCCGAGGGCGAGAAAGCCTCACTTAGCAAATATAAAGCACGCTAGAATGACCCAAAATGATAAACATCTTGAAACAAAATGGATCCAGGGTTGCCACCGAGGGCTTTCTATAGGGTCATCATGAGGGAGGAGCAACTTCAAACACTTCGGCTCCCACTCATGTACGTCCTAATCGATGAAGATGCTCACACTCAAGCCAGGCTCTGGTCTCACTCCAACCAGGAACACGAAGTAAAGGTAGAAAGAGATGGAGACGACCTCTTCTGGTTAACACAAGGATGGCGCAGCTTCACACAAGCAAATCGAGTCAATGTAGGATTAGCTCTGATTTTCACCTACATAGGAGACTCCATCTTTGAAGTCGATGTCGTCAGTCCTGATAGCGAGGAAAATGGGGAAGTAGGATGCCCTTAAGCTTCTATTTTATCTGTCGCGTTACCATCCCTAGTAAGTTTAAAAGGATCTAAGCTCTATGAAGGTTTCTGCATGCTACTTCGTATTATGAATAATAAAAGATCCCCCTTTAAGCTTATTTAAAAATCACAAAGATATGATAAGTAGCGAAGGAAAATCGTAGTTTCCCTTTTCAAATCACTCGCAGGAACATAATCCATAAACAAATTACAAACTCTCAAAGCATAACGCAGAGTAGGCTCAATTTGAACTACACGAGGAAGAAATTGAGCTAAGATTAGTCTCGTAATCATTCCCAATCTCGCGACGCGGGCAAACTTTGAAAGAGACGTTACCCCTATGAAAAAACATCATGGTACTCCCTATCCCAAGATGATGAAGGATAAGAAACTCGTCCCAACCGCTGTCGATCTAAAAAAGACCATTCTCACTCCAGGACACAGCCACTGGAAAGTCGCAGACAATGTACGATGAGAGAAAATCCCATTGGGGCGGAAGCGGCCCATATTCAGCTTCAAATTGAGGAGGCATAACCTGCGCGCGTACAAAATTAAAGCTCAATGGAAATAGCCTAAGCTTTTCAAATGAAAGCAAAAGAAACTCACCAGTCGAGAAAGTTGATCCACATTCTCGATCTTTTGAAAAAAGGCCAAAGGGTTGAAACTTCCCGAAGACATAACGCGTACGACGATACAATTGGTTGTTAACACATAAGAAGCAGTGAAGGGGATGAAAGGATTTGAGGCTTTAAAAAGGAAAAACCCCATCTTGAGACATAAAGACAAGTGGAAAAAGACTTCATACATTCGGACTAACCTTTTCAACACTTGGAAGAAAGTCAGAGCATTAACAAGCAAAAATATACAGCGTTAACGAGTAAAAATATACAGTAATACCAAACTTTGTCCAAAGAGATCTCAAACCCAAATTCACAAAAAATGACAAGTATCTCGTTGGAGCGCCAAAAATAGGGAACAAACACAAATCCCAGGTCCATAAAAGTTTCTTTCAACCAGAACTAAAACATCAAAGATCAATCAGTGGTGGCCGCCTTCCCAACTTCATCCCTCGCGTCCTCGGTATCTTCATCTTCAGAATACGACTCTTCCGCGGCCATCTCCTCCTTTGAAAGCCCCCAATCAGCACTGATCATGCTTGGCTCAAACTTCTCTAGGGGAGCTCCGGGATCATCCCCTTCCGAAAATAGCTAAAACATTTATCTTTCAAAATGCTGGCACCTTTCGGAGTCTGGAGACAAGCTTTGGCCACCAAAGACACGAAAGCTACGCCAGCCTCAGTCTTAATCCACGTGGAAGACAAGTAAGCCAAACCCTCGGGACTTTGAAGCCATTGAAGGGCCACATCTTGGTCTGAGCGCGCCTTGATGTTGTCAAGTTCTTGTTTAGTAATAACTTGCTCCTCACGAGGGATGGAAAAATCTTCTTCCAACTTATCGGCCTGCTTGGCTTGAAGAAGTTCCCGCGAACAACCTTCTGCGGCCTCAAGTTCTTTGACGCGGGAGATGGCGACATCCAGAGAAGTTTTCAAGTCATCATGTGCTTTCTTCAGAACCGCCATAGCTTCTTTTTGCGTCTGCACTTTTTCATGAAGTTCCGCAGACCTCTTTCTAAACTTCTCGACCAAAGCTGGATCACCAACGGTGTTCCCAAGGATCCGCAGCTGATGAGTCAGTCTCTTAATCTCCTCATCTTTTTTGCTAAGGCTCTCTTCACCACACACCAAACGTCTTTCGACATCTTGTTGAATCACTCTTAGCTGAAACAGGAATAAGGAGAAGAGAGAGGCCAAAGTTAAACCGTGCTGAATTAATCCAAAACCAAAAATAAAAGGCAAACTCACAAAATGTAAAAACTTACCCACTGGATAATACGGTCAAAGTTAGCCGAAAGATTAACAGCATCTAATCGGCTGACATATCCTTGCACGGGAAAATAACGTTTTTTGGCTGGAACGGCGAGGCCTCGCAGATCAACCGCATCAAAGCCCGGAATAGGGAACTCGCGAAGGGTCGCTTCGCCCTCAAGAAAGAGCCATGTTTCCTCCGCGGCAGACGGTTCAATGACCACGCTAACTTTCCTCTTCTTGGAAGTCTCAGGGGCAGATACACGAACGCGTTTCGCCCGAGACACAGGAGCTAAGGAAGAGGACCCTGTCAAAGCACTAGTTCCTCTAGCTATGATCATATCAGTGGTTAGGGCCACCTCAGGAACCAGGGGAGAAGCAAGAGGGTCATGAATCTCTGAACTTATCTTTTTCTTCTTCTAAGATCTTGCTTTATGACGCTTCAAGAGCGAGTCCAAATCCATCTTATCTAAGTACAAAAACATCCAAAAGATAAGTAAGCCATCAAAACAGGACAAAATAAGAGGCACAAATCTAAACACCCGAAGAAACAAAAAAGAGCTACCTAGTCGCGGATGAGGCAAACTCAAACCAGCTATCTTAAGACGGAACGCGGAGAGCATTTTATCCCAAGGAAACCTAGGTGTATGAGAAAACAATTGTTTGAACTCAGGAAGATTGGAAATGATTGATTTTTTCACAAAGCAGAAACGCCCTGGAACGGTCCGGGAATTGAAACCCTTTCCAGACCTGTCGCGGACCAGAAACCACTTATACTTCCAATTTGGTTTGCTAGATAACCTCTTCATGTATCCACAGCTCGAGTTGCACTGATAAAATCTCGAATCCTGGGTTCCCTTTTTCAAAGAAAAGATGTTGAACATCAACTTCAATGAAGGAGCAACCCCGATCTCTTTGCACCTCATAATAAAGCTGGTGAAAAACATCCAACCGTTATGGACAATCTGAGCAGGGCTTAGGTTGTACTCGTTCAAAAACTCCGAGAAAAAGGGGTGTAAGGGAAGTCGGGAACCCTGGGACAGACTAGCCGCGTAAACAACTAAACAGTCCTCATAAGCATCTAAATAACCTCCCCCCTCCTCAGGAAGGCAGAACTCCAGTCCCGAGGGCCATGGAAAGATACGAGAAATGGCGTCAAGATCCGCCAACTTTAACAAAGTAGCACATCCCCTCAGCTCCTCCACAGGAGATCTCCACGGGTGAATCTTGTCAGTTACGACTAATGGACGGTCGGACGGGGGCGGTAGAGGTTTCAAATCTCCCAGAAAGAGTCAAGTATCTAAATCCCCTAGGTCATACACCGGGGTATCCAAGTCGGTCAAATTTTCTTTAGAGCGGATCTTTTTCGGATTTTCCGCTACACCGATAGGGGGAGCTTCGTAAGGAATCCAAACATTCTCTAATTCTTGATCCGCGTCCACATCCTTAGAAGTGGAAGAAAGACCCACGTCCACGGAAGAACAAGCACCTGATTCACCCGCACCTCCAAAATTTTCATCTCTAATGCATCCCTTCGAAGAAGAATAAACTGTGTAAGGAGAAGAATAGTAATCAGGGTCAGTACGCTTCCGGCACCTTCTCACCTTAATAAGGCTGCCCGTAGGACCAACCCGATTTGGAGTCGATGTGGATGTGGCAGAAGATGACTCTGATGAAGTACCACCAGAGCTAGAAGAAGAACTCTCAGAAGAAGAGGAGAGGATGTCTTGAGTTTAACGCGGTTGAGAAGACGAAGCAACGTCACCTCTCCACCCTTCACCTCTCTCGAAATCATCCAACACACCATGCTCTCCGCTGAGACTAGCCATTCCCAAAGAAACTAGAGAAAATTGTATGAAGATTTACTTACGCGAAACGAAACCTCAGTCAAAAACACATTCAGAGACAAGGTCGCACCCTAATTTTCGATCTTCCCATCAAGAAAATAAAAAAATTAAAAAGAAAACCAAGAAAGCAACTTGAAACAAGAAAGGAATACCTCAAAACTCTGAAGAGCCTCGCCAGAAACTTCAAACAAACCGCGACCAGAAACCTAAGACCACCGCCGGAAAACCAAGCTGGAGATAGAACAAAATTCTTTGAGGGAACAGAAGAAGACAAATGTGAGTTAAAATGAACGGGACGGGGTAACTTATAAAGAAAATTGTTGTAGGAGGAAATCAAGTTCAAAATATAAAATATAATTCAAACCAGATTATGCCCACGCAAATAATTACAAGATTCCCTCCCTATGCAGTAGTGGGAAGTCAGGATCGATCCACGAGGAAGCGTGTCAGCGGATCTCAGGTAGCTGTAAATCTCATAGACAAAATAGCAGAAGAAAGACAGAAATAACAAAGCAAAAGCAGAAAATAAAGCAAACACAGAAACTGGTTGATATCGACTAAATCTATGTCGATCAACAGAAACAGAAATCGATCAATAGCAACAGAAACTTTAAAGATGCAAACTTCGAACACAGAACTCAGATTTCCAACGAAATAAATCAATATACTAAAAGACTTCCAAATCCAGGGTATTAACACCACAACGATAACCATGCAAAGTAACACAATAGGCATAAAAGATCATGCTTTCCATCAAATAACTTTCGTTATTAACAAATCGGAAGATAGAGGCTTTCGCATAAACCCTAATTATTACTAACCCTTTTTCACATAATTAATCCAAGTTGCATTAAGATCACTTTCGCTTCAATAACACAAACAAGGATCACCTTCAACTCTCGCAAAAGAATCATGCTCATAGGGATAGAAGACGCATTGCATCAAAAGATTGTACCTTTACCGCATCACCTCACATGGCCACCGCCGGGCTCACCCCAGCCCCAGAAGTGGGTGGACTACTCGCTCTTCATTATCAAGAAACTCATCAATAAAAAAAAGAAACTAACTTGCATTAAAATAAACCAAAGAGAGCTTACAACCGAACAAGCCAAATCCGCTTTCGCCTTTCTACCTTGCTCGCCACAAACTCTCTCTCTCTATGTAACTACTTACTTGTTCTCTCTGAAATTGAATGATGAAAAACCAGCCCCTAAGGCTTTATTTATAGCCTTCATTCCCTAGCTATTCTAGGTAAGAAAGTCTATCTATATCTACTTCTATATATCTAAAGGCTTAAAGATAAATAAATTGAATAAAGAAATTAAATCAAGAAGGGAAATTATATCTAAAATAGCAAAATATCTTCCATGTGTAGGTACTAGGTAGATCTTCTCCATAGATAGAACTTGATAGATGTTGATAGATTCGGACTATCTTCGGCTCCAAGGACTCCCAATCCGCGTAGGACAGCAAACCGCGTAACGCGGCTCTGGGCGGTTTCCTTGATCTCGACTAACTCTACTCGAGATCGAGTAAGAGTGGCGTCGACTTCGACTTGGCTGGGCGTCTCGACTAGCTGGTCCTCGATCCGGCTCGGACAAGCGGTGCAGATCTTGTCGATATCGAGTAAAATACTTGATATCGAGTAAAGTTGGCGTCGACCATGGCTAGCTCGGTGATGTCGGGCAACCTCTCCTCGACATGCTCGGACATGTGGTTTCTGGAGTTGTCGATATCGAGTAAACTACTCGATATCGAGTAAAATCTGCTGGGCCTCTCCAGATCTTCGGCTACTCGACATGGTGTGGCTCCTCGACTCAGGACATGGCTTCAAGGCTTTGTCGATATCGAGTAGTTTACTCGATATCGAGTAAAGTTGTGGAGTCGGGTTGGCTCTGGCTCTCAGCTTCTCGATCAGCTCCTAGTCGACAAGGCCTGCTCGGACATCTTTGTCGATATCGAGTAAAGGAACTCGATATCGAGTAACTTCTAGGCTCCATCCTGATTCGTCCTGGTTTTGTAGTCCTTCGATCTTGGACTTCTGTAGCTGATTTCCGAGCTTTTCCAACCTTTCTCAAAATTGCTGTAAATTGCCTCGAATTCTGCGAAATTAAACAGAAACTCGTGTAGATTCCATAATTTGGCAAATAAACATATACTACATAGATTCTGTACTATTCTAGCCCAAATGCATGAAATGTATGCAGAAAACGATATAAAAGTATCTGCAAAACATGGCAGGTTCAGCTCACAACAAACCCCCCGTACTTAAGCTTGCTTGTCCTCAAGCAATACTTTTATTTGTCATTCAGGGGAAGAATTTAAAACTCTCAACATCTTAGATTCATTCTCATATGTCCCTGCACTCAATTACCATCCTCGGAAAGGTACTAGTGTCACAAGTCCCTGCATGTGCAATTTTACAAAAGCAACATCTACTCACAAAAGGAGGGTTATGCAAAACATCCATTCGTGACAAAACATTAATAATCAAGAGGACTTTAATTAAGCTCAATAAGGAAGCAGATTGGTAAAAGGCTAAAGGTGGGCAGTATTTGGCAATGTGGTGCTAATGATCCGGGGAAATGGAGTATTTCCAAACTTTTCATACCACACTCCTTTTTCATAAGATTCATCACCTTTCATAATGCTTTTTCAATAATAATGTTTTTCCTCTCTGACCTCAGCACTGCCTTCTCGCGAGTCGCAAACATTGGTGTCATGAATGGCCCCGGATACTTAGTGCTTTGGACTCCTCACCTTGGTGTCCCATCTCGCCAAACTATTATCTCAGCGAGCAGGGTCGATCTACTTTTATCTCCTGAGGTGATCGGATTTTCTTTCACTCATTAAATTTTCCATATATTTCAAACATTTTCCCTCCAAACTCCAAATATGATATATAACAACAACAACCATATAACATCTCCATAATGTAACATCATTCTCAACATAATCCCCGGATAGGAAATAAGGTAGAGAATGGCAATATTTAGATCATGTGGAGCAATAATTGAAATAAGGCATATAATGGCTTTTGTGATGCATAAGCATAGGTAAGGCTAGGATATCAAAATATGAGCATTATATGGAAATTTAAAGTCCTCCATCCTCTTATCATGCAACATGTCAAAAGCAATTTCAAATTTTACCTCATTTCATGGTTTTCAAGAAATAATGTACTTCATTGTGACTTCCATTTACTAGGCAATTCCATGCTATATCTCTAATGAATCCAATTTTTCATCGTCGAGTTCAATATAGCTTCCATGACATTAATAAAAATTTCAATGGGGGTCATTTTTCTAAATTTTTGGAAATCATGCATATAAGCACATAAATCAATAATGAATTCCAAAATAGCCATGTATAAGCATTTCCAAGAAATAAATTCTAAAAATGCACATATAATGGTCAAATAAAGCCAAATATGCATAAAGTAAGCCCTTCCCCCACCCCATACTTAAACATTACAGTGTCCTCACTGTATAAAAACAAGGGTAAAGAAAGAAACTCACTAGACAGGTGTGCAGGGATTCAAAAACATCGATAAAAAATGCCTCGGCAGAGTCCAATTTTAGCTTGCCTCTATCCTTATGGACCTGAAAAATATAGAAGACATATACCCATAATAGAAAAACTAACAGTTCAAAAAACAAACAATGTCCAAAAAGTTCAAAAAATAAATGTCTATATACAAGCTCTAGATTTTATTGTCGCTAGGCCGACTTCTCTTTTAAGCTCAAGGTGGCATCTGCAGGGCCCATGTAGCTTGGGCTTCAAATAAGACTCCATTCTTTTCCATCAGCTGTAATCCTCTAGAATGGATCTTGTTCACCACGAAAGGTCTCATCCTCTTCTTGTTGAATTTGTTAGGAAACCAATGATCTTTGGATTTGAAAACATAGAGCTTGTCTCCAACTTCATACTCCTTGGGCTCATCATTGGAAATCCTACATAAGCGCACATACCAAGGCAAACCTCTCTCATGTATAGATAGATCTTTAATTGAAATAGGAGAAGAAAGATCCATACCTTGGCTTACCTTTGCAGAAACGGATTCGGGAGCCACTGTGTTTGGTCGATCTTGAGTAACTGTACTCAATCTCGACGAGGGTTCAACTTCTGGTGGCTTGCTGCTCGCGGATGCTGGAGTCGAGGAAGCCAGACGTTGGTCGATATTGAGTAAAGTAATCGATATCGAGGAGTTCAGCCTTTCTGGTGGAGTCAGAGTCGAGGAAGCTGGAGCTGGTGAAGGTGATGCCTGGTCGATATCGACCAAGTTGGTCGAGATCGAGGAGTTCTGTTCTGCTTCCAGGGGCTTGCTCGTCGATACAGGTGAAGTCGGGGACGTAGAGGGTTGATCGATATCGAGTAGGGCCCGACTTCTGTTTGGCTGCTCGACGACGCTGGTGCTAGTGGAGGCTTCTGATTTTGGTCGATATCGACCAAATTTCTCGAGATCGAGGAATTCTGGTTGACATTGACCCCATACTTGCTTCATATCAAGGCATCCGAAAAATAGTTAGTCCAAATCGACGTACCTTGGTCTGTGTCGCTTGGATTCTTTGTTTCCTCGTTCAAGATGGCCATAATCTTCTCCACCTGGGCCTCCATATCCCTTTTTTCCAGCTCTTCAGGAGTCATATTTCTTACCTTGGGCTCCCCGCAAGTGATGTAACCAGCTGAGATAGATTTTACTTCTTCCATTGGACCTGTATGCCTTTCAGTTTTATTAAAAGAATATTCAATTACCGCATCGCTGATGTTGAAAGTGAGTACTCCCTTCCTTACGCTTATGTTAGCATCCACTGTTGCCAAGAAGGGCCTTCCTAGAATAATTGGACAAGCAGGGTCTTCCGCCATATCAATAACTAAGAAATCACCAGGGACGAAAAACTTACCTACTTGCACTGGCACATTGTCCACCATGCCTGTTGGAATGACCACCGTGTTGTTGGCCATATACAGCTTAGCATCCACAGGCTCTAGGGCACCTATCTTAATCTTGGACCAAATTGTTAAAGGCATTATACTCACACTGGCTCCAAGCTCACATAAATCATTAAATTTATATTGACCAAATCCAATGGTTATAGCAAACTTACCTGGATCTGGCCTCTTCTCAAGTATGTCCATATGGATGCACTCTTTTGTAATCTCAGCCATTGATCTCTTTTTGCTCAGAATCTCCTTGAGGAATTTGACGTAGGATGGCATTTCATTAAGAGCTTCTGTGAAGGGAATGGTGACGTTGAGCTTCTGAAGCATCTTGATGAAGCGCTGAAATTTCTTCTCTGCTGGGTCCTTTGGAGATTTTGTGGGGAAAGGCAACTTCTTTTTCTGATTCGGAGCCAGAACAGATGTCGTAGGTGCTGCAACTTTCTCAATCTCGGCTTGGGTCTCCTCGATATCGACCAGTCCATCCTCGATATCGACTACTGTAGTTGATTTTGAGTTGTTGTGCTATGCAGACGAGGGGTTGCCCAATTGTTCCTCGAGATCGAGTTGTCCTTGCTCGATATCGACTAAATTCTTATCGAGATCGACTTGTTGTTGGTCGATATCGATCTGTTTCTCAGCTTCTCCGTCCTGCTGCTTTCCGACCTCTGGCTCTTGTAGTTGATGGCCGCTTATGAGTTTCACAGCAGCGATGTGTCCGGTCTTTCCCTTGGGATTTGGTTCTGAAGATCCTGGGAGGGTTCCTGACTGTCGGGGGATTCCTGCTGCTAGCTGGCTCATCTGTGTTTCCATTGATTTTCTCCAGACATCGATTTCCCCAAGCCTAGAGTTGACACCTTGTATCTGAGTGTAGACTGAGTTGAAGGACTACTTGGTGTCTGAATGGTTCCTCCGCATCTCGTCAAGGATTTTCTGCAGATCATCCCTTTTCTGGTCCCTTTCGGGGTGTCCTGGAGCTCTATAGAGTGGGGGGTTTCTAGGGGCACCTTAGTTCCATTGTGGTTGCTGAAATCTTTGGTCCCCCATATAGCGATTGGGACCCCCTGTGTAAGCTGCCTCTTCGTGGTATTTTGCTAGTCTGGCCTGCTCTGTGTGTGGGCACTCAGTAGTGGTGTGCCCATGTGATTCGCATTCGTTGCAAGGCTGGTTGACAGAGAGATACTTTACTTGCTTGAGGAGCTTCCTATTCTGATCTCTGTAGTACTGCTCCTTTACATCTGGATCAATCTCCTTAGAGGGTTCATAGAGGGGCATGGATGGTGCTGGCCTGGCGTAGGGGTTCTCCTCATAGTTGACGGGAGTCCCATATTTGTTGTCATAATTGGTCAGCTTGTCGAGAGCAGCCCATGCGTCAGCAGGCGGTATTGTCAGATACTCATAGTGAGTATATGTGTTGATTCTATCCTTTGCAGCCAAGTCCAGAGAATTGTAGAAGATCTCTTGAACTACGTAGGGTTGTTGTCCATGTGTAGGGCATGATCGCAGTAGATCCTTATAGCGTTCCCATGCCTTTGCTAGTGACTCTCTAGACTGTTGTTTGAAAGATGTGATCTTTTGGCGAAGGAGCGCGGTCTTAGCAGGAGGAAAGAATTTATTCAGAAATTCCTGCTTCACTTGAGCCCATGTCGTGAGAGATTGTGGTTTCAGCCCTTCCAGCCATTTCAGTGCAGGACCAGCGAGAGACCAGCGGAAAGCTTTCATCAAGATGTACTCCAAAGTGGTACCTTCAGCAAGGGTGCGACACATGTCAGTAAAATTGGTAATGTGCTGAAGAGGGCATTCATTAAATCTACCATGAAATGCATTATGTTTAATCTCTATTAAGAAATGAGTGTGAATTTCATAGTTATTTTGAGGGATTGGAATAGCCGATTCAGGCACGACGAGTGTCGGGTGCATGTAATCCTCTGCAGTGCTAGGATATTGGGCAAGCTCATCAGCCAAATGCCTCGCACGTTCAGCTTCTTGTTCGCTTCCTGCTCTCTCAGTGGCGAGAGCAGCATCCCTAGCGGCCAGATCCCTTGTAAGCCTCTCAATCAGCTGTTCTTGTGTTTCTGCAGCTGCAATGGCTCTTTTGAGTTTAGCTTGGATGTTTATAAGGCATTCCGGTTCGTCTAAGGCGTCAAACTCACGTGTTTGACCAGATCGGCGCTTATACCTGTAAAGTACCTCAAAGCAGAAAGTGAGATTTAACTACCTAAGGCGTGAATGATAGCCTCCCCGGCAACGACACCAATTTGTTGTAGGAGGAAATCAAGTTCAAAATATAAAATATAATTCAAACCAGATTATGCCCACGCAAATGATTACAAGACTCCCTCCCTATGCAGTAGTGGGAAGTCGGGATCGATCCACGAGGAAGCGTGTCAGCGGATCTCAGGTAGATGTAAATCTCACAGACAGAATAGAAGAAGAAAGACAGAAATAACAAAGCAAAAGCAGAAAATAAAGCAAACACAGAAAGTGGTTGATATCAACTAAATCTATGTCGATCAACAGAAACAGAAATCGATCAATAGCAACAGAAACTTTAAAGATGCAAACTTCGAACACGGAACTCAGATTTCCAACGAAATAAATCAATATACTAAAAGACTTCCAAATCCATGGTATTAACACCACAACGATAACCATGCAAAGTAACACAATAGGCATAAAAGATCATGCTTTCCATCAAATAACTTTCGTTATTAACAAATCGGAAGATAGAGGCTTTCGCATAAACCCTAATTGTTACTAACCCTTTTTCACATAATTAATCCAAGTTGTATTAAGATCACTTTCGCTTCAATAACACAAACAAGGATCACCTTCAACTCTCGCAAAAGAATCATGCTCATAGGGATAGAAGACGCATTGCATCAAAAGATTGTACCTTTACCGCATCACCTCACATGGCCAACGCCGGGCTCACCCCAGCCCCAGAAGTGGGTGGACTACTCGCTCTTCATTATCAAGAAACTCATCAATAAAAAAAAAGAAACTAACTTGCATTAAAATAAACCAAAGAGAGCTTACAACCGAACAAGCCAAATCCGCTTTCGCCTTTCTACCTTGCTCGCCACAAACTCTCTCTCTCTATGTAACTACTTACTTGTTCTCTCTGAAATTGAATGATGAAAAACCAGCCCCTAAGGCTTTATTTATAGCCTTCATTCCCTAGCTATTCTAGGTAAGAAAGTCTATCTATATCTACTTCTATATATCTAAAGGCTTAAAGATAAATAAATTGAATAAAGAAATTAAATCAAGAAGTGAAATTATATCTTAAATAGCAAAATATCTTCCATGTGTAGGTACTAGGTAGATCTTCTCCATAGATAGAACTTGATAGATGTTGATAGATTCGGACTATCTTCGGCTCCAAGGACTCCCAATCCGCGTAGGACAGCAAACCGCGTAACGCGGCTCTGGGCGGTTTCCTTGATCTCGACTAACACTACTCGAGATCGAGTAAGAGTGGCGTCGACTTCGGCTTGGCTGGGCGTCTCGACTAGCTGGTCCTCGATCCGGCTCGGACAAGCGGTGCAGATCTTGTCGATATCGAGTAAAATACTTGATATCGAGTAAAGTTGGCGTCGACCATGGCTAGCTCGGTGATGTCGGGCAACCTCTCCTCGACATGCTCGGACATGTGGTTTCTGGAGTTGTCGATATCGAGTAAACTACTCGATATCGAGTAAAATCTGCTCGGCATCTCCAGATCTTCGGCTTCTCGACATGGTGTGGCTCCTCGACTCAGGACATGGCTTCAAGGCTTTGTCGATATCGAGTAGTTTACTCGATATCGAGTAAAGTTGTGGAGTCGGGTTGGCTCTGGCTCTCAGCTTCTCGATCAGCTCCTAGTCGACAAGGCCTGCTCGGACATCTTTGTCTATATCGAGTAAAGGAACTCGATATCGAGTAACTTCTAGGCTCCATCCTGATTCGTCCTGGTTTTGTAGTCCTTCGATCTTGGACTTCTGTAGCTGATTTCCGAGCTTTTCCAACCTTTCTCAGAATTGCTGTAAATTGCCTCGAATTCTGCGAAATTAAACAGAAACTCGTGTAGATTCCATAATTTGGCAAATAAACATATACTACATAGATTCTGTACTATTCTAGCCCAAATGCATGAAATGTATGCAGAAAACGATATAAAAGTATCTGTAAAACATGGCAGATTCAGCTCACAACAAAAATTACTGACGTTTGAACTTCCGGATAGAAATGGGCCTAATGGGCCCTAAATGGGCCAAAACAAAGAAGCAAAAAGCCCATCATCACTAATGGAAGCGGAGTTAATACAAACACACATGATCAGATGTTTTTTCTAAAAATTCTTTATCAATCCGCGTCAATCCCCGAAGGGAATCGACCCGGCCCGAGGAGCTGTGACGAAACCAACAATAAAAACATCTGGATTAATAACAACAAAAATAAATCGCGACAATAGGCAAAAAGGACGTTCGCGGATGAGCTTCCTACCAAAGACTATTAACTCACTGAAGCCATATCATCCGCGGATAGAGAAGAGGAACACGTGTCCGACATGCCCACATCCCACGAGTCGGACACTTGTCAAACTACAATCCCCACGTGGCGAGTCAGTCGAAGCTCACCCATCACCTATAAAAACAAAAAACCAACATATGAAAAGAGACTTTTTGGGAAGCAAGGCCAAGGGGAGGAAAAGGGAGAAAGGAGCGGATCAAGATCGAACATCCTGAGAAAAGTGAGGAAAAGAGAGAAGGAGAGAAAGTGAAGGTAAGTTTAACCCATGTGGAACCTCTTTTCGTGAAGAAGAAATTGCTCCGCGGACATAAAACTCTTTTCACCCTTTGAAAACCCGAAGCAAGAATCGAGAATTTGTCGCTGTTAGTCCCCAAGTCAACTAACGGCGGCGGGTAAGCGGTTGATTCCTAATTCGTCTGAGGAAAACTCGATAAGGGAATTATCCATCATCATTCATAATCAGATTATTCCCGCGGCACATGTTGGGCCGCACCGATTATTTCGATGCGGGTCAGGTAAGTCCGTTGGGAATATTGAAGGCCCCCACTGGGTATATTCCCGGGTCCCACTAAAAATGGTGGCTTTTTGAGTTCGAGTCTTTTCACTATGAGGAAGGTCTTTTCTCGCCTTGTGGTGGAAGGAGACTACCTGACAGTTATAAACGCTATCCGTGGGACCGGTACTTGCCCTTGGACTATTGAGATGATGATTACCGACGTCCTCGGTCTCTGTAAGTCTTTCATGGCTATAGATTTTACTCACACGTTGCGGGAAGGCAACCAGGTTGCTGACAGATTGGCCCACATCGGTTTGGTTTCTTCTTTCTCTGTTGAGCGGTGTCCTGATGAGATTGAGGGTCTCGTCCGTAAGTACGCGATTGGGCATTGGTTTAACCGAGGTTGACCACTCCCAAATTTTCGCCTTGTATCAAAAAAATTCCTCAAACCATTGTAAAATGGGCGAGTTTGGCAAGATGGGTTTAGTAAATTTATGTATTTACCCTCATGTCCTTTTCATCTATATTTACAAAATAACAATGGTTTATGAGTTTCGTCTATCGGTAAGATGAAATTTATATATTTATGTTCAGGTCATTTTTATTTATTTTTACAAAATAACAGTGGTCTCTTCCGGAGAATCAGATCTCCACCCCCTCTTTCAACCCTAATTCCGATCCCATCTCCCTCATTTGCGCCGTCTGCGGCTGCCACCACAACTGGTCTCTTCCGGAGAAGCAGTGACTCTTCATTCCTGCTTGATGGCAGCGCGAGTAGGCCTTCGACGCATTGACATTGAGGAGGAAAGTCTCTCAATCATCAACTCCATCAACTATAAGTAAAAATGTCATTGAGAAATAGAGATTATCATCACATACATTATGCAACTCCTCCTACCGTTCGAGTGATCGTCTTGTATTAACGTTTTTCACGAAGTCAACCACGTGGTCGACAAGGTGGCTAAGCTGCGTCATGAGATGAACCATGACGCCCTCTTGGTGCATCCGGAGTTCATTTCACTTGTGCAGAAAGATATTATTGGGCGGCGGGTCAGTATAGTCTGACACCTTTCTAAACTTTATTTTGTATAAAAAAAAATTACACGGGTGCCAACTGCCAACGCCTGAATCAAAGTCGGAAATAGATCCGATGTTGCCTCGAGTCAGAATCATTTATCTAGAATCCATATTTTTTTTACGACGAAGAACCCACATTCGGTTATAAACCCCAATCATTTTTTTTATGACGAGGAACCCATTTTCGGCGGTAAATCCCGAATAACCACTGGTACTCTGGTAGTTAGCAAGTCAAACCTTGAATTTTTACTCAAAGGAAGAGACAGGGACATGGATCAAACCAGGACTTTCTTACCATTCCTTGATATACACCACTATATCACCCCGACTCCATAATCCATAATTTTCTCTAGTATATTTTCACCACACAGTTTGCTACAAATATTGTTGTTCTACCGTTTACTTCATCA
The DNA here is from genome assembly GCA_037127255.1 of Persicaria tinctoria. Lineage (NCBI taxonomy): Eukaryota > Viridiplantae > Streptophyta > Magnoliopsida > Caryophyllales > Polygonaceae > Persicaria > Persicaria tinctoria. The sequence goes on along the minus strand of JBANSL010000002.1, from coordinate 73,663,943 downwards.
AACAAAAAGAACATCACAAGTTTCACAACACAAACTATCATCACATTCGTCATAACAACTAGCAAACAATTACTCCAATTCCATGTTCATTATATCAAATACGCGGATTCAGAAATAGCGATCGAGGGACATTTAAAAAAAATAAAAAAAATCATAGTTGCGAGTTGCGACATCTGCGATAGCAGACCTATCTGAGATTTTGATCCTATCTGTGACTAGGATGGATCAGTCCGGTTTCGGATAAGAAGTCGGGTCAATTAAAATCTGAATCAGGAACGCCCCATTTTCCAAATGAAGCGGGTCGGATCCATAAACTGGATTTCATCTTCATCATCGGGTTGTTTATATTTCAGAGGCGCCAGTGTCCACGCCACCGCTTCCTTGCTTCGCTTTCTTCCTTCTCATATCGTTCTCCCTCATAAAGACTCCTCCTTTCTCCATCCTACTGCTCTGCCATCTCCTCAATTCCATTGATTGACCAAAAAACCTGCGCTCCCGTTTTCTGATGAATTTTATCGACCACCATATTTAGGGGTTTTTATAGCCTTCTTATAGGAAAAGATTAAAGACTGTTTCTATATCAGCAGAGGAGAAATCCGTTCAGGCGTTGAATTTTTCTTTGGGTGATAGGGTTTTGATCATCTGATTCTTCCATGTCGGAGAATCAGGGGGAACCCTTTCCCATGGAGGGCAATCTAGGTTACCCTAAAATTGAACTTGAGGATTACGAGCCCCGATTGTTCTCTCCTCCGGTAGTACCTCTTGTCCCCTTTCTCTCCATTTGATTTCTTCGTATTTTATTTCCCCAATTCGATTTGTCATTTGGATATTCTAATCCAACGAAGTGTTCTGTCCTAGACGATTTTGATGACCTTCAGCATCAACTTCCTAATTTTTGTTTGTGGCTTGAATTTTGGAAATTTGTATGCTTATTGAATTTAGAAAGTGAATTAGTTGGTTAGTTTGCTCCTCAGTTTGGTTAATTTATGGTAATTATAGCCACAATTACATACTTCGGTAGGTTGTTAATTTGTGCAGTTAACATTGGGTAACAGTGGGGTGTTAAATATTAATGGAGGAAAAGCAAAGATTATGGTTTCCCATATTTGTTATGTCATGGCTTTATTGATCACTCCTAATTTTAAGGATTAGAGGTAGTACTGATTTTGGACGATGTCAATAAAATTGGCATAGAGCTCAAGATCAACATTTTTATATATATAGTCTGGAGATTTTAGCCAGTATCCGGGTCTACTTTGTAATCCAGAATAATCTCATACGGGGTTGGAGCTTGTAAGGTTCCCTTTACATGGGACCTCCCAAAGGTTAATATCCCATTGGCCATCCCAGTCTTGAACTAGTTACTTCAGATTCGCAGTTAAATTAGAGAACCAATTGAGCCAACTGAATTAGCCTTTTATATTTACCGTATATTGTTGTATAAGTATTGCATGTTAAACATCTTTTGTTGAAGGCTTGATGCAATGGGTTATTTAGGAAGTTGAGATTTAATCTCTACTTTGTCACGAAACTGGAAATTAGTGCACAATGTTTTGATGGAAAAAATAAAAGGCTGTTTTTGTATTGATGTGACGAATGTTGTTCCTAAGATGTTTGGCTTAAATGACAATGAAGTTTTGTGTCTAGGTTTTCGGAAAAGCTGATAGTAATGGGTTAGAAGATGAGAAAGCGGGGGTAGAAGAAAATGGAGAAGCAACAAAATGGGATAGTGATGCCAATGGAGGTTCTATGGTTGAGAACAAGGTTTATGATGTTGCTAATGATGGTTATCGAACTCAGGGTAGATATTTCTTTTATGACTCTCCGTATTCTGAAGAGACTGGGGCTTGGATACCAGTATCGGTTCCACCCATGCCAAACATCACACACAAGAACTGGGACGAAGGCCTTTCTGCAAACGGGGGCTACTTGCCAGATGAAGACATGGGTTGGGATCAGTTTCTTGGAGAAGATAAGCAGCTGACAATGTGGGATGTGTTCACTGAGATGGCATTTGCCGCTGGTGGGAAAGTCAAGGCACTTGCTTCTGCTGATTTTCATAAACAGCAGATTTGCAGAATGTCATCTTTCCTTCTGGAGGAAGCTTGGAAGGAGATGGCTCAAACACTCACGGAGGTAAATATGGTTAATTTGAAAGAAATACTTGAAGCTGAACCGCCCAGGTGGATCCCCGACAGTGCATCCTCAACATGTATGCTTTGTAGCGTTAGGTTCCATCCCATCATGTGCTCCAGGCATCATTGTCGCTTTTGCGGAGGGTTGTTTTGCAGTGAGTGCTCAAAAGGTAGGAGCTTGTTGCCTGTGAAATTTCGTACCCAGGATCCGGAAAGAGTCTGCGATGTCTGCTGTGTGCGTTTGGACATTGTGCAGGCATATTTGATGGACCAAGTGAGTCGTGCTGCACAGCTGCCAACTTATGATTTGACTGACCTTAGTACTTTGAGATCATGGTTTAATTTTCCATGGGGACAATCTATGGAATATGAGATATATAAGGCTACAAACATCATCCGGTCCTATAATAAGGTACACACATCATTCATTAATTAATGGAGTCATGTATAATTTTCTTGCTCAGATTTTTAGTTGGGGTGGAAAAAAGGAGATTAGCATCATCTTTAACAGCCTCTCTTATAATGGTAATTCTTGATAAGTTTATAGACTACATTTTATGGCTGAAATGGGAGCTTTAGCCTTTGTATTCTCCAGATTCCATCTGTGTAAATTTTTTAGAGACTCGCTATAACCTTACATTGAACAGCAAAAAGAGAATCAGTAGATGTGTTCTTCCAATCCAAGCACGAATTCAGTAGCTAGATTGCACGGACACGGGAAACGGAAACGGAAACGGGGACACGGGGAAGCGGCAATTCTAAAAATCAGGAAATGGCGAGGAAACGACAATATGAAATGAAATCAAACAAATATCATTCAAAGTATTGACGAAGAAGACTAGAAGAATAAAAAAATGAAATCAAACAAAAAAAATAGGACAATTGAGGATTGAGGATTGAGGATTGACGAAGAAGACTAGAAGAATCAAACAATGCCATTTCCCTGTTTCCCCGTGTCGGAAACGTCCAAAAATAAAATTCTGGCATTTCCGTGCTTCCTAGTTCAGTAGGTCATTTTTTCGTATCAGAAATGACATGCGCTTTCGTCTTTCTGTTGATTAATTTCCCTTACAGGTTGGTCATCTACCCCCTGAGAAGGCAATTCCAGAAGCTATTCTGAAGCAAGCCAAAGGCCTTGCGATTCTTACTGTTGTGAAGGTTGGCACCATTATGACCTACAAAGTAGGAACTGGGCTGGTAGTTTCTCGCCTTAAAGATGGAACTTGGTCAGCACCATCCGCCATTTCTTCCTTCGGATTTGGATGGGGGGCTCAGGTGAGAAATGAATTCTTTGTTAATATGTATGAAATAATCACTTAAAGTTCATTGGGTTAAGGATATACACCTGCTTTCCAAATTTCAAGGCTGTTTTTCTTCTTGAATTTGGTCAAGCTCCTGTTCCAGTATACTTTGGAGGCAAGAAAGATGCCCAGTTGCTTTAGTCCTGACCAAGAAGGAATACTGTGGGTCTTTGTATATTGAGAAATTGTTATGACAAGTCAGCATGACTAAATAATTCTTACCATCTATATGAATATATGATACGTAAAGCCAGTCCTGGAGGATTATCTATTTCCCTCTCTTGTCATTTAGAATAAGAATCTTGAGCTGATTTTATCATTTTGTTGTTGATATTATATTCCTGTGATAAACATGGTTTGCTGTCAATCTTATTGATTAAGAAGTCATATATGATTTTCTTGATATGTTCAATATATGGACAGGCAGGAGTGGAGTTTACAGACTTCATAATTGTGCTGAGAACAACGGATGCAGTGAGGACATTTGGTGGTAATGTGCATTTCTCAGTTGGTGCTGGAATGAGTGTGGCTGCAGGAATCGTTGGAAGACTTGCTGAAGCTGACATACGTGCTGGTGATGGAGGCCTCGCTGCCTGTTACACTTACAGTTGTAGCAAAGGTATTTCAATAGAGCTTGAACGTAAAATGCAATCATAATAATTACTCAGTATTTTTTGAAAAAAAAATCTTAAATGGTGCTTCCTCTAGAAGAATGAAAATACTTGGAATGAAAAAATCTAATATCAATAACAGACCCCTTAGACATCATGGAACTTTGATCTTTTCTCACTCCTTGTCTTAAAAATAATACCATAAACTTTTAGGGTTTGTTAGTTCCTATACCCCATACTTCTAGGTTAGTGTTAAAAGTCTACCTCAAAACTAATTTCCATGGGAAAAAAACATCAGCAAACCGATGATGCGACAATGAGAATCTGGTCTGGCAATATTAGAACGGTTTTTCTAACCTATGCTACAAGTGCATAGATTAAGCATTTCAGTTTGAGAAAGATTCCTCCAAGATGCACTGGTTTAGCCATTTTAAAATATATTATAGGGTTCATCCATTTGTATTTAGAGAGATGTTACAATAATGCTAAAAAATAAAACTAAAGATAGAAAGACTAAAATCTAGTTGAAACTCAAATTCAAGTTGAATATCTCAAAATCCTAATTACTAATTCTGTTGTAGTATCCAATTTCATAACCAAACATCTGAAATCCAGAAAAAGTAGATTGAGGCATCTGATAAGAAATTTTTTAGTCAAATTAACCATCTAAAATTGTATAAAACTGGAAATTCAAGACCTATTATACTGTGGTTAATGAGTAGCAACAACAGTCCTTAACAAGACATGGATAGGAGCATAATTTTAATATTGCCACGTTTACAAGTCAATAAACCGCAAGCACAATGTAAACAACAGAAGCACATCAAAATTTACAAGTCGATAAACAAGGTCCAATTAAATCGACTACCATAGTAGAGAGAAAAGGGGCAATGAAGTAGAAAGCATTTCGGTATAATATACTATGGAGAAAGAGATGAGAGATTAGGTTGGATCTTGGTTTCGTTTTCAAAAAATTTAATGTTGCCACATTGAAGATTATATATGTTGCCAAATCATATTTGCAGGGTTTTTGTTCATGAAAATGAGCAACAACCCAAAGATACGGGGTATTGAACTATTACCCCCTTAAAGTTCAGGTTATTTGATTTAATTTGCCCTTTGAAAAATGAGCTATTGTAAAAGAAGTTAAATACCTCTCTTATCCGTGCTTAGGAAAGACACTCAAAGCTCCCGGAGAGAGCACAAGGTCATGTTTGGTGAAATCATCTATTTTGCCTAGTATATTACATGTAAACGACGCTGTTGGTCGTGAGTCTCTTGCTTTCTCAGTTGAAGGAGCCAAAAGCTCACACAAGTTTATGCAATATGCGTTTAAAATCTTGCTTTCTCAGTTGGCAACAAGAATTTGTTTCTTGCTAAATAGTCATTGTTCATATTCATGTCATCTTGCTTAAATGCATTTAAAATCTTACATTGTAAGTTTCCAAGTGGTGGTATTAAGAATTCTTTTGTCAAATATACTAACGATATCATTCTTAGTAACACCCCACCATGATTTGTGTTATGCAGGTGCTTTTGTCGGTTGCTCCCTCGAAGGCAGTGTTTTCACAACCCGGACCAGGGAGAACTCCAGATTCTACGGAAATTCATCTTTAAACGCATCTCACATACTTTTAGGTAAATTGCCTAAACCGCCTGCAGCATCCACTCTCTATGAAGCACTCTCAAATCTATATGAAAGGCTGGGTATATGAGATGATAATCACAACTTCACGATACTGGTAAATACAAATCTGTCATTTCTGATCCCAAGAACATCAAAACTTCATCGTATTTGCCCATCCCTCGTTTCTACGGCAAGAACTACTTTCATGTTGTTCATATGATTTGTACAGCCGATGTTCTTGGCATCTGATTCGTTAACGTGATTGCGTGCGTAACCGATGCATTGTTGGGAAAACCCATCTTCTGTAAATATGATGCAAAACAAGTTTGTAATTGTTCCACTTTACCCAAGGGGATTCGAAAAGTGAAGTGCTGTTGCTGGGAAGCTTTTCCATCATCAACTATTGATTTTTTTCGCACATCAGAGTAATCTTGCATCATCTCCCTTGTTCAATTTGGAGACTGCAATCCAAAGAAAAACTATATATGTAGTAATCATCATTTTATTGTTAAAAAATTGTAAGTGTATTATTGAGAGGTATCAGTTGGAACAAAAGAGAGCAAGAAGTGTCTTGTTGCTTGGGGTGAGGTAACTAGACCGCATAGAGAAGGGGGACTAGACATTCATGAGATCTTATCGTGGAACAAAAGCATCTATGCCAAGTTGCTCTTTGATATTGTGCTGCAAAAACAGTGTGTGGCTGGACTGGGCTACCTGTAATGTATTGAGAAATGCGAATATCTGGCAGTTGCAAGGTAGGATCGATGACTCTTGGGCTTCGATGAATTGAAGATGATGTTGCCATATAGTGCTAGCACTATATGGCAACATATGCGCATAAAATGGAACTCTTATACCATGGTGTAATTTGTGATTTTTTTTTTATTAGGAAAATTTTTGGATAGACGTAGCTATCAAATAGCATCCTTGCGGATGAGATCCTGAAGGCGTGCAAGTGGCCAAGGTGTGCAACCTTGTTAGCAACTCTGTTGCCAGCGCGGGGAACATGGGAGAAGACATCTTCCCCATGTGTAACATCAGTGATTGAATGTCTTGACAAAATTAAATCGACTTCCCAGGGGCACCTGCCTTTCCCCTGAAGAAAGTCAATGATGATTTTAGAATCTCCTTCAATAATCCAGTTTTGGCTGTTTAGGCCTCTGGCTTTCAGGATTCCCAACTTCAGGGCTAAGGCCTCAGCCATGATTGGGGAACATCGCCCTAGCTTCTTGCTGGCTATTAAGATTGGTTTTCCATGCCAGTCACGAATCACGACGCCAGCACTACCCTCTCGCGAGCGTAGTGCTGAACCATCGAAATTCAATTTGTAGGCTCCAATGAGAGGCTTTGTCCACTTACGATTGGAGTGTATATTTCTTCTTTGATGATTTTGATTTCCTCCACTTCGGGGTACATCTTTCTTGTCCAATTCAATTTGGTCCGTAAACTACAGGGCTCTCAACCATGCCTCTATATATTTAGAGATGAAATTCTCAACACCATTTTCTCCTGGAATTTTTTTATTCCTGAAGGCGACAGCATTCCTGAAATATCAAATCGCCCACCATGCCGTTGCTATCTTTTGTGCTTTATCTTTATTTAGCGTTCTTACCCATGTCAGGATTCCATCACTACAAAAAAAAATGAAATTTGCTTCGGCAAAAAGCCGTGGCAAAAGGGGTTCAAGGGGTGGCAAAAGGGGTTTAGCTTCGGCTTAGCTTCGGTAAATGGGGGGGTGGCGAATTTTGGGGTGGCAAAATTTGGTAGCTTCGGCAAATAGCCGCAGCAAAAAAAATTAGCGACGGCTAAGCTACGGCTAAGCGACCCTATGAAATACACTGCATATTTGCTACGGCAAGCTACCGTAGCTAATGCTTTTTAGCCCAGTTTCTTCATACCCGGGCTAAAAAGTCCAATATTTTTAATAAAAAAAAATACACAATTTACATATAATAAATTTTCATTAATTATACAAAATTTACATGTAAAAAACTACAAAATTTATATACATAATTAGAAAATTTACATATACAATAAATGTCCAAAACTATATTTTAACCCAAAAAATTGTCTAAAACTACATAATTTATATCAAATTGGACAAGCTAATAATGAAAGAAAGAAATCAATCTCATAATAAAATGCAGAAATGCACAGCAGCTGGAAAATCCCCAGTTAAAGAGGCATTTGGTTAACATTCTGTCATCACACTTGATGAAAAGCAAGGAGTTAAGTTAATTTTTAATGAAATCTATACCATGAAAACTAAATACTAATATATGCTCAATCTAACACACAAAGGAGATAAAACTTTCAAGAAATTAAGTTCTGCTCAATTAACAAAGGATAAACTTTGTTGACACATAATCATAACGAGGAACTGCTAGAAAGCGTCAAAATGCTACCCACAACAACCTAATCTTCTCCATTTGAGAAATCAATTGCAACTTTTCTATCTCAAACGGGCATAACACAATCTTTCAGAAACTAATCTACAGATATCATTAAGCATATCTGATTTTTTTTTCCACCTACTTATAAAATTAGCCAGCAATAGTACAACAAAAGGGTTCTGCAATGACAACCCGCTGAAATTTAGCTTTAGATATCCTTTATGGAAGTGGACAAAGGTAAGCAAGTCAAATAATGTCTAGAGTTAGTCAATGGGTAGTCTGGATAGTATTTTTTAACTATAAGGTAGAAACAAGGAATTTAACTTAAATTAGTGTAAGAACTAATAAAAGAGAGGCAATCATCATATAAAAGTGGAATAGACAAGGAGTCTCAGCAAAAACAAACGAAATTCCAAAATATTACATGATCCACCACAATTCCACAAACAAGAAGACACTAAGATTGCGAAATGAAATAACAAAACAGGTAAGTATTTAGTACTCTTTACAAAACATGAAGCATTTGTACCTGAGGGGGAAGCCCACCAGTTTTCCTTAAGTATCATCAGGTAGAGTATCTATCAGGAGCCAAGTCCTTAGTGTGCCTGCAGGGAACAAGAAATATCTCAGAACTCAAAACATAGAAATTAAACCAATACAAGAGATTTGTTTCCAACAGACTCGTTAGTTACCATTGAATGTTTAAATTAGCACGAGGAAGCAAAGTAAGCTAAAAAGGGAGGGTGATACAGTGAAACAGAATAAAACACAAACAAGCCAAATGTGTTCAGATATTCACTGAAATTTCATTTCTTCAAAAGAACAAACATTTAAACATTACATAAGAATATAATTTACTAACGTGGTATCTCAAGATTCATATTAGCTTAATCATATTCATCATTTTTTAGGTGAATACTAACTCATACTTTGTTGAAGTGGATAAAAAGTAATAACAAAGGAGTGCATAACCATATAATTTACAAAAGTTCAACCCCAACTTTCAAACAAATTGATTCAAGTTTTTATATCACATTACATATATATATATTTACACTAAGTTTTAGAAGCATGGATAAGACTTTACGCACTACGCAGTACAACAAGTAAAAGGAAAATGAACTCACCGTGGAAAGTCTTGAAAAGCAGAACTTGGGTTTCCCTTTCCTTAGTTTCCTGCTATACTTGATCAACTGATTTCCTTTCCTCAAAGCAATAAGGACCTTCAATAAGCATGCCCAAATACACACATTTGAGATCTCTTGATAGTTCACACAATCACTATAATCATATTTGTATGTTCTCCTCATGATCTCCCAATTAATTTTGATTATGATAACAAATATGAATACTATTTGACTGATCATGTTTCAAGGCAGGTAAACTCAGCATTAAAAAAAAGTATTGGAGAAGATCAAAAGTAAATATAAGAACGTAAAAACCCACTAAGACATCTAGTACACTAGGACTGGGTACGAGTTTAAGATGGTCCAAACATTTAAGGTGCACCAATATTGAGAAACATTTAAAGGTCATTCACCTCAATATTTGAGTAAACATACATAAGATTTGTCAAAGAAGCTGAGTTTAGTCAAATATCCTCCGCCTCTCATATCAAATAAGCCAAAGAGAATATTCAAGACATCTAAAAAATCTCAGGAACAGTTAACATCCTAGGGCCTAGCAAAGGAAACTGCTGAATGATTTGGTGTTGTACCAGAACCCGGTCTAGTTTTTCACGAATATTACCCACATCCTTTTGGTTTTTACGCCACGTAAACTGGTTACCCCATGTTGGGATGTCCATTAATGAACACTGATTCTTGAATTCTGTAAGCCTGGCGAATCGTCGTGGGGTCGTCCGAACCCCTCCTTCTTTATCAGCAAAACATCCAATTTCATTCAGATCCCCCATAATCATGCTGGGAAGCGATTCATTATTTATTGTTGTTGTAATATAGTTCCAGAATTCGGCTTTTTCATTTTCGTGAGGGGGGCATATACAAACCATATGAGACAACTAAAGCCTTCCGACAAGTTGTCGTATTTCATCACAATCACCCTAGGTAACTGCACTTTTAGTTGAATTGATTCATTTAGGAGGTGGTTTTCTTTCCATAGTAGTCCTGGGCCCCCTGCCTTACCCACCGCAGGCGACCATACAACTTTATCAAATCCAGCACTTCTCCATGTTTTGGGGTCAGGAATGGTTTCTGTCTTAGTTTCAGCCAAGGCTAGCACCTGGATGTGCTCCGCCCTACACCATGTATTGATGTTTTTCCAGAATGTACGACTCCCAATGCCTCAAAAATTCCAGAAGCTAATCTTCATGAAACTGGATTAAAAACAAGGACGACACATGTCTTCGAACCTCGTAAGCACGAATCCAATTCAAAGTTTGACACTTAATTTCTAGTTGTCGGCCTTCTGCCAACTGGTAAGCCAGCTGCAAGAAGACCTCCAAAACTTCCCAAAGCAAGTGAATGCATAGGTTATGGGGTTTGGCCTTCTAACACGGCAAACAAACCGAGATCACCTGCCAAGACGCAGCAGCAGATTTGTGGTAGGATACTGGAGGTTGAGAAGCATCAATGCTTGTATATTGTGTGCGTGCAACATTATGAGAAATGACACCACTAGATATTGCTACTATTTCTAATTGATTGTTTGTTTTTAGAGTGGGATCAGTTCCGAGACGCCAGCCATTGATCCACCACCGTATACCTTGTGTATCAAGGAAGCGATCTTCCTAACTATGAATTTGCATGTATTTGTCAACAGTCAACACACACCATCCCAATCACCGGGGATAGTATTGTCCAGTACTCAAATGGGTATGCCTTTGTTTACAAATGAACAATCAAGGACTTCATACCACACATGGAAGTTATACCATAAAAGCATGGGATTTAACATTTCATTAATAATATCATACAAGACCAGAGCTGCCACGCCAGGAGGCAAGTCCAGCTAGATTCACCTAGGATATGAAACCGATATGGCCTATTACATTGTTCTAGTCTTACCGCTCCAGCTTCTAAAAATGTACAGGGAATAGAAGAGGAGACTGCAATCCGATCACACTTATATACAGACCATAACAACTTAGACTTCACCCATACACGGGTATTGTAACTGCTAGAGAGGTTAACACTTGGGTAGGAAAGTTTAGGATAAAGACTAGGAGATCTTACCACACACCGAGCCACCAAAGAGATGGTGCTCCACCCTTGCAAAGGTTGATTACTTATCATTACGAGGCTTCTTGCTGCCATATCCCATCAGAGGAGATGAAGCCGTGTCAGCCACCCCATGGCTCGCCTTCCTTTTGCTGGACTAAGAGGTTGATCGTGTCTTCACCTGGAGCATCTCAAGTTTCTTTGCCATAACAACAGATGTGGTGAATAGCCCAGGCGTAGTCCGGATTGACTCGGCTAAAGCTTCCGAGTTGCTCAGATCCGGTAGCACAAATTCTTCCCTTGGAGGAATATTCTGCAAGAAGACTTCAAAGTCCTCTTGAGAGTATTGTGCCATCGGATCGAACCCATCCACGGAGAGCTCAGCCTCAGGTTCCTCGATTTCCATGTACAACTCATCATCGTCCTCAAACTCGAAGACAGGCTCCTGGGGTGCTAGTAGCTCAAGAAACTGCTCATCACTTGGGACAGGTGGCATCAGCGGCGAGGGGTAGTGGCTCGACAGCAGGGTGGTGGTCCTCAGTGGGGTTAGGAGCCGTCACAACAACAACAGGGTTAGCCTCACTAACCTTTGACGAAGCATGCACATCAGAGGCCTCAGAAGGGATAGAAGAGGGAGAGTTTTCCTTCACCGGAACATTGGCACCAACCAAGCTAAAGATAGCATCACGGGCATTGCCAAACTTGATGTTTGCAGGGTCATTCCTCTTCCTCGAAGCCAATGAGACCCATTCCTTGTCAGCATCATCGCCAACCGCTTCATCCCTCCCGGACACTGCGCCAGAAGCCTGAGCACCACCAGCAGAGGAGAGAGGAGCCCTCTTACACATCGGGCAGTCGATGAAGAAGTGGTCTTGGTTGCCACAGCTCCCGCATCCCTCAGGATACTCCTCAAGGAACATCGGGTACTCCTTCAGTTGATCATCCTCATCAGGAACATACACACACTTGTTGGGGATGGTGGTGATGTCGACATTCACATAGACTCTAGGGTACCTCACCATCTTACCCTTAATAATAAATGCATCGATCTTCATGACTTTTCCATATCCATTCTCCTCCACTATCGAGGTAAGAATGGACTCACTAATGTACTCCGCCGGGAGCCCAGGGATGCGAATCCACATGTCTAGAACTGTCAGGGGCTCCGAGGAAGGGTCAAAGCCTAGGCGCCATGGCTTCAGAAGCAGGAGTTGGCTCTGGATGTGGAATGGGCGGCCATTCCACACCCTATCCTTATTAGCCAGAGAACTGAATTTCAGTTCAAACCAGTTATCCGCCAGAGGAAGCTTTCTTCCAGAAATCTCCAATCGAATATGATCTTCTTCCTGATCTCCTTCAACTCTAGGGGCTCGCCAATAATTGTAGCGAACAGAGTGGTATTCTTCAGCTTGACAATGTTTTCCCTCACGCCCGCCAGACAAGCCTTGTACTGCTCGATGTTGAATGGAAATTTTCCCTTGCACAAATCAGCTTGTTTGGTTGGGTTTGCACCCATATCCGTAGGGCCTGGTCCCCCTTTGGATAGGTTGAGTGGAGACGCCGTTGCCGGCATCCCAGTGGTCTTAGACACCACTTTGTTGCTCCGGGGTTGCTCCTCCGAAAGGATTTGCTTCCCTTTCTCCTTAGCAGATTTTGCCATATCGCCACCAGCCAGACACCAATCAAACAAAGAATTAGAATTGTTGCAAATTTTAGGTTTAGAAGAGGGATTGTAACGGTGAACAAACCACCCCCACAATCCCCTTTTATAATCGAGATGGGTGAGAGAAGAATTCAGCGAAATCCAAAGACCATACCTCTGCAACTCTTCATTGAATGAATCCCCAATCAAACGACGCCCGTACGATCCCCCCTACGGGAAGAACACCAAGCCCCTCACTCTTCGACGATTCGATTTGATCTTTCCTTGTGGCAGAAGGATCCAATCTTTCATCCAACGCCACCATGTACTCCATTGTACTTGTCGATTCGCACCAACCATGTGTTTCAGCCACCATAGCCATCTCAGATTTCTAGCTTTCATTACTCCAAAGACGGTTTGACACTCCAACACGGGATAGAGGAGCCATGCCGCTACCCTATATCCCCAAATTAGGGGGATATAGCCTTATTAATGAGCTTGGAGCAGAAGCCCCATCATTGCACTGAGTTTTCAAGATCCAATCGATGGATTTTTGGGCAAAGATGCTGCTAGGGTTCACCATCGCAGGGAGGGGAGGGATACGGGTTTTTTCTCTCATCGGGTTTCATTTGTGTAATTAGTGACTTGATCATGGTGTAATCAAGTTTGGAATTGAATTTCTAAAATGTTTGTTCTATAAAATGGTGTAATCAAGTCATATCAATCTCATCATTGTGTGCCCAAATTTTATGCGCATATGTGTATGACCAAACTTGATTAATCAACTCTTATAACATGTGTAACATAGAGTCACACGACTCTTAACTTATTTCATCTACATCGGCAATTATTCCTGCCACGTCAACTTAAGAATCAATTTTCAGCCTTTTACATTTTCCACTCACAATCGCGCCCGACTCTTATTTCACTTTACAGTGTTATTTATTTATTTATTTATTAAGCTAAATATTGGTTTTATTTTACTTTAGATTAACATTTTTTGTTGATGATAATATTGTTTAAATATTATTATTATTATTATATTTATTATATTATTTATAAACTAAATAAGGCTAATTATATGTAACCCGATACTTTTTTTTTTAAAATTCGAACTTCATTGATTAATTAAAAAGACATTACACCAAAGACAACACATAAAATGAAACTCCAACTTATCAAACATATTACCAAATGAAACAACAACACATAAAATACGATGCAAAATGAAAGATACTCAACACTTAACAATCGAACAAGATAACGAACATATGGTAATCCATTCAACTATCTTCCCTTTCTTCACTCGCAACTTGTGGTTCTCCATCGCTAGTTCTGTGATTTTATCCCGTAAGCTCGTGAATATGGTTGCCCCTATTAGCAATTTTATACTTGAGTTTTCGATTGTCCTTTTGCAGTTGGTGTTTTTTTTTTATCACCCAATGTTGAGATCCTACAATGAAGAATGTTAATGGCTTCAAGGCTTCCTACGTATAAAATCTCTTCAAACTCTTCTTTGCGTACTCGCCTTTGTTGATACTTGTCTTCTGCATTGAACCACGGCTCATTGTAATTATCGGTCATTTGAGTGAGGATAGAATTTGGAAGTAAAGAGTGAACAAACCCGTTTTTCTTTTATCATCATTTCGTTATTTTGTACAACACTTCGCCATTTTGATCCCACTCCACAAAAATTAAGCAGGACTACCAGTCTACCATCAACGCCCTTCTCATCTTTCTTGTACTATCCCATTCCCTGAGTACTAGCTAAGGTGACATTACAATAGATGGGTCAACCCAAGAAGAAAGCAGCCCACCTTCTCACACACTTGGACGTCACACGATTTTCCCTCGAAGATCATAAAACGCTAATCATCATCAAAGACCTCTTCTTTTAGATGCCGCTAAAATACCCATTAAAGGGCTTTCTCCATGGTGTGCATTCAAGGTGGGATTGTTTTGTTTAAAGCGTGTGACACCTCACACCCCTAACTGGAGTTGTATTAGAGATGCATTTCTCTACTCCAACTTTCATGTAAAGCTAATCGATCTCATTATGTAATGTATTACTTCAACATCTTTTTCAATGTTGATCAATGGGGTACAAAGTACAATAAGGCTACTTCAAAGGGACTAGTATGGTTCTCTTTTCTCTCTTTCAAACAAACAAAAATATACTTATATACTTTTTTACTTCGTTACATTACTAATTATTGCAATTTACAAGATTTAGCTCTTAAATTGACATGTATCATCTGGACTTCATCAATGGACAATCAATAAATTTGTACCATTGTGCAAAAAAGAGACACTTGAATGTCAAAACTCTATGTAACATATATCATCTAGTCATCTACCATGCAGTTCAGTTATTTCGGAAGTGTTAAGGATGCTAACACCCTGCCCTGAGCCAACTCCAGAGCTGCTGGTGTTCATGGTGGATGATGGATCACCCTCATTGAAGAAATTGGGTACTCCAGAGCTGCTGGTGTTCATGGTGGATGATGGATCACCCTCATTGAAGAAATTGGGAGGTGATGGCAAGGGAAGGGTGATGGATTGACCTCCGAGGGCAGCCACAACGGATGTCATATTAGGCCTTCTAGCAACACTTTCTTGAATGCACAACAAACCTATGTGGATACACTTCATTGCATCTTCCCTTGAATAGTTGTGATCTAATGCATCATCCACCAACTTCAGTGCTTCACCTTCATGCCATAGTCTCCATGCCTGTTCACAATTATGGTTTCGCATTATGTTTAGTAATTGCCTAACTATTGCAAAAAAAAAAAAAGTTTCATAAATGAAAATTACTCGGTAAAGGAGTGCCTC
The DNA here is from genome assembly GCA_037127255.1 of Persicaria tinctoria. NCBI lineage: Eukaryota > Viridiplantae > Streptophyta > Magnoliopsida > Caryophyllales > Polygonaceae > Persicaria > Persicaria tinctoria. The sequence goes on along the minus strand of JBANSL010000002.1, from coordinate 73,648,220 downwards.
CTCTAACGACGGGCGGTGTAGATACTTGTTTCTAAGACCACTAACCACCTCCAACACTAGGATCCCAAAACTATACACATCCGACTTGATGGAGTAACGACCCATCAATACATATTCAGGAGCCATATATCCACTGCACATACATTCTAATTAAAAAGGTGAACATTTTACGAGTGTGGTGTTCATCACATATAATAGATGAAAATTCAAGCAATTAGCTAGCTTCATGGAAATTAATCTTACTATGTTCCAGCAATGGAGTCAGTCATGTCTTGAGTTTGATCAACACTGAAGAGTTTTGCCAAGCCGAAATCTGATATTTTAGGATTCATAGTCTCATCTAATAATATGTTGCTTGATTTGAGATCCATGTGGACAACTCTGAGACGGGAGTCTTCGTGAAGGTACATGAGTCCTTTAGCGATTCCGCAAATTATCTTGAATCTTGTTTCCCAGTTGAGAGAAATTCGCTTGGTTGGATCTGCAAGATTTTCAAATTGGCATAATGCAAGTAAAAAATGATGAAGTTTGGATAACATGTTTTTTGTATTTGTATAGAGGTGAGGTGATCAACTAAAACTATACCAAAAAGGATTTTATCTAAACTGGAATTGGGAAGAAATTCATAGACAAGAATTATCTCTTTTCCTGAAACACAAAACCCCAAGAGCTTTACTAAATTTCGGTGTTGTAGTTTGGCAACTAGAAGGACTTCTGCCTTAAACTCCACAATGCCTTGTCTTGAATTGTCCGCAAGCCTCTTCACTGCTATATCTTGTCCATTTTCAAGTGTTCCCTGTTACCAAATTGAATAGCTTCACTACTTCACTACAATGATTTTGGGAAAAACTGCACGTATAGAAGAAGTTCAATTAGGATCACCTATTCACCTTATAAACAGAGCCAAATCCACCTTGTCCAAGCTTTTTATCAGGAGCGAAATTATGTGTTGCAGCTCGTATTGTGTTTAAATCCATTTGCAGTGATTCAGCAGTTGCAATATCATTAAGGTCCGCTGCAATGATTTTCGAAAATTGTTAAAAGTACATTAACACAGGATCATTTTCTGCAACACTTGTAATTACTAATTAGGTATTGTTTTCATATATGTACCTGTATATGTTGATTTGCCCTTCAGTTTTGAAACAGAAAACCATAGAATTAAGCAGAGAATCAACAGCGACACGCCAATGACGGAACAAGTTATAATGAGAGGTAGATTCCTCCCTGATTTATTTGGATTAATAGGAATAGGATGGCTAGGGGGTGGTAGACTTGAAGAAACTCCACCGCCATTGGAAACCGGAACAAGAGTTAGTTGCCCCGACGGTGTAGATGGCTGATAAAACTGATACAATTCATACCGGAGATTACAGCTGAAGAAATACACCTTGGCCGATCCGGTAAGGCTCCTTAATGATTGCATGAATTGACTATATTCCTGCAAGCAGCTGCTGCAATCATCACTCGAGAGGTCTGGAGTGCACTGCCCCAGCAAATACACCGTCGTCGTGTTTTGATTGGTACTCTCATCATCAGTGGCGAACATCTTCCCATCCTCCCCCTTGTCTGGTGCCTTAGTCATCACCTTATCTATGGCACCCCGTAGCGCGTACCCCATACTGAAGTCTGCAGATACGTTGTTGGTGGAGTTGGCAATGAGGGACCATAACGGATCGGAGATAGGGGCTAACTCACCAAAGAAAGATTTGTTGGAGTATCTTATCATACACACATCGTACAAGATCACAGCTTGTTTACCATTTGTGCAGTTACGGGGCAGGTCGACGGAAGCAGCCGCCACGCAGTCCCTGCAGGTGGCTGGGGTGATGTCGCCACGACAGAGGTAGAAGCCGTAGACAGCTGTGGGAGCGTTGCCGGCTATGGTGTAATTGTAGCTGGGGTTGTGGATTGGTTAGCGGCGGAAGAGAGTGTGGAGAGGAGGGAGTTGATGTTGGAGCGGAAGGCGGAGTCGTTGTCAGGGAAGGAGGTTGTGTGTGGGCAGAAGGTGTACATCGGAGAGATTCTTGAATCTGTCATCCGGTAAAACAGATAAATCTCATAACGGAGGTTGCAGCTGAGGAACATCACCCTGGCGCCCTGAAGGGTGCCGTCGTCGGGCATGTAAGTGATACACTGTTGCAAGCACTGTGTGCAGTCGATGGCAGAGAGGTCCGGCGTGCACTGCCCCAGCGCATACACGGACTGGGTAGAAGAATAACCGGCCTGCTCCGTGGCGAACTTCTGGGTGGCGTCGCCGCTGGCCGCCACAGTCGCCATCTTGTTGAGGTTTGATTGGAGCACCGTGTTGAAGCCGGTGGCGTTGGTGGTAACGTTGAGCGGGTTGGACATGAGCAGGGCGAAATTGGCGTCTAATTTGGAGAAGAAGGACTGGTTGGAGTACCTTATGATACACTGGTCGTACCAGATGATGGCCTCTGTCTCCCGCGGCCAGTCTTTGAGGAGCCTGGCGGAGGCGGCCGCCACGCAGTCCCTGCAGGTGGCGGGGTCGTCGTCGCCGCGGCAGAGGTAGTAGCCGTAGACGGAGGTGGAGGTGGAGGTGGAGGTGTAGCTGAAGCCAGGTGCGGATGAGCGATTAGCGGTAGAGGAGAGGGTGGAGAGGAGGGAGTTGATGTTGGAGCGGAAGGCGGGGAAGAAGGTGGTGTTTGGACAGTAGGTGTACATGTAAGTTGGGGCGGCGGAGACGACAGGGATGAGAACGGACAGGGAGAAGAGGAGGAGTGGAAACGGAAATTGAGCCATTGGTGACATGAATTGCAGAATTTGGAAGAGGAGAGGTATGAACTGAATTTCCAACCATGTTTGGTTTTCTTTAAACTCCTGTGTTGACTTGTCTTCGAGATGGTGATAGACAGGGAAACGAGGGGAGTAGAAACAGAGAGAAAGGCGTGCAATAACAAAAGTTTCAAGTTTTAGTCAAACACGTTTTTTTGTTTTAAATTGATGTCCACCACTGGCACCGGCTAAAATTCTCCCACCAAATCTTCTCCCTCATGTTTCCACCCCCAAAATAACTCCAAAATAAAACCCCGTCTTAAAAAATATTTCACTTCTAAATCAATATATTTAAAAATATTTCGTTTAGGAATGGGGGACTCATTGATAATCTCCCGATGAAGAACGCGCTGAACTCTTTGTTCACGCGCCCCCAATCACCTCCCGCAAAACCCTCAATACCCAAAACTCTTGTGATCTCCGGCAAGCCTCGGCCTGTTTTAAGCCTCCAAACCCACCTCGATGCCAAATCGAGCCTCAATCTCGGCGTCCTCACGCCCCTGAATCTTCCAATTTCTCCTCCATCTCTCCTTATCCAGGTGTTATGCTTGGATTGCGAGTTCGGTGGTCGAAGCTTCCTTAGTAGTGAAATCGGTAGTCGAAGGATTGAGATGGTGGAGAGAAATTTCAGAAAGAGGAAAAAATTGACTCGTCGGAAGGGGCGGAAGGGGGGGTGGTGCGCCGTCAAGCAGGCATGGGAGATGTGGGGGCGTGTCGGCGGTGGCGCTCCTTTCTGTGATGGTTGGGGGATTAGAAAGCTGAAGTTCTATGGGGCTGTGGTGAGAGTGGTGTTGGTATTCAGTTCGGTTGGTGCCGAGTTGGATACGGTGGTCGTTCTCCCCATGTCTGGTGGTTGCGGTTGGGTGGCGGGTCCTATTACCGATTCCTCTTGTGTTGCTCTGGGTGAGATTTTCTCTCCCTACTCCACACTTGTAGAGCTACTGCTAAAGTCCATGTCTATTTACATCATCTTTATCCCGATTTCATTTATATGCTTTCGAATATTTATGAAATGCACCACCCATGGGTGGTTGAAAAACCTGGTGTTAGAGGCTTACGCTTCTACACTCCCTACCCCCCGATTTTCGGGCCTCGAAAAAACTTTAGTATTTGGGGCTGTTATGGTTCCTTTACCTAGGTTGAATGAAGATATGGTGCTCTTAAAATTTGGTTACAAATGTCTGTTCTTAGCCTGTTGCGCAGATATGTGGTTAATTTGCTATGCTTTGTGCAGTAGTTTTCCAATTAGAATCCACCCAGTTTGGGTATATATCCCTGATGATGTTTATCAGGGACCTATGAGTTTTCATGTCTTGATGGATGGAAAATGGGGTGAACTTGATGGTGAACAAATGACCTTGGGGTCTGTTAAACTGCTTAAGGAAAATTCCTATGGAGTTTTGCTTAAGTATGTTAAAATTTGTCTAACTGATTCGCTTGCTACACCTATTGTTGCTCCTCTTGGCTCCTATGATTGGATTCTTGGGTTAGAACAGCTAGGTTCTCAGGCCATTTGTCTTTCCACCCTCGGCCATTGGATTACCTCTCGTTGTGAATGGTTAACTTATTCCCTGCTGAAGGGATCATGCATAATTCTCTATCATTTCGACAGGATGCTCTATCACTTCTTGGCTGGTAGGCTTCCTCTGATTGCTTTTCCTCATCAGTGCAATACTTGTTACCTGGTTCGTGCAATTATGGTTATTTGTCTTGGCGGCTTCTATTGCCTTCACTGTCAATCTCTTTTGAAAATTGCATTGAATCTTACATGGTTTCGAGCTAATAGTAAACAAATTACAAAAGAAATTAGCTACAAATCTAATTTGTTTAGAAATGCATTTCTGTTGGTGTTCCATGCTATCTTTGTTGATGTTCTGAAACATGTTTGTTTTTTTCATCCGCTCACCACCCTCTCGTTTGCTGAGTGGGATGCTTCCAGCGCGGAGTGTCCATTGCTGGTTCTGGTGGCTTTGGTGTTCAAGCCTGCCTTCTGGCACTTGGTGTGTGTGGAACTGATGTTAGTGTCGCTCCATCCGTTGGTCTTTGGCCTTGGTGATTCAGCTGTTTATTGCTCTTCCAATCGACTTCCCAAGATTGCCATTCAAATGTGTTGTTCAACTGATAACCTAGATTTTTCCAAGACATTTCATTTTTTTCTTGCATCTCAAATGTTCTGTCTTTGGAACTTCACTGGATTCATTTTTGAAGGTCTTGTACAGAAAGTTCATTCTATGATTGTAAGATTTACGGTTTACATATGCACCACTAAGCATCATGCTTTGTATAAATTCAAATCAAATTTACATCACAATTATTGTATGATCTCATTTATCAAAAATGGTAAACTCATGGTCTTTCATGGATACTTTAGGATTTTGGCTTCCTCATCTATAATGCAGTTTAGGTGCTCAAAGTTTGTCGACTTCAGTTGTAAACTCTCGTGGTTGTTGGGCGATCTCTCAGCTTGGCCTTGTAAATTTCGCTCATGTATGTTTATGATGTTTGTACTCCCATGGACTCTAAATCTTGGGTGTAGCTCTAAGGTTTGGTGGCAAACTCATCGCCCTGTCTTTTCTGGTGTATTACCGCCACCTTGGAAAATCGTTTTTTGTCCTGGTTATGGTTATCTTCCCCTTCAAATCCCTCCTAAAAAACTTTTCGATATGAGGAATTTTACCTTTTCTCCTCATATCATCATGAGTTGTAAATGAAAATAAATTATTGGAATTGCAGAGGCATTAGAAAGACAACATTTTGGACGGAAATTAATTCGTTGTGCAAAAATGAACATATACAAATTATGGCCCTTGCCGAAACAAAGTCAGAATCTGTGCCTGATGAGAACCTATGGAAACACGCAGGTTTTGACACGGCCAAATAATGGCCCTTGCCGAAACAAAGTCGGAATCTGTGCCTGACGAGAACCTATGGAAACACGCAGGTTTTGACACGGCCATCTGGTCGCCTAGCATTGGCCGGGCGGATGGTCTTGGTGTTTTATGGAAAAACCATCAACTATCAAACGAAACATTATCAGTCTTGTTTCACTTGCCTGGGATCATCGGATTGAGATATGAAAATATTAGTGACAACCTCACGATCCTTCTTCTGTTCGTATATACCCCTCCGGATCCTCGGGATAAGGATCCGTTTTGGGCCGAATTAACAACAATTATCAATGAGTCCCCCATTCCTTGCATCGTTATGGGGGATCTAAACGAAATCATGTGTAGAAAAGATAAATTGGGCGGTGCTACCACTCACCCGGCTAGGTTCACTCGTCTCATTAATTTTACAAGCACGTGTTCTCTGGTGGATTCGCCAACATTTGGAAATCTCTTTACATGGAGAAAGTCTCCCGAGGCCTTGGATAACATCCACGAAAAATTAGATCGTGTACTAGTTCATCACCAAATTCTGCAGAAACTACCCAATCTCATCACCAAAAATGGGGCTTTTTCGTCCTCAGACCATTGTAACATAACAATAACGTTGGACTGTAGCTCCCTTTTCAAAGCACCTCCCTTCAAATTTGAGAACACTTGGCTTCAGCGCAAGGACTTCCGTAATATTGTTAAACAATCCTGGCGTGCCTCTTGTCCAGGATCTGCGATGTTTCAACTTGTTTATAAGCAAAAAATCCTCAAACAAAAAGCTAAAGATTGGAACAAGCACTCATTTGGAAACATCTTTCGTCAGCTACATGAGGTGGAAAATGAATTGCTGCAAATCCAGTCGACTGTTTCAATCGGCAACTACCAAGCCGATAATAGTAAAGAGAACCGCATGTTGAAGAAAAGAGAAAAATTGTTGCTTTTTCAAAAATCGTTTTGGAATCAAAGAGCAAAAACTAAACATATGAAGCTTACTGATTCAAACACTTCCTATTTTCATCGAGTCACGACGGGTAGACGTCATAGGAAACAAATTCGTAACATTACAACTACAGAAGGGACTCTTATAGTTGGAGAAGAAAATGTGAGGACAGAAATTAAAAATGACTTTCACAAACGCTTTAAGATGGAGACTATTGACGATAGTCTTCTTAATGATATGACTAATGTAATTCAACCCTCAGTCACTTAGGCTGAGAATGAATTCCTCATTCGTATGCCAACTAATGGTGAAATTAAAACTGATGTGTTCAGTCTGGGAAAAAATAAATCTCCAGGTCCAGATGGAATGACAGCTGAATTCTACAAGCAATACTGGGATATACTAGGAATTTCGGTTATTAGAGCCATCAAGGATTTTTTCCGCTCGGGAAAAATTCTTAAACAAATCAATCACACGTTTATATCTCTACTACCTAAGGTAGACAACCCATCGACTACAAATCACTACCGCCCTATAAGCTTGTGCTCTACCTTATATAAAATAATTTCAAAAATCTTGACAGAGAGACTAAAAAGAATAATCGGTAGACTGATTCACCCGTTACAAGGGGCGTTTATGTCAGACAGGGCCATTCAAGATAATGTGCTGATAGCCCATGAAATTTTCCATTCATTCAGAGCGCGCCTTGGCCGTGAGGGGTGGTTGGCAATCAAATTGGACATGGAAAAAGCATATGATAGGGTCAACTGGAATTTCACAAAAAAATGTACTTGATAAATTTGGGTTCCACCCTACTTTCATCTCTTGGATCATGGAATGTATTACAACGGTGTCCTACTCCGTTCTAGTAAATAACGGTCCTACAGATATGTTATTCCACTCGAGGGGCCTACGCCAAGGGGATCCCCTCTCGCCATTTTTGTTTATTCTTGGTGCTGAAATCCTTGCGCGACACCTGTCGGCGGACGTATTATCGGACAGAAGCCCATTAGGGTTCACATTTGGGAGGAATGGCCCCCGTGTTCCCTTCTTATCATTTGCCGATGATATTATCATATTTTCTAAAGGCAGCTTGGATGCTTGTAGGAGAGTTAAAACTATTATTGACTCTTACTATAAAGTCTCAAGACAAAAAGTAAACTATCAAAAATCTTGTTTTCAACCATCTAAAGGAATCGCGAACTCCAGAATTCTGGATCTCAAAAATTGCCTAAACATTAATAACGCTAGTTCCCTGGAAAAATATCTGGGATGCCCAATTATCAATGGCAGAGTAACAAAAGACACGTTCGAAGATATTATTTGCAAATCTAAAGACAACTGTCCAAATGGCGTGCCAGTTCCTTATCTCAACAAGGAAGAGTTATTCTTATAAACACAAATCTAGCAGCCAAACCTCTATATACGATGCAGAATTTTCTGCTGCCCTCAGCAATTCACAAGGAACTGGATCAGATTAATAGAACCTTTTTCTAGAATAAAGATCTTCAACACCACCCGTTGATAAGCTGGGAAAGAATATGTAGACCAAAAACGTGTGGAGGATTAGGGATTAGAAAATCGAAAGAAATGAATGAAGCACTACAAATGAAACTCTTGTGGAAAACACTGCTGAGCCGGATAATGTCTGGGTACAAATAATCAAATACAAGTATCTTAAAGAAAATAATATTCTCCAATATAAGAAAACGGGTGTTGCATCCTGACAGTGGGCAAAGCTCTCAACTCTCATTGAAAAGTTCAAGACTGGTCTCATTTGGTCAGTTGGCACAGGGAATTCCATCAAGTTTTGGACTGATAATTGGATCACAACCTCCTCCATCCTGGATAGGGTTGATTGCCCGACTATTGATAACATAAACGACAAAGTTAGCAACTTTATTATAGGAGGTAAATGGTGGGAAGAGAAACTTTCTGCTGTCCTCCCTCACAACATTGTATCGGAAATCCTTAACATCCCACTACCCACCTCAAACTTTGAAGATAGATTATACTGGTGGCCTGACAGGGTTGGCTGGTTCACCACGTCAAGTGCATATAAATTAGTTTCTACCGAATCCTCCACTCCCTTAGATTGTAATGCGTGGATCTGGCGTCTGGGTGTTCCTCCTAAAGTCGAAAACTTCCTACGGCAAGTGTGCCAGAATGGACTCCCAACAACTTCTAGACTTGCCCAAAGGGGAGTTCATGTCCCTACTACCTGCAATCTTTGCAATAGCTCAGTGGAAGACGACATGCACTTGTTGTTAGAATGCCAATTTTCGAGATCTCTTTTCCAACTTCCGACACACATCAACTCTACTATATCCACCCAAGTTAACCGTTTAAGAGACATAAAACCGATCATGTCTCTATTGGGCAATAACCTTTCAAAGGAGGATTTAGCAAAACTTGCTTTTACCTGGTGGACGACCTGGTACATCACAAACCAACATGCCTTTCAACAAGTAACTATTCCATCGGCTGATGCCACCTTACGCGTTACGCCTCATCAAAACTCACGAGGCCAACTGGAGCAATACTCGCCAGTATGACAACATTTTTGACGACAACCCTCATCCTAGGCCACATACCTTAGGCAAACCTAAAAAGAAAACAAAGAACCGTAAGATCACATGGAGAAAACCGCCAGCTGGAACATTCAAACTTAACTTTGACGGATCCACAATTGTAAATAATTTCAGTACCGCAGGCGTGGTTATTAGAGACTGGAAGGGACAACCGATACACATTGGATACCAAAAGCTTGGTACAAAAAGCGTTTTATCAGCGGAAGCTCTAGCACTCAAACTGGGGGTACAACATGTTCTTGATCTTCATATTCAAATTGAAGGAGATTCCAGCATAATAATAAATCACTTCAAAAACAAGTCTAGATGTCCTTGGGAAATCGAACTCATTTTATCGGATGTCCAACTTTTACTATCGACTGTGAAAGAAGTTTCTTTCTTTCATGTACCCCGTATGGGCAATAGAGTGGCGGATAAGGTTTCACACCTTTGCCACTCTGCCCGTGTAACGACCCAGAATTATGATTTCCGGGTTACGTTTCAAGGGATAAAACCCCTTGTTCGGATCTTGCAATCCAGGTACGGGTTGAGTTTTAAAACAAAATATTTGTACTAAAAGAAGGGATTTCGAACCCTTAAAGATCGCGGATCCATTGGGGATCAAATACCTGCCTTAGTCTAATCGTGAAATCGAGCGAAAGCAAAAATAAGGTTGAGTTTAAATACAATCCGAAAAGGAGTATAAAAGAGAGGAAGTGTGGTGGTCTCTCAACCTCTCGATCTAACGCCAAAAGTCTGAACCCGCCAAGCATCCACCTAAGCAACGATAGCGGCTAACGGTTACCTGAATCTAAAAAAAATGAGGGGGATCTGGGTTAATCATCAGGTCACTCATGCGCGTATGTAAACACACTCTGAGAGGCATATAATAAGCATCCTATTCTTAAGATGAAATGCGTAATGTCATGCGTAAATTAAATCACATATATATACTGACAGTTTAATATAATGCAGAAAGCGATAAATGGATCCACACAGAATGCCAAGTGGCATGTCCCTCTCGTACCTCCACCCCCTTTCAATAGGGCGGAGACTGGCCAGTTCGGTGCTATAGCATATCAATTTCCTCGTGGTGGTGCACAAACCACGGCATCATCATATCATATCATCTCATCGCTTGCCCGATGGTGCTGGGCTATCATATCATGCTCATATAGACTCGATTGACTCAGGGTACCCGATGAGGCTGGGCTACCCTATGACCCTAGCAAGGACTCTAGGACTATCACAGATAACGACCGTTCTCTTGCAAGGACATATAGCAATCATATGATTTTCATTTTAGCTCCTAAGCATGATTCTAAGTCGTATGGTGCATGGACACTAGCCTACTATATAACACCCAGTGCATAGAGCGCCTATCATGAGTAAGTTCAAAGAACTTACCTGGAGTAGCAGATCAGCAAGACGAAAAGCAGCAAGATATAAGCAAGCAAGTTACAGATCACCTAGCAATTATTAATAAATATACATAAGTAAACTGCACAAAACGGGATCCATTTACCACTACATAACATGCCCACCAATCCATTAATCATAGCATCATCAACATTCTTTATCTCAACTTATGGCAACATCTTATATCATCTTATTCCATTGTCATTTCCATTACTGGCTCAATCATACTTCAATCCATATAATCTCACTAGCTAGTCAAGTTGTTATTTAAAACAATTACTTCAAAATTATACTTAGCCATTTCTAATTCATAAAATATTTAATCTTTAAAAATACTTCCAAAAATCCATTTAAATAATCCCGACATACTTTACTTTAATTTAAACATCAATCTAGGGACTTAAATAACTTTCAACACTTAATAAATAATTCAATTTATATACTTTAAAACCGACCCTCTTTAAATATCGACACATAAATCGATTTCTAAAATAATCAATTATCGGGAATTGGTTAGACAATTAATTAATAAACTAAATAAATAATTGTATAACGAATAAACCCGAACCGAACCAACGCTTTTAACCCGAACCGAAACCATTTAAATCCAACCGAATCGACGTTTTTAACCCAAACCGAACCGAACCAACGCTATATAAATCTCTCAAAATAATATTTGATCTTTTTAAATCCTCTTATAATATTATATAATAATTTAAATACCGCTAATTAGTTAAATAAACAAATGGGTAAACCCAAAACGAACCGAACACACAAAACCCAAACCCGGTTAAACCAATAACGAAACAAAGGGGGGTGGGCCATAGGTGCTGACTGGGCAAGTACCCACGTGCCTTTCTTCTTCCTTTGAAAGCTGAAGGCTTCCCGCTACGCCTGCAACCGGTCGACGCCGAGACACGCCCCGCCTCCTGCGCTCAGCCTCGCTCTCGAGATGTCGGAGCTCTCGAGCTAGCCCACTTTTCTCCGACCCACCCCTGACTCTCACTCTCGACCACCCAAGGACAAGAAGGAACCAAAACAACCCAAGGAAAAAGGAGGAGGTTCAATTGCTCACCGAGGATATTCGCGACTTCGGAGCTCTCGATCGGAGTTCTGGGCGTCGTCGGTGGCTTGCGATGGCTCGTCGGACCTGCGTCGGACATGGGTGAGTGTGATGGTGAAGCTCGAGGACGATTCCGATCGGAAACGGAGGAGAACGGCTTACCGGAAGCTAATCACGCTCGAACAGGGACGTCGGAGCTTTGGTGGCTCGATGCTTCCGAAACAGGGTCGGAGGCAGCTCTCGGGTGGTGCCCAGGGGAAGGTGCTCGGGGAAGGCGTCGGCGCTGGGCTCCTGGGTGGCTCGGGTTCGTCCTGGACGTCGACCTTCGCGAATAGATGGTTGCGGTGCCACTGTCGGTCGATTCAAAAAGGAGGAGGAAGGAGGTGGAGTGTGAAGTAAAATGAAATGAGGGGTATGGAGGGATGGTGGTGACGGGTGATTGATGAGGAGTGGTGAGGCTTAACAGCCGAACTAGGAAGTAGGGGAGGCCTATAGGGTGAAGGGTTAGGGGGGATGGTGAGATTGTGTGTGGGATTGGTTAAAACATTACCCGAAAATAAATTTCGAATACGTGAATCTTGAACCCCAAAATTAGTTCTCGAATGTTAGTTTCTCTGAATCTCGCTTTCTCGGTCAATTAGATTTTAAAAATTGAGAAGGATATCGTCATCCGATAATTATTTTGAATTTTCGAGGTAAAAGAACGGAAATTGTTCGTTAAATTTATACTCCGGTCGGAATCCGCTAAACAAGTTTTAAAACCGATTTAATTTCATTTTTAATTCTCTTATTCCAGAAAATTAGGATTTGAAAATCCGAGCCTTTACATCATCCACCTCTAAAAACAAGTCTCGTCCCCGAGACTAAAATCATTTTAAAAATAGGGGATTGAAGTTTTAAATTGGTGAGTCCAAGGATCATGTCATTGATCCCGTAAGCACCTCACAAGTGCCCCCATGAGATCCTCACAGTACCGTTGTCGTGATCATAATATCCCCAATAAATCGTAGTAAGAATGTAATATGGGCCCCTACCACATCCTTACTTCGACTTCTCGGTCATACCATAACTCAAAAAGCATTACAGCATCTCCACTAGGTCTTAGCAAGCAGTCTATAAGGGCCCCTATAAAATGTTTGTATCCACTTCGTGGGACATCATAATGCAATCTCGGTTAATTTCCAAAAGTGTCCTTTGTTTGAAAAGGTTTGGTCTCAAAATCATTGAAGTTATCAATCGCGTTTGATTTCTATACATCCAACTCCGTCCTTTTTTAAACACCATTCAAAATTCCCTAACCCGACATTAATCAAGCAATTTCACATCACGAGAGGTGGAATCATCCACCTCTAAAGACTAATCTCATATTCTCTTCCTAGTTTCCGAATCAAATCAATCATCATTCTCAATTCAGCATGAACAAAAGTAAACCAGCTCATCAACTCATAACATCATCAGCCACCTCTCGTGTGGCAAATCTCAACATCAATCATGATAATCTCAACCACATAACATTTTTACCCATAACATAAATCATACCATCCATTCAGAACATGTCAAAAGCAATAACAAAATCTCAACATCATACCACGAGCCATAAGGCATATCTACATCATACTGAAGGAATCACAAGTCCATGATCGAATTCTCATAAGTTATCATGCAAGCACACATGTCAAGAGATCAATGGGCTAGGTGTCACAGGGTTAGTATGTCAGTACACATCAATTCTCAAAATCGCATAACATCGCACTACAAGTAGAACCGGTCATAGCAGATTTATCATGTCAACATATCAACACATCAAGGCCATGCCTATTAAGATTCAGAAAAGGAAGTTCAAGTAGTATATAATTCACCAACATGTCAGCATGCCCTAAAAGACATCACCTCAACTCATCACAATATCGAATGACGATCATTTAGTAACCAGGCACCATTGAGTCATGTTCATCATTTGACGTATCAATAATCATGTTTAACTATATAATACATCATCATGCTTTCATATAATAACACATCATTATCTCATATATCATGTCGCAACACATCCTAACATGCTTCTACAACAACATAACAGGTTAGCAAATCATCAATATATCATGATAGCATTTGTCACTTTCACTAGATTTCAATATTGCATATCAACATGTAGTATTGTTCCATACCAAGTTCCTCATGGTCGCTATCTAACATCATGCCAGTACATATTAACAAGTCATGTAAGCAAGAAAATTCCCAAATTATCATAAGTCAACAAGTCTCAATTTGCTATTATGCTTAAAATTATTGCAAAACACCACATATGAACATAGTCAATTCAAGCTAGCAAGTTTCAACATAACCTTATCAGATAACAATTCAGGTTCCTCAGCATTCGCAGTTCATACTTTTATAGGCACAAGAGTTCAGATCATGCTTAGCAATATAGAGTAGCAACACATCAAGACATCATATTATGTAAGAACTGCAAGGCATTGAATCATATAATCATAATCACTAGACCCTCAGGCCACATTCATTACCAAGTAAGCACATCAACACGTAAACTTCATCGTCAGGTCAGTGCAATATCGCCATCAACTAATTTAGAAGGATTGGCAATTTAAACGAAGGACACTCTTGCTCGTAGTTCATATCGTACTCAGTAATCGTCATCCTCAAAACGTGCTTGTCCTGCTGAAATCGTTGATCCTGAGGCCCGTGGGTTATGGGCCCACGCCTTCGCGGCGTTGCTCTATCGCTATCCGACTTCCCATTTCCTCTTTCATGCGGTCGCTCGTCCAACGTGTCGCGTAGGAGTTCAAGTTAGCGAAGATAGGGGAGGGACAAGAGCGGACAACCCAATGTTCCTTTCGGAACAAACACAGACCAACCCTAAGATGACAACTAGAGACGAAACTCCGACCTGAGAATAGAAACGATGCCCTTATGGAAGTCCATTAAGTTATAATCGCGACAAGAAAACACGAATTCATCATGGAGCATATCAATCACACTAATTCACGCTAACATGTACCTATATCAAGGGAGCAACATTCGTATTCATTTCCAACGACACGATCGATTCCTATACTCATGCATGCGAGACAAGATAGTAGTCTATTATTCCATGAAAGCAGATATGCCTAGCAACTTAAGCAAGTTATGCGGAATCAAGAATGATCATGCAGGATTCGAGGTCATGTGGGATTTAACGACGATGACGAGTATGGTGTATATGAAAGAATGCACAAGCATGGTGTACGCATCAATAGGTGAGGTCAAATATGGCATGGTGAGGTGTAACATAACAACTAGATTAAGTGTCATATAGTAGGTCAAGCATGGCACGTAATCATATGATGAGGTACATTTAGAAAGTGCATGTCCTACATGATACTAGCGACACATAATGTGATACAAGCATAGTCAAGAGTCATTAAAATGGGTTCAATAGGATGTTCACGAAACACGAGGCATCATCAAAAGTAACAAGAAGGATATCATGGCAATAGATTATAATCATGCTAGGAACGAATCATCATGGGACACATATAAAGGTACAGTGGTTATCACATCATAGAATAGGTACAACATGTAATCATTTAGTGAGTCATATTGGAAACCATAAGCCCTACAGGATACTACTAGCACATATCGAACCATGACCACAATCAAGGTAACTCAACCAAATTCATTTTAACATTCATGCGTCATGCATATGCGAAATGATATAACGTGGTGTGTAATCATGCGAGGTGTCAAATCATACAACTATGCCAACACTACAGGAATTCATAAGGTAATAGGGAAACACTACCGAGTGCTAACATGTAAGCATGCCAGGATAAACCATCACATAAAGCAATTGATCATCGAATTCAACATCAATCTAATTTGCATGAGTAAGATATTTCAAGGTTATAGAAAGAGGAAATGATCACACTATGAGGGACCTGGCTCGAGAGGGAATCAACAATAATGCAAGCAAGGTATAAATTCACACAAGTCACAACCAGGGACCCTACATGATACTAAAGGCTTAACACGACATTCGATACATACATGCGCTTGAATGACCAACACATCGATGTGCAAGAAATCCTATGAACATAGTCCGTCGATATACAAGCATGGGAGGAATATAGCAATTCATAATACAAGCCTACGCAACAGGCAATATGACTAGCATACAAGGTATGTATTCCAACTCAACAACCATTTGAATAAGGCATGCATTTACCAAGACATCACATCAAATAGCATGATCACAATTGAACTACTAATTTAGTCAACAACCACGGGTCACATCGACTAATCATGCAGGGGAAATCATCTTACGACATTCATACAAGGGAAGTGTAGCACACTATCATGGGCCTAATCTAGGAGAAGACAATAACTATATACAGACACTTATCATGCAATTCATGCTTCAAATCAGTCGTTAGTACGACCAATACAACAGGTCAATTAGACATGCGAAGGCGACATATAATCAGGACAGTAATCAGGGTGCAACATGGGACCTAATCAATGGGGCAAGCATGGGTACAGAAGGTCATACATCCACGAATTTACATTAAGGATCATCATCTTAACATTTACTGGGAATTACGTATCATATAAGGCATGTTGACATCAAGTTGTAACACATATCCATCAAGTAAGGAACTCACTCTATCATGATACCAGAACTGAACAATCACACTATCATAAACCTATTTACAGAGAGGACATTAATCATACGGCTTCCTAACACATGACATTTACATTCATGCACTAGTATAACGATGCAACATACTGAGTAAGGCATGCTGGGATGATAGAGACGTAACATGTGTAACTTGAGCTCACACAATGGCCATCGTGAATTCATAAACATTAAAACATGCATTCATCAAGACTCAATTATACCACATACTCCCCTTCCAACGCACTAATCACACCACAATATAAAGTGCAAAACAACAATCTGACGAATACAGAATAGATGGGCATGTTGTAGATTCTTGTCATAAAACGGGCAATAAGCATCAAGGCGTCATGAGCTAGTATGATAAAGAGATCATTTACAGGCATTCACACGAAGAAGAGTTTATCACGCTATTATGGACCTAACCCAGGAGAATAAAATTATCATGTAGGTTCATATCATGTGGTTTATGCTTCCAATCAATCATTAGTACAATTAATACAATAAGTCAAGTAGGCATGCTATGACAACGTAATCACAATAGAGAGTGAGGCATAACACAAGACTTGATCAATGTAACTAATCAAAGATATAATAACCTGAGCAACATTTTACAATTGAGCATTTGCAAGGTACATGCAGGAGGTTACAAAATCATATCATGCAGTTCAGAGAGAGTCACCATTACAACTGGACAGAGATCCCTAAGGGCAACCATTGACCTTTCCCAACTTACTCATCACCCCTATATCTCGTGGGACCTTGGTACGTACGACTCTTTGTGGCAAGAAAACCTCGATTGATCATCATAAGAATCAAGGAAGACAACCCCGGAAACACCTTACTTTTGATTCAAAATGACATCAAGAACTACCTTCCAATACTCACTCAGACAACCTCCATATACATACATGAGTTTCTGACGCAATGTGTTTACCAACCCGATTCCGATGAAAGATACTGACATCCAGGAGAGAGACTCGATAGAACCGTCAAAGGGTTAACAAACATAGTGGAAGGGGCTATTTCACACAAGCTGGGTTGACCACATAGAATTAAGGGTACTCCCACTATCCCGTTTGTACAGATCAGTCAAAACACATTTAATTGTTAGGCATACCAATCAGACTTTAGCATATCAAGCACTCAGCATAGAATTAGTCAATGACAATTATAATGACCTCCTTCGAGGGAGATCATACTTAGTCTCAATATATAAAGCACATCAAACTATCTAATGTCACTCTTCGAGGAGCGACTGACCGGAGGGGCAAAAACCTCGCGATCCTACCTAACTCGCCACTCCAACGACCTTGGTACAATCTCCTTGGAGTCTTCTGAACCCTATGTAAAGAGAAAGCTAGTATTTTGCCTACCGTTCCCAACTACACCCAATAGGGGTGGTCTAGCGCCTTTACTACCCACGCGTGTCCCCGTTTGGTTGATTTTCCTCATTTATTACAAGTCGAGTTTATTACTTAGTTCAATTTTAGTTAAGCATCTTAAATTCGTTTTGCCCCTTTAAATCCATTTCAAAAAGTCCTTGAAACTCGTGGGCGGTTTTCAAAACTTACACTCGACCCTTGTGTACCCGAATTGCACAACCTGGGCTCTGATACCATCTTTGTAACGGCCCAGAATTATGATTTCCGGGTTACGTTTCAAGGGATAAAACCCCTTGTTCGGATCTTGCAATCCAGGTACGGGTTGAGTTTTAAAACAAAATATTTGTACTAAAAGAAGGGATTTCGAACCCTTAAAGATCGCGGATCCATTGGGGATCAAATACCTGCCTTAGTCTAATCGTGAAATCGAGCGAAAGCAAAAATAAGGTTGAGTTTAAATACAATCCGAAAAGGAGTATAAAAGAGAGGAAGTGTGGTGGTCTCTCAACCTCTCGATCTAACGCCAAAAGTCTGAACCCGCCAAGCATCCACCTAAGCAACGATAGCGGCTAACGGTTACCTGAATCTAAAAAAAATGAGGGGGATCTGGGTCAATCATCAGGTCACTCATGCGCGTATGTAAACACACTCTGAGAGGCATATAATAAGCATCCTATTCTTAAGATGAAATGCGTAATGTCATGCGTAAATTAAATCACATATATATACTGACAGTTTAATATAATGCAGAAAGCGATAAATGGATCCACACAGAATGCCAAGTGGCATGTCCCTCTCGTACCTCCACCCCCTTTCAATAGGGCGGAGACTGGCCAGTTCGGTGCTATAGCATATCAATTTCCTCGTGGTGGTGCACAAACCACGGCATCATCATATCATATCATCTCATCGCTTGCCCGATGGTGCTGGGGTGATCCATAATCTATATTTTTATTTTTATTTTTCACAACAAAATGTTATATTTGAACAACATACGATTATATTTGCACAATTTACGGTTTATATTTGCACGAAAAAATGTTAAAAAAAAATATTGAGAGAAAATAAAAGTCGTGCAATTCTTAAAACAGAGTCGTGCAACTCTTAAAACAGCGTCGTGCAACTCTTGCAACATAGTCGTGCAACTCTTACAACAGAGTCGTGCAATTCTTAAAATAATATTATTCGTGCGCATTTTATTCTAATTTATAATAGGGCAAATTGCATAAAATAGCACGAACTTTAGGGGTGGTTGCACTCAGTGGCACGAACTTAAACAAATACAAAAATAATCACCAACTTTGGTGTTTAGTTGCGGTCAGTGGCACATATACCCCCTATCTCGCTAATGTGGACTAGTGGGGTGCTTACATGAATTTTTTTTTAAAAAAGACATAAAAGATGTGTCAAAATTATGAAACTAGCTAGGTTCCAATTTTATTCGTTATTTCATGTAATTCCAAATCAAAGATAATTTTGACAAATATAGCATTTGCAAATTAAAATAACTAGTACCAAATTTCAATTTGCAAATGTTATATTTGTCACAATTATCTTTGATTTGGAATTACATGAAATAAAAAATAAAATTGGAACCTAGCTAGTTTCATAATTTTGGCACATCTTTTATGTCTTTTAGTTTAAAAAAAAACATATAAGCATTCTCATTAATTCATATCTCGCTATATGTCTTTTTAATTAAAACAATTTCATGTAAGCACCCCTACTAGTCCACATTAGCGAGATAGAGGGTATACGTGCTACTGACCGCAACTAAACACCAAAGTTGGTGATTATTTTTGTATTTGTTTAAGTTCGTGCCACTGAGTACAACCACCCATAAAGTTCGTGCTATTTTATGCAATTTGCCCTTTATAATATTATTCGTGCGCATTTTATTCTAATTTGTGCACTTTTTATTCTATTTGTGTCAGCATTTTTTCAAATAATTTTTTTTTCACGTCAGCACTTTTTTAAAATAAGATCACATTGAGAATAAATTCACAAGTCTCGATTGTCGTGCAAATCTTAAAACAGAGTCGTGCAACTCGTACAACAGAGTCGTGCAACTCTTAAAACAGAGTCGTGCAACTCTTAAAACAAGAGGGTCGTGCAACTCTTAAAACGGAGTCGTGCAACTCTTACAACAGAGTCGTGCAACTCTTAAAATAATGATATATATAATGAAAAGTGTTTCTTAGAGGTGCTGACACAAATAAAATACAGTTGTGAAAATCTAAACTAAAACTGTGCAACTCTAAACTAAAGTTGTGCGACTCTAAAATACAGTTGTGCAACCCTAAAAAATATGCTGACATGAAGAAAAAAAAGTGCTGACACGGAAAAAATACATACCGAACTACAAAGTTATTACTTAGGAAGATGACTCGATTGTAACTAATATCAGTGTCAGCACTAATTGTAACTAATATCAGTGTCAACACTAATTGTACCTAGTATCAGTGTCAGCACTAATTGTAACAAATATCAGTGTCAGCACTAATTTTCATCACAAGTTGTGCAGAAATAAAGTATTGATGAGCAAAAATAAGAGCATGTTGTGCAATAATTTATTGAGAAAGTATGAAATTATATTGAGAGAAAATAAAATCATGTTGAGAACAAATTCACAAGTCTCGATTGTTGTGCAAAAATAACCTATTGTTGAGCAAAAATAAGATGATGTTGTGCAATAATTTATTGAGAAAATATGAAATTATATTGAGAGAAAATAAAATCATGTTGAGCACAATTTCACAAGTCTCGATTGTTGTGCAAAAATAACATATTGTTGAACAACAATAAGATGATGTTGAGCAAAATTTCACCAATATCTCATGTTGTGCAATTTTACTCTATTGATGAGCAAAAATAAGACCGTGCAACTTTTAAAACAGAGTCGTGCAACTCTTAAAACAGAGTCGTGCAACTCTTAAAACAAGAGTCGTGCAACTCTTAACACAGAGTCGTGCAACTCTTACATCGTATGTTGTGCAAAATATAGTTTCACAAATATGATCCATCAAGCCTGGATAATAATTTCACAAATATGATCCAAATCTAGTTTTTTTTCTACATGGATAACAATTTTTTTTTTACTTTATAATATTATTCGTGTGCATTTTATTCTAATTTGTGCACTTTTTATTCTATTTGTGTCAGCACTTTTTTCAAATAATTTTTTTTTTCACGTCAGCACTTTTTTAAAATAAGATCATGTTGAGAATAAATTCACAAGTCTCGATTGTCGTGCAAATCTTAACATAGAGTCGTGCATTTCTTACAACAGAGTCGTGCAACTCTTCCAACAGAGGCGTGCAACTCTTAAAATAGAGTTGTGCAACTCTTACAACAGAGTCGTGCAACTCTTCAAACAGAGTCGTGCAACTCTTAAAACAGAGTCGTGCAACTCGTAAAACAGAGTCGTGCAACTCGTAAAACAAAGTCGTGCGACTCTTACATTGTATGTTGTGCAGAATATAATTTTTTTCCGCTTTTTTTTCGTTTCAGAACTTTTTGTTTTGCAAAAACAACTTTACGTTGTGCAAATATATGGACTGATCGAGTCGCAATCGACAAGCGACGAGATTCACATTCAGATCGCAGTCTCTCTCCCATTCAGATCGCAGCCCGGAAAACAGATCGTGAGCGATACATGAGTTTTTTTTAATTTTTAATTTAATTTAATTTAATTTTCTTTTATTTAACATTTTATCGTGCAAATATAATAGTACGTTGTGCAAATTTAACTGTAGGTTGTGCAAATATGATTGACAACATTTGGTCCAACCAGGATCCCATTTGGTCCATGTTATGAAGTGGAATTTAACATCACCGTGGTTACAACTTACAAGTTACTCTTTAAACATTCAACCAAGTGTTATAGTTTCTCCAATGGAGATTCAGATAAACTTAACTTGAGCTAGTAAACACATACATTTGTTCAGGCACAAGTGAATTCCAACCAGACAAAAATCTGGAAAATTCTTACATAAAAATGAAAGTAGAGCTTAAGTTTTCAAGTCGAGTAACTTCTCCGGTTCTTCTACTTCCATAGCTTGCGTAGGGACTTGAGCATCCAACAGGAATAGGAGTGTATAAACTGACTTCAACTTCTCAATCAAGAAATCAATCTTTTTATCTAACATAAGAAGTTGACATGAATGTTCCTATATGGTGCATCAATGAGCTTAAGGAACATATTCATCACCTCGTCAGATGCCAAGGAATGAAATTCCACGTCCAAGTTCTTCTCTAACTGTTCAGTTCCTTGAAGACCAATATTTGGCTTAGAATCAGCCACCCAATCACAACTATCTTCAATAAAATTTTGCCCAACGTTTACTCGTTTGACAAGGGGATTTGATTCTCCACAATCCTCAACCACCTGTGAATCATTCACCCCATTCAGCTCAATATGAATCTGCAGTTTAATCTCCTGGTCTTCAAAACCACCATGAACCTTTTCAAGTAGTGAAATGCAAGTCCAGAACACCTGCAAAGCGTACTTGCAAATTAAAAAACACGAGGCGATGCACAAGCAAATCTAGGGTTTTAGCTGACAAAGCTCCCAAGACTAACCGGCTTTTGACCCAACCGTACTGTAAAAGATCGGATGCCAAATATTCTATCTCCTTCAATATCAGGTATATCCTGCACAGAATTGCAATTCAAAAGTCAATGCCTTTCCCTTTTGTGTAATGGTGTTGACAGCATAATTGTAGAGATTTAAGAAACTTAAATCCATAATAATTACCTTCCAAATCCAAAACAACGAGGTTTCTAATTCTTATTCAATAGAATCTCAAACTACCTAACGTTATCATCATAATTTGATCATCAGGAAAACCAAATGGAAAAAAGATCAACAAATACCAATTAATTACTAATCAGCCAATGCTAGCATCAGAGTTTCTTCTACTCCAAACTACTTGAGCAAGTGTGAATATAAGAAGTCTAATAACTAAGATATATAGGCCAAGCTTAAACTCAAATAGAAATTGATGAAAAGAAAACCAGTTGGGTAGAAAATGACGCAGCCACAGGTATAATTACATTATTCAAGTAGTTGCATCTTACCTTAAACAATGCTATTACCACTGAAAAGAAGCTCATGAATGCAGTGGCAAACATCACAGGCCTAGAGAAGAAAGCTGGTCTTGCAAAAACATGTGTCTGTAAAGTTGTGCAGTTACAGTGATGTTAGAAATACAGTTACAAAAAGACTATAATTTCAGTGCAACAAAGAATTAACCCATCTGAAATGTCAGCTTCTAACAGGTATGCAAGAAAAATTACAGCATTATGGGCGTATTCACGTTATCTATTAGTAATTTTCCTGCTGTATATTTTGGTATCTCTGAAAAGACTATCATAGCCAGTTATTAAATGAATGGTTAGTTAGAAACACATGTTCTATTCCTTCACTATATGCGAATAAGGTCACTATATATGAAAAGGAATTGAAGCATAGTGAACAAAATAGATCTGCTTATACACATCCAGTCATCCCCTCACACTTAGAGGTTGCACAACTCTCTCTTAGAGGTTGCACAACTCTCTCTTAGAGGTTGCACAACTCAGCCTTGGAGTTGCACAACTCAGCCTTGGAGTTGCACAACTCAGCCTAGGAGTTGCAAAAGATCAACAACTTTCAGAGAAGCAGACTGAGTTAGAGACGCTTATGAACCGTTTGCAGGATGAACAGTCTCGTTTTACGAGACGGCTGAGAAAACAACCCTGCTTTCTCAGTTAAAGATAATCACTGACAGCATGCAGAAACTACTGGAGAATAACATCACACTAGAAAAATCACTCCAAGGTGCAAACATTGAGCTTGAAAGGTTCAGGGTAAAATCGAAAGGCTTGGAAGTCTTCTACCAGTATCTCAAGGATGACAAATCTAACCTTATAACTGAGAGAAGTAGCCTTGTCTCCCAATTGGAATGTGCAGAGAAGCAAATGAAAGAGCTTGCAACAAGTTTTGCAAACCTTGAAGACAAGTATGCTGGTCTTGAGAAGGAGAGAAATTTGACTCATAATCATGTAGAAGAATTGAGGATTTCCCTTGGTGCTGAAAAGCACAAACATGAATGCCTAGTGCTGACTAATGAGGCAAGATTATCAGGTTTGCATGACCATATACGTTATCTCCAAGAAGAAAACAAGGGAAGAAAGGACTTTGAAGAGCAACTCCAAAAAGTTGTGAATGCCCAGGTTGAGATTTTAATCTTGCAGAAATTCATGAAAGATATGGAAGAAAAACACTGCACTCTTGTTTCCGAATGTCAGAAACATGCAGAAACGGAAAAATATTCAGATATGCTAATTACTGAGTTAGAGAGTGAGAATATGATGCATCACCTTGAAACAGAATATCTGCTGGACAGGGTTGACAAGCTCAGGAGAGGAATTCGTCAGGTCTTGAAGGCCCTTGAGATTGATCATGTGAGTGAGAGTGATCCAGAGATCTTTCTCCCACGTGTACGTGGGAAGATAAAAGACATCAGAAGAAACATTTTAGAGAGCAAAGATGAAAGCCATCAACTTTTAATTCAAAACAATGTTCTCTCTTAGAGTTGCACAATTCTCTCTTAGAGTTGCACAACTTTTGATGTGCTGAACAGTTGATCAAAGCTCAAAGAACAAACTCCCTAAAGGAAAACTCAACACCTGTTATCCATGAATTCATTTAAAGTTTTAAGAAGACTTGATCACTTCAAATTCATATCAAAAGAAGCTAGAAACAACCAGCAGTTCACACATATTTGTGCCTAGACATTCTAGGCCGGTATGCTTGGAAATGAGCTTTAACATTCATGCAAATAAAAAAGAGAACACAAGGCAAAAAACAAAGCACAATAACAAGAACAGAGTTCAAGACAAAGACAAACAGGAAAAACACAAAAACATATGAACAAGTTAATTCAAACAGATGAACCAAGGCTGACCTGCGACTATGCACAAGAAATTCACTTTGCTTGGCAGTGCTATAAAGTAAAGATTTTTGAGAAATCGTCAGTGTCACAGCATCAATTTAGTAATCAC
The DNA here is from genome assembly GCA_037127255.1 of Persicaria tinctoria. Classification (NCBI taxonomy): domain Eukaryota; kingdom Viridiplantae; phylum Streptophyta; class Magnoliopsida; order Caryophyllales; family Polygonaceae; genus Persicaria; species Persicaria tinctoria. The sequence continues at coordinate 73,623,446 of JBANSL010000002.1, read as the reverse complement.
GAAAAGCACCATGAGGGCCGGTTGGAATGCCTAAGGCCTGATAGGAAGAAAAAGAAAAAAAGATAAATTAACGGATATATAAAGATGAACCTTCAAATGACTGCTTATGCAAAAGAAACCAGAAAATAAATCAACTCTATTCTAGAGTTCCACAATACTATTCTAGAGTTGCACAACTACATTATAACCTTCCATAGAACTCTTCAGCAAGTTCAACAAGGAAACATTTTGAGAGTCTCCGAGCCTTCTCCAAGTTCTTCAAAACATATTCTACAGACAACTTCCTCTTCAGAAATGTCCTGACCACCATCATCATCTGTTTCATCTGTAATATAAGGATCAATATCAGTAATCAAACAGTATATTACTAGATTGCACAAAAAATGGGAGTATAGCACATAGTGAGATGAACTTCATTCAAATTAAAAAAAATGACCTTGTGGTAACCTTCTTCATAACCCAATGAAGCTTCTTCTCTTTCATTTGATATGGTGATTCATATATTGACTATGAATTAATGCTGAATTAAGAACTTAAAAATATAGGGGTAGAGTTGCTAGTGAAATCATAGAGAGAGGTCGAGGAATGCCAAACAAGACGTGTTAAGATACATATATACAATCGCATTTTGTCTCAAATAAGGAACAATAAGAGAAGAAAGTAGAAAACCATGTCAACACACTAGACAAGCCATCGCTTATCCAAAACAACATCTATATTGATCAAAGAAAACCATGTCAGCACACTAGGCAAGCATCAGCAAACACTACACTATAGACCTGAAATTTGGAAATAGGGCATTCATTAGTTCAAGATGTTCTCTTATTGATCTACCCTCGGGACAAAAACACTCAGCTGATCCAATATAAGACACAAAGGTTGTAGCTTGCACAACAAGAACAAAAATTACAGCACCATTCACACATTGAACACCTAGAAGGCATGTATTTCCCCATCTCAATCCCAATTCCCAATCCACAAAGCTCACTAAGGTACATTATAAACATGTGTCTTGTAGAATTGCAAGCAAAGGAGTGCATGAAGAGGATCAGATAATAAAACCTGAAGACAAACTTTGCAAGCACAATAAGGTACATTATAAGCATGTGTCTTGTAGAGATCAAAATCAAGAGCAGTTATGCTTAATCAATGATCTTTACTCTAGTGATGTGGCATGGCATTAAAATCAAAGTAATAAAGAGCAATAGCTAAAAGATCTTCAGCAGGCATTATAAACATGTGTCTTGTAGAGATCAAAATCAAGAGCATTTATGCTCACATCGATCAATTTTGTGTCAAAATCAAGCAAACATGAACTAATTTTTTTTAGAATCTCAATTAAATCCAGATCAAAGCTTGGTACCCACGCTGCATAAGGCCTCACAGATCGATCTTCTTTCCACTGGATTGGCAGCAAAAATCTGGAAAACAATGTGCATACTAATTCCTTCAATCACTCAATTCCACATGAAAATGTAAAGAGTGAAACAATTAAACTCATGTTCTGCTCATACCAACCCAACTCTTCTGAATTCGTTGTCGGCAGACTCAAATAGCAAAAAAAACTCATGTTCATATGACTATTACTCTCGTATGAAAATGTAAAGATAATATAAAATTTCAAAAAGTGCTGACACCGGGGGAAAAAGTGCAATTTTTATTTGACTGTGCTATTTAGAACTTAAACTGCATGCATACACCAAGCTCAATTACTCATATACTTATGATCAGACCCTAATGAAGTACTCATAAACACTTGATTATACAACTAAGTAAATCACCGTGATTAGGCCTTATTTGGGGAGCAAGGGACCACTTGAGATCTTGTTAAATGCACATGTTTTCATACAGTTCTCAAGATATTAAGAAAAAGCATATTAAGGGAAAAGAAAATGCATAGAAATTAACAATTTTTTAACAACTTACATCTTTGTGAATCTAACCAACCAAAATAACAAGTTAACAACCTCATAGTAAGAAAGGGTGGAGCCTGAATGCACGTTTTGCTCTAAATATTGCAAATTTCAATGAACACAAGCAGGAGGAAAGAAAGAAGTGTAATCTAGACATATGAACCCAAACCCTTGCTGATGGTTTTCACAAAGCTCGTAAAATAGTAGCAAATATATATGATTGATCTATTATGCTATCACCAGTTGAGCATTGGTATCACACAGTCATGCCAATATGAATAGAAATTTACTTGAGAAAAGGATATTCTATGAATATAATCATGCTCCATTGCTAAGTGATCCATTTTCATTTCAAGCTCAGCAATACACCAGCAATTTTCATTTCAAGCCCAGCAATACAGATAACCACACCAGCAATTTCAAGCTCAGCAATTTCAAGCCCAGCAATACAGATAACCACACCAGCAATTTCAAGCTCAGCAATACACCAGCAATTTTACTCAAGAAATTAAGAACAAAGAAACATTACCTATTCAGAGCTTGTGTAAACAGCTTCTCGTAAGACAGCAGCACCAACCTTCTCGTAAGACAGCAGCATGAGGTTTGGAGTTTTAGGAATGGAAGAACGCACCACCACTCCACTAAACACAAGGCGCCAATGAGCATCATTTGACTCATAAAAATCCTAATCAAACCACATCAAAACCCTAATTTCGCTTCCAAACCGATAATTCACAAAATTCAATTCAAATTCTCCTCTATGTAACAAAGAAAGCATGGACATGAATGAAGCACAAAAAAAAAAACAAAGCCAAACAACAATTCGAGCAAAGGAAGATTGAAGGAATGAGGAGAGAAAAAGAGCAAGCAAGTACTTACCAGATGAGAGAGTCGGTGAGATTAGAGCTTGAGATCGAGAACCACTTACCAGAGGAAGAAGGTGCGCGAAGGCGGATAGAGAGGGGGACGCGGTGAGACGATGGACAGCGGCAAAGGCGGCGAAGGAGGTGAGACCGAGGCGGCGAAGGCGCCGGCGAAGGATGAAGAGCGCAAAGAGAGATTTCGGAAGAAGAGATATTTCGGATTTTGGCCAAACAGAAAATAATGTCCGTACAAGCGAAAAAGAGTATATATAGCGTCTATTTTGCTAAATTGTCCAAATCCGTGGCTATTTTGCAAATACGTCAAAATAAAGTGCCTGTTTTATAAAATTTTTCTAATTTAAATCACTCGTCTTTACCATTAATTCTAACATTCAGACGTTGCTACCAATTTATAAAAATTTCTTATCAAATATTATATCTAAACACATAAAATATTTTATCAACGGAAGCATGAAAATATTTTATTAACTAATTCGAGTTGAAATTGATCAAACAATGTTGGAAAAAAAATCAAGCATATCTTAATCAAATATAATAGATCATAGATCGATAATATATAAGTTAAATAATTAATAGATAGATTACATCCCTACTATCAAATCTACATGGTTGTTATAACTTATATTTAAATTTAATTTATATTTTTACAATCTCTTACGTACTAATGGATGATATTTTTTTACCTATCCAACATACAAAAATATAGTTATTAATTGATGTGGCCCAGAAATATAATACTATTTTAATACAGAATATGACACATATGAAAAAATAATTCCGTTTTAATCCAGGAAATTTAATGGATGCGAAATCTTATCAAAATATACTCATGGCCAAAATTACTAATTCTTCTGAAATTTAACGGTGCTCAATCTATCAGACTTATTAAATATATATTAAATTGCCTTTTGTTTAAAACTGAATAAATATAATAATAAAATTGGTGAAAACTACACTTAATTCAATATTTTTATGCTTATCTACCGTGCCAATCTCCACAATTTTAATTAAATCGATGACCAAGTTTGTGGATATAGATTATTTATTGAAAAAATTTGCGAAATAGGCACAGTAAGTGGACATATTTGCGGAATAGACGCGGGTTTGGACAAATTTGCGAAATAGCCCCTATATATACTAATTCTCAAAAAAAAAAAATTCTGATCGTTTCCCCCAATCCCATCGCCTCTCTCTCTTCAATCTCTCTCTCCGCTCCCCGGCGATGGAGCTCTCTCTCCCCTCCCCGGCGATGGAGCTCTTCAATCTCTCTCTCCGCTCCCCGGCGATGGAGCTCTCGATGCGAATCAGAGAGCGAGGGAGAACCAGTGGCTTCGGCTAGCGATGCGAAGCAGATGGCGAGGGAGCGAACGACGACGTCCAGATCCGGAATGGAGGTCGAGCGAAGCGGCGCGAGCGAGCGATTGCTCAGATCCGGCCTGGAGCGAGGTCGAGCGGCCGGAGATTGGCGTTCTGGACTTTCAGATCCGACGAGCGGCGCGAGGGAGAACCGGTGGCGTAGGCTATCGATGCGAAGCAGAGGGCGAGGGAGCGCGAGCGAGGGAGCGACGACGACGTCCGGATCCGGACTGAAGGTCGCGCGAGCGAGGCGGCTCAGATCCGGCCTGGAGCGAGGTCGAGCGGGTGGAGATCGGCGTTTTAGGAGTTTCAGATCCGGCGAGCGCGTGAAGGTCCGAAGGAAGGAGATGAACTTTTATGTTAAATTACAAAAACCACCCTGTGAATATTAGAAATTAAAAAAATTAGCTATATTTTATTATGTGTTCCATAATCTACTATATTTTTATTTTTATTTTTGCACAACAAAATGTTATATTTGCACAAGCATAACATACGGTTATATTTGCACGCCAAAATATATCGATGCGAAGAAAGAAAAAAAAAAGACTTGGGTCATATTTGCACTACTTACGGTTAAATTTGCACAACGTACTCTTATATTTGCACGACAAAATGTTAAGTAAAATAAAATTATATTTGCACAACTTATGGTTAAATTTGGACAACATACTCTTATATTTGCACGACAAAATGTTTAAAAAAAACAAAAAAAAAAACTAGACTTGGGTCATATTTGCACAACGTATTCTTATTTTTGCTCAACAATAGATTATTTTTTGCACAACAATCGAGACTTGTGAAATTGTTCTCAACATGATTTTATTTTCTCTCAATATTATTTTAAGAGTTGCACGACTCTGTTGTAAGAGTTGCACGACTCTGTTGCAAGAGTTGCACGACTCTGTTGCAAGAGTTGCACGACTCTGTTGCAAGAGTTGCACGACTCTATTTTAAGAGTTGCACGACTCTTTTTGCACAACTTACGGTTAAGTTTGCACAACGTACTTTTATATTTGCACATCAATGTTAAAATTCAAAAAGTGTTGACACGGGGAAAAAAATGTAATTTTAGTTTGAATGTGCAATTTTAGAACTTAAATGTTCAATTGTAAAATACAGTTGTGCAATTATAAAATACAATTGTGCAAATTTTCAACATTTTATTTATTGACAATATACTACACTTTTCTTAAAGTAAAACTAATCTAATGATGGTGTATAAATAATATAAATGACGATGCAAGAATAATAATTTTACAATTGTGCAATTGTAAAATACAGTTGTGGAATAAGACTCTAAATTGAATAAATAGATCTAGGTGGAGTCGAACCACCAACCTCCGGAACAACAATATGTCCAGATGCTCTTTCCTATTTGAGCTTATAGATCTTAACGCTAGGATATGATTATAAAATGCAAAAATAAGATTATAAAATGCACATATAGTATTTATTTGTGCACTATTTTCTGGAATAATATTAATTTGTGCGCAAAAATATTGGAATAATAATAAAATGACGGTGTAAGAATAATAATTTAGATTTATAGAGTTGCTCAACATGATCTTATTTTTGCTCAATAATAGATTATTTTTGCACAACAATCGAGACTTGTGAAATTGTTCTCAACATGATTTTATTTTCTCTCAATATTATTTTAAGAGTTGCAAGACTCTGTTGTAAGAGTTGCACGACTCTGTAATAATAGTAGTAGTAATAATAATAATAATAATAATAATAATAATAATAATAATAATAATAATAATAATAATAATAATAAAAATATATATATATATATATATATATACTTGGGTCATATTTGCACAACTTACGGTTTAATTTGCACAACGTACTCTTATTTTTGCTCAACAATTCTTTATTTTTGCACAATAATCGAGACTTGTCAAATTGTGTCTCCTCGTAATCTTATTTTTTATAAATATAATTTTATACTTATTTAATAGATTATTGCACAACACGGTCTTATTTTTGCTCATCAATAGAGTAAAATTGCTCAACATGGGGGATTGATGGAAATGTGCTCAACATTATCTTTAAGAGTTGCACGACTCTATTTTAAGATTTGCACGACAATCGAGACTTGTGAATTTATTCTCAACATGATCTTATTTTAAAAAAGTGTTGCCGTGAAAGAAAAAATTTATTTGAAAAAAGTGCTGACACAAATAGAATAAAAAGTGCACAAATTAGAATAAAATGCGCACGAATAATATTATAAAGTAAAAAAAAATTGTTATCCATGTAGGAAAAAAAAAACTAGATTTGGATCATATTTGTGAAATTGTTATCCAGGCTTGATGGAATTGTTCGACATCATTTGATCGGCTTATGATTCATTTGTCATGTGCTTCTTCGATTCTTTGTGAAATTGTTATCCATGCCTGTGCAACTCTAAAAAAAGTGCTGACATGGAGAAAAAAGTGCTGACACGGAAAAAAGTGCAATTCTAAACTCTACTTGGATCATATTTGCACAATTTATGGTTATATTTGCACAAAATACTCTTATATTTGCACGATAAAAGGTTAAAAAAATAAAATAAATAAAAACTAGACTAGGGTTATATTTGCTCAACTTATGATTAAATTTGCACAACGTCCTCTTATATTTGCACAACTTACTCTTATTTTTGCTCAACAATAGGTTATTTTTTGCAAAACAATCGAGATTTCTGAAATTGTTCTCAACATGATTTTATGTTCTCTCAATAATATTGTAAGAGTTGAACGACTATGTTGCAAGAGTTGCACGACTCTGTTTTAAGAGTTGCACGACCATGTTTTAAGAGTTGCACGACTCTGTTTTAATAGTTGCACAACTCTGTTGTAACAGTTGCACGACTCTGTTTTAAGAGTTGCACGACTCTATTGTAAGAGTTGCACGACTATATTTTAAGAGTTGCACGACTCTGTTGTAAGAGTTGCACAACTCTATTTTAAGAGTTGCACGACACAAAGTATGAGACTAATGGAATATTTTGTTTCATACTAATAATACAAGACACAAAGTATGAGATTAATGGAATATTTTGTTTAATACTTCCATATTATCGAGAGTCAACTAAACCTGCATTTCACATACTTGTTAATCACTTTGCTCATCCTATAAAAGTTGATGCCATTTCATGCAATAAGAAGCCAAAACATGAGACAAAATAATCAATATATCACTGTTTTAATATTCTAGTTGGAAACCACATTGCTCTAGCTCAATAAGAAGCCAGAAGCTTCATGTTAAACTCCACCTTCTTTGTCCTTTACAAGAAGATGAAAACTAGAAATGAAGAACTTCATTTTGGGATCAAGCTCCCATTTTATCACAGATGATTGCAGCATAGTTTGAAATAGTCGAATCTAGTGACTGCTTAAGCCTATAGATTGCGACAAACAAGTCTGATGACCGGAGGACTTGTCGACAAGGCGAGTGTGCACACATCTTGGCCAAAGCGAACAACACGATCTTTAGAGGCGACTGGTTCAAGGCGTCTTTCCTTGTTGGGTTCAAGGCCAAGGAAGAACATTCGGATACCAGCTTGAGCAATTCCTGCAAAGCATGACAAGCGTTTCAGCAAGCGGGAAAATACCAGCAATGTCAATAAAAGGAAAATACCAGCAATGTCAATGAACCAACCATCATTGAGTTTAAACCTGTAACTCGATTACTAATCCGTCCTCGAAAAGAAAAGCGTCTTTGAAGACAAACCTTTATTAAATTGAGCACAATTATAGGATTGCCATATCTTTCTGCAAGATCTTCGAAGTGCTTTTTGGTGGCCTCATAAGTAGGACCATATCTCTGCACTGACATTAAAAAATTTAAGTTGAGCACAGAACCAAGGAAACATGCAATCTTACTTAACTTGATATAGATATATGATACTCTATTGTTCCAAGAAACTTTTTCTATGCGTTCAAATATTAAAAACTCAAGGAGCCGCTGCAACACACAGGATCAAAACAAACCAGACAATATCCTTACATATTATGTCTAGCTTAGGACTGAATCTTGAGGCTTCTTGTGACCAAAAAAGAGGAATTGAACCCTGCATCTGCACAACTGAACTCATTTTCCCCTGATATATTAGAGCTATGGACGACAGAGGAGAAGAATTATGGCTTAACTTGAAAATTCCCAGTAAAAAAATTCTTTACCTGAAGCCGGTCCTCTATTGCAGTTACCCCGGGAATTTGAAAGTCATGCTCTATTTTCTGGCATACCTCAGCTATCCGCCACTGCAATTGATACAAGGTTCAGACGATCTATAACAATTTTGTTTAGCAATCAATATTGATGAATATAATACGTGAATAATACCTCCCTGTCCACCAAACTGCTGTTAGCCTCTTTAAACAAAAAAGCCCACTCTTGATACTCATCTTTCTCCAGCTCACGCCAGGCCAAGCATAGAGTTCTCAGTCCCAATTGTGCATATTGCTCAACAACCTTAGTAAACACTCTTATCTGCTGACCTGAGATAACAAGACTGCTATCAGTCATATCAGTGAAAGAGAAGACAAGCATAAAAAAGCACAAAGGTCCCAGAAGGGATACGTTTCAATATCACTTCCATCCAACATGAAATCTTAAAGAAGGATAAGGGCGCACATGGGAACCAGATTTAAAAACTAAGCATCTTCTAACTAAATCAAGTGAATGCAAAATTTTGGGACAAAAATTCTACGATTTTCCTTAGAAAAAAGCAAAAGGAAAAATGTACCTGTAGTAGCATAAGGTAGAATAGCTTCATTAGCACCCTTAGACAAAAGAATAATTTTCCCATTCTTGCAATCTCTTAATACCACAGACATTCTCTTCCTGTCAGAAGTGAACTCCAGGATATCCAGCAGTTCATAATGGAGAGTTGAAGAATTGAATCTTAACTCTGACAAAAGAAAACCGAAGATCATGAGAATTTTAAGTTAAAAAAAACAGATCCTACAACCTTACTAAAGTGAGACTAGATGGGATAGTACCAAGCATGTTAGCATTATTTTGTACAAGAACCATATTTAAGCGAGCTGCAGCTTGAACTAAATCTTCCTCATCCTGAGACTGTGCCTTGTACAAAATTTCACCACTTTTGCTGCAACGTAATCGATAAAGCAAAAGGACAATAAAAAAACATACGAGATTGTGGGAGGTACCAAACAATTTACGTGGCTGTAGGCATGCAATTACTAATCAAGAAAAAGTTTAAAGATAAATAAGAAGAAAGACTTACCTTTGAATTGGGATAACCGTATTGCACATTGCCATAACCATTAAAGAACGAATAACGTCAGCGGAACCATTTGCAACAGCATCAAGTAGAAGAGAATCTGTCAGTAAATGTATAAAAGCATCAGAAGCCAGTACACATGAAAATAATGCAGTGAAAACAATGGTTCTGATACTATTTAGGTATACATACATATAGAAAGGTCAAAAGAATCCAAGTGATGTCTCTTTGCGGCAACAGAATCTCAGATAATTGCACTAAAGAAGAGTAACATTTTCTTCATATCTAGAAAGTAGAGCAGATCAATCAAGTGTCACAAAGAATGCAAAGTACGCAGACCCATCATCCAATAAAACGAATAGCATGAGAAGAGAAAAGAAAAGGTTAAAACTGTGATGGATATTTATCAGGTTCTGAAAAGCAGAATCAAACAGAAAACATGGAAACGCTTGTGAAGATCAATGACAATGGTCTTCACAAGCGATCATTTTTCTTCAAATAAGATTCAATCCATATAGCATAAAAAAAATTCATGATTCAGCAGCCAGCACAACATCATAATTCAGAAATCTCAAAATTTATCATTCAATTTCATTTGTCATTGCTAAGTTAAAAAGACACATCCTCATATCAAGACCCATGACATCTGAAAATGCTCACGAACTAGAGCTGACAGATAAAGAGAAATAGCACTAACATGTAAAGGCAAAGACACTGGAGCTCACGAACTCGCCTGTTGAACCAAAGTCCTAGCATCAGCTGATCACACCAACCGAAACCAGTAAGCATATTATCTATAGCAAAATGCTTTAGAATCCCAACAGAACAAGAAGATTATGTTTTGTGTAGATACAATTTCCATTAAAGGTATTAACTTTAAATCAAATATACTGAAAAAATAAGATCTCAAGTGCTACAGATGTTATCAGATGACTACCATATCATGAAACATAAAACCTTAACTTCAACTGGTGAAAGCCTATAAATAAATTAATAATAAATCTTGAAAAGTGCATTTATGAATCTTGACACAACTCCACATGGTCAATTTGAACTACTATTAGTTCAAACTCACAATTTGATTACTAAAACCCTAGTAGAAAGAGTCAAAATCTCAATTTGCTAAAGAAATTAATCACTATTGGAGAATCAAACCTGTCATGCCAGTAGCCAATAGCCCAAGGTACTTAGTAATTGGGAAAAGGTGTGTAACACTAGTTTGATCCAGAAGCTTGTCCTGCAAACCACAATATAACACAAAATGCAGAAGCTGGACAATTGCTCAGAAATGCACGATCATCATTGAAAAAGAACACAAATCCGCCTTATTTCAGCACAGAAAAACACAAATCTTAGAACTGAAATTTTCCTTATCAATCGATCGATTGATAAGGAAAATCTGCAAAACAGATGCAAAACTCTTCATGAGTAAAAAAACCGGAGTAAACAGTTGAAACTACATGCTAATTGAAACAAACATGACATTGGATCTTCAACCATCTTCAAACAAAATTTGTGCCTTTGGCGCAAGTTTTCTGTCATTCCATTGCTGTAATCACTGGATTCAACTATATTTGATTCAGATACACCAAAAATGATCATAAACATTCACAGATTCGAATGGAGACTTCAAAATTGTATCCAATCACAAACATAAAACAACAAGGACAAGATTTAAGATTTCGTTCAGCAATTGCAGCCATCACAAACAAAATCGAGTTCCTTATCAATCGATCGAAGATCGATTGATAAGGAAAATCATCGGAAGCAAAGATCGATTTCACTTCACTCATTCACTCCTAAGATTCTACAAATTTATTCAATTTAGCAAAGCTCAAAATTCAAACATAGGATTAGCCATAGAATTCTCAATTAGGATAAAAAGCATCAAAAATCCAAACCTAACACCGAACCTAAATAATCACACAAGCTCCACAGCTGTAAGTATTCAAATATTGATGAAAAAGAAACCAAGGCTCCCGCTGCAGGACCTAGGCTGCTGCAGGCACAGATTCGAATGGAGACCTCAAAATCAAACAGATATAGCAAAATGAGTATAAACAGTAATTGATACATCAAAAATCAAACAAAATTTGCGCCAAAGGCGCAAATTTTCTGTCACTCCATTGTTGTAATCATTGGTTTCGACTATATTTGATTCAGATATAGCAAAAACTAGCATAAACAGTCACAGATTCGACTATATTTGATGAAGCATGAATGCAACAAACCAACAGCAACACGAATGCAGCAAATCAGTAGACCAACAACATCAATCGATCTTCGATCGATTGCATTTTGCTAATGATGATATTGAAAGTTGCGGCAAGTCTTGATTTGAATCGGCTAACAATGATAATGAAGGTTTGATGTTTGAGGATGAGTCGTAGATAACCTCTCTATATATATAGGAACTACAATATTCTATCTTAAACACTTAATTAATTATCTATTCAACATAAAATCTTATGAACATAAAAACTAAAACTAATTAAGATAGGAGGATATATTGGATAGATTATTGATCTAGAAAGATCGGTTTTTTTCCTAACTATATTGGATTATTAATTGATGTGGCCCAGAAATATAATACTACTTTAATCCAGAAAATGACACGCAAGCAAAAATAATCCCGTTTAATCCAGAAAATTCTGTGGCAACGAGCACTACTAGAAATTTGTGATTTAACATCGGGTAATAGCCGATGTCTTTCAAAAAAAAATCGATGTCTATGTGGGTGTTGTAAAAAGTCAAAAGTTTTTCACATCGGCCAAACGCCGATGTCTATATAATTTATAACATCGTTTCTTATTATAAAAATGATATGTTTAATGCTTTATAACATCACTTGTATATAAATCCTACATATGTATATTCATTTTCTCTCTATAACTTGTAATGTTATTTTTCACCACAAAATTTGGCTATATTGAATAAATACAAAACCGATGTTATTACGTATATTGAAATCATTTTTTGGTTTTAAAACCGTTGTTTATATATAGTAAAGACTTCCTAAATTATTAGTGAATCAGATGTGTTTAGTTCGTAAAACTGGTGTGTTTAGGTCATAAAAATGATGTATTTAGTTCATAAAATGATGTGTTTAGTTCGTAAAACTGATGTTTTTTGTACGTAAAGCTGATGTATTTAATTCGTAAAACTGATGTTTTTAGTACATAACACTGATGTTTTTAGTTTGATAAACTGATGTCTTTCGTTACAATAAATCGTTGTCTATTGCTCGTAAATCCGATGTGCTAGCTTATGAACCAAAGCAATATCGTTCATAAACCCAATATCCTGTCTATATATATACACATACACCAAACCACAATACCAACCAAAGAGAACATGTTCCTATCTATATATACAGATACACAAGACGATAGTACCAACCAAAGAGAACATGTTTTCAGAACATGTTTTCAAAACCTGTATATATACACATACACCATTAAAAGAAACGATATGTTTAATAACTTTGCCTTAAGCAACAAACTGATCAACCGAAGTAGAAGCTCCAAGATATTAGCATAGTTGTTCATAACTTTGCCTTGAGCAACAAACTGATCAAACTGGACCTATTTATGCATAAAAATAGTTAGCTTGCACCTTTATTCATCATCTTATTTCGCTAACCAATGATGTTGTGCAGAAGTAACTTTTGATCTCTTGAAAAGTGCTGTGCAGAAGTCATTTTCAGCTTCAGATTGTTCACACACAATGAGCCTAACATCAGTAGGAGGTAATGAAAGTATAAGCCTGCACAAAAATGAAATGTCAGAGCTTGCTTCGAGTTCAATTGAGAAGCCAAGACAATTAAATAGCAGGGATGCACAGTGATCACCTTCCATCCTTGTCTTTGGTCTCCTTTGTTCTTCTTAGCATTAACGGCTTTAAAAGTGCCTTAACCCATGAGAGACCTCGAGGATCAACAAACTCGTAAGGCTTCTGAATCTGATCTCGCCAACTGGACATAATCCACCAACATAAACATATAAAACCACAAGCCAACCTCACAAAATCTCAATATTTCACAATCAATTTCAAAGAAACACACCAGCTTTGTTTTTGCCTCTTTGGGGTACCATCTTTAGCTTTAACATTTGATCGTTTCCGTGCTTTCGTAGATTCAGGCGTCCTGCGATGCACATGATTATCCACAAGTGAATAGTTGCAACAGGTAAACAAAAACAGACTTAGATTTCAATTAAAGAAACTTGGTTTCAATTATGTTTTGGAATGTACAAAGTAAAACCTATGTGGGAGAGGTGGTTTTGGAGCACGCAAAACTATTGAGAAGATCAATTATGCGGCGATATAAATATTAAGATACACCAATTCATAAAAAAAAGAAGCAATGAACCTTAAAAGAAAATCCAATGAAACTCAATGGTACTTGGCACATAAAAACAAGAAGTCACAAGGCACACACTACCATTCGAATCAGAAAGGCTTTATAATTTATTGAACAACAAACCCCATATAATCAGGAGATACTTGGCTACATACTACCATTCGAATCAAATGGCAATCTGTTGGAAGGAGAGAAACCCCAACCGGATCTTTACCCTATCAATTACTTGAAAAAAGGAAACTTACTGCCAGAGAAAAAATCAGTGTATAAAATGGGGCATACATTACATGGTGCTCGAAATCGAAAACAGACCTATATATCATGACAGCCAGCAGAAAATAAAAGGATGAAAAAATTCAGGGTGATCAAATTATCAATTTCAGCAATCTGAGGTGATCAAATTATCAATTTCAGTTCATAAAACAGAAAACTACATTATGTTGGATAATTTAATTCCACAAAAATAGAACAGCTATACAAGATTGTTAACAACTTCTAGAGGAAATCATTGTAAGCAGGACAATTGCACCAAAAGAACACTTCACAACAAAATACAGACTTGTGAACATGAACATTACTGTTACAGCAACATAGGACAAGTGAAGCACATCTGTGTAGAAAAATACAGACATGCTAAATGTTCAAAACTTTAAGTAGTTGAATCACAAAGAAAAAGAACAGAAACTTACAATTAAGGATCTCTACAATATCATGCAGCTTATAGTAGCTATAAAGCTAAGTGATAGATCAATAAACTGGATTAGGTCTATCTAGGACTAATTCACACTCAAAACACATAGAAATTAGGGATAAAATGAGGCTGGCCCTCTTTGACTTTCATATTTCTCTTGCTGAAAACAATAGGTCAATTTTGTCTCATGAACAAGCAACGAGTCACAAAATTCATCCAATCCACTGGATAAAAAAAACAGCACTGACAACAGAAAACAGATTCGCCTAGTGTGTTCATAGAAAACAGATTCCACAAACACACACACACAATCAGAAGTTAAGAAGGCTTATTGTCCAAAATAACACACCTAAACATACCAAAAAACAGACAATTTTCTACCCTTGCAAATTTCATATCAGTGGTAGACGGCATACCCTATCAGGTCTCAGGTCTCACTACTCAAAGCCAAGTTCCCAATTGTTGTTCCTGCAATGTACCCGCCTGACCAGGCATTATGCGGGCGAAAAAAAAAATCAAATGAAAAAATATTCAATGGTTGAGTTATACTTAATACATCTTGTAATTGAGACCTATTTGACGATCAAAGGAATCGTATCCAAGGGTGTCCTAAGCAAACAGAGATTATTTACCTGAAAATTGAATCCTCCGGTTACCCCATCAACATTCAAAACCTGCATCAGTGAAAGTGATAAACTGCTAAGAGTTTTTTTGGGCACCATAAATGAAATGAGTCTCAAGTGTTGCTGTGATTTCTACAATTCCCAACAAAATATATTGTAAACGAAGCAAGATTCTTAAACTAAGTCACCTCTCCAGCAAAGAACAAGCGAGGTAATATCCTGCTCTCCATAGTGTTCACTGAAATCTTCAGAAAAGAAAGGGTAAGACATGTTTGCAGTTAGGCGACAGGTGAGCATGTTTATATTGGAGGTGAGGAGAAAGGTACCTCAGTCAAAGGCACACCTCCAGCAGTTACAAACTCATCTTTGAATTGCCCCTATTGCGAGAAAAATAAGCCAGCATTGGATACAAGATTGGCTATAAGCAAATAAAACATGCAGAATAAAGAAAATACAAGGCACCTTTCCGGTCACTTTAAACGAACACTCCTTCAACAAAGATGAAATTGAAAACAGCAAGTCATTGGAAATGGATGCCCACAAGAGATCATCTTGTAAACCCTGAATGTAATGACCTTAGGACATGAAAAATTCCACACATAAGTTGTACAAAATAATTATTCAATACAATAAGAAGAATAAATATAACCTTGCGCTCCAATAAATACTTCCAGAACCGTTTGACAAGCCCAAACTCGGAAGGACTTGAATTGAGCACTTTCTGCTTCTGCATAAGACATATGTATATCGTTAAGTTGATTGAGTTAAGTGGGGAGTAACAAGAAAAACTTCTGATTAGAATGTTTTTCATTTTCCAAGAAAACATTTTACATCACATGACCATCTAATGCATTAGAAGGAAGTAATCTGGCTTGCGAGTGAGAGTGGCGGTAGCAGTATCATAACATGGTGGAAGAGGCAGAAATGGTTCGAGTTGTAGCATGGTAGTTGCAATGGTAAATTGGTAATGATGATTGATACTAATAGTTACATTGATCTTTTTACAATAAGAGTCCTAGCAACAGATGCAGCATGGGTGTTAAAGAGTTCCATTTGTGATATAATGTCATCTGATAGACTCATACATCTCTTAATTCATTTGATTGTAGTATGACACAGCAGTCCTGCTAGGACAAGGGTCAGGTTGGTAGATATTACTTATTAGTGGGTGTGAGGGTTGCAGTAGTGATAGAGGCAGGAATTTCAAAGCAAGATTTCACAATTAAAGGCTTTATCAGGAATAACAAATAGAGATCTAAAGTAAGCGTCTTTTAATAGTAGCTAGAACTGGAAATTAGGCAATCAAATTCAAAAGCCAACTGAAGGAAATGCTTCAGATAAACTACAAATTGACATAAAAAAGGGTCCAAAACAGGAAAGCAACAAATACATGTCATCAAAAGCCTTAAACTGCCAGGGAAGATGATTACCGCACACAGATCCTTGTGTTTCAGAAGGGTAGTTTTCACTTTCTCAAGATGAATATCAGGTACAAAGTCAACAAGAAGTATCCCTGAATAAAACTATCAAGTCAATGATGGCAAAATGGTAGAAACCATGCTAGCACTTCTCTAACATCCACTAACACTCACTTACCTTTGTAGCCTGAATGGAACAATTCACGGGCTCCCCAAGTAGACAACCGGAGTACTGTTGGACCACTAAGTCCCCAGTGTGTGACAAGCATTGGTCCAACCTAACAAAAGAGAGAACAACTAAAAAGTCACCAATGACTTATCTTATCAGGCATTACAGGACTGATGACACAAGGTGACATACCTGTGTGAGTTGTGGCATGTTCTTCCTGCCCTCTACTAATTTTAGGTTTGCCTTGACCTTAGAGAATGTAATCTATGGAATGAAGGGAGAAACGGAAAACATATATATTATCAAACAAAGGGTTCTCAATAAATAGCAGATCTAGATAATATCAAAAGACCTGACATGCTAAGAAAAGAGCATTTATGCCGTTGTGTCTAAGAACCATTCATCAATGTTACATTGAAGTATTAAAAGTATTTGACTCATAATCATATACTATCAGATACTCAGATTGAAGCAAGACGTTTCCTAACCCAAATGAAATCATTAGGTAGAACATCATATGAAATAGTGAACAATCGAAGAGGCACTTAAGTGTAAGGTGTGCGGCTAGGAAAGGCTTTTAATGTCAATGGGTAAAATATCTTTAATTCTTAATGTTGTAATCTCTGAAGAAAGTTGACTATATTGTGCAGGTTCTAAATTTTCAAATGAATCT
Organism: Persicaria tinctoria; assembly: GCA_037127255.1. Classification (NCBI taxonomy): domain Eukaryota; kingdom Viridiplantae; phylum Streptophyta; class Magnoliopsida; order Caryophyllales; family Polygonaceae; genus Persicaria; species Persicaria tinctoria. The sequence goes on along the minus strand of JBANSL010000002.1, from coordinate 73,606,117 downwards.
AGAGACAGGCCATAGTATTGATTATGAGTTAGCATCCATGAAAAATTGTCCTTACTCCTTGAGCTTGTCATTGCCTCAAGTTAGGGCCTATCTAGAAATCCATTGCTAGGAACACCAAAAATCAACATAAAACTGTAATAATAACAACAGCAAGAAAAGAAAAGGGAGGAAAGGTCACCTGAAGAACCCCTGAAGGGGATAGGTCATGCTCTGGTGCCCTAATAAGTTGGGATTTCGACTGTTGATGAAGGGGCAGTGACGGAGAGGCGGTGACGGATTTGGACAGCCCGGCTCGGTTTCGACGGCGAGAGAGACGACCAGAGGCCACACACCGGAGACACGACGACGATAATGAAGGGGTTTCGCTGCTGAGAGATGGGAACGAGAGACAAGAAGCGCGCAGGATTTCGCCGGAGAGCCTACTTCCCCACCGGAGCCACCCTCAGTTCGAAAGCCGGCGAGATTGGAGGAGGAAGGGGCTGGGGGTGAACAGGGAGGAGTTGGAAGAGGAGGTGGGATTTCGCTGCCGCGGGAGGCTCAGTCGGGTTCGGAAGAGGGAATGAAGAGGGAATGAAAAGGCTTAGTCGGGTTTGGGGGTGTGTTTCTTTTTTCTTAAATTTTTTCCAAGTGTTCAATTATTTTGAGTGTATTGCATATGGGCGGGATTTGTCCCGCGTTTATGTTTTTTTCAAAAACTTTTTTTTAACATCGGTCAAAAAATAATGTGGTGTCTGTTTTATTTTTAACATCACAAATTTATTAACCGATGTTAAAAAACTATTTTACATGACAGTTTTTTCTGAACGATGTTAATGAACCGATGTTAAATAACAGAATTCTAGTAGTGAAGGTCGCTCCAGCGGTCTCTGTTTTAGTATTTTATATATAGATATAGATATTGATTGATATTGATATTTTATATAGAATATAGATAGATAGATAGATAGATAGATAGATTACAAAAGATTTAATTAACGATAAATTAGAAAGAATACCGTTTACCTTATAGATGTGAAATTTATTTATATTTTGAGAGAATCTAAATAAAAGATATTTAGAATATATATATAATTTGTTAAACTAATTTTATTTATATCTATATTATTTTTGGTGAAAAAAAATATTTATATTTAGATTATTTTTTATTTATTTATTAGAATATATCTAGATTATTTATAATATTATATTAACGTATTTCTCGTGTACATGAGAAGACCTAGGCATGGAACCAAGGTAGGTTGGTCTATGCTACAACCTACCCCAATTTCCTATAAATGTAAATAACACGAAAACTTTATACATTCAATTATCCTTGGCTTGATGGTTTGAGTAGTTAGTGATATGCACTCATTTAACCTAAGTTCGAATATATTATATTCCCTATCCATACGTAGCCCTTTATCATATACTTTGAATTTAGCATACCCACATTAATTATATTCAACCAAATAAAACTGAACTTGTATATTATCCAACATACATATATAGCTTAAGCTAATTAAAGATAGATCGATCTCAATTCTCAATCGATGAATAATATTGTGAATGAGTTGAATTAAAAAAAAAAAACAAAAAACAAAAGGCAAATCAATGATCCTAAATCAGTCCGTAGTTTGCAACGATCAATTCTGGGAATAGGGCATCTCATAACGACAAAGCGGGCAAACATGGCTGTTGGAAAGCCAATGAAGAAGGCAGTCCTCGTGAAACACATGGGAACACGGCATCGGTAATGAACTCTTCGGGGTCTCGATCTTGTCCAAGCAAATCACGCACTGACGATCTCCTCCATCTTCAATCTCCATGGACGACGACGACTTTGCAGCGAGTAAGGACTGGACCGATGCCCGGGTGGCAGGCCTCACCTTGAGGCGAGCGGCCTCCTCGAATGACTCCCTAAGAGCCCTCTCCATGGCCTGTTGTTGTAATTGGTGGGTCCGGGACCGGGACCGGGTCCGGGGCTGGACGTGGACTTCGACGACGAGAGTGGGTGCGGGGGGGACCCCGGGGTGGACGTAAGGGCAGCAGTGGCGCACATTGGCAGCCTCAACGATGAGCAAGAAAGTGTGGACGACTCGGCGGACGCAGCAAGGCGGGATGAAGGGGTAGTCGGAGGAAAACACCCTCGACGCCTTGCGAAAGCAGGATGCGTAGTAGTCATCGTAGGTGTTGCAGTCGGAGCAGGCGGCGCAGGGGATATGGAGGGCCGGACGCCCTCTGTTGGGGAAGGCGGTGGCCGACACCAGCAAGCATCGCTCATGGGCGTCGTAATAACGCCGTCGGCATAGAATCGTGTAGTCGATAGCATGGGTCGAGAGATTCGCTTGCGATGACAAATATCCGTGGGTAGCCATTAATTATGGATCGATTTGATTATCGATCATCAACTACGCAGGCACGAACGAATAATTTGATTTTGAGAGGAGGGTTATGATATGGTTTTATAGGTATAGGTATTGCATGTCGGTGGTGTTATCTTGTACTCTAATTAATCAAGATAGATATTATATATCTTATTTTTTGTTATTGATAATGGATAGTTTCCATTTTCAAACTAAGAAGATATATTATAAAATATTTCGGATATCGTATAATGGATTATTACTTAGGGAAGAGAACTCGTGTTAGGACTTAGGAGTATCCTTTTCTATAACCTAACCCAGGTTATATTAATATAATATTTTAAAATTACATTAAGTATCTTAAATTTTTTTATTAATAATATATCAATAAATACAATAAATTAAAGTTAAAATTTGCTCTTTTTTAACATACTGAATATAACTGTCCAATTTTTTTTTTTAACAAACTCAATATAAATGTCTAAAAGTTAGTAAATATGTTAAAATAAAAGAAAAAATACGATTGGTTTAAAGATATATATACAGGAAAGAATAAAAATAATAATTGAAGGAAATAAATAATTAAAAAGGGAAAAACAAACTTGATTGGTCAAAGGAAGAGGATCAAGGTTGACATATAAGTTTTAAGTATTCTAAATTAAGAATATATATAGATTATCTTATAAAAGTAATATATATGGCCTATTGTTGCTAAGTAACAAATATTTCGGATATCGTACAATGAATTTCCTTTTGTTGCTAACTAACAAATATCATTACTTATGGAAGAGAACTCACATTAGGATTATCCTCTTGTATAACCTAACTCAGGTTATATTAATGTAATATTTTAAAATTATATTATTTATGTTAATTTTTTTAAAAAAAAATTATATCAATAAATTAAAATTAAAATTAAAATTTGCTTAATATTTTTTTTAACAAATTGAATGTAACTGTCCATCTTTTTTTTTTGTTGCTTTAAAATAAATCTTTTTCAATATTATTTTAAAAAAAAAATTCAATATAACCATTTTTTTTTTGTATTAACAAATACCCGTAATTATTTTTTATTAGTTTCTGAAGTTTTTTTTTGTTTATTCATTAAGTTTTTTATTTGAATAATATAATAGTGATGAAAATAATTGTGATAGAGTTCTACTAAAAGCTTTATCACAAATAAATCTAATATCATAGGTATTTAGTTTTTCTAAATAATTTATGGTTTATATTTTTATTAACTAATATAAATAGATTTATATTTTTATTAAATAAATTATCCATTTATAGATAGATTGTCTCTTTTGGTGGCTTTGTATATTTTTATAATTTTGATATATTAACTAACTAGTATAGGCTCTGTCTCATACACGAGAATATGTTAATGAATACAATATTATAAAAGTAATATGGCCTATTTTGCAATATAAAAGTTTGATAACTTAAACAATATATTGGGTACTAAGCACGGGTATCAAAGCAGAATTGAGAGTATTCATATCTTATCAATGTCCCCATCCTCAAACTGGGGGTATTCATCTTTAACTCCATCCTCCTTGTCTTCGAGAATAACGAGACCCTCATTGAGCCTAGTGTTCTTTGGCAACTCACCGTAGGCCTTTAGCAGTCTAGCTTCATCGGGTATGTATTCAGGATTACATACGACTTGTCGTTCTGCGAGAAATCTTCAAAATCCAATCAAGTAGCTTCAACACATCAATATACCTTCTATATGAATATAGATAATCCAAATATATCAGCAAAGACTGTAACTAAGCGACTCCAAAACTACTATGTGTGGAACATGAAAATTGATCCAATACAACAATAGTTAAATTAGGAGGGGATCCTAAAGAGACTAAGGGCCTGTTTGGCAGTAGCGTTTTATAGCTTAAGATAGAGCGTGAGAGAGAATGCTCTCCTCAACGATGTTTGGCAGGCAATAGCATTTTCAGAAACGCTCCACGTTCATCTCCTTGGGAAGCTTTGGAAGCGTTTCCTCGGCCGCTCCAATCTGGAAGCGTTGGATAAAATTTGGTGAGCGTTAGGGTTGGAAAAAGTTCAAATTGCCCTTCTCTTTTTTCCTCGTCTTCTTCGTTGTCTCCATTTCAGTCTTCGTTTGCTCCTATCATGAAAATCGGCGATGAATTGTGATCTAGCGCTGTGGTTTCCAAGCTTTGCCATCGAATCAATCTCTCGATTTGCTTTTCAAAATTACTAATGTCCACTCGCTTTTGTTGCTAGGGCTCTTCCTAGGTTCAATTTCGCCACCTTCATCAAGCTATATATTTCGCTTTCGCGCTCTTCTGGTAAGAGATCGCCACCTTCACCATGTTTTATTTGTCGCTCTCCAATTTCGCATATTTGCAGTTGCGCACAAAAATTTCAAACATGGTGGGCTTCGTCCTAATTTCCCACTCCCTTTGTTCCCCTTTAGGTCATTGCGAGACCGAATTAATAAGTCTTTCAAAACCCCCAAATTTCTACCCCAACTTAAACACCACTATATTAATGTCTCAATTTCTCCACTAAGCACTTCAATTGCCAAAATCTGTGGTTAATTACTTGCTCTTCTTGTGGCTCAACTAGGGTTTGATGCTTGCTTGAGGCTTCAATTCATAGTTTTCCTCATCTGGGTATGTCTCAATTCAACTGTTTTCCGTTCTTTGATCAATAAACCCGTATAGGTTCATCTTTTTTCTTCTTCTTTTTATAATGCCTTTAAGTATGTTTATATAGAATTCTTATTATCACTGTAAATGCTAAAAATTAGCTTTCCAGATTAGGCCTTACCTTTGAGGAGGATCACTACCTTTATCCAGACCATTTATTATGTAAATGTGTTTTGTGCAATTGAGATATGGTTGATTTTGATTGGATTTTGCAAGGTCAATGAAATAAGGTTATACTCTATTGTATATAAATGTTTGGTGCTGAGAAGCAAAGCTATGAGTATGCTAACCCTTCTGATTTTTATACATGGTCAATGAAATAAGGTTATACTCTATAGTACAAAGGCTAAATAAGATGATTTGGGAAACAATCACTTCCTTCAATCCCTTGTTTTGCTTTAGTATTCATGAATGCATATATGAACCATAAATGAGGATGCATAGTGTAAAGACTTGGTTTCTATATAAGTTTGTATAGCTCATCTTTTATCCAGGATCCATAAATAAGGTTTAACTTATAATGTGAAGAAATATATTAGAAAATCCATAAATAAGGTTATAATCTATCATACAAAGGCTAAATAAGGTTATACTCTATCTTGCTGATGTGAAGAGATATATTTGAATCAGTGATCCGCCTCTTTGTTTGATGAGAGTTTCTGAGTTTCTGTATTCGACATGAGCTGTAGCAGCTGGCATATACCTAAAATTTTGCTTCCTTATCTAGCTATTTTTCTTGTTGTCATGATTCCTAGTAAACAATATGCTTTGGTAAAAATATGTGGCTGCTGTCATGATTTAGCTTCAGTTGCTGGCAACTGTGTCCATGAAAGTTAAATCAATTCTGAATCAGCAATCGGGATTGCTATCAAATTATCTTTATAGTTTGATTTAGCTATTTGATTGAGATTTCACTACTAGAAATTTGTGATTTAACATCGGCTAATAACCCATGTCTTTCAAAAAAAAATCGATGTCTATGTGGGTGTTGTAAAAAGTCAAAAGTTTTTCACATCGGTCAAAGCCCGATGTCTATATAATTTATAACATCGTTTCTTATTATAAAAACGATATGTTCAATACTTTATAACATCACTTGTATAGAAATCCTACATATGTATATTCATTTTCTCTCTATAATTTGTAATGTTATTTTTCACCACAAAATTTGGCTATATGGAATAAATAAAAAACCGATGTTATTACGTATATTGAAATCAGTTTTCGATTTAAAAACCGTTGTTTATATATAGTAAAGACATCCTAAATTATTAGTGAATTAGATGTGTTTAGTTCGTAAAATTGGTGTGTTTAGGTCATAAAAATGATGTGTTTAGTTCGTAAAATTGATGTTTTTTGTACGTAAACCTGATGTGTTTAGTTCGTAAAACTGATGTTTTTAGTACATAACACTGATGTTTTAGTTTTTAAAACTGATGTCTTTCGTTACAATAAACCGTTGTCTATTGCTCGTAAATCCTATGTGCAATCTCCTGTCTATATATAATATATATACATACATATACACTAGACCACAATAATAACCAAAGAGAACATGTTCTATCTATATATACACATACACCAGACGACAGTACCAACCAAAGAGAACATGTTTTCAGAACATGTTTCAAAACCTGTATATAAGTTGCTCACTTGAAGAACAAGGTAAAGTCACTACTAGAAATACCTTATTTAACATAAAGTAGTACATATTGATCTATCAACAATATTCTATAATTGAGAACATCAGATCAATGCATCTCTCCACCAGCTTCCAGAAAAAACAGCAAGAGAAGCTTATGTGTTGCCAATGATTTGAGAATGGCTCTGCATTCACAGTCCTTAGCCACTGCAAAAAAAAAAAACAGTTAACCTGTAAAAAAGTCAACCCTATTAATGCTAAGCAACTTAACAACCAGTACTATTGAATTTGATAATGGGATGAAACTTTCAGTTAGGCCAAAGGGTTTCTCTAACTCAAAAACACGAAATTCGGTTTTCAACTCTAAAAATAAGGATAAGACACCATTGAATACAAAAATCATTCAAAATTTCAGGTTCAAATAATCCAGCCAAATCTATGAACCTGTTAGTGTATATTCTTGCATCATCAACATTAGGAGCTGAACAAGTAAAAATCAGCACAAATTAAGTTAAAATGAAGCACATGGTTATCAATAACACATAAATAAGAAAGGTATAGTCAAATTCCAAAATGAAGCCATAATCTAATTGAAACACTGACTTTGTCAATAAGGGGCATTAGATCTTAACTTCACAAGTTGTAAATTCAGTCCAACTTTTACCTAAAATTAAACTTGTATATATTAGGAGTTTAAAAAAATTAGGAGTTGAAAAAATAAATCTATGCACAGGAGCGCAGAGTATATATTAGGAGCTGAAAAAATCAAATGGTTTAATACTTTTATGAGGCTCTCACTAGCTAATTGCACAGTGAAACATTTGATTCCAACAGCTAACTAATTGACACAATGAAACATTTGATTCCAAAAACCACAGATAATAAGAAGTGAAATAAGACACGAAAAGAAATTCACCTTAAATGTTGTTGGGTACATAAAAACCCTAACCTTGTCACCCTGATAACCAGACAAAACAAGTTAGGCATCCATTAGCATACATCTCCTCAATCAAAGAAAATAAAGGGCTTTGGGAGATGACATAAATTTCAGATCATCCACAGACTATGTAGCTGCACCTGATCGAACAAAATGAATGATTTAAATTAAATGAATACCTGATCTGGATCTTTTATTGCACTTTGGTATTCACCATTTGCAGAAACCTCAGCAATTGAGTTGAGCAAATTCTCTTTAGGGATTCACACATTATATATATGAAAAGAGAGAGTCTAAGAAGACCATATCCAGTCATGTAGAGTGTTATCTCTCGCATCATTTCCAGACTCACTGGCCCATTGAATCAAGCAGTCTCTACAGTTAAACACAGGTTCAAAGTAAGCATAAGCCCTTTAACATAAAGGGAGGTATATCCACATAATTCTCAAGCAAAGATTAAGAGAACTTAAGAACATCTTGGAGCTATAGTCGCAGCACAAAGAATTGCGTTTCCTCGATGTCAGTAGGCACACCATCCACCACCTCCTGAAAATATAAAGAGATAAAGAGAATACATGTTAAACCTAAATAGGTTGATCAGTGAACGAACATGTGGGGGGAGAGTGGAAAACACGTGCAAGAAGAGAAGATGTGATCTGAAACTCACCAGTGAAAGTACGTGCTTTTGACCATTGCTCAAAATGTGTATGCCCTCGGGATTTAGATCTTTGTTGTGACAGCTGAAACAAAAGGTTAGTGAATAAGACTACAATCTTATTTGATACAGTATGAACAATGCCAATATCATTTGACACAGTACAAAACAATGCCAGAAACTGAAAAGAGAAGAGTCAGAAGACACAATCCTTGTATTCATTGCCATGCTCGCATGGAATCCATAACTACTCGCCAGAACATTCAGTCTTTTTCACTACGATGTTTGAGGAGATAATCAAGTTTTTACAAACAACTAGTGTGTATATAGGAGCAGGAACAAAATAAACAAAAGTATCTAGGTGCAAGAAAGCTGGAAAACTAAATTATGACAATTATCCCTGTATTCCACATTTCCACCATCCATTGGATAACAGCAAGCAAACCAAGCTGATCACATAAGTACAACTAGGTGCTAAACATACATGGCACCACTCTACCCAAGATAAATAATCTTAGTGCTATAATCGTATGCTGATCTTGACTTAACGATTCTGAAGGATGGGACAAAAAGGGGAAATACAGGCTGACAAGTTTAGTCAAAGCTTACAACCCTGAAACGTTGGTGAAAAAGGACCATGGCTGAAAATTGAATCCACATGTACTGCAACCAAAACTCTTCAATTTTTTTTATACAACTAAAACTCACAAGTAATTATACATCCATTAACAAGATCCCAGTATATCAGCATTTGACTACTTGAATAAAGGTAATAAGTTAGCAGTGAAAAGAGAGAAGTTGGATAATTACCCTTCACACAGCTGGAAGTTCTTGCATTGACTACAATACCATCGCTTTCCAGATGCTATGACTTCATGACAATAAGTGCAGATAAAGTGCAAGTAGACAATGATGAAATCCTCTTTTGTGGAAGCAAGTGTTTGGCTCAACTACAACCATATAGAAAACAATATTAGAACCAGAAAATCAACAAACATTAGTGGCTGTAGCCTTCGGATTTTAATCATGCTAGCTTATAGAAGTTTTAAACTCTCAGGAAGTAAAAAAATCATGAGAAGCCTATTTCCACATCATATACATAAAATCTTGAAAAAATGTTGAACGAGATAACACAACCAATCACTTTAAAAAAATATAATACCCAATAAATTGCACACATGACAAACAAAGGAATTGCTACCAATTTACCAGGACCATGTAAATTTGGAGATAGGAAGAGAAAATAAGCAAAATCGTTAAGATGCTCAACTTCAACTTTATCTGAAATACATAACCTCAATCAAGCATTTAAATACAGGCAAATCTGCAAGGAAATTGGTTCTAGCAATGCAAATTAAATGACAAGATCATGGAATTCCTCACAGAATTCAACTTACCGAAGGGTTAAGATACGACTTCACTAATAAGGGATCAAATGTAGAAAATCATGCATTCACAGGTAAACAGAAATGCCATCAAACAATCAGAGAGAACTCACTTCGTGCATCAGTAAGATATCTTTAGCATCACCTTCAGTGACAGTAAGGTCCATATGCCCCATTGCTTTCAAACTCCTCCGTGTCATTTTCATAACCTTCTTTTGCAAATTTCCACCACACTCTTTCTCAATTTTGTTAATCATACTGTCAGCGATGCTAGACCAATAATCGCCATCAAAGTATGGTAAACGAGCAGCTGTTACTTTGGTGTTGCATCCTTCATTGGGTACAAAAAAAAACTGCTTATATATATTTGAGGAATTTATAACGATCTTTTCTTCGGTTGATTTTCTTAGCATTGATAGATACCTACACCATAAACAAAAAAAAAAAGAATCAGAGTTTGATAGAGCACTTAAAGAAAAGTACACTAATTACATGTGCATTTGAGGTTAAAAGGTCAATCTGTCATCTTCAAATAATTTAACACCTATCAGATATACTTCCAATTATGGTCCTTGGTTGAACAATGAAAGCAAACAATTTGAACATGTTGCCTCACATCCTTTATTTTGTTGCACCAGTTGAGATCCACTACATCCCAAGATTTGGTTACACTAACCTCTGATATAAAAAGAATTGACTGGGTTTCCACCTTAGCTATATAGTTGAAGCACAAGATTTAGATTCCAGAAAATACACAAAGTAAAAATGATAAAAAATAAATAAATAAAAAGACAAAAAAACTCTTCTATCTAAAACAAACCTTGACCTAAAACTTTAAATTATGCGGATTTCAGAGCAATCCAGCAACAGAATCGTGAACAACTGGGCAATGCATTTGATTTGACTAGAAATGAATCTAAAGAGAACATCGAAAGAGGATAATCCAGAATCAAACAAAATAATTTCAATGTCAATTGGAGAAAAGAGGCAAGAAACGAACCTATCATTTTGCCGATGAGACTGAAATCGTCCTTGGCTTCCTCGATGAATCAAGCAGTCTCTACAAAAAAATATTCCTCAAAATCGACAATCAGAGGCAAACCTAACCATAAATTGATGGATAGATGACAGATCTGAGGTTTTGACAATCTTGCTTGTTTTAAAATCGAAGAGTAACCTAATTTTAAAATTGAACAAAAAAAAAAGCTGAGAAGTGAGGATAGGGGAAACATTGTACTGGAGAGAGAAGTGACGCTCTCCATAGCAGTCACTGCCTCAACGTCGACGACCTCAGATCTAGGGTTCGTCGCGCTCACTCAGATCTAGGTTTCTTGGTGCCATCGCGAGGAGACGAAGAGGTCCAATTTTTGGCGGATTCAGATCTGGTGTAGGCGGTGCACCTCGTCGTGATTGGTCTCGGAAGTTGAGTCTACGGGGACGGATTGAGGCGGCGGGAGAAGCGACGGTGCTCAGAGTCTGGAGTCTAAAGAGGAGACACGACAACGAGAATGAAGGGTTTCGCTACTGAGAGATGGGAACGAGAGATAAGAAGCGGGATTTCCCCGGAGAGGCTACATCCCTACCGGAGTCACCCTCAGTTCGAAAGCCGGCGAGAGTGGAGGAGGAAGGGGTTGTGGGGAATAGAGAGGAGTTGGAGGAGGAAGCCGGATTTCGCTGTCGCGGGAGGCTCAGTCGGGCTCGGGTTTAAAAGAGGGAGTGAAGGGTTTGGGGGTGTGTTTCTTTTTTCTTCCAAATTTTCTAAGTGTTGAGTAATTTGAGTGTATTTCGTATGGGCGGGATTTGTCCCGCCCTTATTTTTTTCCAAAAACTTCTTTTTAACATCGGTCAAAAAATAATGCGGTGTTTATTTTATTTTTAACATCATAAATTTTTTAACCAATGTTAAAAAACTGTTTTACATGGCAGGTTTTTCTAACCGATGTTAATGAACCGATGTTAAATAGCAGAATTCTAGTAGTGTTTATGATGAATTCAGCACACCCATTCATGTATTAGATATATAATTCAGCACACCCATTCATGTATTAGAGTTTGGTATATGTATAATGTATTGTAGCAGCTTAGGTTGACTAGTGATAATTCAGCACACCCATTAATGTTTATGACAACAAGACAACCAAACCACAAGTAACATTAAAAACGATATATTCATTTGGAAGCCCAATAAATGAACATATTGATTCTTTATGTGAGTTTGGTCTTTGATCCTTATCTTGTTATGTGTTTTCTTGATTCTTCAATGCTTTATCTTTTACTTATGCGAGCATTACTTTGAATGACTTATTTTTCAGGTTTCAACTATTACAAGAAAGAATAAATAGAGGTAAATGCATCAAGGCGGAGAGCTAGCTACTGATCACGGAGATGGGCCTTTTCTTCTTGACAAACACCTTGTTGGACGTTTAAATGGTCAGTTGCAAGAAACCAAGTTGTTTTAAATTTGGAATAGCTTAGCGAATCTTCGCATATCTTATTTTTCATATGACTAGCTATAACTAGTAATGAAATGCTCCATGGTCTTTAGTACTGTATTAGTTATTACCTAAAAAATGTGATGTTAACTTTAAGCTCCATGGTCTTTGCAGATTTTCTTCAAATCAAAGATTGTTCAGCTACATTGAGTGTAGACTGTGTGTCTTGTCATATACTGTATTATGATAATACACTAATGCAGCGACTTGTCGAGCTTTTGAACTTGAACTGATTAAAATCTTGACCAAGGAGATAAGTGCTAGATGAAGGCCTAAAAGTTTTAGCAGGCTGACATGCTATACCTTATTACAGAACAATTATCATTTAGGTGCAGATCTAGTGAAACAACACTTGTCAAGAATTCGGTCACCTGATCACTGTCTTTTCGAAACGGTTACATATGTGAATGTTCTTTTTTTGCAAATTGTTGTCGCATTTGAGGATGAGGGTGTGTGAAATAGCATACCCATTAAAAACGAGCGGAATGAATCGTGAAAATGAGCTCAAAGCAAGCAAAATGAGCAAAACTGACAAAACGAGCATAACAAGAAAAAACGAGCATAACAAGCAAAAACGAGCAAACAAGCTCGAATTCGAGCTCAAGCTCGAGCTAGTCTAATTACTCGTGATCCGAATATGATCACAAAGCCAAGCTCGATAAAAAAATCACTCCTATTTACAATGTATGATTTTGGCATCATAGCCCGGGGCCCCGGGCTTGTTGCTAGGCTATAAAGTCATATATTATTTCTCTTTTATAAAGAAACCTTATAGCCCGGGCTAAATATGATCGGACTCTAAAGTCATGCATCAAATAAAATAGATCCATTTTGGTAATTTGACAATTTAATCTTCAAAAAGCTTGGATAATCAATAGTCATGTCAAACAAGATGTTCAATTTTCATCTAGATTATAATCTTAAGCTAGATTAAAATTTGCATTTAGATTATAATCTTAAGCTAGATTAAAAAATGTGCATTCCAAACATGCCCTAAGACATCAATGTTCAGCCCAATGTCTCTCTAGCTCCCATCTACGATAGCATGACAATCAAACTAACAAGAATCAAAGATATAAATAACAAGAATTAAAAGAAATAATAAGAATAGAGCACCCCTACGAGCTTCTAGTAATTAAAGAAGTGCATTACTCAATCTTTCGTTTGGTTATTTTCTCGTCTGATTCTGACTTAGGGCAGATTTTCTTTGCATATTGTGATGCATACGCCTATTAAGGCTATTACCTTATTGCAAAGTTTTTTGTCCAGAGAAGTTACTTGAGTTGACTTGTGCTTTGTTGTCCTCTAAAATCAAGAGCATTTTCAAGTTAGATCACTTAATACAACTGAGAAGGAATGGAGTTTCTTAACTGTATATATGGATCTACAAATGCATCCTTATTTCTCTTATTAACCTTTCGGAGGTTGATAGTTAATCCTTCGTTGCTGGACAAGCTCTATATCTATATCATATATATATATATTTACAGTCCTATGTATAAAAAGTTCAATTTCTATGGCAAACTAAATGTGATAAGAAGCGAATGGAGGATGTCAGGAGGATGCTGGGGTTTAAGAATTGTTTTGTGGTTGACAGTGTGAGGATATATTGGGTGGTCTGAGTCTGTTGTGGGATGATGAGGTAACGCCGATTGCGATTCAATCTTATATGAATCATCATATTGATGATATGGTTGGAAGTTGGAGGTTTAGGGGTATATAGGGATGGTTTGAGCGGAGGGAGAAGAAGCTCACTTTTGAGTTAATGAGGAAGATTAGTGAGGGGGTGGCTGAACCTTGGGTAATAATGGGGTATTTTAATCAAATATTGAGTGCAACAGATAGGCGAGGGTTTTGGTGTCGGATTTTCATAATATGAGGGACTTTCGGGAGGCAGTCGAGGGGTGTCATTTGAGGGAGATAGTTTTTGAAGGGAATTGTTATACTTGGGAGTTGGGACAATGCAAGGAGAGGGGAATATTTTATTCAAGAGCATCTTCAGGATATGGGATTTGCAAATGAGGGGTTGTTATACTCACACAGGATATGGGATGTAAAGGCTCGGAATTTTAAATCCTAATTTAAAAATAAAATAAAATAAAATAAAATTTAAAAGTGGATTTAAATCGGGTTATATAAAACCTCTTAAAATAAATTCCGGCATGATTTAACGGATTTTTCCGACGGATCTCAATCCCGCTACTTTGACTTGAGATTTTGGAATATGAGCGAGATTTTATTGGATTAATTAATTCGGTTTTGGAAATTCGATTTGAAATTTCGAGTTGGAATGAGGTCGAGAGAGAGGGTTCCGGGTTTTATCGGATTTTCCAAATGTAGTTTTTGGTACCATTTTGTGTGTCTCACTCATCCCTCTTATTTTGGGTAAAATTCTATCCTAAACATCTCTCCCTCTCTTCTCGATTTCACTCACTTTGACAAACAAACAACATCTTATCTCCTCAAAAATCAGACCACCATTGACCCATTTCAAACCACACAAACCCACATATCCAAACACCTCCTTATCTCTTGTGTGGTGCCGTGAGTGGAGCTCACCTCCTCCTCCTTTTCTGCACCACATCTCGCCACCACCGTCTCCGGTAGCCACCACCAACCTCCTCCCTCGTGTCTCTCTTCACACAGCAGCCCAAAACAACCCCCATCGGAACTCTGTTTCGAAGCATGAATCGCCACTGTCGAGTCACCAGTTGCTCACCACCGCCTCCTCCTTTCATTCATCTCGAGCCGCCACCTCCTCTCTCCTTCCCCGAGGTCCGACGACGCCGACGAGACCAGGAGTCGCCGAGCGCCGCCACCGCCGCCCTCGTCCTCTTTCCCCTGCTCTCGCGTGAAAAGCCGGTAAAGCTTTGTCTCTCCCTCCTTTCGCTTCTAAACCTCGTAAAGGCTCGACCTTGTGAACCCTTCTTCTGTCTCAGGCCGGGAATCGCAGCCCCAAGACTCCGACGAGCCCAATCGAATCCCGGCGACCTCAAATCCTCTCCGACGAACCCCGGTGTCTCGATCTCTCGGTGAGCAGTCCTTCTCTCCTTCCTTTGATTTCGTTGAGTTTTCTGGGTCTAGGGTGGTCGGGGAGAGGCGTCGGCCAGGCTGAGCGAGGGTGGGTTGAACGGATCTCCGGTGAGGGCCTTCTTTTCTCTTCCTTCCTTCCGTCGGCGTCGTCTGGGAGCAGAACTGGAAAAGAGACGGGTTCACTTCTTTTCTTTCTTTTCTTTTGAACCGGATCTAGGGCTGGGAGAGTGGACTTGGGCCGGATCCTCCTTCCTTCTTTCCCTTGTGTGTGGGCTGGGCCGGACCCGATCCGGATTCCACCATCCGGGTTATATCATTTAGGGTATTGGGTATTGTGTTTTGGGGAGAGATGGGTCATATCCAGTTTCCATTTTCGGGTTGGGCCTATTTGTTGGATCCGGGTTGAGAGTTGGGCCTTATTCTATCTTTTGTGTTGCTGATTGTTGTTGTTACTATTAAGTGTGGGTTCTACATCACTATATGTTATATAAATTCCGTTATATGCATTTATTTAAGGCTGAATTATTTCTGAAATATTATTAACAATATTATTTATTATATTTTGTTGTGAGTTATGATATATATATATATATATTATGAAATTATTATTATATTATAAAATGGGTTAAAAGTGGCATTGTTTGAGATATGCATTTTTATGATGTTTTAATATGAGATTAGGAATTTTAAAGTGATTTATCGAGGATTAATTGATAAAGTAATTTATTTGATATGTTTTATAAATGGGGATTATAAGGATGGATTTATTTTAATGTTTATTTTAGATAAACATTGTTGCTAAATTATTTAGAAAAGGTTTTAAGTCGTCCGAAAATGATTCTTAAATAATTTGATGTGTTGAAACCAAAATGCCGGAATTACTTCTATAACATGATCTTGAGGTAGTGGTTTTAAGGTTAAATGTTTGATGTCGAGATTTTTGTCTCGATTTGATGATGTTGGTTTTGAGAAGGAAGTTTGGAAATACGGTTAGTAAGATTTTATCAATGGGTTTGATTGGAAGAATGATTTTGGTCGATGTTGATCGTATCGGAAAGGTTTTGGAAACGGTTTTACTATCGGTTAGTTTTGAGTATGTTGAGAACTTGGGTTCGTGTGTATGAATGATGGTCCGGTAGCTTATGGAAATGGCTTGATGATAGGTGTGTATTGCTTTTGGATTGCTTTGGACTTGCTTTGGGCCCTTACTTGTGTTATCTTGCTGTTCTGCATCTCCAGGTAAGTCTCCTCGGAGCTTACTCAGATTGAATAGAGCTATTCCCTTCTTTAGGTGCATGATATACTAGGTGCTTGCATTCATGATCAGCATGCCATGTAGTACCATGCTAGGTTGCATCGATCGTTGAGCATTCTATTTCTTTGTGCGTATGTAAACAGAACGGCTGTTATCTGTGATAGTCCTAGAAGTCTTTGCTAGGGTCATAGGGTAGCCCAGCCTCATCGGGTACCCTGAGTCAATCGAGTACTTCCTTATATTATGATATGCCTGCGGGCTTTATTGTGGAGCGGGTTAGGCATGCGTGCCCCCCGATTATGAATGAATGCATTCACGAGCTGGCCAGTCTCCGCCTGTCGGAAGGGGTGGAGGTAGGAGAGGGATATGCCACTTGGCATTGTCTTGGGCCCTTTACAGTATTTCTGCACAATATTATGAACTAGGAGCATGCTAGTGTGTTTGAATTTCGTACTGCATTAGAGCATCTTTATTAGGTATAGCGTATATGTGTGCTTATGGTTGGGATGCAGAGTTAAGTGGGCATCGATCTGATCCCGCCCCATATCAAATTTTTTAGGTATTCGTTGTGCTTACTACTATTGATGCTGATTTGAGTCCATGACCGCTGGGTCTAACTTGACGGAAAGAGAGAGTTGAGATTCCAACTTCATCAATTTAATTACGGCTTGAATTTGAATGGTTGATCATATTTTGACCCGGCTCTGCCGTGACACCTGTATCTTTACTTTGCTTCCGCTTTACTCCCGTTGAAATGGATTTTGCGACATATTGTTAGGACAGGTTAAGGGTACCCAACGGCCCTTCGAGGTGTTTAGGGTTGAAATCCCTCTTTCTATAAATCTTAAAATGAGTTTGAAACCTCGACCCGTACCTAGATTGCAAGATCCGAACAAGGGTTTTCATCCCTTGAAACGTAACCCGGAAATCATAATTCCGGGCCGTTACAAAGATGGTATTAGAGCCGAGGTTGTGCAATTCGGGTACGCAAGGGTCGAGTGTATGTTTTGGAAAAACGCCCATGAATTTCAAAAGGATTTGAAGGGATTTTAAAAAGGGCAAAATGAACTTAAGCTGTCTAACCGAAACTGGACTAAGTAATGAACTTGGCTTATCATAAAATATGGAAAACCGACTAAAGAGGGGATCAAGTGGGTAGAAAGACGTTAGACCATCCCTATTGGATGTAGTTGGAAATGGGTAGGCGAAATATTAGCTTGTTCTTTACATATGGGTCTGGAAGACTCCAAGGAGGTCATTATGAGTGTCACTAACTGATTCTGTGTTGAGTGCTTGCTATGCTAGATAACTGACTGGTATGCCTAACAATTAAATGTGTATTGACTGATCTGTGAAAACGGAATAGTGGGAGTACCCTTGTTTCTGTATGGTCAACCCAGTTATGTGTGATAGCTCGTTCCACGTTGCTAAACCCTTGAGGATCTTATCGAGTCTTTCTCTCGGATGTCAGTGTCTTCCACGGGGAAAATCGGGTTGGTAAACACATTGTGTCGGAATCATGTATGGATGTGAAGGTTGTCTGAGCGAATATTGGAAGGTGGTTCCTTATGTCCCTTTAAGTCAAAGTAAGGTGTTTCTGGGCTGTATTCCTTGATTCTTGCGACGATCAACCCGTGTCTTCTTGCCACAAAGAGTCATACCAGAGTCCCACGGGAAAGAGGGGTGAGAAGTCAGTCGGGAAAACTCAATGGTTGCCCTTAGGGATCCCTGTTCAGTTGTAATGGTGACTCTCTCTGAACTATATGACATGATCTTATAGCCTCCTGCATATACCTTGCGAATGACCATTAATACAGACTGCTCATGCTATTACATATGTGATTGATTATATTGCTGGAGTCTCGCGTTGTGTTTTGCCTTCTATCATGATTATATGTTGTCATAACATGTCCACTTGGCCTATTGTATTGCCTGTATGATTGATTTGAAGCATGGACCAGACCACATGATATGAACCTATATGCTTTTTGTCTTCGCCTGGGTTAGGTCCATGATAGTGTGATAAACTCTCCTCTGTGCAATTTCCTGGAAATGATCTCCTTAGCATGCTAGATGATGATGTGTCGATGCTCCTTATTCCTTTTGTGACAAGAATCTATCGCATGCCCATCCATTTTGTATTCGTCAAATTGAATAGTGCTGATGATTTTGCAAGTTGATATTGTTGTGTGTTACTTGCGTGGAATGGAGAATATGAGGTTTAAATGAGTCTTGATAAATGCATGTTTTATCCCAGTATGTGTTGGTTTGAACTCATGTTCCCGTGTTCCAGCTATATTGCCTTGTTGTTTAAACTCGTAGTATACATCGTGAAACCTTCCTCGTGCTTCTATATTGTTGGAATGTGATTGAATTGATTTCTTACATGACGTCATGATTAGTTGCATGTAAGTATTGTAAGTTATGTTGAACCTTTAGTATCATGTAGGATCCTTGATGGTGACTCGTGTGAATTGTATATTGCCTGCATTATTGCTAATTCTCTCTCGAGCTAGGTTTCTGGTAGTGCGGTTCTTCCCTCTTTCTATTACCATAAAATGTCTTGCTTATGCAAATTGGATTGATGTTGAATTCGATGATCGATTGCTTTCGGTGATGGTTTATCATAGCATGCTTACATGTTATCACTCGGTAGTGTTTCCCTATTACGTTATGAAATGCTCTTGTGCTGACATAGATGTATGACCTGGCACCTCGCATGATTATAATCTACTGCCCATGATGTCCTTCTTGTTACTTTTGATGATTCCTCATGTTTCGTGAACATCTTGTTAACCCCCTTTTTATGGCTCCTAATCGTGCTTGTATCACATCATGTCTTGCTAGTATCATGTAGGACATGTGTTTTCTAAATGTATCTCGTCGTATGATTACGTGTCGTGCTTGACCTACTATATGACCAGTGTGTTATGATGAGAGAGTTACTATGATGCCCGTATATCTTCTTGTTGAAATACCCCAAATTATTTTTGGGATATTTCTTATTTTTATTTACTTAAATAAATCTATATTATATTCAAACTATAGTATATATCTTGTGAATTTGTATCATTTAATAAATTCACATAAGATATATGGTATTCATTAGAATAATTACATTATTCTAAAGAGAAATAATATATGATGGATTTAATTATATAAATCATCTAAATATTCTTATTATTTAATTTATGTTGTTAAATTAAATAATATTCATTCCGCTAGAATGTGAGGAACCTATTCTTTTATTTATTTTCTTTAAAATCTATATTTTATTTAACCTAATTGAGTAGTATATATACACGTCTAATCCTAGGGCTCCACCAACCAATTCAACGTCACACGCCTCACCGCCTCCGACCTTCCTCTTCCCATTACTCCCGTGAGCCAATTCATCCGAGCCAACCATCGTCGGCAAACACCAACGCCCAGGGGCGAGCCGCCGGTGACCCTGAACCACCACCGCTTGACCATCACCACCGGATCGTCGCCTTCCGCCACCGAGTCCTACTGCAGTCGCGCCTTGCCCCGGAGAACGCCCAGGCCTAGCCGCGACGCCATGAACAGCCGCTCAAGCCGCCTCCGATTGCCGCTGCTGCGCCAATCACTACCGAGCGCCGCCTCCAATTGGCGCCTGATTTGCTGCCGCCCATCCCTGTCCAAGCACCGCCTTCGATCGCTGCTTGCATCGCTAGCCCTCGATGCCGGAAGAAGAGCCGCGTTTCCTTCTTCCTCTCTGTACGCACACCGCCATTGAAGCAAAGCAGAGGTTTTTAATCTCTTTTGCATAAATTACAGAAACTCTCCCTTATTTAGCTTATTCTAGTTTCTGACCCTAATTTAATTACTTATTAAATTAGGCGGCCAATATTTCTAAATTATTCGATTCTTGCCCATTTCAGCGACACCGAGCAATCTTGAAGCGCCCACGCCGGATCCCGCTTCCCGAGGAATTCATATTGGTATAGATATTTAACTTTATAGAATTAATTCAATTTTAAATTGAGTTAAAGTAAAGTTAATTTTAGAAAATATCAATATTAATATTCCTTTTTCCGTTGGATTCATTAGGTGTTAAAATCTCGCCTGGTTGTCATCAGCTGAATGTCGAAAGTTAAGGCAAGTGATTTCGTTCATCGCCCTTTTGCGTGTTTCGTGATTCTTTTGATGTGCCTTTTAAATTCTTCTGTGTCGAATGCGGCCCTGTGGCCAATTTCCTTGCCAATTTCGATAAATTGCATATCCGTCTGCTTGATGTAATTTATCTTTTTAATCATAAATTGGCATGAGTTAAATAAATGGGCAATTATTATTAAAGTAATTATAGTGTTATAGTATTAAATGTGATTTGTTTGTTTATAACTCGAGATAAGTAAAGGTTGCCCATTTTGTTCTTCCTAAAGTGCATGATACTCTGTTTGTTCTTTCATGCAAACTAGTAGCATGTGATAGTAAGACTCTTTGAATTATCCATGCTTGTCCCTGTTTGATTTAATGTCGCTATTATGATCACCTAGTATAAACTGTTTATATATGATAAGATAGGCACCATGTGATGCTTAGTTGTGATATGTTAAAATGCGCACCACGTGATGCGAGTGGCTTTATGCCTTTGGCAAGTTATGCAGTAGACTGACTTGCAGGTTGTGGTTCGTTAAGCCACCGCCTTACAAGGTTTCATGAAACACCATCCCGGAATGCATTCTCTGCGGGATGGTAAAACAACGATCTGATGTAGGTCGTGGTCCTTGTTAAAGGCCCGACCGGTACCACGTAGTAATATTATTATTGTTATTATCATTGTGATTAGTGCGATTGTGGTTATTATCGACTATTAAATAGGTGATCACTTCAGCTATTATACTCATCTGTCTCGGGTATAATTCCTTTTCTTATCTTATAATCGATCATTACGATCATCCGAGTCATGTGTGAATTTTTATCTTTTTATTCAGTTTCCACTTTAAATATTCGTGTCTTTCCCTTAACCTATGACATACCGTTTATGGTCACTGTAAGGTTAAAGTCTGAACATTTTCCCTATCATTTGCTAGTCTTAATTGTACTAACCATCCTATTTACTGGATGGCTGGTGTCCTTCGTACTCACGAAACACCAGACCATATTCCACAGGTCTAGTGCAAGCAGCAGAGCAGGAGAGAGTTGAAGAGCGGGCTATCATTTATGAACCTTTACACTACCAGTTTTTTTTTAACCTTTAAAGTTTCCGCAATACTACTTTGGTGTTAGCTATTTTGGAGTTATTTATACTTTATGGTTTTGGTATTTTTATGTTACTATGATCGGATATTTTAAACTATAATATTTATTTGACTTCCGCCTATTTTATTTTATTTGCTTAAATTATCATCTTGTTTATGGGAGCATGGTTGCATGTCCCTATAAGCCTCAGGTGAATTCAAAGACATTAAAGTCTGCGGATTCACTGGCGCTGTAGCGCTCCCTTGGGATTTAAAAGGGGGTGTTACACTTGTATGGTGCCTAATCTGCTTGCTATGATATACCTCGTCATGCTATGTTTGAACTCAATTGTTGATGTGTGTACCATGCTCATGCATTGTTCATATACATGATATTTGTCACCCTTATTAAATACCGCATGACTTTGGAATCTTGCATGATCATTACTGGTTCCGCATATCTTGCTTGAAGTTGCCACGCATATCGGTTTTCCTGGAATAAAAGGCTATTAGCTTATCTCACACGCACCCGTGTAGAATTCGATTATGTCTTTTGGAATGAATATGTATGTCGATCTCCTTGAGATAGGTGCATGTTAGTATGGAGTAATGTGACTAATGTGTTCCATGGTAAATTCGTTTTTGCTTGTCACGATTATAACCTAATAGACTTCCAAGGGGCATCGTTACTATTCTCGGGTCGGAGTTATGTCTCTAGTTGTCGTCTTTAGTGTCGGTCCGTGTTTGTTCCGGAAGGGACATTGGGTTTCCGTCCTTGTCACTCCCCTATCTCTGCTAACTTAGACTCCTCTGCGATATTCGGTGAGCGACTGCTTGAAAGAGAAAGAAAGTTGCATAACGATGGAGCGGTGTGGCGGAAGCGTGGGCCATAACCCACAAGCCTCATGATCGACGGTGTTGGTGGGACAAGTATGTTTGAGGATTTCGACTATCGAGTACGATATGACTTGCAGGTGGGAGTGTCCTCCGTTTGAATTGCTAACTTTTCTGAATATGTTGATAACCATATTGAAATGCTTTGACAGTGACGTTTACGTGTTGATGTGCTGACTTGGTAATAACTGTTGTCTGATTGCCTGTTGTTTATGATGATATGATTCGGTGCTTTACAGTTCTAATGTACGTGATGTCTTGATGCATTGATGCTTGAGTTGCTAAGCATGATCTAAATTCGTTACATATAAAATGTGAATTGTAAATGCTGAGAAACTTGAATTGTTTATTTGATAAGGTTTTGATGAAACTTGCTAGCCCAATTTGATGATGTTCATATATGATGTTGCTATAAATATTGAGCATGATATAAACTGAGACTTGTTGAACCCATGATGTTATGTTTATAACTGCTAGTTGACATGTTGTAGACCTTATGTTTGATGATTTTCATTATTGCTTCTTCCTTAAACCTGTGGGTGAGGTCATTAGTAGCGTGGTAGAAGAGTGGTGAAAGAGCTTGAGTGATTATGATGATCAGGGATGTTATGAGATAAGTCACAAGAGAGATGTAGGCTTAGGAGAGACAGAGTGAGTCTTGGGATTTATGAGAGGTAATGCTTGGGTGATTCTATTAAGCTTTTGGGTAAATCTTCGGTGGGGGTATGGCTAGCTGGGCATGATGTTTGAGATGTCTTGTGAAGTGTGAGAGTGTAAGAAATGACCCTTGAGAGTATTCAGTACATAGTATAAGGGGGTACTCGGGCGTGAGGTTAGAGATAGGAGCGAGTTCTTAGAGGTGGATGGTGCGAGGTAGTGCTTGGTGGAATGAGAGGGAGAGATTGGAGTATCGAAATAAATTGAGATTCTTTGGGGGAAATTTTATCCGAGTTGACGTTGGCAAGTCTAAAAGAGGATTAGTCTTGGCTTGAGAGTAGAGATGGACGAGTGGGGATTGTATATTAATTTGACTGGTATGACGTGAGAATTTTCTTGATGATGTGATTTATTTATATTTGTTGGCATGATGTTAGATAATAACCATGATGCATCTGATATGGAGTGATATTACATGTTGTTATGCAATACTGAAATCTAGTTGTTGGTAGTGACAAATGTTATCATGGTATATTGCTGCTCTGCTATGTTGTTTGAGAAGCATGATAGGATATGTTGTGACATGATACATAAGATAATAATGTGTTATTATGTGAAAGAATGATGTTATGCTATATGGTCATTAAGCCTGATTAGGGATACGTTAAATAATGAATATGACTTGTATATGTAAGATAATGATGTCTGATTACTAAATGATCGCTACATGGCGTTGTGATGAGTTAAGATGATGTCTAGTGAGTATGCTGACATTCGATGATTGATATGCTGCTTGACCTCCCCTTTTGCTGACTCTTAATGGCATGATTTTGTTGTGTTGACATGTTGACAATGAGTTTTGGTTCGTTGACTCTATGATGAGGTGATACTTTTATGACTTCTGGTGTGATGTTGAGACGTTATTATGATTTTGTTATGTGGTTGAGATGCATATTATGACCCATGGTAAGATGTAGAGATTTTGATGTGACCTTATGGCACTGTGTTGGCATGCATATGTTTGAGACTTGTCATATGATGTATTGATTGGAGATTGGTTGGTTATTTGGTTATGCACTTCTTATGGCTTGTGAAGCTTGCTTGAATTGAAACTGATAGATTGATTTGATTATGGAAACTAGGAAGAGAATATGGGATTAGCCCTTAGAGGTGGATGACTCCACCTCCCATCTTCTGAATTTGATTGTTTGGTATGTGAGAAATTGATTTGGTGGTTGGAATATTTTGACGAAATCTTGAGTTGAAGGGATTTGACTTGTTTTGGTGTAAAGTTCTTGGTTAAACGTCGGATTTGAAGATTTTGAACGGTTTAGAAAGGAAATAACTGGTTTTATGAACGTTACCGAGAATTTCAAAGATTTGTAGGCCAATCTGTTTCAACCGCGGAATTCCATTTAGAAACTTTTTAAACCCAGGCAACTCTATGATACTTCACGAAGTGGATACAAGCATTCTATGAGGGCGCTTGTAGGGTACTTGCTAAGACCTAGTGATGGCATTGTAGAACTTTTAGAGTTGTGGTACTTCCGAAAAGTCGAAGAAAGGATGTGATAGGGGCGCTTATTGCATACTTGTCAAGGACATTTGGAGATGTCACGACCGTGACTAGGATTTTGTGAGAATCTCGAAAGACGCAACCGAGATGATTACAAGACCCTTGGACATGGCCCTTGGACTCGTTAATTTCAAACTCCATCCCCTACTTTGTTTTGGTTTTAGTCTCGGGGTCAAGACTTGCTTTTAGAGGTGGATGATGTAAAGGCTCGGAATTTTAAATCCTAATTTAAAAATAAAATAAAATAAAATAAAATTTAAAAGTGGATTTAAATCGGGTTATATAAAACCTCTTAAAATAAATTCCGGCATGATTTAACGGATTTTTCCGACGGATCTCAATCCCGCTACTTTGACTTGAGATTTTGGAATATGAGCGAGATTTTATTGGATTAATTAATTCGGTTTTGGAAATTCGATTTGAAATTTCGAGTTGGAATGAGGTCGAGAGAGAGGGTTCCGGGTTTTATCGGATTTTCCAAATGTAGTTTTTGGTACCATTTTGTGTGTCTCACTCATCCCTCTTATTTTGGGTAAAATTCTATCCTAAACATCTCTCCCTCTCTTCTCGATTTCACTCACTTTGACAAACAAACAACATCTTATCTCCTCAAAAATCAGACCACCATTGACCCATTTCAAACCACACAAACCCACATATCCAAACACCTCCTTATCTCTTGTGTGGTGCCGTGAGTGGAGCTCACCTCCTCCTCCTTTTCTGCACCACATCTCGCCACCACCGTCTCCGGTAGCCACCACCAACCTCCTCCCTCGTGTCTCTGTTCACACAGCAGCCCAAAACAACCCCCATCGGAACTCTGTTTCGAAGCATGAATCACCACTGTCGAGCCACCAGTTGCTCACCACCGCCTCCTCCTTTCATTCATCTCGAGCCGTCACCTCCTCTCTCCTTCCCCGAGGTCCGACGACGCCGACGAGACCAGGAGTCGCCGAGCGCCGCCACCGCCGCCCTCGTCCTCTTTCCCCTGCTCTCGCGTGAAAAGCCGGTAAAGCTTTGTCTCTCCCTCCTTTCGCTTCTAAACCTCGTAAAGGCTCGACCTTGTGAACCCTTCTTCTGTCCCAGGCCGGGAATCGCAGCCCCAAGACTCCGACGAGCCCAATCGAATCCCGGCGACCTCAAATCCTCTCCGACGAACCCCGGTGTCTCGATATCTCGGTGAGCAGTCCTTCTCTCCTTCCTTTGATTTCGTTGAGTTTTCTGGGTCTAGGGTGGTCGGGGAGAGGCGTCGGCCAGGCTGAGCGAGGGTGGGTTGAACGGATCTCCGGCGAGGGCCTTCTTTTCTCTTCCTTCCTTCCGTCAGCGTCGTCTGGGAGCAGAACTGGAAAAGAGACGGGTTCACTTCTTTTCTTTCTTTTCTTTTGAACCGGGTCTAGGGCTGGGAGAGTGGACTTGGGCCGGATCCTCCTTCCTTCTTTCCCTTGTGTGTGGGCTGGGCCGGACCCGATCCGGATTCCACCATCCGGGTTATATCATTTAGGGTATTGGGTATTGTGTTTTGGGGAGAGATGGGTCATATCCAGTTTCCATTTTCGGGTTGGGCCTATTTGTTGGATCCGGGTTGAGAGTTGGGCCTTATTCTATCTTTTGTGTTGCTGATTGTTGTTGTTACTATTAAGTGTGGGTTCTACATCACTATATGTTATATAAATTCCGTTATATGCATTTATTTAAGGCTGAATTATTTCTGAAATATTATTAACAATATTATTTATTATATTTTGTTGTGAGTTATGATATATATATATATATATATATATATATATTATGAAATTATTATTATATTATAAAATGGGTTAAAAGTGGCATTGTTTGAGATATGCATTTTTATGATGTTTTAATATGAGATTAGGAATTTTAAAGTGATTTATCGAGGATTAATTGATAAAGTAATTTATTTGATATGTTTTATAAATGGGGATTATAAGGATGGATTTATTTTAATGTTTATTTTAGATAAACATTGTTGCTAAATTATTTAGAAAAGGTTTTAAGTCGTCCGAAAATGATTCTTAAATAATTTGATGTGTTGAAACCAAAATGCCGGAATTACTTCTATAACATGATCTTGAGGTAGTGGTTTTAAGGTTAAATGTTTGATGTCGAGATTTTTGTCTCGATTTGATGATGTTGGTTTTGAGAAGGAAGTTTGGAAATACGGTTAGTAAGATTTTATCAATGGGTTTGATTGGAAGAATGATTTTGGTCGATGTTGATCGTATCGGAAAGGTTTTGGAAACGGTTTTACTATCGGTTAGTTTTGAGTATGTTGAGAACTTGGGTTCGTGTGTATGAATGATGGTCCGGTAGCTTATGGAAATGGCTTGATGATAGGTGTGTATTGCTTTTGGATTGCTTTGGACTTGCTTTGGGCCCTTACTTGTGTTATCTTGCTGTTCTGCATCTCCAGGTAAGTCTCCTCGGAGCTTACTCAGATTGAATAGAGCTATTCCCTTCTTTAGGTGCATGATATACTAGGTGCTTGCATTCATGATCAGCATGCCATGTAGTACCATGCTAGGTTGCATCGATCGTTGAGCATTCTATTTCTTTGTGCGTATGTAAACAGAACGGCTGTTATCTGTGATAGTCCTAGAAGTCTTTGCTAGGGTCATAGGGTAGCCCAGCCTCATCGGGTACCCTGAGTCAATCGAGTACATCCTTATATTATGATATGCCTGCGGGCTTTATTGTGGAGCGGGTTAGGCATGCGTGCCCCCCGATTATGAATGAATGCATTCACGAGCTGGCCAGTCTCCGCCTGTCGGAAGGGGTGGAGGTAGGAGAGGGATATGCCACTTGGCATTGTCTTGGGCCCTTTACAGTATTTCTGCACAATATTATGAACTAGGAGCATGCTAGTGTGTTTGAATTTCGTACTGCATTAGAGCATCTTTATTAGGTATAGCGTATATGTGTGCTTATGGTTGGGATGCAGAGTTAAGTGGGCATCGATCTGATCCCGCCCCATATCAAATTTTTTAGGTATTCGTTGTGCTTACTACTATTGATGCTGATTTGAGTCCATGACCGTTGGGTCTAACTTGACGGAAAGAGAGAGTTGAGATTCCAACTTCATCAATTTAATTACGGCTTGAATTTGAATGGTTGATCATATTTTGACCCGGCTCTGCCGTGGCACTTGTATCTTTACTTTGCTTCCGCTTTACTCCCGTTGAAATGGATTTTGCGACATAGTCTTAGGACAGGTTAAGGGTACCCAACGGCCCTTCGAGGTGTTTAGGGTTGAAATCCCTCTTTCTATAAATCTTAAAATGAGTTTGAAACCTCGACCCGTACCTGGATTGTAAGATCCGAACAAGGGTTTTCATCCCTTGAAACGTAACCCGGAAATCATAATTCCGGGCCGTTACATGGGATTTGCAAACGAGGGGTGGATCGAGTTGTTCCCATATGCTCGGGTTAGACATCTTCAGCGGGTTAAGTCAGATCATGTCCCTATCTTGCTTGATTGCAATGGGGAGTGGGCTGGGCAGAGGATTAGGGAGGAGCGACCATTTCGGTATGAAGCCATGTGGTTGGAATGTAACGACATGAGATTATGATTCTTGTGTTACGTTTCGAGGGATGAAACCGGCCTCTTGTTAGGATCTTGCGCCCTAAGTACAGGTTGAAGGTTTAAAATTCTAACTAACGCTTTCAAAGTGGGATTTCGCACCCAAATTCGAAGGGATCGTTGGAATCCCCGGGGAAGTCCCCTTTACCTGTCTTAATTCTAAGCGTGGAAAACCGATAGTCAGGCAAATAGCGGAAGTAAAGTGTAAATACAAGGGGTGTCACGGGTCACGGCATTGCCGAGTCAAAACATGAGCGAAACATTCAAACCCAAGCCGTTATTGATTTAGTGTAGTTAGAATCTCAACTCTCTCTTCCTGCCAAGCTAGAACCCCGCGGTCTTGGAGCCAAACCAACATCACTAATGATAAGCATAATGGATACCTAAAAATGTTAATGGTGAGTGGGATCAGATGACGCCCACGTGCTCTTTCCGCTGCCCAATGAACACACATACGTTATACCTAATAAAGACGATTCTAGATGTAGGACGGAATATTAACGCACTAGCATGCCCATAAGATCAAGTGCATAATAATAATAATAATAATAATAATAATAATAATAATAATAATAATAATAATAATAATAATAATAATAATAATAATAATAATAATAAAGCCTTAACACAAAATACCAAGTGGTATATCCCGACGATTATCCCGTTACCTAACCACCGCCCCCTTCCCGATAGGGCTGAGACTGGCCAGCTCGCGAATGCATTCCAATTTATAAATGGGACGAGGCCTGTTGTGGTACCCGACCCCATATTTGCATGCTTATATCAAATCATGAATGTGAACTTAAAAGAGAAAGAGAATAATATATATAATGCGGAAGATAAAATAAATTAGAGCGGTAAGTAAAGTGGTAATTATGACTCGAACGACTCAGGACGAACCCGATGAGACTGGGTCATTCTATGACCCTAGCAAAGACTCTAGATACTTCACAGATAACGACCGTTCTGTTTACAAATGCATAAAGAAGTAGAATGTTCAATGGTCAATGCAATCTAACATGATACTACAGGGCATGCTGATTATGAATGCAAGCACCTAGGAACATATGACAGGGAAGTCTCTCTGTCGATCTGAGTAAGCTACGAAGAGACTTACCTGGCTAT
Organism: Persicaria tinctoria; assembly: GCA_037127255.1. Taxonomy (NCBI): domain Eukaryota; kingdom Viridiplantae; phylum Streptophyta; class Magnoliopsida; order Caryophyllales; family Polygonaceae; genus Persicaria; species Persicaria tinctoria. Next base: position 73,576,653 of record JBANSL010000002.1, on the reverse strand, counting down.
GCAGAACATCATAATAGAAGATCCGGCATACATCATTCATAATCACAAAATATCACCTAGATACACATCAGAACACACACACACACACACACGCACACGCACACGCGCGCGCGCGCGCGCACACACACACACACACACACACACACACATATATATATAGAGAGAGAGAGAGAAATAACTTTCCAGTGAAACGACCTCTTACCGTGTAACGAGGGGGGAGAATTGTGAGAACCATTCCGGAATGTCTCACCGGAAAGGATTTGTGGGTAGTACCCATAGGTCCCCAATTCGAACCCTAAAATGACCGCTCTTTATTTACCAATTCAAGGGGGAGAATTGTGAGCCATTAGATTTGCTTAAATCAAATGGTCACAATTTAACATTGTAAATTAAAAAAAAAAATAAAAAAGAAAGAAAAGGAAACCGGTTCACAACCCACGAATAGTGAACAAATGTAAGTAACTTCTTCTTTTTATTTGTATTTTAGTACGTAGCTTTCAATTTTAAGAATAACTAGTTCTTTTCCTGAACCATGTTCGGGTTTGTTTTCAAAATATTTTAGGCCACGTTTGACACATCACATATAATACTCAACACATATCAATTTTCCACTAACCTCTACCAAAACCCAAAAAAAAAAAAACAATTTTCCACTAACATGCTTCTTGTCATGCTGTTATTTGAAATATTTGATTATAATGGTAAAACACTCTTTCTTTTTGAGATGATCTATACTTCAAATTTGACAAAGAAGAGTAAATCAGTTGCTTCCACGCATCTCTAACATTTTTTCTAATTGAAGGCAAAGAAAAGAAACCTTATAGTTTATTGCTTAAGAAAATTGAGTTCGGGTCCTCTATGATACTTTATCTATTACCGTACACATCATATTACACCTTTTAAATTGATCTAAATTATAAGCCGATTTGATAAAGATATCTTACGTTTAAATGTATTAACCCTATATAGCTAAAGAATAAAAAAATGATATTTATTGTGTGTTTTTTATAATGTCTTAGACCCTTAATTTAAAAAAAAGGGAACTCTATGTTTAAGTGTATAAACCCTAAGAGATCAAAACATTAAAAAAATATGTTATACCTCCCAAATTAGTTTAAATTATAAATCAATTTCAATATGGCCCACTTTAAAAATTAACTTTAAATTCAATTACATATTTAAAATATTAAATACTTAGATGCATTTCAATGAACATCTCATGTTAAATTATTAAACCCATCAAATCACAATTTATAATCTTCTATTTCACTTGAATAACACCAATATCTTATGATGAAATTTGATCTATAATTTATAATCTCCAGTTTCACAAATCTCATCAATGGAGTAAACAATTTATGCAATGCTATCTAAATATTTTGCCTAAAAAATATTCAAACGAAGATATCGTGGAACCCTTGTCAAAGCTCCAGACTTAAATATACGATGGGTTGAGCATCGAGTATATATTTTTGGATTTTTTCCCATCCCATTGTATTTAATTATATTGAAAAACAATTTTCACAACCATTTTAGATTTCACACCATGCTTGTGAAATGGGCTGCAGAAAATAACTGATTTATGTTTTTACTCGTTTTATGGTCGTGTGTATTTTTATCGATCGGAGCCCAATTACTCCATTTTCCCCTCTAATAGACTATTCTTTTTATATATTTATTATTTTTGGCATTTTTTTATTCCTATTGTATTTAATATTGAAACCTGATTTTCACCGTCATAATATATTTAACACTATGTCTGTGAATCGGGCGGAATAAAATCAATGATTTATGTTTTTACTCGTTTTAAGACTGTATTTTCATGGGAATATCCAAATATTCCAAATTGACATTCAATAGACGATTTATTTTTAGATCTTTTTACTTTTTCATGACTTAATCAAGTGTTAAACTTACCTAGAAATGATAAAAGAAATGATCTCATTGACGAACCAAACATAATTTGATTAAAAGTGAGAACAATTGAACTGGAGGAAGAAGTTGGGTGGGGCACATGCATTGTCCACTGCATGAACTTCTTTCTTACTTCTTAATCATATTATACAATGAGTTAACTATTTGAAATTCCAATTCACCAATAAATATTATAAATTGTTAACATTATGAAAGTAATTACCCTACACATGTAAGAAAAGTTAACATGAGCGATAATAAAATAGAATGTTATACATTATAAAAATGGACAACCTCACAACCTTCAAGGAAGAAAAGAGAATGCTAATAGGCAACATGAGCTAATTAAATAGATCTAAAAAATCATCAAAAAAAGGCGCTAATTCGATCGAGAGATACATCAGTAAGCCTCACTTAAAAGCTTAAAGTTTGCTTGTCGTTGACAGCTAAAATCAACATCGGATTGCAACAGCTATTATGCACCTACATTGGACTGAAAAACATACAGCAAAATCGATCCCCAAAGAACAAATGCATCCAACCATGCTCTGAATTTTTATGAGCATCAAGTAGAGCCACCAAAGCAGCTCTTAAATCTGAAAAAAAAAAAATCAACAGCTCCCTAACATGGAATATGAGCACCAAGCAGCACCTAAACAACTATCAAACAACAACAAAAAAGAACAACAATATTACTAAGTAATAGTTAAAGGTTGTTACATTGAGTTGCATTCTTGTCCCTTTCACCGAAATCATATCACTATGTGCAACACCAAATCCAAATATTAACATCAAAATACACATGATAGTAACAAAAGAGGGTTATCTAAAAAAACAATTAAGGTTCAAGCAATTCACTAAAAAGAAGTAAAAGCATTAGCAATGGATCTCAAATACGAACTCGATGAGGATTTAGCAATTTTAGAAAGAAATTAAAGTGAAGTGTAAGAATGGGCAAAAAAAAAAAAAGAACAGACCAAATTCAATGTTCCTCTTAGGCTTCTACATCTAAACCATATATAACTACAAGCAAGAAACTGGAATCATTGCTACAAAAAAATGAGATGAAGAAGGATGCTTATCAAAGAAAGGAATGATTGAATTCCCCTATTATCTTGCTTTTAGGCTCGGGAATAGGTAGCAACACGAAAATCAGTTGCTTCCACGCGTCTCTTAAAGAGCAGGAGCATAATCAAGCAGCATGAGCATAATCAGTAACATATACTCCAGGAGGATTTGATTATGCTTCCAAATCTTTTCAAATATAACAACAGCAGCATAATCAAGCAAACACGAAATCGCTAGAATATTTTCGGTCAAGTCCACAATCAGAAGATGAGATTATCTGTGACAAGAGTCGACCAAAGAGCAGCGTAATCATTGTTTCAAGAATTTAAAAGTATATGTTACGACAGTCTTGACACATTTTTTAGTCCAAGAATTTGAAACCATTGCTTTATTTGCTACATTTATTTCCCACAATTTCAACTTGTGATTTTTTGTGAACCTATATAACAGACCCTAAAATGAAAACTTCCAAACCTTTGTTGACCTACAGTAATAGGCTAAGTGGCCTATGTGACCTGATTCGGTCTACAAATCAAAGTGGGTGTTTAGAAGGGGCCCTTGGCCACTTGGCACCTAATAAATAATACTCTGTAATCTTTATAAGAAAGAGAGTCTCAAATTTGAAAAGAGTTGGCGCGTGTTTGGCAAAAAGAGGGGTTTTTAGGGGTTGGAGTTGCTCTTCCAAACGGAGTCCTCGGTTGCCGGCGCCGGTGTGGTTCGTTGCGGCCTGGTAAGGAAGAGGTATACCCTCTCAATTTCGTTCTCTGCTATTCCAATTATGTTCTCTGCTATCTCTAGATTCAGGACTGTAACATTGCAAATCGAGAGGGAAAAGGGAAAAGAGGGGTTGCGGTGCTCGAACAGAAGGAGAGGGAGACGGTATGACGAACGAAAAGAAGAAAGAGAGAGGGCAACGGAGTGGATCTGGAGAGATGCTTAGGCCGACGAGGATGGGGACGACAATGGCGGGGCCACGCAAGTCCGGCGAGGCGGCTACAGGACTGAAGGAGCGAGAGAGGGAGAGAACACCACAAGCAGTGGCTTCAGATCGAGTGATTTCAGGGGCAAAAGTGAACATTTTTCCAGACCTGATAAAATAACCTCCGGAAAGCTTCCCTCATAGGGCTTCCATTTTCACCAAATCTCAACTCTTGAAACCTCCAACTGCAACTCATGGCACCTGATTGCCAAACACCATGGGATGAGCTTTTTTTTTGGGAAGCTGATGAAACCTTTTCAAACCTGTTAAAACCTGTTGCCAAACAGGCGCTTGGTTGATACTCTATTTGGCACTTGGAAAATAGCCAAAACATCAAAGATACACAACAAAACCACAAAGAACACTACTAGAATATTGCAATTAGACATCATGTGATTTAAGTCTGTCAAAAAAGTAACTGATGTTAAATTAATCTATTACATCAACTAATAAATTTGTAATGTTAAAAAAACTTAAGACAACAGTTGAATGTTTTGACAGATGTTAAATTGTTAATTTTTAAAAATTAAAACACGCGCCGGAACGCCCGCCCATACTTGAGAAAAAAAATTAAAATACACGCCCAAGTTGAAACACGCGGTATTTGAAACACTTGGAACTTTTTTTTGTGGATTTCAAAATTTGGGGGAATTTTATAACACACTAAAATTATTCTCTCTCCCTCAGACAAACACAACCCCAACCACTCCAACTTGTACGAAGATCATTTGCTCCATTCTCAGTTCTACCTACCACTGCCTTCTTCTATTTGCTCCAGATCTGGCCTTCTTCCTCCAGATCCGGCCGCCTCCTCTTTGCTCCAGACTCCATCTCCCATCAATGGCTTCATTCCCCTATCATCGTCTTCACTCATTGTCTCGTCCCCTCTCTCTCTCGCTCTGGTCGACGACTACGAAGATGACGGCCCTTTCTCCCGGAACCCTAACCGGTAAGCTCTCTCTCACCCTCTGTAGATCTCTCACTCTTTCGCTCTATAGCTCCCATGCCTTCTAAGTTATGACTTCTCTCTCGATTGCTAGCGATGGACTCACCATGACAACGACTGCCTCCCTCGTTGCTTAGCCCCCTTACTCCCTCCACCGCCGGTAACCTTCTCTGGTAAGTACTCACGTCCTCCGTCTCCCTTCGACTTTCCCTTGGGTTTTGAGACCTTGAATGCTCCTCTCGTGTTCAAATCTATGACTGTCATGGTTTTATTTCATTTTTCTAATATTCAGATCTAGGGTTTTCATGGTCTAATTTCATTCCCTAATATTTTGATCTAGGGCTTTGGTGGTCTTATTTCATTCTCTAATGTGTGATTTCATTTATTCATTCCCTAATATTTTGATCTAGGGTTTTGGTGGTCTTATTTCATTCTCTAATGTGTGATTTCATTCCTTAATATTATGATCTAGGGTTTTGGTGGTCTTATTTCATTCTCTAATGTGTGAGTGTTTTCTTTGTTTATGGAACCTTGTTAAACTAAGATGGTAGCATTTGATTGTGACTAGAGCTGGCAATACCCGACCCGACCCGAGAAAACCGATCCGATTGATCCGACCCGAACCCGTCCGACACACGAATAATTGGAAAAAAAGTTTGGATCCGAGACCGACCGACCCGATTCGAGTTAAGCCCGAACCCGAAAGCAATCCGAACCCAGTAAGAACCCGAACCCGATTATATCCGAATGGACCGACCCGAAATCAACCCGAAACCCGAAATTGCCCGATCCGAGCATATCCGAAACCCGAAATTACCCGAACCCGATTATACCCGACATCCGAAATAACCCAAACCCGATTATATCCGAAATCAACAAAAATCTTAGCATTTTCCCTAAAATACTCAAAACAACCTAAGCATTTGATTACTTAATAATGGATGGTAATATTATCATGCATGTAGTATAATTAAATATAATTTTGTACTCCCTCCATTAAAAAAAGTAATTTTTTAAGACGCCCAAACTATATAAATATCAATTTTTTTGTATTTTTATAATTTCGTAGTTATGAGTAATAAGTATGAAGTTAATGTTAAAAATTAATATTTTATATGATTTTGACTTTTTTAAAAAATATTATAAAAAGTGGGAAGACTTACATTTTTTTTAACGAATAGTATTGATTAAGAATTGATAAACATTGTCTTAATCTATATAGAAGGATACATATCTCATAGGTAAAAAAAATTGATTTGTTTTATCCAATATGATTCTTGCGGGTTCGATTTGATTGAACTCAATTCAAACAAAATCGTTGTGACCAAAACCCGATTCACCCGAACCCGCTTAGACCGAAACCCGATTCACCCGAACCCGTTTAGACCGACACCCGATTAAACCAAACTCGTTTAGACTGAAACCTGATTCGCCCGAACCGAATAGGACTCGAAAACCCGATTGTATCCGATAAACTAATGCCCGAATAAACCCGACCCGAACCCGATTAGACCCGAATTGTCATCACACCCGACATCAGCCCGAGTCCGATATAACCCGAAACCGAATAACCCGACCCGAACCCGACCCGACTCGCCCGATTGCCACCTCTAATTGTGACTGATGTACTCCCTCAAAATGGAGATGATTCATGATTGCTTCTCTTTTGTATCTTATCATTGTTCTTATACTGGAAAAGGTGAAGATTAAAGCATCATGTGCTACAATTGGATGGAATGCTTTTTTTTTTTGGTAAAAAATGAATGGAATGATTTGAAATTGAATAGTCGAGGGTGTTGATTAGGCTTGACACCGTATCGGTGTTGTTTGTTCATGAATGCAAGTACGTTTTCCTTAGCATTGGCCTTAATTTATGTCTTAAGACTTGTCGGGTCATCTAGGCCACCTTCATCAGCCCTTTTATCAAACAGATTCTTACACCTTCTTCGATGTCTTACATCACCTTCGATGGCCACTCTAGGGCATAAGCCCTCTTTGATGGTTTTGCCTTCAGCTCGATGCTCATTTCGTCTTTAAGATGAATGTGGGCTCACTTCTGGTGATTCGTACGTAGCGTTGATATTACAACCTTTTTCTTTATATATAGATGGTTTAAAAACCTTCTTGGTGACAAACCCTTGATTTTGGGACTGTTGCAGCGCGCACTAGCTTGTCTACTGCTTTTAACTTACCTACTGTTTTCATTAATTCTATATATGATGAAGAGCCATTGCCACTCATGAATTTGCTAGAAATTTAGGCAAGGTACGTACGTATGTGAATAACTACAAGTTTACCACCAATAATAAATCTCTACTCATTAAGAGTTGAATACTATATATGGTTCCCTTCTCATTATGTATTAAACCCCTTCTCATAATCCTAATTATAGGCAATTGCATGAAAGAATAAAATTGAACGGGAGGTTTTCTGTAGCAAGAATTAGAAGCCTCAACGTAACCTTACCCAGCTATCCGGCCTGAAAAGAAAGCTTTTGCACAGCTCATTCAGTGCGTGATTGCCAAATTTTGCTCCTTTGACTTGTTGAACTTGTTTTTTAATTTGCTAAGCTTATTTACTTTTGTGCTTAACTTTAACTATGCATTTTTTTTATTCAGTACCCCCATTAAAAATAAATGAACCATTATTTTGTTAGGTTAAATTCAATGAGCAAGATTGGAATCCCCAGGTGGATCGTCAAGCATTGCAACGTGCACATTGATAGGTCAAATGAACCCATGTCTTATCTATAAGCCTAGTTGCATCGTGCACAAAAAGTTCAGTGGATTCAAAGGCGCCATTGTGCTTCTGTTTGTGGGTAACATCGTTCTTTCTACTAGCCTTTTAAGAGCCTACATTACTAAATATGAGGCAATATTTTTGCTTATTCATCATCAACTCATCTCAGTTTTTGTCAGGCATATGCAAGGGACTAAGATAGATGAGCTGTAAGCAGGAATTTCAACCTAGTTCTTATTGGTGAAGACATATTCCTTCCACAATAGGTTTGTTGACAAAGATAACTGGGTTCACTTGTTCTGTTGCCCCATCCAAGTTATTTCTTGCCACCTGGGTTACTTTTTTTTTTATTTCTTACTGTTGGAGGAAACTCAAATGTTTACAGATATGGATACCGAATTCCTCTTGATTTGCCAGATTATAGTTGTGAAGGAGCGGTTATTTGGGCTGAGGTTACAGGTGTTGTTGAGTTATTCTGCTCCCCCAGATCATACTGTCTATCTGCAATATAGGGGAAAAATTGTTTTCAAGGGTATTGAAATTTTATCCTAGAACTCCTTATTTAACAAAGAAAAGAAAAGCAAGCAAGAAAGAAAAGAAAACTATAACACACCTCTTGCTTATAATCATTCAAGACATATCTAACTTTCTCTTCCTTGAAATACCAGGTTCTTTTGCAGATTGGGTTCTACAGATGAAACATGTAAGTTCTTGTTCTTATTGTTTATCAGATGATAATTTAAGCACATTCTCATTTTGTGAGGGTGGATCAAGTGAAAGGTTTAATTGCAGTGGATTTCTGGATAAAGACGAGAAGCGTAGTTTGTAACAATGAGATTTGAGGTCTTATTTTCAACATTATGTTTCAAAGATACATTGACTTGCATCACAAATCTGAAATAATCTTGCTATAACTAGACAAAAAAGCTGGATCAGGTGCCTTATTTGTAAAGGTCGGCATGGATGATGTTCCTTATCTGTCAAAAATATATTTGAAGGCATATAATACATATAAAGATATGTCATCTTCTATGGAAAAGATATTCAGCTGGATCACCGTAGGTATGTTCTGTTTCTTTATTTTCTTAATATCTTTCTGCGTCTAGTTGTTTTACAATTTAGTTGTAAATTGTAATACCTGGAGCTTATATGTGATCTGATGGCATACTTAAGCTCAGTGCACTTCTATGACCTTATGCATGAGGCTTTTATTATTTAACAAACTCGATGTGTCTCAAGTTTGCTAATCTTATTCTCTTTGAATATTTTGTACGGCTAAAGTAGTTCGATCTTGCTTTCTCAGATGAAGCTCATTTCCTACAAGTAGAGAAGATCTTGTTCAAAGAAAAATCAGAGTTTCAAGAAGTTCTCGTATTTGAGGTTTTCATCACAACTTTCTTTCTTGATATTGAATACCTAGAGAATTTTGGTTTCACTGTTTTTAACTTTTAATACTTCATAAAAATATTGTATCTCATAGTGTTAAGTATCTTGTATTTGCAGTCATCTAGTTATGGCAAGGTTCTTGTGCTTGACGGAATCCTTCAGTTAGCTGAAAAAGATGAGTGTGCTTATCAGGAGATGATTACTCATCTTCCTCTTTGTTCGATTAAATCCCCTAAAAAGGTAATGGGATTTAATCATCTTCTTCTAGATTCATGTGAATGGTTTCTCTCTAGTTCCGATGTCATGGATATGTTACTGGTTATTTGGCTTTCTCCATGCATCTAGTTTTTTGGTGTTTGTATTTCTTGTTTTGTTAGGTTCATCTTTTAGCATTTGCTTCATTATTCTTATTAGCAATCATTGTAGAAAAAAGTGTCACGCTTTTTTTCTTCTCGGTTGATAAAGCTATCAATAGTTGACAAAATAATTCATCGTTAATTCCCTTTGACGAATGGTCTTGGCATTCTTCTCAAAATAGTTGATTAAATTACTTTCATTGATTCAATCTGTAATAGGTACGCTTTAAGTACGGACTTTATCTACATAGTGCATATTCTCTAAGAGTCTTTCTATTTGTGTAGTATTTGCCAATAAAGCAATGATGAAATAGCTTTGGCAGGATTAATTGGCATATTCATTTATTTATTTTTTCATTTTTTTTCAGGTATGTCGTTATTGCCAGCAGCAACCTGAAAAGTCAATTTGTTTCATCTATCAAAAATCTAAGAACTTGTGGATGTGTGTGATGTTGGTTTTGTTGCTTAGCAACTGCAGTCTAGTTAATGTTAAATGCATATCTTCCAGGCTGATGTAGATGTGAACGGAACAATTGAATATGTTGAGTTTATTTTAATGTATATGTTCATTAAAGTATTCATTATTTGCAAAATCTTATTTTGTATCGAGCAAAGGGTGTTGTGTATCAAACGAAAAAGTATCAGATTATAAATGAAAACCGATGTGCCTTAATAGCTATGAAATTGTACCATTACATAAAAACAGATGCTAGTATCATTATAGACATCGTTTAAATAATCTAAATCAATGTGTAACATATATTTTAACATCACAATGTTAATATAAATTAATATATATTGCTAACAACAACATCATTATAAAAATCTAAAATGATGCTCATATCATACTAATACGTCTTTATGTACATATTTTATACTATAGATTATTTCAAAACAATAAAAAAATCACAAATTATATATATGAAATGAATATACACAAAATAATATATTAAAAAAAGATGTCTATTTTGTTTTAATACATTGATTATTTTAAAAATACTGATGTAAATGTAAAATTTAGGCTTGGTATGGATATTTTCAAAAGCTTATAAATGAAAATAATGAGACTTTAACAACAAGTGAACATGTCAAAAATAAATTTGAGGGGCTGATTTATATCTGTATTCAAAATAAAGTTGATGTTTTAACAAAGAAAAGACATCTGCTTAAAACCGATGTGAAAAAGTTGATCTTTTACTACACGCACAAAGAGATCGGAATTTTTTTTGAAAGACATCTGTTCACAACAGATGTCTAATTGTATTTTTCTAATAGTGGAACCATGATTATCCCCCATCTCCCCATAACCCCTTTTCTTCAAATCCCTAAACTAAAAATGATGTCCTGTTTCCATCAAACAAAAAGGACATCTCATTTTCTGATAGCATGTACCACACTTGAAAAGTCTAATAAAGCTTAGTATTTTTTTTAAAAAAAAATAATAGTGGCATGCCCTTACCTCTAAATATATTGATATGTGGGCATGTTGTCGGCCGCAATCTACCTCCATCTCCAATAACCAGCACTCCCACCCCCAAAACATGTTTTTTTAATATCCGGTAAACCCTAATTTTAGCAAAATACATGATATGATTATCCAGGGAACAATCGTAATTAGCACCAAAATTCCATCATGTAGATTCAATAAAACTGCAATTAAGAATAACATATCAACAAAGTGAAAGATTTCAAGGACGAATACACAATTAATCTCACTCAAAATCCTTACCTTTTCGAAGTTCGGGCCCGTACTCGGTGACAGAGAGATGCATCGATTGCGATCTCACCGAGGGCTTTGCACTAGGAGAAATTATTGTAATTGGCACCAGCGAGGAGGCCAGATATGTAACCCCTAACAATAGCTTTGGGCATTCACCATAGATGTTGAAAGTGAGGGCCTCAAATCCGTAGATGACTTATGCAGAGATGAGATTGGTTGCGAAAACCTTAAAATCGGATTAGAGATGAGCCTAATTTTAATCAAGCAACCAAACAAACCAGATAAAGCTTCAATCTTGATTCAAGACCAAAAATTCATAATCACAAATGCAATTTAAGAGCGAAACACAAAAAGTTATCAATTAATACTCATTAGTTGCCAGTGGTGGAGACTTGGAAGAACCTTCAAAACTCATCGCTCGCTACACATCCGACAATGGCGGCCACGTCTCCACGGCATTATTGTAGAATTAGCAAGCTTATCCACTGGCTTGTACCACGGGGACTTAGATTCGGACCCTTACCTAGACTCACCACCTTCAGTAACCACAACCTTTTTCTCGAGAATCCCATCCTCCACCATCACCATCACCAACACCATCACCACCGCTCACAATGAACTCCAATCCTACTAGGTTATGCCAAAATTCCTGACAAAAAACAATTTGAACCTAGAAGGAAGAGGCTACAAACAGATCTAACAAAAAAACCAAACAAAACTATTCACGAGCCGCTATTACAACATCGACAAATAACGAAAACCAAAACCCTGGAATGGCTAACTGAGTGAGAGAGAGAGAGAGAGAGAGAGAGAGATGGATGAATGCCTTGAATGGAAGCCTGAAACTCAGGAAAGAGTGCGGCGGTTTTGCTCATCGCTCAACTATAAGCAAAATTTAGGAGAAAGACCACCCAAATCTCGAGCAAGGACCATCGCCCACACAAATATCCGGCATCCACCCCCTCACTGAGTCACCGGCGTCACCCTTCCCGGTGATCTTCTCTTCTCCAGCACAAGCCCTCTTTGTCTCGACAACCTCTCTTTCCCGACCTCAAATCTTTCCGTCGCCGATCCAAATCACATAGCCGTCTCTTTTCATCTTTCCTCCCTCTTTTTCAGCAGCCCGGTTGCTCTGCCTCCTAGCATCGACCCTTGCTCCCTCACCAGTTTGGCAATTCTTTGAAAAACCCAAACCTTAAAAATTTGTGGAAAAAACTGGCGGAGAGGATGAAGGTGAAGTGTTCGGCTTTAATAAATTGGCAGAGGAGTTGTATTGGGGGGACATGGGAAGTAGAAAAGAAGCAGCAGTTGAGGAGAGAACGTGGGAGAAAGGCCTGCAAATTAGGGCTTCTTAGTTTTTACTCAGGGATTGAAGCAGTTGAGGAGAGAACGTGGGAGAAAGGCTGCAAATTAGAACTTCTTAGTTTTACTCGGAGAATGACACGTGGTGCAGTTTTTTACAAAGACTTTACTTCTGTTTTTATAGGCATAAGGGGTGGATTTAAAAAAAATCAATTTTATATGACTAATTATTCATAGTTATAAACAACAACCACTCACTATTCATATTTAACAAACTTATTAAGTGTGAATATTACAATACAAAATTTAAATACATAACCTATTAAAATTGACCATTTGTTCCTTAGAACATACTGTAGTATTTAGAAAGTTTATTAAAAATGAATATTTAGAATGAAAAATGTGAATATTTAACCCATTAAAATTGAACACTTGTTTCTTTGAAAAGGAATAACAATAAAAAAAATTCGATTGATATTGAATGGAAAACATATAAATATTTGATTTATTAGGAGTAAATATATAGAAAGCAAAATGTGAATATTTAACCAATTAAATTTGAACACTTATTTATTTAAAAATTAACAACAATAAAATAATTTTGATACATCTGGCCATTAGTTTTTTACAAAAAATTTAGAATAGAGAAAATGGTGCTCAATATACCATTTCTCTTGGCCCATTGCAAAAATAACCCTCCCCCGGCCCAATTTGTAGAAATGTCAAAAAGGCTCAATAATTTGCAAAAGTAACCGGTTGAGAGAACCTGTTACTGCGGGTGACCTTTCAATTGCAATTTGGAAAGAGAAAATGGTAGAAAGGAGACATCACATCACGTTCATCTCCCATATTCACCATTTCCGAAACCTGTAGAAATTGAAAAGACTTGGAGGAGAAAACCACCATTGCCAAAGCTTGGAGGGAGCACTTAGTGCGACGCCGGAACCGAGAGAGAGGCTGCTGCGACGCCGGAACCGAGAGAGAGAGAGAGGGGGGGAAACCACCATTCAAGGGAGGGACGACCCGACATTGGAGAGAGACGAGAGTTGGTGCCCAATCCGCCATTGAAGAGAGGTTATCCCGCATTCTATATCTCTAAGCTTTCTCCTTTTATGGCGGTTTGGGGGTTTGAATGTATGTAAATTCGATTTGGGGCCGGTGGGAAGAATTGGGTGAATGGGGTTGGAAATTTGTGAAGGGGAAACCCTAATTGTATGTGTGGTGGGCGGTTTGGGGATAGGGGTGGAGATTTGTCATTGATGCTAAGTTGGGGATGAAATTGAAGGTCCAAATATGGTAGAAACGATTAGACAACCCCCATGAAAGAATGAAATTTGGAATTTGATAACTCGTCAATGGCGAGCGGAGTCGTTCTTGTGGATAGGGGAAACGATTGAATGGCTAGGTATAGAAAATTCTGGGTTGGCTTCGATTTGGGGAAGTAGGGGACAACAAATATGACTTGTCTTCGATTAGTTATAATGGATAGTGTCTTTGAAAAACTCATGGTTTTAAACAAACCATCATGCTCGATGTATTCTGGATAAATCTACTTAGGTACTCATGGTTTTAAAAAAGTTTCTCGCACAAGGGATAATGAAGATGATATATACAAGATTTTAGAGGATTATGGATTAAAGGCTAGCAGCCCCTTTGAGACCATAATTTCAAGTCCCATGTGCTAGTTTGTTGTTGGTGTTGTGGTAAAGTGTTGTTTTTGGACCCAATCACACTCGTGATCAACCTTTTGCTGCCTAACTATATGCTCATGATTCTTATGATATGAAGTTCTTTGAGTTTCGTTATTCTTGTATATTGAATAAAAAAAAACGAAGATCCTCAAACCATCTGATGTCTTAAAGCAATCATATTCAGTTGTTGATGGTTTTTCGTGGCATTTGTGTAGAGTTGTCATTTGGATAATGTTAAATTTTCTGGCAGAAACATTATTTTGACTGGCTAGGCATTTGTATATATTGGCAAGGATTATTACTGAAATGAGTATTATCTGAATGACAGATTAAGGACAATGACAAAATCGAAAGGAAAAAAGGTCGCGACGTCGTCGAGCAATAAGGTATCACCTGTTATCACTTCTTAGACAGATTTGGGGCCTTATTCATTTGTCTTGGTGATGTCAAATGTGTGGGCTTGTGTGATATTTGTGCAGGCGACACTAGCCCTTCCTCCGACAAACTAATTTGGAGGGAGGTCGAACCAGTTCTCCAAGATGGCCATGCTGAAAGGAATGGACGATGGCCTAGCTGCGGTTGATTGGCCAATGTTGAAGGACAACAGGCTAGGGGGCATTGTAAATATCGGATCCAATGTGTCGTATTGCTCAGCCCTGATCCATTACTTCCTCGAGAGGCAACTGACTTATATTGGTTAGGAAATGTTGTTGTTCGTTGTGTTTGGTTGACTTGATAAACTTGTTAGCATTTCGAACTTTTGGAACCTTGTGTTTTTACTATATATGTATGTTGTCGAGACTTGGTTATATTTATTATAGTTGCTTGTGGCTAATGTTGCGTTATTATGCATTCTGTTTGGGTGTACTTGTCGTTTTTCTTATGGTTGACAGTTTCTGAGATATATAAAACATGGTAAGGGATTGCCTGTTATCGGCTTAGTATTTGATGAGATTGGCTAGGGAAAATATTATAGTGGCTAATAAGTACAAAACCCCGTACATATGTGAAACTAAACGCCCAGTTATGCACAAAATAAACGACCAAAACCTCAAAGTTTCCCTGATTGACATGCATACTACCAAAATACTACCTTCCTCAACATACCCAAAAGATGCGGCATCCCACTACATAATCATATAATCGCCTATCCACGCCACGCTTCCTTAAATCCTCAGTGTTAGTGTTCACTATGAATTTTTTCACCTTGATACAAGGTTATTCCCAATAAGCTCGGACGTTGCTTGTCGATCGTGGTTGTGTCTAACATTAATGCCGCATGTGTGCTTCTGCACAAACTTCCGCAATTGCCACGTGTATCCCTGTGTATGTCTAGATATATTCCGTTGATGACTAGGATTTCCCTTTACCTGACTAGTAACTCAATTTCTGGGTTTTATTCTTCCAACTTGACGTTAATGGCAGCCATGAAGAATCAATCGCTTTTCACTTTTTGGTCCACCTGTCGAGCTCCCCCATCTCCTTTTATACTCCCTTTGAAAACCGATAAACTCCCTAGGGTTGTGCAGAAAAATACGACACGGTTGACACGATACAAAACCGCAACAAAACGACACGAAAAAACATGAAACGATATAGATACGACACGATTATGACACGAAACGGTAAAACACGACAATAATCGTGTCGTGTTCGGATCGACATATCTCTCTTGTCGGGTATCCGACACGACACGATAATTTTTTTTTTAATATTAGTATTCTATTATAGTAGAAATAAAATAAGTGCCTTTAGGTAACATGAATTTTAGTTGGCCCAGCTGGTAGAGCAAATGCGCTCGCGTGATGGCGCGGGCGTCTGGGCGAAAGGTTGGGAGTTCGAATCCGGGTAAGGGGAGTTATTTTTTTTCCCTTTATACTTTATTTCTTTTATTTTTTCTACTTCCTAGTTCTAGGGCTAATGGAGCGGTCTGCCGATCTCCTTCTTCATTTTCGTTGAGTCTGCTCGCCTCTCCTCTCGCAGAGTCGCTCTCGATCAGTTGCTCACCCTCTCCCCTTGTTCAGATCCGACGGCTGCCTTCTTCATTTTCGCTGCTCTCCTCTTCTCTCGCTCAGTCACTCTCGCCTCTTCTCTCCTCATTCACTCTCTCTCAGAGTCGGGGTATTTTGGTTTCAATTTTGGGTGGGTTATAGGATTCGATTCAGATATGTTGATTTTGGGTTTGTGGGTAATGAGATTCGATACGGATTTGGCGATTTTGGATTTTAAGTAGTTTGGGGGCGGTTCTAGTGCGATTTAGGGTTTTCAAGTTCAAGCTGCATCACCCCCAAATCCAGCCCAGATCCAGCCATCCCCACCGACCGCCATTGACGAATTTAGATGTAGTTCAGTCTCCGGCAATCGCCCACTGCAGCTCTCTGCCTCTCCCTTGAAAATCTTACCACTTCTCCCGTTGGCGGGGACTGTCGAGCCCTCTTCTTAGTTCTGACGCTCAATCGAGTCGCTTCAGATCCGGCCGCCCTTCTAGCGGCTCGCCTCTCCTCTCTGGCCTCAATCTCAGATTCGACGCTCGTCCTCGACCTCGCTCGATGCTCATCCTTGTTCAAAGTCCAGTACGGAAACATTTAGAAAAAAAAAAAGGTTTTTGTAGAAATCGTGTCGTGTCGTGTTATACGGGTATTCGACACGAAACCGTGTCGTGTTATCGTGTCGGATACCCGGTACTTATCGTGTCGTGTTCGGATCGGCACTTTTCCTCTTATCGGTTTCGTGTTTTTGTCGTGTCGTGTCGTGTCGTGTCGGATACCCGGTTATGCACAGCCCTAAAACTCCCCATGTGATTTCCCTCCATTTTGCCTTAGCGGGAATTTTTTTTTGTGAAAAGTGAACCCTCTCTCTCCTAGCATTAAATGCTAGTCATTCCAAGCTTTCTCACTCTCTCTCTCCCAGTGTCACTGTCACCTCTGCATTCCTTTTTTTTTTTTTTTTTTTGCCAAAATGATTACACTCCCTCCTATTTTCGATTGACACGTGTCCCACATTTTGTCACAACTTTTCCCGGTTTGTGCAAAGGGTAACCGGCAACCGGTTGTGCCCAATTTGCAAGAATGACAAATTGTCATGCCTTTGCCAATTTTCTAGGTGGAGGTTATTTTTGGCAAAGTGGAGGATGAAATGGTATATTCATGCAAATCATCCTTTAGAATATGGGGGGAATTATAGGCGAGGGATGAAGTGGGTAATTGAAGGCGAGGGAGGTAATTGAAGGCGAGGGTGGGAAGGACTTATAACTAGACCTGTCAAAATATAACCTGACTCGAATATCCGATCCGACCGTCCGTAATTTTTTGGGTCAAGATCCAAAAAATTTGACCCGGTAATTTTTTTCGATCCGAACCCGAAAAATCGGAAATTTTCTAGGTAATATGGGTTTCGACCCGGTAACCCGATTGACCCGGTAATTTTGACCCGATTGACCCGGTGACCCGATTGATTTATAATTAAATATAATTAACTTTTTTTTATTTAAAATTAAAATTTATCCCAAAATTATCAAATCATGATTTTTTTAATTTAAAAAAGAAAAAATTGACAAACCCGAAATCGACCCGAAATGACCCGAAACCCGGTCAAACGCGGGTAACCCGGAAATACCCGGAACCCGTTTATCCGGGACTCGTTTTACCCGAGACCCGAACTGACCCGACCCGAACCCGACCCGAATGATCCCTATATATATATAGTGTGGGGTTCTTGTGTTCACAAGCCTTAGAGTGTACCTTGTACACAAATCTGGATCTTTGATCGATAGATAATGGAAGGCCGGGATGAAAAGGGATTTTTATTTATTTTTTTTAATTTTTTATTCACACCCACTTTTGATTGTGCATGAGATCCACAGGCCAAATCCTCTTCTTCTTTCTTTTTTTTGTTTCGTGCTCCGCTCTTTTTTATTTTGTGGTTGGATTTTTTTTAAAAAAAATTATATATAAAATATTTGGGAAAACTAAATCGTTATGCCTATCTGATTTAGTTCGTTTTAAATATTTGACAATTTCACCGAATATTATTATTTTCTTTTGTTTTTAAAATTTATCAATTGAGCCAAATAATATTTTACATCTTACCGAATAATGTTAATTTATATTTTTTCCCTCCAATTTAGATGAAAATTCATCAATTCCACTGAATAATATGTCTTTTTCCCCTCCAATTTTGATGAAAATTCATGGCTACCCGAATGTTGTCTTTTCTAATAATATTTCAGGTGAAATATTTTATCTTTTTCCCTCCCGTTTAGATAAAAATTCATCAATTTCACTGAATAATTTGTATCGAATAATGTTTTTTTTTAATAATATTTCAGATTTCACCGAATAATTCTTTAAAATTCACTGAATAATGTTTAATATTTCAGAAATCACAAAATCATAAAAAAAATACTCATAATTTCTATGAATAATTATTTAATATCACCGAATAATATTCGGTATCTCACCGAATAATTCTATAACGTACTATATCCACCGAATAATCCTTCAAATTTCTAATTCCCCCTTCCTAAGTTCAATCAGACGCCCATTGCCTGAGTTCAATCGGACGCCTGGAGGCCGCACTCGCACCGTCGATGCCATCAAACCCACAGCCACTTTTGGAGCCGTCGGAGCCACATCGAACCTTCGCCGCCTCCCCAGTGCAAATTCGCACCGTCGATGCCATCAAACCCACAACCACTATTGGAGCCGTCGGAGCCACATCGAACCTTCGCCGCCTCCCCCAATGCAAACTCGTCGCCGATATCAAACTGCAGAGTACGTTGCGAAATGAAGCAGAAGATGAATGAAGAATATGAACCATGGCCAGTCAATGGAAGAAGACGAACTGCAGAGGCGGCCCAGGGCGAAGGATCGGGATAAGAGCCATGAGGAGGAGAGGTGGCGGATTTCCGATTCGCATCCAATCGCTTCCGCCTCCGTCTGGTGCGTCAGATCTGAGATTTCCTCTCTCTTTCCATGAGTCGCGAGCTCGCCGGAGATTGGAATCCTCTCCCTTACCTCCGCTCAGCCACCGATCGCCCACGAATCGCCGTCGTCGTCCTCGATCTTGATTTCTTCGTCTGGATTCGATTCCTCCATCGTCTGGATTCGATCGCCCAGGAAAAGCGGCTCCAATTTCCACTAGGAAGACGGGCTATAAGTAGGATGGATTGTTAATTAGGGTTGATTGGAGTACACGCGCTTGAAATTAGATTTGGGCCTACTTTTCCCCATTTTTTTTACAAAATCAATCCATTACGTGGCGCAATCTTGGCCATCTATTTTATTTAAATCAATGGTTCAAATTTGTGTACAAGTTACACCCTAAGCCTTGTGAACAAAAGATCCATACTCTCTCTCTCTCTCTCTCTCTCTCTCTCTCTCTCTCTCTCTCTCTCTCTCTCTCTCTCTCTCTCTCTCTCTCTCTCTCTCTCTCTCTCTCTCTCTCTCTCTCTCTCTCTCTCTCTCTCTCTCTCTCTCTCTCTCTATATATATATATATATATATATATATATATATATATATATATATATATATATATATATATATATATATCTATATATATATCTATATATATAGGGTCGGGTTCGGATACACACACCTCCAACAATGAGAAGGAAAGAAGAGATCTCATTGGTCCACGTGTGCAAAGGTAAATTAAAAATAGGTGACACGCGGATTCTGAAAATTAATTAGTGACACCCACCCAAATTAATTAGTAACATCCCCACTCTCATTGTACACGCGCCAAATAAAACACACTAATTAATTGCACGCGCCAATCAACACCACATACTAATTAATTAGAAAAGCTACGGAGACATGTAAAAGTGTTTACATGAACTTTTAAAAATTATTTTTTGACATTTTCACTTGTTAAAATAATATAAAAAATATATATTTGGGTGTAATTTAATTTTATCTACACATAGACACCCACTTTATATATGTTTTGTTGAAAAAAAAATTGATAAGAAGTGGTTCAGATATTTTATTCATAGTGGTTCATCAATTTTATTCATAGTGGTTCATCAATTTTATTCATAGTGGTTCATCAATTTTATTCACAGTGGTTCAGCAATTTTATTCACAGTGGTTCAACAATTTTATTCCCATTGGTTCAGCAATTTTATTCACAATGGTTCAACAATTTTATTGACATTGGTTCAGCAATTTTATTCACAGCGGTTCAGCAATTTTATTCACAGTGGTTCTGCAATTTTATTCACAGTGGTTCAACAACTTTTTTCACAATGGTTCGGTAATTTTATTAACAATGAACCAATACTATTTATTTCATGAACCACTACTATTTAATAATTATAAAATTTTCATTCTTATTTTATTTTCTTTTAATGTTTATTTTAATTATTTATTTATTTATTGTAAAATAAAATATTTCATGAACCACTACTCTTTATTTGATGAACCACTACTCTCTATTTATTTAATGAATCACTTGGTATAAAAACCATGAACTACTTCGTATAAAACCCATGAACATTGGTATTTAAACCCTGAACCACTTGGTATTTAAACCCTGAACCACTTCGTATAAAACCCACGAACCTTGGTATTTAAACTCTGAACCACTTGGTATTTAAACCCTGAACCCCTTATTATAAAACTCTGAACAACTTGATATTAAAAACCCTGAACCACTTCCTCATATTATTTATTTCATGAACCAATGCTATTTATTTGATAAACCACTACTCTATATTTATTTAATGACTCACTTGGTATAAAAAACTATGAACCACTTCGTATAAAACCCATAAACCTTGGTATTTAAACCCTGAACCACTTGGTATTTAAATCTTGAACCACTTATTATAAAACTCTGAACAACTTTATATTAAAAATATGTATTTGATTCTTTGTAAGCTTTAGGCCTCCTCGTCTGATTTAGGAGACCCACCTAGCCAACCCCACATCATAACCGACATTGATTATTGAAATAGTACATTGTATAATTTATATCAACGGAAATCAAACTAAATTCAATTTCAATTTCAATGGAAGATGGTAGAAATCATAAGCATTTGTATAATTAGAGTAGTGCCTCAAGACCACCAGAATTCAGCCAACCACCGATTACACCGCTTCAAGCCTTCAAAGCAGCTTTGCTTCGGCGGAGATTCTAGAGCTCCGCCTCACTTGCGGGCGGTAAATCAAGGAACACACATCATCTTCTAGCTAGACGGAAGAACCCCAAACCTGTTCATAATTTGACCCCGACGACGGAGATGGCGATGGCCTTGAATCGGAGGTGGATGATTCGAACGACGCGACAGATCGGAGAGAGGAAGAGGGCATGGCGGATCGGAGAGAGGAAGAGGCAGTCATGGATCTGAGAGTCGGTGACGGATCGGGAGTGTTGAACCTCTGAACTGCAGAACCGCTATCGAAGTCCACCGCCTTGCCGAAAGATGCCGGAGGAGATCAAAGGAGAATGAGGCAGTCATGGATCCGAGAAGGGAGAGAAAGGGGTCGGTTCTTCGTACAATAAACAAGGGCATTCAACATCGACGGCGATTGTGGGAGCGAGAGGACGAGATCCGAGAAGAGAGAGAAGGGCGAGGAGGTCCGACAAGGGAGAGAAGAGAGCGATTGTGGGGGCGAGAAGGGCGAGTGGACGAGATCGGATTGTGGGAGCACGGCGGCGCTGTTCTCAATCGGTGGTGTGGCACAACAGCGTGCTCAGAGCGAGAAGGGTGAGAGGACGCACATGCCTAGGTAGAAAAAGAATCAAGCGCGTGGGGGTATTTTTTTTACTTTAAAATTCAGATCCGTTTCCACCAATAAAAACCCTTCTTTCCTTCTCACCGGATCAGATTCTTCTCATTTGAACCCTACCATATATATATATATATATATATATATATATATATATATATATATATATATATATATATATATAATGTTAACAACTTTTAACATGTTTTGTGTTAACAAATAATGACCGTTGGTTGAATGAAGATAAAATGTCAGGATTAATCAATGATTTTAATAATTTATTTTAAAAATAAATGGGACCCACGGGGCAAGCTACTCCACTCTCACAAGGGGAGGGCATGTGGTGCACATGCATGTAACTGCTCAAATCCTGCAAAGACAAAATCATGAGAGGCGCTTAATTTTTTTCCCCCAATTTGCTCCAATTTCCTTTTTGAAAAGATTTTTGGTCATACAAATCAAAATCATGATCTATTAATCTGGTATGTGAAATCTTTGAAAATCAGTGACGGTTTCATTCAAGCGGACGGTGAAGTAGAGGAAGATTCATCACATTTTTTTAACATCATAATTTTTCAAGTAGTCATCAATATTCGGCAAATTTTATCAAGTATTCATCACATTCACCCAATTATTCATCAAAGTTTTTGTTAAAATTTATCAAATATTCATCATAGTCGCTCAAATATTCATCACAATCACTCAATTATTCATTACAATCACTCAATTATTCATCTGATGACGCTCTATTCCCCAGACGAATATGAGAAAACTTCATAATTTTCCAAGTAGTCATCAGTATTCGGCAAAATTTATCAAATATTCATCACAATCACTCAATTATTCATCAAAGTTTTTGTTAAAATTTATCAAATATTCATCACGGTCACTCAATTATTCATCATAGTAACTCAGTTATTCACAGTTTCCCAAATATTCATCAATATTCAGCAACATTTAAAAAATATTCATCACAGTTACACAATTATTCATCAAAGTCAAGAATCCTTTCACCAATATTCATATCACACCCCCAGAGTATGAAACAGGACCTATTTCGTACCAGTGACTCAAATTTTACAATATTCATATCAAGACAATAAATATTCATCAAAATCCCCTTTCAACCCCCCTCTAATGAAAATTCCCGTTCATCCCTAACCCAGGGCGAATTCGATGGTGCGCTACAATTGCGTCACTGGAGTGTCCCTTCAAGCCGCCTATTGACTCCACGACTAGGTTCACTTACAGCCACATGTGCGACTCTCGGATGAGCACTCTTCGCTGGAATCGCCCTCTGACATGACCTAACCTATATATATATATATATATATATATATATATATATATATATATATATATATATATATATATCCATAATTGTTGTTTTTGGACTATTCATGCACGCTTTTTAATGAGCTAAAAACTATATAAAATATCCATTTTTTTATTAGTTTTTTAAAATAATTCTATACTTATTAGTAATATGTATGATATTATTTAAAAATATTTAATAAATTTTTTTTATTTTCTATAGTTTTTAGCTTCTTAAGAAAACGTGCATGAATAGTAAAAGACATCTATTGTGGGACGGAGGGAGTATATATATATAAGTCTACGTCTAATCATCCAAGGCTTGAATGATTAGACGTAGACTTATATATATATATTTTTTATGCTTGAGTGCTTGGTTTCCAAGCACTCAAGCATATCATTCAACGAGAATAGCGACCATATCACAATCATCATTCCCTCAACTTCAATCATTCATCATATTGCCACATTCCACAAGACCATACCGTTCTCATCATTCCATTCAGCCACATTCATGTATTCACCACAATGTATCCGCATATCACATATATCAAGTTCATCATATTCATCATATCTCGAAAGCATATGTGAGCTATACATAAGTCTAACACTTCATCATGTCATTAGTCAATCATTCTATTAGTCCCCACCAATCATGATATTAGTCAACCATTCTCACTAATCATGCTAGTTAGTCACATATCACATAATTTCCGAGTTAGTCCCGAAAACCGATTCGAAAGCCAAGTTGCTGATTAAAACGTTCGACCTTAAAAGCTCATGAAATTCGTTTCCAAAACTCCTAAGTCCGGTCCTTCAATCAGACCTTGAAATCCCCCAAAAAGGTTGAAGACAAGTCGTGAAAACGATAATCGAAAACGTTGAAAAACAGAGTTAAAACGTTCAAATCAGAGAGTCAGTCACGGCTGCGAGTCAGCCTCTCGCGCCCGCGAGACTCAGCGTCTCAGAGGAGCCTCTCACGTCCGCGAGCAACTCGCACTTGCGAGACCCTCGAGTCGCGGCCGTGAGTCCGTGGTCCCCTCCTAGGGCATCCGGACTCCACCTCGTCGTCATGAGTTACCCATGTCATGGCTGCAAGTTAGAACCCTAACTAGGATGTTCCTCGCGGCCGCGAGCTCCCTTTCTCGACGGTGAATACGTCCCTGAATCCTTGATTCAAGGGACGTGTGTGGCCAAATGGGGAGTTGTTTGGAGCTCCCCTTTTTCCCAAGGTACCCAGACACATGTTAGCAAAAAAATAGCTCAAAAAACATGAAGGTATGGAGAGATTTCTCACCCAACACTTCCTTGGTCCACTTCTTCTTCTCTCGGGTTGCTTTTGACGTGATTTGAGGTCAAAACTCCTAGATCCACTTGTTGGGTGAGTGAGAGGGGTTAGTTATGGGATAAAAGAGAGAACTTGGAGGGTTGAGAAGTAAAATGAAGAGAAAAGGAAACATCTTACCCTTCCTAGACTCAAAACCGAACGAATGGGCTCCGGAGGCTTGGATCTTGCTTCTCCGGGTCCTTGCTCTTGGATTTGTTGGAGGAAAGGAGGAGAAAGATATTGTTGTTGGGGTTGTGTGGTGGTGTTTAGCTGCTGGAATAGGGGCCTTGGAAGCATAGAAAAACTATGCTCACAACATGCTAGTTAGTCACATGGGAATTTAGGCTCACAACAGTTAGTAACTTCTCTTTGATTACAGTTTAAAAAAAACCCACATCAAATGCAGCTAAGAAAAACAATTGCAATACATGGGATGGGGATAACTGTGTTATTTTCACCCTATATAAACATTACAAGCAGTTACTTTAGGGAGGATTTTTATTGCTCTTCTTCGCCCGCTGGTTTCTTCATACAATTTCTTCTGGTCGGTTTCTTCCTCCTGGCTTTTCCTGGCCTCTTGAAAGTAAACCTACAACAGCAAACACAAGCAAGAAAAAAAAACACATCAGCAAGCCTTTGTTCCTGCTGCAGAGAAGAAGCAAGGTAGTTTCAATGGCTTTTGAAATCCCCCTATGCAAAATGATATAGTTTTGTACAGTTATATTGTGTTAAGCATATGGTATGGAGTTTGGAACCACAAAACTATCCCTAAATAGATCGAAATGCTGCCGAAATGCTGCTAAAATAGATTCTCAAAACCCCCCTATGCAAAATGATATAGCTTTGTACAGTTATATTGTTTTAAGTATATGGTATGGGTTTTAGAATCTCAAAATCGCCTAAACCAAGGCGAAACTCTGGCGAAATTTTTACTCAAATGGATTGCTAAAATTCTTCTAATCAGCCAGGCAAATTGAAACTTAATTTCTCCAGACAAAAAAAAATCAGCAAGGAGGCACTAAGTTTTCAAGGGACCAAAACAGCCACAAAGGCAACACAAACGCAACACAAACATGAATGGGGGATCTATAAACTCTCTTGGAAGCATAGAAAAAAAACGTAGGCAAGAGTTGGGTATTAAAAGAAAAATCAGAAGTTACTAAATTGCAAATTGATTAATCCAAAATTAATGTACCCAAATCAAAATCAGCCTACCTACCACAAACTGAGATGCCAATTCAAGAGAAACAAAGAACAAAGGGAGGAGCCGAACATACCTAGGTAGAGAGGCTGAAGTGCTAGTCGCTCTCGAATTTACAGTAACTCCCCCGAGCCCTAAATGCGCTGCTCCTCATTCGGCTGTCCCAAACCGCAAGCCCCCAAAATTGCTCAAATCGCAAATCTGAAAATTGCAAATTGCAAACAGAAGTCGGCCAAGAAATTAAGCATTCAGTTGCAGGTGGATGCGAGCGGAAATTTAAGATTTGGGCCACAAATCACCCAAACGTTGAACCAAATATCGCATTGAGGATTTTCAAGAAAGATTGAGCATACCTAATTACCTGGAGCTGCATCATCTTCTCGTGTCTCCCTGCAGCGACCTCCCTGAAGGCGCTGGCGTGTCTACTGCCTTCTCTTTCAACTGCCCGGGTCGGGATTCATGAAGCGTCGATCGCCCTCTGAGTGTTCTCTGTGATACGGTGATGAGCTGAATGTTCAGAGGAAATTAGGCTCGGTTGTTGCTATAACAAATTGGGTCCAATTTACGTGAAAAGATACAAGTGACATGGGCTTGCAATTGCATAACTTAAATGTGCCCACTTGAGCCCATTAAATAAATTTGTGCATTGATTTATATTAAAGCTATGCACATTGCACATCCATCGTATTAGACACGCACATGTCCTCCCAAATTCAAGGCCAAACGTGTTTGTTCGCAAAATCGACCCACAAAAATATAAGAATTATAATTGGCACACATTAAGAATTCGAGTTTGATCAAAGCATAAAATTAAACTCGTCAAATATTATTTTCCAGTTAATTCTAGTGGGTCAATCTCAAATCGGCTCCTAAATAAAAACGAAGTCAAAACCTCAAATCGAGTTTCACCAAATATAAACTCGGTTCGGATAAAGAACTACGTGTAGACTTGATACTCTTTTACGAGTTACGTAGGAAATTCGGTATAAAATTTAACATGTATCGAATTCAGTCACCTTTCCCAAGAATAAATCATGCGCTAATGAACTACGAGTGATTTGATTCTCTTCCAAGAGATACGTAGGAAATCCGATACAAAGCTATAGCTCATCGGGTTCAATCACACGGTCCTCAAATGATCAAATTTGTCCTCGTTTAGAACTATGTAAAGACTTGAAGCCTCCTATCGGCTACGTAGGTAACCCGATATTAAATCCTAAATATATATCGGGTACAGTCGTCGACCTCTAAATTCCCTTTAAATGAATATGATGTCAAAATCAAACAAATTCAAATTGCCCGTGTCAACCCGATACAAAGCTTCCG
The DNA here is from genome assembly GCA_037127255.1 of Persicaria tinctoria. NCBI lineage: Eukaryota > Viridiplantae > Streptophyta > Magnoliopsida > Caryophyllales > Polygonaceae > Persicaria > Persicaria tinctoria. The sequence continues at coordinate 73,549,648 of JBANSL010000002.1, read as the reverse complement.
CTCGTCGAGATCGGTCACGACCAAAACTTCAAAAACTCAAATACCAAATTCAAATTTGTCCTTTTCAAGAACTACGTGTGATTTGATCCCTCCCAAAAGGGTACGTAGGAAACTCACAAACGAGTTCAATCACAATCCCCAAATTGACCTTTAAGTCAAAAAAAGTCAAATCAAATCAAACTCCACATCAAGCTGTTTTCTATGCAAATGATAGGCGGGCGCTTGAGTTACCCTTCCGAGAAGGTGGGCTCAGGTTATTCGGGTGGAGTGTTGTTCGAGCTACCCTTTGTAGAATGCGGGCTTGAACTTCATTCTATGATGCATACGAGAAAACGAAACCAAATACAAAATCCAAAACACTCTGAACTACGTGAGGCATGATTCTTCTCCAAGAGATATGTAGGCAACCCGCTAAATTTCGGGTGCAGCCCAAATCACCAAAACCATTCAAATATTGATATCGATACGACTTCGAATCAAGAGGATAACCAAAGAGGGTCGAACTCAAATATTAAAAATCAAATAAAATGTGTTGTACGATTCTTCGCGCATTTTTGTCCAACACGTTGCTTTCGTCTAAAACCCTAGCCTTCGGATTCGTTCTCCATAGATCCCTATCAGCCTGGTTTGTTGGGGTTTTAGGCTCTATTCCTCCGTGGCCGCTGATTGTGTCGACAATTTGGGATTCTGTGCGTCTTTGCGTTTGCATTGGGGCTCCTCGCTTCCCCTTCATCTCCGTCCGTGGTGGGTCATTTGGTTGTACGGTCGGCTACCCTCCTTGTTGCCTCCCTCGCTGGTTGCCCACGCTGCTCCTCGTCGTTGTTGCGGGGTTTTCTCCTCCGGCCACCGCATTACCATCCCGATAAAGTATTTCGTCGATCTCCCTTTGCCCTCTTTGGGCGTGAATAAATAAAAAAAAATCCGAAAGGATTAAACAATCTCCCGCAAGGGATTGTCAAAAATCCCAATAGAGCCTAAAATCCCTAAGGGCTTGATCAAAATCCCGCTAGGGTTTGGGAGCTTTATACACAGGTTTTGTGTGGCTTTGCGTTTTGGCGGGGTCGAGCTTTCTCTTCCGCGGATGGGGTTTTGGTTGTTGGAGTCGGGACAAGCAAGGGCCGTAGTAGTGTGTATCGTGGCGACTCCTCTTTCCGGATTGACTGCTTCCCTGTTTTCGTCCTCACATCCCACAGGATGATCGGGTCCTGATGTGTCGTTGGCCTGCGGTGTTGCTTCTGGTGGTGCTTGGCTTCGTCTGCCATTTTTTTCCTCATCTTATTTGATTTTTTTTCGTTTTGCTTCGTTAATGTAGAGCTCTCTTGCTTGTGTTATGCTCCGCTTTTTATTTTCTTTGTTTTGACGGTTCACCGCCTACCGATCTTTTCGGCCATCGAGGTTCAGACCTGTCTGACCTCGAATTATTACCTAATAAAAAAAATGGGTTGATATAAATACAAAAAAAAAAATTCATTTGAAGGGTAATGGGCGAAGTAAGAGGAATCGGATAACGAAGTTGGTGGATAGTGAGGGGCTCGTGTGGAGGAGTCAGGAAGGAATGGCAAAAGTGGCAATTGATTATTTTAAAGATATTTTTAAAACTGATGTAAGGGCTTCTCCTAAAGCGGTTACTCAAGGTATCGAGCCTCTACTGTTTGATGAGGATAACTGTGAGTTGTTGCTACCTTTCACTCGCAAGGAGGTACATTCTGCTCTCTTCTCTATGCATCCAACAAAAGCACCTGGGTCGGATGGTATCCCATCGTTGTTTTACCAACGACATTGGGATATATTGTCGGACCTAGTTTCACTCAGAGTGTTATCGATATCCTGGATGGGTAGCATTTCCCTGACAGGATGAAGCAAACGTTTATTACTCTTATTCCCAAGGTCTCAGCCCCTTCAACGATGAAGGATCTAACACCTATTAGTTTATGTAACGTACTTTATAAACTGGTATCCAAGGTGCTAGCAAACAGATTGAAGAGATGCCTGGATAAGGTGGTGTCTAATAGTCAGAGTGCATTTATGCCGGCCAAAATGATTACAGATAATGTTATCGCTGCATTTGAGCTCTTCCATTTCATGAAGACCAGAGAGGGGAAGAATGGATACATGGCTCTCAAGTTGGATATGGCTAAAGCCTATGATAGGGTTGAGTGTTCGTTTCTGGAGAATTGTATGAGGAAGTTAGGGTTTGCAGATAGGTAGGTGGAGCTCATTATGAAGTCTATCTCTTTGGTTTTCTTTGTTGTTCTGCTCGAAGGAACAACGATATATGAGTTCAGGCCTTCAAGGGGACTACGATAGGGAGATCCACTATCTCCGTACTTGTTCTTGCTATGTGCGGAGAGTTTGTCAAGTTTGATTTCAAGTAAGTGAGGAGCAGGGTGGGATTGAAGCGGTTAGGATCACAGGGGGGGACTCCTCGTGTCTCCCATTTGTTCTTTGCAGATGATAGTGTGGGTTTTGCGAACGCATCTTGTCAACAAATCAATGAATTGATTGATATTCTCCATACCTATGGAGCGGCGTCGGGACAACAAGTTAACTTCATGAAGTTGGAGCTATCTTTTAGTAAGAATGTGAATGGAGATCTTAGAGCCTAAATCCAGGATTCTCTAGGAGTTAGAGAGATCGACAAGCATGAGAAGTATTTGGGCCTCCCTACCATAGTTGAAAGGTCCAAGAAGGCGATTTTTGCGAATGTCCGAGAGAGAGTTTGGAAGAAGCTTAAAGGGGTGGAAGGAGACAACGTTGAGTAGTGCTGGGAAGGAGGTAATGATCAAGTCAGTCGCACATGCTATTCCCATGTACACTATGTCCTGTTTCTATACGTCGGACAATGTTTGTCATGATATTGAGGGACTGATTGTTATGTTTTGGTGGGGTGATGGGACAACCAAGAAGAAAATCCACTGGTTGAGTTGGAAGAGGCTTTGCTTGGCAAAGGACCGTGGGGGGATTGGTTTTCGGGACCTCTGGAGTTTCAGTCTTGCTCTGTTTGCAAAACAGGGATGGAGAATTATGCCGTCCTCGGATTCATTGGTGGCAATGTACTTCCCTAATGGGACTTTCTTGGATGCAAGCTTGGGATATCGACCTAGCTATACATGGTGCAACATATGGCTTAGGAAGAAGCTGGTAGAGGAGGGGATGGTGTGGTTGATAGGAAATGGAGCGGATATCTTGGTGTGGCAGGACCATTGGGTGCCTATACCACATAGCTACAAGGTCATTTAGCTACAAGGTCATGACTAACTCAGGAAATAGCTAGCTAGACTTGCAGGTGGTGGATCTCATCGATTGGAATTGGGGGGAATGGAGGGAGGAGGAGGTGAGGTTGTTATTTTGGCCATGTGACGTGGAGATCATTTTGTACATGCACTTGGTTAGTCACGAGATGCACGACAAGAGGGTATGGGTCCATACGGAAGATGGAAAATTTTCGGTGAATTCGACCTATCATGCAGCATTAGATAAGAAGCTAGCTGCGGAGGGGGGTATTGAGGGGTCGACGAACCAAGAGTCCCAAGGGGTTTTGGAAGAAGATTTGGAAAGTGGATGTCCTCCCGCAGGTGAAATCGATGGTTTGGAGGGCATGCCGAGGTGTTCTTTCGCGTAGGAGGCGTCTGTTTGATAGAAGAGTGACCCCAAGATGATTCATTTGATGTCTGCAGTTAAACGGAAACGGGTTTTCATGCGTTGTTCTCATGTAGTGCAGAAAATAGGGTGTTGGAGCTAGTGCTAGAGCTAGGTACGATCGTTGAGGGCTGTCGAGATGTTGAACACTGTTTAGCGGCGGTCTGGAGAGATCTCTCTAGCAATTCTTTGCAACTCTGGTCGATGCTTGTGTGGACTATTTGGCGCACCGGAATAAGAGGGTATTTGAGGGGGTGGTGGTGGATAGTAAGAGGGTGTTAGAGGAAGTAGTGGGAGTGCTCAAGGGGTACAAGAGTAGCAAGACTGAAGAGGGTACTGCTAAGGTGAGAAGGGAAGTTGATAAGGGAGTTAGATGGAGGAGACCACCGTCCGGGTGGATAACGCTGAATTGTGACGCAACGGTGAATATCGAACGAGGATGTGGGTGACAGGCCTAATGGTCGTTATGCCAAATCAAAGTAAATTCCTAAGGTGCAAACTATAACAAGTATAGTAGGTAAGTTAGGGTCGAACCCACAGGGAAACAGAATCAATTGTAAGAGCAAGTATTATTACCCAAAAGTAACCAATTCAAGGGGGAGTTTTGTGTATAAGCAATAGTGACAGAACAAGTTGCAAATAGAGGTTGCGAATATATGATGGAAATGTATTACACCAGGTAATTATCCGCACAACAATTGAGATGGTTTATCATCGAATTCTATGAATCTCAAGTTCTAATGTCCAAGTAATTGTTCTCAATTCAGATCGTGTAATGGCTTTTAGTCCTACCAGTCCTAAAAGCGCTTATCACCAAATTACAAGGGGAAACCTTCACCGAATAATAAAGCAATAGCATTGAAACATGAATTGTAATGAGATACAAGCGATTCTAACAACCCGTTAAAATAGCATGTAATCGAATCTCCTTCAGAATCTAACATAAGCAACCTACCTATGATGATTGTGTTTGCTACAATGGGTCTACAACCCCAAACCTGGAGTTGGAAACCCTAGCAATATGACTAGTATCGATAAACCTAGGTGATCAATCCAGATTAACCAATAATAAGCAATCAAGCAATAAGCTCAAGAGATCGAAACAATTAACAAAGGACGAACTAGAGTAGAATACTCACAACCAATTCAATCGAAGGCTTCAAAGAACCAAGTGCAAAAAAGGAGAGTTAGTTCTCCATAGGGTTTGTGAGATGAAGAAAAGGAAAATACGTCTCTGGAAAATAACCTAATCCCACTCGCTTCCTTCTCCGAAATAATATAACCTAATTAAAGGGTTTAAAATCCCGTAAAAATATAAATTAACAACTAATAAGATAGGGGAAAACCGGATAAGAATCCGTCTCCAGGGACTGACGCGGGCGCGTCATGTAGCAGCGCGGGCGCGTCAGTGAATGTCTTGCTACTTCTCTCTGAGGCAACGACGCAGGTACTCCCTCCTAGCAGCGCGGGCACGTCAGTAGCAGCGCGGTCGCGCCAAGCTCGCCTGATTCCAGCTGCTTCCGAATTTCTTCACTTTAACTCTTCTATAACTTGCATGATCCTATGATTTCTTCAACTTCTTCAACAAGTTCCGAATCACCAAGTTCATACAAATATCTCTCACAATGACATGTAAATGATGACAAAAACTACTAAATGCGCTATAGAATATATCGCATATCAAATTCCCCCATACTTAAACCTTTACTCGTCCCGAGTAAGCATAGAAGCTAAGCCTACTCTCACCATAAATCTCAAAGGTTCACAGACAGTACAAGGAAAATGAACACTAAGTACTAGTAGTTTCCACCATCTCAACAATCAGCACAAAAGACAATCAAAATAGGAAATGAGACTTACAATTATATCTCGACCATCTACACCTTATAGCTCCCAGTGGCCTACCCGAAAACCTCCTTATCACTCCACTTCTTATGTCGCCTTCGCCAAGAGATCAATCCTAAACACTCAAAGTAAACGCTCATCTTGCCAAGGCGCCCTTTTGGGGTTTTCACCAAGCCACTCATTTTTTTTTTCAAAGATGGTGCTCACATAAACATTCTCACTTCCCTCAAGTCTCATATTGCCAAAGCCTAAAGCTCGCCAGACTACCTGCTTTTTGCCTGAGTCGCCCTTTCGGGTTTTCAACTCATCCCGGGATTTTGATTGCTTTTTTTTCATTTTTTATTTTTTTTTTTGTTTTTTTTTTTTTTGTTTTTTTTTTAGAATAACAAGTGCAGAATCTGTACAAAACGAATGCGTAAATGAAATATGTACAAGATATGTAAATCCTTTCCCCCCCCCCCCATACTTGAATGAAGCATTGTCCTCAATGTGAAAGAAGACAGAAATAAGTAGGGAGAGAGGAAACAGAAGGACTCACTGAGGGGGTGGATAGTGGCGAGAGTAGTCCTCTCGCATGCGGCGACGCTCTTCCCTCATACCTCTGAACTCGCCAAGGCTGTCTAGGATGTCGGCCTGCTGGTGGAGAATCTGGTTCTGCACTCTATCTTGGTTTTGAACCACCGTCGTCAAACTTCCTACGTCTTGGCGCAGAAGGCCAATCTGGTCAACCAGGTAGCCCCACTAGTGAGGCTGTTGATGAGCATCCTGAAAAGCTTGTGGGGGCCAAGGGGCCCACTGATGTGAATCCTGCTGGCTCTGATATGTCGGGTGAGAATCCCAACCGTGAGAAGGGGTATGATAAGCAGGCACCTCCTGTTGTGGGTTCTGTGCGAAACCCTGAGTATCTGTCGGAACAAAAGCATGCGGAGCCACAGGCGCATCCTCAATCGTGGCAGCTCCAGCTGTGCCACTACTGCTACCCACTTCTAGGCGACGCCATCTACCCAGAACTGATGTCGGAAAATAATCAGCCTCAATATACCAATCAGTTCAAGTCTCAGACCAAGGAAGGGGCTTAGGGAGCCTGAACTGATGCTCTTTCGTCTTGCCTGTACACCAAATGGTTCCCCCATCTGGCGTAGTGTCAAGCATCAAACACCTCCGCAGATACTCCTCTGTGTAGGTCCTTGCTATGACCTGCTCCTCCAGCTCTTGCAAACCACCTGGCTCAACGCCTGCAGCAATGGCTACCCGAGTAATAAGTCCGCTTTGGACCATTTCTGGTCCAGCGACACTGCGATCCCTTCTGACCTTGTCGAGCCCATCGAAGAAAAGCCTAACCCAGTCAAGCGTATAATTTGCAGTAGGCACAACACTGTAAGCAAACCTCAGGTGTGTCATGGAGAGCTTGGTATCTGTGGTCAACCCATAATATGTCCCAGCGACGATCTTGCACAACATACGGAAGACAGGATGAGTAATCCTGTTGTTGTACTCGTTACTGGTTAAGAATTCCTCTCCAGACACCGCTCTAAAGAATGCAACTAGGTCTGGGTCGGTCGCGGCTGTCACCCATCCATCAGTTGGGGCTTTAGTGATCCCCAAAGCAGCTCGCAACCTTGCTGCAGTAATCCTATAGGTAGTACCATTGAACCTGAAAGAAACCCCTCTAATTCTGTTATCCCCAAGGTTCAGCTGATATGTCGCAAGGAACTGCTTGCACAGTTCTGGGTATCCTACAGCTCTCAACTCCAAAAAATCACCAATACCAGCGTGAGCTAGACACTTCTGCATACAATCTAGCATCTGAAGTCTCTGAAGGGTCTCTCTATGCAAATATTTTGTAGAACTGACACAGTTTACCTTATTATAAATAGCCCACTCCTCTTCAGACAAATCTAACTTATCATGAGATCGACTCACCTCTTCCTCCGATGAACTCATATTCGACAGATAATAAGACTAGATCCGAATCGAAATAAGGACAGCTGAAATAACTCACAAAGAACGGATGAGGCTCGGCTCAGGAGGCCGACGCGGGCGCGTCAGGAACACAGCGCGGGCGCGTCGGTGGTTTCTTCCTCTTGTTTCGTAACCCTGACAGTGCGGGCACGTCAGTAGCAGCGCGGCCGCGTCGGTGGTTTCTTCCTCTTGTTTCGTAACCCTGACAGCGCGGGCACGTCAATAGCAGCGCGGCCGCGTCGGTGGTTTCTGCAGATTCGGAAATCGCCCAAAACGGTTGTCGACGCGGAGCTTCTCCCCGGTGTCGAGGACGAAAGGAAAGGAGAGAGGGGTAAGGGAGAAGGGGTTTGAGTGTGAGTGTGGGTTGAGGGCTCCCAGGAGCTTCTTGTATTTGAGGAGTGAGTGTGAGTGTGGGTGTGGGGTAGATTGGGTGTGAGAGGATAGGATGTGGGGAAGGGTAGGGTTTTGGTTGTATTTGAGGGATGGTGATGGGGGAGTGATGATGGGGCTTGAAGATGGCAGGCTGGCCCGAAGCGGGTTTTCCAGCCCGTGGTCTTTTCAATTTTATTTTTTTTTTATTTTTTTTTTTTGACGGAAAATTAACACTGCGGAAGTAGTGGGTCCGAAATGCAGGTGCAATTCGTCACCAGAAACTCCGTCTTTATTACCTACAAGTTAGAATAAAATCGAGTTAAGGGAAAGAATGCAATACCTTGGGTTGCCTCCCAAGCAGCGCCTTTGTTTCATGTCGCTGGCTCGACTAAGCCTTTTTTATTATTCTAACACTGCATTTGGCTCCTCCAAAACTAACTCATCCATAGCCTCCTTTAGGAACCCTTCATAGTATGTCTTAAGCCTTTGACCATTTACCTTAAACTTCTTGTGGCTATTTGAGTCATATAACTCTACAGCTCCATGTGGGAAAACTTCAGCAACAATGTATGGTCCCCCCCACTTTGACCTGAGCTTCCCAGCGAAGAGTTTCAGGCGAGACTGAAAAAGTAGGACTTTGTCACCAGCTTTAAAGTCCTTCCTATGGATGTGCTTGTCATGCCATGCCTTGGTCTTCGCCTTGTAAATTGCAGCATTATCATAGGCTTCCAAACGTAACTCCTCGAGCTCGCCTAACTGTAGCTTCCTGTGTTCTCCAACCCCGTCACTCTACATATTGCATTGTTTCACTGCCCACCAAGCCTTGTGCTCCAGCTCAACAGGAAGATGACATGCCTTACCATAGACAAGTCTGAAAGGAGACATCCCAATTGGAGTTTTGTAAGCAGTGCGATAAGCCCACAATGCATCATCAAGTCTCAAACTCCAATCCTTCCTGTTAGGATTTACAGTCTTCTCGAGAATGGCTTTGATCTCTCTATTGGACACCTCTGCTTGGCCATTCGTCTGTGGATGGTATGCGGTGGAAACTCTATGTGTGACATGATATTTCTTCAGCACGGCAGTCACAGTTTTGTTGCAGAAATGGGTACCCCTGTCACTAATCAGCGCTCTAGGAATTCCATGCCTGGCAAAAATATTCCTTTTCAAGAACCCTGCCACAACTTTAGAGTCATCAGTTCTGGTGGCCTTCGCTTCTACCCACTTGGAAACATAGTCCACCGCAAGTAAAATATACAAGTTCCCACAAGAACTAGGAAAAAGTCCCATAAAGTCAATGCCCCAAACATCAAAGATTTCGCAAAAAATCATCGGTGATTGTTGCATTTCATTCCTTTGAGAGATATTCCCCATTCTTTGACACCTATCACATGCTTTGCAGAAAGAATAAGCATCTTTAAAAATATGTGGCCAATAAAATCCAGATTCAAGCACTTTTCTAGCAGTTTTATTGGCACCAAAATGTCCCCCACATGCTTGAGAATGATAAAATTCAAGAACAGATCGTACCTCATTATCTGGAAGACAACGACGAATTACCTGATCAGCACAATGTTTCCAAAGGTATGGGTCATCCCAAACATAGTGGTTTGCTTCTCTTCGAATCTTCTCCGTTTGAGCCTTGGTATGATCCGGGGGAAATTCCCCACAAACTAGGTAGTTTACAATGTCCCGGTACCAAGGGTTTACAGAATGAAGTCCTAGAACGGACTGAGATGGGCTGAGAATTAATAGCGTGGGCGCGTCAGGGAACGACGCGGGCGCTCCAGTACTCAGCGCGGGCGCGTCAGACTCTGGCGCGGGCGCGTCAGACTCCGGCGTGCTTTTGTGCTCGATTTTGCACAATGTGTCATCCGGAAACGTGCCTAAGATGGGTTTCTGTGACTCCGGCTTGTCCTCCTCATTCACCAATCTGCTTAATTGGTCAGCCACCAAATTCTCCGCTCCTTTCTTGTCCTTAATCTCCACATCAAATTCGCTGAGCAACATGACCCATCGAATTAATCTTGGCTTTGTCTCCTTCTTTGTTATCAAGTAGCGGAGGGCTGCGTGGTCTGTGTAGATAATCACTTTGACTCCAAGCAGATACTGTCGAAACTTCTCTAGTGCAAACACCACGGCTAGCATTTCTTTCTCAGTGGTGGAGTAGTTGCGCTGCGCTCCATTCAGAGTCATGGAAGCATAATGGATCACATGAGAGGCTCTTCCCTCTTTTTGGCCTAGCACTGCTCCCACTGCATAGTCGCTCGCATCACACATGATCTCAAATGGGCGAGACCAATCTGGTGCATGAATGATTGGTGCACTAGTGAGGCGTCCTTTCAGCGAGTCGAACGCCTCTTTGCACTCTTGTGTGAGTACAAAGGTCACATCTTTCTTCAGAAGCTCGCACAAGGGTGAGGATACCTTCGAAAAATCCTTGATAAACCTGCGATAAAAACCTGCATGGCCTAGGAAAGAACGAACTTCGCGCACATTAGTAGGATAAGGCAGAGATTGAATTACATCAATCTTCGCCTTATCGACCTCAATACCCTTTGCAGAGACTATGTGGCCTAAAACAATTCCCTGTTCTACCATAAAATGACACTTTTCAGAGTTCAAAACCAGATTAGTTTCAACACATCTTTTTAACACTAGTGCCAAATGGATCAAACAAGTATCAAAGCTATCCCCATGTACTGTGAAATCATCCATGAATACTTCAATGAAATTTTCAATGTATTTAGAGAAGATACTAACCATACATCGTTGAAATGTCCCGGGTGCGTTACATAGTCCAAATGGCATTCTGCGATATGCAAAAGTACCGAAAGGACATGTAAATGTAGTCTTCTCCTGGTCCTCTGGCGCTATGGCCACCTGAAAATATCCAGAATATCCATCCAAAAAGCAATAATAGGGGCGCCCAGCAAGGCGTTCTAGCATCTGATCAATAAAGGGGAGGGGGAAGTGATCCTTCCTGGTTACTGTATTCAGCTTGCGATAGTCTATGCATACCCTCCAACCTGTTTGTGTTCTGGTAGGGACCAACTCACCTTGTTGATTCTCCACGACTGTAATACCTCCTTTCTTAGGGACAACCTGTGTAGGACTTACCCATTGACTGTCAGAAATTGGGAAAATCATGTCTGCGGACAGCAATTTCAGCACTTCCTTCTTCACCACATCCATCATGGGAGGATTGAGCCTTCTCTGTGGCTGACGTGATGGCTTAGCTCCATCCTCCAGTAGAATCATGTGCATGCATGTAGATGGGCTAATTCCCTTGATGTCAGCGATGGTCAACCCCAGCGCAGTTTTGTACTTCTTCAGAACCTCCACTAACTTTTCTTCCTGCTCTGCTGAAAGCTTACTTGACACAATAACTGGTAAAGTGTCATCAACTCCTAGGAAAGCATACTTGAGATGACTAGGGAGTTGTTTGAGTTCAATTTCAGGTGCAGATGGAACAAGCACTTCGCTTGGAGTCAGTAGATTGGGGCCAATGCCCAAAAGATGTGTAGAGAACTCACCTTTTACATCCATCTGGGCTACTAATTCCTGCATATTAGATGTAATTGAAAAATCTGTATAGGACTTGTCAATCGCATTCTCAATAATTGATTGCAACTCATCTTCCCTAGAAATATCAAATAGATCTTGAGCTAATGGTTCAATCACATCAATAGAGCACAGAGAATGGTCATCAACAGGATGTTTCATAGCCTTGTATAAATCGAATTCAACCTTTTCTCCATCAAATTCCATTGTTAGTGTCTCAGAAACACATTCAATTTTTGTCTTAGCTGTTTTAATAAAAGGTCTACCTAATAGAATAGGTGCATCATGCTTATCATGTTCCATATCAAGGACAAAGAAATCTGCAGGAAAAATCAGTTTATCGACCATGACCAAAACGTCTTCTACTACTCCTTTATGGTATTTATTAGACATGTCAGCTAGTTGCACAATTACTCCAGTTTCATGCAAAGGTCCTAAATCTAGCGATTTGTAAAGTGAGTAAGGAAGCACATATATGGAAGCGCCCAAATCAAACATAGCTCTATCAAATTTTACATCTCCAATGACACAGGGGATAGTAACCATACCTGGATCAGTGCACTTTTTCGGCATTCTCCTCTGAAACACAGCGGAGACTTGCTCACTTACTTTCACTTTCTTTTTACCTTTCAGCTTCTGATTCCTCTTTACCGTGCAAAGCTCCTTCAAGAACTTTGCGTACTTGGGCACAATTTTTATCATTTTCAGCAGAGGAATGTTCACCTGTCACTTGCTAAATGTCTCGAAAAGCTCTGAATCATCGATTATCCTCCTCTCTTTGAGTGCCTCGGGGAACGGAGGTTTTGGTTTCTCCGAACCGAGAGGGGGAAAATTCGGTCGTACATATGTATCGACATAGGGCTCGGATTCAGGCGAGGTCTTGTTCTCAGGTTCAGGACTCGGCGCGGGCGCGCCAGTACCCAGCGCGGGCGCGCCAGTGTTGGGCGTTGCCACGTCGGAGACCTGCGTGCTTTCCTCCTCATCTTCCTGACTTTTCAGCTCTTTTCCATTTCGAAGAGTTATAGCACTGACGTTTTCCCTTGGATTGACCACCGTTTGAGATGGTAGACCCCCTGACGTCTTTGCCTCTATTCTCGTGATTGCTTCAGCCATTTGTCCCATTTGTTTCTGTATATCTTTTATGCTCGATTCAGTTGTCTGAACATGCGCAGTAAAGTGCTGTGTCAGGGTATTGAGCATGGACTCAGTAGAGGGAGCGTTACCCTGCTGCCTCTGATTGTAGGGAGGTGGCTGTTGCTGTTGTGGTTGGTTTGGTGGATCCCCCCATCTGAAATTTGGGTGATCCCGCCACCCTGAGTTGTATGTGTTTGAGTAGGGGTCATGTCTGGGTCTCTGAGGTCCATTTCCACCTATAGCACTTACTTCAGCGGTGTCTTCTTGGAGTGTAGGACATGAATCAGTTGGGTGGAAGTTATCATTGCAGATTCCACAAGCCTTGAGTTGTTGAGGAATCCCTTGCAGAGTGAGCCTCCTAACCATATCCTTCAATTCAGCAATATCTTTGGATTGGTTAGAGTCTACCGAATTGACTCCTCTCTTTCTGGTGGACTTCCCAAAATTTCTAGTCCCCTCAGCCATTTCCTGAATCTTCTCCATGGCTCCCTCTGGCGTGGCATTAAGAATATTTCCTCCGCATGCGGCATCAATCATCCTTCTATCAGATTCCAGCAATCCCCCATAGATGTATAGGACTAGGTCTTTCGTGCTGTAGCCATGGAAGGGGCAATTAGCGCAAAGCTTCTTGAACCTTTCATTGTAATCATAGAGGGTTTCATCATCTTCCTGCTCTATATTGCTGATCGCCTTCTTCAAGGTGTTCTCCTTCTTAGCAGGAAAGAATTTCTCCAGGAAGGCCTTGTGGAGCTTAGGCCAAGTATCGATGCTCCCTGTAGGAAGACTGTAGTACCAGTCATCCGCAGCATCGACCAGCGTGAACCCAAAGGCTCTCATCTTTATCTGTGCTTCATCTATATTGGCTGGTTTCATGCTCATGCACACATTATGAAACTTCCCCATGTGCTTGATGGGGTCTTCTCCAGCCAATCCATGGAATTTGGGCAGTTGATGAATCAGCCCAGACTTTAGCTCAAAATGGTTGTCATCCCCCAGAGCAGGGATTGCCACAGCAGGTGCATGCTGTGTGATGTTTGCTGCTGTCAGCTGTCGCAGCGTCTGATTTACATTTTCAGCCATTGGATCGGGTTGTTGGGAATGTTGGTGTTGTTCTCTAAGACGGCGGTGGTATGTCCTGTCAATTTCCCAATCAAAATCAACAAGATGGGGATCAGTAGCACGAGTGCGAACCATGCAAGAGGTTCGCACCCAAACAGGTAATAAGACAAACAAGAACAAAGATAATCCGTTTCCCCGGCAACGGCGCCAAATTTGACAGGCCTAATGGTCGTTATGCCAAATCAAAGTAAATTCCTAAGGTGCAAACTATAACAAGTATAGTAGGTAAGTTAGGGTCGAACCCACGGGGAAACAGAATCAATTGTAAGAGCAAGTATTATTACCCAAAAGTAACCAATTCAAGGGGGAGTTTTGTGTGTAAGCAATAGTGACAGAACAAGTTGCAAATAGAGGTTGTGATGGATGGAAATGTATTACACCAGGTAATTATCCGCACAACAATTGAGATGGTTTATCATCGAATTCTATGAATCTCAAGTTCTAATGTCCAAGTAATTGTTCTCAATTCAGATCGTGTAATGGCTTTTAGTCCTACCAGTCCTAAAAGCGCTTATCACCAAATTACAAGGGGAAACCTTCACCGAATAATAAAGCAATAGCATTGAAACATGAATTGTAATGAGATACAAGCGATTCTAACAACCCGTTAAAATAGCATGTAATCGAATCTCCTTCAGAATCTAACATAAGCAACCTACCTATGATGATTGTGTTTGCTACAATGGGTCTACAACCCCAAACCTGGAGTTGGAAACCCTAGCAATATGACTAGTATCGATAAACCTAGATGATCAATCCAGATTAACCAATAATAAGCAATCAAGCAATAAGCTCAAGAGATCGAAACAATTAACAAAGGACGAACTAGAGTAGAATACTCACAACCAATTCAATCGAAGGCTTCAAAGAACCAAGTGCAAAAAAGGAGAGTTAGTTCTCCATAGGGTTTGTGAGATGAAGAAAAGGAAAATACGTCTCTGGAAAATAACCTAATCCCACTCGCTTCCTTCTCCGAAATAATATAACCTAATTAAAGGGTTTAAAATCCCGTAAAAATATAAATTAACAACTAATAAGATAGGGGAAAACCGGATAAGAATCCGTCTCCAGGGACTGACGCGGGCGCGTCATGTAGCAGCGCGGGCGCGTCAGTGAATGTCTTGCTACTTCTCTCTGAGGCAACGACGCAGGTACTCCCTCCTAGCAGCGCGGGCACGTCAGTAGCAGCGCGGCCGCGCCAAGCTCGCCTGATTCCAGCTGCTTCCGAATTTCTTCACTTCAACTCTTCTATAACTTGCATGATCCTATGATTTCTTCAACTTCTTCAACAAGTTCCGAATCACCAAGTTCATACAAATATCTCTCACAATGACATGTAAATGATGACAAAAACTACTAAATGCGCTATAGAATATATCGCAAATCAAATTCCCCCATACTTAAACCTTTACTCGTCCCGAGTAAGCATAGAAGCTAAGCCTACTCTCACCATAAACCTACTTCTCTCTAGCAATTCTTTGCAACTCTGGTCGATGCTTGTGTGGACTATTTGGCGCACCGGAATAAAAGGGTATTTGAGGGGGTGGTGGTGGATAGTAAGAGGGTGTTAGAGGAAGTAGTGGGAGTGCTCAAGGGGTACAAGAGTAGCAAGACTGAAGAGGGTACTGCTAAGGTGAGAAGGGAAGTTGATAAGGGAGTTAGATGGAGGAGACCACCGTCCGGGTGGATAACGCTGAATTGTGACGCAACGGTGAATATCGAACGAGGATGTGGGGCAGGAGTGATGGCGTGGGGAGAGGATGGGATGTCGTGTCTTGCTGCAACGCAGAGGTGCGGAGCTTGACGGAGGTGGAGGTTGAAGAGGGAGAGGCTATTCTTTGGGGGATGCAGTTGGCCTTAGCTCACTACATGGATCATGTCATTGTGGAGTCGAATTGCGCGAACTTAATCTGCAAGCTAAACAATGACATAGAGGTAAGGGGGCAGCTAGGGGCGATCGTTGCGACCATACAGTGCACAAGGCAACAATTTCAGGATTGTTCTTTTGCCATCATACGTAGAGGAGGGAATCAAAGTGCGCATTGGCTGGGTCAATGGAGGCCGAAGAGACCTATTGTGTTGGCTTTTTTTTCTATTATTAGGTAAAAATTCGAAGATCAGACAGATCTGACTCAATGAAAGGCCGATAAAGTCGATAGACAGCGAACCGTTAAACGTATAACCTAAAAATACAGAAATACAGATAACAAGCGAAATGAAATAAGCAGAAAACAACTCTACATCGAGAGAGCTATTGTGTTGACTTATGCTTTTACTTTACCTGCTGAACTTAGAGTTCGTTTGGTTAACAATTGAAAAACCCAGGAAGTGAAAAAACCCAAGAAGTAGGATAAATACATGTGTTTGGTTATAATTTTTTTCTTTCAAAATCCCAGGAACTTGAATTCCCAGGAATTCCAATTCCTATGAAACGGGGGAATTTAACTTACCTATGGTGGACTAGGTAAGTTGAACTTCCACAATTTTGTGTACAAAATCACCACTTCCACCATTTGAAATTCCTATCATTTAAAAACTAACCAAACATCTTTTTTCAATTAACCGGAAGTACAATTGACGGGAATTAAATTCACGTGAATTAAATTCCTGGGAATTGCACTTCCCACGTTCAACCAAACGAGGCCTTAGTACTATTGTTGACAATGATTTAGTTCATACCTAATATATGCAATGTTGTTCTCAAAAAAAAATTACTCGGAGACATACCTCAGCGAAGTATTTTCATCATACATTCAAAATTCTATTTTTAACTTACAACTACCACAGGATTCTATTTAGCCTGGCTCTATCTGCAATTGGAGACATGAACGTACAAACCCTAGTCAAAATTAAAACTTGATGATATTAAATAGGCAAAATTGCAGGAAACCACCCTTTAAATAGGGTAGTTTGCAAGAAACCACCCTTTAAATTTTATTTTGCGGCAAACCACCCTTTAAATATAATAGTTTGCAGGAAACCACCCTTTAAAATACATTAATTTAAAAAACACCACCCATCATCACTTTTTATTAAAAAAAATTAAGTAAATAGTATATGCATATATATATATATATATATATATATATATATATATATATATATATATATATATATATATATATTATTTTAAGGTTTTTAGAAAGAAAATTTTGTTATATTTTTACGTTATCAATATAGCGATTGAATTAATATATAATCATTTTTAATGTATTGATATAGATATAGATTATATATTAATTCAATGTATTGAATTAAATTCATTGGGTTAAAAAATGTAGAATATCTTAAAGAATTTTTAAAATATAATTGTAATTGAAACTTATTGTTTAAAACACCTAAAAATAAATTGGTTATGGGATTCCCCAAAAAAAAAATGGGTTATGAAAAATCATCATAAAGATTTATATATTAATAGTACATATAAATTACGCATCATCTTAAATTTTTATAAATTAATACATACTAGATATAGATTTCATTTAATATATAAAGATTTAAATATAGATTTCAAGGATTTCAAACATAATGTTTGAGAAATGAAAAAGTAGAGATTTCAGATGTAATGACATTCAGTAGATTGTAATTAAAAGCATACAAATACAATTTGTTTTTTTTAACAACCTTGAAATATACTCCGTCTCATAATTCCGGTAATAAGTTTGAAATTATTTGTAATTTTTTTTATAAAAAAGTTTATATTTTATAGAGTTTTGAACACATTAAACAGCGTGTCAAAAACTCAAACGACCTAAATTATAAGACAGGGTGAGTAATATATATTTTGGGGGGGCAAAGGGGTAATTTTGGATTACTTAATAGATTTTTAATTAAAAGTGTTGATGGGTGGCATTTTTTAAATGAATGTATTTTAAAGGGTGGTTTTTTGCAACCTACTATATTTAAAGGGTGGTTTACTGCAAAATAAAATTTAAAGGGTGGTTTCTTGCAAACTACCCTATTTAAAGGGTGGTTTGCTGCAATTTTGCCTATTAAATATAAGAAAATTACAAAGACAAAGAAATACTAGTTGTTTCTTGTTTAGTGTGAGGATTAATTTGAGCATATAATTAAACAAAAGAAAAGACACAGCCTGCATCGATCTTGTTGCAGAAAATCAACCTGCAGTAGTGGTCAGAAAAATCTTCCCGAGGTACACCAGCTATACACCAAGAGAACCTGAAACTGTAAACAAGAATTATAACCAAAAAATAATCCGGAGCTTTATATAGCCTGATGCAGTCATTTATGGATCAATTGCCATTGGAGTTATTCGCCTCCTAGCTGCTTTATCCGGAGCTGGTGTGCTAGCTGGAACAGGCGTAATTGCTGGAACAGGCGATGCTTTCTCCTGTTTCTCACCGTCCGCAGCACCAGAGGCGATATTTCCAGTAGACTTGACCTCCATCTGCTGTGTGTCTTCTGGAACAGGGCAACTGCCACCATCAGGTCCTATTCCTTTTCCTGCCAAGTAGTTGGAACTTGGATAAACGATAAAGAAAAGTGCCTTAAATTAGCGAAAGCCACCAAGTTTAATTGAAAACAGACCTGCCAAAGGCACCGGGGATCCCAGTTCTTCTGCATCGAATTCAACAAGAGTGCAGTACCCATCTTGTGAGGACAGTGCTATGTACTTTGCATCTGGTGACCTATTAACAGCCAAACTTGAATCTCATCAAAATGGTCCTGATAAGATTTGGAACTGAAAGCAGTCAACAGGGGAGATGGTATACTACCATGTGATATCTGTTATGGCTGCGTAGTGTAGGCCAGCTAAGATGGCTATTGGGTTTGCGCTTTCTGTGTCATAGATATACAATGAGTTCAGCGTTGCCAATGCAAACACCAACCGGTAAGGAAGCTTGAAGAAACCAGAGCCTGTAAAGTTAATCCCAGTCCACAATAATTAGTATGATAGTAATGCAAATTAGGTTAAGGTAAATAACAAGCAGAATTTAGAATGTTTTCATTACCGGAGGTTGTGCCACAAAGACTAAAGGCTACAGGGCAGAAGCGCACTGCAACAACAGGTTTGCTGGCACCTGGAAGCTGTAATGCTGGCCTGCATATGAAGGGAATTATAGTACAAAGGATGAAATACAAGTTCTGATTTCTGTTGATCAACTTGTCAACTAAATGATCAAGAAATGCAGGAATTATTTGTGGCTTGCCTTGAGAAGTCTTTCCTGGCAAAAACGTAAGCAGTATTTACTGACTCTGATGCTGGAGAAAACTTGTATGAACCTGAAAGAAGAGTATCCATTATGCAAGAAAATTTAAGAAACAGCCCTCAGTCGCAATAGGTTTTAACAGAACTAGAGTTTGATCAAGATACAATTTACTTTACATAAATGTGAAATCATGGAGATAGTTCCTTTTCCCAATAATGATTTGAAGAACAATTAAATTCGATTGAAAACTTTTAATTAATGAGGAAATCCATCAATCATAATGTTGACATATACCTGCAGGTGTAATTAAAAAAGACCCATCAGGTGACCAGGCCAATCTTCGGAAAAAAGATGGTAATGTCTCATCATGAAAGAGATGATTCTTCGAAACCTGCATTGAAAGCAATTTTAAACCCCTTTCCGTTCCATGTTCTAACTATTTCAATGAAGATCTGACTCTGAGAAAATGGGTGGTGAGGTTTTTTTAACCTTGGCATCATCTGAAGCTTGCTGTTCAGCCTTTGAAATGATGTGCTGACAGACAAAATTAATTTTATCCTTTCCCTTTGTTTTCTTTTCAGGTTTGTTGACATAGATTCGACAAGTTCGGTCTGAACTAAGTGATGCAACATATTTGGTCAATGGATCCCATGCCACTCCTTGAACATAGTGAAGATGTGCATCAAGAATCTGGTGGACGGTACCTATAAGATGAAAAAGCTAAGAAAGTTATAAACAAGCCATCTTCAAATACATACTCTTTAATCATCATTTAATGTACCTCTGTTTACATCCCATATGATGCAAGAGTTATCAACAGAACCAGACATAAGATATCCACTATCGCTAGACCATTGCAAGTCCAGTATATCCTTGCAATGAAACCTGTAAAAGTCAAAGATATAGAATCAGTTTAAACAGTAAAGCCTGTAAATACATGATAAAACGAAACTGGTCAAACAACTGTAGGTTCTTCTGTGGATAACATCACATTAATTAAATGCAGTGGAAGGGAAAAAAATCTCCTTCGCCCTCCAGGTAATCAAATAACTTCCGTAGGTTAGTTTTTCAGGTTTCAATATTAGATTAGTCATTTTTGTGATGCAGTCACAGCTTAACTTTCAAACAGGCTATTAAGTTTGCCCTTGTTCAGTCTATATTTGGGGGATCCGAGTTAATAGATTCCCTCTTAGCTTATATCCGGCTGACTGGCTGAGAAAGTAGCATGTTAATTGTTAAATGCTCAATATGCATAATAAGTTATAATAAGAATTTCAAGCTTAATGATTTCGTTTCTTTAAAAGTAAAAAGCTTAATCATTTCTATTTCTCCGTTAATCTTTCTCTCTGTTCCATACTCTCTTCTAAACCAAGGAGTTCCATTTGCCAGGGGACTATTTATCAACAATGACAATGTTTAGAGATTCTGAAGCACAAGGGTAAAGATCACTGACAACATTCAGTATAACTGTCAAACGATTAAAGCTATTTAGTAAATTATCCAGATATGCAATTCAATCATTTAAAAGTGGATTTCCCTTCCTGTGCATAACAGTCACTCCTCGGAGAGAGGCATGTTGATTAAATCAACAACATAGACATAATGTATGGTAAAACAAATGCCTGTATTCATTCTTCTATATTTCATGATGGGTGAAATAGTTCATTAACTATTGAGGCTTTCAGAAAGAGATTCTTTTATGATTGACAAGAGAAAATAAAACTCTTACGCCAGTGTCTTGTGAACTTTCCATGTTTGGCCATCATTGGTAGTGTGCAACTTCCATAATATTAGTTCACCACCTGAAATAGGGACTAACTTTAATGAATGATTTGAACGAGTTAATAAGATGAAAATAACTACAAATAAAGAACAGATCTTACCATCAGCACCAGAAGCAAGAAATTCTCCTGTAAATAAAACGGAAAAGGGAAATATATCAGAAATGAGTGAATATAATGGTTCTTCAAGACAAAAGAAAGAAAAGACACTCAAGTACCATGAGGTTTGGGCAAATCTTGGGGGCCATAAGTTTTGGAAAATATCATACAGGTTAAAGTCTAACCACAAGAGTTTATTAGTAAAAAACGACACGTACAGTATAATAAGGTATATGTAATTTTATGCTTGAAATAAAGTTACTGATTTATTTTAATAACAATCTATTTACTGAAATTACATTATTTAAAGGATTACCAAAGGAATTTCTTTTTTACCGTAAAACTCATGTGAATAAATTATTTTACTAAAGTGACACAAAAATCAAACCTCATGTGACCTAAAAGATATTTGTCTTAAGAATTAAGGTATTCTAGAATTCTAGGAAGACAGGGAACAGAATACATAGAGATGCTGTTTTGTTTTGTCATTTTAGGTTTAACAATCCTAATGGTACAAAGATTCTCAAAAATCTGAAATTTAAGTTTCATTAGCTCTCTCCTTCCATTGCCCATCAAATGACAAAACTTGAATGGAAATCTATGGGCCATTCAAGAGAGCTCAGATGTAGAGAATAAATGCAACATCCACAGAAGATGATCTATGGCAAGAAGTCAGAGAATTGTTTTTCATATCTCCCAGAACACAGAAGAAGTATAACAAGTTCTTGGCAAAGCTTCATACTTGAATTACTAGCAAATGTTCATCAAATGCTATCTTGCTTTAAAAACTCAAGATTCAGTGTTCAGTCACATTTTGCATTGACAATTCCCATGTAAAAATCTCCCTTCGCCAAGAGCATCAAATAAATAGTTCCCATTCCTTTGAAGTTCAATCTCCCATCAGACCCTTGCAGAAAAACCGAGGAGCTGACCTTGAAGATACTTAATGTCACGAGTTCATGTTATAAACACATACATTCAACAAGAAATCAGCCCCACAAATACTTAAATGTCTATAATCATACCACCATCTAATCTCAATAATAGAGATACAACTAAGTGGAAACATAATACAACAATTGAATTAACAGGTCATGCTCCTATTACTCTAATATAGACTTCCACTAGCTGATATTTTAAGGCCCTTCCACAAGATTTCTTTGACTTTAGCTCAAAGTGCTGCACCAAAATATTGCATTCTTTATATTTCCTTTTACTCTAGCAATTTCTTCCTAGGGCTTATAGGCATTTTGAACCTAGAGTAAAAATAAAGAAATGGTTCGACCGACAGTAGCATAGCTGTTGAATTACCAGAAGGCGAAAAGCGCAGAGCATTAACCGGAGTGCTATGATATGAAAGAAAACTTTGGTATGTAGCTGTTGGTAGTTTATTGTCAGCTTCCCCGGGAACTATTTTCCATATCTGAAAGCACAACGAAACAGAATCAGAAACGATCAAAGGTTCACAGAAATCATCAGTTCATCCATTCAGATACGTTCTTCATCCAATTACACATATTCCGCGTCGCGAGAACACCAAACATACACAATAAAAACTGAAGCTGGATTTGTTTTCAATTTACATACAGAAAAACTTAGTAAAGGAAAACCCGTCCAGAAACCCTAAAACGTGATTATTATAAAGACACAATAAAAAAGGGCAATTGGGGGTGATTGAGAGAGTAGAAGAGGACCTTAATTTCTTTATCGGCGCCACCAGTGGCGAGAATTCCAGCAGTGGGGTGGAAATCTAGGGTTAAGACGGGTTTGGTGTCATGCCAAACGATCTGCACCGTGCCCGCTCGCATCTTGACTTGCAAATTGGATCTTCGACTGGATTTGCTGGCGTCGATATACTAATAGAGAAATCGGGGGGGGGGGGGGGGGGGGGGGGGGGTTCTCTGTGAAGCTGGAGGCGAAGGAGAAAGAGGAGTGGAAGAGGAGGTTTTTGGCGCCTTTTTTTGGCGGGAAAAGAGAAATGGAGTGCCTAATCGCGCGACCTTGCTCGCTTGTCTGCTGACCGAAGAAACCAGCGACTGTGGGTGAGCACTCGGCACCATAAAAACAGCGGGGTATTAAAGTCCGGTTATGAAAAGCACAAGTTTACCTTGTTCTAAAAAGTAGAGGTCAATTTTAAAGACGACTACCTACGTGACTGCGAACGAAATGGTAGAGCCTTTGGACGATAACGACTTAGTGAAACTTTTTGACAAGTAAAAACCGAAAAATATTTAAATATATCATCATGTACAACAATAATATAAAATGTGAAAAATCTCACAAGAAAAACACTAAAGAACTGGCAGATTAAAGTACTCGGCGAAGAAGACCATCAATAGCAAACCAAAACTACTAGGCCAAGGAAATTAAGGAATTTAAAAATGGCAAAAATAGCCACAAGACACCTTCAAAATAAATTTTGATGGGACCAAAAGTTTCAATGGTTCCTCTGCTGTAGATTTTCATTATTCGTGATGACCTTGGCAAGGTGATTGCTTGTGACATAACCTCATATGGGCATAGTTCTGCTCTAGTTGCATAAGCAAGGGGCCTCCACCTTAGGGTTCGAAGGTTAGGGAGCTTGGAGTTTTCGAAATTCCGATGGAGGGTGACAACCTAATGATTATCAATAATTCAATATATGTTCCGGAGAATCGAGGCGTTGTTGACGAGCTTTTTGAGGAGTTTGTTGAGGATGTTCCCGCAGTTGACTACACATGAGTTCCATTCCTATTGTTGAACACTTTGAGGTAATGACATGATGCGTTGCTATTCCCGATCCTTCGCTTGTGGGCTTGAAATCAAGAACAACTCCGTATTTTTGTCCCGACCTTGCAATATTCCTTGATTTCTCCTGATTTGGAACAAGTTCAAATTATATGAGTGAAGGAATAATAAAGCGACAAAAAACGAAACAAGACACAACACAAAAGAGAAGGGATAAAGCGACGGAACAAGTCGCGGCAGCGACCAGTGGCAGCGATTGATGCAGCGGCCGCAGTGACGGAAACCTCCTTCGCAACAGTGCTATCTTCTGTTTTTGCGACGATTTTCGATAAGGGTTTCTTCTTTGTGATGGTTTGTGTTTGGAATTAGGGTTTGGGTTTTTGTTTGGATGAATGAACAAGAACAATAACTTGAAGGCAAAAGCTTTGGATTGGAGGATTGAATAACCTTTTAGCCAAAAGGTTTCTTCAATTTAATTTTCTAATCTAATTTTATTGAATGTAACTAATTTTCTTAAATAACAATGCATTGTCAATCCTTCCTTGTAAATGATAGAATTTGGCTAGATAAAATAATAATTAAAGTAGATAAATATCCTAACTAAGATAGATAAAACCTAGATAAAGATATTTTCCTTCCCACATTTATTTCCTAAATGCATAATAATAATAATTAAAATAATGTTCCACCACTAGAAGGAAAAACAGCCCAACCCTAGCACATTCGGCATCGACCCCTCATGCACTTGGCATCGATTCAAGGTGGTTGTTGTCGAGTCCTCATGAGCTCTGTGTAGTCTGAAGCTCACCTCCTACTGGTGGTCTAGTCCTGAGCAAAATGATCCAAGGTGGACTGAATCCTTACTCCATAGTTCATTGGTAACGAATGAGAAGTGCCTTGGTAGCATCTTGAATCCTCTTGGCCCTTGCACGAGTGATAGGATCATCAAATGGCACCTTCATGTTGTCCTTAATGTCACCGGGAGTAATCGTCATTTGCACTGCATCATGACTAGCTACAAGCTTTGCTCATGACAATCCTAGTTGTTCTTCGTCAGTGTTTCCATTTAAATATACACGAGTCAAGGACGACTCAAATTCAAGAAAGGGAGAATGGTACAATCCGAAAAAAACGTCAAAATGGCCATCAATGAGGCAGTTGCGATTTATTCAAGGATTTGAAGTGATGAAGATTAATGATCCATTATGTTATTATATTTTAAGTTTTAGTTAATTTTAGTCTATCCTATTATTTAATAAGTATTAGTTTTTATATTATTTGAGTTTCTATTGAACAATATTATATTATTGATGGGCTTTAGGAATTTGTTAGAAAAACCCATTAGGGTTTTTAAGCCATTAGGTTTTTATGTGTTGCTATTTAAGGGCGTGTTTGTTTAAGCCAAAATGAGGTCAAGAAAGGAATCATTAAATTAATTCCCCTCCTATTATGTTTGTTTTGGATCCTCAAAGGAATAATTACTTTAAGGGCCTTAATGGGTTAAGCCCATTTATTACCCTTCTAAAAATTAAGAACTCCCTATACCCTGATCTCTCAGCATCTCACCCCGTACATCCCCTCTCACCCACCTCGCTTCCTTCCCCATCTACCGAGATCTCATCTGTGGCAGATCCTTACTGTCTCTCGCCCACCTCGTCGGAGTCTCTTTCTACCGGAACCCGACGAAGCTCGACCACCGGCACCCGAAACCAGCCCCCATCGAAACCACAATCACTCTCTCTTTCCTTAACACCGCGCGTTCCCACCGTTGAGTTCACAAACAGTAGTCCTCGTAATGGCTATTGTTGTTTCTACGATTTGCACCATCAAACCATTGTTTCTCCTATCTGTAATCAGAACTTATGAATTTCATGATATTTGAGCACATGGCCGAACGCCTCAAAATCGAAAGGTTCTTTGCGGAACCATTAGGGTACAATTAAGGGTTAATTCATGCTTATGATTTGATTTTCCTATTTTAGGATTTTTGTTTGACTTGCATTTATCTACAATGTTTGTGGAAATACGCCACTGTTGTATAAATTGCTGCTTTTTGTTCGAATGCATAAATTGTTGTTTGTAATTTGTATATGAAATGATTCCTTTTTTTAAATTAACCAAACAAAATAGTGTTTTACCTATTCCATTTACTTTCCTTTCCTTTCACCTCAAATGAATCCTTTTTTTTCCTTTCGCTAAACAAACTGACCCTAAGTACTTTTACGATTAATGAAAAGGGGACGCTCAATTATTATTTTTCCTAAACAAGTTTATGGAGAAAACTTAACGGACGTGAGAAGAGTTCATCTTCTTTGTGAGATTCGAAGAACTAAGGACCGTGAGAAGCGGCGCTCAGTGATTAATTTGTTTGTGAGATTCAAGCAAGTTCAGAACTCATTGGTTTAAAAGAGGATTCGTGAGATTCGAGCTCTTTCGCATATCCAATTCGACTACCTATTCGAAGTGATCGGGCACCCTTAGACGTGAGATTCGCCATTAGAAGTCATCATCGTGGACATTCTATTCTCGTTGTAACAGTTTAAGAGTGTATCTATCTCGCATGTTTTTTCGAGAAATCGACACATTAGTGGATAGAGTGGTATGACTTTCTCTAACGCAATGTCACCATTCTTCCTCGACGATTGTGAACTTTGTATTATCGTCTGAAAGAATGCTCTTGGGTGTTATTGTGATTTCGATGTTTATACGGTTATTAGTTTGGTAGAGTTGTGGATATGTTTAAATTGAGTTCAAATTTGAGTGTGTATTTTTGTTTTCTATAGGTTTGTTTGGCTGTGGAAAAGATGGTGATTTAAAAAAAAAAAATCATAGGTGTTTGGTGGATTGAATGCTATTTTTGGTAGTATTTATGGAAGACAAAATCTTGCCCTCACTCAAATTAATAACTCTAACCTTCTTTTTGGTGTTTACAATTTAGACAATTGACACATGTGAGGCAACGATGAGCAAAATATATTGTCATACCAACCTTCAACAAGGTCAACGCTTCACCTCCAACAAGGTTGGTTGTCCGCCATCCTCCCTCCCTATCGGTGGCAATGCTATCATCCCTCCTGAGTGCTTAGGCAACCAAATGGGTTCATCGTAAAAAAGTTTAGCCAACCAAATAGAAAATTCAAACGATGGCTTGGTATTATCGCTTGATATTAGACTGACCACTTGCAAGAGTTTCATTATTGGGATGAGTGACTCTGTTTATCGTTTTGAGTGTTTATGAGAACACAGAGGTTTGTGGCATTAGTTATTAGGTGACCGACATGGGTTCAATGTTATCGTGGCTTGAGTGTTTAAGAGACCACATATGTTCGTTGGATGAGCATTTAAGTGGGGAAGATATTAGAATTGGTTTACTTAGGTCTGTGGCTCTAGTTATTGACCAACATGTGCTAATTGTGCGATTACTTTGGTTTCATTTGGTTCATTGCCTAATTGATTTGGTAGATAAAGGTATTTTTGTTCATCGCCCGAGTATGTTTTCCATAAAAAAAATGTTGTTGATATATGTGAAAAGACCAAAGAGAGTCCCACGTTAAAAATATGAATGAACAAGCCTAAGTATATAAGCTAGCTAGTGGCTACTTCTCCTATTGCCAATTGGTTTTAGGATGGAGCCCCGCTCGGCTTATGTGCTGGGATACTAGCGCTCATGCACACAACCCCCTAGTCACGTTAAAGCCAAATGGTCCGACTCTCGATCCTGGACTAGCTAAAAAGAGAATGAGAAGATAGGCTCGTTGTCCAAATGTAAAGTAGAGGAAAAAGAGCAAAAGATCCTAGTTGCACTTGCGGGAGCGTGTTAAGATATGTGAAGAGACCAAAGAGAGCTCTACATTGAAAATGTGAATAAACAAGTCTTAGTATATAAGCTAGTGAGCTCCTCCTCATATTGTCAATTGGTTTTAGGATAGAACTCCACTCGGCTTATGTGCTCGTGCACACGACCCCACTTCCTTTTTACATGCATAAGCTTACGAAAATAGTTTCAATTAGGAAAATAGTCTTAGAGGTTGGTTGTAAAGTGACATATTGTTGTTGTTGCATGAGCAACTCTAATACCTTCATGCACTTCTTCAAGTCTTCATTTTCACCAAATACCTTATCACATTTCTCATTTGCTTGTTTCACTTCCTCCTCATCCTTCTTAACTCTGTTCTCAACCTTTGTGGCTTTGTTCTCCAACTCTCGCTTCTTCTCTACATCTTTCATGTCCTCCAACTCTCGCGTCATTTGGACTTTAGTGCATGATTTTTGATG
This sequence comes from Persicaria tinctoria, assembly GCA_037127255.1. Classification (NCBI taxonomy): domain Eukaryota; kingdom Viridiplantae; phylum Streptophyta; class Magnoliopsida; order Caryophyllales; family Polygonaceae; genus Persicaria; species Persicaria tinctoria. The sequence goes on along the minus strand of JBANSL010000002.1, from coordinate 73,521,960 downwards.
AGGTAAAAACTCTATAAAATATAGTTTTTAATCAATTTTTTAAAATGATTTCACACTTGTTAGTAATAAGTATAAAATTATAAAAAATTCATTAAAAATAATATTTTATATATAGAGTTTTTACATCCTTAAAATGCGTGTCGAAAAGTAAAGTGACACTTATTATGGAACCGAAGGAGTATTAAAAATATAGGTCCTGATGTGTTTTTTTTTACACCTCTTCCATCCCTCTTCACCCACTTCCAAACACATCCGAAGGTAGGAGAGGAGTGAAGGGTTTAACTGAGTAATTGATCATTTTAATTAGGCCTTATGCATAATTTCAAGAGGAAATTGGGCCCATTAACCAAATATCCATCGGGTAGTCTAAATTAATCAAAGGGCGATTTGCATAAACAAACTACTTTTTTAAAAGGGTTTGCATAGATAGACCACTTTTTAGACAAATGTAAAAGTGGTCTATGTGTCTACTTTTGCCAAAAAAAAAAAAAGGTGACCTCTTGGGCAGGTTGCAGGTTGGAGGGAGGAGGGAACATGTGAGGAGGGAAGGGTTGATGGGTTTTGGCGCCAAAATTTGTGAGGGGATGGTGATGTGATGTTGGGTTTCTTTTTACCATTTTATATTGTATAAAAAGAGAGGATGAGAAAAGACTTTCATTTTTTCTCTCTTCTCTCATATCTTCTACAACATAAACTTACCTGGAGAAATAGATGGAGAACGTTCCACCATTGAAGACAAGATGTTAGCTTGCAGTTCCAGTTGCAGAGCACTTGTCGCCTTCAGTCGGTGCTCATTTTAGTGATCAGAATCCTCGTGTCACCTTGGTTTCTCAAAAACCTTTCTTCACATATGCAATGAGTAAGTGTATTTGGCGAATACTCCTCAGATATGGCATTAGATACCGATTGACAACATTTCTTCTCATCTCTGGTATCATTTTTCAGGTGGAAACGCCTTGGTATGCGACACACTCATCTTCGATGGTTCTTGGGTGTTCGAGGGAGGCGGATGGGTATTTGTTGGTAAGAACACGCACGAGAATGTCATGATACAAAAGAGCATTGACTTCAACTCTTTCAAAAAGCTGATCAGTCTCAAGGTCGGCAATGGTGCTTTATATGAAGAGTGGGTGCTGTCTTACGTACCAAAGTCGAAAGAAGGGGGTAATCCGATCATAATAGCTGATGATGACGACTTTGAGGCGTTTAAATTTCTGAACTCGAAGTGTGGAGAAGATCTGTGGCCCCTTGCGATATATGTTGGTCCATTGCAAAATGAGAGCTTTGAAGTAAAGCAACCTGTCTGGTAAAAACGCTTGAGTGGGCCACCTTCCTCCCAAAAAGTGGACGATTTGGTGGAGATTGTGATAGATGAGGAAGACGGTAAGGCACAACAAAACCTCGTGTCTCTATATGCTATGTTATATGCTGGGGAAAAGGTGACAACTGCCTTAGGGAAGAGCAAGGAGCTGGTTGCGATGGACATTACTGACACGGTTAAACAATTAGGTGACACGGGTATATGTTTAGGTGACAGGGTACATGATCTGGATGTAATTGAATTGAGTGGCACAAATACCTCTTTAGGTGACATGGGTTAGGGATTGGAGGTGATATCCATTAGTAGCGAGGAGGAGGATGACGATGGACCAACCGACATAAACGACTTTGGAGTCTCGAACGAGGACGGAGGTTTTGCAGTGAAGCTCGAAGAAGACTGGGATGATTTGGAGTTGTACGGTGTCAAGGAGGACACGGGTGAGTTTCCCCATGTGAAGCGTCGCCGTTCATAGTTGTGTTCCTCTATTGGTGGTCCAACGGATTACCTTAGAAGCTGGGTTTTATTTTGCATTTTCAGTTTATGGCCATCGATTGGACCATTTTGATAAGTAAGTAGTTAAGAACTTCGTAATACTTTTGGGAACGGGGTAAGTACTTGGGAGTAATTTTGGGTCGATGCACATATGACAAACTTTAGGTATAGTGGGTTGTATTTTGCCTTGACAACTTTTTGTGGATGCACGGTTGTAGGGGTGTGCATATCCGGGTACCTAACACGAACCGGATAATCGTGTCGGGTACCTGAAACCGTTAAGCTCAAAATGGCCGAACCGTACACGAACCATCTTAACCCGGGTACCCGACACGGTTAAGGTATTCGGTTCCGTGTCGGATAGCCGGGTACCCGACACGAACCAAGTTTTTTTTTTTGGCCATGGCTGCTACTGTATTACTGCTGTAATGGCTGAATTTTCTAAGCATTCCAATCAAAAAAAGGTCCCAAACGCAGGCGGCAATCAACCATATAGGCAACAATCAACCATTCAAACCGACATAAATAATTAAACAACTCTATTCGAAATTTCATAGAGCCAAGATCCCAAATGCAGGCAGACAGCAAAATTGAAAGAAATGAATCATGTAGGTAGCAATCAGCCATATACGCAGCAAAGGCTTACCAAAATTCACCGAAAATGCCGACAAATACACAACAAAACCTAAAGAAAGAGCAAAAAAAAAAAAAACAAATCGATTAGAAGCTTGCTATGGTTTCGAGAGGTTGTGAGCCGAGGGTCTGAGAGCGAAAGGACGAACGAACAACTGAGAGAGTGATAGTGAGAGTGAGAGGACAAACGAATAGCTCACAACCAAGGGTCTCGTCGTCTCGATTCGATTTCAGATTGAGATTTAAGACTTAGGGTTAGGGACTTAGGTTTGGTCGGCGTCGCTCGCACTCGCAGAAGTGTTTGCCCTTGTTGGGTCGACTAATATTTTCATACTAAAAACCAAAAAAAAAATGCAAGTAACAGACTCACAGAGAGAGGACAAAAGAAATCGAACCCGGGGTTGTTTTGCAATTGCCCAAACCAACGCTACCCTTCCACCAACTGAACTAGAGAAGCTTATTGTCACCTACATAAGTCTATCTATACTAATATTATACCAAACTATCTAAAATTAAAAAAAAAAGTTAAACGGTTCGTGTTGGGTACCCGACAAGGCGATTTGCCTGACCCGAACACGAACCGTTTACAGCCGTGTTTTCTCGGTTCGTGTCATTATCATGTCGTTTTTTTTCAGTTTTGGGTTTTTTTGTGTCGTGTTTTCGTGTCGTGTTTTCGGTTTCGGGTTTTTCTGCACACCCCTACACGGTTCATTATTCTGTTATATTTCATGTGTCACTTGTTTGAATCTGATGTCTTTGAGCTATGAGTGTCTGCCATTTCTGTAAGGAATTCACCCCTGTCACGTGTTTGTATGCCCGTGTCACCTCTTAGATCTCACTTGTCATTTGCTTGATTTTGATGATTTACAGTTTTGAGGATCTGTCATTTTCGTAAGGAATTCGCCCCTTTCACCTGTTTGTATATCCGTGTCACCTGTTAGATTTCACGTGTCACAGTTTGGGGTTTCACTTTAAATTAGTTTTCGAAATGAACCATGTCACCTGTTTACATGGTCGTGTCACTTGAAGGATTTAACGTGTCTTTTTTTTTTACCCAAACATTTCAAATCCAAGTATGCTCGTAAAGAAAACCCTAAAGTGCATAAGATGTTCATAAAAGACTAACATGTACTGACCAACCAATGTCATAAAATACTACACATACTGACTAACAGAGATCATAACATCCTACGAATTTTGTGCAACAAAGTTTAGAAAATACAACCCCAACAAATTTCATAACAATCTCGGGGTATGAAAAGTACGCCCTGATAAAAAATACAACCCCAACAAAGTTCGTAACAGTCTACCATGGAAAGACGACAATAGAAAGCAACTGCCTACGCCCCGATGTCACCTAATCGTAAATACCATGTCACCTAGAAGAAAACTTACCTCCTCGTCCTGTCATTTTTTTGGTGGCTGGCTATCCCTTTCAGGTGTACTCTCCGTCTCCCCGCCTTTGTGGTCGTTGTCCTCAGCGTCCCCATCTTTGTTCCTTGCTAAATCGCAGCCTCAACATCCATGTCCGAGTCCTCTCCACCCTTCCCCTCATCCTTGACAAGCACCTCCACATGCTCTTCCTTGCAAACATCTTCGACACCATCCTTTTGACGGACCACAAGATCTTACCTTATCACTTTTTTCTTGTAGGGGCTTCTCCCCAGCTTCAGCTGCAATCGCTGTAACCACGTACATCGACATGAACGACCTGAAAAACAAATTCAAACTTTAAAGTGGATCCCCGATTTCCAGTGTCACTCAACATAAAACACCATGTCACCTTAAAACAAACTTACCTCATCATCCTTTCGTGCCCCCCATCCCCTTCCTTTTGATCGAAAAGTTTGTCTTCAACTCCATCTTTCCCAACATCACCACCCTTCTCTGCATCAATGTCAAAAGAAGTGCTGACATCCCTTTCTCTTTCTTCCCAGGCTCTTCCCATCCCTTTAGCAACCCACAATCCATTGACGACCTCCTCCAACACTTTCATCTGTAGGGATTAGGTTTTTAGCATCACTCATACGTACTAAGGTGAACAAAAGCGTTCAGAAAACAACATCAGCTGAGTTGGGTATATCAAAACTCATTTATAATTCAGAAACAAGCCCAATTAAAATAGAAAACGACATTGTTGTCAAGCAACCAATGAAATTGAAATAAAAAACAAGAGAATGACATCAAAGGGAATATGTGGTATTCGTAAGACTATTAAAATTCATATCAGATTCTAATCGTCACTTAATTTCATATAAAAATGATTAGAATATTATCCTTTAAATATCAATATTTACGTGTCACTTGTCAGAAGTCTATTTACCCTTGTCACCTAAGTTATGCAGATTCTGCAGAAAACGAAGATATGCGAATGAATGACATACTTTCCCATCCAATTTGAAACTCATGTCACCAAATTTCTCTTTCAAACAAAAAAAAATTACAAATGAAACATGGCTCACACTGGTAAACTATCTAAAGTCATTACCGCTCAGCCTACGCATGTTGCAATAACTATGTTCATTTCAATCAATTACCACTCAGCTTGCGCTTGTTGTAGATTAATCAATCAAATTGGACTCATCAAGCACTTAGACCCTAGAGAGCAAATCGATCAAACAATCGCAGGCGCGATCTGCATAATCAACTCAAACCTAGGTTGTCTACGATAGTTTATTATCCTTAAGAGAATTAAATAGATTCCTCATAAACAATTCTCAAGTTCAATCCATGTTTTCCAATAAACCATTCTTTATCTATATATCCAATCTCAATTCGCAGCTGGCGCATGTTGAACATCAAAAAGATTCCAATCAATCATAGAATTGATCTGATTAAGCACTCATGGATCAAATCAAACAAGCAATATAATTCATTCAGGCAATCTTCACGCACAGGTCTTAGGCGTGGCCACGGGTTACGGGTCAACGACCCGCCGGGTCCGGGTTGACGGGTTGGCGGGTGGGGACGGGTAGCGGGTTAGGGTTAGGGTCGGGGAATCCGTGACCCGTGACCCGACGGGTCGACCCGCAACCTGCTTTTTCAAAAAAAAAAAAAAAATGAAAAATTTATTTTTAATTAAAATAATTTTTTTTGAAATTTTTTTTTAAAATGAAATAAATTTATAATATTATGTAAATTATTCTTAAAATAACTCACAATAAACATAAACTAATATGCAATGTGCAATGTGAGACAAATAAACCCCATCCTACTCCTTTTATAGACTTGGAAGTCTTCCGTCTTTCCCCTCATTTCCAATGTGGGACAAAGGCATGGGGCTATATATATGTATCCCACTACCACATTTCTTCCACTTCACTTGTTTCCTACATTGGAAATTAAGTTGGAAATGAAGTTTGAGAAATATATTCTCATATTTTTTTCTCTTACATCACACAATGAAATTATTGTGGATGAAAGAATTAATATGGAGATATAATCTTCCTACATTTTTAACACTTCATATAAAAGTGATAAAATGTGTTGTGAAGATAAAATCTTTACATATTATTTACATATTATTTATTTATTTATTTTAATAGTCATTTAAAAAAAAGATTTTTTTTAAAAAAATAATGTAACCCGCCGGGTCAACGGGTCGACCCGAACCCGTCAACCCGTGAGATTTACGGGTTAGGGTTCGGGTCGGCCAACCCTGACCCTTGACCCGGAGGGTCGAACCCGTCGACCCGGCGGGTCCGACCCGTGGCCACGCCTAACAGGTCTATCTCAGCATCGTTGGGATCACCCCAACCCCATAACAAGAAAACTAGCCAGACATGGATTCAGACACAATCAAAGAATTCAAGATGAAAGAATATAAGACTAGATTAACAAAACGTATTCTTGAATCCAGCAAAACAAACCTTCAAGAAGAAATCTCTGAAAAAGTCTAAAACTCTAATGTCTGCAACTAGCGTTTCTGACGTGAAAAATTGGATCTCCTCTCCTCTAACCCTAATTCTCTATCTATATTCCTAAAAGAGATCTGAAAATAGTCCTAAAATAATAATAAAATATACCAAAAAGTCGTCCAATAAAAGATAAAAGCGGATAAAAATCCCGAAGTAGTAACGCGGAAAGAAAGGTATCGAGTCGATACTTTAGTGTATCGAGTCGGTACTTGGCTACTGTAAAGAATTCTGGCTCGAAATGTGAAGGTATCGACTCGATACATGTGGGTATCGAGTCGATATGTTGTGTTTTCCTCTCAGCTCGTTCTATCGACTCGGAATGCTTGGATACCAACTCGATACTCCATGGTTCCGGGTCGATACTTTGACTCAGCATCAACTTCTTGGCTTGGTTTCTCCCTATTTTAGGCCGAATTTGCGAAAGTGCTCATCATGAAAGTTGTAGGTCTCTGAATTAGCTTCCCAACAAGTTATAGAACGTCTCGATCCGAATTTTGTGGAGCTCAAACGACTCATTTTACTGAGATGTCGCCAAACAGGATTTGTCCGAAATATGTCGGTTCGACAATGGGCTCTTCTTAGCTTGATTTCTAGCACTTGAGAGTGTTATGCAAGACTATTTCGGCATCCATGAACATCTCAAACTTGGCTTCAATGAATCTTATTCCATCGTGATTCCAAATTTGCATCGAACAAGCTCTAAATCACTTGAAAATAAATAAAGACACGAGTGTAGACATCTATTCTATAAACTAAACCAAAACTTATATTAAAGACATGCAAACCATATAAAAATGACTTAAAAATGACTATAAACTATTACCTATAATACGTAGAATATGATGATATCAAAATACCCCATATTTAGACCTTGTTTGTCCTCAAGCAAGACTGGTCAAATACAACCACAAGTGCAAGATAAAATATTTGCCTCAACTTATTCAAGCTCTTTTGATAATAATAATGCAATCAAAATGTCAAGACAAGTGTCATCATATCATGTTTCCTCATTACCGAAGACAAAACAATCAAAAGTTCCCAAACCTCACAATAATATTTTATGAGAATCACTCACTCAAATGTGTATAAGGAATGAAATTTACGCTCAGTCTCAACAATTGCGTTTATCTATACCATAGGCTTGCCGAGCGTTCTACATCTCCACCGCTTGAGATCATGCACACAACAATAATCATGAGGACTTATATAATGGTTGTAATGGTGCTAAGGTAAAGGAAAATAAGGTATGGAAATATTTAGGTTATGTGGTGCAAAAATCCGGGAAAAAGACGCCAAAGAGCAACCAGTAAAACACCAATGCCAACAACTTCACAAGCCAAATCACACCCAACTCCATCACAAATAATGCATTCTCAATTAAGCACTTCAGACTTCAATCAACCATTTTTTTTTCTTTGTTTCTCACTCTTTTCTTACCTCTCTAGCTTCAACACCGTTTTGCGTGAATACAAACATTTGTGATGAATGCACCCGATTACTAAGTGTCTCAGCCACCTCACTTGTATATTTTTTTCCTCCTTGTGTGAATTTTATTCTCCACAAGCAGGATCGGTTACTAACCGTATTTTTTTTCTTCTTGACTTTTGCCTAGGAGTGAATTTTATCCTCCTCCTGTCCTAAGGAATTTCTGCAACATTGCATATATCATTCAAAGCATAATATATCAAATACATGACACCAATGATCTCCACCCCATACTTGGCTTTTTGCCACTTCATCATCACAACCATTCAATAAAATCAGACCAGTTTCCCGAATAGGTAGAAAAGCTTAAATAATATGGCTTGGATAATTTTGTGGAGCTTCCAAAGAATAGGCTATAGGCTCAAAGGGGTTTAAAACAGAGGGATCGTGTAAAAGGTAGGCAAAGAGAGGAAAAAATGGCTAATGAAATCAATGCCTCAATCATTTTAATGTCATGTACACAAATAATATAATGCAGCCTCAAATAAGAGTCTAAAGCAAGTTCTGAAGATAGCAACAAAAGTGAGTGTCACACATGAAAAAGAATGAGAGGACACATATAAACGTTAGTCATTTAGGCTCAAATCTCACAAGACTTTTATTTAGGGACTAAGTCATGCTTATCTTATCAAATAACTCCATGCTAGGCAATTTATCAAAGAGATAATGACATATAAATACAAGGCGAATGTTAGCGTCGTAGGCAAATATCCCATCATTGTGGTATTTATGAAAATTTTGGGATATAATCAATCAATAAAACATTTCCATAGACTCTAAATAAAAGACTCAAACTAAAACAGACATGAGACAAAGATGCAATTTTTTTATTTTATGACATTTTCTATTTTTTTTTTCCTAATTTTTCATATGCAGAACATAAAAATAAAAGGAATGAATATGACTATACCTCATACTTAAATCCTACATTGTCCCCAATGTAGAACTCAACCAAGAGGTACTACCCTAACTATATGCAAATGAATAAAATAAAACAAAATAAAGAAAAGAAAAGAAATATAGAAAACTAACCTTGGGTTGCCTCCCAAGCAGCGTTTCTTTATTGGTCATTAGCTAGACCTCCACCATCTTTAAGTATTCGGATTGAGAAGGTTAGTGGTACGCCTCCCAACCGGACCAGGATCAACAACTGGTGTTAACCTCTGTCTTAGCATTCTGAATGTGCTTGAATTCTTGTGCCATAGTTCAGCTCGTCCATCCAATAAGATCTTTGTAACTCTATAAGGTCCTGACCATCTTGTGCTTTTTGGCCCTGGGAACATATTTGACTTCCAATGAAAAAGTCTTACCTGATCACCTACCTTAAAATCGACAACTGGAGCTTTCTTCTTCTCTTCTCTTCTTTGTAGTAGGAGCCTCCAATGTAAGTGAATTCAAATCATGAGGTGAAGCATCAACCCGACACAAGGAGTGCACCAATCCATCACCAAGCTTAAGGGAATCATTAGAAATAATGGACATCAAGTGCTCTTCAATTGCTTTTCCCAACAAGTCTTCCTTGCACACGTCTTTCTCCAAAGAAGGGATTTTAATAACTCTAGAAAAATTAAATTCAATTTTCTCTTCTCCAATGGTAAAAGAGAGAATCCCTTCCTTGACATCAATATTAGCACATGCAGTAGCTAAGAAAGGTCTACCAAGAATTATAGGTACTTGAGAATCAACATCCATATCAATGATAATAAAATCAGTGGGCACAAAAAAATTATCAAGCTGAATGGGAATATTCTCAAGGATACCCATGGGATGAACAATAGACCTATCACCCATAAATAATTGCATTTCCACAGGCTTTAGCTCACCAAGACCAAGATTATTATAAATACATAAAGGAGGAACACTTACACTGGCACCTAAATCACATAATGCAGCATAATAATGATCACCAATAGAGATAGGGATAGAGAATTTACCTGGATCGTTGAGCTTTGGTGGGATCTTGTTTTGAATTATTGCACTAGTTTCTTGTCCAAGAGACACCGCTTGACATTCATCAATTTTCCTCTTGTTAGAGAGGATCTCCTTTAAAAACTTCATGTAGGTAGGCATCTCCTTCAAGACATCAACAAACGGAATCTCAATTTGCAGCTTCTTTAAAATTTCCATGAAATTCTTGAGCTTTTGTTCTAACTCAAACTTTCTCTTCTTTTGTGGGAATGGAAAAGGGGGCTTATATGGTGGTGGTGGCACATAGGATGCCTCTTTCTCTTCACCCTCTTTCTCCTTAGCTTCTTCCTATAATTCCGCAATATCCTCACTAGCTTCAGAAGGCTTAAGCCTCATTAATTCCTCTGGTCGCGCTTCACTTCTCAAGGTCACAGCAGCAATGTGCCCCTTTGGATTTTCATCGCTTTTTCTTGGAAGGTGACCGGATGGTCTAGGAGTGTTAATGGCCAGTTGAGCCATTTGAGTTTCAAGCATCTTGAATCGCGCCTCAGTCTTAGCTTCCACTTCACGATTCATGGCTTCTGTTGCATTTTGATTGGCTAGTACTTGCTTTAACATCTCCTCTACGCTGAGTGATGATGTCTCTCGAGTTGGTGCTTGGTTTCCCTGTTGCCTCTGTTGGAATCCATAGGGTGGATTCTGAGCTCCCTCATTGTTAGCATAGGAGAAGCCTGGATGATCTCTAGCACGGGGGTTATAGTTGTAGTTGTTGTTGTAGCCTTGACCCTTATTGAAATTTCCAGCATAGTTAGCTTCTTCCTCTATCAGGTCACCATTCTGGGAAGCAAACAACTCGCAGGTCGAGATGGTGTGAGTGGTAGCGCCAAAATATTGACAAGGTACTGCAGATTTTGAAACTGAAGACGTTGCTGATCTTGTAGGGATTACATTTTCAAGCATCTTCTTTATGCTCTTGACTTCAGATGAGAGAGCATCAAACTTGGCATCCCTATATGTCTTCGTGTTTACCTCAAACAACCCAGCTTGCCTTTTCAAATTCAAAGACCCTCTAGGTGATGAGTATATTCCATAATGCTTAGCGGTCTTTTCAAGAAAATTCCAAGCTTCGTCTGCAGTCTTGTCCACAAAGGTTCCTCCAGATGAGGAATCAATGAGTACCCTGATAGCGTCATTAAGACCTTGCCCATGTTTCATAAAGATTCTCTCCAACTTGCATCTCAAAAAAAGTGAATTTTGTTCCCCAGCTTAGCAATCTTGCTCGGCGGAAAGAATTTGTCCAGGAACTCAGAAGTAAGCATCTCCCATGTTGCGATAGTGTTGGCGGTGATTGAATTATACCAATTCTTTGCTCGTCCCCGCAAAGAGAATGAGAAACCTCGCAGAATAGGCTCTTCCACCGTAACATTTTGCATTTTCACCGTGTTCATCGATTCCTTAAAAGTGGTCAAATGCCGATGATGATTCTCATCAGGACCACCTCCAAATTGATTCTGAGCAATCATGTTGATGAGGGCGGGCTTCAGCTCAAAGTTGTTTATGTTAATTGTTGGAAAGACAACCCCAAGAGTAGGAACAAATTATGTGGGGTTCATCCGTTGCCCCAGAGCCTGCGGCACAACAACATTGTTAACCAGCAACTGGTTGTTCACGTTGTCTCCCATCCCGTGATCCCTGGCTCTTTGTGTAGCAAGCCTTGTGCGAAAAGTCCGTTCAATCTCAGGATCAAACGATAAGAGATTTCCTGAGCTTATAGATCTTCGCATAAAAGTCACAGCACAAACCTGAAACCACAGACAAAAGAAAACAAAAAAAAATAACAAAAAGACTTAGAAAAACCAATTGTTGTTACACAACTGATATTATCGACAGTCCCCGGCAACGGCGCCAAATTGCAAGAGGAAAAATAACAAATTGCAAGTGTTTGAATATATGATGAGAAACATTCCAGAGTTAAGGTTTGCCATAACAATGCATCTTCGATAGACTATATAATTTTCATGCCTAAACAAATTGAAAAGAGATATTTGAAGCTAAACTATCTAAAGTCATTATCGCTCAGCCTACGCATGTTGCAATAACTATGTTCATTTCAATCAATTACCACTCAGTTTGCGCTTGTTGTAGATTAATCAATCAAATTGGACTCATCAAGCACTTAGACCCTAGCGAGCAAATTGATCAAACAATCGCAAGCGCGATCTGCATAATCAACTCAAACCTAGGTTGTCTACGATAGTTTATTATCCTCAAGAGAATTAAATAGATTGCTCATAAATAATTCTCATGTTCAATCCATGTTTTCCAATAAACCATTCTTTATCTATATATCCAATCTCAATTCGCAGATCACGCATGTTGAACATCAAAAGGATTCCAATCAATCATAGAATTGATCTGATTAAGCACTTATGGATCAAATCAAACAAGCAACATAATTCATTCAGGCAATCTTCACGCACAGGTCTATCTCAGCATTGGTGGGATCACCCCAACCCCAGAACAAGATAACTAGCCAGACATGGATTCAGACACAAACAAAGAATTCATGATGAAAGAATATAAGACTAGATTAACAAAACGTATTCTTAAATCACGCAAAACAAACCTTCAAGAAGAAATCTTTGAAAAAGTCTAAAACTCTAATGTCTGCAACTAGCGTTTCTGACGTGAAAAATTGGATCTCCTCTCCTCTAACCCTATTTCTCTATCTATATTCCTAAAAGAGATATGAAAATAGTCCTAAAATAATAATAAAATATACCAAAAAGTCGTCCAATAAAAGATAAAAGCGGGTAAAAATCCCGAAGTAGTAACGCGGAAAGAAAGGTAACGAGTCGATACTTTAGAGTATCGAGTCGGTACTTGGCTAATGTAAAGATTTCTGGCTCAAAATGTGAAGGTATCGACTCGATACATGTGGGTATTGAGTCGATATGTCGTGTTTTCCTCTCAGGTCGTTCTATCGACTCGAAATGCTTGGATACCGACTCGATACTCCATGGTTCCGGGTCCATACTTTGACTCAGCATCAACTTCTTGGCTCGATTTCTCCCTATTGTATGACGAATTTGCAAAGGTGCTCAACAAGAAAGTTGTAGGTCTGAATTAGCTTTCCAACAAGCTATAGAACGTCTCGATCCCAATTTTGTGGAGCTCAATCAACTCATTTTACTGAGATGTCGCCAAACAGGATTTGTCCGAAATATGTCGGTTCGACAATGGGCTCTTCTTAGTTTGATTTCTAGCACTTGAGAGCGTTATGCAAGACTCTTTTAGCATCCATGAACATCTCAAACTTGGCTTTAATGAATCTTATTCCATCGTGATTCCAAATTTGCATCGAAAAAGCTCTAAATCACCTGAAAACAAATAAAGACACGAGTGTAGACATCTATTCTAGAAACTAAACCAAAACTTATATTAAAGACATGCAAACCATATAAAAATGACTTAAAAATGACTATAAACTATTACCTATAATACATAGAATATGATGATATCACACACCTCAATCGTTTTTCTTCAATCACCCATCAAAACATCCCCGTATCCCTATTTCAACTCCCACCATTGTCACCATCTTCGGCCTTCCTAAACCCTAACCGCAGATTTTCCCTAACCATACCCGAAAACGACCCTCCTCATCCTTCAATCGCACCCACCATTGTCACCCCTCCACAACCCATCACTCAACCCACCATTGCCCTTCAATCCCGAAACCCCATTGCAACTCCTTCACCCACACACTCGACTCCCCACGTTCGCACAAAACGGGGAAGAGAAAGAATGATTTTGGGTTGACGGAGAGGGGGCGTACCTTTATAGTCCGGAGCGGCGTTCTTCGCTTCTCCTCCACACTCCGACAGCGGTGGATCCTCTCCGGCCTCCTCCCTTTTTAAATCGTCGGTTGAAATGGAGAGAGAGAATTGAAATGGAGAGAGATAGTATGATAACATTTATTGATTTAGATTTTTTTTTTCTTTTTCCTTTTTTTTGCCACTTTTTCCTTCTTTCCTTTTTTTTTTCCTTTTTTATTTTGGAGCCTAAACCCCCTACAACAGGTTGTGCTACCAGAACTTTTTTGCAAAATTATGGGATTTGCATTATTTGTGCAAATTTGCCAGAGTGTGTGCTATTTTTGCAAAGTTTTGCAAAAAGTGGTCTATCTATGACCATTCTCTCTTAATCGGCCATCGGTCAGTCAAAGTAACCTAGCCTCCTTCCCTCGGATCTTCGTTGTCCTCCATAGTCTTCCTTCGTCGTTTCCGCCATAGTCTTCCTCCTTCGGATCTTCGTCATCCTCCATCGGATCTTCGTTGTCCTCGATCTATCGGTTCCTTCTCCTAGGATTCAGGATCCTCGACCTCGATGACCGGATTGGCCACCATGAACATGTCGACGATTTGCCTCTCGCTCGCTCTCGAGGTTCGTCCGTACTCTTGGCTCAAGACGCCCTAGAATAAAGGTGGTGGTGAGGGTGGTGGCGAGGACCTCCTCTTCTACAGCTTCGGCCTTGGCCATGGCTCCTATTGTCCCCCTCCTTTCACATATCGAATACGAAGAAGCTAACAATCGAGTTCAGTCATCGATCACCCTTTCTCTATAGATCTCGACCCATCTACTGATAATCGATTTCAGTCATCGACCCCCCTCCTTGTGGGCGAGGATGGCGCCGACCGCCTATGCTCTTGTCTCTTCTCCTAGAAATGGAGAAGCACAAAGGAAGGAAAAGGGAAACCCCCTATTAAGTAAAGAAAGGATTGTTAGCCACTGACTTTGAACAATCGGAGGCGAATATGTGTTCCGAATAGAAGGGAGAGAAAAGGAAGAAATTCATGGCAGAGAGCTCGAGGCAAACCTGCCTCCCCAAAGAAGGGATTGTCAGCCACTGACTTTCAGCAATTTGAAGGAGCAGAACATCACCTATGCTCTGCAGTTGAGTTTGGTGAAGGATTTGGGGCTGAATTTCAGCAATTTGAGGCAGTACTTGATCGAAATCGAAGGTGCTGACATCAGGTCGAAGTCGGAGGAAGTCATCAATGGCGACTCCGATCCTTCTTGATCGGAATTGATGTTGCTAACACCGAGCCTTTTTTGATCGGAATCAGAGGTGCTGACATCAGGGCAAAGTCAAAGGTGCTGACATCGGTTTCGTTGTCAATAATAAAAAGGAGTTTGACGAGCTGAATTTTTAATTTTTCAATGTTCTGAAACAAATAGGTCTGTGTAATGTTGTGAAATTTTGTGGTTTACGCACTAATTTATAGTTGATGGATGTTTTTTCTATTGAAATATAAACCTGCGTAATTCAATATTGTCATGTGTTTGGTTATAAAATTGATTTGTTCAAAAAAATTATAGTATTTTAAGGTGCTGATTTTATAAGATTGTCATGTGAGATTGTCTTGTAATTCAAGCAGGCACGGACCCAGGGGTGGGCTGGGCTTTGCTGCAGCCCACCCCAAAATTTTAGAACATATCTAATTAGTAGGAGTGTGTATTACAAAGTCGAAATAGATCAGTTGGTTGATTCTAAAATCCTTTATGGAAATGTAGACAAACATCCAGGGTTCGAATCTCTTCTACTGCCCAATAATTTTTTGTTTTCCTGAAGCGGTGTGCTTGGCGCTAGTCCACTCCCAGCAATTATGTATCATAAATCGTTGTTTCTTAATTTCTTATATTAATTAATGAAACTAGTTTAGTGTACTATAAAATAATTTTATACAAATAATCTACCCATAGATTTTTATTTTTC
Organism: Persicaria tinctoria; assembly: GCA_037127255.1. Classification (NCBI taxonomy): domain Eukaryota; kingdom Viridiplantae; phylum Streptophyta; class Magnoliopsida; order Caryophyllales; family Polygonaceae; genus Persicaria; species Persicaria tinctoria. The sequence goes on along the minus strand of JBANSL010000002.1, from coordinate 73,506,425 downwards.
TCTTCAATGATTTGTTTTTATCTAGATGTTTATACTTTATATATGTGATATTAACAACTCTTAAAAATTTATATATTGTATATTTTATTTTTCTTTTTATTAGTTTTTTTTCTAGGTGTGTATATATATGTTATACAAGTGTGATATTAATAACTCTTCAAAAAAAAAAATTCATTGTATAAGACGATTTTAGCCTACCCCGATTTTTATTCCTGGTTCCGTGCCTAATTCAAGGTGTTGATTTTGAAGAAGATGTATAAATGTAATCATATGAAAATGCTTTGAAATTAGATGATTAATCAATAGCAAAAGGATAATATATAAAAAAATATAAACTTTTAAAACAATATAAATATCTGTTATTTATAGCTTCAAATCCAAATCATCAATTTTTGTTCTAGCTAGCTGGTTCAAGTGAGTGACCACCTACCACCCAGTCTTATAACTTAGTTGACCAGCACCTTTCCGATTAAAAAAAATTAGCACATTTTCGATTTAAAAAAATCGGCACATTTCCGATTACAAGAAAAACAAAAACCAGTACCTTTCCGATTATTAAGAAAAAATCAGTACCTTTTCGATTAGAAAAAATCAGTAGCTTTCTGATTAAAAACAAAAAAATCAGCACATTTATCAGCATAAAAATTTCAAATAAGTTAAAGGGATGGAAGGAGTCGGTTGTGAGCATAAAAATTTCAACTAAGCAACCCGTTGTCAGCATAAAAATTTCAACTAATTTAGATGGGTGGAGGGAAAGGAGGAAGGGAAGGAAGCGAGCAACAAATGTGGGGGTGACAGATGAACATTTACCGAATAAATTCAAAATGGTGGAAATTTAAATAAAGCGGTTGTTATTCACACCCAAAAAATTACTATATTCACCACAAATTTCGTTTAGCGATTTTTCACTGTAATTCTTGCGCCTCTTATGGCGTAGAGCTGCGCCTCCTATAGCGTAGGGTATTTTTATTTTTTGATACCCTGCCCCTCTTGAGTCATAGCCCTATGGATCAAGAGGCGCAGGGTTTTTGTTTTTTTTTCTTAAGATAAAATTACCCTACTCCTCTTGAGTCACAGAGTTGTGAATCAAGAGGCGCAACATATTAATATTTTTTGGAAAATAATAGCAAGCTTTTTGTAAAAGTAATTATGTGATCTGTAAGTATTTTATATTTTAATTATAAATATATAATTTAAAATATAATGTACAGATTGATAATTTTTTTAAAAATTTTTAACCGTATACTCAATAAATTAAGATAAAAAAATTATATGTAAATTAAAAAGAATTATATATGAAAACATTCAAAGTTTTGTAGAATGTATTTAAAAAGAATCATATATGCTAACATTTTAATTTTATTTATATGTGCAAATATATTTAATTAGATTAATGTAGATTATTAATATATTGGTATCAATTGAGCAATTATAATAAAGAAAATAAAAATTATAGAAATAATAATATATCTATATCTATATCTATATCTATTCTATATAAACTCTTAAAACATAAGAGTTTTTGCTTATGTGTCACATATAGGTTAATCCTCTCATTTTTCCTTTTTCAATTGATTTTTATTTTTTATATAAAAAATGGTTTTAATTCAAAATATGAAATTAATATGTAACCTATATCTATGTTAATTGAGCAATTATAATAAAGAAAATAAAAAATATTATTATTATTATTATTATTATTATTATTATTATTATTATAAAACTTTATTATGATAAAAAAGATTTACATAAAGTTAGTTGGAAGTCTCGTAACAAATTGAGCTCCAACCCCTTTTTGAATAGTAAAATCAACTCTATAAAATATGACCAATGACCTCTTGCCCTAGTGGTAAGAGTGAGGTGCTTCCTTGTGCCTCACTACCATGAGGTCAAGGGTTCAAATCCAACTAGAAGCAATTTGTGCTTGAGTGGGTACTCATGCCTTGGTTTGCCTTGATATGAGTTAGTCTGTCTTGCGGCTTGCCGCTTGGCTTACTATAAAATATGAAATCATAAAAAATATTTATATTATTATTAACAATTCGTTGTTCTTAAAATCGCGCATAGGCACCGCCTGAGTACCGCCTAGGCGCTAGGCGACAAGGCACCTGAGAATTTATAAGAAAATGACTATAGTGTAATATAAGTATGAACATTGGCTATGTTTCCAAAATGACTATAGTTTTTTTACCTAAATGACAATAATATCAAAAACAACAATGATGTTTCAAAAACAAAATATTGTTAGATAAGAAAACTCAATACTTTCATACCTTTTTTCCATATACCTTTTTTTTTTATAAAATACGTTTATGTTTTCTAACACAAATCTATGTTAAATTCGACGGTTTGTATGGAGAATTTCAATTTAGCCAATGAATATATTATGAAATGTTTAAGATATAGTATGAAATGTTTAAGATACATTATGAAATATTTAGGTAACGAATATGTGTAGAATTTGAACTTATATTCCTTTTTTTCAGAGTAATTAATTATATTATTAATTTTTTTCAAGATCGCGCGATCGCGGTTTGCCATGTATTTATCTATTATTTTAATACTCCCTCCGTCTCAAAATTCAGATCGTTTGATTTTTTGGCATGCTTTTTAATGTGTTAAAAACTCTATGAAATATTTTTTTTTTCAAAATTTTTAAAATAATTTCAAACTTATTAGTAATAAGTTTCAAATTTTTTAAAAAAATTTTGAATTTTTTTTAAATATTTCATAGAGTTTTTAACACATTGATGTAACGGCCCAGAATTATGATTTCCGGGTTACGTTTCAAGGGATAAAACCCCTTGTTCGGATCTTGCAATCCAGGTACGGGTCGAGGTTTCAAACTCATTTAAGATTAGTAGAAGGAGGGATTTCAAACCCTAGAAACCTCGAAGGGTCATTAGGTACCCTTTACCTGTCCTAAGACTATGTCGCAAAATCCAATTCAACCGCAAGTAAAGCGGAAGCAAAACTAGGATACAAATGCCACGACAAAGCCGGGTCAAACCAAATTATAAGCAAGTGAGTACCATTTTACCAAGTTAGAATATTAGCTAGGTTCTTCGATTCGCCAAAGGGTTTCCCGTCACAGAAGCAAGGAGCAAACAAGATCTGCAGAAAATACCTTAAAAAAAGATCGGGGAAAGGAGTCAGATCGAGCCACTCATGCGGGACCGACAGTCCTCGCTGAGGCCACATAGTATGTGCTATACCTAATAAAGATGCTCTAATGCAGTACGAAAGTCAAACACACTAGCATGCTTCTGGTTATAATAATGTGTAAAAATATTGTAAAGGGTCCAAGACAATGCCAAGTGGCATATCCCTCTCCTACCTCCACCCCTTCCGATAGGCGGAGACTGGCCAGCTCGTGAATGCATTCCATCATAATCGGGTGGCACGCATGCCTAACCCGCTCCACAATAAAGCCCGCAGGCATCTCATAATACAAGAAAGTTCATGACTCGATTGACTCAGGGTACCCGATGAGGCTGGGCTACCCTATGACCCTAGCAAAGACTATAGGACTATCACATGGCATGAGAGAACACCTAACATAAAGTAAGCAGATGCTCATTCAATTAGTGCAACCTAAACAGGATACTACATGGCATGCTATTATGCATATGCAACACCTAACATAAAATGCAACAACAGGCATGAATGTCCAATCTGAGTCTTCACATCCAATTAACCAGCAAACAAGCCACTCGGAGAATCATCCAATCACACTAGCAAGTAATAAGCAAGGAACAACTCATCAATACACATTTACTCAACACACAAGCATGCTTTCAGGTCAACACTAGACCCAACAATATTTATTCAATTAACCTCGCATTCTCATCATTCTCAGTTAACCTTATTTTCATCAAGTATGAAGCTTAAAAGTACATGAGCATAAAAATTTGTAAAACATCTTTGATATAGCCTTACTAACCAAAGTCATAACTCAATAGGCACAACAACCAGCTTGCAAGTATAACATGTTCTCAAGATGTCTTTCACATTTTCTATGTTTAACCAAGGTAAAGGATATTTGGATCCAACAAATACGAGTATGTCATAGCAAACCTCGCAAGTCATTAAGTCTCATGTTTGATTTAGACCATGTCGAAATAGTAACTCTAAAACGTTCTTACTTAAAACGAAGCTCGAGATTCTTAATCATTTACTCAAGTTAAACCATAAACTCTAAGAGTCTGAAAAGAAGTAACACTTTTCTTTTTCAATTCATTTCCTCCATCCGATTAAGGTTGCACCATAGTAAAACAAGAGAGAATAAAAGGGCTAATTCATTTATAATGTGGAATTTTTGATTCAATTTGGAACCCAAAACATTTATAATAAGCAATTAACTTATTTATTTAACATTCTAAAGGATAAAGCACTTGGTTACTATGTCCAAAACTTAAACATCTCAAGAATTTGGGTTCGTTCATAAACTCCAAGTAACTTTTTTTTTTTTATCTTAGTCCAGTTCGATCGACTCGGTCGCTCTATATCTGGATCGGGTACTGTATGGCCCATTTAAGGGGTTGACCCTCCCACTCACAAGCGACTCCATGTTTCCAAGGGGATTCGAACTTCGAACCTCTTGGCATGGGATGTAGCCCCACAACCACTACACCAACTTGTAATTGGTTAAACTCCAAGTAACTAGCGCTCTAATTAACTTAACACTTAAAAGTACCAATTTAAGCAAACGTAATAAGCATATGCACAAGCAAAACAATAACGAAGGCTCAAGCAAGCAACGCAATCGACCGAGCTTAATTCAACCAAAGCAAATTCGATAAATCTACCGTCAACAAATCCGAATCCCTTTTAATTTAAAACAACACCAAATTTCAGAAGGAAGGCCCAAGAAATTATACCCTGGTTCTCATATTCAAGGCGAGGAGGAGAACAGGGCTCGAGGTTCGGACACAGATGGGCAGGTTGATAGCGTCCTTGTCATCCTCAGTCGAAGTCGACGTCAGATCTGAGGAGGACGGGACGCACCAGCAGCCTCCCGTCGTCGGGATCTTTAGTGGAGGTGTCAGGGAGGTCCGGCGAGAGGAGAGGCGCTGAGAGTGGGCTGCAGGGGCAGCTCGTGCTCAGCGAAGAGCAAGGGCGTCGAGGTAGCTCCGGGTCTGAACAAAGAGAGAGAGACATCATCCTCGGCGATCTCGGCACCTTGTCGGTGGTGTACGGGCTACAGCGAAGGCGGGCGAGAGAGAAGGCCAGAGAGAGAGACTCCGGCGAGAGGAGAGGAGGGAGGTGCGCCATGGGAGGGGTCTCGGCTCGAATCTGGAGTGCTGGAGGAGGCTAACCCGAGACTATTACATGGAAAGGAGGCCATGGGAGCCCTCGGGCTCGAGGTCGGCGGGTCTCCAGATCTGAAGACGGGAGAAGGATGGATGAACAGGCTGGGCAACGAGACAGATTTCAGATCGGAGGAAAGAGATAACATAGGCGGACGAATGAAAATGAGGAGAGTGAAATTGGATTGACGGCTAGGGTTAGATTACAAGTTATATATACTCCGCTAATTAGGGTTAGATAATATTACAAGAAATCACAAAAACAAACTCGTTATTTCTGTTTTGTAATAGTTATACCACAATTAAATTATAAAATCCCACTATTAAATTCTAACTACGTTAAAATGTCGGAATTTGCTTCGAATAAAATAAAATCATTTTGATCGAGGACGGAGGTTTTAAAAATTGGTGAAATCCCACAATTTTAATATTGAAGTTAAATTATAATTTATAAAATAATATTTTTAAATATCAAGCCTTTCCAATTAAAAAGTGTGCCAAAAAGTCAAACGACCTAAATTTTGAGACAGAAGGAGTATTCATCATTATGAAAATATCTCTATTTGTATATCTTCTAAAGTAGGTAACTTTTTAAATTAATTTTACATAATTAGATCATCCTAAGTAAAAGACTTTTTTATGTATAAAAAAATCAATATTTAATGTTTGTTTATCTAAGTAATCTTTTATATCGAGTAACAAAGAATTGGCATATCGTTTGTTTTGGGGAGTAACCTACGAGACTAGCAGGATTTAACCTAATTTAATTTGATATTTTGAATTAAACTCATTGATTATGTGCAAGATGAAAAAATGTAACCAGACCCTAAAACCCGACCTGAACATCCCAAAGTCGTATTAGGGCAAGTTTAGTAATTAATACTCCCTCTGATCTTTCTTTTTCAAATGAACTTTTATATTTATTAAAATTAATTACAAACACTCGATCTTTCTTTTATAATTACAAACACTCGATCTTTCTTTTATTAAAATTAATTACAAATACTCCCTCTGCTCCTCTTGAGTCACAGCTCTGTGACTCAAGAGGAGCAGGGTTGAAAAAAATAAAATAAAACTCGCGCCTCTTGATACATAGACTCGTGACTCAAAAGGGGTAGGGTTTCAAAAAAAAAAACTCTATGCCATGAGAGGCGCATACCTACATCTTAAGATGCGCAAAAATTATAATTAAAATCAAGCCAGCGGAATTTGTGGTGGAGATAGTAAATTTTTGCGGTGCAAAGATTATCACCCTTAATTAATTAGGTCTTATTAAGTGAACATATATTTTTTTGAGGGAATTTGGTGGTTTATATCCTTTAGTATTTTTGATTAGGTAGTTAGCCCCTTAATTTTTTTATTAGCCGTACCCCCCCCCCCCCCCCTTTAACTTTTTATTAGGCGCATCCATTCTCAGCCCTTTCTCGTTCCTCCTTCCAATCGATTCAACGATTCTTCCTCCTCCAATGCTCCATCCATGGCCGAAGAAGAAGACGACGTTGAAGGCGCTTCTCCTCCTGATCTCCGGCGACGATTTAGGAAGCGGTGCCTCCTCTATGGGGCACTATCAATGGTGATTCCATCTCGGATTTCAGATCTACCTAGGTTTTCGAATTTCAGATCTAGAATCCTTGTGATTTCGTTTTTTCGATTAGTGCCTGTATTGATGGAGAATCGCTGCAATTTTCAGATGCAAAGGTGAGATTTGAGTGTATCAATAGGGTTTCACGGGACTACAAGAGGCACTGACGGTTTCTGTGGGAATGGCAAGCGACGCGGTGGAGGCAGCCGGAGATCCTGTTGCGATGTCGGCAATGCTAACGGCTTCCTGGAAGCACATCGGAGAGAGATGTCATGCCGAGAATCCGTTGGCGTCTTCGGTCTTCCTCACCAGCGTCGGATCCGTCGGCTCAGGCTAAGGCTCAGCCCCCGCCCTCCTCCGCCGGATTCATTTCTTTTGCAGCCCGGAACGCCGCCCAAGCTGCCCCTCCATAGTCGCTGCCGCCGCGCTCCTTCTTTGTAACTCCAAGGTCATGTTCTTCTCCTCCTCTTCTTCGATTAATTGTTTGAATTGCTTAATTGATTCGATAACTAGGGTTTTGATATGAAAATTGGGGATTAAATGTTTGACTTGAGCTTCCATTTCAGTTTTTGTTTGTTTATGTCCTCAATTTGATTTGGCATCAGTAATGATTGGTGTTTGAATCCATATTGCTGCTCATAAGATGTAATTCTCCATATGTGACCTCATATGCGATTTGTGATTCCATATTGCACGTTTTCGATTGCTCTTGTTGATTTTGAATTTTTTAGATGGAATTTGTAGCACCATATCATATGTTCTCTCTTGTTGTTTATCATCATTGAATCTGAAGCACCATTGCTTCTGAAATTTCTGGGTGGTTGTGTTTTTTTATATGATTTGGTACTATTTTTTGGATTGTTGGTACTTGATGGAATGTTGGTCTTTGGATCTTTGTGTGTGTTTTCAGAGTATGATTTTCTCTTTAATCAATCTTGTAAAGCATTGCAAATATCTTAAATGTGGCTTGTATGGTTAGTCTTGATTCTTGACTGATGAAACAGGACATATATTGCAATAGATACGTTTAATTGTTTCTGCAATATTCTTGTCCTAATGAAACAAGAAATGGGGACAGTATGCAAAGCTGAACAACAACACGGTTTGCTGAATTTTTTCTGCTTTAATGAAAACAAATAGGGACTGTGTTTGTGCTATCATGAAATCAGAAATGGGGGTTGTTTTGTTTCTTTTTTGATGAATTTTTGTCCTTGTAATGAAACAAGTAGGGGTTGCTTTGTGCTGTCTTGTTTGAAGATTTTCAAGGGTTGTTGTGTTCAAAGGGGCTGTGTTTTAAAGGGATTTATGGGCTGATTTGGGGCTGCTGCTTTATTATTTTCTGCTGGCTGTTTTGTCACATATTTGTTGATGTTTTAGAGTGATTTATGGTCATGATACAACAAGTGGTGTGGCTGCTGCAAATGAAGAAAGTGACTAATTTGGGTGGTGCTACTGTCATAAGGAAAATTTCAATATAATCTGGGTGGTGCTACTGTCACAACAACAAGCTGCTACAAATAGACCTTAATGACGAGTTGCAACTGGAGCCCAATGGAGCAAATTAACAACAAGGAATGGGAAGCTATATAAGAATTGAAGTGAGTAGCAGTGGGTCTTCCTTGATGGCCCTCCATTACGTGACTAGGACTTTGTAAATTGGCTTCCATTTGCTCTCTTTAATATGTTTATTGTAATGGTGATTTGGTGTGCTAATATAATGTATAGTCATTATAACACCCTTGATGGCCTAGTCGAAGGGGGTGTTAATAGTTTCATGGTCATCAATTATATATAAAAATATCACCATAAACAATTGCATCAATGAAGTGTAATAACAAATGTCATCAATGAATAAAAGTCATTAATAAACAAATGTAATCACATTTTATGCTCGATGTCATCAATTGTTTAAAAATGGCATCAACAAACAATGTCATCACAAATGATTGAGATCAATGAGGTGTAATTACAAATGTCGTCAATGAATAAAAGTCATCATTAAAAAGAGAACGTGGAAGCCAATTGTGATTAATGAAGCGTAATAACAAATGTTATCCATGAATAAAAATTTAATGAACATGTCACCACAAGTGATTGCATCAATGAAGTGTAATCACAAACGTGTCATCAGTGAATGAAAGTATAATCGCTGAAAATAAATCGATATACAATTGATTAAATTAAAAACATGTGGCATCAATCGATTTGATTAAAAAAAATGGCATCAAATAATTACATTATAAAAATGACATCAAAATACCATTTTGAAAAATTTGTATCACATTAAAGAAAAAAATGTCATCAAAATACTACTTTGAAAAAATATCATCAAAAATATGGCATCATGGTAAAAAAAAAATCATCAAAAAATTGACATAAAAAAAGTGGCATCAATCGTTAACAGTAAAAAAAATGGCATCAATGATCAACGTGACATTACTGTAAACAAAAGATGTCATCAAGGTTTAAAAAAAGTGTCATCCAATCATTTTAATTAGAAAAGTGGCATCAAAGTGAAAATAAAATATAGTAAAATTTTGGCATCAAAACGGTAAAATATGACATCACTAAAAAAAAATAAAAATTGACATCAAAATGGGTTGGTCAACGTTGACCGGTCAATGGTCAAACGGTTGACCATTGACCAACCCACTCTATTGGGAAGGGGTCTATATCAAATTAATTAAATTGATTTGGGGCCTAAGTGCTCAATTGAATATTCAAAAAAGTCATCCACCAAAATCACCCTATTTTTTTTTCCCTAATTTCAATAATTTATAGATCATGTAATTTTTTACTATAAATATTTTTTGATCATGTAATGAATATACATTAAATATTAATAATAAAAAAAAGTGATTGATTTTGTTATCTTTCCTTAAAGACGAAGGGCGGAAATGGACCAACACTTTATAATTTCCCCCCTTTTTCAAAGTCACAAGATGTAATAGATACTCCGTACTGTATAATATTGGCTATTTACCGGTAAGATCCTGTTTGCATCCTTTTATTTTAATTTATTTTGTTTTCATTCCGGCTTTTAATTGTGGGAATATATTCCCAGCCTCATAATTACATGTAGTGGAATCTAATTCATTTCATTTTATGTCAGTCTCGTATAAAGGGCCACAACTTAATGACATAACATTATCCAATCTGAATTAGATCTAGGGAAAGTAATATTCGGGCTATTTTTTTTTGGTGGGGGACTGGGGGGTGGGGGGCTTTGTATTTTTTTTTTAAAAAAAACCTACAATATTTTTACTATATTTTAGCGATAAAAATAATTTTTTAAAAATTTAATTTATATACATATACTAAAATTGATACATAACATCCTATATGACAGCATTTAATTAATTCTGATAAAAAAAATTCCGTAAAAAATAATTATTAAAATTATATGTTTATATATATATATATATATATATATATATATTTTTTTTTTGAACCGGAAATAATTCAAGTTACCAAGCAACCTTGGAAACTCGAGAGACCGAAAAATCGGTATCCGGAATAACCGGGAAGGACAACACACAAAGCAACAGCAAACCCATACAACAAGAGAAACAAACAAAAGGAGACTTGGGACGATTCCGAGATCAGGAGCTGGTTGAGGAGGTAAGACGAAGCAGGAGCGCAACCGTGGAAAACAGTCTACGATGCTGGAAGAGGTGACACAGGAAAGACCCGGGGAACAACAATGGAGGACTCAGATATGGACTCGAACGACAACGAGCCTTCAGACCTCGATCACACATCCACGACCCATCCGCAACCAAAGGAGACGAACCACGAGGGCACCAAAGAGAGCTCAATCAGCACATCAAGAAAAACATCAGCAAGGAGAACCTAATGAACAATTTCTTTGTTGAGAAGACATGGTCGAAAGATCAAATGAAAGCGGGTCCATGTAACCTCGAAAGAGGATAAGCTGGGGTGGGTATTTACTCATTCAAACTCTAGAAAATAAGTTCTAGAGAGAAAAAAGAGAAAAAAACTTTCGGGTTATGAATTTAATGATGGTAAACATGGCGTGCAAGGTCACGCCAGGGGAAAGGAAGACCTTGCAGACCACTAAAGTCAAGAGGGTAAGCCCCGACAAAGAGCCACCAGTAACGGCCGGCAGGCCAAAGCGCCACCAGACACATCGTCGGTAATGGCACAGGGGCAGACGGATCCAAAATGGGGGTTAATGCACAAAGCGAATTCGAGATGGTAGAAGGTTTGATTGCGTCAAGTAGAGGCACTACCACCGCTCCAGGCGTAGCACAAGACAGAGGAATCACCGGAGACCCCAAAATAATTTTGGATTCAGTCAACATCCATAAAAGGAATCAGATTATGGGTTTATACAATCTTGTTCATTAATGGGAAGCGATCCCGGTTAGCCGACGCAAATCGGAGGTCGAATTGAGGTTGAGATTGAATCTCAGTTGTTCCCCAATAATTTGTTGTTTCTAGTTATTCTAATTGAAGGTGGTGTGGATTATTGGTGATGGTGGTTGATAAACCTGAAGTTAATAATAGTGGGGGTTGCCCAATTAAAAGGTATTGTTGCTGTTTTTTGGATTTGGGGTTGAGATTGTTAATCTCGGTTTTTCCGCGAGTGTTGTTGGGGTTGCCCAAATATTAGGTATTGTTGTTTTTTGGATTTGGGGTTGAGATTGTTAATCTCGGTGTTTCCCTGAATGTTGTTGGGGGTTACCCAAATATGAGGTATTGTTGTTGTTTTTTGGATTTGGGGTTGAGATTGTTCATCTCGGGTTTTCCCCGATTGTGATTTGATGTTGCTATAGAGGGGGCGGAGCACGCTAACCTTCTTTCCCCCAATCAACAACAAAAAATAGGAAGGAGCAAAGCAAATAAATCAAGAGGAAACCCTAAAAAAGCAAAGGAGAGGGCAAGAAAAGAACCGAAAAATACCTTGCAAAAGCAAGTATCAAATCAAAAAGGGAAGAGGAAATTAACAGGGGCGGAACAAAAGAAAAGGACGGAAAAAAAGCAGAAAGACAACCGAAAAACTAAACCCAAGAATCAGAAAAAAAGAAATCGAAGACAACAAGAAAACGAAACAACAAGAGGGGAAAACCGAAGCGGAACGAGAAACAAAATCAAACGAAACCGGCAAGAGATAGACAAAATCCGAAAACTAAAGCAAACCGAAAAGAGCGGAATTGAAACAAAATCCGAAATGAAGGGGTGAGGAAGAGAAAAGGGAACAGGAAACACAAAAAAAAACAAGAAATCGAAACAAAATCCGAAATCCCAAAAACGAGAAAACCCTAGAAATTGAGGATTTTGAAATTAGGAAGAAAATCAACAAAAACCCAGAATCAGGGGAAAGGAGAACAAAACGGCCCGGAAATGGAGGTCCGGTGGAGGTGAAGGTGGTGGTCGTATAGGTGTTGGTGCCGATCGGAGGCGGAACGGAGAGATCTCTGCTGAGCTCCAGATGAGGGAGAAGGGGAAGTGGAGGCATAGAGAAAAGAAAGAGGTTTGGGTACTAGCTGAGGCCAAAGCGGTGGCCGGCGGGAGGATTGGGTCCGATGAGACCGACCCAGCAAAATCAAGAAGCTCACACGAGAGCGATGAACATGAAAGGGAAAGGGGTTTTTTCTGGCCACCACGCGCCGACGCGTTCTTTTCTGGCCTTAGATATGCAAGAGGATGAGTGTGGTCAAATTATATGTTTATATAGTTTATGCAAATTCATCACAAGTCATAATCTGTCTACATATATTTAATTTGATTAAAATCTACTTGGGAAAAACTTAAATAATACTTATTAAAATATATTTAAGGGATATAAGGCTGGTAAAAAAATCATAATTAAGAAAGTATTGGATTTATTAGTGGTAAGGTTTTATTTTCGAACTTAATTTGTTAGAAAAAAGTTACTCCCTTTTAATTAAAATTTCTCATTTACTATTCATGCACGTTTTTTCTAGAATAATAAAAAACTATATAAAATATTAACATTTTTACATTTGTTTTTATAAATTCATACTTAATTCTAATACGTATGAAATTATTAAAAAAATACTTAAAATATTAAAATTTTATATAATTTCAAAGCCTAAAAAAAGGTGCAAGAATAGTAAAAGGTCAAGTTTTAATTAACGGAGAGAGTATAATTCGGTTTGTTAAAAAAATTTAAAATGCTTACAAATTATTTTTTTTAAGCAATGAGAAAATAACAATTTAGACTTTATAGTCTATATATATATGTATTATATATAATATTATATATAATAAATGAGAAGTCATCTGTACCAAGTGGAGGCTTCTCCTAATCGTATTATTTTTATCCAAATTTTTTTTGATACAAGGTAAGATTTTGGGAGAAGTCAGATCCTACTGACGCCACTCCCAATGGCGTCATGTCGGATAAGGGATATGAACTCCGGATGAGATGCGAGAGCTCCATGATTCATGAAGTGTCTGAGATGAGCAATCTTGTCCGCAACTCGATTGATTTCACGTAAGACGTGCAAACAAGATACCCAATCAAATTGATGTAGGAGAAGCTGGATGTCCGTGACAATCATCTCAATCTCTCAATGGCAGTGCCAGACACCAAAAATAGTCTTGATAACGGTGAGATTGTCACCCTCGACCTCAATACATCGCAAGCCCAAATCTCTAGCAACCACAAGCGTCGAGTGGAGCACCAAGGTTGCGACCATCAGCGGAGAGACGGAGTCGCAACCGGTATGATCATGAATAACAAATCCAGTTGAGGCCAAACCTGAGGGGAGTCTAGAACCATCAAAATTGATCTTGAAGTGGTTTACCGCTGGTTTCGACCATCTAATATTTTTCTTGCGTCTGGGTGTCGGTTGTTGTTGAGTCATTGTAGTGTCCATATCTTCCCAGAATAATGTTTTGGAGTCTTCTACTTGTTGCAGTAGTTGTCTTAAATATGATTCTTGCTTCCTAATGTCTGCGTAGTTTTGATCGTTGAAAATAATCTTGTTCCTGATTGTCCATAATCCCCACCACATAGTAGCTAAAGAAGTTTTTTGTAGTTTGTTAAGCTTGGAGAATATGTCATTTGTGATTTGTCTTATTGTTCGATCTACTTTGGTTGTTGTTTGTATGATTTGTCCAATTCTATTATCAACTTTTTTGATCATCTCAAGTGCATGGTTACAACAAGTGAACAAGTGTTCTGAGTCTTCAATCGAGTAGTTACAAAAAATGCATGGCATGGGTACAACAACTCCTTTTTCAGCTAGTCTTTTTTTCGTCGGGGTACCATTCATAACAAGTTTCGACATAAAGTTCTTGACTTTTGGTAGGCATTCCAATCTCCATATCCATGCAATGTCACTCTCTAGGTTTCTTTGATGGTCTGTAATCTTATCTAGTGCAGCCGAAGTCGAAAACCATCCATTGCGGCTTGTTTTCCAATAAATACGATCATTGATTTCAAATACTGGGATTTTGATATTGACGATTTTTTCCACAATGTTGGAAGGGAGCACTTGTTGTAGTAGGTCGATTTTTCATTGCTTATCTGCACCTATGTAGGTTTCTACTTTGCCTTTCTCGTCGATTGAGCAATTTGGTTCTTTGTGATTTATGAGTTTTTCCCCTTCCATCCACTCATCTTTCCAAAATTTTATTGTCTTTCCATTTCTTACTTGCCAAATTTGGCCGTCTAGGAATTCATTTTTTAATTCCACTAATTTCATCCATTGCCACGAAGTCTGTGACTTTTTTTTGTATTCCCATAGATTCAGATCTTTCATGTATTTTTCTTGGATGACTTTTACCCATAGGTTTGTTGGTTCTACCAAACTTTTCCACAATAGCTTCATCTGTAAAGCTTTGTTGGTGTCTTTAGATTTGTGGAGCCCTATTCCACCTTGTTTCTTAAGCTTACATATTTTTTCCCAGCCAATCAATGCTTTGTAATTGTAATCTTTATTCCAGAAAAAGGATCGATTGATTTGATCATGTTCCATAAGGATTTCTGATGGTAACATGAAACTTTGCATCACATAGTTTGGTTTCATGGTTAAATTTGATTTGATCAGTACTGAACGTCCTTGTTGTGATAATGCATTTGCCCTCCATTTCGTCAATTGGGTTCTTGTTTTTCCTATAGTTTCTTCAAAGGTGTCCCGATTAACTCGACCGTTGATAATGGGACAACCTAGATATTTGTCAAGAGATGTGTTACTTGTAATATGTAAGATACTTTGGATTTGGTGTTTTTGCTAAATCGGAACTCCTGATGTGACTTGAAATGCTTATTTGTTGAAATTCACCTTTTGTCCCGATATACAACAGTAGTCATCAATTATTTGTTTCACTTTGTTGCATGATTTTGTGCTTGCTTTTGCAAAGATCATAATGTCATCCGCTTGAAAATATTTTCTATTAATGAATACAGTGTAATATAAAAATATATGCTAAGGTAAGATTTTACTAATTTTTTACCTGGATCCACTTAAGCAATATAACATTATACTATTATACCATATATGCTTAAGATAAGATTTGACCCAATTTCATTAGATATCGATATATTTTTACAAGATTTTACCCAATTTTGTTAAATATGGATATATTATATTATATCTCTTTTTATTTGTATTGACAATGTACTTGTTCATCAAAATTTAAAAATATACTTACAGAAGTACTAATATATCAATTTTTCATGATTAAGTTTTGTTGTATTTTAGTCGGATGGATTTAAAGTAAATCCAATTTATATCGATACATCTGTTCTATCTCCTTAGCATATATCCATACAACAGTAGTCATCAATTATTTCTTTTGTTATAATATTATTATTTTATGTGGATGTATATGGGAAACCCTAGTTAGATTTGGGGCCCAAGGTGTGTATAATATATATATATATAAAGGGTCATTTGGAACTCTAATGAATACATCAGTTTCTCCCATCCCCTCTGCATCTCTCTCTATTCTTCCTATTATCACACGTTATCAACACGAGTTTGCTCTTTCTAGGTTTCAAGATCGTAGTCGGTTCTCAAGCTTTTGTCAATCTGAAAGATAAGTTGATTATAATTTATTTTATTTTCTTCTTCTTTAACATAATTGCTTATCGATAGCTTCGATTGAATTTTAACATGCTTATCGATCGTCCTTGCTTATTTTGAATACTTGTCAGTCATACCACGGAGACACAAATTCACATCTTTTGTTTTTTTCCCTTTAGGAGAAGATAAACATTTGAATTTGTGAGGGGAACAACCCAGAGTCTCCAATTAATCAAGATTAAGAAGAGAAATTTGGAATCTTTGTTTCTTGATTTTTTGGGGAAAGGGTTCGAGTTTTGCCCACCATGGATTGCTTCTCATCCTTCTCATGGTCGCCATCGTCACTGCTTGTCTGCTTGTTTCACCCTCCCAAAACAAAGGATCTTCCTGTCGCTGATAGCCTCCACCGTCACCCGCAAGCCGCCTCCCACCGAGGATTGCGCTCCTCCGAAGCCGCCTACCACCGAATTGGCTTCTGCCATGCCCAGGGATCCCGATGCGCTCTTCATCGGTGGTGGAATCATGCTCCAATGGTAGACGACGCCCCGATGTGCAATTTGACCCGCCGCCGCCATCTGTGCAGCTTTCCAACGGGGAAGAAAGGGCTGTATATTTTTGCCTCTGTGAAGTACAAACACATCTCCGAAGATGATGTGTAACATAAATTATATCAACCCCGAAACACATCCCCCGAAGAGGATGTATACATAAATTATATCAATCTCCGAAGTTGGCCCTAGAGTTCTGCGCTGTCGTTGAGGTAAGTACAATTTGGTTTTTATAATTGAAATTGAGTTATACATGATCCATTTATTTCGTTTAAGTATTAGATGACCTAAATTAACTTATACGCCGTACATGCTTAGAAGGTAACCATATTATATAACTAACCATATGTTTATAAATAATTTAATCGGTCTCCTGAAGTAGAAAATATTAAATTCCTCGAAGTGGATGAAAGTAAAAGAAATTGATAGTTTGAACCACTGTATGTGATTGGTAAATTTCATCCCTGTAGTGATGAAACAATAAATATCATCAATGTAGCGATGAGTAATGATTATTATTTTGTTTTGTTTTATTTGTATATTATACTTTTATCATTATCTCCAGAAGTAAATGAAAAGTCATATCTCTCGAAGTAGATAGTGAATAAAATAGATTATCGCCAATTGGAAAGTTAATCAAAATTAGGCATTCTGATAATATTTTAAATTTGTTTCGGAGTGTGATTATCTACGTGTTGCTCACATAGTAGGTACGTTGACTTTTCTTGCTTGATTAATTAGAATTTCAAAAGTTTAAGGCCTTATACATAAGGATGGATAGAATTATGTTATATGATATGTGTTTTAAATAAACCATGATTATAATTTATTAATATTTTGATTTGGTGATGGATGGTGTCATGTGAGTGGTTTGTCCACTGATCCACACTAGGATATCATGGTAAAAGGAGGCGAATCCTAGAAGATTGAACTCTACTTGGTAGTGAGTCTATATGGGTTAAGCTCGATTTCAAGGCTCGACCGTGATGGAGTTGGATTGATTTCTTAATATTGATATATGCGATCGAGCTTGCGGCCAAGTAAGCCTAAACATCATGTATTATGAGTTGATCTCGTACATTAAATATGGATTATCATTTACTTATTAATTGCAAAATGATGTTTTTGATTGCACATATAGATTTTATATCATACATCATGCCATAAATATGCTTTGATATATAAGAATTTAAAGAATGGATAAATCATGTATGATTGAGGATTGACGATGCATATAGATATGACTATTGGGTAAATTGACCGTATATTGGATGCATACATGATAATGATATCTAAATGAATTGATACATTGATAAATAAATAACGTCATCATGCATCAATTAAAATATTAGCTTCATCTTTGTAGTGATGAGCTAAGATGATATTTTTGATTCCATCTCGTACTTGTAGCTTATTTCATATATGATTTGTTTCATAGAAGGTGAAATATAAACTCCTGAAGTGGTTAAACTTGTTTGATTTCTAGTCACCAGAAGTTGACATTATTTATGTGCCATGAAGTTGATTTGTATATATATATATATATATATATATATATATATATATATATATATATATATATATATATATATATATATATATATATATATATATATATATATATATATATATATATATATATATATATATATATATATATTTTTTTTTTACAATATGCAAACAGTTGGAGTTTGTTACAAAATTCGTAACAAACAGCCAGGATCATCCCGTAGGATGATGGAGTACAACTCCTTAGTAAGAGGAGATGTAGATCTAATACAATCGATACCTTTTCTAGCTACGAAGTCGGCTACATAGTTGGCTTCTCTAAAACAGTGTTTAAATTGTAGAAAGTCGAACTCTTGAGCCATAATGATGATCTTTTCAACTTGATGGATGACTTCCCATGGAGTAATGATCTCTTTACTTATTGCTTTGATGATGGTCTTGTTATCGCTTTCAATGATAGCCTTCCGGATCCCTTTACTTCTTGCACGCTGGATGCCTACAATGATAGCTTCTGCCTCTGTCTGTAAAATCGTACCTCTTGATGTATTTTGAAAGAATACATCTAATAAACCGCTCTCCGAGTCACGAATGACTCCTCCCACTTGGCAAGATCCCTTGGACTTAACCGAGCCATCTATATTAATTTTATAGATACTGCTCGGTGGTTTTGTCCACCTAATCTTATTCCTATTAGTACTTCGAGTGTTAGATTTGTTTTCCGCTTCTATTTGCGTATTCCATAACTTTATATTTGAGATAGTTTCAAAGGCTAAATTGATTGTTGAGTTTGGATTTTTATTTTTAAATATGTAATTGTTTCTAGAGTCCCAAATTGCTTGCCATATAAATCCTAACTCTTTTATCGTTGGTTTATTATTATTTTTTTGTATTGGAGGATATCCCTAATATCTTCATTGTACTCTTCTCTAAGTATTAGTTCTTTCCCACTTGCATTTTCATAATTTTGAATGAGTTGTCTAGCAAAATTGCAGTTGATGAATAAATAGGTTGCACTCTCATCTGCACTATTACAGAGTGAGCATTGTGCTGGTACTCTGTTGTAATGTTTGTTTAATTTCTGGGTGGTTGGTAATCCATCTATCATTATCTTCCATAAGGTTTTTTTATCCTTGGTGGTATATCAAGCTTCCATATCCACTTGCAATCCTCCATATTTCTATTATTACTATTTTGATTGAGTAGGGGAGTTGATTTGGTTGGAAATCTACCATCCTTTTCAAGTTTTCAAACTAATTTGTCGCAGGTATCCCAAGTGGGTATTTGAATTTGTATAATATGATCAATAATATGACTTGGGAAGAATTGTTGTAGGATTGTTAGATTCCATTGCTTCGGATTGTTTATTAACTGAGAGACTTTGAGATTGATATTTTCCAAACTTTGGTATTGACTTAGGTTGACTCCTTCCAGCCATGGGTCCCTCCAAACATTTATTTGATTTCCATTGCTAATTAGCCATTTGATTCCAAAGTTGAATTTTTCCCTTAAGGATAATAGTCTCCCAAATTGCCAAGATGTATTTTGGTTATCCCTTTAATTTATATCCCTTGTATGTAAATATTTTTCTTTTATTATTTTTAGCCACATACTAGAATTGTCTGTATGAATCTTCCAAAGAAGCTTCATCTGTAAACCTTCATTTAAAGATTATGCTTTTCTGATTCCTAGTCCTCCTTCATTTTTATTTTTACATATTGATTCCCGACTTATTAATGGTGTATATCTTTCAGACTGTAATTTGTTCCAAAAGAAATTCTTGTTAATTTGATCTATTTGGTTAAGTATTCCTTTTGGGAGTAAGAAATTCTGCATAAGATAGTTTGTCTTTGAGCTAAGGTTAGATTGGATTAATATGGTTCTACCCGCTTGAGATATGGAGGAGGATTTCCATTTAGATAGTTGTTTTTAAGATTTTGTAATGCATCTTCGAAGACGCAATTTTTAACCCTTCCATTGACTAGGGGTATTCCGAGATATTTC
Source organism: Persicaria tinctoria (assembly GCA_037127255.1). Taxonomy (NCBI): domain Eukaryota; kingdom Viridiplantae; phylum Streptophyta; class Magnoliopsida; order Caryophyllales; family Polygonaceae; genus Persicaria; species Persicaria tinctoria. Next base: position 73,486,453 of record JBANSL010000002.1, on the reverse strand, counting down.
TCAATTGTTTTTGATATGGGGATTCCCATTTGAGATGCTAGGGATGTAGCTAGTGTTGGGTTAACATTTTTTTGAGAATTGGATAGAGCTTATGTTGTAGTTTATGGTTAATCCAGATATGTTGGCAAAATTATTTAGGGAGTTTTGAATAGTATGCAAGCTCATGTGAGATGCTTTGGAGAAAATTATGGTGTCATCTGCAAACGTAAGGAAGGGCATCTTCTTTTATTGCCTCATGGTGTAATTCTCTTGCAAGGCTTTCCATTACTATTACAAATATGTAAGGGGCTAAGGATCACCTTGTCTAATCCTCTGTTTGGTTTGAATTGGTTACCGGCCATATTATTGACCAGAACTGAAAAGGTAGTGGTAGTAATGCATTTCATTGTCTAGTTGATCCATATTGGGTGGAAACCCATCTTTTTTAGGACCACTTCTATATATGACCAGTTGATCTTATTATATGCTTTTTCCATGTCTAGTTTTAATGCCATCCATCCTTTCTTGCCTTTTTGCTTAGTAAAGGTATGGAATACTTCATGAGCTATTAAAGTGTTATCTTGTATTGATCTTCCTTCTACAAAGGCACCTTGGAAGGGGTTTATAATTTTCGGGAGAATTTTTTTAATTCTATTTGCTAGAATTTTGGCTATAACTTTGTAAATTGTATTACAAAGGCTTATCGGTCTGTAGTTATTTATATTTTGTGGATCTTCAACTTTTGGAATTAAGGCGATAAAGGTTTGGTTTATTTGTTTTAGGATGCTACCAGAGTGGAAAAAGGATTTGATTGTTTTGCAGAAGGAGTTACCCACGATATTCCTGTAATTTAGGTAAAATTCTGGCGGGAAACCATTAGGGCCTGGTGATTTATCCTTTGCCATACTAAGTAGTGTGTTTTTAATTTCTAAATTTGTTGGGTGTTTTATGAGTTATTGGTTTTCCTCTACAGTGATTTGTGGTTGGATGTTTTTGACTGTTTCCATAGTAATTTTTTCTTGTTGCTTCCCAATGAATCTTTCAACCATTTCCTCAGTAATTTGATCTGTTATCTGTTGCTGGTCCGTTATAATTTGACCTTGTTTGGTTGTGAAGGAGTTCATTCTTCTCTTAAAATTTCTTATTTTTGTATTTATTTGGAAGTATTTTGTGTTTTTATTTGTTAGATATATATGTTTAATTCTTGCTCTCTGTTTCCAGAATTTGTAGTTAAATTCTAGCATTTTTTTCCTTTTATTTTCTAAATTAGATAGTTTTTTCCTTTTATTTTCTAAATTAGATAGTTTTATTTCATGTTCTATTTTTTGAAGCTGTTTTTGTATAATATTATATATAACTTAAATTGCATGAAATTGAAATTTGAGATGATTATTGAACCTATACTATTTGTGAATGATATTTCTTATTGAAACAAGTGATGTATATCTGAATTGATATCCACCTGAAGTGGCCAAATAAATTTTAATTATGTTCAGTGCATTTATTTTAATTTACTGAGATCGCTTTTATTATTTACTTGTGAGGTGTATATATTTGAATTTACTTTTGCACAAAACTCAAAGTGTTTTCAGAAGAAACAACTTGTTAAGAGTTGGTATGTCGTAAACATATGTGGTTTTATATTATATATATTGTTTTTGTTAATAAAAGTTATCTCTTGAAGTAGATAAACTTATCTCTACATATGAAATATTATCAACGAAGGAGCCTAGATGATCCAGAACCATTGATTCTGCAAACTTGGTCATATTTGGTTTGCTATTAGTATAATTTGGCTATTTGAAGCTATATGGAATCTATGTTTTATTTATCTATTTGATTTGATTTGCATTTTATGTATATGTATATGCATTGGAAATGTTTCTTGAAGAAACCATTATGGGTAGGTGATGCCAATTTTATTCAACTAATGATGATTTGGGAGAAGAGTTTGAAGCAAATCCTTGTTAAATTGTGTGAAATCAATAAATTTATTCTTGAGAGCCCGAAGACTCTTTATTTTGCGATCTTGTTCTTAATCTACTTGGGTATGGTAGAACTCAAATAAATAGCTAGCTAAATGACTTATGGTTCTTAACAACCTCTTTTATTGCTAGATGCAATATATATTGTTACCTCTAGTAGAAGACATAAAGAGGATACGGTGCGCGCGACCGTTGTTAGGATACTGGTCATAATTTTGAAAATGATTATAGATAATCATGTATGAGTCGACTCCCACATCAAGAAGAATGTGGAAGAACAAGTCAAGGATGATGGTTTACCTATTGGATTTGTAATCTCCCAACCTGTGAATGAATCATCGTATAAGAATGATAGAATGGTTTAGAACTTGGTATCTGATGGTATGGAAAACCTAAAGTTTTCAGGATGAATTAACTAATGAGTATTTGTATAAATTCTATATTTGGCATAATTAAACCTTATACATATCTCCAGAAGAGCATCAAATTAGTCCTCGAAGGACGGTTGATATAATCAAGCAATAAATTCATATGAGAAGATGACTCTAGAATAGAGTCATCTTCTCATATGAAGTTGGTATTTATAGAGTAAATTCTCCTTCTTGTAGTTTATCTCCAGTAGAGAACTTGGTATTTACATGTTCAGTATAGGCATTGACATGTTCAGTATAGACGCCGAAATCTCCCAAGATTACACTAAGTTGTTGTAAATCAAGAAAGTTGATGTATATGGAGGATTGAGTCACCGTAGATGATCAATTACCTAGAGTTTATCAAGAAGCAATATATTGCATGGAAGAGAAGTAAACCAATGTACTAGCATGATTTAGATCGAGGTTCTAGTAGTAACTTCAAACAATGGTGATATGTCCACTAGTACAAAACTCTTGAAGAGATTTCATGAACGTTGACAATGTTAGAATTGACTATGAGATGTCTTGAAATGACCAGATCCTTGATTATCCAATAAGAAGAGGATTAGTTGGAAATTAGTTAAAAGATCTAAAAAATATCTCGACCTGGAGTTCGAGTGTAGAAAGAGAGATATATTACAATATGAAGATAAATGATCTTTTCATCTTTGATTAGATTGTGAAAGGATATTAAGGGTTCAGAAGTACCATGTCTTTATAAAATTGGTGATGCTAAATTGAGGGAGAGAAAAGTTGTACTCTTTTCCTTAACTTTGGTTTTTGTCCCATTTGGGTTTTTCCAAAAGCAAGGTTTTTAACGAGACAACTCCCTCATAAGGATATATTGCATGTATATCCCAAATTCTAGAAAGAAATAATTCATGCAAAGATGGATTATTTAAGCATGAAGTTCTTGGACATGTAGCTCCAACATTGAAAAGTGTAGCATTAATTGGTTTTAAGTGGGTGTTCGTACAAAGGAAAATATAAAGCCAAATTGATTGCACACAAGCCTATTAAAGGTTACATGAGAATGCATTCACCGGGAGTGAATATAATTTTGTCTCCAAATGTAAATGATGTACATATACATATAAATGAAAAGAATCGATTGAAAATGCCTGAAGCTTTATTATCAAAGTCCCGTCACATACAATTAATTAAAGATCCTTAGAGTACCAGAAGTACATATAATTGTAAAAATGGTGACACTGCATTAGGTCCCGAAGTACCATACAATATTGTACTCTTTTCCTTAATCTTGGTTTTATCTCATTAGGGTTTTCTAAGTTAAGGTTTTTAACGAGCAACTTAAGCACCATTTAATATATCAGATCCCCCGGATCAAAAATTGAAAGCACACTAGGTCCTGAAGTACCTTATGTTTGTACATCCAAAGCAGTTCAACACCAATACATGGAAGTCAAGCGCGTCAAAGTCAATCATGGAGACATTTCAGCTTATACACATCAAAGACAATGTTGAGATTCAACCATAAGCAAAGACGACGACATTAAGAAGAATGAGAAGACTTCGAGAATGATGTTGAATTCAGGGGGAGTATACACGCACTGCACTCTTTTTCCCTTCGATAAGGTTTTGTCCCGCTGGGTTTTCCTGACAAGGTTTTTAATGAGGCAGAACAACAAGAGCGTATGTAGAAGGCTGCACTCTTTTTCCCTAAGCTATGGTTTTGCCCCATTGAGTTTTCCTAGCTAGGTTTTTAACGAGGCAGTATCATCAAAGCGTATTATATGTTATTTGTATTTTTCCTTGGTCCTAGTTTTGGTCCCACTCGGTTTTCTAGGCGAGGTTTTTAATATGACAACTTTGTATTATTAGTTATGTACATCAAAGGGGGAGTGTTATAATATTATTATTCTATGTGGATGTACATGGGAAACCCTAGTTAGACTTGGGGCCCAAGGTGTGTAATATATATATAAAGGGTCATTTGGAACTCTAATGTATACATCAGTTTCTCCCATCTTCTCTGCATCTCTCTCTATTCTTCCTATTATCACATGTTTCACTTTGTTGCATGATTCTGTGCTTGCTTTTGCAAAGATCATAATGTGATCCGCTTGAAAATATTTTCTATTAATGAATACAATGTAATATAAAAATACATGCTAAGGTAAGATTTTACTAATATTTTACCCGGATCCACTTAAGCAATATAACATTATACTATTATAAAATATATGCTTAAGATAAGATTTGACCCAATTTCATTAGATATCGATATATTTTTACAAGATTTTACCCAATTTTGTTAAATATAGATATATTATATTATATCTCTTTTTATTTGTATTGACAATGTAATTGTTCATCAAAATTTAAAAATATACTTACAGAAGTACTAATATATCAATTTTTCATGATTAAGTTTTGTTGTATTTTAGTCGGATGGATTTAAAGTAAATCCAATTTATATCCATACATCTATTCTATCTTCTTTATTTTAAGCTAACTTGAAAATATATATATTCAGTTTAATTTCCATCCACCCATCTATTCCAATCTCTTTTCTTTTTAGCCAATTTAACAATTAAAAAATATAAAGAATAAGATCATTTTTGGGTTATTTTAAAATTAGTAGAATGATTTCAATAAAAAAATATTTAAATTCAAAAAATTAAAATAATATATATTAATTGATTTCTTTTGTTGATATAAGTATAACAATTAAAAAACATGGAAAAATCATAATTAGTTATAAAAGTGTTAATATAAATTTTATTTAAGTTTTTAAAATTGAAACCCATATCAAATTGATTTCTTTTGTTGATATAACAATTAAAAAACATTGAAAATAATAATAATTAGTTATACAAGTGTTAATATAAATCTTATTTAAGTTTTTAAAAACTGAAAACCATATCTATCTATCTATTATTATATATAATTTGGGGGGGGGGGGGGTTTACCCAAATGTCCATGTTTTCCGTCTTTTTTTACCAAAGTGTCCACCGACCTATCCATATTAGCTAAAAGTCCACTGCGTTGCTAACATAGAAGTTGTTGACTCTGAACTTGTTGATATCGAAGTTGTTGACACGAATATTGCTAACAATTATTTCGATAATGCTGGCATCGAGAACACTGCTAACACTCCCACCACTAACATTGTGGACATCATTAAATAATTATTCGCTGACAACTGACACCTAACGCTCTCATCACTTCATCTAACACCAAAGGTGCTGACACCGAAGTTGCTGACGCCGATTAAGTTACTAACACCTCACGCTCTCACCTCAAATTATTCTACTTGCATCACTCTATGTTACGTACTGCTTTGTTGCTAGAAATTCAAGCTCCTAACACATTCAGAGATATGTGTATCAAATCAAATTCCATATGAAAAGAAATTAGAGTCCTGAAATTAAGCTATATTAACAAAACCTCCCAAACAAAGACAGAAACTACTCATCATCGTCATAAAGCCAACAAAATTATTCCACTTATTGCATTAGTATGTACAATTTATCAGTCCAATATAACAAGCTTTTGATTAGCCTCGCCGAAGATGGCATTAAGCATGACCTTCAAAGGACTAAACTCTCCACCATTCATCAAAAACATCGTTAGCAAGTCTCACCGGTCACCACCACTGTCAACAACTTTTGACTCGAATCCAAGTACCATCGATCCAAAACAATCTCACCACGGCAGCGGAGGCAAGCAAAACAGCGTTGTTGGAAGAGAGCGAAGGAGAGGCGAGACCACAGGACTCCGACAATCATAAAAACTCTTGTACCAAAAGCAGGAATCTGGCGATCGATCTCCATATCTAATTGCTTCCGAAAAATGGAGGATCGGCCATGAACCAACCATAAAAACTCTTGTACCAATTTAATTGATAACTAATATAATTGGTTGATAATGATTAGTAATTATAAAACATCAGGTTTTGCTATCATTGACAATATGACATGCACCTTAAAATTTAAAGTCAAAATTACGTATCAATAAAAACTCTTATCGAATTATGTACCAATATTAATAGTTTATACATTTCAAGTTAAATTATAAATTTAAATATTCAAATGTGATATAGTAAGAATCAATTACCCAAAAGTATAAATAAAAATTGAATGAAACTGTAAACCATATATATCTGAATCAAGTTTGAGCTTGTGGAATTCCTTCATTTATTGGCATTTTATCTCTCCTTTTTAAATTTTTTATTGATTTTAATTTTAAATATTATATATATATAATATTTAAAATTAAAATCAATAAAAAATTAAAAAAGAGAGATAAAATGCCAATAAATGAAGGAATGCCACGTTTAAAAAAGAGAGATAAATTTTTTTAATTTTTATTGGCATTTTATCTCTCTCTCTCTCTCTATATATATATATATATATATAGAGAGAGAGAGAGAGAGAGAGAGAGAGAGAGAGAGAGATGGTTGGTAATGGTAATACCACCCATAAACTTTGAGAAATTTGTTAACTAATACCGTACCAATATAATTGATAACCAATTTACTTTGTACCAATTTAAATTGTTTCAGCCAGTAAACAATTGATATAATTGATAACCAATTTACTTTGTACCAATTTAAATAGTTTCAGTCAGTAAACAATTGGTTGATTTGTCATGACATGCTTTACTAGCCCAAGATACCATTAGGACTATCTAGGCTAACTACAATGGTGTCTCAAGCTCTATTTATATTCCCTCTTATTCGCTACAAATTAGTTTACCAATATAATGTATTAAATACTTTTTATTTATACTATTTTACCCTCATTTATTACACTACTTTTTTACTTTATCAAAAATTACAATTAATAAACCATTACAACAACATTTTGTAAAGTAAAACCCAAAATACTTTTTTTTTTGAACCGGAAAAAATTTGGCAATAGGGGAACCCTATATACCAAGAGCATCCAAAAGGATGAAATTTTGAAGCATAGAATCGCCAGGCATCTGATTCCCATGGAAAGCAAAGTCTAAATGCGATAATCTGTCAGCGACCTGGTTTGCTTCCCGAAAGATGTGACGAATCTGAACAAGTCGGAAGAAACCTAGGGAGACTAGATTGTCTGAGACAATCATTTCTGAATCTCTTGAAGGCTTCCCAGAACCCTTTAGGCTGTTGATGATGGTGATATTATCACCTTCGATTATGAGGTTAGTTATTTTTAATTTTATTGCAGCCGTAATGCCCTTCCAAAGTGCAAATCCTTCAGAGCCAGTGACCGAAAGGATAGGGCTTTGACCAACTTCACCGTAGATCGGGTTCCCCATATGATCTTTGATAATGTATCCAAATGTCCCTGTGTTGGTAGGTGATAGAGCCCCATTAAAGTTGAGCTTATAGATTCCTTTAGACGGGGCTTGCCATTTTGCCTTTAGTCGTTTTGCTTTATTCATGTTTTTTATGTTTGTGTGTGCACTTGTTTTGTTTCCATCTTGATTTTCTGGGTTATGCCATAACAAGGCCTGATCCTTTGCAAATGTTGTTATGCTAAGTATGTCGGGCACTACAAGAAAAACAGGTTTTGGCAACAGAAAAAGTCGTTGCAAAAAGCCCATTGTCGTTGCCATAAAGAGCTATTGCAACGACATTTGTCGTTGCGAGGTCGTTGCGGGTCAGGGCGTAGCGAAAGGCTATCGCAACGACATTGGTCGTTGCGAAAAATAGACCTTTTGCAACGACAAATGTTGTTACAATACATCTGTCGTTGCTAAACACTTATATATAGGAAAACAATGGCATGTTTTAGTAACAAAAATGTCGTTGCAATAGGTATAGTTCTTTTGCAACGACATTTGTCATTGTTATTTATAATATATTTTGCAACGAAAATGTTGTTGCTAAAAGTGTATAAAATTTCTGGGTATGTATTGCAATGATTATAGGCGTTGCTATAAATGCTACCTTTTGCAACAACAAAAGTTATTGCTATAGACTCTTGTCTTTGGCAACGACTTTTGTGGTTGCAAAAGGTTATATTATGATAAAATGAAATCTTTTGCAACGACATGTCGTTGCAATAGAGGTGTATTTTGCAATAAATAAGATATTTTACGACGACTTTGTCACTTTTTTTCGCAATTCCCTGTTTTAAAGTAGTATTGCAGTTTCATCAAAACATATTCATTCATAACATTATAAGAAAATACACATGCCATCCTTCAAGTCAACCATATACATAGATTGTCCAAAGATCTTACAAAATGTATCTGTTTCCAATACATAAATTCATCCATACAAATTATTCGCATGGGCTCCAACTACAAGGATTTTTGATGTTTTCTTAGGAAGTGGAAGCAGAGGAACATCTGCAATTTTCCCGTTCTTTAGAAGCACAAGTGACTTTCTAACAACTTCCTTAGCTAAGTCTCTGTGAGGCTGTTGAGTAGGATAAAAAATCAAGTTATCAACTATTGCTAAATGAAACATTAAAAAAAATATTTGTGGGTTTTCTTCAAGAAAAAACACAAATAGAAAAAGAATTAAGATTTAGGAATGAACTGAACTGGAAAAAGGTCATCAGGAAGCTGAGAGATGTAATTAGTGAATGGTAAACCATAAGAAAAAGAGGCATTGCAAAGAGAACCAGCTGACCTGACTACCGAGATGATTGACTAAATTAAGATCAGCTATAGGGTTCTCAAGGATACTCATTGTAAACTTCACTAGTAATATCCTCTGAACTGCGTCATCAATATGAGCCATGGGGATGAAATTGGTCTTGACAATGGACTTAAGATTGTCGATGAACTCGGTATGATTAAAGAGAACCACGATCTGTAAAATCACCAACATAACACAATTTTAAAAACATATTCTGGTGGTAATCTGCATACTAGGCCCGAGGAAAATATGTCCTTACTCCTCGGACGTAACTACTAGAACAATATTTTCCAAAAATGTCAACTAACCATGTCAATGCCAGCTTGAACTCCAGCCAATACTGGGTAAGTATAGTTGGCATGACCTGGTGATGTAATCCTGTCAAGACCCTGCCAATCTGAGATGACAAAACCATAATACCTAGTACAAGAAATAGAAGTTAACACATGTTACCTCTTTTTATTGATTACATTATAAGAAAACACTTCTTCCTCAATATTAGTGTTTGCAAGATAAACATATATTGTTGCTATAACGTAAGCATATAAACATGACAGTGGAAGGGAGAAAGTTTTTGAGATAAATATATTGTCACGATACCGTAAATTTAAGGATGCCCTTCAGAAATTCAGTAACCAAATCATGATTGGCATGCATCTTTACTCCCTTCCAACTTGAGTATGAAACCATGACTTTGGAAACACCTTAGGCTATAGAATCGTAATAGGCTGGCAAATGAATGCCAAGCAGCCCATTCCAGTCAATTTCAGTATTGTTCTCATTGATCCCATTAGTTGTACCACCATCCCCCACAAAGTGCTTAGCACAAGCTGCAAATTTTTCCCTGACACATCCAATATGTGGGGTAAAAAATAAGATGAGAAAAAGACACACAAAAAATAAAAATGAAACTATATCGATTCAAAGAAATCTAACAAACTTCTTTTCTTGCTCTAGTAGTACAAATAGTCAAATACTCACAAAGCTACAATATTTAGCAAAATTAAATTGAGACATAAAAACATTGCTCTGTGTACTGCAATTTTAATGAACATATTGTGAGTAGTGCATTCATTACTCATGATTCATGAACTGCATAAGCATCTTTTATTTATACCACAGTCTAAAAATAATATGGAAAGATTCGACGTTCATCAAGTCTATTTAAGAGAAAAGTAGCAGGTTGCCCCAAACCATTTGCAACAATCATTTCGCACAAAGCAAGTAACTACTCTACATCCACTAGAAAATTGATGCAAAATACTAATAGATCTTCATCTAAGATATAACAAACACTACTAGCAAATATATCAGTAATCATATACAAGTTATTACTTCCCACCAACATAAGGAACTCCTTAGAACGATCAAATTAGCTAAACATGATGAAAGAAAATAAATCAAAAGCAAAATAAGATGACATAGCTAAGAAGAATAAGAGAAATACTTGATCTTCTATAGCGGAAATCGTCTCAAAGCTTCAATTGCAATCCCTTACCCTTATCATTCAACTGATAAACCCTTTTTCCCAAAAAAAACCCAATCTGAGTTTTCAGCCCCTTCGTGCACAACGAAACCCCTTTTAAGTGCTTTTCTAATCCATAAATCTTAACTTGGATGAGGCATATTATCTTTTACCATTATGAGGCTTCACTTGGAATGATGACTAAGGACAGAGGTTTCTAGTCAAGCCCAAAGCTATTAAAAAAAGGAAGGGTAATGTACCCTGTTTGAAACAGAATAAAAACTTTCAAAGTCCAATAGTGTTTACAACAATTAGAATAACATAGGATTTTAGCAAAATCATTGCCACATAATCTCTATAAGGAAGAGCAGGAACTCAAAGAATCAAGAAAAGAAACCACCACACGACATAAGAAAGATAGGCAACTAAAAACAACATCACCATGGTCTACACACATGTTAACCAAAGCAAATTGAGTTGGAATAACCTACTTACAGAGTTACAGAATTTATATTATTGTTGTAATATGCCTAAATTCTGGTTCATACTCAACAAAACATAAAATTCTGTCAAAAAAATCACTACCTAATATCACATGAGCCTAAATTTTGCAAAATCTGTCAAAAAACCTAAAATTCTATCTATTCCAAACTTAAATTTGCAAAATCTATCAAAAACCCTAAAATCAAAAATCTATCAAAAACCCTAAAATTGGAGTTTAAGAAATCCCAAATCGACGCAAAACATTGAAGAATAATTATAAATTTAAACTTACAAGCGTTCCAGGAGAGATATCGGCGACTCAAAGGTTGCTGGGGTTTCGACAGCAACTAGCGACTCGGGAAAAGGAGAAGACGAGCGGGAGATTCGCGTGCGCAGGAGAAGAAACCAGCAGGTCGCACGCACGAAGCTGTCGATGAAAACCTAGAACTGAACCAAAGAACCTTAAAACTAGATCTGAAGCATCAATGGAGGAGAACTAATCATCGTTGGCTCTTGGAGTGTTCATGGAATTGATTGAGTAGTCGTCGTTGTAGGGCTCAACCACCGACGTCGGGTGAAGGAGGAGAGGGAGAGTGCTGCTGGAGGTGTCTGTACAGTGTCGGAGTCGGGAAGAGATATACCGGCTTCTATCTTCGATTTGGGGTCGAGATTCGAGGGATCTAAGAGAGATGAAGAGAAAAAGAATGGAGAAAGATCGAGTGAGAGTAAAAGAGGCAATAGTGGAAGATCGAGAGAGAGAGGTAGAGAAAGAGGGGCGAGAGAGATCTAATCTCGAGTGTGTGAGAGAGGTCAGCCGAGGAGGAGAAGTCGAGGATGAAAGGGAAAGAGGAGAGGTGGCGGTGGTGGTAGTGGTGGTGGTGGATGCGGCTGCGATGGCGGTAGCAGTGGTGGTAACGACATACAAGCGAGGGTGAGATAGAGAGTTGGGAGAAATTCTCCAAGTACGCAAGTCTGGAAGAATAGCTCTAGTTTTTCCCTTTTCAAATGATTTTTTATGAGTTTTTTAAATGAAAATATTTTTGTGTTTCCTTATAAATTTTTTGGTTTATTTATGGCAACAAATTTTTCTTGCCATATTGTTACTTGTTTTTTAACAACAAAAATTGTTGTTGCAAAATATAACTTTTATCTGTGTAAATTCTATTGCAACAATAATGTTGTTGCTAAAGATATAACACAAATTTTCAACTTACCCGCCCACGCTGGGACGAGCGCCAAATGAAAGTCTTAATTATTGCAACAACGTTTCGCAACGACAATTTTTAGTCGTTGCAAAAAGCATATCTTTTGCAACGAAAATAAAATGTCGTTGTCAAAAGTCGTTGCGATACACTGTTTTTCTTGTAGTGGGGCTTTGTCCTTTCAAATAGGGCCTTGTTTCTAAAGTACCATATGCTCCACCATGTAAAGGCTGGTTTGATAAATCTCTGATTGTTCAGTTCCTCCTTGATTGCTAGGATGTTAGTGTTCATGTTATTTTCTTGTGAAGTACATCTATCAAGAATTGACAGTATGGATCGGTCCGTTATTGTTATAGCAGCTCGTGACACTAGGCAGTCCCAAAGGAGGTGCTCGAGATCTTCATAGTTTGAGTCACAGTAATGGCAAGTAGTTGGAATGCCCATACCCCTAGAAGCCAGCCTTACAGAGGTAGGGATTCCATTTTTTGTGATTTTCCAGAGGAAAGATTTGATCTTCGGTGGTAGATCCAAGTTCCATATCCATTTGAAATCTGATCTTGCATGGTGTGCTTTATCAGCTAATAGATCCACGGCAGAACTTGTAGAGAACCAACCATTTCTGCTCCATTTTCAGTACAGCCTGTCCATATGTATGTTTTTCGGTATTGGTGTTGCTTTTATTCGTTTAAGTATTTCCTTGGGTAGTATATTGTTGAAGCTGTTATGTAGTTTTTCTGTATCCCACATTTTGTCTTCTTTTATGTAATTTGCTACTATTGTTGTTTGGTCAATGTGCTGATCGCTAGTCACCATCGAAATTAGCGGGCTTTCGCCACACCAGTGGTCAAGCCAGAAGTTGATGTTTTCCCCATTGCCAATGGACCAACTAAGGCCTTCTTTAAAAGTAGGCAGTAGTTTCATTAGTTGTGTCCATTGCCAAGATGTGTCACCCTTTCTTCTATAGTTTAGTATGCTTTGGTTTTTGAGGTATTTTTCCGTTATTAAAGACACCCATTGGCTGTGTGGTTCTGCTAGGATTTTCCATATTAGCTTCATCTGTAGTGCTTTATTCATGTCTTCTGAGTTTCGGAGACCCAGGTCCCCATTGCTTTTGGATTTACATATCTCAAACCAGCTGATTAAGGGCTTATGCTTTGGTCCTTTGTTCCATAGGAAGTTCCGGTTTATCTTGTCAAGTTCCGCGTGTATACCCTTAGGTAGTAAAAAACATTGCATGATGTGTAGTGGTTTCGCGGATAAAGTGGTTTTAATGAGAGTGCATCGGCCCGCCTGAGAGAGGAAGTTAGCTTTCCATTTTTGTAGTTTTGATCTTGTGCTGAAGAGGAGTTCATTAAAAACCTCCTTTGTTACCCTCCCACAAATAATAGGACAACCCAAATATGTCCCTAAGTTAGCTGTGAAAGGAATTTGTAGTTCATTTTGAATAATCATTTTGTGGTTGTTTGTTGTATTTACAATTAGTTGGAATTGGGATTTATGCCTATTGACCCTTTGGCCAGATAAGGAGCAGTATTCAGAGAGGGTCTTATTGATTTGGTCACAAGCTGTCTTTGTTGCTGAAGCAAAAATAATGATGTCGTCGGCAAAGGCCAGGTAAGGTAGTCTTGTTCCGTTACGGACTAGTTTGATTCCTAGGTGTGTCCTTTGTTTTGTGGCCTCCTTTTGAAGGCCACGTGCAAGAACCTCATAAAGTATGAGAAAGAGATAGGAAGACAAAGGATCACCTTGTCTTAATCCTCGCGTTGGAGTGAACAGTTCAGTTGGTTCATTGTTTACAAGTACTGAGTAGGATACAATGGTTATGCATTCTTTGATCCAATTTGTAAATAGTTGGGAGAAGCCAAAGCGAGACATGACCGTAAGAAGGAATTCCCAATCTACCATGTCGAAAGCTTTTTCCATATCTAGTTTGACCACCATCCATCCCGTTCGTCCTTTCTTTTTCATAAACGAGTGAAAAATTTCGTTGGAAATTAGTATGTTATCTTGTATAGATCTTCCTGTTGTGAATGCGCTTTGTAAAAGATTTATGATTTTGGGGATTATTTTTTTCAGTCTGGTTGCCAGAACTTTTGAAATAATTTTATATGTGGTTGAGCATAAGCTAATTGGTCTGTATTGGGAGGTTGTTTTGGGGTCTTCGCATTTAGGTATTAGTGCTATGAACGTATGATTTATTTGTTTAAGTATTCTTCCACTAAGGAAGAAGCTTTTGACTGCCTTAATTACCGACGGTCCAACTATGTGCTAGTACTTCTTGAAGAAGCCAGCAGGGAAATCGTCCGGCCCCGGGGATTTCTCGTTTGCTAGTCCAAAGACTGCATTCTTTATTTCCGCATTGGTAATTTGCCTTGTTAGCCAGTTATTGTCGTCGTTTGATATTTCTTCATGTATATTGTCTAAAAGGTCACTTTGGAGTAATTGTCTACGTTGATGTGAATATCGTTTAGTAAAGTCCTCTTTAATGATGTTGCGTATCTCATTTTCCTTAGTCAATGTAATCCCTGCAGTTGTTTGTATGAGATTTATGACATTTCTGTTCCGACGTCCCGTTGCTATTCTATGGAAGTATTTTGTATTTGCGTCTATGGATTTTATGTGCTTTTTCTTAGCTCTCTGCCCCCAGTATTTGTTCTGGAAATTAAGTAAGGATGCATGCTTAGTGGTCAATCTCCTAATCTTGATCTCTAATGCTTGGCTATATGAATTGCATAGCTGTAGTTGAAGGTCTTGCAGCTCCTTTTCAATCAATGTTAATTGCCTGAAGACGTTTCCAACTGTAAATTTGCACCATAATTTACTCTTCCTTTTAACTTCCTGCAATTTTTTAACTAGCTTGTAGGTGTGAGATCCCGGGACATTTACCCTCCATGCCTGTTTAACAACATTTTCAAAATCTGTTCTATTTGTCCAGGCCATTTCAAATTTAAAAGGTTGTAGTTTTGGTTTTTGGTTATCCATTAAGTCAAAGGTTATTTGGGTGTGGTCCGATCTAATAAATGCATGGTTTCTTGTATACATATTAGGGAAAGAATGTGTTAATCCATGACTAACAAGGGTCCTATCTAATTTTTCATAGATGCTATCTCTTCCAGTTGTCTTCTTTCTCCATGTGTATTTATTCCCTGAAGTGGGTGTGTCTATTAGGTTGTATGTGTTTATTAATTTAGTGAGTCTTTCGAATCTGTTTATATATGGGATTGCTCCTCCTAGTTTATCAGCGGGTTCAAGGATTTCATTCAGATCACCTATTAATATCATTGGCTCGTTAATTTCTCTTTTGAGTGTATGTAGCTGAAGAACTTCATTAATAAACCAAGTTCTCAAAGTTGAAAAACCAACAGTCCCTTGTACATATGAATATGCCATAAGTCTATACATTCTATTCCAGTTTGAATCAAAAGTACAGTGAGGATATAAAGAATTTTTATGGTGCCAACCTTCCCAAGATGAATGTTTTGTAGCTCTGCAGCCATCCAGATACTGAGTATACAGTTGATGGCCAGGGAATGCCAAGGTAGCCATCTTCTTCATCTATGTTATGTTGTAAAGCACGTCAAGCTTAAATTCTAATAGCGAGATCAGGAAGAAATTATCATTTGATTTGGATCTCTTAGATAAATTGAGGTTGTGAGTGTAGGAGTGTTTTACCTTGATATCACATATGACTTGGGGATAGTAGTAGCTAGTTGTTGGAGTACAACGGGTATCCTGCACATCAATATCAAGATATTCGTTCTTGAGAGGGGGAACCTCTCGAGAGGTGTTAGTCAATTCCTTCTTCATTTGTCTGCCAAGCAAGCCAGGAAGAGCCCTGATCTTAATGCTTGTCTGAAACTTTGTGAGGGATTATGGTTTCTTCTTAAGTGTTAAACCTTGTTAACTGTTAGTTAACCCATTTATCTGTTGTGAACCAAAAATCAGTTCATACACCAGTTCATGTTTAGTATCAGGATAGTTATTAGAAGGTGGGACATATTTGCTTTTATTTTGAAATTCATTTTGTGATTTAGTTTGATGATGAAAGCGTTGGTCTGGTTTAGAATCTATGTAAAACAATAGGTAGACAGTAAGAAAAGAGATGCATCTGTTTTGATATAAGATATTTATAAATTTAATTTTCATTAAAGGTAGATGATAGTGGATACATGGCATTAAGAAGAAACTAGGAAGAGTCCTGATCGTAATGCTTGACTAAAACATTGTGAGGGAGTATGGTTTCCTCTTAAGTATTAGACCTTGTCTACTGTTAGTTAAAACATTTATCTGCTGTGAACCAAAAAACAGTTCATACATCAATTCATGTTTAGTATCATGATAGTTATTAGAAGATGGCACATATTTGCTTTTATTTTGAAATTCATTTTGTGGTTTATTTTGATGATGAAAGCATTGGTTTGGTTCAGAATTTATGTAGAGCAATAAGTAGACAGTAAGAAAAGAGATGCAGCTATTTTGACATAAGATATATATAAACTTAATTTTCATCCTACCAAAAAAAAAAATATAAACTTAATTTTCATTAAAGGTAGATGATAGTGGATACATAGCATTAAAGTGGCATATAGCAAGTAAATCACAAAACCACTAAGAAACCATAGATATTTACTTAGATAACATGAGTAATCGCTACTCCATATCAGTTGACTAAGATGATAATGGCAACAGTGAAGTTAAAATGTTGCAATAAAGAAACTAGTACCAATATTTTGCCAAGAATTAGGTTGAAAAGGGGTTTCAAAAGGTGATGTTGATGGTTGATGTTCATCACAGTCCCAGGGGTAAGGCCATGTAACCCCAATGCTTGGCAAAAGCTTGTTGATCATGATTCTAGTTGTTGTTTTTGCCCCTCTCTTCAGGTTGGAGCTGGCAATATCCTCTTCACCTCCAAAACCCTTTCTCTTGAGGGAGCTCGAAGGGGAAGAATCTCCTGGTGGCATCTCCATGGAAGAGATCATTTTGATGACATTTAAGGTGGATGGCATGGAGTGAAAGGACGGGTCAGAGTTTGGATCATCATGTGAGCCTATCAGCCCACAATCCATCATGGGTGCATCTAGGATGTAGTCTCCTTCCACATAGTCCCCATCAAGATAGTCTTCCTCTTCGAGCTCATATTGCAGACATGGGAGAATGTCAGAATCCACTTCTGCTCCAATTACAGAGAAAGGTGCAGGGTCAGGGAGGGGGGCTACGAGCTCCATATGATCATCATTAGAGGGGAGGATGGTTGGGTTGATGACAGAAAGAGGAAGCTCACTAGTAGGTATAGTAGTGGAGATGAGGTTCCCTTCAGGAGGGGGTAGCTGTTGTTCACCCACCCCCGAGCCCAAGCTGAAGCCACCAGCAAAAGCTGTGTTACCAGCATGGGCTACAAGAGGGCAAGGAACAACCAAAGCCAAACCAACAAGAGGCAGATGATCGCCTGCAATAGCATCAGCATTGTGTTGCTCTTCAGCACGAGTGTAGGGGTTGTCTTCGGGGTTAGGATTTTCACCAGCATGCAAACCAAGTGTGCTGTTTATAGGTGGGGACTTAGAGCCTTTGGAAGATGAAGAAGAGTTTGAAAGGGTCTCAAAAGCAATTGATACACCCCCCTTTCCAGAAATGTAAGGTTTGTGGTTGAAAGCATGAATCGGATTTGGTAGTTTGAGTGGTTTCCCTTTCTTTCCAATCATCTTCCAACCACCCTCGTCAGAAGCAGGATCAGACAGACCAACATTCAGGCTAGGATTTTTTTATGGTGACTTTGATTTTCTTTTGTTTTGGTGTGAAGAAGGGACAGTGGGAGAACAAGTGGTGTTGACCACCACAGTTGCCACAGCCAGAGGGGAACTCCTCAAACCAGATAATGTGAGCTAAAACTTGGTTTATGTTGACAGGGATGAGGATTGTGTTTGAGATTTTTTTTGCAATGTCAAGGTTGACACAAATACGAGCATATCTAGCATTAGGGTCAACAGTGGGATCAGTTTTTATGTAGTTTCCAAACTCATTTCTCTCAATAATGAGCTTCAAGGCCCTAGGTTTTTTGTAAGCATCGGGGATAGAAGTGATTCTGACCCACATGTCAAGGACAGTTGTGTTTTCCAGGAGAGGATCAAAAGAATCCTTCCAAGGCCTGAGGATGATCAGCTGACCAAAAACATGGAAAGGCCGGGCTTCCCAAACACTTAGGAGATCCTGAGGGTCAGAAAACCTAGCCTCAAACCAATGATTTGGCAACTCAATAAACTGGAGATCATCATAAATTTCCTTCCAGTCAGAAGTGAGCTTGGCTTCGAGTTTTTTGAAATCGATTGGGGCCCCAAATGCTCTCCCATAGAGGATAGCATCAGTGTGGAACCTATATTTAGGTGGTAGTTTGGGTTTAAGGGTGTCACCCAAAGGCTTCCCATTGGTTTGGTTTTCATTGGGTGTCGGTGGAGCCTCAGAGAGGCCCCCCTTCCTGTTGGTATGGTTTTCATTGGGTGTCGGTGGAGCCTCAGAGAGGCCCCCCTTCCCTTTAGTTGGTGTACTGCTCGCCATGAAAGCAGAGCACAAGAGATCAGACTCAGACCAGAGAGAGAAAGGAAATACTTTTAGAATAGTAGAGAGATTAGAGAAAAGAGGAGGTGGTTGTGCGTTCAATTTCACAGAGTAAAGGTTTTTATAGGGGTGATTGTTCTTCCAGATTATGGGGGAATGCCACACTGCAGCAAGCATCTGGAGTTTAGAAACTAAAACATTAGTGTAGATAGCATACCTGTCAAATCTTGGAGTTTTGACCATCAGATCTTCTTTTGTGCTCAGACCATGTATGAGAGGGGAGTTTGCCGGAACCACACACCAAACCTAAAAGCGAGACCCAGACGAACAATCCAATTGGGCCAGGTAGCCAGCAAGAGAGGAGGATTGGACACTCCTCTGAACCAAAGCCATCATTGTAATGATTAATTTCCATGAGCTTACCTTGACATAACTTGGAGAGAGAAACCCTAGAAATAGAAAAAAGCCCCAAATTCCATATTTTTTGCTAGGTCCAAAACCAAAAGAGTTTTAAGTTGATGGGACAAGACCAATTCTTGATCAGAGAAAGGTTTAGGTGAGATCAATCAAGAAGATTGACTGGAAGATTTGGCTTCTTTTCGGCTCGAGCATCCTTTTTCGGGTTGGGAACGAAGGAGATGATGGGTTTTGGGGGCGCGTGGAGTCGCGCGTACTCCATTTCAGTTTTGGGTTTTTTGGGTTTTTTGGAAAATGGGTTCAAAGCCTTTTGAACCGGAAAAAAAAACCCAAAATACTTATAATGACATGTTTTTCTAAACAAATTAAAATTGACACTCTCTAAAATGACATGTTTTACTCAACGCGTACGGAGGGAGTATTAGATTTGAAGCACAAGTAATACGAACTTTGAAATCAATAAAACATAATAGATGACTTCAAATAATACAAAATTTTGAGCTTTAATTATGGTAAGATTCAAAATAATTTTTTTTATATCAAAATGACAAAAAACCAAACCATTATTGGTCATACTTTGCACAAATCCAACCTTTATACTTTAAATATATCAAAATAACATTTTTTGAGAAATTATGGATAAAGTGGTTGTGATTTTGTGTAATTTTAAAATAATTATTTTTTGTAAAGTTGAACAGATAAATTTTGTTTTTTTATGTTTTTAAATATAAAGAGGGTACATTTGTGCAAAGTGTGACTATTTATAGATTTTTAACGTAAATTTAACAAACAAAGTTTTGTTTGGAATTTCACCTAATCAAAGTTCAAAAGTTTTTTAAGTACAATGTTCATATTTTGGGTTATTTTAGGTATATTTTAAAGTTTGTATTATTTTTTTATTTATCTGTTGATAGTTTGTATTGTTTAATTTTTTTTTCTATTATTATTGGTTCATCTCAAATAGTTAGTATTAAGTTAAATCATTTTTCTTTTAAAAATTTATTTAAACAATGAAAGTAAGTGATAAACTCTATATTTTTTTTGAATAGGTAATAGCTCGGGTGTAAAGATCCTACCCGAGAGCATCCTTGCGGATGAGGTCTTGTAGACCCGTATCATAGGGAATGTCGAGACCCCTGACAGAACGGCAAATGTGTGCAACCTTATCAGCCACTCTGTTGCCAATACGGGGCACGTGAGAGAATGAGACTTTTGTCACACTCGACAATAATGTTTTAATATCGGACATGATTAATTCAATTCCCCATGACACGTATAATTTAGTTTTAAGTGATTTATTATTATAAGATAACCCCCTTCAATTTATAATTTGTTTATGCCAAGTGCTCGGGATCGGTTTACCATTCCAATCCCGAATGATAAAACCGATCGTGCTATCCTTGTTATTAAGTATGGATCCATAAAAAATTAACTTAAATGTGTTAGCCTGTGTTTTTTGCCACTTTATGTCCCTCTTATATAGGTCTTGATTGTGTATTAAGTGATAAGCTCTATATAAAATTTCATCAAAAAAGTGATATGTAAAATAGAAAATAATTATTATTAATAATTTTTTTACAGTAGGCTATAGGTAGGATGTCTCTACTTTGCCTGAGAGAGATCATCCTCGACCTCCAATAAGATGATATTAAATAATTCTCTATCCAAAGAGAGATTCATCATATTACAAGCACTTCTAACTTTAGCAATATAATCTGCACTTGTGTTAGACTCTCTATAGTAGTGTCTAAATTTGATGTTGATGAAATTGATTTTCATACTTCGTATTCTCTCCACCATTATGAGGATTTCCAAGGGGTAATGGTGTGATCTTATGCTGCTTTAATAACGCCAAGACTATCACCTTCATCGATGATTTTCATTAGACATTTGTTAATTGCGAGTTTTCTTTACTCATGTACATATAAGGAAGTAACTTTTGTTTGTAGGGAAGGATTGTTCCACTTTGAACCGTGTTTTGAAAAATATCTATAACCTACCCATGACAATCTTGAATAATACCACTAATTCTGCATTCTCCCAAAGGTTTGAATTAGCCATCTACATTTATTTTGTAGACGCCTCTAGGTGGGTGTTCCCAACAGGAAGCCCTTTGACTTCCTTTATTTTGATTATTTTCCTTAGTCTGTGCCTAGTTCCAGTTTGAGATATTGGTGATTACCTATTGAGCAATATGCTTTAGTGATGTTTCCTTGTGTTTTTTGAAAATAATGTTAGTTCCCAGATTGCTTGCCATATGAAGCAATGGTTTGTGAAAATTTAGGTTGTCATTTTTTTTCCAATGTTGTAAGGGTGCTAAAAAAGTCTCATGTTGGTCTTGAGAACATGATATATTTTTCATGTTAATCGTTCATAATGGGTTATCAGAGCTCGAGTTATTAGGCATATATAGGAGAAAAAGATGATGAACATCCTCATTCGCCTGGTTAAAGAGGTTGCTTTGCGATGGAACTTTGTTGAAAAATCTATTCAATCGTGTTGTCGTAGGTAAACCATCAATAAGGGACCTCCAAATGAGGTTTTTGATCCTGGGGGAGCATTGAGTTTTCAAATATAATTGCAGTTGCTTTCCACGTGAGGGATGTGGTGTAGAAGTTTGTAAGTGGATTTTATAGTAAACTTAATTACCATTTGGTTTCCAGATTAGTTTGTTAGGTGTGTCCCAATTAGGGACTTAGATAGCTCATATTTTATGAACGATATAAGATGAAAATAGCTTTTTAAGGAGGTCAATCTGGCCTCCAGTTTTTTTGGTTGTCCAAGATAACTGCGACCATAAGCTTAATTAGGATCTTGATTATCCCTAAAACAGTCGAGGGGGAGATCGTTAATCCATGGATTCATTCATACATTCATAGATTGACCGTTTTCAACAAGTCAAAGTAGACCTTTATGGAATTGGTACCGTAATTTAGAAGTCTTCCAAAATTGCCATGACGTATTGTAATTTGTGCAATGCTCGATTGTTTTGTTTTGTAAGTATTTTTCTTTAATTACTTTAACCCAGGGGTTATTTGGTTATGTATAAATTTTCCAAATGAGTTTCATTTGAAGGCTGGTGTTCATATTTGATGTTTATTTGAAACCCAGACCTCCACAAGTTTTCGAAGCGTAAAGTTTTTCCTAGCTAATTAGAGGAGTGTAACGTTCCGATTACAATTTGTTCCAAAAGATGTTCTTGTTTATTTGGTTAATTTTTTGAAGAATTTCTTTTGGGAGGAGGAAGATTTGTATCGAGTATGTTGTTTTTTGAGCTCAAGTTTGCTTTAACGAGGACCTCATGACCTGCTTGATATATAGAGAAGGCTTTTCATTTTACGAGTTGTTTTTTTGGATTGTTTATAGCATCATCAAAGACACAATTTATTACCCTACTATTGATGATCGGGATACCTAAATATTTTCCATTGTTTTGGAGACCGAGATATTCATTTGTTGTGCAAGTGAGCGTGCAACTTATGGACTTATATTTTCAAATACTTGAAGAGAACTATTGATGGTAAGTCCCAAAAAATTGGAAAAATTGTTGAGCATGTTTTGTATTGTATGAAGGCGTTTGTTTGATACTCTAGTATAAATGAGAGTGTCGGCTATAAATGTAAGAAAAGGGATTGGGTTTCCCTGAGAGGATAGTTGAAAGCCTATCAAAGGATCCTTTCATTGTGCTTCGGTGTGAAGCTCTCTGGGTAGAATTTCCATGACAATAACAAAAATGTATGGGACGAGTAGGAAATAGAGAACCATTATAAACCGAAAAAAAGAGACAATCTTTACCCGAATAAAAGTCTCTTTTCAATGCCTCAACATGTGGCTTAAAAAATAATACTCCCTCCGTTCGGCAAAACTTGTCGTTTTAGAGTTTTGTTTTTGTTCGGAAAAACTTGTCATATTAGGTATTTTTGCTTCTACTTTACTAAAATGCCCTTGATTTGATTGATGTGTTGTGAGTTGTAGTTTTTGATAAAGTAAAAAGTAGAGTAATAATTGAGGGTAAATTAGTAAAAAAGAAGTGTAATTATTAGTTTTATTAAAAGGTGTGTGGAGAGTTAAAATGACAAGTTTTGTCGAACGGAGGGAGTACTCCTTCTACATCTGTCATTAAGTAGCTATTTTTTTTAGTTTTTTCCTTTCCTTGGGTGAAAAATCCAATGTTTGCCTTAATTCTTACCAGTGGATCGAGTCGATCAATACAAGTTGGCTTACCTAGTATATGGCTCTTGTCGGCTAGGTCACATACTCGGGGTTTACCACTAAAGATGGGTTCCTCATCATAAAAAAAGTAGTTATTTTTTAAATAATATATATATATATATATATATATATATATATATGTTTTTATTTATTACTCTAATTACAATTAACTAGTACAGTTTCCGCATCATTGTTCGTTTTTTAAACAAAATCATAATAATATTTTAAAATAATCTCACTGGAAAGAAAAAATCTACAATTAATATGGTGATAATAATACTAGGGCTGGCAAATGGTACGGAAATTACCATACCAACCACGTACCAACCACAAACCGAGTATGTTAGTAATCACACTTGTGGTAACCAACACGGCGGCAACCATCGTGGTGGTAACCACGTGAAGGTGGTACGGTAATGATAATGAAATCTGAATACCATGGTTACCATGGTTATCGAGTATACATATTAATTTTTTTATTGTTTTATTGTTATTACCTTTAGGTTTTAAGTTTTTAATATATTTTTTGTATTTTGATTTTGACCTAAATTGGTCTTTTCTACTAGAAACAGTCGGAACATTTTGAATGCTTGAAAACTTTAAACTTATTTTGTTTGAACTTGCAGCAACAACATTTTGAATGTTTGAACAATTGAACTTGTTTTATTTGAAGGCTTCGAACTTGGTTGGTTTGAATTGGTTTGTACTTCAAGTTGTGATTTTGGTTTATTTGAACTTTTAACAAGTGGTACCGGTAACCATATAATTTTTTGTAACTATATTTTTTCGTTCGATAACTTTGATGACTATTAGACGATAGCCAAAAGTTTCAAAAAAAATACAAACATAATTACAACATGGTAACCTTCTTTTGTTATTTGCAAGTTGTCACTGTTTTGATGGGAATAAAGAACTTTCTTTTGTTATTATTAGTAACCTTCTTTATTTAAGTTATTTTAGTTGATTTAGGGATTTATTTTAATATCTATTTAATTATTATTTCTATCTAAAATCAGCCCTTAGGGTTATAAATAGAGGCTGATCTCCTTGTAAAACATAAGACGTCTTCCATTATGAATGAAATCTCAGTTTGTGTTTAAACACATGAGTGAAAGCCAATCGATTCGAAGCATGGCTCATCGATTGCAACTATTGGTATTGTTTTAGCTTGGTTTGCTTTGTGTTCATCAACTTCGCAAGGCTTGGTGATCCTAGTATCCACGAGCTCCCTCCTTGTGCCTCCAAGTTGCCCGCTTGGTTGTGTAGGGTTGTAGAGGCGGGTTATATAGTCATTGGTATTGGTTCCTGGGGTCTTTATCTTGTTCTATATAGATCGCATCAGTCCTTATCAGATCGTCTCTTTAATTTAATCGAGTCTTTCTTTCAATTCCAGTCGAATTCTTGTTCTTGTTCTTGGTCGACATCGAGTTCTCTTGAGTTCTTGGTGTTCTTATCGAGTCTTGCATCTTTCTTGTTAGTTTCTTGCTGCGTTCTTGCTATCTTTATCGAGTCTTTATTGTTCTTGCTTCCGTTCTTGAGTTTCTTGATCGATTGTCGAAGATCGGGTGTTGATAGGAGGAAAATCGAGTACGCAAAATAGAATGTAAATAAACTAAGGCAAACCAGATTCCGTCCCTTGCAAATAATTACAAGACCTCCTCCTGATGCAGCAGCGGGAAGTCAGGATCGATCCACGAGGAAGCGTGTCAGTTGATCCTAGGCAGCGAAGAAATCTCACGGAAGTCAACCACATATGTCCTCGATCTCGACTAGAGTTAGTCGACAGAAGATCGGACAGTCGAGCACAGCGCAACAACAAGCACAGGTTGTAGTCGATCTCGACTAGAGGCTACTCGATATCGAGTAGGCTTCGTCGACGTCGAGTTGAGCTTTGTCGAGTACCTGCACACAGAAGCTACAACGATGCTAGATCGAGAATCAGTAACTCGAGGTCGACCAGACTTGGTCGAGATCGAGTAGAGACAGAAAAACGAAACGAAATAAAGTAAAGGCAATTGCTTTGGGACTTCGAAATAAACTGTATGTAAAAGGCTTCCAGGATTGGGGTTTGCAACAACGATAACCAAGCATGCATAAGGCAGAGATAAACAGATAATCATGTGGATTGCATCAAAGGACAAGCTTTCGCCTTTTCCAACAATTAGACAACTCTTTCAAGAAACCCTAATTGTCTCTACCGATTTTATGTTTACAATCCAAGTTGTTAGCATGGATCTCCATTAGATGGGTAATAAACACATAAACAAGTAGTAGATGCTCAAAACATGATAAAAGTCAGATCTTTACCTCAAACACGCATGGCTATCGTCGGGCTCGCCCCAACCCTAGAAGTGGGTGGACTACTCGCGCTTCATCGCAACCTCAGACATCATTGATTGAAAAGAAATAACTAATTGCATTAAAATAAACCAAAGCTTACAACCGCTTGAAGCCAATTCCGCTCTCGCTTCACAACTCCAATCGGCCGCTCACTCTCTCTCTCTACTTCCCCTACTTACTTCTCTCTGAAATAGAATTCTATGAAAAACTAGGCCCCAGGGCTTTATTTATAGGCTTCTAAACCTTGCTACTCAAGGATAGAAATCTTTATCTATATCTAAAACTATATCTCACAAGCTTAATGATAAATAACAACAATAACATAATTAAATCTAAAATAGGGAAATATATCTAAAGCGTTTTCAAGTGGATAGATCTCTCTTCATCATGATAGATCGGATAGAACTCGGCAATCTTCGAGCCCAAGTAATCCCACACCGAGTAGAATTGATCAAACCGCGTAACGCGTCTCTGGAATCGTCGTCGATCTCGACAAGGATCTTGTCGATCTCGAGTAGGATTGTTGTCGACTGGGCTTGGCTCATCGTCTCGGCTAGCAGGTCCTCGATGTGGCTCGGTCATGACTCCTGGCGTTAGTCGATCTCGAGGACCCCTTGTCGACATCGAGTAGAGGTGGGTCATCGACTGGCTTTCTGGTGTTGTCGAGGGACCCTTCTCGACATGCTCAGACATGGTCTTCAGCTTCTTCGTCGACATCGAGTATGGTCCTCGACATCGAGTAATGTGTCTGGGTGCCAGGTCGAGTACTCTCTTCCTCAGTCTCCTCGGGCAGGCTTTCCTCGACTCCGGGTTGTTCTCCGATTTCTTGTCGATCTCGAGTTATGGCACTCGATCTCGAGGAGGGTGTGGAGTCAGGTTCTTCGTCTTCAGTTTCTCGACATAAGCTCCTCGATCTGGCAGGTGTCTAGGCATGGCTTGTCGAGATCGACTAGGGATTGTCGATGTCGATTAGCTTTGTGCTCCGGTTCTTGCTTCTTGGGTTTCTCCCGAAATGTTTCCATATTCTGCAATATTAAACAGAAACTTATGTAGATCTCCATTTATGACAAATAAGCATATACTACATAAATCCGACATATTCCCAACCCGAAATATGCAAAATGTAAAGAATATGGAACTAAAATATGCATAAAGACATGACTACTTTGGAGACATCAAATCACCCCATACTTAGACTTGCTTGTCCTCAAGCAATAACCAAACAATAACCAAGACCCACAACACATCCTTCAAGTCTTCGCCTTTGTCAAAAGCAATATCTCAAGTAGTAGCAATGTAAGACAAGTGAATTTAACGTCATCACACATATATGAGCGATCCATAGGCATAGGCAATATAAATCCAACCTCATAGGAATAATGTGTTTACACTCAGCTCTCAATGTGTTTAGGCTATGTAGATCAACTCTCAACTCAATTCCATACACAATCTCATAAACATTGCAATTTAAACATAAATCCACTTCGCAACCAATTATGAACATGCAACAAGAAATATCAGGAGGACTTCGCTCAATGGAAGTCTTCAAAGAAGATTCCATTCGGCGGGGTTGTAATGGGGCTTGGTAAGAAATAATAAGGAATGGAATTATTTGGCCATGTGGTGCTTAATAAAATTCGGGAATCAAGACTCTTAAATCTCCAACACAACCAAACCATAACTTCTCAATCATAGGCATCAACCAAACTCTCCAATTTATCTCAATAAAGTATGTAACCTTTCAAACTTTCTCAACCTCTCCAAAGTGTATATCTTGCAAATAATGAAAGAAATAAGGTAAATTTGGCTCATGCACTTTATTCACAAACATATATACTTTTTTTCTTTCTTTTCTTTTCTTTTTTTTTTTCGAAAATAAAAACCAAATAACACTAATAGTGCATTTATAATGTGAGCCAAAAATCCTTTTACATAATATGCATAGCAAGATAAAAATTTAAAACCATCCCTGAAACCAATAATTTCAACAATCCTTCCTTCTTGAAATGCAACATAAGCTTATTCTTTCCACAAATCATCATTCCAACCAACTGTAAGTCTTAATTCCCAAATGGGGGTCAGGCTCAATTTGGCTAAGGATATTTTTATGGAGTTTACAATAAAAGTCTCAGGCTAATGTTCTGGCTTCAAGCAGGGATAATGCAGGGTAGGTAAAGAGAGGATAAAATTGGCTTAAAAAGGTGCATCCATCATTTAATTCTCATCAACCTAAACATGTAAATGCATTGGTTTTGAATAACTATCACAACATTTAGAGATGCATAGGAAGAGTAAATACACTCTAGAAAGCAGAGGAATTTTTAATGTTCTCCCTATAAGGCCAAAATTCTCACTGGGACAAGTTTTGTTGGATTTTAACCTTTAGCTTAGGATCATATGTGCTCAATTTCATCACAAGTTCACAATCCACATAAAAACCATTTTGAGGACTTAGGCTAAACCTTCCAAACACGCCATAGGATTTATATGATCAAGTCAGTCATTATTTATCATCATAGGACATCTAAGTTAGGGTATAAAACTAAAACAATGCAAAAATTTAAACATGCATATTTTTTTCATTTTTCGACATTTTTTTTTCTCTTATGCAACTAAAAACAAGACTTAAAGTATGACAAAGGACTAAAATGCATAAAATTTAAACATGAATGCATAACAATTAAAATTTCACCATGTAAAACCAAAAGCAAGACTAACACCTATGATAATGATAATGAGCCCTTCCCCCACCCCATACTTAAAATTTACAGTGTCCCCACTGTATAAAATCAAATAAAAACAAGAGTAAAGGAAGAAACTCACAGGATAACACATCGAGGAGGGAAAATCAGTGCAGGTCGAGTAGATATCCTTGTCGATCTCGAGTACAATGTACTCGATCTTGAGTAGCTTTTCAGCGTCTAGTGGATTCTGAAGTCGAGGAGCTTCTGGTGGCTTGTCGATATCGAGTTGGCCTACTCGATATCGAGTAGTTTCTGGGCTGCTCCTCCTTGTCGTCGTCGACTTGGCCTTCGTCGATTCTGACTGTTTTTAGGGACTTCTTTATTCCACTTTTCGTGATCCTTATATGCTTGCCGACCTAAAAGTGTTAGGTTGCACAAGAAACAAGACTATCCACATGAAATATTCTAAAAGACATAAAACCAAAACCAAAAACAAAAACCAAAAAGTTCAAAAAGTCCCAAAATTCATAAAGTTCTATATACATGCTCTAGATTTTAGAGTCGCTAGGCCGACTTCTCCGTTTGCGTTCAAGGACCATTATTGTAGGGCCCGCTCATGTTTGGCCCTTCTCCTGGATCATCTAGGTCCTGATGGTAGTATCCCAGCTCAGCTGACAGGTGGTTGCTTGCATCATCTCCCTTTTGTTTCTTCTTCTTCCTTTTAGCTCTTAGTTTTCGCAGATTCTCTCGCCATGGTGTCTTATCTCCCCTTAAATCATTGATAATTTTCTTTATGGACTGAGGGGGAGTAGAATTCATACCTGAACTTACCTTTTCAGACCCAAAACAGGAATCTTTGGGTTCGAGGCTAGTCGAGATCGAGTACAGCTGGTCGACCTCGAGTACAGGGACCCCATACTTAGGCTCTGGGCAAGTCAGTGGCTCGGCAGAGTTTCTCGATATCGACAAAGGCTTGTCGAGATCGAGTAGAAGCCTCGTCGAGATCGAGTTGGCTTGGTCGATCTCGAATACAGTGTTGGCACCTTCCTCCGCTGTTTGCTTGGTCCCGTGGTTGCTGATGCTTTTCACCGCCAGCCAGGAAATTTCCTCTTTTGCAGGGCCAAAAGAGAAATCTAAAACCTCATCGCCTATGGTGAAGGTGAGCGAGCGATTCTTAACACTAATTCTGGCATCTGCAGTAGCTAAGAATGGTCTACCAAGAATAATAGGGCTAGTAGGATCTTCAGCACAGTCAATGATAAGGAAATCTGCTGGAACAAAGAATTTACCAACCTGGACAGGGACGTTTTCAACTATACCTGTAGGGATGACTACTGTATTGTTTGCCATGTATAGTTTGGCATCCACAGGTTCTATGCATCCTATTTTGACCTTCCGCCAGATTGATAGAGGCATGATGCTTACACTTGCTCCTAAATCACACAGAGACTCATATTTATATTATCCAAAACCCACAGTAACAGAAAACTTACCAGGGTCAGGTCTCTTTTCAGGGAAGTGAAGTGCTTTGCATTCACCCGCGATCTCCGAGATGGATCGTTTCTTGCTCAGGATTTCCTTTAGAAATTTGACATATCCAGGCATCTCTTGCAGGGCTTCTGTAAAAGGAATAGAAATATTCAGTTCTTGCAGCATATTAACAAATCTGGTAAACCTACCTGCAGTGGGATCTTTCTGTGCTTTTGAAGGGAAAGGCAGTGGCTTTTTCTGTTTCGGAGCCAGATCAGCTGTTGGAGGTGTTGTAGAGTTGTCGACGTCGGCCAGACGCTGCTCCTCGATCTCGACCACGGGCTCCTCGACATCGAGTTGGGTGGTCGACCTGGAGTTGCTGGTCTGCGCAGCGGAGTCCGAGCTCAGCTTCTGGTCTTGGTCGAGTAGCTTCTTGTCGAGGTCGAGTACAGTCTCCTCGAGATCGAGTAGGCTTTGCTCTGTCTCGAGTTGCTGCTCTGCCTTCCTTTGTTGTTTCCCGACCTCTGGCTCGTGTAATTGATGCCCACTCCTGAGTTTGATAGTTGCGACGTGTTCGGTCTTCCCTTTAGGATTTGGTTCTGTTTGCCCAGGGAGCTGTCCGGACGGTCGTAGGATCTGTGCAGCGATTTGACCAATCTGGGTCTCTATTCCTGTTTTCCAGATATCCAGTTCCCCAATTTTTGTGTTGAAATTCTGGAGCTGATTGTTGATGGTGTTTGTAGCATGCAGGTTCTGTGCATGATTTCGGTGCATCTCATCAAGGATTAGCTGCAGATCGTCCTTCTTTTGATCCCTTTTCGGATGTCCTGGAGCTCTGTAGGGTGGGGGATTCCTAGGAGGACCTTGGTTCTACTGTGGTTGATAGAACCTTTGATCTCCCATGTATCGATTTTGACCCCCAGCGTAAGCTGTCTCTTCATGTGTTTCTGCCATCCTGACTTGCTCTGTGTGTGGGCACTCAGTAGTGGTGTGCCTCTGTGATCCGCATTCGATGCAAGGCTGATTGACAGATAGATATTTGACTTTCTTGAGGAGCTTGCGATTCTGGTCTCTGTAGAACTGCTCCCTGACATCTGGGTCAATCTCCTTTGCTGGCTCATAGAGTGGCATAGATGGTGCTGGCCTGGCGCAGGAGTTCTCCTCATAGTTTGCAGTAGACCCATATTTGTTGTCATAATTGGTGAGCTTGTCTAGCACACCCCATGCATCAATGGGCGGCATCGTCAGATACTCATAGCGAGTATAATGGTTGATCCTGTCCTTAGTGACTTGATCAAGAGAGTTGAAGAAGATCTCTTGAATGACGTAGGGTGGCTGTCCATGAGTAGGGCAAGATCGCAACAGTTCTTTGTAGCGTTCCCATGCCTTTGCTAGCGGTTCCCCAGACTTTTGTTTGAAGGCAGTGATTTTTTGGCGGAGGAGTGCTGTTTTGGCGGGTGGGAAGAATTTATTCAGAAATTCTTGCTTTACTTGGGCCCATGTTGTGAGTGATCTTGGTTTTAGCCCTTCAAGCCACTTCAGTGCAGGCCCAGCGAGAGACCAGCGAAAAGCTTTCATCTTGACATATTCCAGAGTTGTACCTTCAGCAAGAGTACGACACATGTCAGAAAAATTGGTAATATGTTCAAGAGGACACTCATCAAATTTGCCATAAAAAGCATTATTTTTAAGCTCTATCAGAAATTGAGTGCGAATTTCAAAAGAATTATCAGGGATTAGAATCGCCGATTCAGGCACGACGAGAGTTGGATGCATATAATCCTCAGCAGTAGTTGGATATTGGGCAAGCTCAGCTTCTGCATGCCTTGCGCGCTCAGCTTCTTGTTCCTTCGCTGCCCTTTCATTGGCGATAGTAGTATCCTTTGCAGCTAGCTCCCTTGTAAGCCTTGCGATCAGCTGTTCTTGTGTTTCAGCGGCCGCCATGATCTTTTTGAGTTTAGAGTGGATGTGTAGGTATCGCTCTGGTTCATCTAAGCTGTCAAACTTAGGTGCTAGACCAGAACGGCGCATACACCTGTATAGTAACTCAAAGCAGATGTGAGTTTTAACTACCTAAGGCGCGAATGATAGCTTCCCTGGCAACGGCGCCAATTTGTTGATAGGAGGAAAATCGAGTATGCAAAATAGAATGTAAATAAACTAAGGCAAACCAGATTCCGTCCCTTGTAAATAATTAAAAGACCTCCTCCTGATGCAGCAGCGGGAAGTCAGGATCGATCCACGAGGAAGCGTGTCAGCGGATCCTAGACAGCGAAGAAATCTCACGGAAGTCGACCACAGATGTCCTCAATCTCGACTAGAGTTACTCGAGAGAAGATCGGACAGTCGAGCACAGCGCAGCAGCAAGCACAGGTTGTAGTCGATTTCGACTAGAGGCTACTCGATATCGAGTAGGCTTCGTCGACGTCGAGGTTAGCTTTGTCGAGGACCTGCACACAGAAGCTACAACGATGCTAGATCGAGAATCAGTAACTCGAGGTCGACCAGACTTGGTCGAGATCGAGTAGAGACAGAAAAATGAAACGAAATAAAGTAAAGGCAATTGCTTTGGGACTTCGAAATAAACTGTATGTAAAAGGCTTCCAAGATTGGGGTTTGCAACAACGATAACCAAGCATGCATAAGGCATTGATAAACAGATAATCATGTGGATTGCATCAAAGGACAAGCTTTCGCCTTTTCCAACAACTAGACAACTCTTTCAAAAAACCCTAATTGTCTCTACCGATTTTATGTTTACAATCCAAGTTGTTAGCATGGATCTCCATTAGATAGGTAATAAACACATAAACAAGTAGTAGATGCTCAAAACATGATAAAAGTCAGATCTTTACCTCAAACACGCATGGCTATCGTCGGGCTCGCCCCAACCCTAGAAGTGGGTGGACTACTCGCGCTTCATCGCAACCTCAGACATCATTGATTGAAAAAGAAATAACTAATTGCATTAAAATAAACCAAAGTTTACAACCGCTTGAAGCCAATTCTGCTCTCGCTTCACAACTCCAATCGGCCGCTCACTCTCTCTCTCTACTTCCCCTACTTACTTCTCTCTGAAATTGAATTCTATGAAAAACTAGCCCCTAGGGCTTTATTTATAGACTTCTAAACCTTGCTACTCAAGGATAGAAATCTTTATCTATATCTAAAACTATATCTAAAAAGCTTAATGATAAATAAAAGCAATAACATAATTAAATCTAAAATAGGGAAATATATCTAAAGCGTTTTCAAGTGGATAGATCTCTCTTCATCATGATAGATCGGATAGAACTCGGCAATCTTCGAGCCCAAGTAATCCCACACCGAGTAGAATTGATCAAACCGCGTAACGCGTCTCTGGAATCGTCGTCGATCTCGACAAGGATCTTGTCCATCTCGAGTAGGATTGTTGTCGACTGGGCTTGGCTCGTCGTCTCGGCTAGCAGGTCCTCGATGTGGCTCGGTCATGACTCCTGGTGTTAGTCGATCTCGAGGACCCCTTGTCGACATCGAGTAGAGGTGGGTCGTCGACTGGCTTTCTGGTGTTGTCGAGGGACCCTTCTCGACATGCTCAGACATGGTCTTCAGCTGCTTCGTCGACATCGAGTATGGTCCTCGACAACGAGTAATGTGTCTGGGCGCCAGGTCGAGTACTCTCTTCCTCAGTCTCCTCGGGCAGGCTTTCCTCGACTCCGGGTTGTTCTCCGAGGTCTTGTCGATCTCGAGTTGTGGCACTCGATCTCGAGGAGGGTGTGGAGTCAGGTTCTTCATCTTCAGTTTCTCGACATAAGCTCCTCGATCTGGCAGGTGTCTAGGCATGGCTTGTCGAGATCGACTAGGGTTTGTCGATGTCGAGTAGCTTTATGCTCCGGTTCTTGCTTCTTGGGTTTCTCCCGAAATGTTTCCATATTCTGCAATATTAAACAGAAACTTATGTAGATCTCCATTTCTGACAAATAAGCATATACTACATAAATCCGACATATTCCCAACCCGAAATATGCAAAATGTAAAGAATATGGAACTAAAATATGCATAAAAACATGGCTACTTTGGAGACATCATCGGCCATCTCACGGCTTACCCCGTATCAAATTGGTATTAGAGCCCTAGTTTGTTCTATCTTTTCTATCTTTGGTTTATTTGTTCTATCTTGGAGATATTTTGTTCTATCTATTTAATTGCCTTATTAAAATCGGATTTGTGGTAGAATAAATTTCTTTTATCTATCATATATCTCATAAAGGCTTAGATAGATATACTTACCAAATTTATCCAAAGTGTGTCTATATATATTTATCTTAATGCTAAATTTGTTATCTTTTCACCTCTTATATCAGAATTTCGAGTCCTTTTTATTTTGTTGAGTCTTTTCTTGCATTAGTATTAAAAACAAAACAAAAAAAAAAGCAGATAAAAAAAAAGATTTAAATTGGACCTAGCTAGGAGAATAAAATTCACTAGGGGCAAAATTAAGTCAAAAAAAGAAAGAAAGAGTTATTCTACTAGTGCAAGAAAGCTCCAAATGACCATATTTGGTGAATTGCCTAGCCCTAGTCGACACATCCTTTTCCAAACACATTACCTCCCATAAAATTACAAAATTGAAACCCTACCTTGCAACTACAACATCCTAACTTAAGGTTTTCAATCAAAAGAGGTAAATTTCCATACTTTCTTAGTTTTCTTTTATTTTTCTTTTATTTACAGCTTCTGTCGAGTTGATTGTTGGCCGTGTCGAGCACTTCTCTCCATTGTCGAGTGTTGTTGTGCTTGTGTCGAAGAGATCTCAGCCTGTCGAGTTCTCTCTATTGTTGATCGAGTTGCTTTTGCTTGTTTCTACCTTGTGTCGAGTACTCTCCTTCCATATTGAGTATTCTCTTGTCGAAACATGTCCTGAGAAGCCACGTCGAGTACTGTTTTGGTTGTGTCGAGTACTGATTTCCTTAATCAAGTGCTCTCTTTGCTTCTGTCGAGTACTACATCCCCTTGTTGAGTACTCTTGTATGTGGTTTCATTCATTCTCTTGAATTCATATACTTTGATTGCTTAGTTCTTTGCTTGAGTGTTGATTTGCCCAAAGCGGATTGCCCTAGCAAGCATGACATACCAATCAGAGAGGGAGTGTGAGCGAAACATTGTGAGATTGTTTATATTTTTCTAACCTTTACATAGTTCTTTGTTTGTCTTTATTTGCAATGTCTAATAACCAGGGCAATGACTGGTACACTACCTTCATGGAGAACATAGCTAAGATGAATGCAAGCATAGCTAAGATAAAAGAAGGAATGAATGCGACAGAGCTTCAGTGTCTTCGCTCTAATACTGTTTTCGGACAAGGAGTCCCACTTCAAGTTGAAGTGCCACCAATTGAAAGGGAAGAAACTCAATGTTTCTTCTAGCATAGATAATTATCTTATTGCTGAAATTAAAGAGCACGTTGATAATAATGATCAAGATGTTAATTTACTTGCCTATGATCATAACGATTGCATTGAATATGAGCATGGTGATTCTTTGATTGACTTAAATGTTCAACCTATGTCTTGTGATGATAATCAAAGAGAAGATTTATGTCATACTAAATGCTTAGAAAAAGACAAAGTTTCTAATAAGATCATTGATGGTGCAAATTCTTCTCCTATTACTAGCCTTGAATTAATTCAAAATTCAGCCTTGAAAAAGGAAGAAAACTTGCTAGCATTGGATGAGAACTTCGGGATTAATGACCAAGCTAAAGTGCATATTAAGTTAGAACTTGATGAAGTTGATATGAAATTTGAATTATGCACTCATAAAATTTCTTTTCTTGGTTTTGTAGAGAGCTCTAATGGCCTACAAGTTGACGAAGCTGAGACAAACACCATCACAAAGTGGTCAATCCCTACCACAATTGGTCTTGAGAGGCGTTTCCATGGCCATAAAGTATTCGATTCAGGAGCTCGTGTGGATGCATTTGCGGAATTTTATGCGAGCTTGGATTCGAGGACGAATCATTTTCAAGAAAGGGAGATTGATGCGGGACTATCCAAGACACCTTCGGATGATGTCCTTCTCAAGAGGAAGAAGAAGGCTCCACATTGGAAGAAGATCCAAAGGTGCAAATGACGTTTTAGACTCATTCAGAATATATGACAGCTTTTCGCCGTTTCAATAAAATGAGTCGTACCGATTCAATATTAATCGGATTGGATCGTGCCATACCTTGTTGGAACGAGGACAAAGAGATCTACAACTTTGCTGTAGAAGGTGTTTCCAGATTCGACCTAGAGCTTGGCCGAATATCAACATCTTTGCAATATGTCACTGTTTTGATGGGAATAAAGAACTTTCTTTTGTTATTTTTAGTAACCTTCTTTATTTATGTTATTTTAGGTAATTTAGGGATTTATTTTAATATCTATTTAATTATTATTTCTATCTAAAATCAGCCCTTAGGGTTATAAATAGAGGCTGATCTCCTTGTAAAACATAAGACGTCTTCCATTATGAATGAAATTAATCTCAGTTTGTGTTTAAACACATGAGTGAAAGTCAATCGATTCGAAGCATGGCTCGTTGATTGCAACTATTGGTATTGTTTTAGATTGGTTTGCTTTGTGTTCATCAACTTCGCAAGACTTGGTGATCCTAATATCCACGAGCCCCCTCTTTGTGTCTCCAAGTTGTCCGCTTGGTTGTGTAGGGTTGTAGAGACGGGTTATATAGTCATTGGTATTGGTTCCGACCCTCTTAGGAGGCCTGTGGTCTTTATCTTGTTCATTATAGATCGCATCAGTCCTTAGCAGGTCGTGTCTTTAATTTAAAGGAGTCTTTCTTTCAATTTCAGTCGAATTCTTGTTCTTGTTCTTGGTCGACATCGAGTTCTCTTGAGTTCTTGGTGTTCTTGTCGAGTCTT
Organism: Persicaria tinctoria; assembly: GCA_037127255.1. Lineage (NCBI taxonomy): Eukaryota > Viridiplantae > Streptophyta > Magnoliopsida > Caryophyllales > Polygonaceae > Persicaria > Persicaria tinctoria. The sequence goes on along the minus strand of JBANSL010000002.1, from coordinate 73,449,749 downwards.
GCATCTTTCTTGTTAGTTTCTTGTTGCGTTCTTGCTATCTTTATCGAGTCTTTATTGTTCTTGCTTCCGTTCTTGAGTTTCTTGATTGATTGTCGAAGATCGGGCCATCTCACGGCTAACCCCGTATCACCGTACCATGTCAACCCTAGAAAATATACCTCATTAAAAATGGTTTTTCAGTTAAAGAAGTATATATAGATATGATATGGATATTTAAAAATGAAAATTTTTGCAAAATAGGACTTTTTTTGGACGTATTTGCAAAATGCCCTCGTTTTTGGACAATTTAGGAAAATGTCCACCTTATATACTAATTCACCCCCAAATCCCCAATTACATATCTCGGCTCTCTCGATTTGTCCAGTTCGCCGCCCGCCGCCGCTCCTCCTCTCCTCCAGTTCGCCGCCGCCACCGCAGCTCCTCCTCCGGGCAGATCTGAAGTTGAATTCCGCCGTCGCTCCTTCTCCGGTCCAGATTTGAAGCGGCGCGAGCGAGGGACGGAGCGGAGGAGGCCGAGATTCGAGATCTGGAATTCAAGATCTCAGCGGCGAGGCGGAGGCCGGAACGAGCGAGCAAGCGAGCAAGCGATCTAGTAAGGGAAGTGGTGGCGAGCGAGGTCAGAGTGAGGTCGGAGCGAATGAGCGGCGGGTCTGGTGTCCCAGACATTCCAGATCGGGGGACGACGGGGGAGGTTGAGGTTGAAGAAGAACTTTTAATTAATTACAAAAACTACCCCATAAATATGGGAATTACAAAAAACATCTATATTTTAGTATGTGATTCACATCTACCATATTTTTATTTGTACATTTCCACAAAAGTTATATTTGCACAACAAATTGTTATATGTGCACAACCTAAAGTTATTTTCGCACAACAAAAACTGCTGAGACGGAAAAAAAAAGCGGAAAAAAATATATTACATTTTGCACAATAAAATGTTATATTTGCAAAACATACTGTTATATTCGCACATCGTACTCTTATATTTGCACGACAAAATGTTAAAAAAAATATAAAAAAAATAAAAAAACTAGACTTTGGTCATATTTGCTCAACATCATCTTATTTTTGCTCAACTATATGTTATTTTTGCACAACAATCGAGAAGTGTGAATTTATACTCAACATGATCTTATTTTATCTCAATATAATTTCATACTTTCTCAATAAATTATTGCTCAACACGCTCTTATTTTTGCACGACTCTGTTTTGAGAGTTGCACGACTCTGTTGTAACAGTTGCACGACTCTGTTGTAACAGTTGCACGACTCTTGTTTTAAGAGTTGCACGACTCTGTTTTAAGAGTTGCACGACTCTGTTTTAAGAGTTGCACGACTCTGTTTTAAGAGTTGCACGACTCTTTTGTAAGAGTTGCACGACTATGTTTTAAGAGTTGTACGACTCTTGTTTTAAGAGTTGCACGACTCTGTTGTAAGAGTTGCACGACTCTGTTTTAAGAGTTGCATGACTCTGTTTTAAGAGATGCACGACAATCGAGACTTGTGAAATTATTCTAAACATGATCTTATTTTATCTCAATATAATTTCAGACTTTCTCAATAAACTGTAAACGATCCATAATCTATTTTTTTTATTTCTTTAACATTTCGTCGTGCAAATATAAGAGTATGTTATGCAAATATATCCGTAAGTTGTGCAAATATGACCCGAGTTTAGTTTTTTTTTTTAATTTTATTTTACATTTTGTCATGCAAATATAACCGTATGTTGTGCTTGTGCAAATATAATCATATGTTGTGCAAGTATAACATTTTTTGTGCAAAAATAAAATATATATATATATATATATATATATATATATATATTATGGACCACATAATAAAATATAGCTAGTTTTTTTAATTTGTCATATTTGTAGGGTAATTTTTGTAATTTCCTCAAAAGTTCTTCTTCTTCCTCCCGATTTCTGCGAAGAGGAGGATGCGCACCCCGGCCCGCCGCATGCTCGCTCTGGCATGGCTCGCTCCGGCCTCCTTCGCTCCACCGTCGCTCTCTCCCTCCCTCGCTCCGTCGCTCGCTAACAACTGCCTCCCTCCCTCGCTTGCTCGCTCCGCCTCGCTCGACCTCGGCTTAGATCTGAGATCCGCCCTCGCTCGACCTTCCTCGATCGCCATGGATCCGGCCAGCCAAAGGAATCAATCTCCGAGCTCGGCCTCTCCTCCTCGACGCCGACGATTTGAGTCCAGCTCTCGGATCTGGCTCGCTCACCACCTCCGCAACCGCCTCCGAAGATGTCGACTAGATCTGGCCTCGATTTTGCAATTGAGATCGATTGCAATCGTTCCAAGCACACACAGATCCAATTAATTGTTGGATGCGCCGATTGCAATCGTTCCAAGCTTCCGGGGAGGTTCCGGGGAGAGAGGTTCCGGGGAGAGACGGGAGAGAATTAGGTTAGGAGAGAGAAAGTGTGTGTTTATATTGTGTCTATTTCACTAAATTGTCCCAAAACGTGGCTATTTCGCAAATTATGTCCAATTTTGTGGCTATTTTGCAAAATGCCCCTTTTAAAATAATCTCATTAATTGGAAAGAAAAAAATAATAATATCATTGTAAAAAATATTAAAAAGATTTATAATTAAAGATATAATTTTATGAAAATCGATTAGATGAAGTAGATAAAATATAACATGTGATATTCTCATGCTTTTAATTTGATATATACTAGTATATAAAGATTTACATATAGATCGCCGATATAGATTATATATTAATTTAATGTTTTGAATTAAACCTATTAATTAGAAAAAACTTTAACGGAGTACTTAACTTGATGATGGCTAGCCATCAAATTAAATTGTATTATTTAAATTATATATTAATATTAATTAGTGTTTTGAATTGAACTCAATGATTAAAAATTAGAGTAGGTAATTGAAAAAAAAAATGACTAAAAATATATTTGTATATGGAAAGGTTAATTATGTGATATAAATAGATTGAAAAAATGTAAAAAATTTGTCTAAAATATCTAAACATATATGATAACGCGTGGTGATAACTGGTAAGGAATGACCGCTCTTTATTTACCAATTCAAGAAGAATGAGTTTAAGTAATATATAGATAGATATATAGATAGATTCTATTTTATAATTATAAGAGTAACTGGATATATAAAAGGAAGATTAAATATATCAAAAAACAATTTTCACTTCACTGATAAAAGATATTATAATCTGGTAGAAAATCCTTCCCTTAAAAATGGCTAGAATCCGTAATTATAACTTATTAATTAATCGTTCATGCAGTTCCATTATACAAACATAAAAATAAACACTTTCACAAATCACAATCACCATTAAAATTAAAGATTGCTAAAAAAAAAGAAGATGATCGTAGTAGAGTAACAAAATACATTGAGATGGAGCAAGCTTAAATAACAATTAAGTGTTGGATCACCCTCCATGACCGGCCATGGATTTAAGCTCAGTTGGAAGGTTGGTTGATGAGGAGGTTGAGTATCCCAACCGCCACAGCGCACATCCTCTTCAGATTCAGCTCCCTATTCGCCAGCTCCTTGGGGTAGGCCGCCGCCGGAGCCCTCCTGAACGCGTTCCTGCACGCGTCGGCGTACGCGCCCGCCGCCCCCGCGTCCACGGCGGCGTAGTCGTACATCTCGGCCGCCACCTCCTGCATCGCCGTCTGCAGCGAGTCGCTGGCGCTCGAGTACTTGTCGGCGCACAGCCTCAGCGCCTTCTGCTGCGCGGCCGCCGAGGGCCCCGACGCCGCCGCGCCGCCCGAGGAGGCGTCGCCGCTGGGGAGCTGCGAGGCCAGGTAGGAGGAGGCGGAGGTGGCGTTGGCGGCGGCCGCCGAGAGCATTATCGCGGCCAGCCCCTTGGTGTCGGCGTGGGCGCTGGTGGGGTCCGATCTCAGCCAGGAGACGCAGAGAGCGTAGTAAGGAGTGGTCTTGCAGGTTTTGTTGATGAAATCGGAATCCGATTTCGCCGGGAGAGAGAGGGAGAGGAGGAGGAAAACGAATAAGAAAGGCGGATTAGTGGAAGCCATGGAATTGGATGCTTTGTTTGAGATGAACAAAAAAGAGGTGTGTGTAATGTTAGTAATGTGGGGTGGGGGGGTTTTTGAAGCTTGTAGGAGATATGGGTTTGAAAGGGAGGGTTTTGTTTTGTAGAGTGTTTTGTGTTTTAATTTGTTTATCTTGTACCAACAAGTGGTTTGTAAAGCCACAATATGGGCGTATGAGTCATGTCAATATCGTGGATTCGAGTTTACATATGTTTACAAAATTGGTTCATGTCCGAAGGAGAAATCCAAAACCGATGGACTTTTTAATCATATCCGTGACTTGCTTCTAGTTCGACTTGTCTAGTAACTCACTAATCCCCATCCTAATTAATTCTAATCAATGTTATAAAAGGGGTTAGGCGTTCATTAAACGGTGGATGGCTGCCTAGCGCATAGACAGTGTCTAAACAGACTTACAAAAAACTTAATTACTACGTATTTTCTTATATTTTAAAGTATAATACATATCCTTAATTCTTATAATGTAATAATAATCCATAATATATATCACTTATAAATCCAAATTTGCGGTGTTTTTCTAACACTAGCTAAAATAAATTAACACTAAAACAGAGCGATCGTCTAACTAGGCAGGGTTTAGGCGATACCCCTAAATTTAAAATTTTCTAGATGTCTTCCCGCTTAGAGTAACCCCAACATATGTGCTATACTAGAGAAAAGATGGAATTTAGAGAAAGAGATGAAAAATGTAAAAAAAATTGTAAATTTGTGGGAAGAAGTTTCATCTCTATAATTGAATATTTGCACTCTCCCCATGGGCAATTTATTGCCTCCACTATAGTAGGGTTGTTTCCAGGCAAATATATTGCCCTCATTATTGTAGGGTTCTTCTCAACTGATGACGCTGGTGAATCCTCTTCGCCTCTTCGGTGAATCCTCTTCTCTCCTGTAGTGATTGATTCCAGGTATGTGATTTCAATTTCAATCCTCTTCTCCATGCACTTCTTCTTCGTCTGATTCCATTTCTGATTTCGCTTTCCAAATCACCAGTATTGTAATCCGATTTCTAATTTAGATTTCGTTTTGCTGTTCGATTTCCGAATTACTAGTACTGTAATCCTCTTCAATTGCTGTTCGATTTGCTATTCGATTGATGTTGCTTGATGTTTTTTATTTCTCTTGATGTTTCTAATTTAGATTTCGTTCTAATTTTTTAGTTGTTGTTCGATTTCGCTTTCCAAGTTTCGAATTTTTTAGTCGCTGTTCGAATTTTTAGTTGCTGTTCTAATTTAGATTTCCAAATTTTTTAGTTGCTGTTCGATTTCTCCTGATGTTTCGATTTATTTAGTTATTGTTCGATTTCGCTGTTCGATTTAGTTTCTGATATCTAGGGAGGTTATTGCTATCAAATTTTTTATTGTTCCACTAAATTTGAGTTGTTGTTCGAATTTGTGATTGCTAGGGAGGGTTTAGTTCGAATTTGAGTTGTTGTTCGAATTTTTGCTCTTCCATTTAGTTTCTGATTTCGCTGTTCGATTTAGTTCGAATTTGTGATTGCTATCTAATTTGTGATTTGCTGTTCGATTTGCTGTCATTCGAATCTGATTTTTTTATGTCTGATTTTTTTATTGCTATCAAATATGATTTTAGGGCTTCCAAACCAATCTGATTTTTTATTGCTATCGAATCTGATTCGAATCTGTTGCTGTCTGATTTTTTTATTGCTACCGAATCTGAATTTTCGAGTGCCCTTTCTTACTAGTTTTTTCATTTGTAGATGAATTTTATGGAGCTCCTAAATAGTGGATCACCCATCGATGACCTCAATGATTCTCCTTCCCAGTTTAATATTTCATCGAGTCAATATCATGCATGCTAGTGGTTCCACCTTTGAAGAAACTGATGTCGAAGTTGATGAAGCAACAAATATTGCCTCTGCAAGCCAAAGACCTAAAAAACAATCTACAAGATCGTCCAACTTTACAATCGACGAAGACAAGTTACTTGTATCCGCTTGGCTAAATGTGAGCCTGGACCCGGTCAAAGGAAGCGACCAAAAGAAGGGCCAATTTTGGAAAAGAGTCACACAGTACTTCGAGGAGAACAAGACATGGGGAGCTTATCGGAGCGAGAAATCATTGACAAGTCGTTGGACAACAATCAACACCACCGTGAGTAAGTTTAGAGAGAAGGAATATGAACTTCAAGTAATAGCCATGGATATCAGTAAGTTATCGCTCATTCAAGTTGAATACTTTACGAGTCTACAAAGGGAAATCTTGACAAAGAGGGTTGGCGGGAGCGAAAACGAGTAGTCTCTTTATTTTTATGTGAACTATTATTATGTCCTATCGTTTGTATATGAACTTAAAGTTTGATTTTCATCATTTCGCGATGTTGGGTGTAATGGACAATTATGTTTAAAATGTTGTTAGAAACGTGAGGCTAAATATTATAATTAAGATTAAAATAATATTTTATAAATGTAGAATTAAATATCCTTAATAAATACATTTATTTATTATACTGTATAATAAATGTAAAAATCTGTAAAATAGAGAAGCTGTTGGAGTTTCAGTAAATTTTTTTATAGAGATTTTGACATTTTTATCTGTATTTTAGAGATTTTTTAGAGAAGTTGTTGGACTTGCTTTTAGCGCTTAAACACCGTTTAGACACAATTTTTACAACACTGATGATTCTAATAAGTATAATTTATGTTAAAGTTTATAGTCTCAATAAATAAATTAATTGAGATCAATCATGTTCAAGTGTGCATGCATATTAAATTTGAGATCCACCCCACCTTTAGCCCCACTAGATTTCAACGTACGTATATGTTTATAGAATGGGTTGATCATTGATGTCAACTAAAGGACAATTCAACTCTAAATTTGTTATGTTTTCAATTTGATTAGCCCAATTAATTAGGAAAAAAGTCAAACTTTGATGACTGATATTACGTTAATCCTTCCAGTTTCCAATGTATAAAAAGAGTCCGCACAGAGATCAAAGATCTTTAGAGACTGATCCATAAAGTTATTTTATAAACTCTACGAGATCTAAAGACGTTAAGATCAATAAACTCATTGTTGTACTTAGATACGCGCACCAACATTAGACTTACCATACATAGGAATTTAACATATTTATATATTAATTCTTAGTTTCATATATTTAGAAGAGGAATCTTTCTTTACAATGTGAACAATAAGGGCCATGACTTATAGTTCGTATAAAGTTTATATATTAATTCTTAGTATAAACAAAGTCGTTGGGAACTTGGGATCCATTGTATGCTCTCTCATTCATAACAGTATATTTTTATAAAACTAAAATAAATGTGTTTTAACTTTTTTTTTTTTTTTGACATGTTTTTATAATACTAAAAAACAATATATACAATACAAACACCAGAAAACCAAGTCTATTGATTAGGGAGGGTGTTGCAAAAGATATATATATATATATATATATATATATATATATATATATATATATTTTGTAGTTGTAGCCTTGTAGGTAGGTCTTAGTAGAGTTTACACTGGAATGAAAGGACATTGTCTTAATGGGGTTGAAATTGGTTTATGCCCACTTGACTTTTTGTTTGGGTACCAATTCACAAAAGTGGGATGAACCAAATTCAAGGCGGTGTTTGGCAGTTAGTGAGGAAATCGATCAAAAGGGGGTAAACGCTTGGAGGTGTGGAAGATGGACAAACAGAGGGGGTTCACGGGTCAATTTGTAAGGTATTGATCCATTAAATCAGCACCTCCCCAACCCCTTTTTCTGCCCGACTTTTGTAACTGTGTCCTTTGTTTTGTTTTGTTTTGTTTTTTCTTTCCTTTCAGTTTAAACATAAGTTAAAGACTATTGCAAATCGATAACGGGGTGGGGTGTTTCGCAAACTGGGTCCCGCATCAAATTATTAGATCTTGATTCATATTCATCGGAAATGAGAGATGGTATGCTCTCAGGAGCCGACTTTATACCAATCTATTTTTTCACTTACTTAAAAACTACATTCATCGATCATCATCGATTAATAATCGTAATACAAATTTATGAAGATGTTGAAAGAACCCATATATGGAGTTGCATTATTAGATAGAATATTCGGTCACGATCTTCTTGTTGTATCTATCCTTAAATATATGATTATGTAAAGATCTTTTGTATACGTTTATCAGTATATACTACGTCCTCTGGTTGAGAGTTAACTCAACAGAGATTACCGTCAATTAAGTAATTTTTTATGGTATTCAGAGCAGGTTTTCTGAAACCCTAAATTTTTTTTTTTCCGGAAACCATGTCCACCACCGAGTCTTCCTCCTCCACCACATCGCCTCCCGTCAACCCCACAACCCACACTTCCGCCAGTCTTCTATCCGTCGCTGGTGGCTCTACTTCTTCAGTAGGCCTCCAATTTCCTCAATTCTCCTTCAAATTGGAGAGGTCAAATTATACTGTCTGGCGTTCCAATGTACTTGATGCCCTTGAAGCTTTCGTGTTGAAGGATTTTGTCCTCACCGACTCATCCCCACCGGAAACAATTACCGTCCCTGCCACCGACACTGATCCTGCCACCACAACTTCGAACCCTGATTTTGAAGTGTGGAAGAGAAAAGACAAGTTTGTGCTCATTTGGATGTGCACCACTGTGTCCTCCGCATTGGTCGGCTATCTCACCAAGTCGTCCACCTCTCGCCATGCTTGGGATGCCCTTGAGCGCATGTTCCAATCGCAATCTCGCGCTCGGGCTATGCACACCAAGCAGCAGTTACAAACTCTCCAAAAGGGCGCTACTCCCATGATCGAATACTTCGAAAAGAAACAAGCTTTGGCAGACTCCCTGGCTGATTGTATGCAGGAAGTGTCGATTGATGATTTCATCGCCTCTGTGCTGCACGGTTTGGACTCCTCCTATGGGTCTTTCCGAGCAGCATTCAACATGAGATCGGAGACAGTCACCGCCCCAGATCTGCTTGGCTTCCTCCTTCAAGAGGAGGACCGTCTGCTGAATGAGAGTCGTCTCCTGGCGGCCTCCAATCCCTCGCCGATGGCAAATTTCGGCAACTCCAGGACTTCAGGATCGGCTCCTGGTGCGAATCGCTCCACTGATCGCCCTGACAGTCAGGGCTCTCGTCCTCGTCCTCGCATTCCTTGTCAGATTTATGATCGGACCGGCCACGCAGCAAAGGATTGCTTCAACAAGTTGGTTGTTCAAGCTTTTCCATCCCGTCACCCGCCGGAGAAGCTCAACAAACCAGGTTCCCATGCTCCTGCGGCATACATGGCTTCCCCCTCTGCTATTACAGATCCGTCTTGGTACTTCGATTCCGGAGCCACTGACCACATCACAGGCGACCTCAACAAGGTGTCCATCGACTCGGAATACAATGGTGGAGACCAGTTAGCCCTTGGAAACGGTAAAACCCTTCCCATTTCCCATCTTGGACATACTGATTTTCCGTCTCCTACACAACCTATTAACCTATCAAATGTGCTCATTGTTCCCCAAATGAAAAAGAACTTGATTAGTATTTCCCGTCTCACCAAAGATAGCAATATGTTTCTTGAATTCCATTCTACTCACTGCTTGTTGAAGGATTTGCAGGGAAGGGTCATGCTCAAAGGAATCGTTGATAACGGACTCTACCGACTCCCCTCCTCCCCTCGCGTCAGTCCGGCCATGGCTCTTGTTGGTGAACGCACCTCGCCCACTCACTGGCATCATCGCCTAGGCCATCCGAGTTCGTTAATCTTTCGCCAAATTTGCAGTCAATTTCGTTTACCTATGTCCTCCAAAACTACAGTGTCTGATTGTGTCTCTTGTTCTATGGGAAAGAGTAGTCGTCTTCCCATTTTGTCTTCACATTTACCTAAAACAGCTCCTTTCGAGCTTATTTATTCCGATGTTTGGGGCCCTGCCCCCGCGTTATCAATAAATGGGAGTCGCTATTTTGTGTTATTTGTGGATGGCTGCACCCGTTACACTTGGATATATTTCATGTCCCACAAATCTCAAGTTTTTCATTTCTTCAAGATGTTTCAAACAATGGTACAAACACAATTTAACTCTCATATCAGGGCTCTCCAAACCGATTGGGGTGGAGAATACAGAAACGTCTCGCAATATCTTCACGCCCAGGGAATCGATTATCGAGTCTCCTGTCCTTATACCCCCACACAAAATGGTATGGTCGAGCGATGAAATCGCACTATTCAGGAGAAGGGTCTTACCCTCCTGGCTCATTCAAAACTCCCTCCGGAGTTCTGGGAACATGCATTTCATACAGCCATCTATCTCCACAATCGCTCTCCCACTCCGATTATCCAAAATGACTCTCCCTTCCATCATCTCTACAAGCGCTCCCCTGATTACTCATTTCTGCACTCTTTCGGATGTCTTTGCTTTCCGTTTCTTGGTCCATATCGCTCCAACAAACTTGAATTCAAAACAGCCAAGTGTCTTTTCTTGGGGTATAGCTCGTCTCACCGAGGGTACCTTTGTTATGAACCCTCCTCTCGAAAAATATATATCAGTCGCCACGTTATCTTCCATGAATCCGTCTTCCCATCGCTCGGTCTCTCCTCCCGTCTCCTCTCCGTGTCCAGTGTCTCCCACGTCCTCCACTGATCTTCTGTCGTCGGCCACTCACATCTCCTCCTCTTCCTCTTCCAGTCAGCCTGCCCCACTGTCATCAAGTCCTGTCGCTGACCCTGTTATCAATGATTCCGCTGCAGCCTCCTCTCCCTCGTCTTCAGCAACAGGCACATCCCCATCGTCAACACACAGCACACCCTCATCATCTCCCTCCCCTATCAGCCCCTCCTCAGCCTCGTCAACCTCTGCCCCGCTTAACCCAACCACCCCGGCCTCTCCCCCTCTTCATCCTCACCTTCGGCCCTCGGATAACTCTCATCACCCAATGGAAACCCGTGCCCGTACTGGCCATCTTAAACCCCGAGCCTTAATCACCTCCAAACATCACCTTCCTCCGGATCCGTCCCCCGACCATGAGCCAAAAACCTTCCGTCAGGCAATCAAACACCCTTACTGGTTCTCCGCTATGAAAACCGAGTTCGATGCCCTCACCCGCACATGTACGTGGTCCCTAGTTCCCCGCAGCCCTTCGACTAATATAGTCGGTTGCAAATGGGTCTACAGGACTAAACGAAAGGCAGATGGCTCCATCGATAGATTCAAGGCGCGTCTTGTGGCAAAGGGTTACAATCAGGAGGAAGGGGTCGATTATTTCGACACCTTTAGTCCAGTCTTCCGCCCTACTACCATTCGGCTCGTCCTCACCATTGCCCTGTCTCATGGATGGCCGATTCGACAATTGGATACCAACAACGACTTCCTCAACGGTGATTTGAATGAGGAGGTTTTTTGATACGGGGTTAGCCGTAGGGTGGCCCGATCTTCGACAATCAAGACTCAAAGACAAGAACGGAAGCAAAAGACTCAAGAACAATAACAAAGACTCGAAATTGGATTTTTACCTCTTTTTGATTTAAACCCTTAGTATGGATGTTGTAGTTGCAAGGTAGGGCTTAAAAAAAATTATGGTTTGGGAGGTATGTGTTTAAGGCTTTTCCAAGTAGGGCTATGAAATTTTCACCAAAATTGGTCCTTGAAGCTTCTTGCACTAGACTCGACAATCTTTTTTTTTTTTTTGAATATGCGGACTGTTTTTTATTTTTTTTATTTTTATTTACCTAATGCAAGAAACTTAACAATGAAATAAAAAGGACTCTTGAAATTTTAAACTATGGTGAAAGAAAATTAAAATTTATGTAGCCCTAATGAAATATATATAGGTGATGGTTTGGCCAAATATGGTAAATAAATTTATCTATGCCTTTGATAATCTATGATAGAAAATATGAGATATATCTACCACAAATTTCAACAAATTAAATAAGGCAATTAAATAGATAAATCTAGGATAGAACAAAAGATAGAAAACAAACTAGGGTTTGTGGGATTGCAAGCAAAGGCCGAAGGCTCCTGTACGTTGCACCAAGGTGTCGGCGACAACAGTGGGTGAAATTGATCAAATTGGTTCCAATGATTGATTGGCTCCAATGATTAATACCAATCTGATCAAATTGATCGGCTTCAACAAGGCTACTGTGGGACACGGCTAGATTGTGTTTAGGCTAAAGGCAACCACAACAATCACAAACAAGGATTAGTAGCAATCAAATTCAAAAATTTAAGAAGTAAAAACCAAGAACAAGAAAGACTCTATTTTTTTTGTAGGTTTTGTGTTTAGGGAAACAAAAGATACAACTTTGATGTCGGAAACCAAAGCTCTGATGCGGGGTTAGCCGTAGGGTGGCCCGATCTTCGACAATCAAGACTCAAAGACAAGAACGGAAGCAAAAGACTCAAGAACAATAACAAAGACTCGAAATTGATAGTAAAGACACGACCGATAAGGACTGATTCGAACTAAAATAGAACGAGATGAAGACCCCAGGCCTCTGTAGAGGGTAGGAACCAAACACCAACGACTATAAAGCCCGCCTCTACAACCTTACACAACCAAGCGGACAACTTGGAGGCACAAGGAGGGGACTTGTGATTACCTGGATCACCAAGCTCTCGCGAGGTTGACGAACTCAAAGCAAACCAAGTTAGATCTATAACCAATTGTTGCAATCGACGAGCCACGCTTCGAGTCGATTGACTTTCTCACAGATGTGTTTCACACAAACTGAAATTTTCATAAAAGAGACGTCTGTTCTACAATGAATGAATCGGCCCTTCTTATAACCTAGGGGCTGATTTAAGATAAAAATAATAAATAAAATAGAAATTAACTTAAATCCCTAAAATACTAAAAATAACTTAAATAAATAAGATCTCTAAAAATAGCAATAAGGAAAGTTCCAACACTTAAAGAATTCCCGTCTAAACAGTGACAGCTGCAAAGAATGTGATTTTCGGCCAAGCTCCATGTCGAATCTGGAAAAACCTTCAACAGCAAAGTTGTAGATCTCTTCGTACTCGTTCCGACAAGGTATAGCACGCCTCAATCCGATTAATATTGACTCCGTACGACTCATTTTACTGAGACGTCGAAAAGCTGTCAAATGTTGAACGAACCCAAAAACGTCAAGCTTCCACCTTTTCACCTTCTCCCATGGTGGAGCTTTCTTCTTCCTCTTGAGGATGACTTCATTCTCGTGAGCTCGAATCATAGGTCCATCCCCAAGTATAGGTGTGTCCGGAGGTGTCTCGAATGGTCCCGCATCATTCCCCCTTTCTTGAAAAGGATTCGACCTCGAATCCAAGGTTGCATAAGATTCCGCAAATGCATCCACACGAGCTCCTGGATCGAATACCTCATGCCCATGGAAAGTCATCTGAAGACTGATTGTTGCAGGGGTTGACCACTTTTGGATGTATTTGAACTTGGCCTCGCCATCTTGTAAACCATTAGAGCTTTCTACAAAACCAAGAAAAGAAACTTGATGAGTGCACAATTCAGAGTTCATATCATCTTCAAAATGTTCTAACTGAATATGCACTATAGGTTGTTCATTTAGCTCTATGTTTCCATCAATGACTAGCAAGTTTTCATCCTTTTTCAAGGCTGAATTTTCAATTAACTCAATGCTAGCAATAGTAGAAGAAGTTTCATTATCCATGATCATATTAGAAACTATGTCTTCTTCTAAGCATGTAGTTTGACACAAATCTTTGCCTTGATTATCATCACAGGGTATAGGTTGAACATTTAAATCAATCAAAGAATCAACATGCTCATGTTCAATGCAATCATCTTTAGAGGCAAGTAAACTAATATCTTGATCATTATGAACATGCTCATCATGTTTATCACTAGAATTTTCAGATTCATTTTTGTCTAGGCGATTAGTCATGAGAGGCTTCTTATTTGGGCAATCCTTCATAACATGTCTACTACCTTGACATATAAAGCAAGGAATGTACATAGGTTCAAGAGTAGAAGAGTTAGTATTACTCCCTTTAGGGCCAGTAGATACCCTAGACGATTCATGTCCGTTCCAAGGCGCTCTGCCATTGTCGATGGGCTCATGAGGCATTCGGCCTTTACTCCTCCCTTGGGGTTGGCTTACTCTCTCCCTTGAGCCGCCATCAAACCTCCTTTGGGGCTGCTGCACATGGCTTTGGTGCCACCTTTGGGGTTGCCCACTCGACATTCTACCACCTTGGCTCCTGTATCTATCATTCCTTTCCACTTTCATAGCTAAATGTAAAAGTTCAGTAGGCGTAGAATAAGGAAAGTAATCAATTTCACGAGCTAAGGCGGGGTGCAATATTCTAAGAAACCTAGCATTGGTATCTTCATAGGGTTCAACTACATTAGCTCTAACCATGGTTTCTTGCATTGCATAAAAGGTTTCCTCAACAGTTTTGCTACCTTGCTTAAGATTTTCTAATCGTTGTCTAAGCTCGCTAGCATAATGTGGAGGAGCAAACCTACTTCTCATAAGTGCTTTTAATTGAATCCAAGCAGCAACAGGCGCATCAAGGAATCTTCTTCTTTCTTTAACTAGATTATCCCACCAAATTAAAGCGAAACTTTGAAATTCTAGGGAAGCTAGTTGCACCTTTTTATGTTCAGAAAAGTTATGGCAACTCCATATTCGATCCATTTTAAGTTCCCAATCAATGTAAGCATCTGGATCGTTGGTACCATAAAATTGAGGGATCTTTACCTTTACCATACCTATGCCATCTTGCGCAGGCTCTCTAGGTGCTCGATAGTGGTATCGACCTCCTCTATCATTTCGTCTAGGACGTTGCTCCCAATAATCATCCTCTTGGAAGTCGTCATCGTCCTCTGAGAAGTAGTACTCTTCTTGTTGCCATCGTCCTTTCCCTCGTCCATGCATATTAGCCATCACAAAACAACAAACAAAGAAATATGTAAAGTTAGAAAAATATAAACAACCTTACAATGTGTTTCGCTCACACTCTTCTCTCTAATTGGTTATGACAAGCTTGTTGGGGCAATCCGCTTTGGGCAAATCAACACTCAAGCAAGGACTCAACAATCAAAGAAAAGTTATCAAGAGAAAGGACAAAGAAACACCGAAGAAAGTGCTCGACACAAGCTGGGCAGAAGCTTGGAATCGACCAAACTGACTCGACAGACACTGTACCGAGGCTGTACCGAGGCTAAAGGGGGTCGGTATGGGGTCGGTATGGACACTGCAGTACACGACACACAAAAATAGGAAAAGAAAATGAAGAAAAAGAAAGAAAAAACTTGGATTTTTACCTCTTTTTGATTTAAACCCTTAGTATGGATGTTGTAGTTGCAAGGTAGGGCTTAAAAAAAATTATGGTTAGGGAGGTATGTGTTTAAGGCTTTTCCAAGTAGGGCTATGAAATTTTCACCAAAATTGGTCCTTGAAGCTTCTTGCACTAGACTCGACAATCTTTTTTTTTTTTTTGAATATGCGGACTGTTTTTTATTTTTTTTATTTTTATTTACCTAATGCAAGAAACTTAACAATGAAATAAAAAGGACTCTTGAAATTTTAAACTATGGTGAAAGAAAATTAAAATTTATGTAGCCCTAATGAAATATATATAGGTGATGGTTTGGCCAAATATGGTAAATAAATTTATCTATGCCTTTGATAATCTATGATAGAAAATATGAGATATATCTACCACAAATTTCAACAAATTAAATAAGGCAATTAAATAGATAAATCTAGGATAGAACAAAAGATAGAAAACAAACTAGGGTTTGTGGGATTGCAAGCAAAGGCCGAAGGCTCCTGTACGTTGCACCAAGGTGTCGGCGACAACAGTGGGTGAAATTGATCAAATTGGTTCCAATGATTGATTGGCTCCAATGATTAATACCAATCTGATCAAATTGATCGGCTTCAACAAGGCTACTGTGGGACACGGCTAGATTGTGTTTAGGCTAAAGGCAACCACAACAATCACAAACAAGGATTAGTAGCAATCAAATTCAAAAATTTAAGAAGTAAAAACCAAGAACAAGAAAGACTCTATTTTTTTTGTAGGTTTTGTGTTTAGGGAAACAAAAGATACAACTTTGATGTCGGAAACCAAAGCTCTGATGCGGGGTTAGCCGTAGGGTGGCCCGATCTTCGACAATCAAGACTCAAAGACAAGAACGGAAGCAAAAGACTCAAGAACAATAACAAAGACTCGAAATTGATAGTAAAGACACGACCGATAAGGACTGATTCGAACTAAAATAGAACGAGATGAAGACCCCAGGCCTCTGTAGAGGGTAGGAACCAAACACCAACGACTATAAAGCCCGCCTCTACAACCTTACACAACCAAGCGGACAACTTGGAGGCACAAGGAGGGGACTTGTGATTACCTGGATCACCAAGCTCTCGCGAGGTTGACGAACTCAAAGCAAACCAAGTTAGATCTATAACCAATTGTTGCAATCGACGAGCCACGCTTCGAGTCGATTGACTTTCTCACAGATGTGTTTCACACAAACTGAAATTTTCATAAAAGAGACGTCTGTTCTACAATGAATGAATCGGCCCTTCTTATAACCTAGGGGCTGATTTAAGATAAAAATAATAAATAAAATAGAAATTAACTTAAATCCCTAAAATACTAAAAATAACTTAAATAAATAAGATCTCTAAAAATAGCAATAAGGAAAGTTCCAACACTTAAAGAATTCCCGTCTAAACAGTGACAGCTGCAAAGAATGTGATTTTCGGCCAAGCTCCATGTCGAATCTGGAAAAACCTTCAACAGCAAAGTTGTAGATCTCTTCGTCCTCGTTCCGACAAGGTATAGCACGCCTCAATCCGATTAATATTGACTCCGTACGACTCATTTTACTGAGACGTCGAAAAGCTGTCAAATGTTGAACGAACCCAAAAAGTCAAGCTTCCACCTTTTCACCTTCTCTCATGGTGGAGCTTTCTTCTTCCTCTTGAGGATGACTTCATTCTCGTGAGCTCGAATCATAGGTCCATCCCCAAGTATAGGTGTGTCCGGAGGTGTCTCGAATGGTCCCGCATCATTCCCCCTTTCTTGAAAAGGATTCGACCTCGAATCCAAGGTTGCATAAGATTCCGCAAATGCATCCACACGAGCTCCTGGATCGAATACCTCATGCCCATGGAAAGTCATCTGAAGACTGATTGTTGCAGGGGTTGACCACTTTTGGATGTATTTGAACTTGGCCTCGCCATCTTGTAAACCATTAGAGCTTTCTACAAAACCAAGAAAAGAAACTTGATGAGTGCACAATTCAGAGTTCATATCATCTTCAAAATGTTCTAACTGAATATGCACTATAGGTTGTTCATTTAGCTCTATGTTTCCATCAATGACTAGCAAGTTTTCATCCTTTTTCAAGGCTGAATTTTCAATTAACTCAATGCTAGCAATAGTAGAAGAAGTTTCATTATCCATGATCATATTAGAAACTATGTCTTCTTCTAAGCATGTAGTTTGACACAAATCTTTGCCTTGATTATCATCACAGGGTATAGGTTGAACATTTAAATCAATCAAAGAATCAACATGCTCATGTTCAATGCAATCATCTTTAGAGGCAAGTAAACTAATATCTTGATCATTATGAACATGCTCATCATGTTTATCATTAGAATTTTCAGATTCATTTTTGTCTAGGCGATTAGTCATGAGAGGCTTCTTATTTGGGCAATCCTTCATAACATGTCTACTACCTTGACATATAAAGCAAGGAATGTACATAGGTTCAAGAGTAGAAGAGTTAGTATTACTCCCTTTAGGGCCAGTAGATACCCTAGACGATTCATGTCCGTTCCAAGGCGCTCTGCCATTGTCGATGGGCTCATGAGGCATTCGGCCTTTACTCCTCCCTTGGGGTTGGCTTACTCTCTCCCTTGAGCCGCCATCAAACCTCCTTTGGGGCTGCTGCACATGGCTTTGGTGCCACCTTTGGGGTTGCCCACTCGACATTCTACCACCTTGGCTCCTGTATCTAGCATTCCTTTCCACTTTCATAGCTAAATGTAAAAGTTCAGTAGGCGTAGAATAAGGAAAGTAATCAATTTCACGAGCTAAGGCGGGGTGCAATATTCTAAGAAACCTAGCATTGGTATCTTCATAGGGTTCAACTACATTAGCTCTAACCATGGTTTCTTGCATTGCATAAAAGGTTTCCTCAACAGTTTTGCTACCTTGCTTAAGATTTTCTAATCGTTGTCTAAGCTCGCTAGCATAATGTGGAGGAGCAAACCTACTTCTCATAAGTGCTTTTAATTGAATCCAAGAAGCAACAGGCGCATCAAGGAATCTTCTTCTTTCTTTAACTAGATTATCCCACCAAATTAAAGCGAAACTTTGAAATTCTAGGGAAGCTAGTTGCACCTTTTTATGTTCAGAAAAGTTATGGCAACTCCATATTCGATCCATTTTAAGTTCCCAATCAATGTAAGCATCTGGATCGTTGGTACCATAAAATTGAGGGATCTTTACCTTTACCATACCTATGCCATCTTGCGCAGGCTCTCTAGGTGCTCGATAGTGGTATCGACCTCCTCTATCATTTCGTCTAGGACGTTGCTCCCAATAATCATCCTCTTGGAAGTCGTCATCGTCCTCTGAGAAGTAGTACTCTTCTTGTTGCCATCGTCCTTTCCCTCGTCCATGCATATTAGCCATCACAAAACAACAAACAAAGAAATATGTAAAGTTAGAAAAATATAAACAACCTTACAATGTGTTTCGCTCACACTCTTCTCTCTAATTGGTTATGACAAG
Source organism: Persicaria tinctoria (assembly GCA_037127255.1). NCBI lineage: Eukaryota > Viridiplantae > Streptophyta > Magnoliopsida > Caryophyllales > Polygonaceae > Persicaria > Persicaria tinctoria. The sequence goes on along the minus strand of JBANSL010000002.1, from coordinate 73,430,959 downwards.
CTTGTTGGGGCAATCCGCTTTGGGCAAATCAACACTCAAGCAAGGACTCAACAATCAAAGAAAAGTTATCAAGAGAAAGGACAAAGAAACACCGAAGAAAGTGCTCGACACAAGCTGGGCAGAAGCTTGGAATCGACCAAACTGACTCGACAGACACTGTACCGAGGCTGTACCGAGGCTAAAGGGGGTCGGTATGGGGTCGGTATGGACACTGCAGTACACGACACACAAAAATAGGAAAAGAAAATGAAGAAAAAGAAAGAAAAAACTTGGATTTTTACCTCTTTTTGATTTAAACCCTTAGTATGGATGTTGTAGTTGCAAGGTAGGGCTTAAAAAAAATTATGGTTAGGGAGGTATGTGTTTAAGGCTTTTCCAAGTAGGGCTATGAAATTTTCACCAAAATTGGTCCTTGAAGCTTCTTGCACTAGACTCGACAATCTTTTTTTTTTTTTTGAATATGCGGACTGTTTTTTATTTTTTTTATTTTTATTTACCTAATGCAAGAAACTTAACAATGAAATAAAAAGGACTCTTGAAATTTTAAACTATGGTGAAAGAAAATTAAAATTTATGTAGCCCTAATGAAATATATATAGGTGATGGTTTGGCCAAATATGGTAAATAAATTTATCTATGCCTTTGATAATCTATGATAGAAAATATGAGATATATCTACCACAAATTTCAACAAATTAAATAAGGCAATTAAATAGATAAATCTAGGATAGAACAAAAGATAGAAAACAAACTAGGGTTTGTGGGATTGCAAGCAAAGGCCGAAGGCTCCTGTACGTTGCACCAAGGTGTCGGCGACAACAGTGGGTGAAATTGATCAAATTGGTTCCAATGATTGATTGGCTCCAATGATTAATACCAATCTGATCAAATTGATCGGCTTCAACAAGGCTACTGTGGGACACGGCTAGATTGTGTTTAGGCTAAAGGCAACCACAACAATCACAAACAAGGATTAGTAGCAATCAAATTCAAAAATTTAAGAAGTAAAAACCAAGAACAAGAAAGACTCTATTTTTTTTGTAGGTTTTGTGTTTAGGGAAACAAAAGATACAACTTTGATGTCGGAAACCAAAGCTCTGATGCGGGGTTAGCCGTAGGGTGGCCCGATCTTCGACAATCAAGACTCAAAGACAAGAACGGAAGCAAAAGACTCAAGAACAATAACAAAGACTCGAAATTGATAGTAAAGACACGACCGATAAGGACTGATTCGAACTAAAATAGAACGAGATGAAGACCCCAGGCCTCTGTAGAGGGTAGGAACCAAACACCAACGACTATAAAGCCCGCCTCTACAACCTTACACAACCAAGCGGACAACTTGGAGGCACAAGGAGGGGACTTGTGATTACCTGGATCACCAAGCTCTCGCGAGGTTGACGAACTCAAAGCAAACCAAGTTAGATCTATAACCAATTGTTGCAATCGACGAGCCACGCTTCGAGTCGATTGACTTTCTCACAGATGTGTTTCACACAAACTGAAATTTTCATAAAAGAGACGTCTGTTCTACAATGAATGAATCGGCCCTTCTTATAACCTAGGGGCTGATTTAAGATAAAAATAATAAATAAAATAGAAATTAACTTAAATCCCTAAAATACTAAAAATAACTTAAATAAATAAGATCTCTAAAAATAGCAATAAGGAAAGTTCCAACACTTAAAGAATTCCCGTCTAAACAGTGACAGCTGCAAAGAATGTGATTTTCGGCCAAGCTCCATGTCGAATCTGGAAAAACCTTCAACAGCAAAGTTGTAGATCTCTTCGTCCTCGTTCCGACAAGGTATAGCACGCCTCAATCCGATTAATATTGACTCCGTACGACTCATTTTACTGAGACGTCGAAAAGCTGTCAAATGTTGAACGAACCCAAAAACGTCAAGCTTCCACCTTTTCACCTTCTCCCATGGTGGAGCTTTCTTCTTCCTCTTGAGGATGACTTCATTCTCGTGAGCTCGAATCATAGGTCCATCCCCAAGTATAGGTGTGTCCGGAGGTGTCTCGAATGGTCCCGCATCATTCCCCCTTTCTTGAAAAGGATTCGACCTCGAATCCAAGGTTGCATAAGATTCCGCAAATGCATCCACACGAGCTCCTGGATCGAATACCTCATGCCCATGGAAAGTCATCTGAAGACTGATTGTTGCAGGGGTTGACCACTTTTGGATGTATTTGAACTTGGCCTCGCCATCTTGTAAACCATTAGAGCTTTCTACAAAACCAAGAAAAGAAACTTGATGAGTGCACAATTCAGAGTTCATATCATCTTCAAAATGTTCTAACTGAATATGCACTATAGGTTGTTCATTTAGCTCTATGTTTCCATCAATGACTAGCAAGTTTTCATCCTTTTTCAAGGCTGAATTTTCAATTAACTCAATGCTAGCAATAGTAGAAGAAGTTTCATTATCCATGATCATATTAGAAACTATGTCTTCTTCTAAGCATGTAGTTTGACACAAATCTTTGCCTTGATTATCATCACAGGGTATAGGTTGAACATTTAAATCAATCAAAGAATCAACATGCTCATGTTCAATGCAATCATCTTTAGAGGCAAGTAAACTAATATCTTGATCATTATGAACATGCTCATCATGTTTATCACTAGAATTTTCAGATTCATTTTTGTCTAGGCGATTAGTCATGAGAGGCTTCTTATTTGGGCAATCCTTCATAACATGTCTACTACCTTGACATATAAAGCAAGGAATGTACATAGGTTCAAGAGTAGAAGAGTTAGTATTACTCCCTTTAGGGCCAGTAGATACCCTAGACGATTCATGTCCGTTCCAAGGCGCTCTGCCATTGTCGATGGGCTCATGAGGCATTCGGCCTTTACTCCTCCCTTGGGGTTGGCTTACTCTCTCCCTTGAGCCGCCATCAAACCTCCTTTGGGGCTGCTGCACATGGCTTTGGTGCCACCTTTGGGGTTGCCCACTCGACATTCTACCACCTTGGCTCCTGTATCTAGCATTCCTTTCCACTTTCATAGCTAAATGTAAAAGTTCAGTAGGCGTAGAATAAGGAAAGTAATCAATTTCATGAGCTAAGGCGGGGTGCAATATTCTAAGAAACCTAGCATTGGTATCTTCATAGGGTTCAACTACATTAGCTCTAACCATGGTTTCTTGCATTGCATAAAAGGTTTCCTCAACAGTTTTGCTACCTTGCTTAAGATTTTCTAATCGTTGTCTAAGCTCGCTAGCATAATGTGGAGGAGCAAACCTACTTCTCATAAGTGCTTTTAATTGAATCCAAGCAGCAACAGGCGCATCAAGGAATCTTCTTCTTTCTTTAACTAGATTATCCCACCAAATTAAAGCGAAACTTTGAAATTCTAGGGAAGCTAGTTGCACCTTTTTATGTTCAGAAAAGTTATGGCAACTCCATATTCGATCCATTTTAAGTTCCCAATCAATGTAAGCATCTGGATCGTTGGTACCATAAAATTGAGGGATCTTTACCTTTACCATACCTATGCCATCTTGCGCAGGCTCTCTAGGTGCTCGATAGTGGTATCGACCTCCTCTATCATTTCGTCTAGGACGTTGCTCCCAATAATCATCCTCTTGGAAGTCGTCATCGTCCTCTGAGAAGTAGTACTCTTCTTGTTGCCATCGTCCTTTCCCTCGTCCCTGCATATTAGCCATCACAAAACAACAAACAAAGAAATATGTAAAGTTAGAAAAATATAAACAACCTTACAATGTGTTTCGCTCACACTCTTCTCTCTAATTGGTTATGACAAGCTTGTTGGGGCAATCCGCTTTGGGCAAATCAACACTCAAGCAAGGACTCAACAATCAAAGAAAAGTAATCAAGAGAAAGGACAAAGAAACACCGAAGAAAGTGCTCGACACAAGCTGGGCAGAAGCTTGGAATCGACCAAACTGACTCGACAGACACTGTACCGAGGCTGTACCGAGGCTAAAGGGGGTCGGTATGGGGTCGGTATGGACACTGCAGTACACGACACACAAAAATAGGAAAAGAAAATGAAGAAAAAGAAAGAAAAAACTTGGATTTTTACCTCTTTTTTATTTAAACCCTTAGTATGGATGTTGTAGTTGCAAGGTAGGGCTTAAAAAAATTATGGTTAGGGAGGTATGTGTTTAAGGCTTTTCCAAGTAGGGCTATGAAATTTTCACCAAAATTGGTCCTTGAAGCTTCTTGCACTAGACTCGACAATCTTTTTTTTTTTTTTGAATATGCGGACTGAATCGGCCCTTCTTATAACCTAGGGGCTGATTTAAGATAAAAATAATAAATAAAATAGAAATTAACTTAAATCCCTAAAATACTAAAAATAACTTAAATAAATAAGATCTCTAAAAATAGCAATAAGGAAAGTTCCAACACTTAAAGAATTCCCGTCTAAACAGTGACAGCTGCAAAGAATGTGATTTTCGGCCAAGCTCCATGTCGAATCTGGAAAAACCTTCAACAGCAAAGTTGTAGATCTCTTCGTCCTCGTTCCGACAAGGTATAGCACGCCTCAATCCGATTAATATTGACTCCGTACGACTCATTTTACTGAGACGTCGAAAAGCTGTCAAATGTTGAACGAACCCAAAAATGTCAAGCTTCCACCTTTTCACCTTCTCTCATGGTGGAGCTTTCTTCTTCCTCTTGAGGATGACTTCATTCTCGTGAGCTCGAATCATAGGTCCATCCCCAAGTATAGGTGTGTCCGGAGGTGTCTCGAATGGTCCCGCATCATTTTTGTGGAACAACCACCGGGTTTCATCGATCCTCATCATCTGACCCATGTTTGCCTCCTTCGCAAGGCGTTGTATGGACTCAAACAAGCCCCTCGGGCGTGGTTCAGTAAGCTCAAAGACTTCCTTCTTCGCTCTCAATTCCGGGCTTGTCAATCAGATTGCTCTCTCTTCGTCTATATGTCCTCGGGATGCATCATCTATGTCTTGGTGTATGTTGACGACATTATCGTCACCGGAAACTCGTCTGCTGCCATCACACACTTCACCTCTAGCCTCGACAGTGTCTTCTCCTTCCATGTGGCTTTTGCATTATCATCTTCAGACTCTTGCCTATTTATGTGGTTTAGTTATGGACTCAAGCTTTTTCCATTGAAATTGGTGTTAGAACATATAACTATTTATTACTCTTGATCGCGGTAATATTAATGCTAGTTTTTCTTGCTACTTTTGATGGTTGAGGTTCCTGAACTTGTAAAATCCACATTTAGGCTTGTGTGCAGCAACTTTAGCCCTTATCTTTGGTCTTATGTGACATGGATTTAGATAGCTTATAATGCTTGCAGAGCTTGCCTTAGTCTCCTGTTGATAATGTGTTATTTCTGATCCTTTGTCAGGAGATATTTGGGTCAGTTGTCTGTCACATATTTCGGGGTGTAAGTTGTGAAATTCTTTTGCCTTAAAACTGGTTAATTCCCCAAATGTCTACATGTTATTCATGTTTAAGCCTTTCTTTTGGGTACCTTTCTTTTATCATGCTTTTCAAGATTTTTTTGGTGGGCATGCTATTCATGATTATCCTTGGGTTCCCTTGCTCTTTATGACTTCACATGATGACTTGGCATGAGCTCTTGCTATCATTTGCTTCATGTTAGTCATGGCTGCCCTTTTAGGCTCTTGCATGCTATTCACACGTGTTTGGTGGTTGAGGCATGATATTCATGCTTGTTTATTGGCTGACACACAATACTCATGTTTGTCTTTCATGCCTACCCTTACATGTTATTTATGTAATTTTATTTCATGTAATTTTATTTCCCCTTGTATCACATTTGTAGGTTCGACCAAGACTAGTGCACAATCCTTGGATGTGGAATGCCCTTTGGAGAAAGTTTCTGGCAAAGGAAGAATATGCTATTGCAGGTCGGTTTCAAATTCGGTTTTTGCCCCCTTCAAATAATATGGATTGATATTAATGTGCTTTTATCATTTGGATTAAATGGAACACAGGCATGATAATCTCTAGCCGAAAGGTTTTCATTTGTCATATATTTTGGGATGGGGCAAGATGTGACCATTTTTTTTTATTTCATGAATCTAAAGTTTTTGGACGATTCATATAATTATGAATGTGCCTTTTTTATTTCTCTGCTCACATGCTCTCTTCAGAGGATTTCTGGAATGGAAGAATATTTTATGCATGTAGATTTCTTTTAAATACTTTTTTTTTTCTTTGTATTCAGTAGCCACATTTCATGTGTGTTACAATTTCTTATCGTGATTGAGGACAAGTGATGCTGAGGCTTTCTGGTCAATTGGCTAGAAAAGCTCAAATTCGTAGAAGTGAGAGATGAGTTTGTTCTTGTGAAGTCATTTTTTTAATCACGTCTTCTAGTGTTTGATTTAGCATTCATGATTTTCAGGTTTGGTACTCTTATGTAGGGGTAAACACCATGATTTTCAGGTTTGGTACTCTTTATTCTCGTAATGCTCCATCTTGAATGTCCTGGTTGGCATTATTTGGTATTTTGTTATGATGCTTGCTTTGCTGTTCTTGAATACTCTGTTTCACTTGTAATCTGATGGATGCTTGATTTACTCGTTGCACTGCTGCAAAATGGCCAAAGGTTTTCCATTTATCTACCGTGTTTTCTTGCGTACTTTTGTCTTCAGATTTTGGATTTTAGTTTGATTCTCTCTGTTTGTTGATACGGAGTATATTGGTATTGAAATATATTTAATATTAGTATCTCTCTTGCTGATTCAGTCTAGGTTTTTGTTTGCTTCAATTAAGAAGTTGTTGAAATTGGAATTTTCTATATCTTGGCCTTATTTTTGTTTATACAGTGGCTGATTAAGTATAAATCTATTTTTCTGTCATTGTTCTTGTTTTGAGAACTCAATATATATTTTTCTGCAGTGAATGTTGATTTAAAAAATAGATTTAGACTCTATGTATACGCATGTAATTTAGGAAAACAATCTGCATGGCTAAATGTAAGTATAAATGTATTTTTATGCAGTTGCTTCTTGACCCCTTATGATGTCTTGCATCTTGGATGCAGGGCTACCACTAGCACTTGATTCTGGTTGAGCATCAACATTAGGTTCTTTTGGTTTACCTGCTACTGTTACAAATGAGTTTTTGCTCTTGTTTCTTGCCAGGGCGACACCATCCACATTTCGCATATCTTGTTATTGGATCCTTAGTACTAGCATCTACTCTCTTGACACTCCTTTTCCATGTAATGAATGTTATGGATCAATGTAAATATGATTCTTTATGATTTCAAAAAAATATCATTTTCAATGAAAAAAACAAATTCTTTGCCAAAACCAATATTTATAAAATATGTGAAAATCAAAATATTTACAATAAATATAATTAAAATATTTAAAATGCGATAAAAAATGTAAAATTAAAATAACTATTGCCAAAAACCGCTGCCAAATCTCTCTAACCGCTGCTACATATCACAATAACCGCTTCCATAGATGTCAAACCGTTGTCATAGAGTCCATTAATCGCTGCTATAATCTTGTTTAAACTGCTGCCCAAACCACACTTAACCGCTTTCATTGTTCTTTCACATAAATGTGTGCTTATACTCTTTGGCAGCGGTTCTACTTACTTTTTGCCAGCAGTCTCACCCTCTTTCTCTACCCGCTGCCCTAGACTGCCCTAACCGCTGCCATATATCTATGGAAACGGGAGCATATGGCACGGTCGGAAAACCGCTGCCAAAGGGTTTAGGCTGTGGTTACAAGGCTTTAGGCAATGGTTTTTTACCGCCGCAAAAAGTCGAAATTGTAGTAGTGTGGTGGGTTTTGATTCCTTCTCCAACGGAGCATCCTTTGTAGACCATTCCTTCACCTTCGAAGCCTCCAATTTTCCATCAATCTCCTTCCAATCCTGGCCCTTCTCCTTCAATACCTCCTCCCCCGGCCTCGCTTCTCCGAAGAATTATGACCCCTTTGACTTTGTCTCACTGCTACTGCTGTTGATCGGTGCAGTCTTAGGCTTCAAATTTAGCTTCGGCCTCCCTAAATCTATCACCGCCACCTTTTGATCATTCTTCTTCTTCAACCAATTATCCGAATCAAAAGTAGCACCAGGGGATTCAAATCCCGCCCCTCTCCTCTCTCGCTCGAATCTCTGGCCTGGCCGGAGAAGTCTCTCTCCTCTCTCCTCCCTTAATTGTCCGAATCCGCGCCCCTACTGGAGAAGGAATCACAACCCATGCGCCTTCTTCTACGCCTAACACCGCCCCTCTCACCTGGGCGGCGAAGTCTCTCTCCTCTATCCTTGCCTTGGAAGGGGCGAAGCTCTTGTTATAAATCCCCACTAGCACCGCCCTTCTCCGCCCCTTCTTGTGCTCTTCTTTCCCCCTTTTTTTTTAATTCAAATGAATTTCCTTTTTTTTTAAGACAAACTAACAAGATCCGTTAAAATAATACTATGAGGGCACGAGATCAAAATAATTATAACCTCGGGGGTACCACGTGAAATATCTAAAACAGTTGTACGCCGCGTGAATTAGGTTTTACCTCAAGGGCACCTCATAAAATTTCCGAGCATATTATCAAATTTTATTAAGCCAAATTAGTGGGGTTAGACCTTTCGCAATCGCCCATGAGGTTTCCCACGCCATAGAAGCATAGAGCAAGCATATCTGCAAAAATAAACCTAAAAAAATATATGCGGGGCAAGGATCAGACCGAGACCTTATCGTATTCTGGGTCTCACAAGCAGGCATACACATACGCTATACCTATAATAAAGATGCTTCTAATGTAGTATGAAAATATAGATGCAGAAAAACAGTAAAGGCGCCCAAAGAATGCCAAGTGGCATATCCCCCCTCCACCCCCCTTCTTGTTAGGGCGGAGCCTGGCCAGCACGGTGCTATATCATCATATATGTGCGCATAACTCAATCATCATCATCATCTCATCATGATCATATGGTGGATCAAGCCCGCATACTCAACTCAATCCAGATTCGATTGAGGACAAGGCCGTGGGACTGGGCCGTACTATGACCCTAGCAAAAGACTCTAGGACGCACAGATAACAACAATTGTCTTTATCAAACACATAGAGTAGCCAAATGCTCATTCAATTATGCAACCCTAGCATGATACCTACATGGCATGTTTTTTGCTCGTTTTTTCCTCGATTCAAATCCGTTTAAATCCAAACTTGTTTCAAAGCATTTCTAACATAAAACCGACACCAAAGAAGCACCAAAGACCTAAACGAGGACTGTAGGGGAGAGCGGAAGAGGGATTATCTAGACTCCTTGAGGCTTCTTCGAAAATCTTGAAAGAGGATGATCATTTGGCTCTGATTCAACGAGGTTTTGCTACGACAAGGCCTAAGAGGGAAAAATCTGGGTTAAAAGAGGATCTTTACAGAGTTGTAGATCCAAAGATGGAAAACATCACCCCAATATCCTTGGGATTTAGAAATACCTCCGGATTTCAATATCCTTTTGATTTGGAAACTCTAACTGATTGAGTCAGGATGAGATCGAGAGAGCAGATTTCGGGAACTAACTTTCGGGAATTTAAATTTCACGTTTTCGAGACCACTTCCACTTTGTTCCCCTCCTACCTATCTTGTCTCCTTCCTTCACTCATAAACTGAAAATTCCCACCCCCATTTTGATCCCTTGTGTTGATTTAAAAATCAAGGAACCTTCCTCCGACCTTCCCTATACCTCTTTAAGCAAAACACCCACACTGGATCCTTCATCTCTTCCACTCTTGTACACCCCAAGGATGGAAAACAACACAAAACTTGCCCCCTACTTGTATCCGAAATCAGCCTCACCAAATCCTTATTTTTCATCCGAAAAAAATCAGATGTGTTGCCTCATTCCAACTCACCACAAAACAAAATATCAAACCATAAACACAAACCCTTCCCCAAGCCTTATCCTCTGCCTTTTTCTTCCCTTTGTCGTGAAACACAACCACCATCTCCTCCTTGTTTTGGTCAGCTGAGCACCACCCCTCCTCACCTCATCTCTACCACCATCACCCTCATCGTCCCCCTCCATCACCATTGGAGCCGAGCTCCCAAAGACCATCCTTCTCCTTATTTTTACATGAGCAAGAACCGAGCGGCACCCGCTCATCCCTCTTCTTTCCTTAGCGAGCAGAAGACAGGACATCCTCCACGGCTTCCTCGATGCTTCCAAGTAGCAGCAGCAACCCAGAAGGTCCACAGAGAGCCGAGAGCAACCCATCGTCCTCCCCTTCATTTGTTTTCGGTTTTGAGACAGTAATGGTTTGTTTTCCCCTTCTTTCACCTCCTAACTGCATAAAGGTCCAACGTTAACATCCCAATATCCTTCCTAGGATACCTCACTGAAGATCTAGCTCTAATGCAGCCCAGACAACCTCCTTGATCTTTTCCGTCGAAGAAGAAGACCTTGGGTAAGCCACCCCTCTCCTCCTTCGATTCTTGGTGTCGTTTGTGTACTAATGTGTTTATTGAGATCGGGATAGGGTTTATTGAGGATGAAGAAGGCTAATACTAAAAATGGCGGCCACAACAAATCTCAAACCGAACCCAGTTGCAGGTTTCGCCGCGACAAACATGGTTCGTCACGACGAACCAGAACCTGAAGTTAGACATTGAGAGTGGCCTTTCTCCACAACAAAACTGGTGTTTCTCCATGGAGAGAGACGCGGGCACAACTAGGTTGCCACGTGCCACTTAGGAGCTCTTGAGGGACGAATCTCGCCGCGGCGAGAGACCCTCGTCGATGCGGCGAGTATGACTCGGTTGGACCCTAGAGTCCTAGACTTCACCACGAAAAAACTAGGATTCCCCGTGGCGCAAGCCATTCACGGAAGCGAGAACCCCCAACTCATAGGGAGCTCGTTGGGTTTAATTGTTGACCGTTTGGGTTGGGATTTTTGGCTATGTTTATATGTGTGATTTAATTGACATTGATGACTAAATGTTATATGATTCTTGAGGGCAGTGATAAACATTTTTCAAAGGCTGAAAGTTGCTTAACTATTTGAAATGGATTTGAAAATGGAGTTTGACCTAAGTTGAGACTCTCACTTGATTCGACTTGTTGAAAATGATGAATCTTATATGTTGAGTGTAAGCATAATGTTTTATTGTGAAGCATGATTATTGATATGTTCTTAAACATGAAAGCATGATATGTTATATGATGATCAGGGTCGTCCAATGATTTTTGGGGGCCCTGTTCAATCTATAGTGTATACTAAATTTTAATAAAAAAATTACAAAATATGAAGAAAATTAGTATTAAAATATTTTTACTTTTTAATTTTTAAAATAGTAAAACTAGGCCAAAATAAATTTAATATAGGACTACTTTGTACGGAGTATTATATTTTAACTCATTTTAACTCAGTGTATTTATATTGTTAAATATACGTTTTATTTTTTTTTTCACATTTTTAATCCTAATTGACCAAGTCAAGGTTATAATAATTTACCATAAAAATAAAAAATAAAACTATACTCCATACACATTTTAAGAACTGGGAGTGTGTTTAAAAAGATAACAAAAAGGGCAAAAAAATAAATGCTTGAAAAGCTTGTTGTTGGGAATCGAACTCCCACTTGGCCACTTCCTTTAAAACTCCTTGGGCTATTTACCACTGACCTAAGAAAACAAGGTGATTTTTATGGTAACAAATAAAATAAGTATAAATAAATTACTAGTTGGGGCTAGGGGTGTGCAGAAAAACCCGACACGACTGATACGACACGAAAACACGACACGAAAAAACACGAAACCGAAATGACACGACACGAAAATGACACGAACCGCTAAAACACGACATTAAATGGTTCGGATACGGTTCGGGCAAATTGCCTTATCGGATACCCGACACGAACCGTTTAAATTTTATTTTTTTATACATACGGTAATATAATTATAGGACTAGTACATATGAAGTCCATACGGCATCAATAAAATTCGTTAGCTGAATTGGTATAAGCCCAGTACCCTTTTCCATCTAAAAGCCTTAAAAACTAGAAAAAAATATAAGCCGGATGCATTTCTTCATTTCTTCCTCATTCCTCTCAATCCATGTAACCCTAGCTAGTCGCCATCTTCCATCTCCTTCCCCAGCCGACCTCCCCTCTCCTTCACTCTCCTTTTCGAATCCCCTACACGCACTCTCCATCGCCTTTTCGAATCCCCTACACGCACTCTCCATCGCCATGCCTCCCAAAAAACAAAAGAGCCTGAGAGGAATTTTCGATGGAGAAGGAACCAACCTCCACTGTGCCTTTTCAAGCGGCTCCGCCCTCCACTGCGCCGCCCCAACGGAGGGATCTGCATCCACCACCGGCCCACCATTGGAGAAGGAACCAGCCTCTGCTTCACTGATTGGCTCCTCCACGCCTTTCGAATGCTCTTGAAGCAATTTCCGATGTCTGTTCTAATTTTAGGTCTCCTTAATGTCGAAAAGAAAAAGGTAGGACTTTGATTTCTAAGTCCTGATGTTAACAATCTAGTCCGGGACCCTCCCTCTCATCTCTCAGACTGTCAATCATTGGTAAGTAAGGATTTGTGCGAATTTGTTCAAAGTAAATAAACCCTAAATCTCGAATCTGTGTGAATTTGTTAATAGTAAATAAACTCCAAATCTCGAATCTGTGTGAATTTGTTCATACTAAATAAACCCTAAATCTTGAATCTGTGCGAATCTAAGCGAATTTCTAACTTGTTGTAGTGCCAATTTGTGTTGTGTGAAGTTGGTTTCCCATTCAATCGTTTTTAGGGATTGGTTTTCTTCGCCGCCATGACTGTCTGAAACTTTCTTCATTGCGTAAACAGAAAAAAAAAAAGCCCATACGGTTCGTGTCGGATAACCCGGTATCCGACACGGAACCGAATAACTTAACCATGTCGGGTACCCGGGTTAAGATGGTTCGGATACGGTTCGGCCATGTTGGGCTTAACGGTTTCGGGTACCCGACACGATTAACCGGTTCGTGTCGGGTACCCGGATATGCACACCCCTAGTTGGGGCCCCATAGAATATGGGGGCCCTGTTCTGTTGGGCTGTTTGCACACCCCAATGGACGGGCCTGATGATGATGTGAGTATGTATATGATCTATATATGAGATGATGATGTATATTGCTATATGTTGAGAGATAATATGATTATGAGTTAGTGTATGAGGAGAAATTGAGAGGATAAGTTGAGATGGTACTTGATGAGTTATGTTCATACTATGTGATGAGTTATGAGATGAACTGATGATGATGATATGGAAGTTATGGTGATAAGATATGTGAACTTGTGTGTGATATTTATATGCTTTGTGTGACTTTATAATTAGACTCATTTATATTATTTATATTATACCTGTTTGGTGATCATCTGTGACGTATTGACTTGCTATATTCTTGGTTATTGCCTTTTGCTATTATGCACTTCCAGGTAAGCTTATTCGAGGCTTACTCATGTTGGACTCTCCTGCCTGTTGTCATGTAGTATACTAGGTGTTGCATCAAACATGATCATGTAGTATCATGCTTAGGTATTGCTCAACTGAATGAGCATCTGTTTACTTTATGTGATTGGTAGAACAACCGTTAATTCCGAGTCTTAGAGTCTTTTGCTAGGGTCATAGGTGTTGATAGGAGGAAATCGAGTATGAAATATAACAAAATAAATCAAACCAGATTCTGCCCACGCAAATAATTACAAGACCTCCTCCTGATGTAGCAGCGGGAAGTCAGGATCGATCCACGAGGAAGCGTGTCAGCGGATCCTAGGCAACGGTGGAATCTCACGGTCAGAAGTCGACAACAGTGGTACTAGACCTCGACTAAGGGGTAGTCGACAGGGGTCAGGCACAGTCGAATAGAGTAGCAAACACAGGCACTGGTCTAGTCGATATCGACAAGGCCTACTCGATATCGAGTAGAGTCTTGGTCGACTTCGCTCTGTCTTGTCGAGTACCTGCACAGGAGAAGCTACATCGACTTGGTCGAGGATCAGTTTACTCGAGATCGACTAGTGCTATTCGATATCGAGTAGAAAGACAGAAAATAAAACGAATAAAAAATAAAGATCAAATGCTTTGAGGGTTTCGACTAAACTTAATGTAAAAGGACTTCCAAGATTGGGGTTTGCAACAACGATAACCAAACATGCATAAGGTAAAATCAAACATATAATCATGTGAATCGCATCAAAGGACTAAGCTTTCGCCTTTTCCAACAATTAGACCACTTTTTCAAGAAACCCTAATTGTCTCTGTCGATTTTATGTTTATAATCCAGGTTGTTAGCATGGATCTCCATTAGATGGGCAATAAACACATCAACAAGTAGGAAAATGCTCAAAACATGATAAAGGTCGGATCTTTACCTCAGGCATGCATAGCTATCGTCGGGCTTGCCCCAACCCTAGAAGTGGGTGGACTACTCGCGCTTCATCGCAAACTCAGACATCATTGATTGAAAGAAAACAACTTGCATTAAACTATATTCCAAGACTTTACAATCCCGGCAATCCAACTCTCGTCGAATGCCAAAACCCTAAAACCTTCGAACTCCTAAAACGTCTTTTTGGAACTACTTGTCTCTAACTGAAATTGAATGAATAGAAATCAGCCCCATGGGATTTATTTATAGACTTCTAATCCTTGCTACTCAAGGATAGAATATTTATATCTAAATCTAAAACTATATCTAAAACTTTAAAGATAAATAAAAGCAATAACATAATTAAATCTAATTAAGGGAAATATATCTAAAGTCTTCAAGTGGATAGATCTCTCTCTTCATGATGGATCTTGATAGCTCTTGATAGATCTGTTGTGAGCTGAATCTGCCATGTTTTACAGTAACTTTTATATCGATTTCTGTATACATTGCATTCATTGGGGCTTAGATAGTACAGAATCTATGTAGTTTATGTTTATTTGCCAAATTATGGAATCTACACCAGTTTCTGTTTAATTCGCAGAAATTGAGGCATTTTACAGCAATTCTACAGAATGTCGGAAAAGCTCGAAAAACCACTACAGAAGTCCAAGGTCGAAGGAGCAACGGAACCAATCGAATCGAGCCAAGAACCCAGGCTACTCGATCTCGAGTAGCTCTTGCTCGACCTAGACGAGCATGTCCAAGCACGGCCTTGTCGACAAAGACTGATCGAGAAAGCCAGACCAACCCGGCTCCGGACCCAACTCGATCTCGACAAGCCCTAATCGAGATCGACGAAGCCTAGACACCACACCCGGAGTCGACGAGGAGAGAAGTTGCCCGAGAAGCCGAGGACAAGAAGCCGAGCACACCTTTACTCGACCTCGACGAACCTTTGTCGAGATCGACAAGCCACCCAGAGCAAGTCCAAGGAGGAGTCCTCGACGAGACCACCGAGAGCCATCTTCGACGAACCTTACTCGATCTCGACTACGCCTTGTCGAGATCGACGAGACCCTGAGTCCAGATCCGAGCCAGTCGAGTAAACCCACTCGAGAAGACCTAGTCGGCAACACTTCTCTACTCGATCTCGAGGAGGCTTTGTCGAGGTCGACGAGCACCACGAGCCAAGACTGAGCCACATCGAGCAGAGCTAGCCAGGAAGTCCAGTCGACGATCAACCCTACTCGAGGTCGACGAAGCCTTGTCGAGGTCGAGTAGACCAGATCCCAGAAACGTGTCGACGAAGACCTGTCCGAGTAGACTTGGGATTCCTTGGGGCCGAAGGAGGAAGATTCTATCCAAATCCATCAAGTCTATCCATGGGAGACAAGATCTATCAACATCATGAAGACTTACCCTATTTAGTTTTATCTTTTCCTTTTAGATTTATTTCCATAAAACAATTTATTTATCTTTTAGCAATTTAGATATAAATTTAGATATAGATAGATATCTTCTTTCCTAGAATAGCTAGGGAATGAAGCCTATAAATAAAGCCCTAGGGGCTGGTTTTTCATTCATTCCGATTCAGAGAGACAATTAGTTAGTTACATAAAGAGAGGTTGTAAGTTGGAGTTTATTTTATGCAAGTTAGTTCTTTTCATCAATCAATGTCTGCGATTGCAATGAGGCGTGAGTAGTCCACCCACTTCTGGGTCTGGGGTGAGCCCGACGGTGGCCATGTGACATGCGATAAAGGTCAGATCTTTTGTGCGATTCATCTTCTATCCCTATGAGCATGATTCTTTTGCGAGAGTTGAAGGTGATCCTTGTTTGTGTTATTGAAGCGAAAGTGATCTTAATGCAACTTGGATTAATTATGTGAAAAAGGGTTAGTAACAATTAGGGTTTATGCGAAAGCCTCTATATGCCTATTTGTTAATGATGAAAGTTATTTGATGGAAAGCATGATCTTTTGTGCCTTTATGTGTTACTTTGCATGGTTATTGTTGTGGTTTTGAAACCCTGGCTTTGGAAGTCTTTTAGTATATTGAATTTATTTCTGTCAAAAATCTGAGTTTTGGTTCGAAATCTGCAAATTTAAGTTTCTGTTTCTTGTCGACATAGAGGAGACCTTTGTCGAGATCGAGTTCTGCTTTGTCGATCTCGAGTAGGACTTGTCTTAGTCGAGTTGAGTTTTCTTCTAATCTTGTCGAATTTTGAGTTACTGTTGTCGACTGCTGTGGTCGATCTCGAGGAGCTGTTGTCGAGATCGACGAGCTTTTGCTTTGCTTTTAGTTTCTGCTTTGCTTAATTTCCTGTTTCGCTTTGTTTTTTGCTTTTGCTTGTTATTTTCTGCTTTTGCTTCTGTGTTTCTGTCTTTCTGCTATTCTGCCTGTGAGATCTGTTGCTACCTGAGAACTGCTGACGTTGCCGGGGAAGCTATCAATCGCGCCTTAGGTAGTCAGTTCTCACTGTTTCTTTGAGTTACCTTTCAGGTGTATGCGTCGTTCTGGTCAAACACCTGAGTTTGACAGCTTAGACGAACCGGAGCGCTACCTACACATCCACTCTAAACTCAAAAGGATCATGGCGGCTGCGGAGACATAGGAACAGCTGGTCGCTAGGCTTACTAGGGAATTGGCCGCAAAGGATACTGCTATCGCCGCTAAGAATGCTGCTATCGCCGTTGAGAGAGCAGCAAGGGAACAAGCACATGCTGAGCTTGCCCAATATCCAACCATGGCAGAGGACTACATGCACCCAACTCTCGTCGTGCCTGAATCGGCGATTCTAATCCCTGATAACTCTTTTGAAATTCGCACTCAATTTCTTATAGAGCTGAAAAATAATGCCTTTCATGGTAGATTTAATGAGTGTCCTCTTGAACATATCACAAAGTTTTCTGACATGTGCCGTACTATTGCTGAAGGTACAACTCTGGAATATGTCAAGATGAAATCTTTTCGCTGGTCTCTCGCTGGGCCTGCACTAAAATGGCTGGAAGAGCTGAAAGCAAGATCACTCACAACCTGGGCCCAAGTAGAGCAAGAGTTTCTGAACAAAATCTTCCCACCCGCCAAAACAGCACATCTTCTCCAGAGAATCACCGCCTTCAAACAGAAGCAAGGGGAACCGCTGGCAAAGGCATGGGAGCGCTACAAGGAACATCTGCGATCTTGCCCTACTCATGGACAACCACCCTACGTCATTCAGGAGATCTTCTTCAACTCTCTTGACCAAGTCACTAAGGACCGGATCAACCATTATACTCGCTATGAGTATCTGACAATGCCGCCAAGTGACGCATGGGGTGTGCTAGAAAAGCTCACTAACTACGACAACAAGTATGGGTCTACTGCAACTTATGAAGAGAACCCATACGCCAGGCCAGCACCATCCATGCCCCTATATGAGCCACCTAAGGAGATTGATCCTGATGTTAGGGAGCAGTACTACAGAGACCAGAATAAGAAGCTCATCAAGCAAGTAAAGTATCTCTCTGTCAACCAGCCTTGCATTGAATGCGGATCGCAAAGGCACCCCACTCCTGAGTGCCCACACGCAGAACAAGTCAGGATGGTAGAGCATCATGAGGATGTAGCTTACGCAGGGGGTCCCAGTCGCTACATGGGGGACCAAAGGTTTCAGCAACCACAATGGAACCAAGGTGTCCCTAGGAATCCCCCGCCCTATAGAGCTCCAGGACATCCGGAAAGGGAACAGAAAAAGGATGATATACAGACAGTCCCGGAGGAAATACGAAGAAAACACTCAGAAACTAGGCAATCTTTCAACTCCGTCTATACTCAGATGCAAGGTGTCAACTCTAGGCTTGGGTAAATTGATATCTGGCGGAAATCAGTTGATACACAGATTGGTCAGCTGGCAGCAGGAATTCCCAGTCAGTCAGGTACGTTCCCTCGATCTTTAGAACCAAATCCTAAGGGAAAGACTGGACACATCGCTGCTATAAAACTCAGAAGCGGCCATCAACTGCAAGAGCCAGAGGTCGGAAAGCAGCAGAACAGCGAGGAACAACTGTTCGATCTCGACAAAGCAGTGGTCGATCTCGACGAAGGCCTCGTCGATCTCGAGGAGAATCTGCAAAAATCTTCGTCTGCACCACACAGCAACTCGACTGGGCCCAATCTGGTTGATGTCGACAAAGGCCTTGTCGATGTCGAGGAGCCTCTGGTCGACATAGAGCAGCCTGCAGCACCTCCGACGTCTGTTCTGGCTCCGACGCAGAAAAAGAAGATGTCTTTCCCCACAAAATCTCTAAAGGACCCGGCAGAGAAAAAGTTTCAGCGCTTCATCAAGATGCTTCAGAAGCTCAACGTCACCATCCCCTTTACAGAAGCTCTCAATGAAATGTCATCCTATGTCAAGTTCCTGAAGGAGATTCTGAGCAAAAAGCGATCAATGGCTGAAATCACAGAGGAATGCAGCCATCTGGACATATTGGAGAAGAGGCCGGATCCAGGTAAGTTTGCTATAACTATTGGATTTGGTCCATAAAAAATTAATGCCCTATGTGATCTTGGAGCTAGTGTGAGTATAATGCCTTTAACGATTTGGTCCAAGATTAAGATAGGTACCCTAGAGCTTGTGGATGCTAGACTTTACATGGCCAACAACACGGTGGTCATTCCAACAGGCATGGTGGATAATGTGCCAGTACAAGTAGGTAAATTCTTTGTCCCTGCTGATTTTCTAGTTGTTGATATGCAAGAAGATCCTGCTTGTCCAATTATTCTAGGAAGACCATTCTTGGCGACGGTGGATGCCAACATAAGCGTAAGGAATGGAGTGCTCACCTTCAACATCAGCGATGAGGTAATTGAGTATTCCTTTAATCAAACTGAAAGGCATACAGGTCCAATGGAAGAGGTCAAATCTATCTCAGCTGGCTACATCACCTGCGGGGAACCCAAGGTCATAAATATGACCCCTGAGGAGATAGAAAAGAGGGACATGGAGGCCCAGGTGGAGGAGATCATGGCAATCCTCAAGGAGAACACAGAGAATCCAATCGACACGGACCAAGGTAAGTCGTTATGGATAAATTATTTTTCGGATGCCTTGACAGGGACTAAGTATGGGGTCAAGATTGACCAAGGCTCCTCGACATCGAGTAGAACCCTCGTCGATCTCGACCAGACCAAGGAGACTCCACCGGCACCAACATCGTCGAGCAGCGAACCAGACAAACCAGGCTCGTCGATCTCGACCACCCTTGTCGAGGTCGACCACCACTCGGCCAACCCGACTTCGCCTTCCTCGACCATGACAACACCGGAGCCAGGAGCCTCGTCGATCTCGACCAGCCTTGTCGAGATCGACCACCACCCGGTGCCACCAGACCTTTCTTCTTCGACGCCACAGCAACCAGGAGGAGAGCCCTCGTCGATCTCGACTAGTCTTGTCGAGGTCGACCACCCCTCGGCTCCACCAGATCCGCCTTCGTCGAAGAGCAAGCCACCAGGAGCAGAGCCCTACTCGATGTCGAGTAGGCTACTCGAGGTCGACAAGACTTGTCCTTCATCGACTTCTGCCTCTTCGACCAGACCACCACCAGAAACTGCAGACTCGTCAAGATCAACTAGCCCTAGTCGAGATCGACCAAACACAGTGGTTCCCGATTCCGTCTCTACGAAGGTAAGCCAAGGTATGGATCTTTCTTCTCCTATTTCTATTAAAGATTTATCTATACATGGGAGAGGTCTGCCTTGCTATGTGCGATTGTGCAGGATTTCCAATGATGAGCCTAAGGAGTATGAAGTTGGAGACAAGCTCTATGTCTCCAAATCAAAGGATCATTGGTTTCCCAACAAATTCAACAAGAAGCGGATGGGACCGTTCGTGGTGAACAAGATCCATTCTGGAGGATCGCAGCTGATGGACAAGAATGGAGTCTTATTTGAGGCCCAAGCTACATGGGCCCTGCAGATGCCACCTTGAGCATTAATGGAAAGTCGGCCTAGCGACTATAAAATCTAGAGCATGTACATAGACTTTTTAGGACATTTGAGACTTTGTTGCTTTTTTTTTTGTTTTTTGTTTTGAAACACTTTTAGTTTGCTATTATGGGTATATGTCTTCTACTTTTCAGGTCCATGGATGGAACCAAGCTACATTAATACTCGGTCCAGGAGGTGCTCCAATCGAAAATATGAGGCTCTGCACACCTGTCTTGTGAGTTTCTTTCTTTACCCTTACCTTGTTTTTTATACAGTGAGGACACTGTAATGTTTAAGTATGGGGTGGGGGAAGGGCTTACTTTGTGCATATTTGATCATATTTGACATTATTTGTGCATATATGCTACATGGCTATTTTGGAATGCATTATTGATTTATGTGCTTATATGCATGAATTTCCAAAAATGACCCCCATTGAAATTTTTGAAATAATGTCACGGAAGCTTATATTGAACTCGACGATGCAAAATTGGATTCATTAGAGATATAGCATGAAATTTCCTAGTAAAGGGAAGTCACAATGAGGTGCATTATTTCTTGAAAACCATGAAAGGAGGTAAAATTTGAAGTTGCTTTTGACATGTTGCTTGATAAGATGATGGAGGACTTTATATTTCCATATAATGCTCATTGTTTATATCCTAGCCATACCTATGCTTATGCATCACAAAAGCCATAATATGCCTTATTTCAATTATTGCTCCACATGATCTAAATATTTGCCATTCTTTACCTTATCCGGGGATTATGTTGAGAATGATGTTACATTATGGAGATGTTATATGGTGTTTGTGTTGTGATTATTATCATTATTGGAGTTTGGAAGGAAATTGTTTGAAATATATGGAAAATTTAATGAGTGAAAGAAAATCCAATCACCTCAGGAGATAAAGGTAGATTGACCCTGCTCTCTGAGATAATAGTTTGGAGAGATGGGACACATTGTGAGGAGTCCAAAGCACTAAGTATCCGGGGCCATTCATGACACCCATGTTTGCGACTCGCGAGAAGGCAGTGCTGAGGTTAGAGAGGTAAAAGCATTATTATTGAGAAAAGCATTATGAAAGGTGATGAATCAAATGGAAGAAGGAATGTGGAAATTCAATTGGGAAAGTACTCCATTTCCCCGGATCAAAAGCATCACATTGTCAAAAATTGCCCATCTTTAGCCTTTTACCAAATCTACTCCTTATTTGAGCTTAAATTAAAGTCTTCTTGATTATCAATAATTTGTCATATGAATTGTTTTTGCATAACGCTCCTTTTGTGAGTAGATGTTGCTTTTACATATTTTCACATGCATGAATTTGAGACACTAGTACCTTTTCGAGGATGGTAATTGATTGCAGCGACATATAAGAATGAATCTAAGATGTTTAGAGTTTTTGAATTCCTCCCCTGAATGACAAATGAAAGTATTGCTTGAGGACAAGCAAGCTTAAGTATGGGGTGTTTGTTGTGAGCTGAATCTGCCATGTTTTACAGTAACTTTTATATCGATTTCTGTATACATTGCATTCATTTGGGCTTAGATAGTACAAAATCTATGTAGTTTATGTTTATTTGCCAAATTATGGAATCTACACCAGTTTCTGTTTAATTCGCGGAAATCGAGGCATTTTACAGCAATTCTACAGAAGGTCGGAAGAGCTCGGAAAACCACTACAGAAGTCCAAGGTCGAAGGAGCAACGGAACCAATCGAATCGAGCCAAGAACCCAGGCTACTCGATCTCGAGTAGCTCTTGCTCGACCTAGACGAGCATGTCCGAGCACGGCCTTGTCGACAGAGACTGATCGAGAAAGCCAGACCAACCCGGCTCCGGACCCAACTCGATCTCGACAAGCCCTAATCGAGATCGACGAAGCCTAGACACCACACCCGGAGTCGACGAGGAGAGAAGTTGCCCGAGAAGCCGAGGACAAGAAGCCGAGCACACCTTTACTCCACCTCGACGAACCTTTGTCGAGATCGACAAACCACCCAGAGCAAGTCCAAGGAGGAGTCCTCGACGAGACCACCGAGAGCCATCTTCGACGAACCTTACTCGATCTCGACTACGCCTTGTCGAGATCGACGAGACCCTGAGTCCAGATCCGAGCCAGTCGAGTAAACCCACTCGAGAAGACCTAGTCGGCAACACTTCTCTACTCGATCTCGAGGAGGCTTTGTCGAGGTCGACGAGCACCACGAGCCAAGACTGAGCCACATCGAGCAGAGCTAGCCAGGAAGTCCAGTCGACGATCAACCCTACTCGAGGTCGACGAAGCCTTGTCGAGGTCGAGTAGACCAGATCCCAGAAACGTGTCGACGAAGACCAATCCGAGTAGACATGGGATTCCTTGGGGCCGAAGGAGGAAGATTTTATCCAAATCCATCAAATATATCCGTGGGAGACAAGATCTATCAACATCATGAAGACTTACCCTATTTAGTTTTATCTTTTCCTTTTAGATTTATTTCCATAAAACAATTTATTTATCTTTTAGCAATATAGATATAAATTTAGATATAGATAGATATCTTCTTTCCTAGAATATCTAGGGAATGAAGCCTATAAATAAAGCCCTAGGGGCTGGTTTTTCATTCATTACGATTCAGAGAGACAATTAGTTAGTTACATAAAGAGAGGTTGTAAGTTGGAGTTTATTTTATGCAATTTAGTTCTTTTCATCAATCAATGTCTGCGATTGCAATGAGGCGTGAGTAGTCCACCCACTTCTGGGGCTGGGGTGAGCCCGACGGTGGCCATGTGACATGCGATAAAGGTCAGATCTTTTGTGCGATTCATCTTCTATCCCTATGAGCATGATTTTTTTGCGAGAGTTGAAGGTGATCCTTGTTTGTGTTATTGAAGCGAAAGGGATCTTAATGCAACTTGGATTAATTATGTGAAAAAGGGTTAGTAACAATTAGGGTTTATGCGAAAGCCTCTATATGCCTATTTGTTAATGACGAAAGTTATTTGATGGAAAGCATGATCTTTTGTGCCTTTATGTGTTACTTTGCATGGTTATCGTTGTGGTGTTGAAACCCTGGCTTTGGAAGTCTTTTAGTATATTGAATTTATTTCTGTCAAAAATCTGAGTTTTGGTTCGAAATCTGCAAATTTAAGTTTCTGTTTCTTGTCGACATAGAGGAGACCTTTGTCGAGATCGAGTTCTGCTTTGTCGATCTCGAGTAGGACTTGTCTTAGTCGAGTTGATTTTTCTTCTGTTCTTGTCGAATTTTGAGTTACTGTTGTCGACTGCTGTGGTCGATCTCGAGGAGCTGTTGTCGAGATCGACGAGCTTTTGCTTTGCTTTTAGTTTCTGCTTTGCTTAATTTCCTGTTTCGCTTTGTTCTTTGCTTTTGCTTGTTATTTTCTGCTTTTGCTTCTGTGTTTCTGTCTTTCTGCTATTCTGCCTGTGAGATCTGTTGCTACCTGAGAACTGCTGACGTGCTTCCTCGTGTATTCGATCCTGACTATTCTCTTACTACAACGGGAGGAAGTCTTGTATTTATTTGCTGAGACAGGGAAGTCAGTCTGAACTTTATTTTATATTCATTTCGTACTTGACCATCCTCTTGCAACAACAAGATCCGGATGGAATTTGATCTCGAAAATATCACCATCGGATTCGGGATAGAACCTTAACAAGAGTCGGATTACTCGACGTCGGTCACTGGGGTCTCCTCGACATCGAGTAGCTTCCTTGATGTCGACCAAATCCTCTTCGACGTAGACCAGCTTCCTCGACGTAGAGTAAATCTCCTCGATGTAGACCAACATTTGTCTTCATCTCGTGCTCGATCTCGTCCTCTGGAGCAAATGTCGAGTAAGCCTTTGTCGATGTCGACCAATTTGGTCGATTTCGAGTAACGTTGTTGCTTTCAGCATTCTGCTCTGTTCTTAAAACACACTTTCCCGAGTCCTCGTTCGTCGGATTGACGCATATGACCATGCGTTAAAAAGCTCTTTCCGAGGGCTACAACTTTCATGAAGACAACAAAGCTTGATTCAGAACTAAGAATGGTGAAAAATGGTCTTTTCTCCAGCTGCACCATTCTTAGCTTCTCCATGAGTTTCCTTTAAGCTCCAAAGTGCGTCCGATTTCTGCCAAATATAACAAAAACTTGTGTAGACCTCCATATATTGCAAATAAACATAACTTACACAGATTCTGTATTATTTTAACCCAATATGCATGAAATGCATGCAGAAATCGATATAAAAGTAGATGTAAAACATGGCAAATTAGGCTCACAACAAACACCCCATACTTAAGCTTGCTTGTCATCAAGCAATACTTTTAATTGTCATTCAGGGGAAGAATTTAAACTCTCAACATCATAGATTCATTGTCATATAACCCTGCAATCAATTACCATCCTCGAAAAGGTACTTGTGTCACAGATCCATGCATGTACAAGTATATAAAAGCAACATCTACTCACAAAAGGAGGGTTATGCAAAATATTTATTCGTGACAAAACATCAATAATCAAGAGGACTTTAATTTAAGCTCAAATAAGGAGTAGATTGGTAAAAGGCTAAAGGTGGGCAATTTTTGGCAATGTGGTGGTTTTGATCCGGGGAAATGGAGTATTTTCAAACTGAATTTCCACATTCTTTCTTCCTTTGATTCATCACCTTTCATAATGCTTTTCTCAATAATAATGCTTTTACCTCTCTAACCTCAGCACTGCCTTCTCGCGAGTCGCAAACATGGGTGTCATGAATGGCCCCGGATACTTAGTGCTTTGGACTCCTCACAATGTGTCCCATCTCTCCAAACTATTATCTTAGAGAGCAGGGTCAATCTTCCTTTATCTCCTGAGGTGATTGGATTTTCTTTCACTCATTAAATTTTCCATATATTTCAAACAATTTCCTTCCAAACTCCAATAATGATAATAATCACAACACAAATACCATATGATAATCTCCATAATGTAACATCATTCTCAACATAATCCCCGGATAAGGTAAAGAATGGCAAATATTTAGATCATGTGGAGCAATATTTGAAATAAGGCATATTATGGCTTTTGTGATGCATAAGCATAGGTATGGCTAGGATTATAAACATATGAGCATTATATGGAAATTTAAAGTCCTCCATCCTCTTATCAAGCAATATGTCAAAAGCAACATCAAATTTTACCTCCTTTCATGGTTTTTATCAAAATATGCACTTCATTATGATTTCCCTTTACTAGGCAATTTCATGCTATATCTCTAATGAATCCATTTTTGCATCGTCGAGTTCAATATAAGCTTCCATGACATTATTCAAAAATTTTCAATGGGGGTCATTTTTTTCAAACTTTGGAAAACATGCATATAAGCACATAAATCAATAATGCATTCCAAAATAGCCATGTAGCAATTCGAAGAAATAAATTCTAAATATGCACAAATATGGTCAAATAAATCCAATATGCACAAAGTTAGCCCTTCCCCCACCCCATACTTAAACATTACAGTGTCCTCACTGTATAAAAACAAATAAAAACAAGAGTAAAGGAAGGAACTCACAGGATAACACATCGAGGAGGCGGATCAGGCATGTCGAGGAAAGATTGTTGTCGATCTCGAGTACAGTGTACTCGATCTCGAGGAGCTTCGTCTGCGTCTAGTGGTTTCTGAAGTCGAGGAGCTTCTGGCTTAGTCGATATCGAGTTGGCCTACTCGACATCGACGAGTTTCTGGGCTGCTCCTCCTTGTCGTCGTCGACTTGGCCTTCGTCGATTCTGACTGTTTTCAGGGACTTCTCGATTCTACTTTTCGCAATCCTTATATGCTTGCCGACCTAAAAGTGTTAGATTGCACAAGAAACATGACTATCCACATGAAATATTCTAAAAGACATAAAACCAAAACAAACAAAAAAAACAAAAAGTTCAAAAATTCCCAAAAATTCATAAAGTTCTATATACATACTCTAGATTTTAGAGTCGCTAGGCCGACTTTACCGTTTAGCATTAGCTTGGCTCATCTTTGTCCGGAGGCATAGGTGGATCTGGTGGTTCCTCCGGTGGTGGGAAGCGTGGGATGTCATCCGGGGGCATCATGTGAAGAAACTTAAACCTCCCCGAGTGGACGCTCCATGGCTCCATCCATCCATCTTCCTGGGCTCCAGCTGGCATGCATAAAGGAATATATAACGGAAATTTGCATACCTCATCATCATACCTCTTTGGCTCCATTGGTTGATTTGTTTGCGTGTCTCCACCACAGCAAAACGGTGGAGTGGGAAGAGATATTTCCACCTCATCGTGCGGAGCCTCATGCCACTTTGCGAGGACCCCATACTTGAATATGAACATCGATTGCTTAAGATTGTAAGGAATGGCCTTCACCTTATAAGGCAAAAATGACCTTGAAGCACCATGGGCAACGACGTCCGGATTTTGCGTTGGTGACTCTTCTTCTTCTTGGGATCCTTCCAAAGATTCTTCAAAGATAGATATCGAAATAGAGGAAGGACATACCTGGGTTTCTATGGTACAAACGATTTCGGCTAGTGTTTCTGGATCAGTTCCTCCAGAATGTGTATATGTCGAGTCCAAGTAGTCGATGTCGATTGGCTCATAGAAGGGGACATTGTCGAACCAACTTGTCATTGTTGATTTGGGCGATTTAGCGTAATGTTCCCATCTACGCAACACAAGCTTAGCTTCTGCCTGCCTCGCACGCTCAACTTCCTGTTCCCTTCCTGCTCTCTCAGCGGCGAGAGTGGTATCCTTGGCGGCTAGTTCCATCCTTAGCCTCTGTATCAGCTGTTCTGGTGTTTCTGCGACCGCCATGGCTCTTTTCAGTTTAGAATGGATGTGTAGGACGCGTTCCGGATCATCTAAGGTGTCAAACTCAGGTGGTTAACCAGAACGGCGCATACACCTTCAAAGTAACTTAAAGCAAACGTGAGATTTAACTACCTAAGGCGCGAATGATAGCTTCCCCGGCAACGGCGCCAATTTGTTGATAGGAGGAAATCGAGTATAAAATATAACAAAATAAATCAAACCAGATTCTGCCCACGCAAATAATTACAAGACCTCCTCCTGATGTAGCAGCGGGAAGTCAGGATCGATCCACGAGGAAGCGTGTCAGCGGATCCTAGGCAGCGGTGGAATCTCACGGTCAGAAGTCGACAACAGTGGTACTCGACCTCGACTAAGGGGTAGTCGACAGGGGTGAGGCACAGTCGAATAGAGTAGCAAACACAGGCACTGGTCTAGTCGATATCGACAAGGCCTACTCGATATCGAGTAGAGTCTTGGTCGACTTCGCTCTGTCTTGTCGAGTACCTACACAGGAGAAGCTCCAGCGACTTGGTCGAGGATCAGTTTACTCGAGATCGACTAGTGCTATTCGATATCGAGTAGAAAGACAGAAAATAAAACGAATAAAAAATAAAGAACAAATGCTTTGAGGGTTTCAACTAAACTTAATGTAAAAGGACTTCCAAGATTGGGGTTTCAACAACGATAACCAAACATGCATAAGGTAAAATCAAACATATAATCATGTGAATCGAATCAAAGGACTAAGCTTTCGCCTTTTCCAACAATTAGACAACTCTTTCAAGAAACCCTAATTGTCTCTACCGATTTTATGTTTATAATCCAGGTTGTTAGCATGGATCTCCATTAGATGGGCAATAAACACATCAACAAGTAGGAAAATGATCAAAACATGATAAAGGTCATATCTTTACCTCAGGCACGCATGGCTATCGTCGGGCTCGCCCCAACCCTAGAAGTGGGTGGACTACTCGCGCTTCATCACAAACTCAGACATCATTGATTGAAAGAAAACAACTTGCATTAAACTATATTCCAAGACTTTACAATCCCGGCAATCCAACTCTCGTCGAATGCCAAAACCCTAAAACCTTCGAACTCCTAAAACGTCTTTTTGGAACTACTTGTCTCTGACTGAAATTGAATGAATAGAAATCAGCCCCATGGGCTTTATTTATAGGCTTCTAATCCTTGCTACTCAAGGATAGAATATCTATATCTAAATCTAAAACTATATCTAAAACTTTAAAGGTAAATAAAAGCAATAACATAATTAAATCTAATTAAGGGAAATATATCTAAAGTCTTCAAGTGGATAGATCTCTCTCTTCATGATGGATCTTGATAGCTCTTGATAGATCCGGATGGAATTTGATCTCGAAAATATCACCATCGGATTCGGGATAGAACCTTAACAAGATCCGGATTACTCGACGTCGGTCATTGGGGTCTCCTCGACATCGAGTAGCTTCCTCGATGTCGACCAAATCCTCCCCGACGTAGACCAGCTTCCTCGACGTAGACCAGCTTCCTCGACGTAGAGTAAATCTCCTCGATGTAGACCAACATTTGTCTTCATCTCGTGCTCGATCTCGTCCTCTGGAGCAAATGTCGAGTAAGCCTTTGTCGATGTCGACCAATTTGGTCGATTTCGAGTAACGTTGTTGCTTTCAGCATTCTGCTCTGTTCTTAAAATGCACTTTCCTGAGTCCTCGTTCGTCGGATTGACGCATATGACCATGCGTTGGAAAGCTCTTTCCGAGGGCTACAACTTTCATGAAGACAACAGAGCTTGATTCAGAACTATAAATGGTGAAAAATGGCATTTTCTCCAGCTGCACCATCCTTACACAGATTCTGTATTATTTTAACCCAATATGCATGAAATGCATGCAGAAATCGATATAAAAGTAGATGTAAAACATGGCAAATTAGGCTCACAACAATAGGACAACCCATCCTTATCGGGTTCGTTCCTCGTGAATCATTGACCATGATATGATATTTTGAGAAATGAGATAATATGAGCATCATATATGATATGAGAATGAGCATGAGCATGAGATATGTTATCATATGATGAGCTAGCATGAACCTGATCGGTGTCTGCACTAATGAGAATGGGTGCAGAGGTAGGAGAGGGATATGTCTCTTGGCATTCTGTGGAGGATCCTAATTTATAGTCTTTGTGCATTTATAAGCTGCTAGCATGCTTGAGTGTTTATCTTATCGCACTGCATCAGAAGCATCTTTATTAGATATAGCGTGTATTATGTGGCTTCAGGGAGGTCTCCACGACCCCCCATGCGTGGCTCGACTTGATTCCTTTCCCTTTCTATTTTTTTAGGTATCATGTATACACTTTGATTATGCTTGTTGCATGTTGTTGTAGCGAGGGTATTCTTCAGACGTTGTGAGAGGCTGGCAATATACTCGCACTCTTATCATGTTTTAGCACTTAGTATTTCACTCGTCCGTAGTTTGGTTTTGACCCGGCTCTGCCGTGACACCCTTGTATGGGATTTATGATGATTTCTTGCTTTTAGACTTCAATGGTTTTCCCGCGACTTAGATTATAGGACAGGTACATGTGTGTTAACACCGGGTCTCCAATGGACCTTACGTGATTTTGGGTTCGAAATCCCTCTTTGCACTCTAACACTTTGTTTTGAAATATTCGACCCGTACTTGGATTGTAGGATCCGAACGAAGGTATCCAACCCTTCGGAACCTAAACAAGGTTTATTAACCCGGGTCGTTACATCAGGTGATTTATTGTTTCCGATATTGAACATGATATTTTATTCCATCTTTCTTCAATCTTTAAAGACAATTTTGATTTCATTTCATATGTTATCCTCTCTAACTATCAATTTTTCGTAGGTTGTTCTTATTTCTTTGATTATCTTCTTCTTCCTTATGCAACATTATGAAAGTATCCCAAGTTGGAGTCCATAAGTTTGATATGTCTCACGTTTTCCCATTGTCCCCGGTCTTTCTTTTGAAAAGAGGAGTTTTTTTTTCCAATCAATCTCTTTTATTTTGCGAGAGTCATATCCACTTCCTTTGAACATTGCATTTATAGGAAGGAATCCTCCACTTCTTTTAATTGTGAAAAGATGTTTCTAAAAATAATTTTGTTTCATTTCGTTGTGCTTTACTTTAGAATTTGTGCATGAGAGCTGGCACATTAAAAATCCGTACCCAATTTGCTCAATTTGCTTATCAGGCTTTTATTACTACATTTTTAAAGTCCTTTCATTGTAGCCATGCTTCTTTTTTTTTTACTTTAATAGGGGGTTTGACAAGAGGGTTTCTTGATCAAATAAATTTGTAGTCAAGACCCCGCTATAAGATAGTGGAGTCAGGTTCGTCCTCAGGAGAGAAGTCAGTATTTCTAGGTTTAGTGTGTTTTGGGGTTCAGGGAATAGCAGGAAAAAGTGGCCAGGGTTGATGTCGGCGTCGACTAAGATTTGGTCGATGTCGAGGGATGGAGAGTGAATGGTGGTTGGTATCGAGTGGATGCTACAAAATTTAAATAACGAAAATAGAATAATAAAGATGCAAACTTCCAAGGTTAGGGATCACCACAACAATAAACATATGTATAGATTATAAATCACATAAAGATGTATGTTTTATATCAAATAACTTTCGTTATTAACAAATAGGAATTTAGAGGCTTTCGCATAAACCCTAAGTGTTACTACCTTTTCTTAATTAGGATTAGTCGGCTTTTGCAAATATACCCTAATTACTATCCAAATTCATAATAAGATCACTTTCGCTTCAATATATGAATAAGAAATTTCCTCAACTCTCACAAATGATTAAGCATATAGGTAGATGATGATAAAGACATACAAATTCATGGATTTATAAATTAAACACCTATATCTATTGTTGGGATCACCCCAACCCTAGAAGAAGGAAATTAGAAACAAGACATAATAAAAGAAACTAACTTTTTCATTAAATTCAAACTAAAACTTACAAAACCTTCCAACAGTTCCTCCTCCTTCCGCCTTGTCTCTCACCTCCTCCTATCCTTGCGCCCGAAGACGGCTTGGCTTGAATGAATGAAAATCAGCCCCCTAGGGCTTTATTTATAGGCTCCAATCCTAGCTATTCTAGGAAGGAACAATCTATCTCTATCTAAAACTATCGATCTAAAAGCTTAAGATAAAACTTGATAAATAAAGGAAATAAATCTAATAATTAAACAAGGGACATATCTAATGTGGATAAATCTTCTTTTAACTTGATAGATCTTCACATGTCTTGATAAAATATCTCTTGCTTCATGTGGAAGAAAGCCCACTCAGATTCTGGATTCGGACTGCTCGAAATCGGCTACTGGCCTAGGGTTACTCGATATCGACCAAGTTAGGTCGATTTCGACCTTTCTTCTCAACTTCACTCGATCTCGGCTTCTGGAATGGATTTCTAGTTGTCTTTACCTGATATCGACCAAAGGTAGTCGATATTGACCTCTTCTATGTTGCTCGAGTTACTCCGGTCGATTTCTGGAATTTCTGGTCGATTTGCTCCACTCGATATTGATACGTTTGGGATACCCGATCCTTCGCCTGTGGGCTCAATATCAAGAACCATGCCATATATTTGCCCGATCTTGCAATGCTCTTCCAATATCTCCTTATTAACACAATTAACTAAACTAATTAATAAACTAAACAAAAGCAACAGTCTTAACTTAAGAAATTTAAGCTACTAATAGCTACGGCAAATAAACTAATGAAATCTAAGCTAATGAATTAACTAAGCTACGGAATAAACTTGAACAATTCAAATAAACCTAAAGCAATGAAAGAAAGAGGAAAGGGTCCTGGTGCGCGCGGAGCCGGGCGTCTCAGGGACCATGCTTGCCGGAAGCGGAGGTCAGACGCGAGGACACGTGAGCGAGAGGAGCCGAGCGCACGGGTGAAGCTGCGGAGCGAGAGCAAGGATCAGGGCGCGCGTCTCAGGGATCCGGATGACCAGCCGCACGGTGAAGCCGAAGATGTTGCGAAGACTTAGTGAGCGAGAGCCTGGAGCCGCGCGCAATCGTGGGAGCGACAAGGATGCGAAAGCGAGAGCCAAGGGTGCTCCTGGCGCCAAGCGCCGAAGCTGGGACACCTGTGTCCAGGGACCAAGCGTTGGTGCCCTTCCTTTGCGCTAGCTACAGTGAGGAGGGATGTGTATGGGTTTGGTTTTGACAAGGATCAAAGTGATGGTGATGAAGGTTGAAGATGGTGATGATTGTGGTAGCGCCGAAGGTATTAGACACACGAACCGGATAGCCTTTGGGATTGATAATCGAGAACCCTTTAATCCAATAAAGGGGTTTTTCAATTCTATTGAATCTGATTAATTCAATAGAACTACAATGTTTAAATAGGAAAGCTATGAACCAATTCTATCATGCAAGATAGAGTTTTGGTTTCTTAAAGATAGAATTTTAAATACTTAGTGGACAAGAATTACATCTAGAGAAGATATAATTAATTCCACCTTATTTCTACATTCAATAAATTAAATATATCTAAATAACATAGGGGAAATCAGCCCACACATTCAAGCTACTCGACATGGGCCTCAAGAGCACTCGACATGGGCCAAGGCCCACTCGACATGCATCTTGAATCTTCTTCCATGGTGGCGCCTTCTTCTTCCTCTTGGGGACAAGACTCTTTGCCGTCAATGTCCCTCAAATCGGTCTTGAGAGCTCGCCTGGATCAAGATCATTGTTGGACCCATAGAAGGTCATCTTGATCCGCATCATTCTCCCCTTCTTATCTTCAATTCGTTCTTGAATCGAGTCATTGAAGAGCAGTAGGGAAGGAGCAACCACCAAAAAGTAACTTCATTGACAATCAACTTGAGATGGTGCTAGCAGAATTTGAGGCAAAAGAACCTCAAAAACAACACCTGTCATAGGGATCATCGAACAATCAAAAGGAACAAAATCAAAAGGCTCAATAACCCTATGACCTCTAGAATTCTCAACATTAGGAAAAATTTTCAAGAGGTACAATAGCTAACTCAAGAGAAGTGTCCCCAACGTCCTCATCGTTGTCGTCAGAAGCACACAACACATCATGCGCATCACTGCAATCCACTTCGGGTGCCTTAACGGAGGAGTCCTGCGGCGTGTGACCCACCGTTGGAAGGCTCGTCGCAACAACACTAGGACTCGCCACTGCATGTTGGTCGATATCGATCACGTCTGGTCGATATCGAGTCACTTCGTTCAAGTTCACTCCGGCCACTCGATTTCGGCTCCTGGGGCAATATCGAGTTGCATGTTGGTTGATATCGACCACTATAGGTCGATATCGAGCTGTCCTCTTGTCTGCTGGTCGATTTGAGTCGATCTGAAGATTTTCGACCATGATTAGGTCGATATCGAGTAGACTTGGTCGATATCGACCACCCTTCAGTTCTCAGCATTCTGCTCTGTTCTTGAAACGTACTTTTCCGAGTCCTCGTTTGTCGGATTGACGCATATGAGCTTGCGTTGCAAAGATCTTTTCGAGGGCTACAACTATCATGAAGACATCAGAACTTCACTCAGAATGATGAATGGCGAAAAATGGGCTTTTCTCCAGCTGCATCATCCTTAGCTTCTTCATAAGTTTCCTTTAAGCTCCAAAGTGCGTCCGATTTCAGTGAAATTAAACAGAAACTAGTGTAGACTCCATAATTTGGCAAATAAGCATAAACTACATAGATTCTGTATTATTCTAACCCAAATGCATGAAATGCATACAGAAATCGTTATAAAAGTCAATATAAAACATGACATAAAACATGGATATCAAATCACCCCATACTTAAGCTTGCTTGTCCCCAAGCAATAACTTGGAGGATCTTTCAGGGGAAGAATTCAAAACTCTCAACATCATAGATTCATTCTTATATGACCCTGCAATCAATTACCATCATTGAAAAGGTACTAATGCCACAAATCCATACATGTGCAATATAAAGCAACATCTTGTCACAAAAGGAGGGTTATGCAAAAACAATTCATGTGACAAAACATTAATAATCAAGAGGACTTTATTTAAGCTTAATAAGGAGTAGATTGGTAAAAGGCTTAAGGTGGAATTTTTTTGGCAATGTGGTGCTAATGATCCGGGGAAATAGAATATTTCCAAATTGAATTTCCACATTCTTTTTTCATAAGAATCATCACCTTTCACTCATTCGCTCAATGCTTTTTTTCAATATTATGATTTTACCTCTCTAACCTCAGTACTGCCTTCTCGCGAGTCGCAAACATGGGTGTCATGAATGGCCCCGGATACTTAGTGGTTTGGACTCCTCACCTGTGTGTCCCATCTTGCCGAACTATTATCTCAGCGAGCAGGGTCGATCTACCTTTATCTCCTGAGGTTGCCGGATTTTCTTTCACTCATTAAATTTTCCATATTTTTCAAACATTCTTTTCCAAACTCCAAATATGATAATAACAACACAAACCATATAACATCTCCATAATGTGACATCATTCTCAACATAATCACTGGATAGGAAATAAGGTAAAGAATTGCAATATTTAGATCATGTGGAGCAATAATATGAAATAAGGCATAATATGGCTTTGGTGATGCATAAGCATAGGTATGGCTAGGATATAACAATATGGGCATTGATAACATCTATTTTAGTCATATTTTAGGGTTGCATTTGCATATTAGTTTAGGTCATTTTCATGCACATTTACCATATTTTACACTTTATTTATATTATTTTGCATTTTCGGAGTCTACACCTGGTTTCTATTTGTTTCAGGCATTTTGAGGTTAATATTGAGGAAAATTAAGCTTTAATGCGGAGCGGCAATCATAATGGATCGGAAGCGAGGAGCTAAAGTACCAAGTGCGGAAGTTTCTAAGTCTTGGGGCTATTTTACGGAGTTAAATCTATAATTGGGTGTTGGGTCAGTTTTCAATTATTTAATTTTGAGGGTTGAAATTGTAATTTTCGAAAAATAAAATTAATATACTCCCGTGTTTAGAATTCAAGGGGGGCTGAGTTCGGACTTCTGGGTTGAGCCGTACAAGGCTTCGGCCGACAGCTTCTATGAAGGTTTGAGTTTAGGTTCCTTGTTTTCTGTATGCACTTTGGATCGAAGATGAAATTCCGGTTTGCATTCTATTTTATTTCAGCGATTTATTTTTGTCTGTTATTTATTTCGTTGATTATCATATTATGCTTGCTTGAATCTTCGATCTAGGGTTTGGGTGATCCCAATGATGATTTGGTATTGTTGAGATTGATATTCGTTTGTCTGATCATTGTTAGATTTAATCCTATTGCGCCAGCCCTAATTGATGAAAATTGGTTAGAACTGATTTAGGGTTTGAAATCGATAGATTAAAACCCTAAATTAGAATTTAGTTGGTGAATTTAGGCCGAAAAGCTATTGGATCCATCGGAACCATAGGATTAAACCTGAAGTTTAGTTGATCGAAAGTGAAATTAAGCTTCTTGAGGCCGGATTTATAGATTGTCATAGATATTTTAGATGATTTTGATATTAATCGATACCGAAAGGCGACGTTGATATGATTATCATCTAGAATTCTAAGAACTTCAAGGGTCTAAATTGGTTTCTTGAGTCCGAAAGGTGATTGTTAACCAATTTAGACACATTCGCTTTGATTCCGAAAGGAGATTTGCGATTACCTTAGACAATCTACCTTCAACAAACCAAGACAAGGTGGCACGAATATTAATATTAATCTACTAAACCATCGTTGTGGTGATCCTTATCCTAGATTTGCCTCGTATCCATTGTTTAATACCTATTTTTGCATAGTTGTTTCTCATTAGTTGGTTACTTTCTCCATCCATATAAACATTTTGCCTTTATTTTCTTGACTTAGTTAAATCAGTTTGAATTGATAATCGATACCACACAGCCCTTGTGGATACGACACTCGATATACTACAACTGAACCCGTACACTTGCGGTGTAGGTTTTAGCCTATCAAGTTTTTGGCGCCGTTGTCGGGGACTATTGTTTGTATTGGTTGTTTATTTAGATTGATTTTTCTAAGCCATTCTTTCTCTTTTGATTTCTTTTCTTTTTGTTTCTCTGTCACGGTTTGTGCTCTTGATATGGATTATGTTTATTAATTTGAGTTTTGTGGAGCTTTTGATCATGTAGCTAGTGATTGCCCGGTGTTGTTTGGGAATGAACAAGAGGGGTACTACTTGTTGCATCCTCACCTTCCTTACGAGAGGGATATCACCGAGGGATACGCACCGCATGGGTGTCGAGATCAAGCTTCAGAAAATTCACAAAAATCGTCCAGGTTGATTTATATGGAAGACTACTTCACTTTCTTGGCAACCCACCTCTCAAAGATCCAAGTTGTTTTTAAGGATGAGATGTTGCGGGTCCAAGAGGCTCAACAAAAGAATGTTCCATGTTTTCCCACAGTTTTCTGTGTTGAAGGTGAGGTTAGTGACAATGACGATTGCACTGTCGTCTTTCTTGACATGGAGGTTTTTGACGACATGGAGATTTTAGAGCACGAGGAATGGGTTCCATTTTTCGAGTTTAGTGAAGATACAAAGGGACGATACTCTAAGAAGAGGGGGAGCAAATTCTTAAGGAGCTTGAATTTCAACGGATCTCTACTAATCCGCTCCGAAAAGACTCTGCTTGATGGATGGGTCGAGCCATGGACCATCCATTCGGGAAGGTTCAAACGCTTTCGAGGTAACCAAGGTGAGTTATTATTTATTTTATTCTAAATAAAGGTAGATTTTTTTTAATTAAGAATAAGATTATATATATTATATTTCTGTCCTAAAAAAAAGAAAAAAAAAGAAGAAGAAGAGGCTGGTTCTAGGGGTGGGTACAAATCCCGGTCCCGTCCCAGGCCCGTCCCGCAAAAATTGTGCGGGACAGAACGCGGGACGACCCGTTTCAATCCCGCAAATCCCGTCTTGTCCCGCATATACAAATATAGATAAATAAAATAATGTAAAACTATATATATAAAATTATTATGTTATACAATATGTATATTATACATAATATATTATAGTATATATATTAAATATACAATATGTACATTTTTTTTTCTTGAAAGCAACAGTGTGCATATCTATATATATGTACGTAATGCTCTTTTTTTTTCTTGAAAGCAACAGTGGCTGCTACTACATCTATATATACACAGATACTGTAATTCACATCAATATGTATGTGTATATACTATACGTAATACTCATCAGTGTGTATATATACAGATAGGGCTGGGCAAAATATGGACCGGACCGGAATCGGACTGGGACCAGACCGGAATTTACGGTCTTGGGATCGGACCGGAACATTATGGTCTGGTCCACGGTCCAATATATTTTCAAATCCAGGTTCCGGTCCAAACCCGGGACCAGACCGGAATTTCCGGTCCGGACCAGAATTGGACCGGAACCTACGTTATTTAAAAAAAAAAAAAAGACCTAACCTAAAGCCTAAGAGCATCCCCAATGGTGGGGTGCCCCAAACTTTCTCTCCCCTTTTCTTATTCGTCCACCTCATATTCCACTAACTTTATTCTCAACCCTCCCCAATTAATTTTATACCCTTCACAATGGTTGGGTTCCCCAATAAATCTATCTTATCACTTTTTCTATACCCCACTATATTTTCTCTATAATTTAAAATATTAAAATAGTTAATTTGATTTTATAATTATATTTCATAATTAATTTTAGTAATTAATTTTTTTTAACGAAATAGTGAATATATTCGACAATTAAAAATTATCAATTAAGTACTTTCAATCACAAATTTATTCAATATCTTAAAAATCTTATATGAATTAAAATTAATTTAAACTAGTATTTCTTACACTAGTGTTATTAAATATTATAAAAATTACATTAGCCATACATTGTCATTCAAAAATAATAAAAATTACATGACCTATATGTTAGCTGGAAGTTTAAATTTCATCAAAAAAAAAAGCTGGAAGTTAAAAAAAATATAAAAATAAGGGCTGAAAGTTAAAAAAAAAATGACAATGGCTAGAAGTTAAAAATAAAGGTTGAAGTTTAAAAAAAAAATGAAAAACTAGAAGTTTAAAAAAATAATGAAAAGTTGAAAGGTTAAAAAAATGATTTATTTTATGGACACGTGGCATAATCCGATTGGTTTCGGATTTGGGAAGGTTCCCAATATATTGAGGCACCCCAAAAATCGGGAGGTTGTCCACAATAGTCGGGTTGCCCAAAAACCTTGAAAAAGTGAAATGGGGAGGTTACCTCCCCACCAATGCTGATGCTCTAATGGAGCTGTGCCGTTTTCTCATTTCTCATTTCATTTCTCTCTTTTCTTCTATCGACTTCAGCCTCTCCTTCACCACTCAACACACCAGCCGTCCGACTTCACTCCAGGTCCTCGGCGGTTCTCGGCGGTTCCAGGCGTCCAGAGTCTCCAGACCAGCCCTCTGTTCTCGGCTCTCGGCGGCCCTCCTAATCTCCTCACTCTCCTGTCTCAGTAACTCAGTAAGTCATCCCGGCGACCCGGCCCCTTTGAATTTCAATTATAGATCTAGGTCTTTTTGTATATTTTGACCTATTAATGTTGATTTTAGTATAGATTTTGAGAAATTATACATATTCTAGCCTAACATTGAAGAATCTTCTCCCAATTTTAAATCTAAGGTTAAGAAATAGTGTTTCAAATTTATAACTAGCTATGCATCAACCAAACACTTGGTTGAAGGGCCGCTAGCTGTGCTTGCAGAAGAGAACCGAGGTGAAGCTCCAGGACCTGCTTGTGGTGCTCGGCGCTTGCTGTGTGCTGCACAGCATCTGCGAGATGAAAACGAAGGCTAGGGACGCGATCGCTCATTATCTGCTGTGCCATGGTCTTGCAGGGACTGGCTTCTTATGATTGTTTTTTATTTGTTCATGTCTATTTAGTTATGTTGTTTGATTAGTACAATACACTCCATAGCTTCTAGTTTGTGTATAGCCAAGTGGGTTTCTTTGCAAAGGAGGTGAAATTGCTTCCTGCAAGCACAAGCTGATGAAGATTTATGTGTTTTAGAATGATCAATGATCATCACAGGATGAGTAATGCCTTGCAAAGCTGTTGATTCTGATTCATAATTTGTATCTGTAAGGAACCAAATGTTGTTGGGATTGGTCATTTTCTCAAAGGCAAATACCAATCAACAATCAATAAGATTGTTAAGTTCTGACAAAGCTCCTGAACTATTTATTGTATGTGAAATGTGAATGTGGTTTAATTCTTTTTCAGGCTAGAATTCAATTGGAAGTCAAAGTGAGCTTTTCTTTGTCAAATTATGGAAAGGAGGCATTTTTTTTGGATTTAGTTCACAGTCTCCAGTTCAAAGTGGTGGATTTGTCTTGCTTGTTGAGTTCAGCTAACCAATCAAAGCAAATGAGACGGTTAAAGGTGTGTTTGGGGCTGTTGTAAAGTGTAAACAGGTTGGGGTTGGGGCTGCTGTAAAAACGTATTGGTACGAACGGTCCAAACGGTCTTTACGGTCCGCGGACCGGAAAACCCGGGACCATATTTATCGGTCCCGGTCCGATCCGCGGTCCAAGTTTCCAAAAATCCCGGTCCATCGGATCGGACCGGGACCGGAATGTCCGGTCCGGTCCAGACCGGTTGATCAGCCCTATATACAGACACCTATATGTATGTATATAAGGGAACTCATTAAATATAAAATAATTATAGATTTATATATGTTATGTCTTTAAAAATCGTAAAATATACATGAAATTTTTTATTTTTTTATAATCGTTTTTATTTAAGGGACAAGGCCCGTCCCGTCCCTATCCCGTCCCGGTCCCGTCTTGGTCCCGCAAAATTACGCGGGACGGGACGCGGGACGACCCCCATCCCATCCCGTCCCGTCCCGCGCCCACTCCTAGCTGGTTCCACTCGGTGGAGTGTAATTTCCAGAAAGGCCCGAGTGGATTGCAGTAAGTATTGCAGTCCAGTTACTCGGTCGAGTAGTTTGGCCACTCGGCCAAGTAGAAATCCTAAAAAAAAAAAAAAATTTGAGAGACGCGTTTTTCTTTCTCCTACCTCTCCCCGATACCCTATCTCCCTCGCCCCTAAACCCCTTCCCGGCCTCCAATCTCCTCTTCCCGCCGGAGCTCTCAACCGGCACCGCTCCACCAGCTACGCCCCGTTGGAACCCTAAACCTCTCTGCTTGCCCTCGCCGCCTCCTGCCCTCGCCCCCAAATCGCTGGTGAACCCACCGTCATTCTCACCTTTTTCTTGTTGTCCGCCATCGCCACTCCATCTCCTCTCCGCCTCTGTTCACCTGCTGGCCACCACACCGGCCACCGCTGGAACCACCTACTTCCTCGCCCTAGCTTCTGTGCTCAACCCTCTCCACTGCCGCTTCCTTTCTCGCCTTCGATCCTCAATCTGAGTCCCCGACTTTCAATCCCGATGGTAAGTGTTCTCTTCAATCTATTTTTCTGAATTTTATGGATGGAATGTCGATGTGAATTGAGTGGAATGTATTGCTTGGTGTTACTTCTTTGATTATGCTTGATTTAGTCTAATGCTATTGATGTTGGGGCTGCGAGTTTTCCGGGATGTTTATTGAGAAATGTGATTATGCCCATGGTTGTTCACTTCCTGTCTCATGCTCCCTGTTTCCATTGAGTGTTCATGATTTTACTTTGCAAAATATGGATAAGTGTGAGGTGTAGGACTGAATTTTGTGCATGCTCTTACTCTGCATTTTGCTGGTGCCTGGTGTTCGCTTATATATCTTATATCATTGATTTTCGTTTAGTTAGAGCATAATTTATCTGGTGAAATTGAGGTGTTATTTGTGATAAGGTTGTTTGAAGGAGTAGGCTTTGTTCTTCCTGCTCTTGATCATTCTCCTGGACTAAACTACTTGTTACACATGATGCTTCCATTGAGTCCGTTTGATCTTGAGTCCCTTGGCTTTGATATTTGCTCCTAACCTGAGGTATTTTTGCGGTGTTGGTGACTTGTGCTTGGTTTGATGATTACTATGATTATGTCCATGCTTGAGTTCTCTCGCTTGTTCATGTTCCCTGTTTCCATTGAGTTTTTTTTTTTCATGACTCTACTTTGCAAATAATGGATGAGCATGAGCAGCAATACTGATTTCTATTTAGGTGGTGGTTGTTGTTGATTTTCATACTTGGATGTTGGACTGCGCTATTGGTGGTGTGCTTTCTTTGTTTTGTGTTTTGGCCAGGCCCATTTTCAAGGAGATGATGCCCATAATTCTCCAACTCCAAAAAGGGTCGCAGGTGCAGTTTGTGTTCAACTTGCTGATGAAATCTCCATAGGGAACTTTTGGGTTGTGTATTCTGCTCTAGCTGCGAGGAATCTGTTGCTGAATTTTTGGCTGGCGCGATTGCCATAAAGACATTACTTGCTTGCTTCTCGCCTGCTCAT
The DNA here is from genome assembly GCA_037127255.1 of Persicaria tinctoria. Classification (NCBI taxonomy): domain Eukaryota; kingdom Viridiplantae; phylum Streptophyta; class Magnoliopsida; order Caryophyllales; family Polygonaceae; genus Persicaria; species Persicaria tinctoria. The sequence continues at coordinate 73,389,368 of JBANSL010000002.1, read as the reverse complement.
CTGATATGCTTAATTATGCCTGATATTTTGCGAGTTCCCTTGTCCTCAATACTCTTTCATTTCTCTACTTTGGGGACAAAGTGGATTTTAAGCATGGGGTAGAGAACTTCTAGTGTAACTCCGTTTTTGCATATAATTTTTTTTTTCATTTTCATTTTTCTTTTTTCTGTGCATTTCATGCATTGCATTGCATTTGCATATAGATGTCTTGAGATGAACCCTTGCTAATAAAAATTCCTTGCTCTTCTTGAAGAACATGTCACTTCCTTGATTGAAATTGATTGATGATATCCTCTAAGGCATGTTAAAAAAGCTTGTGATGATTTGGATATTTGGGTTTATTTTCTAATTCTTTCAAAACTGATCATTGCTTGAGACTTGTTGACATTGAGATTCTGAGACAAAAGCCTGTGAGCTTCTGAGCCTAGAACTGACATCCATGAGTCCTCTTTCCTTTGTGTGTGAATTGCTCATCTTGATTGCTTTATTTTCAGAACTTGCGTTAGAACCTCTTGAGGCCACATATATGACTTGTGTGCATTGCATAAACATGATTGAGGCAACTTTTGTTAGCCTATTATTCTCTTCCTACCCTATTATGGTATCCTTTGCTTGAAGCCCGTTGAGCCTAATAGCCTATTCATTTGTAGCTCCATAAGATTATCCCTAAGCCTATTTTAGCCTCGTTTACCCATTCGGGAATTAGGATGAAATAGATTTATCTATAGTCTTGTGGACAAGAAGGAATATGTGCTTTGAGTGATTTATGTATTGAGTGGAGGATTTGTTCTTCAAATGTAAGTTTCTTGTGATGAAGAAATAAAAGAAAGAAAGAAAAGAAAAGTGAAAAAAAAGGAATAAAATTCTTCATCACTAGAGAATTGTTTGTGAAAAGGGAATGTGTTATCAAAAGTTGAGAGTTTGAGCTTATTTGATTATGTGATGTGGTTTTTGTAATGAAACTTGGTATGTGTGTTGAAAAAAATAAGAAGATGAATTGTGGTTGAAATTTAGGAAGTAATGCTATTTCCCGGATTTTAGCACCACATGCCAAAGAATTCTATACCATATTTTTCTTACCTTGGCCTCATTACAACCTAAGAAAAGACCTCATGATTTGTGTTTATGTGCATAGTCCAAATGGTGGAGAGTTAGGACGCTAATGCAAGCCTATGGTAGATGAGTTTTCAAGATATGAGTTTGAGCGGAATATTTAACCTTAAACACAAGAGGGAGAGCGTTCCACAAAATATGTCTATGTGAGGTCTTGGAATTGATGTTTTGACTTGTCTCTTGCATGATTTGCTTACACTTGTTTTGAACCCAATGTCTAAATCTAAATGAGCAAAAGCATTGCTTGGATAGAAACCGAAATCTTTCTTGTGAATATTTACACTTGTTCTTGCTTGAGGACAAGCAAGGTTCAAGCACGGGGTGATTTGATAACATCTATTTTAGTCATATTTTAGGGTTGCATTTGCATATTAGTTTAGGTCATTTTCATGCACATTTACCATATTTTACACTTTATTTATATTATTTTGCATTTTCGGAGTCTACACCTGGTTTCTATTTGTTTCAGGCATTTTGAGGTTAATGTTGAGGAAAATTAAGCTTTAATGCGGAGCCACAATCATAATGGATCGGAAGCGAGGAGCTAAAGTACCAAGTGCGGAAGTTGCTAAGTCTTGGGGCTATTTTACGGAGTTAAATCTATAATTGGGTGTTGGGTCAGCTTTCAATTATTTAATTTTGAGGGTTGAAATTGTAATTTCCGAAAAATAAATTTATATACTCCCGTGTTTAGAATTCAAGGGAGGCTGAGTTCGGACTTCTAGGTTGAGCCGTACAAGGCTTCGGCCGACAGTTTCTATGAAGGTTTGAGTTTAGGTTCCTTGTTTTCGGTATACACTTTGGATCGAAGATGAAAATCCGGTTTGCATTCTATTTTATTTCAGCGATTTATTTTTGTCTATGATTTACTTCGTTGATTATCATATTATGCTTGTTTGAATCTTCGATCTAGGGTTTGGGTGATCCCGATGATGATTTGGTAGTGTTGAGATTGATATTCGTTTATCAGATCATTGTTAGATTTAATCCTATTGCGCCAGCCCTAATTGATGAAAATTGGTTAGAACTGATTTAGGGTTTGAAATCGAAAGACTAAAACCCTAAATTAGAATTTAGATGGTGAATTTAGGCCGAAAAGCTATTGGATCCATCGGAACCATAGGATTAAACCTGAAGTTTAGTTGATCGAAAGTGAAATTAAGCTTCTTGAGGATTTATAGATTGTCATAGATATTTTAGATGATTTTGATATTAATCGATACCGAAAGGCGACGTTGATATGATTATCATCTAGAATTCTAAGAACTTAAAGGGTCTAAATTGGTTGCTTGAGTCCGAAAGGTGATTGTTAACCAATTTAGACACATTTGCTTTGATTCCGAAAGGAGATTTGCGATTACCTTAGACAATCTACCTTCAACAAACCAAGACAAGGTGGCACGAATATTAATATTAATCTACTAAACCATCGTTGTGGTGATCCTTATCCTAGATTTGCCTCGTATCCATTGTTTAGTACCTATTTTTGCATAGTTGTTTCTCATTAGTTGGTTACTTTCTCCATCCATATAAACATTTTGCCTTTATTTTCTTGACTTAGTTAAATCAGTTTGAATTGATAATCGATACCACACAGCCCTTGTGGATACGACACTCGATATACTACAACTGAACCCGTACACTTGCGGTGTAGGTTTTAGCCTATCAAGCATAAATGGAAATATCCTTTAATCTTGCAACATGTTAAAAGCAACATCAAATTTTACCTCCTTTCATAGTTTTCATCAAAATGTGCACTTCACTGTGACTTCCCTTTACTAGACAATTTCATGATATATCTCTGATGAATTCAATTTTGCATCGTCGAAGTCAATTCAAACTTCCATGACTCTATTTCTTTAAACAATTTACAAGCGTTGGGAGATGTCTCATAAAACAAACTTAGGGTTTAATAATTACGCACAAAAAATTAAAAATTCACCCAAAATTCACCATGTAGTAGCAAAATCAAGAATAAAATATAACGTAATGATATTAAGCTTTTCCCCCACCCCATACTTAGAATATACAGTGTCTCCACTGTATGAAAATCAAGCAAAACAAGGGTAAAGGAAGGAACTCACCGAATAAAGCGTTGTAGGGTCGAAATCAGGATTCCAGTAGATTGCCAGGAGTCGATATCGACTAGGTAGTGCTCGATATCGACTGCAATTCATCAGATTCTGTTTATGATCAGCTGGTCGAAATTTGGGATTTGATCGATATCGACCAACTCACTCGATATCGACCAACTCACTCTATATCGAGTAAGGTTGGTCGAAATCGATTGTCTTCATTTTCCCTGCCCCTGGTCGAAATCTACCTCAGGGGTCGATACCCAGGTTACTCCATTCCAGCTTTTTCGACCTGCAAAATTTGTTAGTTTTTCCCACAAAAAGACATTCCACATGAAGCATACAAAACCAAAACTATAAGTTTCAAAGTTCTCAAAGAATGTTTAAAAGTTTTATGTACATGCTCTAGATTTTAGAGTCGCTAGGCCGACTTCTCCGTGTGTGCTTAGGAACCTTCAGTGTAGGGCCCTCTTGTGCTTGGCCCTTCTCCTGGATAATCTAGGTCCTGATTGTAGTATGCCAGCTCAACTGATAGGTGGTTGCTTGCATAAAGTCATTTGGCTTCCATCTTCCTCCTTCCAGTCCTAGTCCTGCGCATGTTAGCTCTCCACGGGGCCTTGTATCCTCTAAAAATCTTATATTTTATTGATGGATGGAGGAGATGTAGGGATTGTACCTAATCTTACCTTATCGTGCCTAAAACAGAGATCTTTGGGCTGGGAGTCAGTCGATGTCGAGTGTGAATGGTCGACGTTGAGTACAGGGACCTCATACTTAGGCTCTTGGCAGGTCTGAAGCTCATCCCCGCGGTGGCCTATGCTCTTCACCTCCAGTCATGGAATTTTCTCCTTTGTAGGATCAAAAGAGAAATCTAAGACTTCATCACCTATCGTGATGGTGAGCAATCGCTTCCTGACACTGATCTTGGCATCTGCAGTAGCTAGAAAAGGTCTACCAAGAATAATAGAGCAAGTAGGATCTTCCGCACAATCTATAACAAGGAAATCAGCAGGAATATAGAACTTACCAACCTGGACAGGGACATTATCAACCATACCTGTAGGGATGACCATTGTATTGTTTGCCATGTATAGTTTGGCATCCACATGCTCTATTGATCCTATCTTTACCTTTTTCCAGATTGATAGGGGCATAATGCTCACACTTGCACCTATATCACACAATGCCTCATATTTAAATTGTCCAAATCCCACAGTAATAGAAAACTTACCAGGGCCAGGTCTCTTCTCGCATAGTTATCGTTGTTTTCTTCGTAGTTTGTAGGAGCCCCATAGGTGTTGTCGAAATTGGTCAGCCTTTCGATTGTAGCCCATTCCTCTGCTGGTGTCTGTGTGAGGTACTCATATTGAGTGAATTGGTTGATCATATCCTTAGCGGCCAGATCAAGAGAATTGTAGATGATCTTTTGAACGACATAGGGTTGCTGCCCATGTGTAGGGCAGGATCACAACAGATCTTTGTATCGATCCCTTGCTTGTGCTAGCGGTTCCCCAGGCTTTTGTTTGGAAGCAGTGATCTTTTGTCTGAGGAGCGTTGTCTTGGCGGGAGGAAAGAACTTGTTGAGGAACGCATTCCTATCCTCGACCCATGTCGTGAGGGATCGTGCTGGAAGTCCTTCTAGCCACTTCAATGCTGGACCGGCAAGAGGCCAATGAAAAGCTTTCATCTTGACATATTCCAGAGTAGTACCTTTAACAAGAGTTTGGCACATGTTAGAAAAATTCGTAATATGTTTGAGAGGGCATTCATTAAATCTTCCGTAAAAAGCATTATTTTTAATTTCAATAAGGAATGCAGTGCGAATTTCAAAGTTATTTTCAGGGATTAGAATAGCCGATTCAGGCACGACAAGAGTCGGGTGCATGTAATCCTCAGCAGTGGTAGGGTACTGGGCAAGCTCAGCCTCTGCCTGCCTACTCCGTTCAGCTTTCTGCTCAGTGCGTGCTCTCTCAGCGGCGAGAACAACATTGTTGGCTTCTAGCACCCTGGTTAGCCTCTCGATCATCTGGGCTTGTGTTTCGGCGGTCGCCATGATTCTTTTCAGTTTAGAGTGGATGTGTATAAGGCGTTCCGGATCGTCTAAGGCGTCAAACTCAGGTGGTTGACCAGAACGACGCATATACTGCAAAAACAAAGCTCAAGGAAAACGTGAGATCTAACTACCTAAGGCGCGAATGATTGCTTCCCCGGCAACGGCGCCAATTTGTTGTAGGAGGAAATAGAGTTCAAAATATAATAAAATAAATCAAACCAGATCTTGCCCACGCAAATAATGTTCAAGACTTTCTCCCGATGTAGCAAAACGAAGTCATGTTCGATCCTCGAGGAAGCGTGTCAGCGAATCTCAGGCAGCGGCAAATCTCACGTTGATTTCGACCTCAAGGGACCACTCGATATCGACCTAGGGCAGTCAATATCGACCTATTCCAGTCGATTTTGGGATTCTGCAGAAGTCGGGCAAATATCGACCAGGGTGACTCGATATCGACCTAGGGCAGTCGATATCGACCAAATTGCTCAAAATCGACCTGTTCTCTATAGAAACAAAAACAAGCAGCGATCTTTCTGGATCGAAATTTAGAAGTCGATATCGACCAAGGGTTGGTCAATATCGAGTAGGAGCAGTACGAAATAAAGGACAAAACTTTGCAGATTTCATAATAAACTTATGTAAAAGAAAACTTCCAAGATCGGGGTTTCCAACAACGATAACCAAACATGCATAAGGCAAGATAAATAACGATAATCATGCGATCACATCAAAGGATCAAGCTTTCGCCTTTTCCAACAATTAGACAACTCTTTCAAGAAACCCTAATTGTATCTACCAATTTTATGTTTATAATCCAAGTTGTTAACATGGATCTATATTGAATAGGTAATAAACATATAACAGGTAGTGGATGATCAAAGCATAATAAAGTTTGAATCTTTACCTCAAACATGCATGGCTATCGCTGGGCTCACCCCGACCCTAGAAGTGGGTGAACTACTCGCTCTTCATCGCAAGGAAAGACATTAATAATAAAAGAAAACTAAATTGCATTAATAAAACTAAATAAAGCTTACAACCGATCGAAGCCAAATTGCTCTCGCTCCTTAACTCCCAATCGAACTCCTCTCTCTCTCTCTCTCTCTCTCTCTCTCTCTCTCTCTCTCTCTCTCTCTCTCTCTCTCTCTCTATCTATCTATCTATCTATCTATCTATCTATCTACTTCTCCTCTCTAGAATTGAATGAATAAAAACTAGCCCCATGGGCTTTATTTATAGGCCTTAACCCTAGCTAATCAAGGTAAGGAATATCTATCTTCTATCTAAAGATATAATTCTACTAGGAAATAAATAAATCTAATTAGATAAAACAAGATAAATCCTATTGGGTAATTAATTGTTCCACCTTTAGGAAAAATAAAAAGATAAAAACAGATAAATCTTCAAGTCTTCATGTGTAAGGGATCTTCTCTCGGGAATATCTCCATTGGATTTTGGATAGAACTTTAAGTAGAGCTCGGAATCGATTGGGACTCGACACTGCATGTTGGTCGATATCGACCACGTCTAGTCGATATCGAGTCACTTCGTTCAACTTCACTCTCGCCACTCGATTTCGGCTCCTGTGGCAATATCGACTTGCATGTTGGTCGATATCGAGTTGTCCTCTTGTCTACTGGTCGATTTGAGTCGATCTGGAGATTTTCGACCAAGATTAAGTCGATATCGAGTAGACTTGGTCGATATCGACCACCCTTCAGTTCTAGGCATTCTGATCTGTTCTTGAAATACACTTTCCCGAGTCCTCGTTCGTCGGATTGACGCATATGAGCATGCGTTGGAAAGCTCTTTTTGAGGGATACAACTCTCATGAAGACATCAGAACTTGACTCAGAATGATGAATTGCGAAAACCGGGCTTTTCTCCAGCTGCATCATCCTTAGCTTCTTCATAAGTTTCCTTTAAGCTCCAAAGTGCGTCCGATTTCTGTGAAATTAAACAGAAACTAGTGTAGACTCCATAATTTGGAAAATAAGCATAAACTACATAGATTCTGTATTATTCTAACCCAAATGCATCAAATGCATACAGAAATCGATATAAAAGTCGATATAAAACATGGCACAAACCATGGACATCACCTTTACAGTCTTTCTGCACTTATATATTACATATCCTGATAAGCATGACTTGCGTGTGTAAAGATATAATTCTACTAGGAAATAAATAAATCTAATTAGATAAAACAAGACAAATCCTATAGGGTAATTAATTGTTCCACCCTTAGGAAAAATAAAAAGATAAAAAAGATAAATCTTCAAGTCTTCATGTGTAAGGGATCTTCTCTCGGGAATATCTCCATTGGATTTTGGATAGAACTTTAAGTAGAGCTCGGAATCGACTGGGACTCGACACTGCATGTTGGTCGATATCGACCACGTCTGGTCGATATCGAGTCACTTCGTTCAACTTCACTCTCGCCACTCGATTTCGGCTCCTGTGGAAATATCGACTTGCATGTTGGTCGATATCAACCACTATAGGTCGATATCGAGGTGTCCTCTTGTCTGCTGGTCGATTTGAGTCGATCTGGAGATTTTCAACCAAGATTAGGTCGATATCGAGTAGACTTGGTCGATATCGACCACCCTTCAGTTCTCAGCATTCTGCTCTGTTCTTGAAACACATTTTCCCGAGTCCTTGTTCGTCGGATTGACGCATATGAGCATTCGTTGGAAAGCTCTTTTCGAGGGGTACAACTCTCATGAAGACATCAGAACTTGACTCAGAATGATGAATGGAGAAAATTGGGCTTTTCTCCAGCTACATCATCCTTAGCTTCTTCATAAGCTCCAAAGTGTGTCCGATTTCTGTGAAATTAAACAGAAACTAGTGTAGACTCCATAATTTGGCAAATAAGCATAAACTACATAAATTCTGTATTATTCTAACCCAAATGCATGAAATGCATACAGAAATCGATATAAAAGTCGATATAAAACATGGCACAAACCATGGACATCACCTTTACAGTCTTTCTGCACTTATATATTACATATCCTAATAAGCATGACTTGCGTGTTTAAATCCTGTACTGCATTAGACCATCATTTATCTAGGTATAGGCATGTTATATGGCCTCAGCGCGGTCTTTAGGGCCCGTAGGCGAATACTGGGCATGACTTCGTGCATAGTGTTAGGTACCTGCCTCTTGCTTGCTCCTTGCTTCTGTGATGGGAAGTCTCTTTGGGCGAAATCGAAGAACTTGACTAATCCGCTCACTTGGCTAAATGGTAATTAATCCCACTTATGATTTGATTTTGACCCATATCTACCTTAGCATGTTGTATCCTAATTTCGTTTTTCGCTCTATTTCCTAAAATGAATTTTAAGACTTAGTCATTAAGACAGGTTAAGGGTATCCAACGACCCTACGATGATTTTGGGGTTCGAAATCCCTGCTTTCATACTGATTCTTAAAAGAGGTTTGAAACCTCGACCCTTACCTGGATTGCAATATCCAAACCAAGGTATCCGACCTTCGAAACGTAACCCGGGTATTTATACTTGGGCCGTTACAAAGTTGGTATCATAGCTGAGGTTTTGCAATTCTAGTACGCAAGGGTCGAGTGTATGTTTTGGAAAACTGCCCACGAATTTCAAAGGATTTAAAGGTATTTTAAAGGTGTAAAATGAACTTAATATGCCTAACCCAATTTGACTAAGTATGAACTTGGCTTATTATACAAGATGGAAACCAACTATGGAGGGGATCGAGTGGGCAGAAAGATGTTAGACCATCCATATTAGGTGTAGTTGGGAATGGGTAGACAAAATATTAGCTCGTTCTTTACAAATGGATCTAGAAGACTCCAAGGAGATCATTATAACTGTCATTGACTAGTTCTATGATGAGTGCTTGATATGCTAAAGATCTGATTGGTATGCCCTAACAATGAAATGTGTATTGACTGACTTGTGCAAACGGGATAGCGGGAATACCCTTATTTCCCTATGGGCAAGCCCGACTTGTGTAGAACAACCCTTTCCCCTATGTTAACCCCTTTTCGGTTCTATTGAATCTTTCTCCTGGATGTCAGTGTCTTTCATGGGAAATCGGGTTGGTAAACACATTGTGTCGAGAATCATGTATGGATATAAGGGTTATCCGAGTGAGTATTGAAATATGGTTCTTGACGTCATTCCGAGTCGGAGAGTAAGGTGTTTCTGAGGCTTTCTTTCTCGATTCTTATGACGACCAACCAGTGTTTTCTTGCCATAAAGATTCGTACCAGAGTCCCGCGGGAAAGAAGGGTGATGAGTCAGTTGGGGAAAGTCAATGCTTGCCCTTAGGGACCTATGTCCGATTGTAATGGTGGCTCTCTCTGAATTGCATGACATGATTTTGGAATCTCCCGCATGTACCTCGCAAATGATCATTAGTAAAAAGCTACTCATGTTATGCCTTGCTTTCTGTCATGATTATATTGTTTAAGCTCGTGTTGTGGTTAGTTACATTGCTTAGGCTCGTGTTGTGCCTTGCTTTCTATCATGATTATATGTTGTCATAGCATGTCTACTTGGCTTATTGTATTGCCTGTATGATTGATTGGAAGCATGAAACACATGATATGGACCTATATGATTGTTGTTTTCTCCTGGATTAGGTCCATGATAGTGTGATCAACTCTTCTTTGTATGAATGCTTGTAAATGATCTCCTTATCATGCTGGATTATTACGTGTAAATGCTTATTATTCCTTTTGTAATAAGAACCTATAGCATGCCCACCTATTTTGTATTTGTCAGATTAATTATTGTTGGTTATTTGCATATGATATTGTTGTCTGTTACTTGCGTTGAATGGAGAATATGTGGTATAATTGAGTTTTGTTGAATGCATGTTTCATCACAGTATGTGCTTATTTGAACTCATGTCCTTGTATTCTGCTCATATTGCCCATTACTTAGACTCGTATTATACATCGCTACATTTTCTCCCATGCTTCTACATCGTTGGAATGTGATTAATTTGATTGCTTTCGTATCGTCTTATTAATCAAATAAGTGCATGTATGTATTGCATGTCATATTGAGCCTTTAGCATCATATAGGATCCTTGGTTGTGACTCTTGCGAATTTATATCTTGCCTACATTATTTCTGATTTTCTCTTGAGCTTGGTCCCGGATAGTGTGATTCTTCCTTTTTCCTTTCATCTTAGATTGTTTTACTCATCCCGATTAGATTAATGTTGAGTTCGAGGATTGACTTGCTTTCCGTAATGGTTAATCCTAGCATGATTACATGTTATCGCTCAGTAGTTTTTCCCTATTACTCTATTATATCCTCTCGTGCTTGCATAGATGTATGACTTGGCACCTCGCATGAATGTTAGAATGAATTTAGTCGAGTTACCTTGATTGTGTTCATGTTTGATATATGCTGGAAGTGTCATGTAGGGCTTATGATTTCCAGTATGACTCGCTAAATGATTACGTGTTGTACTTATTCTATGATGTGATAACTATTGTACCATTATATGTACCCTATGATAGTTCGTTCCTAGCATGATTATAATCTATCGCCCATGGTGTCCTTCTTGTTACTTTTGATGATGCCTCATGTTTCATGAATATTATATTGAACTTCTTTTAATGACTCATGACTATGCTTGTATCCCATCATGTATTGCTAGTATCATGTAGGACATGTGCTTTCTAAATGCATCTCGTCGTATGATTACATGACATTCTTGACCTATTGCACGATCATTGTTGTTAGATGTATTAGTTACCATGCTTCTCTTATTTGTTCTCATATGAGCTTAATTTGATTGTTACGATATACCTCACCATGCTATATTTGACCTTACTTGTTGATGCATACACCATGCCCGTGTATTGTTCATATGTGTGATAATTACTATGTTTATCCCGTATATCTTTTTTAAAGTTGCTAAGCATATCCGCTTTCATGGAATAATATACTACTAGCTCATCTCACATGCATCAGTGTAGGACTCTATTGTGTCTTTGGAAATGAATACGAATGTTGTCCCCCTTGAGATAGGTACATGTTATTGTGGATTAATGTGATTGATATGCTCCATGATGAATTTGTGTTTCATTGTCGCGATTATAACATAATAGACTTCCATAAGGGCATCGTTGCTATTCTCGGGTCGAAGTTTTGTCTCTAGTTGTCGTCTTTAGTGTTGGTCTGTGTTTGTTTCCGAAAAGAACATTGGGTTGTCCACCCCTATCACTCCCCTATCTCTAATAACTTGGACTCTTACGCGATACATTGGGCGAGTGACCACATGAAAAAGGGAACGAAAAGTTAGATAACGACAGAGCAACACCGAGGAAGCGTGGGCCCATAACCCACGACCCTCATGATCAAGGATGTCGGAGGGACGAGCACGTCATGAGGATTGTGGTTACCGAGTACGATATGACTTGCAAGCGAGAGTGTCCTCCGCTCGAATTGCTAATCCTTCTAAATTTGTTGATGATGATATTGCACTAACCTGATGATGAGATTGACGTGTTGATGTGCTGACTTGGTGATGACTGTTGCCTGATTGTCTGTTGTCTATGATGATATGATTTGATGCCTTATAGCTCTACTGTGCCATAATGCCTTGATGTGTTGATACTCTGAGTTGCTAAGCATGATGTAAATTCCTGTGCCTATGAAAGTATGAACTGCAAATGCCGAGAAACCTGAATTGTTATCTGATAAGGTTATGATGAAACTTGCTAGCTTGGAGTGACTATGTTCATATATGGTGTTTTGCAATAATTTTGATCATGTCGGTAAATTGAGACTTTTGACACAGTTGCAATGCTTGATGATGAACTTACAACGATATTATTATAAAGCCTAGCTGATATGATGTGGATCTTATGTGTGATGATTTCATGACTGCTTCTTCTTTGAACGTGTGGGTGAGATTCTATTGTGGAGTGGTCGAAGAATGATGGGAGAATTTGAGCGGTTAGGATGATCGATGGTATTACGAGGTAGGTTGCAAGAGAGGGATGTTGGCTTAGGTAAGACCGAGTGAGTTTTAGGACTTATAAGAGGCGATGCTTGATGGTTTCTGCAGAGTGTCTAGGTGAGTCCTTGGTGGAGGTATAATTAGGAATATGCCGACTAGGTGGTGATCGAGGAATTTTACTTGAGAAGGTGTGGTTAGCAGGGTATGATGCTTGTGAAATCTTTGGAAGTGTATGAAATGGATTTTAAGAATATTGAGGATATAGTATGAGAGGGCACTTGGGTGTAAAGTTAGAGATGGGGGTTGATTTCTTAGAGATGGATTGCTAGTGAGAGTGTTTGTTGGAATGAGGGGCGAGATGAGAGTATTGAAACGAATTAGGATTTCTTTTTAGAGAATGTATCTGAGTTGATGTTGGTAAAGTCTAGATGAGATTGGTCTTGATTTGAGATTGGAACCGAGCGAGTGGGGATTGCATTTTATTTTGACTGGTGCGGATGTGAGGATCTTCTTGATTATGTGATTTACTAATATATGCTGGCATGATGTTAGATAGCAACTATGATTAACCTGATATAGAATGATATTACATGTTGATATGGAATATTGAAATTTAATTGGTTAGTGACAAGTGTTATCATGATATATTGATGAATTGTTATCCTGCTATGTTGTTTTAGAAGCATGTTATAATGTGTTGTGATATGATACATGAACTATGAGATAATGACATGTGGTTATGTGAAAGCATGATGTTGTATTATATGGTGATAAGCATGATGTTATGCTATATGGTCATTAAGCATGATTAGGGATATGTTAAATGATGAATATGACTTTGTGTATGAATATGATTTGTATATATAAGATAATGATGCCTGATTACTAAATGATCGTTCTACGATGTTGTGATGGGTTGAGATGATGTCTATTGAGTATGCTGACGTTTCGATGATTGATATACTGTTTGACCTCCCGTTCAACTGAATCTTAATAGCATTACGTTGTGGTATTGATGTGTTGATAATTAGTTTTAATTCATTGACTTATGATGGAATTTCTCTATGGATAACTTTGCAAGTATCAATGTTTGACGTGATAGATCTGTTACAACTATGCGAATTTATGCATAAATGAAATCCCTTGTTGTCACTGACCCTACTATGATTACGGTGTTGATATGCGATAGTGAGATACCTTTTATGACTTTTGGTGTGTTATGATTTTGGCATATTATTGAGATGCATATTATGGTCTTTAGTATGATGTGGAGATTTTAATGTTACCTTGTGGCACTATGTTGGTATATGTTAAGAGTTGATGTATGATGTACTGGTTGGAGATTGGTTGGTTATGCATTCCTAATTACGGCTTATGCATCTTTCTTGAATTGAGACTGATAGATTGATTCGATTCTGGAAACTAGGAAGAGAATGTGGGATTATCCCTTAGAGGTGGATATATGATTCCACCTCCTACCTTCTGAATTTGATTGATTGGTATGCGAGAAACTGATTTTGGTTGTTGGAAGATTTTGAAGAAATCTTGATTTGAAAGAATTTGACTTGTTTTGGTGTAAAGTTTCTTGGTTAAACGTTGGATTTGAAGATTTTGAGCGGTGTTGAAAATGACCATTTCGGATTTTAAGAGAATAAACGATATCGAGAATTTCAATGATTTCAAGGCCAATCTTTCCCTTTACAAACTCTTTTGAACTTTACAGAACTAGATTTACATTATGACGTCTCACGAAGTGGATACAAACATTTTATAGGGGCACTTATAGATTGCTTGCTAAGATCTAGTCGGGAGGTTATGATGTTTTGAGTTATGATATAATCGAGAATTCGAGGTGAGGATGTGATAGGGGCCCATATCACATACTTATTACGACCAATTAAGGATATCATGGTCGCGACAAAGATACTGTGAGGGCTTAATAGGTGAACTTATGAGGTACTTACGGGATCAACGACATGACCCTCGGACTCACCTATTTCAAACATCTCCACATTGCTTTAGAATGATTTTAGTCTTGCATACGAGACTTTTTTTTAGAGGTGGATGAATGTAAATGACGAATATATTTTATTATTATTTTGATTAAATAAATTATTATTTTATTTGATCTGTAAAAATGGGGGAAAACTCGACCTTGAGCGCAAGTTTGGTTTTAAAGTAATTCCGGCATCGTTTGAAATATTTGATTTTGACGGATTTTAATTCCGCCTTTATTCTTCGAAATTGAGAATTTAATTTGATTTTGATCATTTGTAAATAAGTTGTAAATTTTAATTGGAATTTTAATTTATTTCGTTAGAGTCGGGATTAGCGGATTTCGGGATTTAAATTTGTTGTTGATGGGCCCACTCTTTTCCTTATTTTCTTGGCCAATTTGCAAAACTAGACAAAAAAAAACTTTGCAAAACTAGACTAGTACATAGGTAATTGGCTAAGGGTAGAATGTGGTCTAATTTTGCAAATATTTTTGGTAACCGGGTGAATGGTTTCCAGGTGAAGGAAAGGAAGAGAGAGAATGCGAAAGGGAGAGCGGCTACTGATAATTAGGGCTCGGACAATGAAGACGGCCGCCAATTGCTACATCCCTCGCCTCGCCTTCCCTGCGCCTAGTCCGACTGCCCCCATGGATTTCCCCTTGCCTCCCTTCACCTCCTCTGCAATTGAATTTTGGAAACTGGGCTTGGAGGAATTTTAATTTTGTATGAGGAAATAATGCTTAAAGAGAGCTTATCGTATTCTGCAATTGATGAGTTGGGCAAACAACCGCACAGAGAAGGCGTCAGCAGGTCGGTAGGGCACGAGGCTGGAGGTGGTGAACGACGGGCCTTGATCTGTGCTTCAAGGTGCCAAATACTTCATTCTGGCTTCAAGGTGTGTTTCGTGACATCTATTACTTTCAATAGGTTTCCTCAGATCTGGTTTTTGTTGAATTTTTGCTTGATTTGTTGAATTTTTGTTTGATTTGTTGATAGTCCACCACTCTACTACTTGATATGTTGAATTTTTCTTTCTTGTTTGTTAAATTTCAGTTCTAATTCGACTATTTTCGCCTCCTAATACTTGAAATTGGTTGTTTTTGCTCTCATTGGGAATGCTGAAACTGCTTGTGTGTAGAGAGTTATATTGTTGCTGCTGCAATGGATACACAGAGAAAGTATGACAGCAGAGAAACCATGTCACTGAGCCAATTGATAAGGTATAGGCCACAACAGTTGAGTGAAAGTATGACAGTAGAGAAATGCACTGGTTTTATTCATCATCTTTTTTTTTTACAATTTAGGTTGTCAATCAAGCCCTTTGTTTTCATCTTGAGGCTTGAGCATCAGAATAATTAATAACTGTTGGGGTCTCAATTGACCATCATATACCTGGACATGGTAATATTATGTCTCTCTATCAACTAATGGGGTATGTTTTTGATCAATTGACGTGAGTTTCTAGAAGTTTAAGTTATTGAATTAGATCCCATCACTTGGTAGTTGCCTCTTTGGAGTGACCTTTTTTGTGAGAGGAGAGAATAGTACAGGGAAAATTTTAACAGTAAAGTTGTCGATCTATATATATATATACTGCAACTAAGAACAACCATAATTGCAACTAAGAACAAACATAGTTGTAGTTACCTATGGGATGTTTCCTATTATAGCTGTCAGTAGAGGCAATAAGGGGTGATGCTGTTATAACAACCCTCGGCTATATATATAGCCTAATGTATTTGTAAATAGCCTATTAGCTCAATTTGTAGAGAATTGTGTATGCACACAAAGATGTGAGTTCGACTCTCACATAAGCTAATGCGGAGTATGTGTTCATATCTTTTTGGACTTATACGATTGAACATGGTAGGAAATATACACACTAGTGGCAGGACAAATTTGTGAATCTGGTAGGACAAATTTATAAATATCTCTGAACTTATAAAATTATGAACTAGTAGGAAATATATACACTAGTGGTAGGACAAATTTGTGAATCTGGTAGAACAAATTCATAGGCTTATAAAATTATGAACCTGGTTGGAAATATATACACTTAGTGGTAGGACAAATTTGTGAACCTGATAAGATAAATATACGATATTGGTATGATAATAATGTAATCACCGAAATTCTGAATTGTAGAACTAAGTCAAAGAGTACCAGGAAACTTGAAAACTCATGGTAAGATAGATGGAAACTTATGGTAGATTTTGTTCTCCAATAACATAAGCAGCACATCAATTAGATGCTTCATTTCTCCTCTGTCATCCCAATCTGTCTCCTATATGTCTCCTTCAAAGAAACTGACACATCATTTGAATATGTCCAGAGGGGGTTAATTTGGTAGGATAGTTATGGTCCGTTGGCATGATATGTTTGTTCTGTTGGTAGGATAAGGTTATTAATTTTGGGGTGGATACGTTTGTTCATTTGGTAGGATAGGGTTGATCATTTGGGAGGATATGATTGCATCTGTTTAACAGGTCAGTATGATATCTAGATGGAAGAAGGTGGTTGCAAGGAACTTGAGATTCATCATAATACATGATAAATCCATTTATAGCTTTTGCATCTGTGGTTCATATAACTTCAGTTTCTGCATGTGGAGCCTGGCTTCTCCTTTTGCTTTTCTGAGATTTATCATCATTCATTTTTTTCCGTAAAGCCAATTATGCATTTACATTTTTCCAATAGTACAAATTTATGGTATCATTAGTACGCATCTATTCTACCATTAGTGTCAAGTTATGCTGGAATTACTGGGTTTCCATTTTGATCCTACCAACATCGTTATTTTCTCCTACCATTAGTTTCCATCTATCTTTCCATGAGTTTTCAAGTTTCCTAGTACTCTTTGACTTAGTTCTACACAAGAATTTTGGCGATTATAGTATTATCACACCAATATCGTATATTTATCTTACTAGGTTCACAAATTTGTCCTACCACTAGTGTATATATTTCCTACTAGGTTTATAATTTTTTAAGTTCAGAGATATTCATAAATTTGTACTATCAGGTTCACAAATTTGTCTTGCCACTAGTGTATATATTTCCTACCATGTTCAATCGTATAAGTCCAGAGAGATATGAACACATACTCCGCATTAGCCTATGTGAGAGTCGAACTCACATCTTTGTGTGCAAACACAACGCTCTACCAATTGAGATAATATGCTATTTATCATCGTATAGATTAAAAAACAAGTAAATCTCAATCTAATGAGAACGTTGGTAGGACAAATTAATGAGAAATTGCTTCATGATGTCATTATTTAGATAAGCATATAGAAAACATATTTTAATAAAAAAAATTAACACTGAATTTACTTATTCAATAAAAACTTGCATGATAGGAAGAGATTAGATGACTCACAAAAGAACCCAGAAAGAAAGGGGGTTTGATTTTGAGGATTCTTTTGATATGCTTCAGAGTCTGGCTTGACTTTGCCATGGACTCTTCTCTTTATCTCTATCTCAAGATTATTATCTAGATCTGTTACTATTTTAGCTATACCACCAATTGCACCATAAAGAACCAGAGTCTTGCAAATGAGCCATCTATAAAGTGAATGAAATTGTGGCAATTCAAAGTGGAACCATAGAGAATGTGATCCATTTGGTATCTACTGAACTTCATTTGCTAGTGTCCAAGGAGTTCTCCTCAAGATATGTTTCCTACAACGTTCAAAGATGTTGTCATATACTAGGTCAAACTGAACTCCTGCCCTCTCTCGATTCACAATGAAGAGGATGTGATCTCCGTCGATGATCTTGTAGTACCTGCATCAAGTTTCATCTTGTACATAATGGTGAAAATGCAAAGTCTGACATTGTTGTCATAGGAAACCTATAGGCGATTAAGGAATGTTGAATGCTTGAGCATTAAACACACCAGATACCCGGTTGCATCGGATGGCAATCTGAGTCGTTGATAACAAGGCAGTGTGGATTTTCGACAGGGAAACGCGGATATAACATGGATATAGTGTTGAGCGCTCCATCATTGTCTCACCAATCCTTATCTCTGCAACTGCATAATGCATACGCTCCCAAAAATAGGGGGAAAACTATAAGAATAATATTCACAATTTTAACATATCCCTAATTGAAATGAAACAACCAACCTGTAGCCTTTGTATGGTGAATGAGCGTCCGAAGGATGACGCCACTGGCTCATTTGCAAGACTCTGATGAACACCATAGGGTGGATCCCAACTATGCTTGATGGTAAAGTGATGCCCAAAATCTTTATGGTACGGTTGGTGGCATAGCTAATATAGTAGCAGAAACTAAATGGCACAATTAACACAATTTCATTCAGTTGTTGCAAGCCTCATTCAGAATTTCATTCAGATCTAGATAATGCAGACTCTGGTTCATTTGCAAATTTCATTCAGAATTTCATTGACCTAATGTTACTATTTTAACCAAATTTCATGGATCAGTTGTTGCAAATTAACACAATTTTATTCAGAATCAACCATCACAACCCTCATCATTAACTGAATGAATGACAATACAAAATCATGTGGCAATTCAAAGTGGAATACAACACACAATAAACAAGCAAATCTACAAGAACAAGAGTTTATTGGCAAAATCAAATAAGCAAGACCACGAATAGTAAAGCAAAGGTATCTCATTAAGCTACTAACCGATAGCAATGGAGACTTACTGAAATATTTAACAAATAACCAAATCAAATCCAAGAGAAATTGAAAACCTAGAATCGAACTGACACCAAAAAAAACTGACCTCGAATGAAGCTTTGGAGATGAACTTCTTGAGAGTTTTGGAGAATCCGCTCGATTCAAGGAAACGACAAATAGCATGGAGAAAAAGAGGCCTTTGCTCAGAAGAGAGGAAAAAGGGTTTGGCTTCTTCAATCTCTTGAGCTTGCGATTTTGATCACCGGAGGGCAAGTGCTCGACTGGTTGTTTCAAATTTCGAGCCAGCAGTAGCATCACCAAGTTCCTTCCCTCTCTGACGGTTGTAGTAGAAGCATAAGGCGCCAGAAACCGAGCTTAGAAGTCTGCTGGAGCCGCTAGCGCCGCCGGAGAAGCTCCTCCCCTCTGTTCATTTGAAATCAGTAAACCGTGCCCCTCTCCCTTCCCTACTACGAATCCTTGCAAAGCTACTCTTTTACTCATTCTTCCTCCTCCCTAGGACAAGAGGAACCTTTTCCGACCACGAAGGAGTATGCCGGAGCCTCGGACGCATCGTACCTCTCCCCGTTTCCCGTTCCAAAGGTCGGTTTACGATTCCCGTTCGTTTTCAATACTAATTGTATCAAAATTCGCCTTTAACTCCATCCCCACCCTCATAGGCCTTGATCGAAATTCCTCGCGAGCTCTGGCGGATGGACGACCGCCATTGACGTCGGAGTTCTTCCTCGGCGACATTATAAGTCTTCCCTTTTTTCTCCCTTCTCTTGGTGCTTGTTTTTCCTTTCCGGTCGGGTCTTAGTGGATCGACAGTCGATCAGGTTGGGTGAGCATGGGTCCGAGAGAGGCCGTCGGCAGGAGCTTGGATCCTCTGCTCCTCTCTCCCATTTTCCGTCATCGCCTCTGTGTCTGATCTGGGTTTGGGGAAGGAGATAAGTGTGGGCCCCATCCTCTTATTTTATTCCATTTCCCTTTCTGATTTGAGAGTGGGTCGGGCCTTCATCTTCTTTCCATCCGGGTTATACTTTGGGCCTTGGGTTGTCTTGCTTTAAGAGAGAATTGTTAGATGTGTGGTGCTAATATGCCATGCTATGTATTATATGATTATATATTTTTCATATAATTATCCTTGATTCATATATTATTATTAGTATTATTATGACATTTCGGAGTTTGTAATGAATATATATTTTCTAAAGATTATTGGTATATATTATAAAATGGTTTGAAAGTGACATTATTTGGAATATATATCTAGTGATGTTTTAATTTGTGATTTTAGGAAATTTAAAATAAATTATGGGGTTTGATTTATAAATATAGTTGTGAAAATAGAATTATTTTGGTGACTAAATGTCGGACCTTATTATATAATGATTTTGAAATAAGAAACATGTCGGGTTTATTTTAAGGGTATAAAGCTTACAAGTTGGTTAAAGATTTAATGTTTTATAAATGGATTTTGGCCAATTATGAATTGAGAAATTGTTTTGGATATGGGTTGACTTAACTTAGGATTTAAAAGTTTTGGAAACTTTGGGAAATTGGTTTACTTGATAAGTCGGGGAATTTATTGTTGAATCCTACTTGAGAATTATGTGAATAAGACATGAAGTGTTACATGATTATGTAAGATGAGATGATGGATGAAATATTATATGTTGAGATGAGATGATATGAGCATAAAATGATTTATGATGAGATAAGACGGAATGATCTGGAATTGGATATGTGAAATTATGTATGATAGTTAGGGGCGCCTTGTGTGATTTAGATAGAATTATGCATATTTGTATATATGTTAGGTGAATTGTGATATGTTGGACGTTGCTTGCTATTGGTGTTGATTGCGTGGATTCTGCACGCCTCTAGGTAAGTATCCTACGAGACTTACTCAGCAACCTGGACCTTCTTCCTGATGTGTCATATATCGTGTAGGTGTTGCATATGCATAGAAGAATGACATGTAGTATCATGCTTAGGACTTGCATTTATGAATGAGCATCCCTATTCTTTATGCGTTTGAAAAGAGAACGGTCATTATTTGTGAGTCACAAAGTCTTTTGCTAGGGTGATAAGGTAGCCAGCCCTAACGGGGTTGCCCTGATTCAGTAATGTAGTTACATGAACATGACAGCCCAGCACCGTCGGGAATGAGTATGATATGATGATATGATATGATGATGCCAAGGTTTGTGCACCACCATGAGGAAATGGGTACCGTACCGGATGAGTCCGCTCATGAAAAAGGGGACAGAGTATGACAGGGATATGCCACTTGGTATTCTTTTGGAGCCTTACAGTCTTTCTGCACTTATATATTACACATCCTGATAAGCATGACTTGCGTGTTTAAATCAGCGCGGTCTTTAGGGCCCGCATGCGAATACTGGGCTTGACTTCATGGATAGTGTTAGGTACTTGCTTCTTGCTTGCTCCTTGCTTCTGTGACGGGAAGTCTCTTTGGGAGAAATCGAAGAACCTGACTAATCCACTAACTTGGCTAAATGGTAATTAATCCCACTTATGATTTGGTTTGGACCCGACCCTGCTGTTGCATGTTGTATCCTAATTTCATTTTCCGCTCTATTTCCTTAAATGAATTCTACGACTTAGTCATTAGGACAGATTAAGGGTACCCAACGGCCCTACGATGATTTTGGGGTTCGAAATCCCTGCTTTCATATTGATTCTTAAAAGAGGTATAAAACCTCGATCCGTACCTAGATTGCAAGATCCGAGAGAAGGTATCCGATCTTCGAAACGTAACCCGGGTATTTATATCTGGGCCATTACACACTTCTCCCTAATTCCTCCAATCTTCGCATCTCCTCCTCCAACCAGCCACCTCATATCGCACCAACACTAGTCTCTCTCTCTCTCTCTCTCTCTCTCTCTCTCTCTCTCTCTCTCTCTCTCCCCCTCCTAGTGGCGACTACTAGAAACATCCATATCACTAACTTTGTTGTCCCGCCATCCCCCATCCCCATTGGAAGGGCCCCTACTGATTTGTCGTCGTCGTCGATGAGTCCCTAAACAACCCCTTCTCCCAATATCTCCACATCCCTTACCTCCACTTCCTTGAAACCAACCATTCCTTACACGTCTTCAGTTTTCTCACTGTTGAATGAGTATCAATTGTACATCCCCTTCCTATACTTCCTTGAAATCTGAGCAAGGCAAAACGAGAGCGGTGGGGAAGTGATTAAGACTTCTGATTCATCCATTTCGGAATATCTCGTATGTGTATAAGTGTGTTATGTTTTTTAGGTTTTTTCTCATTTGTTGCCGACGAAACCAGGAAGGAGATCCATTGTGTGGGGATGTAAAATTGGGACGAGAAAGAAAAAGAATTGGATTTTGCGTTCTTTTTTTATTTTGGGAATGATTGTAGGGGTAAGGGGTTACATGCCTAAATAAAATTGTTTAAGGTCCAATTACCTATTTCAAAAGGTGTGGTTACCATATTCACTTAAAAAAATATGTTGAAAAAACTACTATTAAGTAGAAGTCATTATTTGACGTAGATAACTTCTCCTTTATTATATATAAGAGATATAAATATATAGATATAGAAAAGTAGATTTCTCTCTCAAGAGCAATTACACTTTATTTTACATATACACAAATTTGATTCTATGAGAATGAATAAAGAATATCATAGTATCATTTTTTCTTTACATGGATTCAATGAAACTTAATTTGTTTAACTGCTAGAAGGCTATACAGACGAGTGGTCAATCAATACATCGATGCTCTCCGGAGAACGGTAGCTAGTAGTCCACTCATTTTCAGAACTAGAGGACACAATGTGTGTGGTATAAGTAGTTGTGTTTGTGTCGATACTAAGGTCCAACCTCATCATCGGACCCATTGAAGATGGCCACACAAACGCGGGCTTGAAGGGCGGGACACTAGGCATCGGCACCGATGCAGACAAGATTTGCACAATGGCTTGGGCGTTAGGCCTCTCTGAGCCTATAGGGTGCAAGCAAGCAAGCCCAAGGAGGAGAATCCTCTCGGCCTCCTCGATAACATAGTCATTTCCGAGCCTCGAGTCCACCGCTTCCACGATGCGTGTTTCCCTATGGAGGGACCACACCCAATCTCCAAGACAATTGAAGCCACCGAGCTTGTCCCAGGGCCTGTGCCCCGTGGCCACCTCTAGGAGGACTACTCCGAAAGCA
Organism: Persicaria tinctoria; assembly: GCA_037127255.1. Lineage (NCBI taxonomy): Eukaryota > Viridiplantae > Streptophyta > Magnoliopsida > Caryophyllales > Polygonaceae > Persicaria > Persicaria tinctoria. The sequence continues at coordinate 73,366,307 of JBANSL010000002.1, read as the reverse complement.
TAAATGTCAGACTCCCGAGTGGCCTTCTCGGTGTGGAAGCACTCGGGGGCGATGTACCCCATTGTTCCGTGGAAGCCGCCCATCTCAGCGTAGGAAGTCTTCTCCTGCTCCAGAGCCCGGGCCAGGCCAAAGTCACCTAGGCGTGCGTTAAAGTTGGCATCGAGCATGATGTTGCTGGCCTTGATGTCGCGGTGGATGACCGTCTCGTCGTACTCGTGGTGGAGGTACTGGAGGGCTAGTGCGACGCCGTTGAGGATCTTGTAGCGGAAATTCCAGCTCAAAGGTGCTTGGTCCTCACAGAATATGTGCCTATCTAGGCTACAGTTGGGCATGTACTCGTATACTAATAGCAGCATCTTGTTTTTGTGGCACCAGCCTAATCCAACAATCAACATTCTTAGACTCATTTGATATAAGATTACATAAGGTAAACAAAATAAAAACAAATTTTATAAAGAAAAATATATTATAGAGAAGTTTTGGTTAGTCTAATTAGAAAAAAAATGTTAATTTTTTGCATGAAAAATAAGATAAGATAGGTGATTATTAGAGGAGTATAAGAAGATAGAGTTATCTTTTTTTCAAATAGGTGATTAAAAGGAAGAAAACAAAAGAAATTTTGTACCAAAACTTGGAAGATGTACATAGTAATTAAAATTTCAAACAATGTATCTTTGAATTACAAATATACCACATTTATTTCTTGTTCCTTTACTTTAGAAAAGTGTTTTGTTTTAAATTTTAAATTATTTTAATTGGCTAGAGTTGATATTCCATATAATTATAGTTTTATTACTACTCCGTAATCCGTATAGATAAGTTGTGAATTTAGTATGGCCTTTACTGAATCAAACTGGAAGATCATGTTTGGGTTGGATCGACCCAATCAACTTGTGTTTGTTAAAACGCACATGTGAATCCAGCTGTTAAAATGGGGATTTTAGTCCAACTTGGAATCCGAAATGTATGAGTGTAGTCCGTTACGGTAGGCTACGACTCTGCGAGGCTTCCACCAAAAAAAAAAAACAAAAATGACTCCATGCGTCCAATGACTATGACACTCTAAAAAACATCCGGGCCCCAACCCACAGGCAATTTGAATTTTTCACACAAATGGAAAAACGTGCAAATGGAGTATTATTTTTACATATTTCTTTTCATATTGGTATAATCTACGGACTATATGAAATATTAATTTTTTTAAAAAAATTTAAATTTATTATTAAGTATTAAATTATTTTAAAAAAATTAATTAAAAGGTTAATATTTTATATTTTTTTATTATTCTAAAATTTTTTGTATAAATAGTAAATTAAATGTTTTATCGAATAGAGAAAATAGTATTATTGTATTTAGAAAATAATGGTTCAGTTGAAAATAAATTATTAAAATTTTATTGCACCAAATATATCTAAAAAAAATTGAGCCAAATATATCCACTATTAAGGTTCTTATGACATTTTAAACATTTATTCGTTTATATCCCGATAAAATTAATTTTATAAAAAATATTTTATTTTATTAATCTTTTTGAAATCCCACATAATTTCTCAAGTAATTTCATTGAATTAATTTAGTCACCCATTTAATTTAATATATTTATTAATTTCAAAATTTTTGAAATTACTTTAACTTGTACAAAAAAATACTTCCTCTGTTTATAAGACAATAAATGTTTGACTTTTCAACACGTTTTTAAAGACTCAAATCTTTGTAAAATATCATTTTTTATTAATATTTTAAAATAATTTAAATAGGTAATACACTTTTGTCTCATAATTTAAGTCGTTTGACATTTCAAACGTTTTTTTTAAGGTGTTAAAACTTTATAAAATATAATTGTTTTAAAAAAAATTAAAATTAATTTCAACTTATTACTAATTATTATAAAAAAAACTGAAACAAAATTAATATTTTATAAAACATTTAACACATTAAAAAACGTGATAAAAAATCAAACGAACTAAATGATGTAATAGTATTTAAGTATAAAATTATCAAAAAGACCTAATAGAATGATTGATATTCCATACTCCGTATTTAATAGGTTTACAAGCGGGAAGAAAAAAAAAAAACTCACCAAGCAATTTAACAAGGTGTTTGTGGCGGAGACGGTTGATGATGGTGAGCTCACTGAGAAAATCTTGTATGCCTTTGATGTTATCCTCTCTCGTAAACTTCTTCACCGCCACCTCCACGTTCTCCCCTGGCAACACCCCCCTGTAAACGACGCCGTATCCCCCCTCCCCGAGCCTCTTCTTCTCGTCGAAATTCCCCGTCGCTGCCTTCAAAACCCTAAATTCGAACTCTCTCGGCGTCCCCGGCAGGCTCTTCAGCTCCCGGAACATCTTCTCCTCCTCCGCCTTCTCCTTCCTCCACCTCCTCAACAACCACGCTCCCCCCGCCGCCGCCACCACCACCACAGCAGCTGCTGCGATCGCAACCCCCCGCCACCACCCTCCCCCGCCGCCGCCGATCACCTCCACCGTTATGTTCCAGCTGAGCACGCAGTTGAGCTCCTCCGTATTGGACCCCGTCGACGCCGCGAATCCGAAGTACGACTCCCGTTCCACGATTGAGCTCAGATCCAGATGTTCCCTTGTCAGGGCGGGAGATTCCGGCATCGAAACATCGTCGTGTATGTCGGCGAGGTTCTTGATGTAGACGGATATGTTTTGGTTCAGACCGTCGTACTGGATCCAGATCTTGCAGTAGCTGAGGGTACTGTTGTTTGTGGCTAAGGTGATGCCGAATTCCGAGAGCGGGACGGTTTGAATAGATCTGATGCTGTTTATGTCGATTCCGATGTGATTGCTGTCCGGATCGAAATCGCCATCCTTCTGCGTGTCGAACTCGATGGCGAAGAGGTGATTCGCGGAGTTCCCGTCGGTGGATGAATTAGTGAGACCTAGGTACAGGCCGTCACTGCCTGCCGGCGGATCGGAGATGTTGGGGCCGATTATGAAGGCCATGCCTTCTCCGATGCCTTGTACAGAGCCGTCGATCTTCCCGATGTTGATGATGAATGTGGTGTTGAAGGAGGCGGTTTTTGTGGTGTCCCAGAGGGTGAATTTCTGGTTGAGGAAGATTCGGCCGGATTTGTTATTGAAACCGAAGCCCGGTTGTACCGTGTCCTGAGTTATCTGAATGGCGCCCTTATTAATGCCCGACTGACTGCTGAAGAAGAAGTTATGGGAGTCGGTTGATGGATTGAATTGGGGGCCGAAGCTGTATGTGTCTGTTTTCAGAGCTCCTGCAGCCGATGTGGCGAGTAACACAACGGCGGAGGCGAAAAGCAATCCCAGTGGTGGCCAATTAGCCATTTGCAGCTAGCATATGATGGAAATTGGATTTTGGAATTTAATTCTCGATGGTCTCTACTCATCTCATTCTTTGAATTCTTTGTTTATAATGAAGTTGATTTTGGATTGGCGATTGGGTTAATTTTGAATTGGCGATTGGGTTGGCTTTGTTTGAGTTTTTCAACTCCTGGAAATTTGACATTTCCTCATTGCCTGGAAGTTGAGGCTCATTTTACTACTTTTGCTTTCACAAAGGGCTAAAAATTAAGCATTTACTACCTATAAAATTACATCATCAATATTATTTTTACTACTTTCCTACAGTAGTTAATTAGAAAATAAAGTATGTTCGAACCAAAAAAAGATAAGAAAATAAAGTATGTATTATATATAAAATTTTCATGTTGATTAGATAAGTTATAAATTATAATTAACCTTGTATTAATATTATTTTTGTGATAGTATGTGAAGGGCCTTTTCTCTTTTTTTTTCTTTTTTTTTGATTAGGTAAAAATTCGGGTGAGCAGGAGCTCTACCCGAAAGCATCCTTACGGATGAGGTCGCGTAGACCTAAGTCAAATTGAAAATCTGTTCCCCTGGTAGAGTAGCTAAGATGTGCAACCTTATCCGCTACCTGATTATCAAGGCGGGGAATGTGGGAGATACCGAGGACTGTTAATTCTGTTAGGATGACTTGGATGTCTGACATTATAAGTTCAATTTCCCAGGGGCAGGTCTTTCCTTCACTCAGGTAGTCTATTATTATCTTGGAATCTCCTTCAATGAAGAGGTTGTTAATATTTAATTCTTTTGCCTTTTGTACTCCTAGTCTAAGGGCCAGAGCTTCCGTCATTAGTGGCGAAAGGCCACCGATCTCGTTTCCTCCTATACTCACTGGATTGCCCATCCAATCACGTATAATATATCCTATGGAGCCCTTTTTTGGTGAAAAAAACGATCCGTCGAAATTCAGTTTGTATTTTCCCCACAGGGGTTTCTTCCATAAGATGGTTTTCTGTTTATTATTTCTGGTCTTGTATCTCTTATTGTCGTGGGAATGCTGCTCCTCTTCCCCAAAATTAGTCGTTCCCAAAGCACTAGCTCTCTTCCAATTGTCAATATTAACCTTTATTAATTTCTTAATGCCCTCTATGGACGATATTTTTTCATTTCTGAAAATTACTTGATTTCTAATATACAATAGGGTCCACCATCTGAGTATTATATATTGTTTGTTTTCTTTCGAAAGAGACTCCCCAAGAATATGTAAAATTTAGTCCATACTTCTGTTTTGGGTTAATACCGTATTTATCTTGTCTAAGGTGTCAGTGGAGAATTGTCTTTGAAAATTGTTGATGGGACATTCCACAAATAGGTGAATGTCATCTTCCGTGGGGTGGTTACAGAAAGTACATGTTGTGGGTACCGCCACTCCTTTAAGTGCTAAGCGTGCAGCGGTGGGTAGACCCTGATGTTTGATTTTCCATACAAAATTTTTAACCTTGGGTGGGACGTCTAGTTTCCATATCCAGTTGTACTCCTCAGCGTTGTGGGTTTGGTTCCTTGTGATAAGATTGTATGCGCTTGATGTCGTAAACCATCCTTTTTTGTCTGGCCACCAGTATAATCTATCTGTGATAGGTGTTATTGGGAGGGGTATTTTAATAATTTCTTCAATTATGCTCTCTGGGAGTCTAGTCCTAAGTTTCTCCTTCCACCACTGCCCCCCAAAATGTAATCACTTACATATTCAATTGTGTTATTATTTTGTTGGGACCCAAGCTTCTCTTCCAGGGATATCGTATAGACCCAGTTGTCCTTCCAGAAATTAATAGATTGTCCATTTCCTACTGACCAAATAATCCCAGATTTGAAGATCGGGATTAGCGTTCTGAGTTTCGACCATTGCCAAGAGGCATTGCCTTTTTTGTTATACGTGAGGATATGACTTTCTTTTAAATATTTGTGTTGAATTATTCTGACCCAACAGTTTTGTGGTTCTGCGAGAATTTTCCATAGTAGTTTTAACTGAAGAGCTTCGTTCATGGTTTTTGCTTTGCGTAATCCCAGACCCCCAGCTGCTTTAGATTTACATATTTTATCCCAGCTAATAAGCGGACTGTGTTGAGCATCTTTATTCCAGAAAAATTTTCTGTTTATTTGGTCTAGCTGGTTGTGGATTGTTGTCGGAAGCATAAAACTTTGCATAGCATAGAGGGGTTTTGATGATAAGTTGGCCGCTATCAGGGTTGCCCTTCCCTGTTGTGATAAAGCATTGGCCCGCCACTTTGCTAGTTGGTCATTTGATCTACATACTAGTTCTCCAAACGTATCTTTTGTAACTCTACCATTAATAATAGGACATCCAAGGTATTTTTCTAGATTTCGTTCCAGTGGGATATTGAGTATTCCTTCTAGTTCTTGTGCTCGGGTTCTCGTAATCCCTTTGGTAATTTGGAAGGATGATTTGTGATAATTGACTTTTTGTCCCGAGAATTTGCAGTATTCCTCAATAATCTCCTTTACTTTTTGGCACGCCGTGCTTCTCCCTTTTGCGAAAATGATGATGTCATCAGCAAACACCAGAAACGGGATGTTAGGGCCTGAGTGCCCGAAGTGCTTCTCCCTTTTGTGAAGGGCCTTTTCATTTATGCATTCTAACACCCTGTTTGGAAGGTGGGATTTGGTGGGATTTTTAGGAAGGGAAGTGAGGGGAAAATAAAATTGGTGTTTGGGTGGACAATCAAGGGGAAGGGAAAGGATCACAAAGGTGGATAACTGCTCAATTTGATGGGATTTCACACCCCATCAAAACGGTGGAATTTGATGAGAAAGTGAAATCCCTCCCCTTCTTTTCTCTTTTCTAATTTCCCACCCTTTCCCTCCCCTAAAAAAACCAAGTGCCAAACAGACTGTAAATGTTTTTACTTTTTTTTTTTATTAGAAAGATTCATAGTTAAGTAAGACTAACTATATATGGTGGAAACTAAGAACTCGGCAAATAGGCACATAAGGCATATACAAAGGGGGAAAAAGTTTTTACTATATATGCATTCTAAACATGAATGCATAGGCACAAAAGGCTTTTACAGTTATGCATTCTTAATGTTTTTACTACGTACGTAGTATATAGGGTCGAAACTAAGAACTCCGCAAATTTTAACGTTAAATATTTAGGGGGGAAAAACTAAACATGTATTACAAAAAATAAAACCTTCCACATAAAAACATGTATACTATTATATTAGTTATATTTTTAATCTTCAAGGTAAAATTTTGAACCATCAAAAAAACTATGAATTGAGTTTTCGATGAGTTTAAAAATATCGGTCGATATCGGTCTTCACATTTTTTTTATTAGGTAAAAATTCGAGTTCAGACAAACCTGAAACTTGATGGCTGACCAAGTCGGCAGACGGAAAACCCTCACTACAAACAGTACACGATAACACAAATAATCAGAGAAAAAAGAAAAACTCAGTCAACCCATACAAGTCGTCAGCCAGCAAAGAAGTCGTTGGAGAACCAAGATGCGCTACGAGTGCCAAGAGCGTGGGCGAGTGCAAGACTCACGACAGTACCCAGCCGAAAAGGGCGACTCATGAGGATCGAGGTGTGGATCACCGACGTTGTCCCCACCTAGATGAAGGATCTTCGAAGACCACGAACACAACCACGATCCATGCATTCTCGTTCACACATGACGCTCGATACTGCAACCCAACACAAAACAAACGCAACCACACCAGGGCACCGACCCGAGGCCAGAAGATGGGGAAAATACGAGCCAAAACAGGAAAAATAGATCAACCGTCTAAAATGTGAACGGAGCTCCCATAACCAAAAACAACATTTGTGGAGCACTATTATTCCATATATATATTAATAATAATTTTTTCAGTCCTTAATATAGGATTTAGTACACACCCTTTCGAGCGGGGTTTGAAGCCCTTACGTGATTTTTATTATACATATACATATACATATACGTATACATATACATATATATATTACATATATATATATATATATATATATATATATATATATAGATAGATAGATAGATAGAGAGAGAGAGAGAGAGAGAGAGAGAGTGTTAATGAGTTGGTAATTATTCGGTGAAATTTGAATCATTATTCGATGGTATATAGAGTTTTCGGTTTGAGAAACAACATAAAAACCTCTCATATACGACCGAATAATCATTCCTATACCACCGAATACTCATACATTTTATAGTTTCTATTTTCCAAAAAATATAACTATTCTACCGAATAATATTTCAAAACTGAGTGCATAAAAATTAACTCTAAGTAAAAACTAAAATTGATTGACAAAAAAATTCAACATTATTCGGTAGTATGTGACAGATTATTCAGTTGATTTGGTAAAATTTGATCTGAAATGGATGAAAAAACAAAATATAACATTATTCGGTAGAATATGAAATATTATTCGGTGGAATGGGCAAGTTTTTCAAAACAGCGAAATCAGATCCGGAAAAAAAAAGCGCGTCAGACCTTTTTAGGTGGGTCCCACCAGTTTTTCTATTTAAAAAAAAAGAAACACTCCTTTAATCCTGGCCTTCTATTTCTTTCAATCAAAGGCCAAGATTTGTGCACTAAGTACACCCTAAGGGGTGTGCACAAGGGAACCACTCCCTATATATATATATTCCACCCCTTTTTATATATATTTTTTTATCTTTCCTAGTTGATTTGGGCCCAAGGCAATTTTCGGGCTCAAATAGAGGGACACTTATGGATTCGCCCAAGCCAATGCAGGGAAAGCAACAGAATCCTAGCCATAGGCCAGGTGGCGGAGGACAAGATCATGTCGGCACCAGGTAAGGACTAAAATGTCCAACCGGCAACACGAGAAGCAACGAGGAGACCAAGCGCCATCCCAAAGAGAGAAAGCAACAAAGAAAAGCGTGAAAACAAGTTGTTGATTCGGGGTTTCAGAACGACATGGAAAATCTTGGCAGCACAATGAGCCTCGAACCACTGAAGCATGGGATGGGCAAGGAGATAGGAGACCACAGGGGGAGGAAGCTCGATTTACCAAAAACCCCAAATTAATATAGAGTTTAATGCAACTTCGAAGAAGGATAATGGGAGTAGAGGTTTTTCTTGAACCGATCGGAGTGATATGGAGGTTGAAACCTAGGTGAGTGAGCGACGCTGAGGGTGAAAGAAGAGGGTGAGATGAAGGGAGGCAAATCCGACCACAAAGAGTGTCAGATAGGGAGATCGAGACTGAGGAAGACGTCACCCGGTGAAGATCTTCCCCTAATTAGAGGGAGAAAGTAGGAGGCGAAGATGGTGGACTGGTCGGACTAAAGGCCTTGGTCCGGCAACGCGGATTTTCGTCCTCTGAAGAGGGATTCTCAACCTCCGGAGAGGTTAGTGTGGAAGCCGATTCCAAAACTCACACGAGGGAGAGAGGAGATGAAAAAGACCCGATCGAGGCGAACGAGCCAAATTGGAGACAGAAACAGCCGGATTGAGAGGTCGGAGCCGAGGTGGTTGACCGAAGCCGGGTTATATGGCCGAAGCTGGTTAGTCTGCCGAAGCAGTTTTCCATCTCTCAAAAGAGAGAGTTTTTCTACGCTTGATATCGGTCTTCACATTATCATTCTGAAGCCATGCAAATAAAATAATTGAATATTGAATTTTTGTTTTTAAAGTGAAAAATATTATGACGGCGACGACTCAATGCAAAGAAGTTTCATATTAAGTGTAGGATGACTTATACTTTATTTCTGCATTTTTCATTCCGTCGTGTGTTTCTTGTTATTTTTATTCTGTCATTTGCTTATGTTACTTGGTTTTGTTTGTATATGATAGTTGGTTCATCTTCTGACTTGTTCGGACTCTTGGTTACTCTAGGCTAGTCTACATGATTGAATTTCTTTCCTTATATATATATAGGAAGTGGTTCCAGAGTGCACGCCCTTTAGGGTGTACCTTATGCACAAATCTCATCCATTGATCTTGGTGAAATTAAGGGCTTACATTCCGCCATGTGTACGGGTGATTAAAAAAAACAAAAAAAACAAATTCTTCAACCCAACTACAAGAGAGTGAGACGTGTGTGAAAGTAAATTAAAACCCTCATCTCGCCTTCTTCCTCATGTTTCTTCAACACAAATCCTATAATGGAGATTCGGCGGCCAAAAACAATCGATTCCTTCCTTTCGATCTTGTTCGCTCCTTCCATGGCTTCCTCTATCACTCGATTCCTTCCTATCGATCTTGTCCTCTCCTTCACTCCCTTTTTCTCTTCGCCTCTCGTTCTCCCTCGTATCTGCAATGTCGAGACCAACAGAACCAATCGACGCCGACCACCACACGGCCGACTCCGAGCACCGCCATAAACTTCCGACGCCGAGGGTACGAGACACAGAAATCCCCTTCTCCGGTGTGCGATTCCGAGTGCTTGGACAACTCCGACGGCGGTCAGGGCCGATTGGTGACGCATCTGCAACGACGACGCTTTCGATAGTGAAATCAATCCCAATTGCGAGTAATATCGATTTGTTTCCTCTGTACATTCGTCAATCAACAGGCAACAAAGATGGCGGCCATTGTCGAAGTTTTCTTATCAATTTGAAGAATCGTGAAAGGAGAAATTTTGCTCATTTAAAAGGAAGGGGAAATTTATGAGAATAATATTTTTTTGATTTGGGGTTTTCATGTACTTAGTAAAAATAAGAATTTTCTTGAATAATCCACCAATTATCGTTCAATATATGCGTTAAATCGATCGATTCAACTGAATAATTCTAAAAATTTACTTAATCACAATGGTTATGCAATTATTCATATGTGTCGATTTTTTTGTTACTGCTGGTAATGATTTGGTCAATTATTTGGTGAAATTTGATTCATTATTCGTCGGATATGAAGTCGATATTTGGTTTGAGGAACAACCACTACTAGAATTTTATTATTTAACACCGGTTCATTAACATCGGTCAGAAAAACCTGCCATGTTAAAAAGTTTTTTAACATCGGTTTTTAAATTTGTGATGTAAATAAAAGAATAGACATTGTCCTATTTATTTGACCGATGTTAATTATGTGTTTTAAAAAAAATAGAAAGCGCGGAATGAAATTTGAATTAATTTTGAACACCCGCTCAACCAATATGTATACCATTTTAGAAGGTTCATTCTTCCTTCTTTATTCTTCATTCTCCATTGGCTCAGAAAACCGACCCTCCTCCACTCTCTCCCGGTGGAAGTTGCAAACATCTACTCTCCGGCGACCGAATCCCGACTCCGCCCTACTTCTCCTCTCTCCGGCGGCCAAATCCTGGAAAATGCGTGGAGTTGTCATCTTCTTCACCCTCGCTATCTCCCTTGGGAGTGAGCGACGTCGTCCTCGATCCGCCACCAGGGAGAGCACCTATCGTAGTCTCTCTCTTCCCTTAGGTTGTCAATCCTGGCGAAATCTCTCAAGCTCTCGAACCCGAGCCTATCTTCGTTGTCGTTCTCATCACTTTGGGTATCAAACCCGAGCCCGACCTCTATCGTTGACTGTCGAACCCAAGCCAGGCTGTCGAAATCCCTCAAGCTATCGAAATCCCTACTGTGGCACTCGAAATCGCACCAGTCCTCCATACTTCGTCTCTCCCACCGCCTCTCTGCCACTGGTATGATATTCTGCCCCCAATTTTCAAGATTTTTGATTTAGGGTTTCTAAGAATTGATTTTGATTCATTGTAGCTAGCTAAAATTGATTTTTCAGTTTTGATATAGGGTTTCTTTAGGTTTGAAGCACTCTCTAATTTAGATGATCAAATTACTTTAGGGGTTTTATCCTTAACCTCAATTATTCTTTGATTTTAGGGCTTTCATACTGAAAAGCAAGTTCTCATCATTTTTGGGTAAGTTTTTCCCCTTTGATTTCAATGTTTGTTATTTAGGGTTTTTGTTAATTGGTTTTGATTCATTGTTGAAGAACAACTTATGCTGAACAGAAGAAGAAAAAATGATCAGCTTCTAAAGTATTAGAGTTGGCCAGTATTTGATAGTGCTCTGTTTGTGGAGGTTTGTGCTGGTTTTACATTTTACAGGTTCTACTTGTTATGTTTATGTGAAAAGGTGCTTTATTTTTATGGCTTTAGTGTTTAGAAGAAATATTAATCTAACATTTGATTTCGGGGGGATTTGGACAGGAGTATAGGACTTAGTGAATTAGAAACGGTGGGGGTGTGGCTAGTATCTACACTTTAAGAGCGAATTTGTGTAGCTAAGTGCGCAAGATAATTTAGGGTTACTATATAGGCATCAAGGAATAATAATTTACTAAGATTAATTTTATTTAACAAAATGTTCAGATTGATTTCAGCATAACTATTCGTTTACTGATGTACTAACAAAGTAACACTTGAAAACATATAATAACCCTTTCATTTGGGGTTTCAGGGATACTTATTCAGTTTCATTTACTTTCAACATTCAAAATGTTCAAATTGATTTATAGGCATGAAAATTTGTAGGTATCTTATGCTAGCTTTAAATTGAATTTTCTTATATTAATATTTGAGCAAATATGTCCAGTCCATTATGCTAATCAGTTTAAGAAACTTGGTAGGCTTCTTACCCCGAACACCTCCGTTTTGAATGATGAAGCTAGGGCTGTGCTAATTCTGGATCTCATCCTGAAATTCAAACATTGGTTTTAGCACAGGTAAGTGCAAGTTATTATTTCCCTCTCCTTCATTTTAATCTCTAACTAATGTTTAGACTTTGGAGATTGGGTAGATAATAATGATTATAAAGAAGGGTCTGCATTATATGAGATATAAGAATCAAGATCTGTAACTAATGTTTTTTTTTATTGTAGTTGAAGAGAGCTTACTAGTTCTTGTTGATCGTTATCTCAAATTTATATAATATGATTTTTGTTTTGTTATGCAACTTTGTTTGCATTTCTCTTTCTTTGGTTTGATATCTTTCTTTCGTTACAGATGCACTGCATTTAAATTCCTCCCAGTGAATGTAACGTGCAGGTTTCTTGGGCATTTCCAGTCACAACAGGGAAAGCCTACTACATTGGAGCTGTGCTCAGATCAAGAATATAAATCTGAGAGGAATGGGAATATGGAAAATGAGGAAGGAAGGTAATTTGCTGTTCTTAAAATTATTTTTTTGTGAAAGGAGCCTTTATGTCTTTTGCTCAGAGTGTAGAAAGCAAGTGACAGAGTCAGACTGAACATGGAAAATGAGGAAGGAAGGTAATTTGCTGTTCTTAAAATTATTTTTTTGTGAAAGGAGCCTTCATGTCTTTTGTTCAGAGTGTAGAAAGCAAGTGACAGAGTCAGACTGAACAAGAAACCACATCCTGCATTTAGTGGCTTTAGAAACTTAATCTCTTTGCATCAAAAAAAAGAAACTTAATCTCTTAGCCCTTGTTTGGTATTGATATCCTGATATGGGATATGGGTATGGATATTGCTGATATCCATATCCCTGTTTGGTATCCAGGTATATCGATATCAACTTGATATCCCCATATACTCCTGCTTTGTAAAAAAAACCCATTTGATATCTCCCCAAAAGCACCGGTATCACGGTTGGAAAAAAAAGAACGTTTTCTTCCCTGCTCTCTGCTCAGGGGAACGCTGCTCCATCGCTTCTCCTCCATCGCTGAGCTCTCCTCCTTTCAATTTCGTCTTCTTCATACATCATTCACACCGCTTCTCTCTTGTTCTCCGCTTCTCTGATTGTTGGATTTTCGACATCTCCATACCTAGGGTTTGTTTGATATTTGGACATCTGTTGCTTATTTTGGATCTGATTTTCCAGATCTATATGCTGATTTACAGCCTGTTGCAATTTGGGGCTGATTTCGTTCTTTGGTTTGGACATCTGTTGCAATTTGGGGCTGATTTGGTTCTTTTTTTTGGACATCTGTTGCAATTTGGGGCTGATTTTTTATATTGTTGGCTAATTTTGAGTGAAATCTTTAGTTAAATTTGGCCTCTTTGTTCTTCAAGAATGCTTGCTTGCTTGTTATCAACTCTGCAAACTCATATCATATCCTGATATCCTGCAATACCAAAAAGGGATATCAGATATCAGATATGAGATTTGATACCCATATCCCTGATAGCCATATCTGATACGCATATCTGATATCCGATATCAGGATATGGATACCAAACAGGGGCTTAATGAACTTTTTTATTTGTATATATCCTCCTTCTACTTCAGCATTCCCTAAAAGTTCTTAGACTATGGTATTCTCTGATCATCTGACTCAGGAGGAATAGATTGATGTCTTTGCATTCTCTGATCATCTTTCTCTCTGAAGCTTCTTTTTTTTTTCATTAAATGAAACTATAATCTCTTAAGGAATTTGGACTTGCATTCATAGTGGTAGTCTTTCCTTTGCATTCAATGCCATAGTGTGCAAGAATTACATTCCTAGTGGTAGTCCTTCACTGATTAACCTCAAATTGGGGAGATTTGGGTACAATCTTGGCTACAATGTAGCCATTAGGGTTACTGCTGCACCTGTTTTGTCTTGTGCAGATTCGTCTACTCCTGCCAAGAGAGTGAAGGCCTCAATCCTCAACTCTCAGATTGCAATCTGTGAGCTTCATGGCCGCAACAAAGATATTAGCTCCTCCAAAGATTACCATAAGAGGCATAAAGTTTGTGATGTTCACTCAAAGGCTACAAAGGTTACTGTCAATGGAATTGAACAGAGATTTTATCAGCAATGTAGCAGATGGGTATCTTCTTTTCTTTTCTTCTTTTGCTTCATTACTTTACACTTGTTAGTCCTAGAATTTGGTTCCACTCAACCTCTATCAAGCAAACCACCAAGGTATCTGTACTCTGAATGTTCCTAGTTCATGCTTTATCAGACAAATTTCATATTCCTTCATGAACTGTTGTTAGCCCTATTGTTAGCCCTTAACATTGCTTTATCAGACAAATTACCGGAACTGTTTTTGCCCTTTTTAGGAACCGTTGTTAGCATTATAATAGATACATGTTTATCGATAATATTTGGTTGCCTCAGTTTCGGAATGGAATGCAATGAAAGAGTATGCTTGCTACTTTATGCTTTCTCTATTGAAACGGCAGCCTAAATTATGGGATGGATGGGTAAATCGCTGATCTAATTCTCGCTCTCTTTAAATATCTCTATCATTGCTTGGATTATGACATTGGGAGACAACAATATTGTGGTGGCTCATAGCTTTACTCGATTCAGTTGATTATAGAACTGCACATGTCTGCTGCTCTGTTTTTTCATAATCAATAGTATCAGCTCTCAAATACGTGAAAAACTCCCTGCTAACAGCAATATAGAATTGGGTAGAAACTGATCCGTTCCACAAAGTGAATTCATAGCTGTATGAACATAGCTTACTCATGCATTTTTCTATCAACCTAGATTTCCAGCTACTGTCATAGACTAGTAAACATTAATTTCCACACTTGAAACACATAACTTGCCTTTTGTTTATACTAGACTGATTCCCTCTTCGATTTCTTGTTCTAATGATTGAGTTTAACTCTAGTTGCTAGGTTCTTGTGATCTTTGGGGTCCCAATGAACAATTGATAACGCTGGTTGCATTGGATCCCTCTAGAACTATCATTGTAATCAGTACTAATACCTTTAGCTATCATTCATATAGTGCTTCCTTTTCATGTACTTCTTTCCAATTAGACTTGGTGTTATCTTAGAAGAAAACAGAGTGAAAACAAGGTAATGCATGCTTGGTCTTTCTTAAGTTTATGCATTGAAGCATAATAAATGTCTTTCTTAAGTTTCACATGCTCTTTTTGCTATTATGTAAGAACATTCTATCTAATTTAAGCCTATTAGCTCAAATGGTAGAGCATTGTGTTCAAACACAAAGATGTGGGTTCAAATCCCGCATAGGCTACGATAATAAAAAAAACCCGCAAATATGTCAATTCACATCGGGTAATAGCCGATGTCTTTCAAAAAAAAATCGATGTCTATGTGGGGGATGTAAAAAGTCAAAACTTTTTAACATCGGGTAATAGCCGATGTCTTTGTATGTTATAACATCGGTTATATTTTGTAATCGATGTTATTAGATAACAAAGACGTCGGATTTAAAAAAATAAATGATGTTATAACCTACAAGGACATCGGGTTCTGGCCGATGTGAAAAACTTTTGATTTTTTACATCCCCCACATAGACATCGAATTTTTTTTTGAAAGACATCGGCTATTACCCAATGTTAAATAACAAATTTCTAGTAGTGAACTAAACATTATTCGTTAAATATGAAGCATTATTCGTTGAAATACGAAGCATTACTCGTATAAATCGTAAGTATTGTTTATGGATTTTGGGGTTCTTTTATCTGAAATTGATAGAAAAAAAAAATATTATTCGGTAAAATGTGACAAGTTATTCATTAGAATTAGTAAATTTTGATCTGACCTGGATGAAAAAATATACATAACATTATTCGGTGGAATTCAAAACATTATTCGGTGGAATTGGTAAATTTTAATATGAAAAAAGATAACATAACATTATTATGTGGAATTCAAAACATTATTTGGTGTAATTATTTGTTTTGATCTAAATCACAATCTTTACGAATAAAGAAGATATGAATATACTACTTTGTAAATTAAAAAGAAAAAAAAAATAGAAAGCCTGATTTGAATTGATCTGAATGCAATTTTTCTGATGATGTTAATTAGCAAAAAAAAAATCGAAAGCTTTGTATAAAAAACGGAAAGCGGAAGGGATTCAAATAAAAAAAATCTACTTGTCCGTCAAAATAAATAATATCGGGAGTGGCTAGACTATTGTATGAGATATTTTCACTTAAAATACATAAAATAAAAATCCACCAGTATTTGATAGGGTTGATGATCCAATTCCAATCTATATAAACTCTTAATTTATAAGAGTTTAGGATGATGTGTAAAGCTTAGAGGAATTTTAGGAGTCTCGACTAATCATTATTTTTGCCATTTTTCTTTGATTTTCTTTAATTCTATTTTTTTTCTTCTTTTTCCTTTAATTCTCTTTTTTATTTAATTTTACTAATTATTGGGATTATTTCAAAACATTGATCTTAGCCTAAATTATAATTTTAGTAGTTTTATTTTCTCTAAAAAAACAATGGGATTAATTCAAAACATAAAATTAATAATAAGAAAATATAAAATTAATATTAGTAATCTACATCTATATCTATATATACTACTTTAATCGTTTTCTCAACCCATGAGTTTAATTCAAAATATTTAATTATCTGAACTTTTACAATTATGTTATAATATTAATTTAATATATTAGTAAGATTTTATTTATAAAAAATCGCGCCATGGCGCAGGGATCATACTAGTTATTTACATTACCAAATATTTTGATAAACACCCATCTTAGAAGGTACATTAAAAAATATAAAGAAAACAAAAAATAGGAAGGATGTGATTTCTTAGAATATTTTGCGGGACCAACAAATCTATAAATCCCAATTCACACACCTCACGCGCATGTATTAGGAGTGTAATGGTTTTCAGCATTTTGGATGTGGGGCCCACTAGTTTTTTATTTAAAGAAAACCGAAAAATCCCTTTTAATCTCATCCATCCATTACAATCAATCCAAGGGTCCACAATTGTGCACAAAGTACACCCTAAAAGGTGTGCACAATTAATCTACCATATATATATATATATATATATATATATATATATAGAGAGAGAGAGAGAGAGAGAGAGAGAGAGAGAGAGAGAGAGAGAGAGAGAGGATACGGATTAAATGTTAACAAATCAATATTCGGTAAAATTTATCAAATATTCATCACAATCACTCAATTATTCATCAAACATTTTCGACAACATTTAAGAGATTCATTTCAATTAATAATTATTGCCAATAAAAAAAAATATCACCCAAAAAACTCAAACCCTTGCGCGTGTATCCACCTCCAATCCCGTAATTGTCTTACTGTGATGAATATTTCTTAAATGTTGCCGAATATTGATGAATATTTTGGAAATTGTGTATAATTGAGTGACTGTTATGCATATTTCAGTGATTGTGATGAATATTTGATAAATTTTGCCGAATATTGATTTGCTAACATTTAACACCGTAAGAGTTGTTAACAATTAAGAAAACTTGTTAAACTGAGAGTTTTAGAGCACATATAATTGAAACCTAAACACGGGTGCTATTTTGAAATAATCTTTAAAGTAAATGTTGAAGAAAAATTCAAAAGAGTGAAGCTTCCATAAAACACCGCCCCAGTCCCATTCGGCCATTCCTATAACATACTAATAATTTGACATGATATAATTTTGATGATACGATAAGGAAAAATGATACAAAAAAGGCAATTTTACATAAAATCACCCCTTAAATATTGGTGTATTCACCAAATCATCTCTTAAATTGATAATTACATAAAATCACCTATAACATACCTACCATCAACAAAACACCACCCCAACCCAATTCCATCCACATCCCTCTTTGATTGACGAGACAAACTTATCGGACTAAGAGTAAACATTTGACGATTTGGAGAGGGGAACCAGAGGTGAATTATCAGCATATTTCGATGGAGAGCGGTTGTGGCTCATCTTTAATATCAACGGATGATACCATGGACCAGTATACCACCAACAATCATGAATATGCAAAATTGAATATTTTTTTCCACATATTCAATAGGGATAGCAGAGATAGCACTCATAAATATGTAAAATTGATAATACCTTTCCCAACAGCTAGACACAGTAGATTAGCTCCAAACCCCAAATTTATCATGAACCACAAATGCTTAATTTGCCATGGAGTAGGATGCTAAATCAAAGAAACATGAAACTCAAATCAAAGAAATTGATAGAACATATATAATCTAGAACATTAAAAGTCAAATCAAAGAAATTAACACAAATCGATTGAATCTCCAAACACCCAAGAATACAAGATCGAACTCGCCAAAACTAAAACGCAAAACTCTAAAATAATCAAGTGTCCAAATTACCTGACTATGTCTACTTACCTTGATTTTCAAGATGAATCACACACGTTCTCCACCAACATCTGATGTGAATCCACCTCTGGTTTTTTTTCTTTGAATTCAATGATCCACCGAATGTTTAGTTTTATCTATCGACGAGTCTTGTCTTCGATCAAAGCTTGCAGATGAAGAGTGATAAAGGTAAATTCATCTTTTTACATAGTTTTAACAAGGATGTGGACATAATGGGGCCGAGGGCAATGTTTTGTTGACAGTAAACCTGTTACATGTTTTTTTTTATTTTTGTAATTTTCTATTTAAGAGGCGGTTCGGTGAAAATACTAACATTCAAGGTTTGGTTTTGTGTAAAATTGCCACAAAAAAAATTTACAATTTGTTAAAATTATTGGATTTACATCTGGTTTTCGATCTAATCACCAAAGAGAGACACATAGATTTAACGTGGTTCAGCAATTGTGTGTGTTACCTACATCCACGGGTAGAATAATATGATTCTTTATTAGGGAGGCAAACAAGAAACTAGAGTTAAAAATTGTTAGGTTTCATGAGTATATGTATGGACCTATGAAACCCTAGTCAGACTATAGGCCTAAACCCAAAGTAGATAATAAGTCCAATTCAATGCATATTAACAAATCTCCACCTTGACTTGAATCCTTTCATAAACAGATGCACCATAAAAAGTGTCAAACGTTCCTCTGCCTCAGATTTGTCCTTGAAGAAGGACCCAGACTGCCCCGCATGGCAACTCAATAAGTGTTGATGTTAGGTAAGTCCAAATAGTCTTGGAACTTGCTCTCTAAAACTGGCTTGGTGAACATATCAACGGGATTATCAATTGTTCTCACCTTCTTCACCGTGATTCTCTTCTTAGCTTGCTAGTGTGTTGAGTCACCTCCCGAAAGAGTAGCCTTGTAGTTGGATGGAACATCATCCCCCCTCCTCGGCTACTTGCAAAGCATATCCCATTAGATCATTAGACTTGTATCTTGTAGGCCCCCTGATGTCAATCATTCTTGGTCGATGTAGAGCAATACTTCGATGTACATATCTAATTGTTCATATGTCTGGTGGTATGTATTTGTCTCAACAATATCACTCAGTGTTACCAGTTTGTGACGATTGGTCAGTGACCAACTCAGGTGTCTGCGTCTCTGTTGGGGTGAATTTCAACACTATCTCCTCAGCAATAATCTCTCTAGCCTTAACTGAAACAGCATCTACATGCAACACTTGTTACTGATGAACCTTGTAAGGCATAAAAAGTTCTCTTTTCTTGCTTGAATCCTTGCAAAACCACATTAGAGCCTTTAATTTAAACATATGCAACTTTCCACAATAACCTGTGTATCTAAAACCCTTGTTATCTAACACAGTTAGGGATATCGGAGTCTTCATCATAGATGACACATGTTTGACTTCTTTCAATGTGCAAAACTTCCCATCGTTTGTCCAAAGCCTGACTGAGCCAATCCTAACAACCTTGCAGATGACATCATTTCCCATAGAGACATTGCCCTTATCTACACATCTATATGTTGTAAATAACTCTCTTCTAGGACATATGTGACATGACACATATGAGTCAAGAAACCACATCATGATGTGTGCGATTATCTGTTAGTAGAACAATATCTTCCTCAGAAGTATTTCCACGGTCAGCTACTGTTGCATACCCGGATTTCTGCTCTTGTTGCCTTTTCTTCTCAGGGTAGTCATTCTTTCAATGACCTTTCTCCTTACAATAGTTACAGATGACATCTGGTGTAGGGTCTGATTTGCGATCTTGCTTCTTGCCCCTTCTACCATCAGAACTGCCTCTATTGGCCATAAGCTCGGAAGTCTGATTGTCTATAACCGATGCGCTTGCCTTCATACACAATTCTCTGTTGTGAAGCGACGACTTGACCTCTTCGAGTGTGATGGTATCCTTTTCAACGACGAACGATTGGACAATGTTCTCGTATGTGGGGGTAGGGATAGCAGCATATTTAGGACATCATCTTCGTCCTCCACCTTAACATCGATATTACGTAACTCAAGTAATAACCTGTTAAGTTCATCAAGATGATCTCTGAGTTGTTTACCATCACGCATAAACAACCTGAACAACCGTTGTTCCAGAAGTAACTTGTTCGTAAGAGACTTTGTCATGTACAAACTCTCCAATTTCAGCCACAAGCCGCCTATGATTTCCAGATCAACAACTTCTATTATGACATCGTCTACGAGACACAAAATAATCGTCGAATGAGACTTTGTCTCCAATAGGTCATACTCAACGATTATTGTATCTACCCCCTTTTTGTTGACTATTCACGTTGCTCATAAACCTTGATGCTTCATGAAAGCCTGTATCTTGATCTGCCATAGACTGAAAGAATTTCTTCGAGTAAACTTTTCAATCTTCAACACATAACCAACCATCATTCTCGACGGAATTCAGCAACCAAGCTCTAATACCAGTTTGTTGTAACAAGAACGACAACAAAAAAGAGAGACATAGAGATTTCATATGGTTCGGCAACGGTATGTTATCTATGTCCTAATTGGCAGAAGAATAGGGCTTTAGTTATTAAGGAGGCAAACAAGAAACTAGGGTTACAAATTGTTAGGTTTCATGAGTATATATATAGGGACTCATGAAACCCTAGTCAGACTATGGGCCTAAACCAAAAACACATAATAAGCCTAATTCAAGGCATATTAACAAGACCTATTATCTATCCTCGACGTTCATTTCTTCGGCCTCATCCCTCTCACAAGCAATCGCGCCACCATGGCCATTCACTTGAATTCTCCCATTGTTGCAACAAATTTTCCTATAGTCTTTGGGTCACATGTGTTATTGAGTCACTGACAAGACCACCTCTCTCTCTCTCTCTCTCTCTCTCTCTCTCTCTCTCTCTCTCTCTCTCTCTCTCTCTCTCTCTCTCCCGGTTTGGTGAAACTGAATAACTATGGTTTTTTTAACATGAATTGGTTAATTTGTTATTCTTTCGACTGAATGGTGAATACTCATGAGATAATGAGATATTTTTTTTTTTATAAATTGATGTTTATAAATTGATATTTATTTGTACTTCCTCGTGAGATAATGAGAATTGGATCGAGTAAATCATCGAGTATATTGTACGTGAGTACTTGATAACACCTATTTTAAATGTCTTTAGGCTAGGTAATTGCATTTGTTTGAGATCATTACAAGTCATGTTTATGGTTTCAAAGTTCAAATAGTTTATACATATTTCTAAAAGTTGAAGTGTTACAGGAATAGTTGGTTTGATTTATAGGTATATAACAAGGAGATTTGAGGTTGAGTTCAAACATCTCAAGTGATCGATCTTATTATATATAAAAGCTAAACAAAGGCCAATGATGCGAAGTTGGATTGAAAGGAGTGAAGTTCTAATCGAAAAACACATATTGGATGACACGAACCTCCACAATTGTTTTGTGTGAGATTCAAATCAGGACCTCCACTTCGTCCTTGTGACATAACTATTTTCGGGTTTTAGAAGACGTTTTTCCCTATTAATTTTTCTTAGGAACTTTTTTATAGGCTAAGAGTTTTGAGAATATTTTATCAAGAAGTGGACGACAAATGTTACAAGACGGGATAATGCTTTCATTTGTTTTTCTTCGAGCATTAGGTTTAATTTTGTTCTTTTTTTTTTCGGTATTATACAAATGATCGAATACGAATATTTGAGTTTGCACATTATATTAAGCAATGATTTATTTTTTCTATCATTTTAACTTAATTGAATCAGTTATAATTAATTAGTTGCAATCGATATTGGATAGCCTATGTGATTCGACACGCTATATATGCTAAATACACTACTAGAAATTTGTTATTTAACATCGGGTAATAACCGATGTCTTTCAAAAAAAAATCGATGTCTATTTGGGAGATGTAAAAAGTCAAAAGTTTTTCAAATCGGCTAGAAACCGATGTCTTAGTACGTTATAACATCGTTTATATTTTTAAATCCGATGTCTTTGTTATCCTATAACATCGATTATAAAATATAACCGATGTTATAAAATAGAAAGACATCGGCTATTACCCGATGTTAAACAGCTTTGATTTTTTACATCCCCCACATAGACATCGATTTTTTTTAAAGACATCGGCTATAACCCCGATGTTAAATGACATATTTACAGTTTTTTTTATTATCGTAGCCTATGTGGGATTTGAACCCGCATCTTTTTGATTGAACGCAATGCTCTACCATTTGAGCTAATAGACTTTAAATTAGATAGAATGTTCTTACATAATATCAAAAAGAGCATGTGAACCCTAAGAAAGACATTTATTATGCTTCAATGCATAAACTTAAGAAAGACCAAGCATGCATCACCTTGTTTTCACTCTGTTTTCTTCTCTATGATAACACCAAGTCTAATTGGAAAGAAGTACATGAAAAGGCAACATTATATGAATGATAGCTAAAGGTATTATTATTGATTACAATGATAATTCTAGAGGGATGCAATGCAACCAGTGTTATCAATTGTTCATCGGGTAAAGCTATGAGCCACCACAATATTGCTGTCTCCCAATGTCATAATCCAAGCAACGATAGAGATATTAAAAGAGAGCGAGAATTAGATCAGCGATCTACCCATCCATGCCATAATTTAGGTTGCCGCTTCAACATGGCTAACAACAGTTATGAAAATTTGTCTGATAAAGCATGTTAAGGGCTAACAACAGGACTAATAACAGTTCATGAAGGAATATGAAATTTGGCTGATAAAGCATGAACTAGGAACATTCATAGTATAGATACCTTGGTGGTTTGCTTGATAGAGGTTGAGTGGAACCAAATTCTAGGACTAACAAGTGTAAAGTAATGAAGCAAAAGAAGAAAAGAAAAGAAGATACCCACCTGCTACATTGCTGATAAAATCTCTGTTCAATTTCATTGACAATAACCGTTGCAGTCTTTGTGTGAACATCACAGACTTTATGCCTCTTATGGTAATCTTTGGAGGAGCTAAGATCTTTGTTGCAGCCATGAACCTGGCAGGTTGCAATTCTGAGAGTTGAGGATTGAGGTCTTCACTCTCTTGGCAGGAGTAGATGAATCTGCACAATACAAAACAGGTGCAGCAGTAACCCTAATGGATGCATTGTAGCCAAGATTGTCCCCAAATCTCCCCAATTTGAGGTCAATCAGTGAAAGACTACCACTAGGAATGTAATTCTTACACACTATGGCATTGAATGCAAAGGAAAGACTGCCACTAGGAATGCGAGTCCAAATTCCATTGTCTACCACTAGGAATCGACTCAATCTAAAAAAGGGTGAAGTAAAGATTTAAGCAATAAATGAGCAATTCACAAGTCTGATTATTGTTTCATTTAATGACAAAAAAGCTTTAGATAGAAAGATGATCAGAGAATGCAAAGACATCAATCTATTCCTCCTGAGTCAGATGATCAGAGAATATCATAGTCTAAGAACTTTTAAGGAATGCTGAAGTAGGAGGATATATATATACAAATAAAAAAGTTCCTTAAGAGATTAAGTTTCTAAAGCCACTAAATGCAGGATGTGGTTTGTTGTTAAGTCTGAATCTGTCACTTGCTTTCGACACTCTGAACAAAAGACATAAAGGCTCCTTTGATGAAAAAATAATTTTAACAACAACAAATTACCTTTCTTCCTCATTTTCCATATTCCCATTCCTCTCAGATTTATATTCTTGATCTGAGCCCAGCTCCAATGTAGCAGGCTTTCCCTGTTGTGGCTGGAAATGCCCAAGAAACCTGCATGTTACATTCAATAGGCGGAATTTAAATGCAGTGCAACTGTAATGAAAGAAAGATATCAAACCAAAGCAAGAGAAATGCAATCAAAGTCGCATAACAAAACAAAAATCAGATTATATATATAAATTTGAGATAACAATCAACAAGAACTAGTCAGCTCTCTTTGATCAACTACAAAAAAAAAACATTAGTTACAGATCTTGATTCTTATATCTCATATAATGCAGACCCTTCTTTATAGTCATTATTATCTACCAAATCTCCAAAGTCTAAACATTAGTTAGAGATTAAAATTAGGGAGAGGAAAATAATAACTTGCACTTACCTATCCCAAAACCAATGTTTGACTTTCAGGATGAGATCCAGAAATGACCAGAATTAGCACAACCCTAGCTTCATCATCCAGAACGGAGGTGTTCAGGGTAAGAAACCTACCAAGTTTCTTAAATTGATTAGCATAATGGACTGTACATATTTGCTCAAATATTAATATAAGAAAAATCAATTTAAAGCATAAGATACCTACAATTTTTCATGCCTATAAATCAATCTGAACATTTTGAATGTTGAAAGTAAATGAAACTTAATAAGTATCCCTGAAACCCCAAATGAAAGGGTTACATTGTTTTCAAGTGTTACTGTGTTAGTACATCAGTAAACGAATAGTTATGCTAAAATCAATCTGAACATTTTGTTAAATAAAATCAATCTTAGTAAATTATTATACCTTGATGCCTATATAGTAACCCTAAATTATATTGCGCACTTAGATACACAAGTTCGCTCTTAAACTGTAGATACTAGCCACACCCCCACTGTTTCTAATTCACTAAGTCCTATACTCCTATCTAAATCCCCTGAAATCAAATGTCAGATTAATATTTCTTCTAAATACTAAAATCCATAAAAATAAAGCACCCTTTCACATAAACATAACAAGCAGAACCTGTAAAATGTAAAACCAGCACTAACCTCCACAAACAGAGCACTATCAAAAGCTGGCCAACTCTAATACTTAAGAAGCTGGAATTCATGTGCTCGGGATATCGAGACTGTTACTTTGGAGCATAATAATCTCTCTCAATCAATTTTTTTTCTTCTGTTCAGCACAATTTGTTCTTCAATAATCAATCAAAACCAATTAACAAAAACCCTAAATAACAAACATTGAAAATCAAAGGGGAAAAACGTACCTAAAAATGAAGAGAACTTGCTTTTCAGTATGAAAGACCTAAAATCAAAGAACACTTGATGTTAAGGATAAAACCCCTAAATTAATTTGATCATCTAAATTAGAGAGTATCGTACCATAGGCAAAGAGGCGGTGATATCACATATGTCTCTGTAGCCCAGCTGGTATTCCGTCATTTCCTTACATGTACTAACACACCCTAAATTTCAATTCCTACCGCTTCCAAGTTTTTTAACATTTTTGTAAGACGGATTTAAGTAGTAAGTAGTTTACAGCCTACCCCGATGTTGATTTCCAGTTCCGCCCTTGATTGTCAAGATCCCTAAATGTCTATTTACAAGATAATTAACATAAAATTGCATGCAAGTCCTTTTCATGTTAGAAATTAACATTTTTGTAAGACTGATTTAAGTAGTAAGTAGTTTACAATCTACCCCAATGTTGATTTCTAGTTCTGTCCTTGATTGTCAAGATCCCTAAATGTCTATTGACAAGATAACTATACCACTTTTGATAGGCATGGCAAGAATTTCATGGATTAAAGACCCATGACTGTCACATAATGTTTCAGCGTCTTCTCCCGATCGTAATCCGTGCATACTTACCATTGACTGTTGTGACACCTTTAGTTGCCTTGTCCAAATGGTTCCAAAAGTTATGTTCTAGAGAGTTGAGAAAGGAGGATGTTCGATTAATGGAAGCTGAGATAGTTCAGATTTTATGTCATTTGGAGATGATTTATCCTCCGCATTTCTGCACAATCATGGTTCATCTGCCACAACAAGTTCTGCAAACCGGACTTGTTCACTATACTTGGATGTTTCCCATTGAAAGGTACCATTTCACTTAGTTCCCTTAAATGACTCATTTTTGTTTCCGGTTTGCTTATGGTTTTTTATTTGTCAGGCAACTTGGGGCGTATGAAAAATATGTTACCAACCCGCGTTACCCAGAGGGGTGTATTACAGAGCGGTACATGACAGAGGAGTCGATTACATACTGCAACTTGTACTTGGGGCTCCAATTTCGAGGCAATGAATCCAGGAGTAGTGATGCATCGAATCATGATCTTTCTGTAGTTTCGGACCTTGTCCATCCACGACATGAGCTACCACGTGTGAGGTTAAGTGAAGATGTCATTGCAGAGGCTCACTGGCAAGTCCTGCTTGAATGTGAGGAAGTCACAGTGTACATGGACGAACATGAAAAGTGGTACAAGCAAGCATATCCCGGTTATAATGACAAATCCCGCATGATTAGTTTCCACCCTTACTTCCTGAATTAGGTAAGTGTTGCAATGTCTACTTATATAACTTGTTTATGATGTACCCATAAATTTCTCATTCTTAATTTCTATCCTAATTTGTTTATTTTATAAAGGTTGTTGAACTTCAAAGAGCGGGCAATAGTTGCCTTAAACTAGAGGTTCTCAATTTGGCTTGGAAACCACAACAGTACATGGTTTACTCTGCATGTACGGTCAACGGGGTCAAGTTTGTATTATGGAAAAAAGATCAATACTTGAAGACACAGAACTGTGAAGTCATGGTAGAGACACCAGAAGGGAACTATTATGGGATCCTTGAGTATGTATTGGAACTTCTATACGCACATCGGATGCCTGTTGTGTTGTTCAAATGCAAATGGTACGACAATGGCAGCATGAAAATGGATCATGGGTTGTTGGTAGTTGACACGAGCAGTAGTTGGTACGAGGAGTCGCCATTCTGTCTCGCGGTTACGGGAAGACAAGTATTCTATGTCGATGATCCGAAGGCGGGCGAAGCTTGGAAAGTAGTTAATGTGATGGCCCATAGGAATGTTTATGATGCTAGAACACTTGCAATACATGCAGGTGATATACCTCAAGTTCGAAATGTATATGAACCATGGGGACCCTATACAGAGCTTGCCTCGACTTCTGATGGAATTATTGATCTCACTGTTGACATCGGGCCAAGTCGAAGTCACCAATATGGTGACGAATATGAAGAAGAAGGTGACAACATCGACGATGAGGACGAGGATGACGGAGAGGAAGAAACAGAAGGAGAAGAAGAAGAGGATGGAGACGATGATGGCGATTCCTCGTCATGACTTATAACCTACATGTATTAATATTTTCACTTTTAAACTATATGTATTGCGGATGATGACTCTACGTTTTTTTATTTCATAACATTATTTATGTCATAAACACAAAGGCGCCGAAATTCCCGCTTCATTTGTGAAAAATTTACAGTCATTCAAGTGACGAACATAGCATATGTTGGTCACTTGAGTCCATAGACCCAAAGGCGCCAAAATTCCCGCCTCATTTTTGGAAAATTCACTATATTCGTCACCTAAGTTAGGTTATTATATAATATATAAATAAAAATAAACCGGAGCCACCCAAGTCTAGCGATCCATTATATAAATAAAAATAGACGGGAGCCACCCAGTTATCCCTAGCGATCCATTCTCTCTCGTACCTATCTCTCTCAGTTCTCCACTCCATGATGCCTCCTAAATCTACTCGCCGGCGAGCCGCCTTGGCCACCGTCAACCCAAAGCCAACCACCGCCCCGTCCTCTTCCACCATCCCCCCGCCAGCCACCACTCCTCCCAGGCCACGAATCCCCTGGCGGCCTCTGCTTCCCTGACAGCGCCGCCCGCTGGCAGAGAAAGCCCCGTGGCGGCCTCTGCTTCCCCGACGGCCTCAGCATCCACCACCCCGGCACTGGCTCCGGCTCCGCCTGTCTCCGCCGACTCGGCCGGCTCCTCCATCCCCGGAAGCGAGAGGGAACCTCTCCTAAGCGCTCGATGCAAGAACCCGAGTGGTAAGTTCCTCCTTCGAATAATGTTTATGATTTTGTTTGAAACTGAAAACTTGAGAAGAAATGGGGCTTCGATTTTAGGGTTTTTGTTGAATCAAACCTGGATTTTTGTTGAATCAAACTAGGGCTTCGATTTTAGGGTTTTTGTTGAATCAAACTAGGGCTTCGATTTTAGGTATGAAGCTTCATAAGTTTGTGTATAGATCATTGATTATCTCTATAAAAATGTAATCTTTAAAATTTTCACTTGCTATAAGACTAGTTTGATTTTTATAAAAGTGCAAATTTTATAACAGTATAAAAATGTAATCTTTAAAATTTTATAACAGTATAAAAATGTAATCTTTAAAATTTGTACTTTGAAATCTACGAGTTTCATACTTCAGACAATGATTTTTATAACAGTTATACAGGCATCGATCATCAATTTGCTAGATACAACTTACAACTATTGGAGACATATTCGGAAACAAACATGTTTCATATTTTTTATTTTTTATTTTTTAAGATCTGTTTTATAATACAGAGTAATTCATTAAAACGGGTTATTTACAAGTATTATGTAGTATACAGTGATTGAAGTATACAGTGGTCTGAACGAGAGATTGTTTTATAGATCATTGATTATGTATAGATCATTGTTTTATATATCATTGATTATGTATAGATCATTGTTACTTAGGATTTTCCCTTTTTTAAGATCTGTTTTATAGATCATTGATTATGTATAGATTATCTACATCCATTAACACAAGTCTTATTGATTATCCACTTTAAATTTAACATTACACAAATAATACAATTGTTTGATTTCTCTGTTTGATTATCTAATTTAAGTTCAATGAGTAGTAATTGATGGATATGTGTGCAGGAGAGCCATCTAAGAAGCCCCGAATCATTATCAGCGCAAAGACAAATGCGATGGTCAGGTCAACTGGGAAAAAGATCGAGTTGAATTGGTCAATTTTTTTTCTTCTGTTCAGCACAATTTGTTCTTCAATAATCAATCAAAACCAATTAACAAAAACCCTAAATAACAAACATTGAAAATCAAAGGGGAAAAACGTACCTAAAAATGAAGAGAACTTGCTTTTCAGTATGAAAGACCTAAAATCAAAGAACACTTGATGTTAAGGATAAAACCCCTAAATTAATTTGATCATCTAAATTAGAGAGTATCGTACCATAGGCAAAGAGGCGGTGATATCACATATGTCTCTGTAGCCCAGCTGGTATTCCGTCATTTCCTTACATGTACTAACACACCCTAAATTTCAATTCCTACCGCTTCCAAGTTTTTTAACATTTTTGTAAGACGGATTTAAGTAGTAAGTAGTTTACAGCCTACCCCGATGTTGATTTCCAGTTCCGCCCTTGATTGTCAAGATCCCTAAATGTCTATTTACAAGATAATTAACATAAAATTGCATGCAAGTCCTTTTCATGTTAGAAATTAACATTTTTGTAAGACTGATTTAAGTAGTAAGTAGTTTACAATCTACCCCAATGTTGATTTCTAGTTCTGTCCTTGATTGTCAAGATCCCTAAATGTCTATTGACAAGATAACTATACCACTTTTGATAGGCATGGCAAGAATTTCATGGATTAAAGACCCATGACTGTCACATAATGTTTCAGCGTCTTCTCCCGATCGTAATCCGTGCATACTTACCATTGACTGTTGTGACACCTTTAGTTGCCTTGTCCAAATGGTTCCAAAAGTTATGTTCTAGAGAGTTGAGAAAGGAGGATGTTCGATTAATGGAAGCTGAGATAGTTCAGATTTTATGTCATTTGGAGATGATTTATCCTCCGCATTTCTGCACAATCATGGTTCATCTGCCACAACAAGTTCTGCAAACCGGACTTGTTCACTATACTTGGATGTTTCCCATTGAAAGGTACCATTTCACTTAGTTCCCTTAAATGACTCATTTTTGTTTCCGGTTTGCTTATGGTTTTTTATTTGTCAGGCAACTTGGGGCGTATGAAAAATATGTTACCAACCCGCGTTACCCAGAGGGGTGTATTACAGAGCGGTACATGACAGAGGAGTCGATTACATACTGCAACTTGTACTTGGGGCTCCAATTCCGAGGCAATGAATCCAGGAGTAGTGATGCATCGAATCATGATATTTCTGTAGTTTCGGACCTTGTCCATCCACGACATGAGCTACCACGTGTGAGGTTAAGTGAAGATGTCATTGCAGAGGCTCACTGGCAAGTCCTGCTTGAATGTGAGGAAGTCACAGTCTACATGGACGAACATGAAAAGTGGTACAAGCAAGCATATCCCGGTTATAATGACAAATCCCGCATGATTAGTTTCCACCCTTACTTCCTGAATTAGGTAAGTGTTGCAATGTCTACTTATATAACTTGTTTATGATGTACCCATAAATTTCTCATTCTTAATTTCTATCCTAATTTGTTTATTTTATAAAGGTTGTTGAACTTCAAAGAGCGGGCAATAGTTGCCTTAAACTAGAGGTTCTCAATTTGGCTTGGAAACCACAACAGTACATGGTTTACTCTGCATGTACGGTCAACGGGGTCAAGTTTGTATTATGGAAAAAAGATCAATACTTGAAGACACAGAACTGTGAAGTCATGGTAGAGACACCAGAAGGGAACTATTATGGGATCCTTGAGTATGTATTGGAACTTCTATACGCACATCGGATGCCTGTTGTGTTGTTCAAATGCAAATGGTACGACAATGGCAGCATGAAAATGGATCATGGGTTGTTGTTAGTTGACACGAGCAGTAGTTGGTACGAGGAGTCGCCATTCTGTCTCGCGGTTACGGGAAGACAAGTATTCTATGTCGATGATCCGAAGGCGGGCGAAGCTTGGAAAGTAGTTAATGTGATGGCCCATAGGAATGTTTATGATGCTAGAACACTTGCAATACATGCAGGTGATATACCTCAAGTTCGAAATGTATATGAACCATGGGGACCCTATACAGAGCTTGCCTCGACTTCTGATGGAATTATTGATCTCACTGTTGACATCGGGCCAAGTCGGAGTCAACAATATGGTGACGAATATGAAGAAGAAGGTGACAACATCGACGATGAGGACGAGGATGACGGAGAGGAAGAAACAGAAGGAGAAGAAGAAGAGGATGGAGACGATGATGGCGATTCCTCATCATGACTTATAACCTACATGTATTAATATTTTCACTTTTAAACTATATGTATTGCGGATGATGACTCTACGTTTTTTTATTTCATAACATTATTTATGTCATAAACACAAAGGCGCCAAAATTCCCGCTTCATTTGTGAAAAATTTACAGTCATTCAAGTGACGAACATAGCATATGTTGGTCACTTGAGTCCATAGACCCAAAGGCGCCAAAATTCCCGCCTCATTTTTGGAAAATTCACTATATTCGTCACCTAAGTTAGGTTATTATATAATATATAAATAAAAATAAACCGGAGCCACCCAAGTCTAGCGATCCATTATATAAATAAAAATAGACGGGAGCCACCCAGTTATCCCTAGCGATCCATTCTCTCTCGTACCTATCTCTCTCAGTTCTCCACTCCATGATGCCTCCTAAATCTACTCGCCGGCGAGCCGCCTTGGCCACCGTCAACCCAAAGCCAACCACCGCCCCGTCCTCTTCCACCATCCCCCCGCCAGCCACCACTCCTCCCAGGCCACGAATCCCCTGGCGGCCTCTGCTTCCCTGACAGCGCCGCCTGTACTGCTTCCCGCTGGCAGAGAAAGCCCCGTGGCGGCCTCTGCTTCCCCGACGGACTCAGCATCCACCACCCCGGCACTGGCTCCGGCTCCGCCTGTCTCCGCCGACTCGGCCGGCTCCTCCATCCCCGGAAGCGAGAGGGAACCTCTCCTAAGCGCTCGATGCAAGAACCCGAGTGGTAAGTTCCTCCTTCGAATAATGTTTATGATTTTGTTTGAAACTGAAAACTTGAGAAGAAATGGGGCTTCGATTTTAGGGTTTTTGTTGAATCAAACCTGGATTTTTGTTGAATCAAACTAGGGCTTCGATTTTAGGGTTTTTGTTGAATCAAACTAGGGCTTCGATTTTAGGTATGAAGTTTCATAAGTTTGTGTATAGATCATTGATTATCTCTATAAAAATGTAATCTTTAAAATTTTCACTTGCTATAAGACTAGTTTGATTTTTATAAAAGTGCAAATTTTATAACAGTATAAAAATGTAATCTTTAAAATTTTATAACAGTATAAAAATGTAATCTTTAAAATTTGTACTTTGAAATCTACGAGTTTCATACTTCAGACAATGATTTTTATAACAGTTATACAGGCATCGATCATCAATTTGCTAGATACAACTTACAACTATTGGAGACATATTCGGAAACAAACATGTTTCATATTTTTTATTTTTTATTTTTTAAGATCTGTTTTATAATACAGAGTAATTCATTAAAACGGGTTATTTACAAGTATTATGTAGTATACAGTGATTGAAGTATACAGTGGTCTGAACGAGAGATTGTTTTATAGATCATTGATTATGTATAGATCGTTGTTTTATATATCATTGATTATGTATAGATCATTGTTACTTAGGATTTTCCCTTTTTTAAGATCTGTTTTATAGATCATTGATTATGTATAGATTATCTACATCCATTAACACAAGTCTTATTGATTATCCACTTTAAATTTAACATTACACAAATAATACAATTGTTTGATTTCTCTGTTTGATTATCTACTTTAAGTTCAATGAGTAGTAATTGATGGATATGTGTGCAGGAGAGCCATCTAAGAAGCCCCGAATCATTATCAGCGCAAAGACAAATGCGATGGTCAGGTCAACTGGGAAAAAGATCGAGTTGAATTGGTCAACTTTCCACAGTGGACCTGACACGAAGGAAGTGTTTGAAGGCCTAGTCCGGAACATTGGAGCAGCTGTGAGGAAACATGTACCCATGCTTGCCCTATCATTTAAAAAGCTGGAAGAGCATCATAGAGACATTATCTTTGCCTACTTGGAGGTATGGATTCTTATAAATGTCTTTTTTATTAATGAACTCGTAGATTTCAAAGTAAAAAAGGCTTAGTTTTAATTTTGAGAGTGAATAAATAAAATTAAAATTACATTTAATAAGTTTCCTTTTTGATATCAATTGATGATGAAAAAGTGCAATATTTTTTTAGTAAGACTTAAAAACAAGGGGATCGACATGACTGAGTTTAATAAGTTACCGCTTTGATAAAATTAACATTAAATTTAACAAGTTGCCTCTGATTGAAATTTCTGATTGTAATTAAAAACATGCTATTTTTTCCTTACTTATTCAGTGAGTTGTTTGTCTTCTCTTTGCACTTGAGTTCTTTGGATTTTAATTTTTGTCTGTTAAATTTATACTGTGTATTACCTAATTGTTTATGCATCTTTTTGTGCTAGAATTTTTATGAGATTAACCCAAAAGATGGAAATATGATGAAATTCATTGAGGACAAAGCGAGTGAGATATATAGAAACTGGAAATACTATCTTCGCCGGCATTATAACACCGAGGGTTCCATGTCGAGTGAGTTTGAAAATCGAAAAGATGAGTGGGCTTGGTTGGTCAAGAATGAGTTTGAGGATGAAAAGAAAAAGGTTAGGACTCCACTTATGTTGTCCCATTGTTTTATTTTTATTTTTATTTTTTTGTGTATGCTTTTCAATTACATAATTCAGCTCCTGTGCATGAAAAAACAAGCCAATAGAATCACTTGGGACCGCGTCCGGTGAGTTTTAGAGCAGAGGACCTTCTGAAGAAGGGTAGTCCGGCTCCCTTGGTAGAAGTTGCGCTGAATATGTACATCTCAGATATGAAGGCAAATGAACAAGTTGTGAGTTCCTTTCTTATTACCTTTATGTTTCCAGTTTAATTTTTATGCTTGATCTATGTAAGTTTGATTAGGGCCAGAGTCCATGATTGATGCATGTTGATCTTCTATATGTGCTTTTTTTTTTAATAAAAAGTAAATTAACAATCATCAATCTCCAATACATTTGGTTTGTAAAATTAAAAGCAGGTCATAGAATGGTTTTGATTCTTTGATTGTGGTTTAAACAGTTTTGAGGTTTTGGATACCGTTGAAGGAAGATAATAGTATTTCTGAAACTTACTCTGGGTAATTTGATTATTAAATTACAACGATTAACTGATTTTTATACCGTATAAGATGTTCTCTCATGTTCCAGCTTTTAAGCAAATTTTGGATATTGGTTTTTTCATTAGAATTTTGATTCTGATTTGAACAAATAGCTCTAGTCTAAATATTGCTACAGGGCTATTATTCTTTCTTCCTATTGAGGTACATGGTCTTTATAAGGTACAACGCTCTCTAAGTATTACAGTTTTTTGCCTTGCTGCTTGAAAGTATTGCTACTGTTTTTCTGAAGGGTTGCTACTCTTTTTCTGCCTTGCTGCCTGAAAGTATTGCTAATTGTGTCTCTAAAGGGTTTCTACTGTTTTCCTGGCTTGTTGTTTTCGTATGATAGTGTAAAGTGTTTTTTTCTAGATAGAGTTTTAACTTTGAATTGTTGGTCACAACAAAAACTGAAGAGATCCGTAGATAAGATTTACGAGCAACGTCGGTCTGGAGAGTCACAAAATGGTGAGACAATTGACCAAGTCCACCCCATTTCCATGTCTTTTGAAGAGCAATGCGAAATTCTCATCGATGCCTTTGGAGAAAGGCGAGGCACCAAAGTCTGAGGTACCGCTTCTTTCCTTATCTTTAATTTTGCCTTTTGTTTTCATGGAATTTCTTTCCAATGGCTTTGTTTTCTGATTCTTGGGTTTAGGTGGGGCTGGTTCGCGTCCGCCAAAGAAAAGAGGAGGAGCTAATCTGCAAGTTGCAACGATTAGATTGAAGCTGGAGGTGGGAACTAAGAAGGCAGAGGAGGAAGCCAAAAATGCCAAGGAGGATGCCAAAATTGCTAAGGAGGATGTCGAGCTAGCCATTGCTGAGAATGATGCTTTGAAGAGTTGTATTTCAGCTCTGGAGGAGTTCATGGCAGCCTTTTCCAAATCCCCAACACCTTCCCAACCCAGCCCCTCCCAAGGTAACACCCCATGACCTCTTCTTCTTCATGGCGTAATGGTTGGACTTGAACAACTTCTTAGTGTATGAACATTTTGGGCAGCTGTTCTTACATGGTGTTTGGACACGTTTCTAATGAATATAAGTAGTCTAACTATGTTAGGTAGATGTGGTTCTGTTGGACATGTGTTGGCCATCTTTTGGAAACGTTTTAGACATGTTGTGGACATGTTTTATGGCCTTGTGCATTTTGGCGGTGGTAATGGTATGAAATGTGTTGGTAAAATTATGTTGTGAAATGTGAATGCTATTGTTTGTGAATGGTGAATGGTATTGTTTGTGTACAGGTATATCTTTTTGGTATGTTAAGAAAACAGGGGGCACGTCCCATTCCTGGGTATATATTTTTGGGTGATCATTAGGCGACGAATATAGACAAACATCGTCATCTAATTTTTAATTCAAAAATTCTCTAAATATAATCAAACGACGAACATACTACCAAATCTAGTCACCTGAGTACTCTAGCTATTAATTAAAATATTCTCAAAATATACTCAAACGACGAACATAACCATGTTTCAGGTGACGAATTTTACAATTCAGGTGACGAACATATGCACTATGTTCGTTGCTTGAGGCATCAGGTGACGAATTTTACAATTCAATCCACCCTAACCATAGTCTCAAGTGATAAACACTTACCACACATTTTGGTCACTTGAATTTTCAAGTGACGAACATATTCGGTCTCTTGAATGCCCTCTCTGACAATGTTTGCTATCTTTTAGGCGACGAAAACTTGGTCACCTAAACTGTCCGGGTCGAGCTTTTGTCGGGCTTTGACTTCTATGTGCTGAATCACTTTCAGCGACCAAATTTGATAGAGTCGACACCTATAAGTTCAGGGGACGGCGGTCAGGTGACGACCCTTCAAGTGACGACTTTTCATCACCTGAATTCTCACGTGACACAATTCGACTTTCAAGTGACCATTTATGTCCGTCACCCAAGTTGCAAAATGGCGTAGTGCCTTATTTAAGTTATTTTGTCTTGGGAAGAATTTTGGAAGTTAATATAAGAGCCATATTTCTTTTGCCATTCCTACCTAGGTTGTACCCAGTAGTTCAAGGAATCAATGTCTTTGATCCCAAATTCAATATATATATTGAAGGTTCGATAATATAAAACAAGGTAATATAGAAATACTCTAGAAGGGGGGTTGAATAGAGTATGCCCGTTTTTCGCAGAAAGTCTCAAGACTTTTGGAGCTCGTATAAAACCCTTTGAGATTAAACCTGAATCACAAAGTTAGACAATCGAACCAAGTGCGGAAATAAGGTAAAGCAATAGATAAAGGACACGAGTAATTGTTTACGAGGTTCGGCAAGAAACTTGGCCCACGTCCCCGCCTAGGGTTCTTCCACAACCCTAGGATTCAAAAGGCTTTATTGATTCGCAGAGCTTAGGATCCTAATAGCTCACCGAGAAGCCTCTCTCTTATACAATTGCAATCTAGTCAACTCACGTTCCCTTGGAGTCCTAGACCAATCTAGAAGAGTCACACCTCTCTCAGCTATCTAGTACAATCCTCTTACTCTCACAAATCAATAGCACAGTGCTTACTTCCCGAGTTACAAACTCTCGAGTAACACTATAAATGAATATATCCTATAAGCTCACAGTGTAACTCTCAAAGGCTTTGAAATGAAATAACAAACTCTTGAGCGCTAGCAGAGAGTACACTTGGAAGACATATCTCGCTTGAATGAATGAAAGCTTGTGTTCAATAATGTATTCTGTCTTCTTCTTCCTTTCCTTTATATAGAAGCAACATGGCGCCTAAGGATCTTCAACAACGGCTAGTTCGGATCATGGCGCGCCCAAGGATCTTCTATTTTTGGACACTTCGAAGACACGATCTCTCTAATTTGGATCTCCTCAATATGCACCATAAGGAAAGAAGTAATTCGAATAATACTTCCTGAAAGGTTAGTTAGGCATATAATATAATGGAAGTATATAATATTAAATAATATTCGGACATAATAATATATAGAGCAGGTTTTGTATTTCATCAATACTGTTAAAGCTCCAAGACCTTTGACACAGACAAACTGTCAAGGCCTTTGAAACTTTATTCCGATTTTCATCAAGGGAGGGAGTTATCAATCTCCCCCTTGATGAAAGACAAAACTTGTGCATCCCTGCAACTTAGTCAAGCATAAATAATATAAGTGAAATCGGACTAAGTACCTCCAAGGGTTAGACAAATGTTGGATCAAATTTTAAAGCATGAAAAGTCATCCAACCGAAAACCAAAAATAAAAAACCAAGGTCTTCCAAGACCTTCAAGCAGAAAGGTTTTCAAGTCTAAACAACCACAGATCATCTCCCCCTTTTTGTCTTTCAACAAAGGGAGGAGGAACCAGTCACCAAATGTTTTGAAAATATTTCCAAAAACCAGCAATGTAACAGATTTCAGGGTTGGGATAGGGTAGGGTAGGGTTTAAGCTTCGTCGTCCGGAGCATCATCAGTGAGCCTCGTCCACAGACCTTGCAGCATCTTGGTTATCCCGCTCATCTCCGTCATAACCTCCTTGTGCAGCTCCTTGATATCCAGGCGAACTTCCTCCAAGCCCAACTACGGGTTGTCCATGTGTTCATCAACCACTGAAGCAGCGGGAAGAGCTTTTGAAGGAGTGGCAAGACTCAAGGTCCCTTGGGGAGACCGAGTGGTGTCAATCTTTTCAAGGCTCTTGGAGTCGAACTTACCCATATGACGCTGCTGTTCTTCATTTTTTAAATTAATTCCAGAAGCTTTGAAGAGTGGGGTGAAAAGGGTAGCAAAGGGGAGGGGGGTTCCTTTCCTGGCTTTTCTTGTATGAGTCATGGATCCTAAAATGGTGTTGGCTAGATCAAGATCAAGGCCATTGAGGATACGGTAAAGGAGGACCATGGCATTGTCAGTAAGGAGCGAGCTAGAATTAAGACGGGGTAAGAGGCATCGAACAATGATGTTAAATATGATTTTTGCCTCAAGGGTAAGAGATGAGTGGGTGAGTTGCTTTGAGGTGTTGTTAGATGCTTCGGGTAGGAGGTACTTGGCTCGGGCAAGGATAATGCAGTTTTCTTTTGAGGGGTGTATTTCAGAGGGCGAACATGGG
Organism: Persicaria tinctoria; assembly: GCA_037127255.1. Classification (NCBI taxonomy): domain Eukaryota; kingdom Viridiplantae; phylum Streptophyta; class Magnoliopsida; order Caryophyllales; family Polygonaceae; genus Persicaria; species Persicaria tinctoria. The sequence continues at coordinate 73,327,958 of JBANSL010000002.1, read as the reverse complement.
CTAGGTAGGCCAAGGAAATCTTCAAAGCTTCGAAGAACTCAATATCCAAAAAATTAGAACAGCAAATCCTATGAGTTCGAAACTCATCTACCCACTTACCAGCAGTCTCAGCATTTTCAAACCAAGAGGAGGGCAAGGATTGGTTTACCTGGATGTAGGCAGGTGGATCGGCATTCTTCCTGCGAGCAATCGTTGGAGCAGCGCTCTTGGCAGGCGCCTCAAGACCTCTGAGGGTGCCCTTCCTGGTGCGCTTGGGGGATGGAGGCTTGACTGCAATTGGGGCTTTCCGCTTCTTTGGAGACGGGGGAGGAAGAGAAGGAGAAGGAGATTCTTCCTCCTCTTTCTCAGACCCCGAGTCCTCACCGGACCCCGATTCATCTCCTTCAGCTTCCTTGTCTTCTCTAGATCCGTCTTGCTCTTCGTCTTCTTCCTCAGGCTCCTCTTCAGATGGAACCTCCTCGACTTCGGCTTCCTTCCGAATCCTCTCAGCTTCCTCCTCAGCAAGTTTCTTTGCAAGCTCGGCCTCCTCCTCGGTCTTTTTCTTCAAGGCTTCCTCTTCGGCTTCCTTGGCAGCATCTCTTTCTAGGATGGCGTCGAGATCATCTTCCTCCTCTTCCTCGTCCACCTCCTCAGCTAAGATCTTTTTTTCCGTTTCTGTTTCGCACTGAGGGGTTTCTTAGCAGAGCGTTTTTGAGAGCCCTTGGTAACAATGACCGCGCTCTTAGCGATGGTGCTCTGGACAACAGTTGGGACAATGGCTTGAGGAGTGGGTTCAGGTGTGGGAGAGGTGGCAGTGACCTGACGTCCCTTGGGGGTAGCGCCAAATCTTTTGGGTGTGGATGCTTTCTTTGATTTGGGTGCCATGGAGGAAATCGGCTAGGGTTTTCTTAGAACAAGTTGAGAGCTTAAAGAAGGAGAAGGTGAAAGGGTTTGGATAAGTTATGAGTTTGTGATGGAATCGAGTACAGAATTGGGTTTAAGTAGAGAGAGATGATGGAGTGATGGGACGGGTTTAGAGTTCCAAGGGGAGTAATCATAACATTGCTAATTTTGAAAATTTCCAATTCAAAATTCAAATCCTTTTCTTAACCAAAAATAAGAGGGAAAGAATATTCGAAATTATTTTGCTCCAAAAATATCTCAACGGTTAAAAACTAACATAAATAGAAGATTTTAAAATACGATAAAAATATACTTGATTAAATATCTAAAAAGATATTAACCAACTATATGTGATCTACCATTTAGTTCACAAACCTTGACATAATTCACAAGGGTCTTGACACTAAGTAGATATTATCTTTCATAAAGGGAAAGCTCCCCCTACTAAAGTGCATCCTTGTTAAGCATCCCAATCTCTCGTCTTATGAAGGTGAACCTGTCCTCTGCCAAAGGATTAGTAAAAATGTCAGCCCATTGATAATCAGTTGAGACAAATGAAATGGACACATCACCTTTTTCCAACATGGTCTCTAATGAAATGATGCCTTACATCAATATGTTTGGTCCTTGAATGCTGAACATGATTCTTAGTGACGGAGATGGCACTTGTATTGTCACACTTAATGGGAATGCCTTTGAGGTTGATGCCAAGATCTCGCATTTGTTGAGCTATCCAAAGGATTTGGGAGTGTTGTGAGCTGAATCTGCCATGTTTTACACTTAAGTTTATATCGATTTCTGCATACATTTCATTCATTTGGGCTAAGATAGTACATAATCTATGTAGTTTATGTTTATTTGCCAAATTATGGAATCTACACCAGTTTCTGTTTAAATTCGCAGAATTCGAGGCATTTTACAGCAATTCTAAGGAAGCTCGGAAAAGCTCGGAAAACCACTACAGAAGTCCAGGGTCAAAGAAGCAGCGGAACCGGTCGAATCAAGCTGAGAGCCAAGGTTACTCGATCTCGAGTGGACCTTACTCTATCTCGACGAACATGTCCGAGCACAGGCCTTGTCGACTAGGAGCAGTGTCGAGAGTCAGACCAACCCAGCTCCGGAAGACAACTCGATCTCGAGGAGCCCTAGTCGAGATCGACGACACCCAGGAGCCAAGATCCGAGCCTGTCGAGCAGAGTAACCCGAGAAGTCCAGTCGACGACGAATCCTAGTCGAGATCGACGAGCCCTTGTCGATGTCGAGTAGACCAGTTTCTGGAAACGCGTCGACGTGAGCAGTCCGAGTAGAGCTGGGATTCCTTGGAGCCTAAGGAAGTCGAGAAGGCCGAGATCTATCCTACATCTATCAAATTCTATCTATGGAGAAGATTTACCACACATGGAGAGAAGACTTACCTATTTAGATTTAATTTTTCCCTTTTAGATTTATTTCCTTTAAGCAATTTATTTATCTTTAAGCTTTAAGTAGATATAGATAGGAGATTCTATCCTTGATTAGCAAGGATTAGAAGGCTATAAATAAAGCCCTAGAGGCTGGTTTTTCATTCATTCAGAAACACAATCAATTCCATTTAAGTAGAGTAGAGAGAGAAAGTTTGTAGCAAGCAAGGTGGAAAGGCGAAAGCGGATTTGTCTTGTGGGTTGTAAGCTTTCTTTATTTAAATTCAATGCAAGTTAGTTTCTTTTGTTATTTGATGTCTTTCTTGATAATGAAGAGCGAGTAGTCCAACCACTTCTGGGGCTGGGGTGAGCCCGACGGTGGCCATGTGGGGAGATGCGGTAAAGGTCAGATCTTTTTATGCGATTAATCTTCTATCCCTATGAGCATGATTCTTTTGCGAGAGTTGAAGGTGATCCTTGTTCGTGTTATTGAAGTGAAAGTGATCTTAATGCAACTTGGGTTAATTATGTGAAAAAGGGTTAGTAACAATTGGGGTTTATGCGAAAGCCTCTATATGCCTATTTGTTAAGTAACGAAAGTTATTTTGATAGAAAGCATGATCTTTTATGTCTTTATATGTCACTTTTCATGGTTATCGTTGTGGTGTTGATACCCTGGCTTTGGAAGTCTTTTAGTATATTGATTTATTTCGTTGGAAATCTGAGTTTTGAGTTCGAATTTGCAATTTACACTTTCTGTCTTTCTTGTCGATACAGAGTAGAGCTTGTCGAGATCGAGTAGGATCCTTGTCGATCTTGAGTATGGTCTTGTCTAGGTTGATTTTTCTACTGTTGTTGTCAATTTTCAGTTTCTGTTTTCTATTATCGACTTGCTGTTATCTATCTCGAGTGCCCTTTTGTCGAGATCGAGTACGTCTGTTGCTTTGTTTTATTTTCTGCTTTGCTTTGTCTTTTCTGCTTTTATTCCTGTCTTTCTGCTGCTTGTCTGTGAGAATTTATAGCTACCTAAGAACTGCTGACGTGCTTCCTCGTGGATTCGATCCTGACAACCTTCTACTACAACGGGAGGAAGTCTTGTATTTATTTGCTGAGACAGGGAAGTCAGTCTAATATTTATTCTATATTTATTTCACACTTGACCATCCTCCTGCAACAACAAATTCGCGCCGTTGCCAGGGAGGCTATCATTCGCGCCTTAGGTAGTCAGTTCTCACTTTTTCTTTGAGTTACTTTTCAGGTGTATGCGCCGTTCTGGTCAACCACCTGAGTTTGACGGCTTAGACGAACCAGAGCGCCTTCTACACATCAGAGCTAAACTGCAAAGAGCCATGGCAGCTGCGGAGACACAGGAACAGCTGATCGCTAGGCTTACAAGGGAATTGGCCGCTAAAGATGCTGCTATCGCCGTTGAGAAAGCAGCAAGGGAACAAGCACAGGCTGAGCTTTCCCAATACCTAACCACGGCAGAGGACTATATGCACCCAACTCTCGTCGTGCCTGAATCGGCGATTCTAATCCCTGATAACTCTTTTGAAATTCGCACTCAATTTTTTATAGAGCTTAAAAATAATGCCTTTTATGGTAGATTTAATGAGTGTCCTCTTGAACATATTACAAACTTTTCTGACATGTGCCGTACTCTTGCTGAAGGTACAACCCTGGAATATGTCAAGATGAAATCTTTTCGCTGGTCTCTCGTTGGGCCTGCGCTGAAATGGCTTGAAGGGCTGAAAGCAAGATCACTCACAACCTGGGCCCAAGTAGAGCAAGAGTTTCTGAACAAATTCTTCCCACCCGCCAAAACAGCACATCTCCGCCAGAAAATCACCGCCTTCAAACATAAGCAAGGGGAACCGCTGGCAAAGGCATGGGAGCGCTACAAGGAACTTTTGCGATTTTGCCCTACTCATGGACAGCCACCCTACGTCATTCAAGAGATCTTCTTCAACTCTCTTCATCAAGTCACTAAGGACAGAATCAACCATTATACTCGCTATGAGTATCTGACAATGCCGCCAAGTGACGCATGGGGTGTTCTAGAGAAGCTCACCAACTACGACAACAAGTATGGGTCTACTGCAACCTATGAAGAGAACCCCTACGCCAGGCCAGCACCATCCATGCCCCTCTATGAGCCTCCGAAAGAGATCGATCCTGATGTAAGGGAACAGTACTACATAGATCAGAACAAGAAGCTCCTTAAGCAAGTAAAGTATCTCTCTGTCAACCAGCCTTGTATTGAATGCGGATCGCAAAGGCACACCACTCCTGAGTGCCCACACATAGAGCAAGTCAGGATGGTAGAGCACCACGAGGAGATAGCTTACGCAGGGGGTCCCAATCGCTACATGGGGGACCAAAGGTTTCAGCAACCACAATGGAACCAAGGTGTCCCTAGGAACCCCCCGCCTTACAGAGCTCCAGGACATCCGGAAAGGGACCAGAAAAAGGATGATATACAGACAGTCCTGGAGGAAATACGGAGGAACCACTCAGAAACTAGGCAATCTTTCAACTCTGTCTATACTCAGATGCAAGGTGTCAACTCTAGGCTTGGGGAAATTGATATATGGAGAAAATCAGTTGATACACAGATTGGTCAGCTAGCAGCAGGAATCCCCAGATAGTCAGGTGCGCTCCCTGGATTTTCATAACCAAATCCTAAGGGAAAGACTGGACACATCGCTGCTATAAAACTCAGAAGCGGCCGTCAACTGCAAGAGCCAGAGGTCGGAAAGCAGCAGAACAGCGAAGAACAGCAAGTCGACATCGACAACACTGTAGTCGATCTCGAGGAAGGCCTCGTCGATCTCGAGGAGAAACTTCAGAAACCTTCGTCTACACTGCACAGCAACTCGACAACGCCCAATCTAGTCGAGATCGACAAGGACCTAGTCGATATCGAGGAGCCCCTAGTCGACGTAGAGGAAGCTGCAACACCTCCAACGTCTGTTCTGGCTCCAAATCAGAAGAAGAAGCTGCCTTTCCCCACAAAATCTCCAAAGGACCCAGCAGAGAAGAAATTTCAGCGCTTCATCAAGATGCTTCAGAAACTCAACGTCACCATCCCCTTCACAGAAGCTCTCAATGAAATGCCATCCTATGTCAAGTTCCTGAAGGAGATTTTGAGCAAAAAAAGATCGATGGCTGAAATTACAGAGGAATGCAGCCATCTGGACATACTGGAGAGGAGGCCGGATCCAGGTAAGTTTGCTATAACTATTGGATTTGGTCCATATAAAATTAATGCCTTATGTGATCTTAGAGCTGGTGTGAGTATAATGCCTTTAACAATTTGGTCCAAGATTAAGATAGGTGCCCTAGAGCTTGTGGATGCTAGACTTTACATGGCCAACAACACGGTGGTCATTCCAACAGGCATGGTGGACAATGTGCCAGTACAAGTAGGTAAATTCTTTGTCCCGGCTGATTTCCTAGTTGTTGATATGCAAGAAGATCATGCTTGTCCAATTATTCTAGGGAGACCCTTCTTGGCGACGGTGGATGCCAACATAAGCGTAAGGAAAGGAGTGCTCACTTTCAACATCAGCGATGAGGTAATTTAGTATTCCTTTAATAAAACTGAAAGGCATACAGGTCCAATGGAAGAGGTCAAATCTATCTTAGCTGGCTACATCACTTGCGGGGAACCCAAGGTCATAAATATGACCCCTGAGGAGCTGGAAAAGAGGGACATGGAGGCTCAGGTGGAGGAGATCATGGCAATCCTAAAGGAGGACGAAGAAAATCCAATCGACACAAACCAAGGCACGTCGTTGTGGATTAATTATTTTTCGGATGCCTTAATAGGAACCAAGTATGGGGTCAAGATCGACCAAGGCTCCTCGACATCGAGGACCCTAGTCGATCTCGACAAGAAACAGAAGCCTCCACCAGCACCAGCGTCATCGAGCAACAACACAGAAGCTAAGGGCTACTCGAGATCGAGTACGGTACTCGAGATCGACCACCACTCTGCTGTCTCGGCTTCGCCTTCTTCGACGCTGACTCCACCAGATGAACCAGGCTCGTCGATCTCGACCAGGCTTGTCGAGATCGACCACCACCCGGCTCCACCAGCTCCTGCTTCCTCGACGTTGCAGCCACCAGGAGCAGAAGCCTACTCTAGACCGAGTAGGCCACTCGAGGTCGACAAGCCTTCCCCTTCGTCGACTTCTGCATCTTCGAGCAAACCACCATCGGAACCAGCATCCTCGTCGAGATCGACTAGCCCTAGTCAAGATCGACCAAACACTATGGTCCCCGATTCCGTCTCTGCGAAGGTAAGCCAAGGTATGGATCTTTCTTCTCCTATTTCCATTAAAGATCTATCTATACATGGGAGAGGTTTGCCTTGGTATGTGCGCTTATGTAGGATATCCAATGATGAGCCCAAGGAATATGAAGTTGGAGACAAGCTCTATGTCTCTAAATCAAAGGATCATTGGTTCCCTAATAAATTCAACAAGAAGCGGATGGAACCTTTCGTGGTAAACAAGATCCATTCGGGAGGATTGCAGCTGATGGAAAAGAATGGAGTCTTATTTGAGGCCCAAGCTACATGGGCCTTACAGAGGCCACCTTGAGCATACATGGAAAGTCGGCCTAGCGACTATAAAATCTAGAGCTTGTACATAGACTTTTTTAGGACATTTTTTGGGACGTTGTTTTGCTTGTTTTTGGTTTTGAACATTTTTTGTTTTTGGTTTTTGTTTTGTGGGTATATGTCTTCCATACTTTTCAGGTCCATGGATAGAACCAAGCAATATTCATACTCGGCCCAGGAGGTGCTTCCATTCGATATTTAGAGGCCCTGCACGCCTGTCTTGTGAGTTTCTTTCTTTACCCTTGTTTTTATACAGTGAGGACACTGTAATGTTTAAAGTATGGGGTGGGGGAAGGGCTTACTTTATGCATTATTTTCCATATTTGACATTATTTGTGCATATTTCGAATTTATTTCTTTGAATTGCTACATGGCTATTTTGGAATGCATTATTGATTTATATGCATGTTTTCCAAAGTTTGAAAAAATGACCCCCATTTGAAATTTTTGATAATGTCATGGAAGCTTTATTGAACTCGATGATGCAAAATTGGATTCATTAGAGATATAGCATGAAATTGCCTAGTAAAGGGAAGTCACAATGAAGTACATATTTTAGATGAAAACCATGAAAGGAGGTAAAATTTGAAGTTGCTTTTGACATGTTGCATGATAAGATGATGGAGGACTTTATATTTCCATATAATGCTCATTGCCTTACCCATGCTTATGCATCACAAAAGCCATAATATTCCTTATTTCAAATATTCCTCCACATGATCTAAATATTTGCCATTCTTTACCTTATCCGGGGATTATGTTGAGAATCATTTTACATTATGGAGAATATTATATGGTGTTTGTTTTGAGATTATTATCATTATTGGAGTTTGGAGGGAAATTGTTTGAACTATATGGAAAATTTAATGAGTGAAAGAAAATCCAATCACCTCAGGAGATAAAGGTAGATTGACCCTGCTCTCTGAGATAATAGTTTGGAGAGATGGGACACATTGTGACGAGTCCAAAGCACTAAGTATCCGGGGCCATTCATGACACCCATATTTGCGACTCGCGAGAAGGCAGTGCTGAGGTTAGAGAGGTAAAAGCATTATTATTGAGAAAAAGCATTTTGAAAGGTGATGAATCAAAGGAAGAAAGAATGTGGTATGAAATCAAGTTTGGAAATACTCCATTTCCCCGGATCATTAGCACCACATTGCCAAAAATTGCCCACCTTTAGCCTTTTACCAATCTACTCCTTATTTGAGCTTAAATTAAAGTCCTCTTAATTATTAATGCTTTGTCACATGAATTGTTTTTGCATAACCCTCCTTTTGTGAGTAGATATTGCTTTTGTATATTTGCACACGCATGGATTTGCGACACAAGTACCTTTTCGAGGATGGTAATTGACTGCAGGGTTATATGACAATGAATCTAATATGTTGAGAGTTTTGATTTTTTCCCTTGAATGACAATTAAAAGTATTGCTTGAGGACAAGCAAGCTTAAGTTTGGGGTGTTTGTTGTGAGCTGAATCTGCCATGTTTTACACTTAAGTTTATATCGATTTCTGCATACATTTCATTCATTTGGACTAAGATAGTACAGAATCTATGTAGTTTATGTTTATTTGCCAAATTATGGAATCCACACCAGTTTCTGTTTAAATTCGCAGAATTCGAGGCATTTTACAGCAATTCTAAGGAAGGTCGGAAAAGCTCGGAAAACCACTACAGAAGTCCAAGGTCAAAGAAGCAGCGGAACCGGTCGAATCAAGCTGAGAGCCAAGGTTACTCGATCTCGAGTGGACCTTACTCTATCTAGACGAACATGTCCGAGCACAGGCCTTGTTGACTAGGAGCAGTGTCGAGAGCCAGACCAACCCAGCTCCGGAACACAACTCGATCTCGAGGAGCCCTAGTCGAGATCGACGACACCCAAGAGCCCAGATCCGAGCCTGTCGAGCAGAGTAACCCGAGAAGTCCAGTCGACGACGAATCCTAGTCGAGATCGACGAGCCCTTGTCGATGTCAAGTAGACCAGTTTCTGGAAACGCGTCGACGTGAGCAGTCTGAGTAGAGCTGGGATTCCTTGGAGCCTAAGGAAGTCGAGAAGGCCGAGATCTATCCTACATCTATCAAATTCTATCTATGGAGAAGATTTACCACACATGGAGAGAAGACTTACCTATTTAGATTTAATTTTTCCCTTTTAGATTTATTTCCTTTAAGCAATTTATTTATCTTTAAGCTTTAAGTAGATATAGATAGGAGATTCTATCCTTGATTAGCAAGGATTAGAAGGCTATAAATAAAGCCCTAGGGGCTGTTTTTTCATTCATTCAGAAACACAATCAATTCCATTTAAGTAGAGTAGAGAGAGAAAGTTTGTAGCAAGCAAGGTGGAAAGGCGAAAGCGGATTTGTCTTGTGGGTTGTAAGCTTTCTTTATTTAAATTCAATGCAAGTTAGTTTCTTTTGTTATTTGATGTCTTTCTTGATAATGAAGAGCGAGTAGTCCACCCACTTCTGGGGCTGGGGTGAGCCCGACGGTGGCCATGTGGGGAGATGCGGTAAAGGTCAGATCTTTTTATGCGATTCATCTTCTATCCCTATGAGCATGATTCTTTTGCGAGAGTTGAAGGTGATCCTTGTTCGTGTTATTGAAGTGAAAGTGATCTTAATGCAACTTGGGTTAATTATGTGAAAAAGGGTTAGTAACAATTAGGGTTTATGCGAAAGCCTCTATATGCCTATTTGTTAAGTAACGAAAGTTATTTTGATAGAAAGCATGATCTTTTATGCCTTTATATGTCACTTTGCATGGTTATCGTTGTGGTGTTGATACCCTGGCTTTGGAAGTCTTTAAGTATATTGATTTATTTCGTTGGAAATCTGAGTTTTGAGTTCGAATTTGCAATTTACACTTTATGTCTTTCTTGTCGATACAGAGTAGAGCTTGTCGAGATCGAGTAGGATCCTTGTCGATCTCGAGTACGGTCTTGTCTAGGTTGAGTTTTCTACTGTTGTTGTCGATTTTCAGTTTCTGTTTTCTATTGTCGACTTGCTGCTGTCGATCTCGAGTGCCCTTTTTTCGAGATCGAGTACGTCTGTTGTTTTGTTTTAGTTTCTGGTTTGCTTTGTCTTTTCTGCTTTTATTCCTGTCTTTCTGCTACTTGTCTTTGAGAATTTATAGCTACCTAAGAACTGCTGACGTGCTTCCTTGTGGATTCGATCCTGACAACCTTCTACTACAACGGGAGGAAGTCTTGTATTTATTTGTTGAGACAAGGAAGTCAGTCTGATCTTTATTCTATATTTATTTCATACTTGACCATCCTTCTGCAACAACAGGGAGCAACAGGCTCCAGCTGCAATGTATTCGGCTTCTGCAGTGGATAGAGCGACTGAGTTTTGTTTCTTTGAGTACCAACTGATCAAGGATGCTCCTAAGAATTGACAACAACCTGATGTGCTCTTCCTATCCACCTTATACCCTGCAAAATCTGCATCAGAATATCCAATTAATGTGAAATCTTTTTGCTTTGGGTACCATAGTCCAAGCTCCTTAGTGTCATTGAGATATCGAAAGATCCTCTTCACAACCACGAGGTGAGATTCTTTAGGATCAGCTTGAAACCTAGCACACATGCAAACACTAAACATGATGTCAGGTCTACTAGCCGTGAGATATAATAAAGATCCAATCATTCCTCGATACTCCTTTTGATTGACACTTTTCCGAGTCTTGTCTTGATCTAGAGATAATGTTGAGCTCATGGGAGTCTTGGCTACTTTGGATTGATCCATCTTGAACTTCTTGAAGAGATCCTTAGTGTACTTGCTTTGGTTGACAAAGATCCCTTTCTTGGATTGGTGAACTTGTAATCCCAAAAAGAAGTTGAGTTCACCCATCAAGCTCATCTCGAATTCACTGCACATGATGTCAGAAAATTCATTGCACAAAAATGTGTTAGTAGCACCAAATAATATATCATCAACATAAATTTGAATAACCAAAATGTCCTTTCCTTTGGTCTTGATAAAAAGAGTCTTGTCGATCAACCTCCTTTTAAAATCCTTTTCTAAAAGATATTTTGACAAGCGCTCATACAAAGCTCTTGGGGCTTGTTTCAAACCATAAAGCGCTTTGTCAAGTTTATAAACATGATTAGGAAATTCCAAACTTTCAAAACCTGGGGGTTGAGCCACATATACTACTTCCTCTAAGAAACCATTAAGAAAAGCACACTTGACATCCATTTGATATAACTTTATGCTCATAAAAGATGCAAATGCTAATAAAATACGAATGGCTTCAAGCCTGGCTACGGGAGCAAAGGTCTCCTCGTAGTCAATACCTTCCTCCTGATTGGAGCCTTGAGCAACAAGCCTTGCCTTGTTCCTCACGATCTTACCATTCTCATCTAGCTTGTTTCGAAATACCCATCGTGTGCCAATGACTAATTGATGCTTTGGCCTAGGCTTCAAGGTCTAGACTTTGTTCCTTTCAAATTCGTTAAGCTCACTTTGCATAGCAATGATCCAGTTTGGCTCTTGAAGTGCCTCATCTACCTTCTTTGGTTCAATAAGAGAAACAAACGCGTGAAAAGCACAAAGATCTTTAAGTTTAGAACGAGTTTGAACACTAGAAGTAGGGTCAGAAATGATATCCTTTAATGAGTGTGATGAGGAGTATTTGAATTTCCTTTTGCTAGTCTCAACTCCTTGATTCGTCACACCAGTAGGATTGATTTGTGGTACATCTGAGTCCGTGGTCTTGTTAGGTTCAGTTACAACAGTTTCAGACGATTCAACACTGTTCGATTGGACACCAAGGGCTTTGGACGAATCTTCAACACCTTGGGCCAATTCTTCAGTGTTAAGAATCTGTTCCTGCATGTTCCTCTTCTCCGTGTTCTTGGTAGCAACATCATCACCTTCCTCGTTCTCTGCATGGATGTTAAGATCTATATCTGCAACACTTTCACTCAAAGAACCGTCATTGCATTCATCAAATATAACACGTATACTTTCTTCAACTAACTGAGTCCTTTTATTGAAGATTCTATAAGCTTTGCTACTTGTGGAGTAGCCAAGAAATATACCTTCATCACTACGCGCATCAAATTTCCCAAGGTTATCTTCTCCATTTTTATGAACAAAAAAAGTACAGCCAAACGGTTTAAAATAAGATATAAGTGGTTTGCGGCCTTTGAAAAGTTAATAAGGAGTTTTCTTTAAGATGGAATGAATAAGACAACGATTCAAAATGTAGTTAGTTGTGTTAACAGCTTCAGCCCAATAGGTTTTAGGTAATGCATTTTCTAAAAGCATAGTCCTGTCCATATCCTCTAAGGTGCGGTTCTTGTGTTCCACAACCCCGTTTTGTTGAGGTGTCCTAGGAGCAGAAAAGTTATGGGAGATGCCATATTTAGCACAAAATAAATCAAACTGAAGTTGATCAAACTCCCTACCATGATCACTCCGAATTGACACTATGGGCTCGTTTCTTAAAGTTTGCAACTCCTTACAAAGTTTTAAAAACTCAAATAAGGCCTCTGATTTTTCTTTTAAAAATGCAACCCAAGTATATCTAGAGAAATCATCAACAACAACTAGCATTTACTTTTTACCATTGGGAGATTTGACTCGCATAGGACCACATAAATCCATATGTAAAAGTTCAAGGGGTCTAGAAGAACTTACAACCTTCTTGGGTTTGAAAGAGCTACGTGTTTGTTTACCTCGTGTGCATGCATTGCACATATCAATACCTTTGAAGTCCATCTTAGGTAGCCCTCTTACAAGCCCTTTGGACACAAGCTTCTGTAGTGTATGTGGACTCATATGACCGAGTCTCCTGTGCCAGAGCTTTGGATCGTCCGTCAAAGCCTTTAGACAGGTTAAGCTTCCTTGTGCCACTTGATCAGCATTTACAACGTATATATTGTTGCAACGATATGTAGTCAATATAACTTCACCTGTAGCTTCTCTGTACACTAGACATCTTTTCTTGTTAAATTTGACATAATTGCCACTATCACATAGTTGAGAAACACTAAACAAATTATACTTTAAACCATTAACACGATAGACATTTTTAATACTATGGCTGGAATCACTTCCAACACTACCAATACCGACGATGTCATATTTTCCTTTGTCACCAAGAGTGATTGTTCCCGTGGATTGCTCCTTTAGATCATGAAAGAGAGAACTCTTTCCACTCATATGCCTCGAGCACCCACTATCAATGATCCATTTATGTTCCTTCACCTTGGTGTTCTCCTGCAAGACAAATATCAACCTTTGTGGCTAGACCAATAAGCAAATTTGGATCCATTGTTGGGGTAAAGCATGTTTGGTAAAATAGTGCCTTTTGGAACCCAAACTTGTGTTATCCGTTCTTTTCTCAAATGAACAGGAAATGTATTGCGAATAATATATGGATCCTTTCTTCTATAAGGGCAGGTCTCTTTTACATATCCCTTTCTAGCACAGTGGTGACATATAGGAGAGGTTCTACTTTCTTTTGCCTTTACAAAGGTGGTAATGTGCTACTTCTTTAAAAACCTTGGATTGTAACCAATACCACTTTTGTTTAGATAACTTTGTTGCTCACCCAACATCCTATCAAGAGTGCATTTGGATTTGGTAAAACTTATGAGGGTTGTCTGTTGGTCTTGAATCTTATTATTCAGGGAGATCTTCTCGTTCTCTAAGTCATGATGCTCATTTCTTAGAGAGGAGAGATCTTGCTTGAGTCCAGATTTCTCTGAGTCAAGCGTCTTGACTTTAATGTTAAGACCTGAATAAGAAGTTTCAAGACTTTTAACCCTCATAGACAGATCCTCAATAGTTCTTTCCTGATCCACAGTTCTCTTAATGAGGATGTTAGTTTGGGCAATAAGTTTCTCTTCATTGGCAATCATATTGGAAAGGAATTCCGATAATACTTCTTTTGGACTTGCCATAAGTTCTCTTACAGTAGCTTCAAGCTTTTCATCGTGGGATTCATCTTCTGAGGCCATAAGACAAATATTGGTCTTCTCATCATCGGAGTCGGAGTTAGAATCGCTCCAAGTTGCCACCATGGCTTTCTTCTTCCATTTGTCACCCTTCTTGGACTGACTCTTTGTCTTTTGAGGGCAGTCCTTCACAAGATGATCTGTTTCACCACATTCAAAACAAGACAACGATTTAGTCTTCTTTTCATACTTGTTGTATTGAGGCTTACCTCGAAATTTTGAAGACTCTGATCCATCCTTGTTGTTGAATTGCTTCTTCATTTTGAGAATTCGAGCAAGGCCTCTTGTGATAAGAGCAAAAGGATCATCCTCATCGTCATCCTCATCTTCGGAATCAGATCCATCTTTAGGCTCATCCTTCTTAGACTTGAGTGCCAAGTTCTTAGTGCTAGCTGAAAGTTCTCCATCGTCTTCATTAAGGATCATCTCATGCGTGATTAGCTTCCCAAGAAGGTCATCAAGGGGTAGAGTGGTGAGGTCATGTGCTTCCTCTATGGCTGTTACTTTTGGACCCCATTTTTCTTTTGGGAGGCACCTCAGTATCTTCCTCACTTTCTCAACGTTGGTAAAGCTCTTGCCGAGAGAGTCAAGGTTGTTGGTGATTTCTGTGAATTGTGTGAACATGGCCTTGATTGACTCATCAGACTTCATTTTGAAGAGCTCATATTTTCGAAGGAAGATGCTGATCTTGGTGTCTTTCACTTGGCTCGTTCCTTCATAGGTGACGACCAGTTTGTCCCAAATCTCTTTAGTTGACCTACAAGACGAAATACGGTTAAACTCATCAGTGCTAAGACCACAATAAAGTAAGTTAATAGCCCTGTAGTTTTTTGAGACGACTTCAAGATCCGCTTGGATGTATTCAGACTTCTTCTTTGCGACTTTGGTTCCATTTGGTCCATCTTTCTCTGGAATCTTTGGACCATTCTCTATAATGTTCCAAAGTTCCAGTTCTTGATCTATAATGAACATTTTCATCAAGGATCTCCAGTGGAAAAAGTTGTTTCCTACAAAGAGTGGTGGTCTGCTCGTGGACCTTCCCTATGCAAATCCTCCGCTTGCTTCACCAGACATGATCGAAAACTCACAAGATTGTTAGATCAAAAACAGTGAGTAAAACTCTGATACCAATTGAAGGTTCGATAATATAAAACAAGGTAATAAAGAAATACTCTAGAAGGGGGGTTGAATAGAGTATGCCCGTTTTTCGCAGAAAGTCTCAAGACTTTTGGAGCTCGTATAAAACCCTTTGAGATTAAACCTGAATCACAAAGTTAGACAATCGAACCAAGTGTGGAAAAAAGGTAAATCAATAGATAAAGGACACGAGTAATTGTTTACGAGGTTCGGCACGAACTTGGCCTACGTCCCCGCCTAGGGTTCTTCCACAACCCTAGGATTCAAAAGACTTTATTGATTCGCAAAGCTTAGGATCCTAATAGCTCACCGAGAAGCCTCTCTCCTATACAATTGCAATCTAGTCAACTCACGTTCCCTTGGAGTCCTAGACCAAGCTAGAAGAGCCCCACCTCTCTCAGCTATCTAGTACTTCCCGAGTGCTTACTTCCCGAGTTACAAACTCTCGAGTAACATTATAAATGAATATATCTTATAAGCTCACAGTGTAACTCTCAAAGGCTTTGAAATGAAATAACAAACTCTTAAGCGCTAGCAGAGAGTACACTTGGAAGACAGATCTCGCTTGAATGAATGAAAGCTTGTGTTCAATAATGTATTCTGTCTTCTTCTTCCTTTCCTTTATATAGAAGCAACATGGCACCTAAGGATCTTCAACAACGGCTAGTTCGGATCATGGCGCGCCCAAGGATCTTCTATTTTTGGACACTTGGAAGACATGATCCCTCCAATTTGGATCTCCTCAATATGCACCATAAGGAAAGAAGTAATTCGAATAATACTTCCTGAAAGGTTAGTTAGGCATATAATATAATGGAAGTATATAATATTAAATAATATTCGGACATAATAATATATAGAGCAGGTTTTGTAATTCATCAATACTGTTAAAGCTCCAAGACCTTTGACACAGACAAACTGTCAAGGCCTTTGAAACTTTATTCCAATTTTCATCAAGGGAGGGAGTTATCATATATGTATATATATATGGAGTGGTTCTCTTTTGCACAACCCTTATAGTGTACTTTGTGCACAAATCTTGGCATTTGATTGAAATAAATGGAAAGCCAGGGTTAAAGGAGTGTTTTATTTTTTTTTTAATAGAAAAACTTGTGGGACCCACCTAAAAAGGTCTGACGTGCTCTTTTTTTTAAGATCTGATTTCGCTGTTTTGAAAAATTTGTCCATTCCACTGAATAATGTTTCATACTCTACCGAATAATGTTATTTTTTATTTTTTCATCCATTTCAGATCAAATTTTACTAATTCAACCGAATAATTTGTCACGTCCTACCGAATAATGTTTAATTTTTTGTCAATCAATTTTAGTTTTGACTCCGAATTAATTTTTATGCATTCAGTTTTGAAATGTTATTCGGTAGAATAGTTATATTTTTTCGGAAATAGAAACAAGATTATTCAATAGAAGGAATGATTATTAGGTGGTATACGAGAGGTTTTTATGTTGTTTGCCAAACCGAAATCTCCATATACCGACGAATAATAATCCAAATTTCACTGAATAATTAACAACCCATTTAACACTAACAACAAAAATTCAACTCATTCATATGAATAATTAATGAAAATTAAACAACCCACACCCTGCCCACCACTCCCGCCACCCACCCAACCACTCATCTCAGCCCACCCCACCCCACCCAACCCCGCCACCCAGCCCCGCCACCCATCCCCGCCCACCCCACCCCCGCCCTGAGGCGGGATCCTCCGTCGCCGCCAAGCCCGCACCCCCGCCACCCCACCGCCACCCTCCAAAAAAGAAAGAGCCAACAAATTAGCCATTAAAGTTAGAATGGGTAGGCCAAACATCGTCGGTGGAGGCGCTGGCCGGGGAGCAGTCGTCGGAATTGTAGAAATTGACCCCGGCCGAGTCGAGTTATGCCTTACCAATTCGAGATTTGATGTCGAGGTGTCGGGGCGAGTTGAGTTGCAACCACTTCGAGAGGAATTGGGCGGAGGCCGGTCGGGGAAGCGGGCGGCCATTCCATCTTCTTCAACTACTGCGTCCCTACAACTGCCGCCGCCGCCGCTAACCACACCACCGTTGCCCTCAACGCGTCGTCGTCGCCCATCCCCACTACTGCCGAAAAATCAAGCTGACGTGGCTTCGCTTCCGTCTTCGTCTCCAAACGCTTCCACAGATTCAAATCTAGATGATGTAAATCGAACAGATTCAGATCTAGACCATGGAAATCGAAAAGAAGGACCTCGGCGGCAAGGACTTCGGCTGCAAACGGAGGCGGTTGAAGGAGGTCGACCACCGGCCATAGCCCAGTGCCGCTCCGAGCGAGAGGGGATGAGTCGACCCTAACGTCATTCGGATCTGAGCGACAGAGGAGGAGACGACCCTAGCGCCGCCCGGATCCGGTCGTTCTCAGCGCCGCCAGCACCGATCTGAGCGAGAGGGGATGCGAAACCTTCTCCTCCTTCCCCTAGCACCCGGCTTCCCCTCCGTCGCCGACTCCTTCCCCACCCTCGTCCACCACCGCCGCCGCCAAACCCCGCACCCCCATCTTCTCTTTCTCCGCCTGCGCCGCCGCCACCGCCTCCGAAAGCTCCGTATTCCTCGACGTCAATGTTGAGTTCCCCGGCCTCCCCTGCAACCACTCCATCCACTCAGATCCCATCGATATCGCTCTCGCCCCCCAACCTATCTGGCCATCACAATGTTGAAGAAGACGGGTGAAGCGGCTTTAGGGTTTTATTCTTACTTCCCACGCGCCTCACACATCACACAGGTGAGATTGTGATTAATTTTTCCTAATTTATTTTAAACCACCCAGGACACGTGTCAGCATCACGTCCATTCATTTATAATAAATCAACAGCCCAAAAATGTGCACAAAGTACACCCTAAGGGGTGTGCACTTTATACCCATTCTATATATATATATATATATAGGGGGACTTTCCTGTGAGTACACCCCTTACGGTGTAACGGAGGGAGAAACATGAAGCATTGGATTCTCTTAAATCAAAGGGCTATAATTTTATGGGAAAAAATAATTAATTATTTATTTTAAAAATTACAGTTTCTAAAATTATATCTCGGTATTCATTCGGTTTCATGCTAGAGATCCAATAAGAAAGCTGCAAAAAAAAAAACTTCGTTGACGTTGTGAGGACCATGATGAACACAAAAGACAGTAAACATCGGGTTACATGCTTTGAGTATACAATGATGTATGCTTTGAGTATACAAAGATGTAGTATTTGAAATAAAATTGGGTCGGCAACTTTGTTTTTTTTTTTACAGTAGGTAAAAAGTTGGATGTGCTACCGACATCCATGATCATCTAACATGATGATGTTCTGGAACTCACAACAAGAACTTAAAATAACATTACAACTCACCTGAGATTTTGCTAGAAAATCGGCTGCAATGTTCGCCTCTCTATAGCAATGCTGGAATGTGATGGTCTCAAAACCTTCGCTAAATGAACGAAGTTCTTGAACTATTTGCACCACCTCCCATGGTATGTTGTTCCCTTGATTAATGGCATTGATAACGATTGAGCAGTCACTTTCAACTATGGCTCTCCATTTCCCAAGCTCTACTGTCAGTTTTATACCTGCATATACTGCAAACGCCTCAGCTAGGATGACAGAGCTCATCTTAACATTGCATTTATGAATCCGAATAACCTGACCATAATTATTCCTAGGAATGCACCCAATCTGAGGATGACCACCAATCTTGACCGAAGCATCTACATTAATCTTAACGATATTTTTTGGGGGACATTTCCAAATCATTTTATCAGGGGGTCTAATACGTTTTGGTAATTTGTTTTTCACTTGTTGTTTACTCCAGCATGAAATCTTATCAATAGTATAAGTTAACACATTGATAATACCCTTGTCAGTGCTGTTGCGAAAAATAATTCTATTTCGCAGCTCTCAAATTGAATGCCATAAATGGCACAGGTCTGTAAAATCTATATTAAGAGCCCTAGTATTTAAAATATTTTCTGAGATATCACTTCTTAAATTTGGTATAACATAACATTTTCCCAATTTAACACCCAGATTTTGAATGAGGGATCTGGTAATCTGACAATTAAACAATAAATGATTTGTATCTTCTATATCAGAATTACAAAGAGAACAAGTAGAAGGAACTCTATTTATATATCTATTTAGCCGAACAGTAGTAGGTAAGATATCTAAAATAATTTTCCAAATAAAATTTTTAATATTCGGAGCCATATTAAGTTTCCAAATCCAGTCTGCTGAAACTTTTGTTGTATTCCTTGTATTAAAGAGAGAAGATGTGGATTTAACAGAAAAATCCTCATTATTACTATAAATCCAAATTAACTTGTCAGGAATATCAGTTATTGTGATATGGATATTTGTAATCATATGAACAATATGAGAGGGAAATAAAGTGTTTAATTTATCAATATCCCAAGAATTCCTATTTGTAATTAAATCACATACTCTCAAATTAGGGTCACGGTCATTCCTAAAGAACTCTAGATATTATGCATTTACCCAAATGTCAGACCAAACGTTGATAGTTTTCCCATTACCAACTAGCCATAACAATCCTTTAGAAAAAAGATCTCTGATGTTAAGAAGTCGACCAAATTGCCAAGAAGTTTTGAGCCTTCCTCTTTCCATTAATGATTCTTTCGACAGATATTTATCCTTGATTACCTTTGACCAAATATTATCAGGATTTGCCATAATTCTCCAAAGTAACTTCATTTGCATACCAATATTAATTTGCTCGGCTGATTTAAAACCTAACACCCCATCCTTTTTAGGAGTACACAGATGTTCCCAGTTGATTAAAGGATGATAATTCTCAGATTGAAGTTTATTCCAAAAGAAATTTTTGTTTATTTGATCAATTTTTTAAAGAATTCCTTTTGGAAGAAGAAATGATTGCATTAGATAATTTATTTTAGAGTTTAGGTTTGCCTGAATCATAACTGATCTACCAGCTTGAGAGAGAGTATTAGCTTTCCACTTTGACAGCTGTTTTTTAAGGTTTATGATTGCCTCATCAAACACGACATTACAAACTCTTCCACTGATAAGTGGTATACCAAGGTATTTTTCCATTGTTTTAGTAACGGGAATGTTTAGCTGTTGAGCAAGAGACTGAGCTTTGCTCAAGAGATATTGGAATATTCCTATGAGCTTTGCTCAGAGGAATATTTTTAGAAACTTGTAACGAACTTTTATTGTAATTTATAGAAAGTCCAGACATATTGGAAAACGTACTTAAGAGATTTTTAATCGTATGAAGACTTAACTCATCGGCACGACCAAAAATGAGCGTATCATCTGCAAAGGAGAGGAAAGGAATAGGATTACTATTGTTTGTAAGTTTGATTCCAACCAAGGGGTCACATTCCAATGATTCTTGTTGCAACATTCTTCCTAATAACTCCATAACCAATACAAAAATATATAGTGCAAGGGGATCTCCTTGTCGAATTCCCCTAAAAGTTTGAAATTTATGGCCAGGCAAGTTATTAACTAAGACTGAAAAACTAGTGTTAGTAAGACAGGTCATAACCCAATTAATCCACTTAGAGTCAAATCCAAATTTGTTTAGAATAATGCATATAAATTTCCAACTAATTTTATCGTACGCTTTCTTCATATCAAGCTTTAATGTCATCCATCCAAATTTGCCCTTTTTGTTATGAAACGAGTGAAAAACTTCATGAGCTATTAATATATTTTCTTGAATATTTCTTCCTTGTACAAAAGCTCCTTGGAATGGATTAATAATACGAGGTAAAATAGGTTTCAAATGATTAGCCAATAATTTCGATATAACCTTGTAAATAGTATTACACAGACTAATCGGACGGTAATGATTAATGTTACTAGGTATATCAATTTTCGGAATAAGCGCAATGAAAGTTTCATTTACTTCTTTAAGAAGAACACCAGAATGGAAAAAAGATTTCACCACTTTGCACACTAAACTACCCACAATGTTCCAATATTTTTTATAAAACTCTGGTGGAAAACCATCAGGATCTGGAGACTTATCATCTGTCATTGAAAATAGGGTATCCTTGATCTCTTTATCTGAGAAAGGTTGAGTTAAAGCTAAGTTTTCAGAATTAGTAATGGTATGATCTATTAAATTTAGAAACAATGGATTACTACTACTCGGTGCATTATTAGAAATGAATCTTTCAGCTAATTCAGTTGTAATTTCATCTCTAATTTGATCCTCATCCTCAATTACTAAACCAGGTTTATTTGTAAAATTACGAGTAATATTTTTTTAGTTTCTTATTTTAGAAAATGATTGGTAATATTTGGTATTCCTGTCTCCAAAACTAAGAAACTTGGATTTAGCTCATTGTTTCCAGAAGGTATTATTAAATTACATGAGAGCTTCACGCTTATCCAACAGTCTATTATGTTTAGTATTCATAGCATAGGTTGAGTTCCCAATAATTTGATATTTTTGAAGTAGTAGTAGTTGATCTTCAATATCTTTTATCTGGTTGAAATTGTTATTTGGGTGAGTCTTACACCATATTTCTGTATTTTTCTTAAGAAGTTTCTGTTTTTGAAACAGAGTAAACATAAAAGACCCATGAAGTTTATTCTGCCAAGTTGATTTAACTAGTCTATTATAGTTATCATTATTAGCCCAAGCCATCTCAAATTTAAAAGGCGAACCAGCCGTGACTTTTGGCAATCCTATTGAAATAGATATTAGAGAATGATCAGACGTTGTAAACGGATGATTGTGAACGGTTAAATTTGGGAATTGTGTTGAGATATCTATATGAACCATAACTCTATCTAACCGTTCATAGATATTATCAATAGGATTTTGACTTTTCCTCCAGGTAATTGGGCTTCCTGTAAAAGGAACTGTATGAACGTCTAATTCTTCCGCAATCTGATGTATTCGTATAAATCTATTTGCCTGCGGAACTACTCCCCCAATTTTTTCAAATGCTGATTCAATTTCATTGAAATCTCCCATTATAAAACATGGGAGATCGAATTGATGAATAGCTATGAATAACTCATTCCAAAAACTATTTTTATCTACTTGATTCGAAGGTGGATAAATAAAAGTAAGAGTAAATTTGAAGTTATCAATTTTAACAAGATACATAATATACTTATCAGATATAGAAATTTGTTTAATTGGTTCTGTAAATCTCGAAGTCTTAAATAAGATCCAAAAACCACCTTTTGTACCATTTGAAGCAATATAATGGGCCTTATTATACCCTGAATGCTTATAGAGGGATTGAGCCGGTGGTTCAGTGGTCTTTGTTTCTGCAAGGACTAGAATATCCAAATTGTTTCGTTTTTGAATATAGGCTAGATCTTGTGAAAGGTTAGACTTCCTCACACCTCTTATATTCCAGTATGCGATATTCGTCATTTAAAATATTTTTTAATACATACCAGCTTTGTGAGCAATTGAACTACATAAGACAAACCTGGATACATACTTTTGGTAATTCTTATAACACAAATTTTACTAGTTGGAACTATGCTCTCATAAATTACTTTTTTGAGGCAGAGGTCGGCAACTTTGTTGAAAAGAAATATTTATTGTGGTTTCAATTTCAATCTATGAGTAGTAAATATGAATATTTATATGATTAAATTTGAAACTTTTGTTGTTAAAATATGAAGGTTTAATTTTGTTTTGCAATTAAACATGTGTCAGATATGTGGATATATATATGAATAATTAGTTGGATAGCAATGAATGATTGCTAATCTAAATATGAATATTTAGACTTTGAATTCTCTTTCCCATTAATTGCAACGTTATGTTACTTCACCGAAAGCGGTTTTTGTCATCGAACAATATATCATGGGTAGTTTTCTAGTGTACGTGTTTGACGGTTTTTTTTTTCCTAAGGTCAATTAAAGAATTACTTCTCCACATTCATTTCTAACCGTTTGATCAAACTAATTCTAACGTCTCAAATTTGTCCTCTCGTTATACAATATGGTGATCTGACCTAAGGAAGGGAGAAGAAGGTCAGATTTGAACATTGCTAATCAGATGGAGGCGGATGAGCAAGAAATGACCTTTGTCCAATGTTCAAGAAATTATCTTATCAATTTTTATGTCTTGTCAATAGCCCTATAATATAGAGAGGGTAAATTAAAGAAAACCACCCACTAAATATTAGTTTTTTCACTTAACCACCTACTAAATTTGAAATTATAAAAAACCACTCATTATATACGATTTGTTTACAAATCACCACCCAAGAAAAAACATCAATAAAATTGGCTAATTTAACCCCACTTTTTAATCAAATTTTCTTTTTACATCAATTGAAACAGCTTAAACTTGTAATTAACTTAAAATAAAAAGTACTACTTCCGATCCAAAATATATGTAGTTTGACTTTTCAACACGTATTTTAAGAAGGTTAAAACTATATAAAATATCAAATTTTTTAAAATTATTTTTTTTCCAACTTAATATTTGTTGGTAATAAGTATTAGATTGTAAAAAAAAAGTTAATATATTATATAGTTTTTATCTCCTTAAAATACGTGTTAAAAAGTCCAACTACATGTATTTTGGATCGGAGGGAGTATTTATTTATCCCCCGTCATAAGTTATACAACAAAAAGTCCTTTGATTTACAAAATTTCAATAAATATGCATTTAGTATGTACAAATGCGGGTATTTAATCCCTTAAAAAAAGTGTATTAGTCATTCGCAATATTTTTTTCAAAAAATATCAGACAAAATTTTATCATGGATGACAATTTGTTAACAAATTGTATTTGATGGGGGGTTTTGTGTAAATTCTAATTTAATGGGTAGTTAAGTGAAAAACTTGATATTTAGTGGGTGGCTTTTTCGTAATTTACCCATATAGAAATTGGGTAAAATCTTGTAATTGAATACATATATAAATTGGGTAAAAGCCAATGAAGATACTCTATAACACTTTGTGTGTCACTAGGTGTAACACAAAATTAATTATGTTATAAATTTGCAATAAAAAAAATTCCAAAAATTATATTTATGTTTTAAACACTTGCTAGTATATGTTTGTAAAAACATTTGATCAAAATACATGTTTTATAATTTTTAGAAAATCTTATGGAAAAATAAGTAGTATTTGATTTATATAAAATTTAAATACATAATTTTTCATCAATTTTTTTTACAAACATATACTAACAAGTGTTTAAAACATAAATATAATTTTTAGAATTTTTTTTATTGCAAATTTATAACATAATTAATTTTGTGTTACACCTAGTGTTACACAAAGTGTTGTAGAAGATCTTCATTGGGTAAAAGCTTGTAAAAATGTATTGATATCTAAAAACTTGGGTAAAATTCTATCTTAAGCATATAAACATTAACAAATATAGAAACATTAACAAATATATGTTATTGATTGATTAGAAATGGATGGGTAAAATTAATTGAAAATTTCCCTTTTTATTTAAAGAAAAAACAGTGGGTCCCACCACTTTTGTAGGCAACTTGTTCAAGCAATGCGTGCGTGTTTGTATTCCCTTGAAGGAGATTTTGCTCTTTTTGTTTGTGGGGTAACGTTTTTTTTTCGTGGGGATGATGAGATTTTGCTTGCACTGTGTGTTTGATAAATAATGACGAACAAGAATTCTAGGCATGCATAACGTGCCTTAAATTCCTAAACTTAAATCCTCTTATCTCTCTTTGAGTTATTGAACTATTGAATGAATGAAAGCTACTAAAAAATGACCTAGTATAGGCCTCATTTCGTCGACCAAAAACCCTAGGAAAGATATATAAGAGTTCCCAATATAGGCCTCCTTTAGTCGGCCAAAAACCCTAGTATAGGCCTCCTTTCATCGGTCGCGTATCGCAAATCCGGATATGAGAGAACAGCGGGCGCCGTGGATTTGGTGGCGGGCGCCGTGGATTTGGCGGCGGGCGCCGCTTAAGCAGTAGACAGCTTCGTCACACTGAACTTGTAATGCACTTTCTGGAGTCATCCTTTGTCCGATTGACGCATATGAATATGCATTGGAAAGCTCTTTTTAAGCACTACGATTCTCATGAAGACCCCAGAAGCTAGTTACAACTTCTCATAACCTTAAAGATGGGATTTCTCCATGTTCTCCATATCCGCTCTTGTTCCTTGGCTCTTCTTTGTCCATTTGCTCTATGTTTTCACCACCATTCGAGGCCGGATCTTATCACCTACAAATAAACACTAAAAAACGTAGATTCCGCACTTCGAATACCAAATGATCAAGAATATGAATAAGCTTATGAAACATGCAATATGAATACTTAATACACCTAAAATCTACCTATAATGCCTATCTAAAATATGCATTATCAGTAGAACACCCCTTCAATAGAGACAACCACTGGAGACTCGCGAGGGGGGTGGTTCTTAATTAGCCCAATTGAGATTTCTGAATTTGATCATGTACCCTTCCACATCAAATCTATAAGCCATTCCAGATCGCCTTCGCCTGTATCACACCTTCGTCGACCGCTCCGCCATCGCTGGGTAGCAATCGTTGTCGCTCTCTGCTACTTCCTGCCTCCGATCTCACCCTCGATTCGATGTCGGGTTCGAACTCCCACTTTGTCGCCGACTAGTTGCCAAAATCGCTAGGGTTCATTTGGGAAGCCCTCTCGCTTTCTCTATCCTCAGAGCATGTTTACTAGTGAGCCTCATTCCGGACTCTTAACTTACTTTTCAACTCCCCCGTCAGCTTAAGAGTCCCGACCTAATTTTTCACCTTTTCAGCAAATTATTAGTGAGCCTGCTCCGGGGCTCTTAACTTCATTTTTAATCTACTTTTTTTTTCTTCAAATTTACAAAACAAGTTTTGGTTGTACTACTACTACTACTATTCATTACATCATATTTTAGTAATAATAATCGTATTGTAGTAGTAGTAGTAGTAGTAGTAATAATAATAATAATATTGATATCTTGAATTTTTTTAAAAAAAATATGGAAAATGTGACAAAACATGAATTTAAAGGGAAAAAATGGGATGAAAAATGAATTTTTAAAGGGTAAGGAATGAAATATGGGTAATGATATCATCGATTTTTTTATTTAAAAAAAGCATATGCAAAAATGGGATAAACAATAAATTTATAGAGAAAAAATGGGATAAAAAAGAATTTTTTAATGGGTAACAAGTGAAATATGGGTATTATTATCTTTGATTTTTTTTAAAAAAAAACATATACAAAGTGGGTGTCTATAAATAGATAAAATAAATTACATCCAATAATATATATTTTTAATTTTCTTATAACCTAAAAAGGACATAAATCGAGTTTTTTTTTAAATTACATGGAGCTGCCATGTGGCACGCTCAGGACGCAGCACGTGGCAGCTTCTTCAATGCCACCAGGCCGCTGGCAACACACATTGCATATTGGACACCAAACGCATAAAAGACTGCGTTTTGTTCCTTTATTTTGCCAAAAAAAAAAAAAGTGGGACATAGCCCACTTTCTCCAACAACTAGTCGGGCTCGTCTCCGATAGCCATTTAAACGGGGCTCACAGCCAGGTCACCCATCCTCCTTTTTTTTTTTCTGACTTGGTTTATTGGTGAGCTCGAAGGCTCACCAATAAACATGCTCTCCAAACTTGAAAAACACTAGCATTCACACGCGCGTGTTTGATAGCATGCATTTAGGTAGGCATAATAGGTTGCATTTAGCTTAGTTAAGATGCATTTCATGGATGGATTAAGCATGATTTGCATATTAGTTCTCTATGTTGTCGGAGTCGGAATCTACACGCTTTTATTGATTATTTCAGGTAATGGTAGATCCGAGGAGAAGACATGAGTTGATAACGCATTGGATGAGAATGTCTAGTTGATCGAAGAAGCTTACACATGAAGATCTCAAGAGGTCCTGAGAAGATGAAGCGAACTTAAACAAAGAACAAGTCTGCAGAAGTTGTCGCCAGACATGCTGAACTTGTTTTGCACTTTCCGGAGGCCTCGGTTGTCCGATTGACTATTATGACCATGCGTTGGAAAGCTCTTTCAGAGAGCTACAACTTTCATGTTGACGTCGAGAGCTAATTCGAGAGGGAATTTTCGGGAAAAACCAATGCAGCGGCCGCCGCATGGTTTGCTGCGCCCGCCGCCAGGGGCGGTATTCATGCTGCGCCCGCCGCAGCTGCCGTCAGCGCGCAGCGTTTCGATTGAAAAACCCTAGATGTCTATTTTGTTTTGGGAGGCCGACTTTGATGTTTATTAGGCCGACTTTTATGTTATTTTTCATTACTTCCATTCTATTCTTATGTTCTATCAGACAATTAGAGGGAGAGCGATGTTCGCCAAAGGCGACTAAACTCTCTTCGTTCTACTTGCAATTTGAAGCTTTATTTGGATTGATTGTGAGTTTCTGAATCTTGTTCCTTATTTCCTATATTGAATGCTTCAACTTCTTTGTGCTTGATTGTTTATTGTTTTGTTCTTTCTCGTCTGGCCAACTTGTTAGATCAATTCAAGCCCTTTGGACACAAGCTTCTGTAGTGTATGTGGACTCACATGACCGAGTCTCCTGTGCTAAAGCTTTGGATCGTCCGTCAAGGCCTTTAAACAGGTTAAGCTTCCTTGTGCCACTTGATCAGCATTTACAGCGTATAAGTTGTTGTAACGATATGCAGTTAGAATGACTTCACCTGTATCATCTTTGCACACTATACATCTTTTCTTGTTAAATCTGACATTGTTGCCACTCTCACATAATTGAGAAACACTAAGCAGGTTATACTTTAAACCATTAACAAGATAGACATTTTTAATACTATGGCTGGAATCACTTCCAACACTACCAATACCAACAATGTCGCATTTCCCTTTGTCACCAAGAGTGATTGTTCCCGTGGATTGCTCCTTTAGATCATGAAAGAGAGAACTCTTCCCACTCATATGCCTCGAGCAACCACTATCAATAATCCATTTGTGTTCTTTCACCTTGGTGATCTCCTGCAAAACAAACATCAACCTTTGTGGCTAGACCAATAAGCAAATTTGGATCCATTGTTGGGGTAAACCATATTTGGTAAAATAGTGCCTTTTGGGACCCAAACTTGTGTTATCCGTTCTTTTCTCAAATGAACAGGAAATGTATTGCGAATAATATAAGGATCCTTTCTTCTATAAGGGCAGGTCTCTTTTACATGTCCCTTTCTAGCACAATGGTGACATATAGGAGAGGTTCTGCTTCCTCTAGCCTTTACAAAAGTGGTAATGTGTTGCTTCTTTAAAAACTTTGGGTTGTAGCCAATACCACTTTTGTTTAGAGAGCTTTGTTGCTCACCCAACATCTTATCGAGAGTGCCTTTGGATTTGGTAAAACTTATGAGGGCTGTCTATTGGTCTAGAATCTTATTATTCAGGGAGATCTTCTCGTTCTCTAAGTCATGATGCACATTTCTTAGAGAGGAGAGATCTTGCTTGAGTTCAGATTTCTCCGAATCAAGCGTCTTGACTTTAATGTCAAGACCTGAATAAGAAGCTTCAAGACCTTTGACCCTCACAGACAGATCCTCAATAGTTCTTTCCTGGTCCACAGTTCTCTTAATAAGAATGTTAGTTTGGGCAATAAGCTTCTCTTCATTGGCAATCATATTTGAAAGGAATTCCGATAATACCTCTTTTGGATTTTCCATAAGTTCTCTTATAGTAGCTTCAAGCTTTTTATCGTGGGATTCATCTTCTGAGGCCATAAGACAAATGTTGGCCTTCTCATTGTCGGAGTCAGAGTCGGAATCACTCCAAGTAGCTACCATAGCTTTCTTCTTCCATTTGTCACCTTTCTTGGGCTGGCTCTTTGTCTTTTGAGGACAGTCCTTTACAAGATGATCTGTTTCACCACATTCAAAACAAGACAACGGTTTAGTCTTCTTTTCAAACTTGTTGTATTGAGGCTTACCTCGAAATTTTGAAGACTCTGATCCATCCTTGTTGTTGAATTGCTTCTTCATTTTGAGAATTCTAGCAAGGCCTCTTGTGATAAGAGCAAAAGGATCATCCTCATCGTCATCCTCATCTTCAGAATCAGATCCATCCTTGGACTCATCCTTCTTAGACTTGAGTGCCAAGTTCTTGGTGCTAGCGGGAAGTTCTCCATCGTCTTCATTAAGGATCATCTCATGCGTGATCAGCTTCCCAAGGAGGTCATCAAGGGGTAGAGTGGTGAGGTCCTGAGCTTCTTCTATAGCTGTTACTTTTGGACCCCATTTCTCCTTTGGAAGGCACCTTAGTATCTTCCTCACTTTCTCAACGTTAGTAAAGCTCTTGCCGAGAGAGTCAAGGTTGTTGGTGATTTTTGTGAATCGTGTGAACATCGCTTTGATTGACTCATCGGACTTCATCTTGAAGAGCTCATACTTTCGAAGGAAGATGCTGATCTTCGTGTCTTTTACTTGGCTCTTTCCTTCATAGGTGACGACCAATTTGTCCCAAATCTCTTTAGCTGACCTACAAGAGGAAATACGGTTAAACTCATCAGTGCTAAGACCACAATAAAGTAAGTTAATAGCCCTGTAGTTTTTGGAGATGGTTTCAAGATCTGCTTGGTTGTATTCAGACTCCTTCTTTGCAATTTTGGTGTCATTTGGTCCATCCTTCTCTGGAATCTTCGGACCATTCTCTATAATGTTCCAAAGCTCTAGATCTTGGTCTATGATGAACATCTTCATCAAGGATCTCCAGTGGACAAAGTTGTTTCCTACAAAGAGTGGCGGTCTGCTTGTGGACCTTCCCTGTGCAAATCCTCCGCTTGCTTCACCAGACATGATCGAAAACTCACAAGATTGTTAGATCAAAAGCAGTGAGTAAAGCTCTGATACCAATTGAAGGTTCGGTAATGTAAAAACAATGTAATAAGAAATACTCTAAAAGGGGGGGGGGGGTTGAATAGAGTATGCCCGTTTTTCGCAGAAAGTCTCAAGACTTTTGGAGCTTGTACCAAAGCCTTTGAGAAAAACCTGAATCACAAAGTTAAACAATTCGAACCAAGTGCGGAAATAAGGTAAAGCAAAAAAGTAAAGAACACGAGTAATTGCTTACGAGGTTCAGCACAACTGGCCTACGTCCCCGCCTAGGGTTCTTCCACAACCCTAGGATTCAAAGGCTTTATTGATTGCTTAGCTTAGGATCCTAATAGCTCACCGAGAAGCCTCTCTCCTATACAATTGCAATCTAGTCAACTCACGTTCCCTTGGAGTCCTAGACCAATCTAGAAGAGCCCCACCTCTCTCAGCTATCTAGTACAATCCTCTAACTCTCGCAAATCAATAGCCTAGTGCAACTTCCCGAGTTATAAACTCTCGAGTAACACTTGAAATGAATATATCCTATAAGCTCGCAGTGTCTCTCAAAGGCTTTGAAATAAACAACAAACTATTTGAGCGCTTAGCAGAGAGACACTTGGAAGACAGATCGCTTGAATGAATGAAGCTCGTGTGTAGCACTTGTACTTCTGTCTTCACCTTCCTTTCCTTTATATACTAGCATGGAGATAGCATGGAGCGTGTGGATCTTCATCACCAGATCTCCAACGGCTCTTTTGGAATCAGTTCGATCTTGTAATCTTCTATATAAGGATACTTTGAAACGCCATGATCTAATTTGAACTGATCTCTTCAAAATGTAAGGAAGGATGTAATCTCGATTTATACTTCCTGAAATGGTTAGTCATGCATATATATATAATATATTGGAAGTATATAATAAGATTAAATAATATACGAATAATAAGATAGGTTTTGTATTTCATCAACTGTTAATGCTCCAAGGCCTTTGACACAAACATCCTGTCAAAGCCTTTGGAACATCTATTCCGATTTTCATCAAGGGAGGGAGTTATCAGATTGTTTATTGTTTTGTTCTTTCTCGTCGGGCCAACTTGTTAGATCAATTCAATTGTTAGGGTTTTGTAGATTCCTGATTGTGAACCTTAACCCAAGTGGCAAACTTATCCCTTTAGGGCTGATTGAACTAATTGGATGGGTAGGAAGTTGGATGTGTTGTTAAATCCCTCTTTAGGGACTGCAAATACCTTGGCTAATCTCTGGACTTAAAGCTATCAATTGGGTTAAATCCTTCTTTAGGGACTGTTCGATTGATAAGGGTTTCTAGGACTGATTGGACTAGTAACTATATTAGGTCGGGACAAGGGCATTCATAGGAAAACTAAAGGACAAGAGGAAGTTACAATATCAATTCAACCAAATAAAGTAGATAGTTGTAGGTAGAGCGATCTTCTCTAAATTATTTTGCATTATTTATTTTTATTTTATTTTGTTTTCTTTTCAATCTCAATCAACCAAAACCCCCCTTTCTACTAATTGGTAAATACACATTGTTGAGAAATACTTGATTCTCTGTGGGATCGACCTCTTACTTGCTTGCTATACTAGTTTGTAGGTTTGCGTTTTATTTTGATACGGTTTATGCGACTAAAAACCGCTCATCAGTGTTATAGGAGTGGGATAGGTTTTCCATAGGCCCACTTATTTTTTAAATCGAAATAATTAAAATCAAGAATTAATCGTGACCTTCCATTTTGCTTCGATCAAGGGCCAATACTTATTAACATTTAATATCATAAGATGTGTTAGCATTTGATCCATCCTATCTTAATTGATACGGATAATTTTGATTGGTTAATAATAAATTGATTAAGAAGATTAATCCTCTTTATTATATAATATAATATAATATAATATAATATAATATAATATAATATAATATAATATGATATGATATGATATATACTCTGTAATAGATAATAGATTCAGAAGATTAATCCGAAATTTCCAATGAATATCCCGGCACGGAACCAGGGCAAGTATGCTAGATTCTACCTATAATGTGGATTTTTTTTCCTTTTATTAATATTAAATTTAGAAAAAAAAAGATAAAAGGAATTAATTAATACTTATCATCATTACAATAAAAAAGAGCATTCTTGTCACAACAACATGGTAAGCCTCATTGAGCCCCATCATAAAATGGATCACCTGTTGATCCTGGATCATTCTTGTCACAGCAAGACTGGATCCACATTCACAAGTTTCTCCTTCTACCAAAGTAACAAAATCATCCCAAATTCTTTTGAATTTGGTGAAATAATCCGGAATTCCAAGATTCCCTTGTTCAACAGAAATTAAATCCTTTTGAATCTGAAATAGTCTAGTACGATTCACAGCTCCAAAACGAGATTCCAAATTTTTCCAGATCTGATTAGCATATCGACAGTATAGAACAGATTCCACAATATCTTTGTCAATCGAGTGTAAAAGCCAGGCAATTACCATATTGTTGCATCTGTCCCAGTGATGCTGAAGAAGCTGATTTGTGGCCGGACGTTTGCAGCTTCCAGTCACGAATCCGATCTTGTTCTTCGCGAACAAAGAAACCTCTGCTGACCGTCTCCAATGTCCGTAGTTCCTGCCATCCAGAGGTCGCGTGGAAATCGCATAATTTGGATTATTTGAGTGATGGAGATACAATTCACTCATCGGATCAATTCCTCCGGCATCAGACTGATCTCCATTTGAATTGTGATCTCCATTTGAATTGTCGCCAAGCTCTGATACCATGTTGATGAACGACCAACTCGATATCGACGAAGGTTTAAGAACAGAGATGGAAACAGATCAGGAAGAGAGGGAGGGACAAATGGATGAATTGAGAGTGTTTCATTGTGTTGTATCAGTTTGTTACATTCCCGCCTTTTTGCCTACTTATACTATGAAGGCAAGATGCAATCTGTTACAAGAGAGCTAGCACTACTAAAAAAAAAGGATTTAGCAACGGAAAATAGCAACGGCTTTGGCAACGAATGACCGTGGCTAACCGGGTTAGCCACGGACTCAACAACGGTCGGGCCATCCGTAGCCATATGCCTCGTGACTAAATTTGGGCCGATGTAGCAACGGAAATTAGCAACGAACTCATACCGCCGTGGCTAATTCCGTGGTTGGGTATGACTTATGAATGTCGTGGCTATGGCGACGACGACAGCATCGAAAACGGTCATCGCAAATGTCGTGGCTAATTTTGTGGCTGAGTTCATTGCTGATGTTGTTTCTTGTTTTAAGGTGGGCATCGTTGACTGGGTTGAGGCTAAATTCATGGCTTACGTTATTGCGATTATTTGGATGCGCTATTTATACAATAGAGAATATATATAATGTTATAGTTAATGCGTCCAAATACAAAACACAACATCATACACATAATGTACAACATCCAGAAATACTACACCTAAGAAAAGGCACCAACACATCTTAAGAATCTATACACTAGTTTGAGAACTTCTGCCTTGTTCTTGCACCCAATGCCTCACAATGGACCAACTTCTGCCTTGTTCTTGCACCCAATGCCTCACAATGGACCAGCAAGTATCCATTTTTTCTGCCCAAGTATGAAATTAATTAGCCCTGTTCAATTACAAAAGTATAAAATACAAATCAAATACTAAAATTTTAAAACAGTCATTTATTTGTACCCACCTAATTTGTATATAATAATAATAATAATTTTAGTCTTGTAATTAAGAGCATGGTGCAAACTATAGTTGCCCCGTTTACTCATTATAGCACCACTAACAATATTTTCTCCAATATTGTGGAGATCAGTTTTGTGAGAAATTGAGAATGTATATGCAATATTGTAGTTTGATAAAATTCTAACTGCTATTCAAATATAGATCGGTATGAAGCACAACATTAATTATAAAAAAAACTATGGTGTTGTGTAAAATGTCTTCTTGGCAAGATTGTAACCTATTTAGAAGAAATAAAATTCCGAATTTCATTTAATTAGGGGTGGAGCAAACCCATATATGCATCTGCTAATTCTAAACACAAGAAATCAAGCCCATCCCAAATGAAAAAGAAGCCATGGTTTGTAAAAGCCAAAAGAAATAAGGCTGAATTTTTTTAGAGGACATAAGGCTGAATTTTTTAGACAAACATGGGAAGTAATTAAGATCACTGCTAACATTAAAGATACCAGCAACATCAACCTCACCGTCGGCATCAGCAAGTTTGTGAAATTGATTTTTTTAGAGGATATAAGGCTGCTTTCTGGCTCACCTCCTCCTGGTTTTGAGTAACAACTGATACAGTTGTCTCCTCTTCATCCGGATCTCTTCCGAACGTGTTGGCGTATCCATCTGCCCGAAAACAATCAACATCAACCCATTTAGCAGATCTTGAAAGCCTATAAACTCAAAATTGAACAAACTCATAATCAAACAAACTCATAATCGAACAAACTACTGATGTAAGAAGCCAAAAGCAGCACTGATATGCCCTTGACGGCGGAAGCAAAGATGACCCGTCAACCGTCAAGGGAGGAGAGAGACGCCTATTACGACCTCGATAGTGTCGGAGCTTCGTCGAGCTTCAATGGTGGCGCCACGAGATCTGAGTGGCTGAATGTCGTTGCGTCGAGGCAAGGATGGTGAAAGAGAGAGCAGAGGAGGAAGAAAAGGGGAACGATCTCAGGCTCGGCCTTCAATGGCGATAAAAGCGAGAGCAGAGGAGGAGCATGGATGGGGCTTAGCAGATCCGAAGACGAAGTTCGCTGGGCGGCGACGGGGTTTCGCAGATCCGAGGAAGCGGCGACGGGGCTTCGCAGGGGAGGAAGAAAGAGGAACGTGAAGCCCCTTAAGCTCGAGATCTGAAGACGAAGTTCGCTGGGCGGCGACGGGGCTTCCCAGATCCGAGGAGGCGGCGGTGGGGCTTCGCAGATCCGAGGAGGCGGCGGCGACATGGATAAGGAAGGAAGAAGGAGAGGCACATGGATGAGGAACTTGAGAGAGAGGAAGGAGAGACGCATCTATCTGCCTTTGTGAAGCGGCAGATTGGAAAAATTAGGGTTAAGAGCCTTAGATACCGCTTAAAATTTTGGCCAAAATTTTGGGGGGAAATTTCCCGCTCAACATACTCTTAGGCGGTAAATTAATTTCGGGAGTGTGAATTTTTTTTCCTTCACAATTGATATCTAGAAAATAAAACTATCAATACAACTATTTATTATACAATATATACTTCAAATAAAATTTTTTTTTATCAAATTTAATTAGATATCTAAATGTTTTTATAATATTTTACCCAAAATCATTTAACTAGTTCAGTATCCGTACCTTATGAGAATTTTTTAAATATCAATTTTAATATTTATAGTTTTCGTATAAAAAATTCATATAAAAAGAATTTATTAGCAAATATGAAGTTTTATTCAATATTTAATAGTAACTTGTATGAATTTTCCTCAAAACATACTCTTATAGTATTCTAAAAAGAATTTACTAGTTAATATAATGCTTTATTCAACATTTATTGGTCATTTATTTGTTCCTTATGTGAGTTTTCCTCAAACAATACTCTTATAGTATTTTATTAAGAATTTATTAGTTAATATAAGGCTTTATTCAATAAATATTAGTGACTTATATAAGTTTTCTTCAAAACATACTCTTATAGTATTTTAATAAGCATTTATTAGTCCATATAAGGTTAAATTAAACATTTATTAGTCACTTAGAATTTTTCTCAAAACATACTCTTAGAGTATTCTAATAAGAATTTATTAGTCCATATATAAGGTTTTATTCAAAATTTATTAGTCACTTATATGAGTTTTTCTCAAAACATACTCTTATAGTATTCTAATAAGAATTTATTAGTTCATATAAGGTTTTATTAAACATTTATTCATTCCTTATATGAGTTTTCCTCAAAACATACTCTTATAGTATTATAATGATGAGAATTTATTAGTCCATATAAGGTTTTATTAAACATTTATCAGTCACTTATATGAGTTTTTCTCAAAACATACTCTTATAGTATTATAATAAGAATTTATTAGTCCATATAAGGTTTTATTAAACATTTACTCATTCCTTATATGAGTTTTCCTCAAAACAAACTCTTATATAGTATTCTAATGAGAATTTATCAGTCAGTATAAGGTTTTATTAAAGATTTATTCATTTTGTATATATATGAGTTTGGGTCCAAACATACCCTTATAGTATTCTAATAAAAAATTATTAGTTAATATAAGGTTTTATGCAACATTTATTAGACACTTAGATGAGTTTTCCTCAAAACATACTTTTAGAGTATTCTAATAAGAATTTATTAGTTAATATAAGGTTTTATTCAAAATTTATTAGTCACTTATATGAGTTTTCCTCAAAACATACTCTTATAGTATTCTAATAAGAATTTATTAGTCCATATAAGGTTTTATTAAACATTTATTCATTCCTTATATAAGTTTTCCTCAAAACATACTCTTATAGTATTATAATGATAACAATTTATTAGTCCATATAAGGTTTTATTAAACATTTATCCACTTCTTATATGAGTGTTCCTCAAAACATACTCTTATAATACGTATAGTATTATAATGATGAGAATTTATTAGTACATATACGGTTTTATTGAACATTTATTAGTCACTTATATGAGTTTTCCTCAAAACATGCTTCTATAGTATTATAATAAGAATTTATTAGTCCATATATGGTTTTATTAAACATTTACTCATTCCTTATATGAGTTTTCCTCAAAACATACTCTTATAGTATTCTAATTAGAATTTATCAGTTAATAGAAGGTTTTATTAAACATTTATTCGTTTTGTATATGAGTTTGGCTCAAAACATACCCTTATAGTATTCTAATAAAAAATTATTAGTTAATATAAGGTCTTATTGAACATTTATTAGTCACTTATATGAGTTTTCCTCAAAACATACCTTAGAGTATTCTAATAAGAATTTATTACTTAATATAATGTTTTATTAAATATTATTAGACACTTATATGAGTTTTCCTCAAAATATACCCTTATGGTATTCTAATGAGAATTTATTACTTAATATACGGTTTTATTCAACACTTATTATTTACTTATACGAGGTTTCCTTAAAACATACTCTTTTAGTATTCTCCTAAAAACTTATTAGTTAATTTAAGGTTTTCTTAAACATTTATTCGTTACTTATAAGAGTTTTCATGAAAACATACCTGTTTATATTCTAATAAGAATTTATTAGTTAATACAAGGTCTTATTAAACACTTATTAGTTACTTATATGATTTTTCCTCAAAACATACCCTTATAATATTCGAATAAGAATTTATTACTTAATATAATGTTTTCTTAAATATTTATTAGACACTTATATGAGTTTTTCACAAAACACACCCTTATGGTATTCTAATAAGAATTTATTACATACATATAAACATTTACAAATTTTTCAAATTAAATACCAATTCAAAACCTTTTTCTCGTTTGTATATATAAATACCCATTTAAATCTTAATTACACTACCTATTCATATAATTATTACAAATGAACAATATAATATATATATATATATAGGGAAGCTTTAAAATGTAAAAACTCCTTAACGTGTAAAATTTGCTTAACGTGTAAAATTTTGTTTTTTTATTGCAAAACTGGACGCGGGCCTAGTTTAAAAAAAAAACGAACCGGGTTTATAAAAAACGAGTGGGCACGCTTCTTCCTTCCTCGCAGCGAGCCAAGGTACTCCCTCCCATCGCCTGTTTCTTATTGCCTGTTCAGATCAAAGGGCGGCGAAGCTCCTCCTCTCTTCTCCTACGAAGAATCCGTCTCGCTCGCCTACTGCCGCCGCCTTCCGTCTAAATACTCGGAACCCCGCCGATGAGATCCAATTGAAACAGAGGCTGGTGAAGAAGCAGACTCCGAATTCCCAGCCTCCCGCCAGTCGATTCGCGCTGACATCTTCACAAATTGGAATAGCTGATCTTCGATGGAGGGAGATATGAGATCGAGAGATGGCGCGAGGATGGAGGTGGTGAACGTCGGGCCTGGATCTGTGCTTCAAGGTGCCAAATCCTTCATTCTCGCTTCAAGGTTTGTTTCGTGATATGAACCTAGTTCTCTTCTAATGTTGCATTTTTTCGATTTCTATTTTACTCTTTGAAGTCTCTATTTGGCCGGTTTTGCACGTATAGGAGGGATGCCAGCTTTCTCTTTTCCTCTGCTTAATTGCACTTAAGGTCTTTGTTAAAATGCCTCTTTGTCAAATTGCACTGAGATTTTAGGGATTGAAACAAATTTGAGGTTTGATGAGACATGTGGATGTGCGGCGATTTCTATTTTCTGAGTTCTTGTCCTGATGAGATTTGTGTAGATCTAGGGTTCTTGCTTGATTTCTACATATGGATGCATATGTAGTTCCATTTCTCTTGCAATCCACGACGTCACTTTTTCTTATTGAAAGAGTGGGCATATCTTTTTCTTTATGAATACTGATGATATTGTCATTGTGTAATTTAGTGCTGTGAATTAGACAACATTAGTTTCCCTTGAGATTTTGCTTGTTTAATTAGTTTAGGTCCTCCCCATTCTTTCTGGATCTACTGCGTGCTGCTTCTTAGGTTTCCATGATTGTCCCTTTGGCGCTTTTGACTTCAATTTCCTTGAGGTTGAACCTGTTACAGATCCCTCTCTTCCTTCTGTTCGCTTTCATGCATCTGGAAATGCTAGAACATTGCAGATGAGTTCATTGTCGGGAGGAGGTGCTGAGTGTAAAGGCTCGGATTTTTAAAATATTAATTTTCGGAAAAAGAAAATCAAATTGAATTTAAAGTAAATTCCGACCCAAATTTTCCGATTTAAAAATCAATTCCGTCTTTCATTTCGGTTTTGAACGATCAATCAGCGGAAATTTAAATCCCCGACCCGAGCTCTCAATTCCGTCATATTCCGAATCCTTATCCTAATCCAACTCATCACCTCCTAATTATAGTAAAATCTTATCCTCACCTCCCCTCCCTCTCTTTTTGCTTTCTCTTATCCTAATCCAACTCATCACCTCCTAATTATAGTAAAATCTTATCCTCACCTCCCCTCCCTCTCTTTTTGCTTTCTCTTATCCTAATCCAACTCATCACCTCCTAATTATAGTAAAATCTTATCCTCTCCTTTCCTTCCCCCACTCTTTGACCCCCTTATTTTGGCAAACAAACAATACCTCACTCTTCACAAAAAAATGGACCTTTTATGTGCAATTTGACCTTTGGAAAAATCAGATTTGTGTTGATTCTTCCTCTTCTCTCCCCTTCTCTCTCTCGACATTTCACAAGCCAAAACTGGTTCTTGAGCTTCCTCACGCCATTTCCACCACCGCCGCACCTCACCACCGCCACACCTCACCACCGCCACCTCCACCACTGCCGCACCACCTCCTCCCCGGAGCGCCGCCGTCGCCACCAGCAGCAGCCGGAGCCACCACCGCCGCCGAGCAGCACCTCTTCCCTTCTCCTTCCTCCCTGTTTTCTCCGAGAACCCCGGTAAGGCTCGTTTCCCTTTCCATTCGACTTCGAGCTGTGAAAAGCACCGCCTTTAACCCCCGTTCTTCCGTCCTAGGCCGAGCTAGCGCGGATCGAGACTCCGGCGAGTCCATCGAGATCCCGACGAACTCCGACGAAGCTTCGAAGCCCTCTCGGTGAGCTCTCTTCCTTCCTCCTCGTTCCTTCCTTCCTCCCTGTGTGCGTGGGCCCCCCTTCCTCTTTTAAACCTCCAGCTCGTTGAATTGAAAGAAACAAATGGGAAGCTTCTTTGGGACTAACTTTTGAAGGGCCCGGTTTGGTTTAATTAAAACAAGGGGGCCGGGTTGGACTTTTATAAAATAAGTGGGTGGTTTTGGTAATTTTAATAAAGTGAGGTTGGTTTGGTAAATTAAAAATGAATGTTTTGATTTAATGAATATTGTTGGGATTTTATAAATATTTTATAAAGATGTTAAAATAAAAGATGTTAGAAGTAGTATGTAAAATTATTGGGATTAAAATATAAAATGTTGTTTCGAGATTTAATATATGATATTGTGGTGATTTATTAATGTGGTTAAAAGTTATATGACTTTATTGAAGATGTGCAATTATATGCTAAGTAAGATTGTGAGATGATGGCATGCAAATTGGTTAAGTATGAATTGGAATTGTCTTAAGTCGATGAATTGGAGAATTATATTGAGTATGGTTGTGAGATATTGAGATGATAGATTATGAGACAAGGTTGATATTATGGAAATGATGATGTGATGGTTATTATGTTAAGTTTGTGAAGTTGTGTGGGTGACTATTCTATGCTTTTTGTACCTTAGGAATAGACTCATTCATGTACTTATACTTGTTAGGTGATCATCTGTGACGTGTTGGATTTCATATTGCCTGGTTGATTGCCTTTTTGCTGTTCTGCGATACCAGGTAAGTCTCTTCGGAGCTTACTCAGATTGAATAGAGTGATTCCCTGCTATAGGTGCATGATATACTAGGTGTTGCATTCATGATCAGCATGCCATGTAGTACCATGCTAGGTTGCATTGATCGTTGAGCATCCTATTTCTTTATGCGTATGTAAACAGAACGGCCGTTATCTGTGAAGTAACTAGAGTCATTGCTAGGGTCATAGGGTAGCCCAGCTTCATCGGGTACCCTGAGTCAATCGAGTCATGCACTTCCTTTTATTATATGCCTGCGGGCTTTATTGTGGAGCGGGTTAGGCATGCGTGCCGCCCAATTATGAATGAATGCATTCACGAGCTGGCCAGTCTCCACCTATCGGAAGGGGTGGAGGTAGGAGAGGGATATACCACTTGGTATTCTATGCTAAGGCCTCATTATTATTATGCACTTGATCTTAGGAGCATGTTAGTGTGTTACTATTCCGCCATGCATCTAGAAGCATCTTTATTAGGAATAGCGTATATGTGTGCTTATGGTTGGGATGCAGAGAAGTGGGCATCGATCTGATCCCGCCCCATATCAATTTTTTTAGGTATTACCTATGTTCATCCTATCGGTGCTGTTTGCCTATTTGCGCGGGTCATTTTGTCGGCGGAGAGTGAGCGTTGGAGTATAGACTTCACTAGACTCTGATTATATTTTGGATTTATACTTGACTCCGTTTTGACCCGGCTCTGCCGTGGCACCCTCTTGTATTACGCTTATTTCCGCTAGTTGCACTATTTCCGATTTCCACGCTTAGATTACGACAGGTACAGGGGACTTCCCCGGGGATTCCAACGATCCCTTCGATTTTGGGTATGAAATCCCCCTTGAAAACATTAAAGTAAGTTTTGAAACCTTCAACCTGTACTCGGGGCGCAAGGACCTAACGGGGGGTTTTATCCCTCGAAACGTAACCTGGGAATCATAATCCCGGGCCGTTACAAAGGTGGTATCAGAGCCAGGTTATGCAAACCGAGTATGATCGGTTGAAGTGGTTTTGGAAATGGCCCAAGGTTTTCAAATGTTTTTCCAAAATGTTTTAGAAAGGGGCAAAATGAATTTAATATGGCTGACTCAAATGGACTAAATATGAACTTGACTCAATAAATTCGGTAATCAAACAAAGGGAAACGAAGGGGTAGTAAAGGCGCTAGACCATCTCTATTGGATGTAGTTGGGAACGGGTAGGCAAAATATAGCTTGTTCTTTTACAGGTGGACTTGAAGACTCCAAGGAGCCCGAAGGTTGGAGTGACATGGGTTAGGAGGTCGTGAGGTATTTGCCCCTCCGGTCAGCCGTCCCTCGAAGGACGGCATAGATCGTTTATGTGATTATAGGCACTATATCCGACTGGGCCCGAGGGCGATCCTCCTTGAAGAGGATCATATTAATCACGTTGATTAATGCTTCCATGTTGAGTGCTATTGTGCTTAGGGTAGGGAACTAATCAGTATGCCTTGACTTGAATCATGTATTGAATAAATGTGCAAACGGGATAGTGGGAGAATACCTTGTTCTTATGTCATTGGAACTCCTGTCTTGTCGAAATAGCTCTCCCATAATTCAAACCCCTGACGATTCTGACTCCGTCAACCGTCCCACCAAAACATTTAGGCATGTTAGCAAGGGTCGAAGAGCATCCGCTCTCCCCGTTTCGAGTCATGTTTTGTATCCCACCACCAATGCTTTTATCGAGTCTCGTACCTTAGGTTGGTGTCTTCCACGGGAGAATTTGGGTCAGTCAACTAGATACTTCCGGGGGGGTGTGGATATGGGAAATTCATGAGTGTTTAGGGAGGGTGATCAATGAAACAATTTCGAGTTGGAAGTGATTGTCTTATGGAGTTATCCTTCTCGATTCCTATACTGGTCAAATGTGTCTTCT
Organism: Persicaria tinctoria; assembly: GCA_037127255.1. Lineage (NCBI taxonomy): Eukaryota > Viridiplantae > Streptophyta > Magnoliopsida > Caryophyllales > Polygonaceae > Persicaria > Persicaria tinctoria. Next base: position 73,285,726 of record JBANSL010000002.1, on the reverse strand, counting down.
TACCACGAGAGTCTAAACACAAATTATACCCTCTCATCTCGAAAACAGTGTGAATGTCCTTGTGTCATACCGAGCGAGTCATACTAGCGTCCCACGGGGAAACAGGGTGATGAGTCAGTGATTGCCTTAGAGAATTCTGTTTGGTTATAATAGTAGCCCCCCCCCCCCTCTTGTGATTGTATGACTTGATGTGTTAGTATATTTCAGCATGACTTGTCTGATAACTTGCATGATTGCACTTATGAACGAATATATATGTGTCGAATCTAGGAATTCCCATCATTGTTACTCTCCCTTGAATTAGGTCCATGATAGTGTGGTTAACCCTCTTTGTATGGGTGCCATGAGAAACGAATTTCTGAGTATGTTAAGTTAATCAAATTGAACCTCATTGACTATGTATTTTCTTAATGAGTGTCGATAGTATCATGTAGGATATACATCTCCTAATTATTGACCATCATGCATCTATGTGCCATACTTGTCATACTACATGTATATGTTTGTATTGGATGTGATAATTGTTATGCCCAAATGACTTCACCATATCACCTGACATGATTATTAGAGTGCATCTTAATATGCTTATGTGTACACTTAAAATGAGTAATGAATTGTATATGTGATATCCTATAATGCTCATTATGTCATATATAACTTATGCTGCATATGTCCATTGTCGGTCCATGTATAAATGATCTTAATATGTCAGGCATGACTGGTAAATGAAATGTTAGGGTACTTGCTTGTTTTGCGTGCATGAAAAAATTGATTAGATGAACGTGTTGTGGACTCATAGGTCGATATTCCTTGAGATAGGTACATGCTAGTGTGCAACAATGTTGTTGAGATATTCGTGATTTTTATGTGTTTGTGTGCCATAATTATAACCTCATGGAACACCCAAAGGGGCATCATTGTAATCCGCGGGTTGGGATTCTATCTTCGATCCCGTCGTCCCTAGTCTTGGTGCATGTCTGAAATCCTTGAGGGTGTGTGTCGTCTTCCCTTGTCTCTCCCCTATCTCCGTAACTTCTAACCCCTCGCGATCCCCTTGATGGACATCGACATAGAAAAGAAAACAAGCGATCGAATGGCATCAGAGTGGCGCAACGGAAGCGTGGTGGGCCCATGGACCCTAGAATCGACGTCACCAAAGGACGAGCGCCTTTCGAAGATGGCGGTTGCGGACGTAATCCTCCTAGATGACTCAAAAAGTGACGTTCTCTCCTACGCGAATTGGAATTGATGTCGTGCGATAGGCTTGGAGCTGACTAAATGAATGTGTGATGACTGATATGCTGAGCTGGTAGTGAATATTTGTCTGACTAACTTGTGTCTGTGATGATGTGCCTTTATGCTTACGCGCATTGACCTGCTAGTAAATCGGTTATGAGTTATATAGGTGATGATGTTTCCTTCTTGTGCACGAGTCGAGTGAGTCCTTGGTGAGACGGATCAGGAAATGGCAGGTAGATTGAGGTCTTCGAGGTGGTCATTGGTTGTGCGAGATGGAGTGCATGAAGGATGTGTTAGCTTGGGTAGAGTCGAGGGAGTTATGACTTGTCAGAGATAGTGGTCAATGAGTATATTTAAGCTTCCAGGTAGGTCTTAGGTGAGGAGTGGAGTTAGCGTGGCGAGATTTCGAGGGATAGATCCTAGCAAGATGTGTCGGTAGGTCGTGGGTGTGTGGTGTGAGCACGTGGCATAGAAGGGTGGTTGGCTGAGGTCTAGACTAGTTCATTTGGGCGACCTTGAGAGTGGGTGTGAGTATAGGTAGTCAGTGTAGTTCTATAGGTGGGCAGCGTTGAGGATGATCGGTTAAGGAATGTCTAATAAATCGTGGAAATTGGGACTAGGTTGTATGTGTGGCGATTGGGAGCGATCTTGGTAAAGGCTGAGGTTGAGGAATCACTAAGGAAGAGTAGTACAAAGTTGTTTGGGAAATTATCGATCTCGGGTGTTAGGTTGTTCATATCAAGGATGTACGCGTGATGAGTATTTGGGAATTTTTCTCGATACGATTGGTAGTGCTTGGAGAATTCGTGAGTGAAGGAATTTCTAGATGCGTTGTTGGAGGATTTTAGGTTAGGGAATGATTCGAGAGTTGTGAGTGGATGTTATTGTAGCTATTGAGGTATTTGAGGGCGTGAGATGAATCTCGAGGAAGGGCTGGTAGTTAGGCAAGAATGTCGTTGAGATTTCTCGTAAGATTGTGGGTTTGAGGTCGAGATAGGGAGATTTTGAGCATGAAATTGGGAAATTGGCAAATCATAAGTATTGCGAACACTAGGGGAAGAATGTTTTAGAGAGTTGGCTAAGTTGCGATAATTGGGAAACTCGGATGAGGACGATCTAGGGACTCTACGGAAATGATGATCGGTAAAAGAGGGCTTGGGGCGGTAAGGTGGAATGGTTAAGAAGTAGGACGACTTGAGGATTTCAAAAGGTTAAGGTTTATCAAGATTTAGGATGAGGAAATTTGGGAATATGCTGAGACGAGAATCTAGAATAGGCCGGCTGAGGAGTCATGGATGTTTAGGGTTCGTGAGATTCGGTATGGGACAAGTACGTAGATAGAATCAGTGGTTGGTCATTGAGGATAGGTGCGGGTGATGAGGGTCTTGGTGATTCGTGGTTGGGAGTAGCACTATCTGGGTTTCCGTGTGAGAGTTGGTCGGGAATATCATGTGTGAGATGATATGTATGAGTGGAGTTCTTAGAGGTGGATGGCTAGTGAGAGTGATTAGTGGTGCGGAAAGTGTGATCAGGTTAGAGAGGTGATTTGAGATGTCTCTTTGGGGAGATTATGGTCAGGCAGAGGCTTGAGAGCCTATGAAGAGTAAGCGAGATTTTAAGAAGCGTCTAGATTGATTGTGAGAGCGATTCAATAGAGGACTTGAGATTTCTCGTAGAAGGTGAAGATTAGGACTAGAGATTGGGGCATTGAAGCAGATTGACCCTTAGATGGCTTGATGGCGTGAGGGTTGAAATACCTAGTAGTTGGATTGGATAATTGGCCTTGATTGCGGATTGTTGGGAGGCTAGAGGGTCTGTGTATGAGCGGGATGCAATGATAGTTAAAACTGGTATTGGATTGAGTTAGTGGACCTAGGTGAAGTCGATCTTAATGCAACAGATGATGGGTAGTGGTCGTGTCTTGTCATGATTGGTAGTTATAGACAGATTCTATTGAGGATGTGATCTAATGTGTGCTTTACTTGGGGGCCGAGTTTGGTGCTAGTTCTATGCTATAGATGATGATAATTCCTTGAAGTATCGTCATAGACAATAGTTAGCTGTTAGTACTAACAATAGTTATCCCTAAGCTTGATGAAATACTAGTGGGTGGAAATACCTGTTTGCCTCTAATGTGATGATGTCTGGTAGTTAGCGTAAGTACGATATGCTTATCTGATTGATATGAGGTGCATCTTTTGGTGATATGATATGATGAATCCTACTATGTGCGATGCTAAGCTAGATCTGTTATTATATGTGACTATCCTTGACATGAATGTGATCTGTTTATGAACGCGTGATATGATTGCTATGTTATACGATTGATATGTTACATGATGCCTTGAATTGGAATTGCTAGTATGATAGAACAGAATTGATGAATCTGATTCAGACTTGGAACCTAGGAAGAGAATGTGGGATTAGCCTTTAGAGGTGGATGTAGAATGATTGGGAAATTTGGGAATGCCGTGTTTAATATCGAATTTAAAGAATATCAAATGGTGATTTAAAAAGGGACATAGATTTTGAGAAAACTATTCCAACCCGAGCTTTCATTATGACGCCCCACGAAGTGGATACAAGCATGTATGGGGGCACCTGTAGATCGCTTGCTAAGACCTAGCGGAGATGTCATAATGGTTTTGAGTTATGGTATGCCTGAGGAGTCGGAGTGGGGTGTGGTAGGGGCCCCTACCGCATCCTTACTACGACCGATTGGGAGTATTATGATCATGACGACGGTACTGTGAGATCTCATGGGGGCACTTATGAGGTACTTACGGGATCGATGACGTGACCCTTGGACTCACCAATTCCAACTTCATCCCCACTTTAGAATGATTTTAGTCTCGGGGACGAGACTTGTTTTTAGAGGTGGATGATGTAAAGGCTCGGATTTTTAAAATATTAATTTTCGGAAAAAGAAAATCAAAATGAATTTAAAATAAATTCCGACCCAAATTTTCCGATTTAAAAATCAATTCCGTCTTTCATTTCGGTTTTGAACGATCAATCAGCGGAAATTTAAATCCCCGACCCGAGCTCTCAATTCCGTCATATTCCGAATCCTTATCCTAATCCAACTCATCACCTCCTAATTATAGTAAAATCTTATCCTCACCTCCCCTCCCTCTCTTTTTGCTTTCTCTTATCCTAATCCAACTCATCACCTCCTAATTATAGTAAAATCTTATCCTCACCTCCCCTCCCTCTCTTTTTGCTTTCTCTTATCCTAATCCAACTCATCACCTCCTAATTATAGTAAAATTTTATCCTCTCCTTTCCTTCCCCCACTCTTTGACCCCCTTATTTTGGCAAACAAACAATACCTCACTCTTCACAAAAAAATGGACCTTTTATGTGCAATTTGACCTTTGGAAAAATCAGATTTGTGTTGATTCTTCCTCTTCTCTCCCCTTCTCTCTCTCGACATTTCACAAGCCAAAACTGGTTCTTGAGCTTCCTCACGCCATTTCCACCACCGCCGCACCTCACCACCGCCACACCTCACCACCGCCACCTCCACCACTGCCGCACCACCTCCTCCCCGGAGCGCCGCCGTCGCCACCAGCAGCAGCCGGAGCCACCACCGCCGCCGAGCAGCACCTCTTCCCTTCTCCTTCCTCCCTGTTTTCTCCGAGAACCCCGGTAAGGCTCGTTTCCCTTTCCATTCGACTTCGAGCTGTGAAAAGCACCGCCTTTAACCCCCGTTCTTCCGTCCTAGGCCGAGCTAGCGCGGATCGAGACTCCGGCGAGTCCATCGAGATCCCGACGAACTCCGACGAAGCTTCGAAGCCCTCTCGGTGAGCTCTCTTCCTTCCTCCTCGTTCCTTCCTTCCTCCCTGTGTGCGTGGGCCCCCCTTCCTCTTTTAAACCTCCAGCTCGTTGAATTGAAAGAAACAAATGGGAAGCTTCTTTGGGACTAACTTTTGAAGGGCCCGGTTTGGTTTAATTAAAACAAGGGGGCCGGGTTGGACTTTTATAAAATAAGTGGGTGGTTTTGGTAATTTTAATAAAGTGAGGTTGGTTTGGTAAATTAAAAATGAATGTTTTGATTTAATGAATATTGTTGGGATTTTATAAATATTTTATAAAGATGTTAAAATAAAAGATGTTAGAAGTAGTATGTAAAATTATTGGGATTAAAATATAAAATGTTGTTTCGAGATTTAATATATGATATTGTGGTGATTTATTAATGTGGTTAAAAGTTATATGACTTTGTTGAAGATGTGCAATTATATGCTAAGTAAGATTGTGAGATGATGGCATGCAAATTGGTTAAGTATGAATTGGAATTGTCTTAAGTCGATGAATTGGAGAATTATATTGAGTATGGTTGTGAGATATTGAGATGATAGATTATGAGACAAGGTTGATATTATGGAAATGATGATGTGATGGTTATTATGTTAAGTTTGTGAAGTTGTGTGGGTGACTATTCTATGCTTTTTGTACCTTAGGAATAGACTCATTCATGTACTTATACTTGTTAGGTGATCATCTGTGACGTGTTGGATTTCATATTGCCTGGTTGATTGCCTTTTTGCTGTTCTGCGATACCAGGTAAGTCTCTTCGGAGCTTACTCAGATTGAATAGAGTGATTCCCTGCTATAGGTGCATGATATACTAGGTGTTGCATTCATGATCAGCATGCCATGTAGTACCATGCTAGGTTGCATTGATCGTTGAGCATCCTATTTCTTTATGCGTATGTAAACAGAACGGCCGTTATCTGTGAAGTAACTAGAGTCATTGCTAGGGTCATAGGGTAGCCCAGCTTCATCGGGTACCCTGAGTCAATCGAGTCATGCACTTCCTTTTATTATATGCCTGCGGGCTTTATTGTGGAGCGGGTTAGGCATGCGTGCCGCCCAATTATGAATGAATGCATTCACGAGCTGGCCAGTCTCCACCTATCGGAAGGGGTGGAGGTAGGAGAGGGATATACCACTTGGTATTCTATGCTAAGGCCTTATTATTATTATGCACTTGATCTTAGGAGCATGTTAGTGTGTTACTATTCCGCCATGCATCTAGAAGCATCTTTATTAGGAATAGCGTATATGTGTGCTTATGGTTGGGATGCAGAGAAGTGGGCATCGATCTGATCCCGCCCCATATCAATTTTTTTTAGGTATTACCTATGTTCATCCTATCGGTGCTGTTTGCCTATTTGCGCGGGTCATTTTGTCGGCGGAGAGTGAGCGTTGGAGTATAGACTTCACTAGACTCTGATTATATTTTGGATTTATACTTGACTCCGTTTTGACCCGGCTCTGCCGTGGCACCCTCTTGTATTACGCTTATTTCCGCTAGTTGCACTATTTCCGATTTCCACGCTTAGATTACGACAGGTACAGGGGACTTCCCCGGGGATTCCAACGATCCCTTCGATTTTGGGTATGAAATCCCCCTTGAAAACATTAAAGTAAGTTTTGAAACCTTCAACCTGTACTCGGGGCGCAAGGACCTAACGGGGGGTTTTATCCCTCGAAACGTAACCTGGGAATCATAATCCCGGGCCGTTACACTGAGTTGGTGTAGGGTACACACAAGGACTATGATTTTCGTCAGCAAAAGGAAAAATTGGCTTGTTTTTTTCACTAGGCTGCATAAATGTTTGATGATGCCTTTTTGGGTCTGAATTTTGGGGTTGTATTCAGATTTTGTTGATGGATTTGGTTTTGCTTGCCCTAATTTCAATTTTTGTTTCACCTGCTCATCTGGTTTTTTTTTTTTTTTTTTGCTAGTTTCATTCATTTGAATTTTATTTTTGTCAGATGGTTTTCAGATTTTGGAATTTTTTCTGATCAAACCTGCTAAATAGAGTTGTTGGAATTTGTAGTACTAGGCTCATTTGAAGAGGAGAAAAACAATTGAATTATGGAATTCAAGGTTTATGAGTTATGGCTTATCAGTGCCCTCATCTTGTGACAATCACAGTGATTTTTTTGTCTTAAAGTTGTGTTATGATACTGTATTACGTAATGTGCATTTTGCTGTAGAATGTTAAAAGTTACTGTGCATGGAATGTTAAAAGTTGATGTGGGTTTAATGTATTTTATTGGTGGGGTAATTGTTGTTTCATCTTTACTTGAAGCAAAATAATTTATATGGGTAGAGGGCAAAATAAGAGTGGATGATGTGTTGGTAGTTCATTATGTTCACATGATATGTAATGTGTAGCCCATATAGGACAGTTTGAACAATATTTCTGCACATTCAACTGAATTCATAACTCAAAAATGAATTCATAACTCAAAAATAATATCTAATCTCTAAACTAATTTAAAACCTAACCAAGTATCACATGCAACATCAATTGATGTTGCCTATTTCTTGTACTTAATAATTAGTGCACTTATAAGTGCACATTCTTAATATTTTAGTGCAATATTAGATAAACAATGTGCATATATAAGGTGAAATAGTGCATACTTGATATAAAAAAGTTGGTCCTGCTCTACCTTGTTAAACTATTAAAAATTTAATCTTGTTCTTAAATTTGAATTGGGTGTTAATGCTAGAAGATTATTTGCTGCAGTAGTGGTGAAAGTTTTGAAACCTCGTTGATAATGCATATTTTAGATAGGCATTATAGATATGTTTAGTTTAGTTAGGTTGCATTTCTTGCTTGCTTTGTTGTTAAATTGCATCTTGTGTTTATTTTAGAAGAGTTCAGATTCTGCGCAATTTTGTGTTTATCTCGCAGATTGAATCGGAACACATTTGGGAGATGTAATATCTCGAAGAGGAACACAAGATACATGGGAAGGAACAAGGAAGAAGAAGCAAGACAAGAAGCGAAGACCACGACAAGACATGAGACGCGGGCGCGCCAGATGGGACGCGGCCGCGCCAGAGCCAGCCGCAGCGGGGATCGAAGAAAGCATGTGCGGCGGGCGCCGCAAACTTGCGGCGGCCACCGCACGGACCGTCAGCGCGGAGCGCGTTTTTGGAAAAAAACCCTAATTTTCTATTTTACTTTTGAAGGCCGACTTGGGATCTTTTTAAGAGGCCTTTTATGTTATTTTTGAGGATCATTCATTCTATTCATTCAACGATTAGACTTTTTAGAGATTTTGAGCTATGTCTTCCATGAGGAACTAAACTCATCTATTCTGCCTGCAATTTGAAGCTTTATTCGGATTGATTGTGAGTTTCTAATTCTCGCTCCTAGTTTCCTATTTGTGAATGCTTCGACTTCTTTGTGCTTAATTAATTATTGATTTGTTCTATCTTGTCTGGCCAACTCGTTAGATCAATTCAATCGCTAAGGTTTTGTAGATTCCTGGTTGTGAACCTTAACCTAAGTGGCAAACTTATTCCTTTAGGGCTGGTTGAACTAATTGAAAAAGTAGGAAGTTGAATGTGTTGTTAAATCCTTTTTTAGGGACTGCAAATACCTTGGCTAATCTCTGAACTTAAGGCTATCAATTGGGTTAAATCCTTCTTTAGGGACTGTTCGATTGATAAGGGTTGCTAGGACTAGTTGGACTAGTAACTATATTAGGTCGGGACAAGGGCATTCATAGGAAACATAATAGGACGAGAAGAAGTTACAAGGATCGCTTCAATCCAATAAAGTGGAAAATTGTAGGTGGAATTGCTTCTCTAAATTGTTTAAACCAAAATCACTTATTTTGCTTTCGTTAATTTGCTTTAAAAACTTTCACACAAAAAACCCCCAATCTGGTTACTTAATCAACGTTAAAATCACATTTGAGTTATAAATTTCCCTGTGGGATCGACCTCTTACTTATTACTATACTAGTTATAGGTTTGAGTTTCTTTGGCGGAATCAACGACAGGTTTCCCCTCCGTCAAATTTGGCGCCGTTGCCGGGGATTCTTATTAAATTCTTGTGTGTTTTTAGTGTTGATTTTGGTGTGGACCGTCCTATAAGGTCCATACCGTTGCTACTAATCCTTCTCTGTAGAAAGCATTGCAGAGATGGCGAACCTCACTCTAAAGGAGCTTTCTGCTCCTGATCTGGCACAGCAACCCCTGGCAATCCAATTCCCTGCGCTAGGAGAAGGATTCAACTTCGAGCTTAAGTCAGGGGTAGTTCATCTTCTACCCAAATTCCATGGGTTGAGTGGGGAGGGCCCCCACAAACATCTTTCTGAATTCCATAGGGTGGTGGTTGGGATGAAACCAGCGAATGTAACTGAAGAGCAAATCAAGCTGAGAGCATTTCCCTTCACTCTGAAGGATGATGCAAACGAATGGTTCTTCTATCTACCACCCGACTCTATTGCTACTTGGGCCGAGATGAAAAGAGTCTTCCTAGAGATGTACTTCCCTGCAACAAAGCTAAATGCTTTGAAAAGGTCTATCAGCAGCATTGAACAGTACGCGACAGAGTCCATTCATGAGTATTTTGAGCGTTTCAAGAAACTCTGCGCTAGCTGCCCATGCCATGGGTACGCTCAAAAGGATCTGGTTCTCTTTCTATTTAATGGGTTAACTGATATAGAGCGGAAATCAGTGAATTCTGCTTGTGGAGGTAACATGCTGAACAAGACACCTACCGCAGCTTGGGAGGTGTTTAAGGAGCTATCTGAGGGCTCCAGACAGTTCAATAAGAATCCTCGCGCTGGGGGTGTACTCGCTGTTGATGCTAATGTGGCTGCACTTCAGACTGATATGGCAGAGGTAAAGGAGATGATGAAACAAATGGTTATTGATAGGACTCCTAAACAACTGAAGGCATGTGGTCTCTGCAGTCAATACACTCATCCCATTGACATGTGCCCGCTTCTACAAGATTCTAATGTTGAATTGAATGCCATTGGGAATTTCGCTCAACAAAGGCATATGCAAGGCAATTATGGAAATCCTGGGTATTTCAACAACAACAACTACAATAGGGGCTATCAGCAAGGCTATGGGAACTACCAAGCCTCTTTCAATCAGCAAGGGGGGCAACAGGAAAGGCCTCAACAACAATATGAACCTCGGCAGGGAGGTCAGCATCAATCGAATGAAAATATTGAGGATCCATTGCAGAAACTGTCACGATTGGTCATGAGGAATGATAAACAACAGTCAGAGCGGATGGCGAATCTAGAGAAGCAGCAATCCGATCGGATGATAAATCTTGAGAATCAAATGAGTCAGCTTATCCAAATCTTAAGTGCTAAAGAGGCAAATAGTTCAGGAACGCTTCCGTCACAGACCATGGAGAATCCGACAAGGGAGAATGTCAGTGCAATAACGCTTAGGAGTGGCAAGGAACTGATTGCCACAACCCAAGAAGACGATGAGGAGATGGTGGATGAGGAGATAGAAATAATTGAAGGCGAAAACGGCCAAACAGTGGTGCGGCGCCCGCGGAAACTTTTGCGGCGCCCGCCGCAGCCCCCTGCGGTGCCCGCCGCCAGAGAGCGATTCCAAGCCGCGCCCACCGCAGATGAGACCCAGCGCGACCGCGCCCCCTCCAGCGCGCCCGCGTCACGTGGTTCCGCATCCGAGTCTTCTCCTGGTACGATTTCTTCCCCTCATCTTTTCGTTTCTTCTCCTTCTCCTTCGTCTTCTTCTACTCCTTCTTCTCCCTCACCTATGGAGATTCCAAAGCCCATTCCGCCTTTTCCGGAAGCCTTGAAAGACACACGAACATATGAGAATGACAAGGAGATCTTCGAGACATTCGGCAAGTGTGCGGTAAACATTCCTTTACTTAGCTTAATTAAGAGCATTCCTAGATATGCTAAATTTTTGAAGGAATTGTGCACCATCAAGAGGAAGCAGAGACTGAAAAAGAAGGAAAAGGTAAGCTTGAATGAAAATGTTTCTGCTATGTTGCAAAGGAAATTGCCTGAAAAATGCGGAGATCCAGGTATGTTTACGATTCCATGTGCAATTGGGAATACTAGATTCAAACAAGCCATGTTAGATCTAGGATCTTCAATTAATGTTATTCCTTATAACATGTACGTGTCTTTGGGTTTGGGTCCTCTGACTGAGACTGGGGTTACAGTGCAGCTTGCTGGTCGATCACAAATCAGGCCAAGAGGCGTTGTTGAAGATGTTTTAGTTATGGTGGATGATTTGTTTTTCCCTGTTGATTTCTTTGTTTTAGATATGGAGCAGGGAACCCCTGAAACACCCATTATATTGGGAAGGCCATTCCTGAAAACTGCGAAAACGAAAATTGATTGTTGTGAGGGTCTATTGACTATGGAGTTTGATGGAAGAAAGATAGAATTTTCTCTTTTTAATCATGCTAAGCTTTCTTCTGAAAATTCTGTAGATATGCCTATTGCTGACAATACGGATCGCAACAATAACTTTCGTGATTTGATAGGAACACCTAAGGACCATGGTATATGCAAATTTGAACCTCCTAACAATTTGAACTCATTTGTGATTCCAGGACAACCCCCAGGAATAGCTCCAGGAAAGAAGCTACGGGTAATGGATGAATGTTGGAACAGAGAGCTATACTTTCCAAGAGTGCCCGCATTGGTCAATGAATTGACCGGTGTTGGTGACCCTGGTGGAGGCACATAGGCCAATCAAGGGCCATCACGTCGAGCCAATGACTTGAAACAAAGGCGCTTCTCGGGAGGCAACCCGAGGTAAGTTTTTCTTTCTTTTTTTCCTTTTTCTTTTCCTTCACCCTGAGTATATGAGATTCACTTTTGTTGTCTTTAATGTTTCATTGAGGACAATGAAAACTTCAAGTGTGGGGGAGAGGAGTTTTATTCATATAGTGCATGTAGTTAGATCATTTTTAATTTCCTGCACCATGTTTAAGTTTATTTAAGTTGTTGATTAGTTTAATTGTTGGTTAATCTTATTTATTTTAATTTTCGAAATTAAAAAAAAAAAAAATTAATTTCGAAAATATTAGAAATAGAGCATGCATTGCATATATATGTGTTATTCAAATACCCATCTTGTTTAGTTTGTCCTCTATTTTAAATTTCAAGCATGAATCATAAAAGTCCCATGAAGTTCTGGATGTTTTGATTGTTATTGCTAAATGATTTTTGTGGAACATGAGCTAGCAAATATAATTGAGCATGTATGATTAAGCTAAAGTATGACTGAAGTCCTAAAAACATGACCCTGTGAGGATGTTTGGCCATAGTTGAATTCTTTTGCTCAATTGTGTGAATTACTCGCCTGGTGTTGCTACCTCTTGATATTGACTGCAGTATCTATTTTTGAAGACCGATGCACATGTTTGTTGCTTGCGGAGTTTATGTTTATATTTTGAGTCTTTTTATTTCATTTTATGCATACTTAGTGAATAAGGTGGCAATGGTTGATGCACTGAGTAACCGGATCTATGCATGACACCCATGGGTATGATTCGCGCAAAAAGGTGTTGAAAACTATCCACTCGCCTGGTGTTGCATTGCATTTTCTTTATGTTGTCCCGCAAGTAATGACATTTCGGTAGATATTTGGTGATATGGTGGTCAATGTCTATGAGCTTAGTGCATTATTGGTTTGAGTTGAGAGTTGTACTTAAAAGCCTAAACACATGAGTGAAACACATAATTCTGGTGAGGTTGGATGATGTCTACTTCTAAGCTTTGATCACTGGAATACATGCTATGACGTTTGTTTGTTTGGTTTATGTTTTCACCTGCTATGATGTTGCTTTTTGGTAAGGTTGAGACTTGAAGGGATTTCCTGTGGGATGCATTGATTCATGTTCATTCTATCATTGCTTGAGGACAAGCAAAGGTTAAGTGTGGGGGATTTGATAATGCATATTTTAGATAGGCATTATAGATATGTTTAGTTTAGTTAGGTTGCATTTCTTGCTTGCTTTGTTGTTAAATTGCATCTTGTGTTTATTTTAGAAGAGTTCAGATTCTGCGCAATTTTGTGTTTATCTCGCAGATTGAATCGGAACACATTTGGGAGATGTAATATCTCGAAGAGGAACACAAGATACATGGGAAGGAACAAGGAAGAAGAAGCAAGACAAGAAGCGAAGACCACGACAAGACATGAGACGCGGGCGCGCCATAGGTGACGCGGGCGCGCCAGATGGGACGCGGCCGCGCCAGAGCCCGCCGCAGCGGGGAGCGAAGAAAGCATGTGCGGCGGGCGCCGCAAACTTGCGGCGGCCGCCGCACGGACCGTCAGCGCGGAGCGCGTTTTTGGAAAAAAAACCCTAATTTTCTATTTTACTTTTGAAGGCCGACTTGGGATCTTTTTAAGAGGCCTTTTATGTTATTTTTGAGGATCATTCATTCTATTCATTCAACGATTAGACTTTTTAGAGATTTTGAGCTATGTCTTCCATGAGGAACTAAACTCATCTATTCTGCCTGCAATTTGAAGCTTTATTCGGATTGATTGTGAGTTTCTAATTCTCGCTCCTAGTTTCCTATTTGTGAATGCTTCGACTTCTTTGTGCTTAATTAATTATTGATTTGTTCTATCTTGTCTGGCCAACTCGTTAGATCAATTCAATCGCTAAGGTTTTGTAGATTCCTGGTTGTGAACCTTAACCTAAGTGGCAAACTTATTCCTTTAGGGCTGGTTGAACTAATTGAATAAGTAGGAAGTTGAATGTGTTGTTAAATCCTTTTTTAGGGACTGCAAATACCTTGGCTAATCTCTGAACTTAAGGCTATCAATTGGGTTAAATCCTTCTTTAGGGACTGTTCGATTGATAAGGGTTGCTAGGACTGGTTGGACTACTAACTATATTAGGTCGGGACAAGGGCATTCATAGGAAACATAATAGGACGAGAAGAAGTTACAAGGATCGCTTCAATCCAATAAAGTGGAAAATTGTAGGTGGAATTGCTTCTCTAAATTGTTTAAACCAAAATCACTTATTCTGCTTTCGTTAATTTGCTTTAAAAACTTTCACACAAAAAACCCCCAATCTGGTTACTTAATCAACGTTAAAATCACATTTGAGTTATAAATTTCCCTGTGGGATCGACCTCTTACTTATTACTATACTAGTTATAGGTTTGAGTTTCTTTGGCGGAATCAACGACAGGTTTCCCCTCCGTCACTCGTCCTTTTGAATCTTGTCTTACCTGTGGCATTTGCATTGAACATAAACTTGCCCCGATGAGGCGATGAATTGGGTTAGCTTGTTACTTGTGTTATGTGCAATTTTAGTTTGAAAAAGTGCAAATTTAAAACAGAAAAGTGCAATTTTAGAACTCAAATATTCTTATCTTGTCCATATTTTGGGTTAGCTTATTACTTGTGTTAAGATCCATAAGCTCAATTAGGAATGAGTGTCTGAACAAGAATCGTTCAGGAGGTTGGTGGTTCGAATCCACCTGGATCTATCTATTGTTTCAATTGGGTTGCTTTTTTGGTTCGAAGGGGTGCTTGCAATGTCGAGCAGAAGCCACTATATCACAAGCACTAGACTTGAGTAAATTTCAGTACCCATACAATTCCTAAGAGTAAAAACATAATACAAACATATGTTAGAAATATTTTAGAAAAATATGAGTCACTCATCATAATCAAATGTGGAATTAAACATCAGAAACTATATCCGAATATAATTTAATTGCACAGCTGTATCTTACTTTTGCACTTTATGTTCTTATATTTGCACTTGAAAGTTGCACAAAAGCACTTTAAAATTGCACAAATGCACTTTAAAGTTGCACAAATCCACTTCACATTTGCACAAATGCACTACACAGTTGCACAAATGCACTTGACAGTTGCACAAATGCACTACACAGTTTCACTTTATGTTCTTATATTTGCACATTACGATTTTATTTTTGCACTTTAAACTGTTATTCATGAAGAGAAACATCGAACTTCTAAGCGATAAACATATATAGTTGCACAAATGCACTTCACAGTTGCACAAATGCACTTCACAGTTGCGCAAATGCACTTCACGGTTGCACTTTATGTTCTTATATTTGCACATTACGATTTTATTTTTGCACTTTATACTCTTATTCATGAAGAGAAACATCGTACTTCTAAGCGATAAACATATATAGCCTATGCGGGGTTTGAACCCGCATCTTTGTGCGTAGGCACAATGCTCTACCATTTTGAGCTAATAGGCTTCAGTTGCAAGTGAATTTGAAATGCAGTGAAACACTAATGCAAAAATCTAGATTTAGAAAGATGGAAATTGTCCACACAGATATATACCAGTTTCATAATTGCCTGATTTTCAGTTGTCAATCCTTGTAATGCGAGGTCTTTGTCTTTCTCCGTTCTAAATGCTCCAACAAGAGCAGCTTCATATTCCCTTTTCTGAAAGGACATGTTCATCAGCAAATCAAAGAGGATAACCTCAAGAAAGCCAATTAGTGGAGAAAAAGGCAACCTGAAACATTCTCTTATCAGATAGAAGTGGGCTAAATGCACCACCATTTAGTCCTTCCCATTTAAATGCTCCTGGTGATCCTAGAAGCCCCATAGAATGTGATAGTGAATAAACAAATCTTGATTACATCATTTTATTGCAAAATTGCTTAGTTTTTCATGATGGTTGCTGAATAAGATTGAAAATAGTGAAGTATTACTAATAAAAAAAATCTGGAATAAACAGCCAGTCGAAAAAAACAGGTGCTGACCGAGAATGTCCTGCATAAATTGAATAAACTGTAGTAGCAACAATTAATGGAGAGCTGAAAGTTCCAGCAAATAGCTTCAGTTGCTGAATTTGCATCCTCATAGAAAGAACATCTCCAGATGCATCTTCATTCACAATAGCCTGATTTACACGTTACAATAATTGCAAAAGGCTTCTCAGTAATAAATACAATAAAGGCCTGACACTACAAGAATGAAGTTCCATTAACTACAGAAATGCCTGACAAGAAGAAATTAGAAGGCACAACTTACATTGTTCTTTATAAACTTTGCTCGTTGAGCAAATTTAAGTGTGCTTAATGTCTCCAATGAACAACTAAAAGAAGAATACAGGCACTTGATTAAAATGAGTTATCAAAGTTGTTCAAGAACACATGAATAATTGCAACCAGACTATATAACAATCATCTGCAAGCAAATAACATGCAACAGAATCAATTTATAAACTGTCTTTCTCCCATCTATAAGGTGATCAAATACGTTCAGAATTTCATCTCTCTTTTAAGTGAGTAAAGCTAAATCAGTTTAGTTAAGGCCACAGAATCAACTAACACTCTAATAAACTCCAACACATAAGCTGATATAGGTGAACCACCCGAAAACATGGTATGAACATGTCCACCAAGCCTTTCCATTATTTTATTAATGAACACTAGCCTCTCCCATATCAGTGATGGTTTTTTTCCTGAAAACACAACCTTGAAATGCTTCCCATCAGTTTTTTTTTGTAATACATAAATCCATTGCTTCAGAAACCTAGTATTGCAGCCGCACCCAAGGACTCAAACTACTCTATAACAAATGCAACTCTTTTACTACTACTTTATCTACTTCTTAGTAAAAGCAATTCAAGAAATTCAAGAATCACAAACCCTAAAAAGCTAACCAATTTGATGAAGGCAAGTGAAGATTGAAACGATTAGAGAGTTTTCATAACAAAATTGAGATAAATATCATGAATCCCTAACCTGGTAAGGGTAAACAAAGAACGAGAAGAACACTAGCGTCGAGGGTGAAGGGAAGTCCGATGAATCGCCCCAAGAGTTGATTGGTGGCCTGCTCTGTCGAGAATAGGGTTTCTGAATGGCGGCCAATGTCGAGAAGAAGAAGCTGCCCCTGATGCAAGCAGACCCTCGCGACAGAGTGGCTCATCCACCACTCTCGTAGTAGAACAGAGAGAGGATCGATGGATCTATGAAAGTAGAGAAAGACGTGAAGCCTAGCCGCACTTCTCACCATCGATCCACCGTATTGAAGTCGAGAGAGAGATTGAGAAAGATGAACGAGGAAGACGGACGCTGGTCTCTTCCTTTCCACCCGACAAACAAAATAGGATCGGCGACCCAACACAGGCCCAACCCGCGCACTACATTAACTCGCGTAACCTGTGTGGTATTAAGAAGGGAATTTTAAACGTTAAGCGGATTTTACACAATAAGGAGTTTTTACATTTGAAGTAAACCCTATATATATATATATATATATATATATATATATATATATATATATATATATATATATATATATATATTATGTAACTAAGTTAAACAATTTAAGCTTACCATAGTGGATCATGGAGAGTGGGCTATCTAGAAGACAAGTGGGCTGGCCCCATAAATACCCTCAACCATAAAATTGAAGGGAATAGACGCATGTAGGCCCTATCCGTAGGTAGAGTACAAAACACATTAATATTTGACCTCATCCGTAATAGCCACGGATACAGTCGTCGCTAACTGAGCTTAATTATTAATTGGGCTTTCACTTCTGAGGGGCTATTGGGCTCTAAGACGGGCCCGCCTCCGATTTCACTCTATACCCTATTAATGGACTATATTTAATCTACATAAAATTTTAGAGAGAGATAGTAATCTCATCCGGCCCGCCTAAACCATTTGCGACCAAGCCCATTCAACAAATGTTCAACGATTTCCGATACTGAACAGCCATAGATTCAGCTATGCATAGTATGTCGTGGCCAGATTAGCTTCGAATATAGCCACGAATCAAACGGTCGTGGCTAAGTTCGTGGCTATTTACCAGAACAATCCACCTTCCGAGCCACGAAATTAGCTACGAACACGAGACTCGTTGCTATTAGCCACGACTTTGATGAGGTGACATACCAGGATGCCTACCAGCCACGAATACAGCCACGACTGTTAACATTCGTCGCCAATGTCATTGCTATTGGCCACAAAGATAGCGTCGCCTAACATTCGTGGCTAACAATCCGTTGCTAAATCCTGTTTTTTTAGTAGTGTAGATTACAATGTGATGTGGGTGCATACAGCTTATGGTGATGCATCTCTTAAGTCCAGCTGATCCTTCTACCTCAACAATTCTGAACCACTTGGTATTAAAACCCTGAACCAATTGATGTAAAAACCCGAACACTTGTATAAAAATCATGAACCATCTTAACAACTTGACATTTTTTTCAATTAAACACAGGTGCCAAACCGATTTGATTAACAAAACATCAACTACAATGACCTGCTCAACATGTTATCTTCTTCGTACGATTTGATTGAATATGTGAGGGGAAGCCACTGATAGAGATCGAATGAAAATAGAAAAAATAGTTTGGTGGCCGAAAAAGAGTTTAATTTATAGGGCTTTTCATCACATGTATTACTAACTTGGACTTGAAATTAGCCGATTTCTCGGTGCTTCATCGGATTAGCAATGATCACTTTAGGGTATTTGTCGATTGCAGTATCCTCAAACGATTAATAAGGTTCGATGTGGTGTGATTGATTTTAATTCAAGGTAGGATCTCTCCACGGCTGGTGGGGACTAATAAGGTTCGATCCTCGGAGATATATAAAAATAGTTATATTCACAATTGTTATCTTTGTTGATTCCTTTTAATCTTTTTTATTTTCTTCATAATGGAAACTTGAAAGACATAATAATAAAAATTCACTGAAAATCAAAATGCAAAACAAAAATATTTAAATTTCATAACACTTAACAAATCACTATAGACTATAGTTGTCTGACAGGGGAGTATTTAACTAGGGCTAAAAGAGGTTGCTGAACAAGCACCTGAAAGAAGTTCAAATAACGTAAAAAGGCGACAAAATTTTAAAAATGGTAGTGCACTAAAATTAAAATGAATTGGCAACTGATGAGCAGTACGTGTTTCCTTTAGTCGTCGAAGAAGAAGAGATCACCCAAGTCCTGCAGCAAAGCAAAACACAAAATTAAAGCAAACAACACAAAATTAAAGTTGAAGTGCGTGCGTAGGAACAACACGTACAATGAAAACAAAGGCCGGCCTCGCTAGTAATCTTACATTATCAGACTCCTCTTTCTCCTCCTCCATCTTCTCTTCTTTCTTTGCCTCAGCGGAAGGCTCAGCACCACCAGCAGCAGGAGCAGCATCTGCTACAGCAACACCAGCACCACCACCGACAGGGACGGAAGCCAGCTTGTCCCTGCCAACTGCAATGAGTTCAGCGAGATCCTTCCCCCTCACTTGACTCAAAAGTAGCTCAATCCTGTCGTCATCAGCCTCAACTCCCACTGCAAGCGGCACATCAATATCAATATCCCTTTGTAATGATGAATTTGAATACTCACTCCGTTCAGAAATAAAACGAAAAACTATATAAAATCTTATAACTACGTACGTACGTATTTATTTTAATTAATTTATTTCAATAGGGCTCCTAGCAAAAAAGTCGAACATCGAACAGAGGATATATGAACATGTATATGGTCATCAAAATAAAACCGAACTCTTCAAGCACAATTATATTCCGTGAGAACAACAAACAAATTACGCCGATATACAGCAACTGGTGGCAACAAGCAAGCAATATCTACTCTGATCCATCAATCCATATTCAAAGACACACTCAAAAAGATCGACTCGACTTTACTACGTACGTACTAGATAAATAATAAGGCACATAACAGAAACACATGTAATCTGAAAACATAAAAAGAATCAACTTAATTTACTGTGAATTATAGAACTAGTACGTGCTTAGAGATAAATCAATTCAAACTCGATAGAATGCGGTAGCGTCAACAAGAATTAATTAGACATCGACGTATAACAGGTACAGAGCGCAATAAAAACAGATAATTTGGAAACGGAGAATCTGAAAACATGCATGCTGATTGCTGAGTTCGAACATGGAAGATGGTGAAAAACGATTAACGTACCGGAACCAAGAATGGCCTTGATGTTTTCAGCGGAAGGAGAGGGTTTGCCACCCAAAACGGCCATCAAATAAGCGGCGATAACCTTCATCGAAAGATCTTTCTCGATGATATGCGATGCCGAGTGGTTGAGGACTTGAACACCTCCTCTAGGGTTTAAATAGAACGGTTTCCGCTTCTCCCCATTCCTTGGTTTCCACGGAGTATCATCTATCAATTTCTACCAAAAAAAATATATCTATCATCGATCAATAAGAAAACGACACCGTTTTACCAGTTTTTCTCAATGGGCTTCTTGTTTCGTTACGAGTTATTGGGCCTAATTAATTGTTACATTGAAATAACCACACCGTTTTACCAGCCTAATTGTTTTTAGAAATTAAATAATAATTTTATAATAACAAGCTTTAAACAAATTCATTACTTAATCATCTAACTAACTATATGGTCTATCTTCTCAAAAAAAAACCATATACTCTATTATTATTTGGGCATATCCTTTGTTGTAACGAAAATGATAACAGAAAAGAACATGCGAGAGGAATAATATTCTTCCCCTCTAATATAAAATATAGCATACGGTTTGACTTGCTGACCGGTTAGCAAGACCATCATCGTGGGCTGCTGCCCAAACATCCTTTGTAAGTTGGATCCGTTGCAACAACATTTTCAGCAAAGATTTGCTGAAAATGTTGTTGGACGTGGTCGGGTTAATTGATCGCTGGAGACTCATCTTGGGGAAAGCCCTGGATTAATTATAAAGACTGAATTTTCACATCTCTTTGAAACGTATGACATAATGAGAATGACACAAAGATGAGAAGATAGCGATGAAGCAGTGATTTCTATCCATTCTCCACCGAAATCAATCAATTAAAACACATAAGAAAGAAACACAATTTTGGATTGAATTACAGTTGAGAAAGCTTTAGCAGTAGTCGTAGTCTCTGGTTGACTGGATGTGGTTGGATGGATTGACATCTTTTGGGGTGTTGGCTGCCTTGAAATTCCTCTCCCTAAGCTTCCTTTCTTCAGAAAGCACCTTCGCAAACCTGCAAGAATTACGAAGCGAAATGGTTACTTACTGCAGATGAATTGATCATGTTACTACTTTACTTACTAGTGTGAATAGGGTAGCTATATTTACTAACCTCTTCAGAGCATCCCCATTTGTGCCCCCATTTTTCATGGGCACAAATCGGCCACTCTCCAGATCGATCTGGGAGACGGGCTTCCTCAACAGTTGTTCAGCAACCGATGCAAGATGTTCCAAGTTGGTCTTTGTTCCTACATCCACTCCTGTTGCTGTTCCAGTTAAGGTATCGTCCTGTTTCAATTAAGTGTTTATATATGCGCTTAGCGGGATCAATCAGAGATCATTTGATTTGGTGATTTTGAATACGTGAATTTTACTTGAATTCGGATGTAATTATCCAAGGAGTTGAAGGAGCGAAAGATGCAATTGATGTGATGATCAACTACGTCACAACCAGCCTCATAGAAAGAGCTGATCAAAGGGCTAGATCCATGTGCGAACAACCAAGACACTAGTCCCCATTTGGCAACCAAATTGGCATTGAACTTGTGTTCATTACGAGCTGATCCGGTACCCAGTGATATCATCAAAAGTCTGCTATGGAGCTCAGATGCACCCTTGTGGTTCTGGATGATGAAATCCTTTATCACTTCATGGATAGCAAGCATCCCCTGGAAAGGAAACACCATCAATGTCAATGAGGTGTTGAATTTGGTAGCACAAAACGTTTAATCAGACTCTGAGAGAGAGAGTACTTTACCGGATTATTGGCAACGATTCCACCATCAATGAGGTGGAATTCCTTCTTGGTACCAAATTCATCATATTCATTTTCAAAGTAGTGTGCTGGTAGAAAAGTTGGCGCTGCTGATGTGCCGATACATATATCAGCCATCTTTGCATTCAAGGCCGGATGAGCATTCAGCTGCACCACAAACAATCAATATGCCCGGCTTCTCAATTCATTCATTTACTAGCTTATAAACATCCTATATATATATATATATATATATATATATATATATATATATGTTAGGTCGTCTGAACTTGTGAAATAACGTACAGTTCGATCATCTTCCTTAAGGCAGCTATGATTCAATGCAGGTTTATAAGGAGAGAAAAGAAATCGAGTAAGCTAACCTTGTAAGAAGAGAATAAGACAGGTTGGAGGAGCTTGATGTCGAAGGCAGGGATGACGACATTGGTCAAGGTATTGTGCAACCTCATCTCTTTTAATTTCTCTCTGAGTAGTTTGTGAAGATATTTGCCATCATGTTTGGGTCCTGTCATTGCCTTGAAAAAGCTTGCTACAGAAGCAATTATTCCCCTGAAAAAGGATGGAAATTATATATATAAGACGGTTACTTGCTTCGTGTTGAAACTCTAGCAGGAATGTTCATCCTTGACATGTTACTTGCTTTAAGCTTTATGTTGGGAAAACTAGCTAGATCATTCGGGAACCTCCTCTCCTCGTAGTCGAGAAAAATGATAGGCACACATTGACTATATGACCCTGCTTTGAACGGGATATACAGAGATTGTTGTTGTTGATGAATATGAAATATGTGGTTATAAACTTACATGTCTTTGCGGAAGATGGAGGGGCAATGCTGAAGGTAGAAAGGCTTGATATCCTTGGCAGCATAGAGAGGCCTCTTCTTCTCATTAGGAAGAGTGATCATCGTCGTTATCAACCCTCCGGTGCTTGTTCCTGCTATCACGTCGAAGTAATCCGCCAATCTCACCTCCTCCCCATCCAATTCCTACCCATACAATTTATTTATTTTATTTTTTTGTAAGAATTCGAGATCAAACATGCTTCATTCTCGATAGGCCGACAAGTCGATCGACAGACGGAAAACCATCGAAAATACAACCGAAATCATAAAAGGCACAAAGAACACACCCTACAACAGAACGAATCTAAGCCAACCTAGCTGAATTTGTTCTTATTATTATTTTATTTAAAAGAAAAGAAAAAGGATAAAAGTAAGTAAAAACCTGAAGTTGTTTCTCAAGAAATTCAAGGAGAACAGCAGGGATGATCCCTCTAACTCCACCGCCATCAATACACAGAACTGTGATAAGCTTCCCATGAATTGGCGACCGCAGTGGCGGAGGAGCAACCACTTGTTCCGCCCCCGCTGCCATTAATTTTGTGATTCTCGGTTGAATAAGAGAGAGAGACAAGTAAATTGAACTGAAGTCCCCGGTAATTTGGAATACGAGTATTGATTTTCAGTTTTTTCCCAACTAAAATAGAATCACCTTTTTTAGGGTGTCTTTATTCTCCCCCCACCCATCCTTGCATTTCTAGTGATTTCACCGGCCAGCTCTAATTATAATTTGAAAATTCGATATTTTACGGCTAGTTTTGCAAAATTAAAAAGAGGGAGAATTTTTTAATTAGTCAAAAAAAAATTTTTAAAAAGAAAATAGCATAAGACAAAAAATTATTTTAAAAAAAATAGTCAAAATGGGGTTAAGTCGTTATTTGTAATAGAGAGTCCAACGGAAATTGAAAGAATAATAAAATACTAGTACTTTTCCCGAACCATGTTCGTGTTTGTGTTCATAATATTTTCTATCGAGTTTGACGTACCACATAAAACACTCAACAAATATCAATTTTCCACTAACATACCATTTTGCTCATTCTCCTCACTATACCATTGTTCGAAATCTTCCGTTGTTATGATGAAGTCTTTTCTCGAGACGATCAGGACTTTGAATTTGACAACGAATAAATAATAGATTAGCCACTTACACTTCCTTTGACATTGTAATTATTGGCCTAAGAAAACTGAGTCTAGTCCTTTATAACACTTTCTATGTTACACATCATATTACAAAAAAGCGATTCAATACAAACACATCCATACAAATTATATGTATATTATTACAAAACCAGGAACTATACAAGGCAGATGCCAAAGAATAGAAGTCATGAGGATCTTAACTTTCCTCAACTAATATCTAATAAATGAAATAGCTTTGCTAATTGAATGTAAACACTTTTTGTTCTTACAGGCAAAAGTTTTATTACTATGTATACAGTAAATGGAGCAAGAGTAAATGATATACAATTGCAAATGGTTCCATACACGCCTCTATAGCCTCTTTGTGAAAGTTACTAATTAAAAGACTTTAGAACCAATCTTAGAAGACCCCTTTGCTCATTCACATACATCTTTGAAAACCCTGCATGATCAATTGCACAATAAAAAATAAAAACAGGTGAAAAAATCAAACATTTCATAAAACTGTGATGACATTGACAAATGACAGAACAAAAAAATTCCTTATTAGCATCACACCCTGGAGTTATGGAAATAGATGTGCATTATGCATAACATTCCTAATTCAAGTAAGTTTTCATTTTACATAAAGGATGAAAGAAACATCTACGCAAAATTCAATGCAACAGCCATCAATATATTATTATTTCACATCAAGAAATCACAGACTATCCACCTCCTTACATGCACAACTCATAGAGGAAGAAGGAAAAATGGTTATGGATCTAATTAACTATAGGTGTATGATGCACATATAATCATATATGCACCTTTTTCTTCCCCGTCAGCATATACACGTACTCTCGATTGCAAAAAAAATTTCAGGAGTGAAAACATACACACCACAATTGACCAAATCATTGACCTACATCCAAGAAAATTTCAGGAGTGTTCAACTAACGCAAAGATCATTATCGCTTTAGCTTGACAAATATAGTTTTGGTATTTGAACTCAAATCACAACAGAGTTTAGGCTTCAAAGCCTAGCAAGTTCTTTCCAAAGAGTGTCAATTTTTAAATAAGATAGACTTGCAAGTTTCAAAACACCTTGTGTCATCAAAATCACATAAAAGCTGATCTTCTTCGTGTTTTCTATGTTTCATTCACCAAATTCAGCTTTACCAAGCAATAAACCATGCATCAAAATTCAATGTAACTCAAACTGAATCAGGAACCCAAGCTTTACGAAGCAATAAACCAATTAGCCACAAAGAACCATTCATTAAATTAAGTTTACCTGACTCACGGTATGCTTCTCGGCCTTCTATGTCTTTGGCTTCTCAATCTCAGCCTTCTCTTCCATTTTCTCCAATTTTTCTCTGTCCATTTTCTTAATCCATATTAAAAGTTAAATAAGAAAAGTCATTAGGATTATCCTACCAAGACGGTATGAATCCCCTGTTACACTTTTCATGTTAACCTCTATGTTACATCTCTTAAATTGATATGAATTATAAATAAAATTGAGAAAAAAAGATACTTTAGTTTAAATCTATAAACCCTATAAGCTAAAGCATTAAAAAAATTGATGTTTAAAATGTATTTTTTATAATTTTTTAGCCTTTTATAAAAAAGATACCCTATGAGTGGGTGCATAAACCCTAAGAAGCTAAAACATTAAAATACACATGCAAAATATATTTTTTATACTTTGACCACTTCGGTTTATATATATGTTTAAACCTAGGATGTCATATCATAGTTTGATTCATAATTTAGATCAAATTTAATAAGTGTAATAGGGAGTGTAACACAAAAAGTGTAACAGGTGATCTGAATTGCTACCAAGAACATTGGAACACATTGAGTTTGACCTAGTCCATAACCTTTTGCTTTAATTTCCCACTATACGTTTTATTAATCCATATCAAACCAGAAAATTTATTAGGAATGTGATACCAAACAGTTTCCTCAATTCGATAATTGGTTTTTCTCCTTCTTTGTGTTGGTTGTCTCCTCCGTCTTCTATTTCATTTTCTCCAACTTCTCTCTCTCAATTTCCTTCATCCATATCAAAGAAGAAAACTTATTAACATTTTGATAACAAATATAGTTAATTCCATTAGATTTTTTTTACATAATCATCGAATAAAGCCATTATCACAAACAGAGAGGATTGACGACATCCCAATAAAATTGTTCATCATATGTAGAAATTCATGATCCTAGAGCTATCAAAACATAACCAAACCTAAGATCCAAAGTGGAGTTTCAGAAGCAGAATTAAGTTCATAGATAATAAATGATAAGTAGACGCCATTCATAATAACAAAAGCACAACATTCTCAACGATGCCGTTAACTGTAATTCAAGTATTTATAAAATGTGTATTCCATTTAATTTTAGAACATAGAAGCTTAAAGTTCCACAATCCCTATCTCTTTAGTCACCAACACCAAAATGTAATTTCCACAACTCTACATATTCTTCAATCCATACCCTAAACCTAGACCGATGATTAACCAACGACAGTTGGATGAGAAGAACAATTAAACTCACGAACGTTAGTCCAAATATCTGAATTCTTTAAACATTGTCCGAGTCGTTTTCTTATAAAGTCATACACGCCATGAGCATGAGAGTAGAATTACTCAAATTCTAATTCTGATCAATGGTTCATGTAGGCACAAGATTATCTGAACTGACAACATGTCAAGAACGTAACCAAAAACACAAAACCCAATTGAACAACACTCCAAAGAGCCAAGAAATAAAACATTCAATTTGAATAACCAAGATATATAAAGAAAGAGACGGGGGAACAAACCTAGCCTCTTGGTTTTCGAGGATTGAAGCTAGGGCATGAAGAATCTTCGATATCAACACCTCATCCTCGACCGATCCTCCATCTCCCAGTATCTCCGCCTCCTGCGGCTGTTCTCCGGCCTGTAGCGGCGGAGGAAGTCCGGTGGCCAGGCTCGGCGAGAGGAGGGCGGTGCTACCGATTTAGGGTTCCGGCGCCGCCTCCTCTCCTCTCTTCGCCGCCGTCAACTGTCGATGGGCAGCCCCTTTCTCCTCTCTCCCTCGATCCGTCTCCAATTTCAATCCCCCCGTCGCAGATTTATCCTTGTTTAATGGCAAAGCCCAGAACAGCCCCTGAAGTCCACCTTCGCCTCCAATTACGACGCCTACCATCGCACTCGTTTGATTGAATTCAAATATTGAGTTGAACCCGATTCCGCCTACCACATTCGCCTCCAATTTCACCTACCATTGCCTCCAATTTCGCCCCCTACCGCCCAACTGCTGCCTCCAGGCCTCATCGAATGCGACGCCGCCCACCAACAACCCTCCAGTCTCTCACCGATCACACACCGCGTCCACGATAACCCCGATCAATTCGGAGGAAGAATTAGTTGTGAGGAAGAACGTGATTCTCTTCTTGATGTGTTCCAGCCCCCGTAGGATACGACTCCGACGTAGCAATAATAAAGCATTTATTATTATATCAACTTATTTTTATTTTTAGTATTGTTTCTTAATAAGAGGTGTTGACTTACTTTACATAGTAAGTCCTACCCGTTAGCCAATTAGACCCATTATTAATTTTCTTTAAATACCCGTTAGCTAATTAGACCCTTATTAATTTTCTTTAAATACTCTATTAGGGTTAATGTTTATTCTTACGTCAAATTTAGAGGATTGCAGAGCGTTGAGTTTGAGACTCCCCCTTCCTCCCTGACGTCAAACCCTATCTTTCAATCTGCTACTGATTACTGCTGAATTCAATTGGATCTTCAATCAAAGGTTCTCGCTGGAATCAGAATCTCATCTTCGTTTGGAAGAGATTAACTTTGTTCCATCACCACACCGTCACATCGCGCCTCCGCTCCTGATCGAACCACCGTCGCTGCGCTCGTGCCTGTAGGAGCCCCTGTTGACGTCGGTCTGCACTTGAATTCTTAATTAATTAGTCTTGCTAATTAATTAGGCTAATCGGCGAACAATAAGTTCAGTGGCTTTTCAATTGAAATCGAAAGTCAACGCTTTAATTTGTTGGGGATTTCAGAAGTGCAGAGCCGAGTTGGGAATCACTGTCGCCGATTTCCAATTGCCATTTCAAAGGTCAACGTGGCTTTCAAGAATTTGATTAGTTCCATATGAATCCAATTGGGTTTTAAAGTCGTGTGAAAGGTTCGAGATCGACCCTACTCCACGACGCGAGGGTGATCGATCGACTTACCTTGATACCGGACGATTGGGAGTTGTACTCCTCCACCCGAGTTGAGTACGTATCACTTCTGCCAAATTCTAATGTGGAAGAAGCGGTTGAAGGAGAACATGGGACTGCAAAATTGGGTTTTTAGGGTTGCTGATAAACGTTAATTGATTAACGTGAGTTAGAAATTAAGGGAAAATTGCTTCTTAGTTTTGCTAAAAGAATGGACACGTGGCTCATTCTTTTACAAAAATACTGCTTCTAAAATAATAAGTATAAGGGGTGGATTCAAGTCGCTGTTTGATGACGGCTTAGGAGTGTTTTAATATTTCTTTGGATTTTGAGGTATTTATTTAGTTGAAAAAAAAACTGGGAAAAAAATATGTACACGGACAAAAAAAAGAAAAAATTTGCAAAACATGCACTTTATTTGGATGTATTTGCAAAATAGCCACGGGTTTGGACAATTTAGAAAAATAGCCGCTATATATACTTATTCTTGGATTGTACGGACATTTTTTTCTGTCTCCCAAATCCTCTCGCCTTCTCGATATGTTCTCTCTCCACCGGATCCGGCTTCGATGGCGACGAGTCTCCTCCTGTTCACTGTCGCCGCCGCCGCACGCTCCTCTTGTCCCGTGCTCGACGAGGACGACGTCGTCGCTCATCTCTTCCCTCCCTCTCGCCGCCTCTTCCTTGCCGTCCATCTTCCTCCGTCTCTGGAGGTCGTCCTCCTGTGCTCGACGAGGACGACGCAATCGATCCGGCTAGATTCGTCGTGCGTTTTCCGGCTTGGTTCGGTCGATTGTTCTTCCTTGCTTTGCTAAAGTTCGTAGTTTTCGTCGTTTGCTTCAATGTCGTCATCCAGCAGCTCAGGTATCAATTTCGTTTCTTTTTGCGAACTTTGTCGTGCTAGGGTTTTGGATTAAGTTTGTTTATGTTGATTTTATTGTCCATTTCGCCTCAGGTTTTGTCCATTTCGTTCGATTTCATTCGCCCTAGGTTACAATTGGATTTCTGAATAGTCGATGGTGTAAAAAATTGAGCGATGTCGAGTTTCCTTCAATGCTTTCTATATTGAATTGTTTCTAATTGCTCACTGATATGCCTTTGTTGATCACTGATATACATACATTGTTATACTGAATTTGATCTGCAACTCTTTGATTTTCATACATTGTTATACACTGTTAATTTAGGAACTTGGAACTTTGTTTATTTTGAAATTAATTTAGGAAGAAGCATACACTGTTATACACATAAATCAGGTACTGACATTGAAGCACCTTGTATCCATGTATGCTAAATGTGGATTTTTTGCCCAAAGAGTGGCTGTTTTTCACATAATGAAACACAAAGATATAGTTACATGCAATGCTTTGATTCATGAAAGCAAGTGAGGTTTTAGGAAATCTGTTTTACAGAAAACAGATTTTTGATTCATGAAAGTTCCAATTTGATTAAAGATTTTGGAATGCTTTGATTCATGAAAGTTCCAATTTGATTAAAGATTTTGGAATGCTTTGATTCATGAAAGTTCCAATTTGATTAAAGATTTTGGAATGCTTTGATTCATGAAAGTTCCAATTTGAATTACAGATTTTGGAAATCTGTTTTACAGAAATCTGTTTTTACAGACAACAGATTTCCAAAAATCTGTTTTTACAGAAATCAGTTTTACAGAAAACAGATTTCTGGAAATCTGTTTTACAGAAATCTGTTTTTACATAAAACAGATTTTTGGAAATCTGTTTTTACATAAAACAGATTTTTGGAAATCTGTTTTACAGAAATCAGTTTTACAGAAAATAGATTTCTGGAAATCTGTTTTTACAAAAATCTGTTTTTACAGAAAACAGATATTTTGAAATATGTTTTACAGAAAATAGATTTTGGGAAATCTGTTTTACGGAAAACACTTGATCTCTGTTGTGTACTTGATGATTCTTATCGGCCGGACTGATTTGTTTGATTGTGCTGAATGAAGGGTCCGGTTGGTGGTGTTATTGGTGGAGTCGTAATTGAGATGGATTTGTGCACTGGTGGTGCTGTCATGAACCATGGAGATATGCCATGGGCTGTATTTTTGTAGTGTCATACTTTCTGCTGTCACAAATCTGCTTGCTTGGGAGCGTGTCTTCTGGCTGCTGCTACTAATTGGATTTTGTCTCTCACTTGGGCTCTTCTTGGAGGCTTAATTTTATTAAAACTCATATGAGCTTTTTTCTTGATATTTTCACTTGTGTAATGAGAACTATCATAATTACAAAGTGTTATATCATCCCTTTTGAATGCCTTTGTTTTAGAGCTATTCATTTGGTTGTGGAGTTATTGAGTTTCCTAGTCAAATGCTTTTAGCCTATTATCTCAAATGGGAGAGCATTGTGCTCATGCACAAAGATGTGGGTTCGAATCCCATGTAGGCAAATTGAATTGTGATTAAAATGTGCAATTTTAGTTTGAATTTTATTTTTTAGTGTTTGAATTGTGATTTTTTCTTGAATTGGTTTTGTACACTAGATGAATGTGTATTTTGATTTTGAAGTGTATGTGGTGACACTAGAGGATTAAGGCCCAAAGTAGTGCTGACACTGATATTAGTTACAAGTAGTGGTGACACTAGCTTTTTATTTATTTATTTTGAAGTGTATGTGGTGACACTATGTGGTTAAGTCCCAAAGTAGTGCTGACACTAATATTAGTTACAAGTAGTGGTGACACTAGCCTTGTGTTTTCTGATATTGAAGTGTATGTGGTGACGTTTTCTGTTATTGAAGTTTATGTGGTGACACTAGGTGGTAAGTCTCAAAGTAGTGCTGACATTAATATTAGTTACAAGTAGTGGTGACACTAGCCTTGTATTTTTCTATTTTGAAGTGTTATGTTGCACAACATTGTCTTATTTTTGTTCAATAATAGATTATATTTGCAGAACAATCGAAGAGTTTTGAAATTGTGCTCAATAAACTATGATTGTAGAACATGGGGAATTAATGGATTTTTTTGCTAAACATGCTCTTATTTTTGCTCAACAATTCTTTATTTTTGCACAACAATCGAGACTTGTGAAATTGTGTCTCAACATGATCTTATTTTTGTAAATATGATTTTATACTTTTTTAATAGATTATTGCACAACACGGTCTTATTTTTGCTCATCAATAGAGTAAAATTGCACAGCATGGAGGGATTGGTGAAATTTTGCTCAACATCATCTTATTTTTGCTCAACAATAGGTTATTTTTGCACAGCAATCGAGACTTGAGAATTTGTTCTCAATATGATTTTTTTTCTCTCAATATAATTTCATACTTTCCCAATAAATTATTGCACAACATGCTCTTATTTTTGCTCATTAATACTTTATTTTTGCACAACATTCGAGACTTGTGAAATTGTGTCTCAACATGATCTTACTTTTTGTAAATATAATTTTATACTTTTTTAATAGATTATTGCACAACATGGTCTTATTTTTGCTCATCAATAGACAATAATTGCATAACATGGGGGATTGGTGAAATTTTGCTCAACATCATCTTATTTTTGCTCAACTATAGGTTATTTTTGCACAACATGGTCTTATTTTCTCTCAATATAATTTCATATTTTCTCAATAAATTATTGCACAACATGCTCTTATTTTTGCTCATCAATACTTTATTTTTGCACAACATTCAACATTTATGAAATCGTGTCTCAACATGATCTTACTTTTTATAAATATAATTTTATACTTTTTTAATAGATTATTGTACAACATGGTCTTATTTTTGCTCATCAATAGACAATAATTGCACAACATGGGGGATTGGTGAAATTTTGCTCAACATCATCTTATTTTTGCTCAACTATAGGTTATTTTTGCATAACATGATCTTATTTTCTCTCAATATAATTTCATATTTTCTCAATAAATTATTGCACAACATGCTCTTATTTTTGCTCATCAATACTTTATTTTTGTACAACATTTGAGACTTGTGAAATTGTGTCTCAACATGATCTTACTTTTTGTAAATATAATTTTATACTTTTTAAATAGATTATTGCACAACATGATCTTATTTTTGCTCATCAATAGACAATAATTGCACAACAATGGGGGATTGATGAAATTTTGCTCAAAATCATCTTATTTTTGCTCAACTATAGGTTATTTTTGCACAACAATCGAGACTCTTATTTTCTCTCAATATAATTTCATACTTTGTTAATAACATATTGCACAACATGCTCTTATTTTTGCTCATCAATACTTTATTTTTGCACAACTAGTGATGAAAATTAGTGCTGACACTAATATAAGTTACAATTAGTGCTGACACTGATATTAGTTAAATTAGTGGTGAAAATTTGCTCAACATGTTAAGAATATCATGTTGAGAAGCAATACCATGTTGTTTCTTAACATTGTATTGTTTTTTTAAGTAAACAATAATGATAAAATCTAAAATTTGATGAGTACCAATGACAGAATTGTGCTGACATATAAAAAAGAATACACAAACTTGTCTTATTACATGATAAAACATAAATGTGAATAACACACAATGATGCGGGTTCGAATCCCG
Organism: Persicaria tinctoria; assembly: GCA_037127255.1. Taxonomy (NCBI): domain Eukaryota; kingdom Viridiplantae; phylum Streptophyta; class Magnoliopsida; order Caryophyllales; family Polygonaceae; genus Persicaria; species Persicaria tinctoria. The sequence goes on along the minus strand of JBANSL010000002.1, from coordinate 73,253,166 downwards.
CACAATGATGGGGTGAAAAGGGGAATAAAGAACTTCGTAATCAAATATAGACAAAACCAAAATCTAGACCAAAAGAAAAGAAAAGATGATGCACACAATAATTCAAAGGAAGAAATAAACAAATATAGCACAAGCAATTAGTGCTGACACTGATATTTTGTGCTGACACTGATGTTAGTTACAAATATAGCACTAACAATTAGCGCTGACACTGATATTAGTTACAAATTTTCAGGCTCCTTGAAGAATCCACAGGCAATGTTCAAAATTGCTCAGTAGTGCCCCATCTCCTTGAAGTGTGCAAAGACGTTGCTTGAAGAATTGCTCAACAGAAAAAAGATCGAAACCTCGACTCATAAAAATTGATCGACAGTGATCCTGCAAGCAAAGAATTGTGCTCACAACCTTATTTTGAATGCTTTATCCTTCTCTTGAACTCTCCTATTGAAATCTTTCTATTGCAGGGTGGTCTTCCTGGTCTCGAAAATCAGTAGGCAGTCCCTCTGTCGAGAAAAGAAGAAATCCAATTACACCATTGAAAATCAAGGCAAATGAAGAAAAGGAATGAACTAAAATAGGGATGTCAGACATACTAATAAGCTATCAAATATGAATTTTAGTTTCAAAGACCAAACAAAATTAACTTACCTCTGCACAGAGAAGGAAATAACAGTGATGACAGCATCAACAGTTCAAATACAAGAATAGTGAATATGTAAATACAAGATGGAAGTGAGGGCAAATACAAGAAGAGAAAATTTGTGCCGAAGGCACAAATTTTCAGCAGCAACAAACATGATCATTAAATTAGCTAGATGAATAAAATACACCATTTATGAACACAATCCTACAAAATTTGCACCTCTGGTGCAAATTTTCTATGATTCAAGTGCAATGATGGCATGAGCAATGAAAGTGTAATAAGAAATGAGTACTTCATTATATTGTCAAATGCAATAATGGATGCAACAGTGAGGAATGCATATCATTAAATCAACTAGATGAATAGAATACACCATTTACGAACACAATCCTACAAAGGTGCAAATTTTCTATGACTCAAGTGCAGTGATGACTAGAGCAATCAACTATATGAATAAAATACACCAGTTATAAACACAATCTATCAAAATTTGTACCTCCGTTGCAAATTTTATATGATTCAAATGCAGTGCTGACATAGAGTAATCAAAGTGTAATAAGGAATGTGGAGTTCATTTTATTGTCAAATGCAATAATGGATGCAACAGTGAGGAATGCATATCTTTAAATCAACTAGATCAATAGAGTAAGCACATTGCTCGGGATGTATTTGATCTAGATATAGAAATGTTACATTTAAAGTGCAAGCACATTATTCGAATGAGCATAAAGAAGCATGGATTCAAAAGGAGACTTCAAAATCTCATCCAATACATCAAAAATGAAATAAAATTTACTAATGTAACATATTAACGAGCATACATAAGCATAAACAAGCACATATATATTCAATTGGAGACTTGAAAATCACACACATATAGCAAAAAATGATTATAATTAGTAATTGATGCTTCAAAAATCAATCAAAATTTGCGCCAAAGGCGCAAATTTTGAGGCATTCCATAACAGTAATCACTTGATTCGACTGTATTTCATAGAGATATAGAATAAATAAGCATAAACAAGCGCATATTCAATTGCAGACTTGAAAATCACACACATATAGCAAAAAACGATCAAAACCAGTAATTGATGCTTAAAATACAGGTTATGTGCAAAAAATAAAACAACATATCAATCACAAACATAAAACAACAAGGACAAGATTTCAGATTTCATTCAGCAATTGCAGCCATCACAAACAAAATCGAGTTCCTTATCAATCGATCGAAGATCGATTGATAAGGAAAACAGTCGGAAGCAAAGATCGATCAGTCGGAAGCAAAAATCGAGTTCCTTATCAATCGATCGAAGATCGATTGATAAGGAAACCTCGGCTCGTAAAAATACAGTCACTCGACCTATTGGAGCATTTCATCAAACAGGTTATGTGCAAAACATAAAACAACATATCAATCACAAACGTAGAACAACAAGGACAAGATTTTAGATTTCGTTCATCAATTGCAGCCATCGCAAACAAAATCGAGTCTGTTATGAATCGATCTTCGATCGATTGATAAGATAAACAGTCGGAAGCAAAAATCGAGTTACTTATCAATCGATCTTCGATCGATTGATAAGGCGCGGGATAAGGAACTGCAACAAATTCGGAGAGAGAAAGAGAGATGTACCTCAAGCCGGAGCCATCTCAATCAATCGCTTTGATGATGTCGGAGTGGTAATCCATCGGAAATCCTAGCAATCGCCGGCGAGCAGGTCGGGAGGGAGTAAGAGAGAGCGTCCGGAGATGGAGAGCGGGAGGAGAGAGAAAAGCGCTTGTGGAGAGACGGTGGAGCCTTTTATTGCGTCCATTATACAAAAATGTCCCAAAACGCGGGTATTTCGCAAAATCAGCCCATTTTCGTGGCTATTTTGCAAAACCCCCCCAAAAAAATTCAATCTCCCACTCCCATTAAAAAAAATACAACATAGTCGTTGTTATAGTAATTTTTATTTTCAAAGCTTTTAAAAGACATTTAATATCCAAAAGATCCAAAAAAATAAAATATCTATGTCGTTTTTACAAACATCAACTTTATAAACCCTTAGGTCTAAAAGCTCTCTTTTGAGCGTCTGAGGAAAACCCCCAGTTAGGAGCTGGAGAACACCACCGCCGCCGATCATCTGTGCCGGAAAGCCACCCTCTTCGGAGGCCTGAAAACCACCCTCTTTGGAGGCTTGAAAACTACATCTTCGGAGGCCTGAACATCGTTAATCTGACAAAGTCCATGTTCTTCGAAACCTAAATCAGATTCCTTTTCTCGAATTTTCTTCGAAATCAAAAATTGTGTTGAGGCTTTTGTTGATTCGGGGTTTTTGTCCTTGATTTTGCACCAGTTTTACCAATTTTGGGCTGATTCTTCCCAGACCTCAAATCGGGGCACGTTGGTTCGAGTGGCTCACGTGCTTAGCGCAAAATCTCTGGCTTTGTTGGACCGTAACCACATCGGTGGCTCTAGGAGGTGCTTCTCCCTGCTCCCTGGCCGTTTTCACCCGTCGGCGCTTGGTGGATGTGTCACAGTATCTCGCTCTTTCCGACCTGGGCATAGTAGCTATCCGTAGTCGCTCGTGTTCTTAAGTGGTCGGGGGCCGCTCAACATTCTGCCTGGGCTGCGCGGCGTCGCCGATGACGATGGATGTCATCTTCTTTGGTAGTTCGTGGCGATGTTCATCTCCCTTTATTGGGTTACAGGGTTCTGAACTTGGCGTACAAGCTTGGGTGATGTCCTTGCACGCCAAGGATATGTGCACCTATCAATAAACACACACACACACACACACACTTTATATATTCACTTCTATATCCCGGTAGGGTTTGACCAAATCCCGCAAGGGTTTGACCAAATTATTGTAGACGGGATCTTCTTGGCGTTTTTGCACGAGCAGCGTGCGACTCTACTTCCGGTGTTTCTAGGAGGTCTTCTACTTGGTTGGGGGCGTGGAGTATGGAGTCGGGACTGCTTGTGGTTGAGGTGGTGTTTTCAGGGCGACTCCGTTTCTGGAATGAGCTTCCTTGGAGTTTTGTCTGCACTACCCACAGGAGATAGAGTCTTATTGTACCGTTGGCCCGTGGTGCTACTATTCAGGGGTACTTGGCTTCGTTCTTCGCTGTCGTCCAAAACTGTATGTTGGGAGTAGTTCTTCTTAGACTGTTTTTGTTGTAGAGTTATTTCTGCTCGTTTCTTAGCGTCATTTTCTGCTCTTGTTCTATGTTTAGGAGGTTTTTAGATGTCGATTCGCCGGCCTCGCGAGAATGAGGTTTGGAAAAAAAATCAACTTTATTATTTTATTATTAATTGTTTTCAACTTGAGCTAGACTTATTGTTACAAACTGTGACTTGACTCACTTCGTTTCTATTGAGATGAGTTATGCCCTCTCTCTAGAAACTAGTTCACCCAGAAAACCTAAAAATCTAAATACCCACTAATCCCTTCACAAATCCCTTTGTTGTTCAATTAATTTGGGGTTTTGATAAATCTTGTCTTTCCCTTCGCATCCTTATCTCTTTCCTCGGTTGTGGATGGTGTTGAGATCTTGCTGATTCCGTCATCCCCTTCATCCTCTAGTTTTGAGTCCCAACTTGTTTCCTTGTGCTTTAGTGTCTTACTGGTGGTGGATGGTTTGGGGTATGTCTCTCTCTCTACTCCGGATATGTGCAAATCGACTCAGACTTGGCCTTGCTTCGATCGTTCCTTGGCACCGCCTAGCCCTCGCCTCCCTTGCTTCTGGCGTCGCCCGATGTATCTCGTCGGTTCGTGGTTTTTCTGTGGGTTATTGTGTAGGATTTTCTTCATCTGTCTCTGTTTCTCCATCCCTCCTCGTCGTTTCCAGCGCCCGACCTGTGGGCTTCACCGCCGCTCGTCGCCGGGGTGGGACCTTCTTCCTCACGCTGCATGCAACTTAGGTTTATGTCTGCTTTGGTTTACTGGTGGTTTTCACTCTCGGGCTCGAGGTGGCCTGTTGTTGTTTTTGTTTGGCCCGTTATATGGTCCTTTGGGCCCAAGTTTTTTGGCTTGGCCCCAAAGCTTTTCGGGAAAAAAAACAGCAGAAGATATTTCGCATATATATTTATATATTATACTCAACCACCAGAAATGGTTTGAACAAAATCCCAAAAAGGATTGATAAAATTCCCGAAAGGAATTGATAAAAATCCCAAAAGGGTTGGACTAAAATCCCGAAAAGGCTTGTTTAAATCCGGAAAAGGCTCCGATAAAATCCTGAAAGGTTTTTCAGAGGTGTTGTACATGGGTGGTTCTTGGCTGCTCTTTTGGTTGGTCTCGACGGTCAATTACTTAGTTGGGGCTCTAGCGTCTTGGAGTCGGGTCTGGCTGGGGTCGAGGCGATGTACCGAGGCGTCTCCATGATCCGGAAATTTCATTGGAGGTTCGTCTTTACTGCCCACAGGAACTCCTAATGTACCGTGGGCCAGCGGTGTTGTAGCTTGGTGAAACTTGACTTCGGTTGGTAGTCTATGTTGTCCCCAACGTGTTAGGATTAGGTTTCTTAGGTCGCCCGGAATTGTTCGATTGTCACTGTTTTGTTTGCACCTTTTGTTATTTTTATTTTATGTTTTGACGGTTCACTGTCTGTTGACTTTGTCAGCCCCTCGAGGTGTTAGGCCTCTCTGGCCCTCGAATTGTAACTTGGCTCCATTTGGCAACAATAAGTAGTTTTTCGGAACTTATATTTTTGATATTATATAGTTTTAAATAAAATAAATATAAGATTTTAGTTTAATTAGCTTTTAAAATCTAAGCTTTTCAACCGCTAATCATCCAAACTTTTTAGAGCTTTTGGTTTTTTATTCACAAGTTTTCATCGGCTATCCTAACATCTAGGTTTACCAAATACTTTACTAGTTTATTAACCTATATTTAAGACAAATAATCCATAAACTTCAATTTCCCCTCAACTTCAGCTACACTTTTCGTTTTTAGTTATTTTCCTAAAGACGTTTGTGTTTGGCAATTTTTTTAAGGAAGAATCTGGTGAAATGTCCATTTAGAATTCTTAATTAAGTAAATGTCTATTTTTATTTAAAAATTAAGAGAGTGTACATAATATTTTCATAATACCCACAATACCCTCATTATATTTTACCTATTTCCCTCCCATTCCTCCAAGAAATAATTAGGTCAAAGTGCAAAATTACAGAGTGCTCTATTGCTTGCTTCTCTCCTTCCCCGAATAGGCCTTTCATATTGAAATCTTTGGAAATAGGTGGTTTTCATGAAATCCTTGGCTATCGCATGATCTTATGGCCACCATTGTCTATCCACCTCTTTACATCTCTCATAAAAAATCCACGACCACCTTTCATCTACCACAATACTCCCTCGTCACTTTCGTTTTCTGTTTGAGCAAAACATCCTCCCCTGTGGCTTTTGTTCAGATCCGACTTCGATGGAGCAAAGAGCTACCGGATGGTGTTCACCCATAGCCTCAAATCTCTAGATCTCCCACTTTATCTCTCATAAAAATAAGGGAAACAAAAGGAAGAAGTAGCAGATCCACAATGGCGCCGCTGATTGCTTTTTGGTCAGATCTATAGCTAATGACTACAGTTCCAGGCGAGCCAATTAACTTCCCCACGTGCCTCCCCGCTGACGAAACTACCAGATCCACAACATCCAAAGCCAGATCCGGCCTTTACAGTGCCAGATCGTGGTGACAATATCTTGGCGAGTGGCGACAATGTCTTGGTTATAATCTATATATTTTGATGACAATTTTTAAGGTTACAATATCGTGGTATTTGTCATCAACCTCGTCACTATCTATTAGTAGAAAAAAAATTCATTTGTCACTAGAAAAAAGTGATAGAGACAATTGTCACCGGAAGAAAATCTACCGTAAAAAAACTGTCACAAGAAAAAAAAAATCAATTGTCACAAAAAAAATTCACCCAAATGCCACCGGACAAAAAATGTCAACAAAAAAGTCAATTGTCACCAAAAAAATCAATTGTCATTGAAACAATTGTCACCAAAAAAATATAGTCAACTGTCACAAAAAAATTGTCACCAAAAAAATATAGTCAACTACATCAAATGCAGGCGTTGACCGAAATGGTCAATGTTAAAATAAAAAATAGTCAAAAGGAAGAAGGAAGGGTTAAAAATGGGAAAGGAGAGATATTTTTAGAAAAAATGGAAATTTATTTAATTATGTTAAAAAATTGACATTTACTTAATTTTTACATCTAAAATGGATATTCATCAAATTTAACATTTTTCTAAAAGATTTTTTACTCATTAAAAAACGGATTTGTTATTTACACAATCAATTTCTCACACTTTACACGGTGGAGGATCCAATCGCGCAGTGCGAATACGCAAGGGTGGTGGGACCCACTTACACAGATGTGCGTTTTCGGACTACGCGGTTGCGAGGGCCTTTCTGCTTTTCCCAATTAAGCACCGAAATCAAAAGTTGTATCTCTGCCCACAGGATTGGGAAATTCAAACACGAACCCATTTAACAACTTGAGAAAATATATACCTCAAACTCAAAAAACCCCAAACTCAATAAAATGAACGCGCCTGAAAGGAAACCCCACGCGCCCCCAAACTTCAACCGCCCACATCAATTGCTTCAACAATCTCTTGCCCAGATCCTCTTCTTCCTCTTGAAATTTCTTTATCAAATTCAATTATTGAAGAGATTCTACTCATATCAACCTCAGAAATCCTTGATCGTGTGTTCTTCGATCGGGTCCACAAACCCTAGCTTTTCTTCATGGTGTTCTTTGTTCGTGTGCGATCATCGGCGGACATACTGGCTAAATCCGCCTCCTACTCTCCAATCTAAAGCCCACTGGTACTGGATCTGGAGCTCTTTTTTGTCTTTCGATGTGAGATGGCTTCCCCTTTGGCGCTTTGGTTGGCGTCTTGGGTTTGGGGTTCGTGTTGTTCGGTGCTGAGTTCCATTCCGCAATGGTCGGTTGTCTTCTCGTCTTCGTTTCGCTCGCTCCTCACTGACGTGTGTTCTCCATCTTCGATACCCCTGCTTCTCCCAGGACCAACGTTGTTCTTGGGCTGGCCTTGAAAGGTACTGCTTTCTATCCTTAATCTATGCTTCTAAACTCCAGATTATATACCTATTTTCGATCATTAATTGCTACAATATGAGCCTTTGCAATGACAAATTATTTGCTCACTCTCTTCTCGCTCTTTCTCTATCTCCTTTCCACCAAAAATATTCTGGGTTTTCTATCTGGCTTGTTTTCAATCGGCACTACTTTACTGTAATGGCAAACCAACAACCTCCAAAAGGGAAGGGGGGTCCCAACAGGGCCTCACTGAAACCCACAAGAACCCAAACCAACGGGAAGCCCCGGGTGACACCCACAAATCCGTGACTCCCTCCAAATCACTCAAGAGTGATAAGGGCAAAGGGAAGCTTGATCTTGACTCCTTTAACACTCAATTACAACAATTCCAACCCCAACACAGATTTGAAACGGATGCCTTTTTGTACGGGAGCGCCTTTCGTGCCCCCTTTGCATTCAAAAGGCTTGAATCCGAACTCACCTTTGATCGGAGGGGGGTCTCTCAAAACCTCCAACTCATTGAATTATCCAATTATGTTTACTTGATTGAAAAGAATAATTTCTCTTATTGTAAATCTCCCACAACCACACCATTTAAATGTCTCTATATCTTCAAGCATGAATTTTTCTTCTACGCTTATATGTACTTTAGCATCACCACACATAGCACTAAATATCCCTTAACTAACCATACTCGAGGAAGTTTCTCTCTCGAGTCGTTTCACTCTCTCGTATGCACACATATTCATAACAAGGGATCAAAGCACCATGGTTCTGATCATCGCACAATTACCAGAGTTTCTGTCATAAGCCAATATGTAGTTCAGAAGGGTTTGTCTATTGGACTGTTTAAGATAAACTCCACAAAGAGAAAAGGTAACTACTGTTATGACCATGCTAAAACAGCTTACCAATCTTTCTTCTTCACCCAACTGTTAAAGGTTAACATCAGTTACTCTGCTCTCAATACTCTCCTCACTAGAAGTGAATTATTAAAACTTTACACACTTACTTCTACCTCAACAAGCCTCTCAATACAATTTATTCTAAATGTAATTCATGCCACTTATATTATGATCTATATTATCTTCTCATAGGTGCTTGCTCGGTCTTCTGCCATAAATTTTGGTGGAATGAGTTTTATCTCCTTCATTGCACATTTGCTTTTTTAATACAACCCAACAACACCTATGAATGGTGGCTTTCTTTGCATCTGTTTTTACAGTTTAAACCCAATTCACTTACAAACACATTAAATATATGTCACAATACCATCAAATCCCACTACATCTCCTATGCTCATAGATATTTTATCATTATCACGTATACCATTGCCTACTCAATTACTAACCATACCCGAGAGAGTTGCTCTCTTGAGTCCTTACACTTCCTCAACTACATACAGGTTTTTCGTAGGAGGCAAATGCACAAAATATCTATTCATAAACCAATTATCAGGTGCACTGATAAAAACCGCCGGTTTCTTCTCCATGACTGGATCACAAACATAATAGGTAACCATCGTCATCATTGTTCCAAAATATACAGCCACATGTGGCCTGGATTTTTTTACATGACATTACTCTATCATGAATGCATTCACTGCTTCTTACCAAGTCAACTTTTGTACCCCTATCAATGGAATTTTAGTAGATCTTTTTATCATTTAAATTGGTCTGTTATGATTATGGCTCTTGAATGGAATTCTACACTATATGCTTGCTCTAATTGGCTCATTTACTGTTTGTATACTTTTGATTTAATCTATCGACTTGATCACCTTCCACTTCAACATAAAACTAGGACTATGACTGACCTAACTCGAGAGAGGTTCTCTCTCGAGTCCCGGAACTTATCATGCACCCTGCAGGACCTCATTGTCATAAGGAGTAAGCCTGACACATTCAACAAAGCACCGGTCACTAGATGCCCTGTTCACACTGCTGTAATATCATGTAGCTGCCTAACTCGCATGGACTGTGGGCTTCCGGTCCTAAATGAATTCAATCAAACCAAAGCTTTTGAGAATCTCTCTGGTGATCTATATCATGTATGTTGTATGCATCATGGTATCCTATACCTCCAACTGCATCACAGCCCTATATCTGTTAAAATTAATCAAACCTATTTGTCTAACTGCATATATGAATCTATTATAAATCACTCTATTAATCTTGCTCGAGGGAGTCATTCCCTTGCGCAACATACTTACTTGCATATTTTGCAGTTTCTACCTCGACTAGGCTGGTCTCATGGTTCTTGCCATGGTAGCTTTTGGAATCAAGCTCAGGGAGTGCTCACCCACATGCACCCAACACCACTGATATGGATCCATGCTATCCATTTTGACGAAATCAGCCCCAAGCCACTTCTCAGCTTAAGTGAGCTCCCTTGTGCCACCTTCAAAGTTTTAAATACTAGTTGTTCGTAGGGTGGCTCACCCACTTTGTTTTTTAACCCATTGTTTAATACTGGAAACAACATACAATATGATCCATGTTCCTTTAATCCAACAACCTATCTGGTGGATACTCATTCACTAACCAACTCTCGCATCCTCAATGTAAATCATGGACATTATAAACTCTCCAATAGGTTTTACAGATTAATAAATGTGGTTGTTTACCTTGATTATGTCTTGAATATTAGCTTTTCTAACGTCTCATGCTCAATCCTAAACCACTATTGGGGTCTTGGGACACATCTTTTTCCTTTAGACCTTGGACCCATCCGTCCCAAGCTATATATCAACTATTATATAAATGATACAACATCAAACAAAAACATATTGAAACACAACCAAAACAAAGATTTTTTGAGTTTAGCGATCCTTAAACAAAAACATACACATGATTCCACAAGAATAGTTGAAACTAATAACACTGATCATGAACAAACCAAAAGTCCCATTAATTGGAGAATATTTACCATAATAAATAAGGTTTTCAACCTTCAAATTACCGCTCCCCCCCCTCAAAAGATTTTAATGAAGTTTAGCTTTTGGAATATCAGAGGCCTAAGCAAAAAGAATGTTTGGACCCATATTGAAGCAACTACTAAAGCGGAGCACATAAAAATCCTACTGCTAGCCGAAACAAAACTAACAAACCCTCCTCCGGACAAATGCTGGAGAAAACCGGGTTTTGACAGAATGCATTTCTGTCCATCCAATGGACTTGCGGGAGGGCTTTGCCTCCTTTGGAAAGAATCCCTTTTCCATAATGAAACATTTACTATTAGAAACTCTACTGACAGAATCATCCAGGCGGACTACACAAACACAACCCTTAATATTAACATCGAAATCTTATTCGTTTATGCAACTCCTTACGCAAAGGACAAAAACTCTTTCTGGGCCTCCCTCTCAGACTATATCCGCAATGCAAAGGACTCACTGATTATTCTAGGAGACCTTAATGAAATTTTAGAACCAACCGACAAATTGGGGGGCAGGGTTCCATCTACAAATAGATTTGCAAGACTACAAGATACTATTATTACTTTCAATCTAGTGGACTCCCCAACGTGTGGAAGCAATTACACTTGGAGAAAACATGAACATGGTAACGATAATATATTTGAAAAACTAGACCGCGCTATGATTAGCCACCCTATCCTAAAACAATTTCCGAACCTTTGTACAAAAAACCATGCTTTCCTTAAATCAGACCACGCGCAGATCACTTTGGACCTCATGGATAGCCGCAAACCAAAATTACAACCGTTCAAATTTGAAATGGCATGGACTACGAAGCCAGATTATGAAGCAGTTGTCCGATCTGCATGGAGGCTTGACTCTCCGGGCTCCAAAATGTTCAAATTAACGAAAAAACTGCAAGAGGTTAAAAGAAAAAGCAAGCTTTGGAGCAAAGTAACTTTTGAAAATGTATTTCGCCAAATCAAACAAGTTGAAACAAAACTTTTAGAATCACAAAAGATCCTTTGCAATGCTTACAACCAAAATCTGGATAACAAAATCAAAAGGCTCACTTCAAAGCATTCTTCTCTCCTTTCCTTTCAACAGAAATATTGGGGGCAAAGGGCGAAAAGAATGCACATAAAATCCATTGACGCCAACACTAAATACTTCCATAAAATAGCAACCGGAAGACGAAATAGAAACATTATAAAACACCTCCAAACCACGGCTAGTATAACACTTAACAATGAAGAAGAAATTAGGAACCTAATCAAACATGATTTTAGCCAAAGATTTACGCAACATCCTAGACAACAAACACAAAGCAACCTACTTCACCTTGTAGAAACTGAAATCTCAAACGAAGATAATGAATGGCTAACTCGTCAAGTCATAAATTCTGAAATTAAAAATGCTGTTTTTAGTCTTGCCAACGACAAATCACCTGGACCTGATGGTTTTCCAGCTGGTTTCTTCAAAAAGTACTGGCATATTGTTGAACCATCAGTCATCAAAGCGGTTAAAAGCTTCTTTCTTAGCGGAAGGATTCTGAAACAGACAAACCATACGTTCATAGCATTAATACCAAAGATAGACAACCCTACCACAACATCTCACTATAGGCCTATTAGTCTATGCTCAACAACATATAAGATTATATCCAAAATACTAGCATCAAGACTCAAAAGGGTTATC